>OX411745.1:25724465-27146801 GCA_948252205.1 Orthosia incerta | reverse complement strand
GGGTAGGTGTAGGGTAGGTGTAGGGTAGGTGTAGGGTAGGTGTAGGGTAGGTGTAGGGTAGGTGTAGGGTAGGTGTAGGGTAGGTGTAGGGTAGGTGTAGGGTAGGTGTAGGGTAGGTGTAGGGTAGGTGTAGGGTAGGTGTAGGGTAGGTGTAGGGTAGGTGTAGGGTAGGTGTAGGGTAGGTGTAGGGTAGGTGTAGGGTAGGTGTAGGGTAGGTGTAGGGTAGGTGTAGGGTAGGTGTAGGGTAGGTGTAGGGTAGGTGTAGGGTAGGTGTAGGGTAGGTGTAGGGTAGGTGTAGGGTAGGTTGTAGGGTAGGTGTAGGGTAGGTGTAGGGTAGGTGTAGGGTAGGTGTAGGGTAGGTGTAGGGTAGGTGTAGGGTAGGTGTAGGGTAGGTGTAGGGTAGGTGTAGGGTAGGTGTAGGGTAGGTGTAGGGTAGGTGTAGGGTAGGTGTAGGGTAGGTGTAGGGTAGGTGTAGGGTAGGTGTAGGGTAGGTGTAGGGTAGGTGTAGGGTAGGTGTAGGGTAGGTGTAGGGTAGGTGTAGGGTAGGTGTAGGGTAGGTGTAGGGTAGGTGTAGGGTAGGTGTAGGGTAGGTGTAGGGTAGGTGTAGGGTAGGTGTAGGGTAGGTGTAGGGTAGGTGTAGGGTAGGTGTAGGGTAGGTGTCGGGTAGGTGTAGGGTAGGTGTAGGGTAGGTGTAGGGTAGGTGTAGGGTAAGTGTAGGGTAGCTGTAGGGTAGGTGTAGGGTAGGTGTAGGGTAGGTGTAGGGTAGGTGTAGGGTAGGTGTAGGGTAGGTGTAGGGTAGGTGTAGGGTAGGTGAAGGGTAAGTTAAGGAATACTTCTCAAAAACACGACGAAACCGCGAGCTGCTTGCAGCTCGCGCACCAAGCAAATACTAGTTATATTATATAAAGCTGGATTACCACTCACTCACTGACATAATTGTTCTCCCAGATGGTGGATGGTGAGGTGGGTATATTTTGACAGATTCGTAAACAAGTGACTCTCGCGAGTTTGGGAAAAGTCCCAAACCTCCCCTTTTCCTCCCCCCTCCTCCCCCCCTCCATCGTATCTCGGAAACTAAGGTACCCGTAGTATGTTTTTTTTACGGATTCGTTTAGAGGAGGCTCGGAAAAGCAAAAACCATTTTTCAAATTTGACCCCCTCGCCCCCCTTCTCCCCCCCTTTAAGCGGATCTCGGAAGTTGAGAGACTTGGAACATTTCTTTTTACATATTCATATAAAGGGGCAATGCTTTAGTCACAAACATACCATTTTTCAAAGTTGACCCCCTTGCTCCCCTTCTCCCCCCTCCCCCCCGTTTTGGCAAATCTTTTTTTCTTGTTTTTTTTTACGGAATCGTTTAGAGGAGGCTCGGAAAAGTAAAAACCATTTTTCAAAGTTGACCCCCTCGCCCCCCTTTCCCCCCCCTTTAAGCGGATCTCGGAAGTTGAGAGACTTGGAACATTTCTTTTTTCAGATTCATATAAAGGGGCAATGCTAAAGTCACAAACAAACCATTTTTCAAAGTTGAGCCCCTCGCCCCCCTTTCCCCCCCCGTTTTGGCGAATCTTTTTTTTGTTTTTTTTTACGGATTCAGCGTAGGGATCCCGAGTGGAGCGAACCTACGAGACCGAGTGCAGCGCAGGGGGGAGGTGGCGAGCGAAGCGAGCCGGCGACCTCCGTAGCGTAACGAAGGTTGAGTGGGTGAAGCGAAACTCAGTGCCTGGCGACGACAAGCAAACATTAGGGTTATGTTTTTTAGGGTAGGTGTAGGGTAGGTGTAGGGTATGTGTAGGGTAGGTGTAGGGTAGGTGTAGGGTAGGTATAGGGTAGGTGTAGGGTAGGTGTAGGGTAGGTGTAGGTGTAGGTGTAGGTGTAGGGTAGGTGTAGGGTAGGTGTAGGGTAGGTGTAGGGTAGGTTAGGGTAGGTGTAGGGTAGGTGTAGGGTAGGTGTAGGGTAGGTGTAGGGTAGGTGTAGGGTAGGTGTAGGGTAGGTGTAGGGTAGGTGTAGGGTAGGTGTAGGGTAGGTGTAGGGTAGGTGTAGGGTAGGTGTAGGGTAGGTGTAGGGTAGGTGTAGGGTAGGTGTAGGGTAGGTGTAGGGTAGGTGTAGGGTAGGTGTAGGGTAGGTGTAGGGTAGGTGTAGGGTAGGTGTAGGGTAGGTGTAGGGTAGGTGTAGGGTAGGTGTAGGGTAGGTGTAGGGTAGGTGTAGGGTAGGTGTAGGGTAGGTGTAGGGTAGGTGTAGGGTAGGTGTAGGGTAGGTGTAGGGTAGGTGTAGGGTAGGTGTAGGGTAGGTGTAGGGTAGGTGTAGGGTAGGTGTAGGGTAGGTGTAGGGTAGGTGTAGGGTAGGTGTAGGGTAGGTGTAGGGTAGGTGTAGGGTAGGTGTAGGGTAGGTGTAGGGTAGGTGTAGGGTAGGTGTAGGGTAGGTGTAGGGTAGGTTTAGGGTAGGTGTAGGGTAGGTGTAGGGTAGGTGTAGGGTAGGTGTAGGGTAGGTGTAGGGTAGGTGTAGGGTAGGTGTAGGGTAGGTGTAGGGTAGGTGTAGGGTAGGTGTAGGGTAGGTGTAGGGTAGGTGTAGGGTAGGTGTAGGGTAGGTGTAGGGTAGGTGTAGGGTAGGTGTAGGGTAGGTGTAGGGTAGGTGTAGGGTAGGTGTAGGGTAGGTTTAGGGTAGGTGTAGGGTAGGTGTAGGGTAGGTGTAGGGTAGGTGTAGGGTAGGTGTAGGGTAGGTGTAGGGTAGGTGTAGGGTAGGTGTAGGGTAGGTGTAGGGTAGGTGTAGGGTAGGTGTAGGGTAGGTGTAGGGTAGGTGTAGGGTAGGTGTCGGGTAGGTGTAGGGTAGGTGTAGGGTAGGTGTAGGGTAGGTGTAGGGTAAGTGTAGGGTAGCTGTAGGGTAGGTGTAGGGTAGGTGTAGGGTAGGTGTAGGGTAGGTGTAGGGTAGGTGTAGGGTAGGTGTAGGGTAGGTGTAGGGTAGGTATAGGGTAGGTGTAGGGTAGGTGTAGGGTAGGTTAAGGAATACTTCTCAAAAACACGACAAAGCCGCGAGCTGCTTGCAGCTCGCGCACCAAGCAAATACTAGTTATATTATATAAAACTGCATTACCACTGACTGACTCACTCACTGACATAATTGTTCTCCCAGATGGTGGATGGGGAGGTGGGTATATTTTGACAGATTCGTAAACAAGTAACTCCCGTGAGTATGGGAAAAGTGCCAAACCTCCCCTTTCCCCCCCCCCCTCCTCCCCCCCTCTATCGTTTCTCGGAAACTAAGGTACCCGTATTTTTTGTTTTTTACGGATTCGTTTAGAGGAGGCTCGGAAAAGTAGAAAGCGTTTTTCAAAGTTGACCCCCTCGCCCCCCTTCTCCCCCCCTTTAAGCGGATCTCGAAAGTTGAAAGACTTGGAACATTTATTTTTTCAGATTCATATAAAGGGGCAATGCTATAGTCACAAACAAACCATTTTCAAAGTTGACCCCCCTGCCCCCCTTCTCCCCCCTCCCCCCCCCCGTTTTGGCGAATCTTTTTTTTGTTTTTTTTACGGATTTGTTTAGAGGAGGCTCGGCAAAGTAAAAACCATTTTTCAAAGTTGACCCCCTCGCCCCCCTTTTCCCCCCCCTTTAAGCGGATCTCGGAAGTTGAGAGACTTGGAATATTTCTTTTTTCAGATTCATATAAAGGGGCAACGCTTTAGTCGGAATCATTTTTCAAAACTCCCCACTCTCCCTCCCTTCATCCCTCCTCTCCCCAACCTCCCCTACGTAATATCGGTCGGCGAAACCTGTCCGGTGGGAGTGGACCAGGCAGCGTAGGGACCCCGAATGGAGCGAACCTACGAGACCGAGTGCAGCGCAGGGGGGAGGTGGCGAGCGAAGCGAGCCGGCGACCTCCGTAGCGTAACGAAGGTTGAGTGGGTGAAGCGAAACTCAGTGCCTGGCGACGAATGCAAACATTAGGGTTATGTTTTTTGGTACAAAGTGTAGGGTAGGTGTAGGGTATGTGTAGGGTAGGTGTAGGGTAGGTGTAGGGTAGGTGTAGGGTAGGTGTAGGGTAGGTGTAGGGTAGGTGTAGGGTATGTGTAGGGTAGGTGTAGGGTAGGTGTAGGGTAGGTGTAGGGTAGGTGTAGGGTAGGTGTAGGGTAGGTGTAGGGTAGGTGTAGGGTAGGTGTAGGGTAGGTGTAGGGTAGGTTTAGGGTAGGTGTAGGGTAGGTGTAGGGTAGGTGTAGGGAAAACAACACGCGAGCTGCTTGCAGCTCGCGCACAAAGCAAATACTAGTTATACTATATAAAACTGCATTACCACTCACTCACTGACTCACTCACTCATTGACATAATTGTTCTCCCAGATGGTGGATGGGGAGGTGGGTATATTTTGACAGATTCGTAAACAAGTAACTCCCGTGAGTATGGGAAAAGTCCCAAACCTCCCCTTTTCCTCCCCCCTCCTCCCCCCCTCTATCGTATCTCGGAAACTAAGGTACCCGTAGTATGTTTTTTTTACGGATTCGTTTAGAGGAGGCTCGGAATAGTAAAAAGCATTTTTCAAATATGACCCCCTCGCCCCCCTTCTCCCCCCCTTTAAGCGGATCTCGGAAGTTGAGAGACTTGGAACATTTCTTTTTTCAGATTCATATAAAGGGGCAATGCTAAAGTCACAAACAAACCATTTTTCAAAGTTGACCCCCTTGCCCCCTTCTCCCCCTCCCCCCCCCCGTTTTGGCAAATCTTTTTTTCGTGTTTTTTTTACGGATTCGTTTAGAGGAGGCTCGGAAAAGTAAAAACCATTTTTCAAAATTGACCCCCTCGCCCCCTTCTCCCCCCCTTTAAGAAGATCTCGGAAGTTGAGAGACTTGGAACATTTCTTTTTTCAGATTCATATAAAGGGGCAATGCTTTAGTCGGAATCATTTTTCAAAGTTGACCCCCTTGCCCCCCCTCCCCCCCCCCCTTTTGGCGAATCTTTTTTTTTCAGTTTTTTTTACGGATTCAGCGTAGGGACCCCGAATGGAGCGAACCTACGAGACCGAGTGCAGCGCAGGGGGGAGGTGGCGAGCGAAGCGAGCCGGCGACCTCCGTAGCGTAACGAAGGTTGAGTGGGTGAAGCGAAACTCAGTGCCTGGCGACGACAATCAAACATTAGGGTAGGTGTAGGGTAGGTGTAGTGTAGGTGTAGGGTAGGTGTAGGGTAGGTGTAGGGTAGGTGTAGGGTAGGTGTAGGGTAGGTGTAGGGTAGGTGTAGGGTAGGTGTATGGTAGGTGTAGGGTAGGTGTAGGGTAGGTGTAGGGTAGGTGTAGGGTAGGTGTAGGGTAGGTGTAGGGTAGGTGTAGGGTAGGTGTAGGGTAGGTGTAGGGTAGGTGTAGGGTAGGTGTAGGGTAGGTGTAGGGTAGGTGTAGGGTAGGTGTAGTGTAGGTGTAGTGTAGGTGTAGGGTAGGTGTAGGGTAGGTGTAGGGTAGGTGTAGGGTAGGTGTAGGGTAGGTGTAGGGTAGGTGTAGGGTAGGTGTATGGTAGGTGTAGGGTAGGTGTAGGGTAGGTGTAGGGTAGGTGTAGGGTAGGTGTAGGGTAGGTGTAGGGTAGGTGTAGGGTAGGTGTAGGGTAGGTGTAGGGTAGGTGTAGGGTAGGTGTAGGGTAGGTGTAGGGTAGGTGTAGGGTAGGTGTAGGGTAGGTGTAGTGTAGGTGTAGGGTAGGTGTAGGGTAGGTGTAGGGTAGGTGTAGGGTAGGTGTAGGGTAGGTGTAGGGTAGGTGTAGGGTAGGTGTAGGGTAGGTGTAGGGTAGGTGTAGGGTAGGTGTAGGGTAGGTGTAGGGTAGGTGTAGGGTAGGTGTAGGGTAGGTGTAGGGTAGGTGTAGGGTAGGTGTAGGGTAGGTGTAGGGTAGGTGTAGGGTAGGTGTAGGGTAGGTGTAGGGTAGGTGTAGGGTAGGTGTAGGGTAGGTGTAGGGTAGGTGTAGGGTAGGTGTAGGGTAGGTGTAGGGTAGGTGTAGGGTAGGTGTAGGGTAGGTGTAGGGTAGGTGTAGGGTAGGTGTAGGGTAGGTGTAGGGTAGGTGTAGGGTAGGTGTAGGGTAGGTGTAGGGTAGGTGTAGGGTAGGTGTAGGGTAGGTGTAGGGTAGGTGTAGGGTAGGTGTAGGGTAGGTGTAGGGTAGGTGTAGGGTAGGTGTAGTGTAGGTGTAGGGTAGGTGTAGGGTAGGTGTAGGGTAGGTGTAGGGTAGGTGTAGGGTAGGTGTAGGGTAGGTGTAGGGTAGGTGTAGGGTAGGTGTAGGGTAGGTGTAGGGTAGGTGTAGGGTAGGTGTAGGGTAGGTGTAGGGTAGGTGTAGGGTAAGTGTAGGGTAGGTGTAGGGTAGGTGTAGGGTAGGTGTAGGGTAGGTGTAGGGTAGGTGTAGGGTAGGTGTAGGGTAGGTGTAGGGTAGGTGTAGGGTAGGTGTAGGGTAGGTGTAGGGTAGGTGTAGGGTAGGTGTAGGGTAGGTGTGTATGGTAGGTGTATGGTAGGTGTAGGGTAGGTGTAGGGTAGGTAAAGGGACAACAACACGCGAGCTGCTTGCAGCTCGCGCACCAAGCAAATACTAGTTATTATACTATATAAAACTGCATTACCACTCACTCACTGACTCACTCACTCATTGACATAATTGTTCTCCCAGATGGTGGATGGGGAGGTGGGTATATTTTGACAGATTCGTAAACAAGTAACTCCCGTGAGTATGGGAAAAGTCCCAAACCTCCCCTTTTCCTCCCCCCTCCTCCCCCCCTCTATCGTATCTCGGAAACTAAGGTACCCGTAGTATGTTTTTTTTACGGATTCGTTTAGAGGAGGCTCGGAATAGTAAAAAGCATTTTTCAAATATGACCCCCTCGCCCCCCTTCTCCCCCCCTTTAAGCGGATCTCGGAAGTTGAGAGACTTGGAACATTTCTTTTTTCAGATTCATATAAAGGGGCAATGCTAAAGTCACAAACAAACCATTTTTCAAAGTTGACCCCCTTGCCCCCTTCTCCCCCTCCCCCCCCCGTTTTGGCAAATCTTTTTTTCGTGTTTTTTTTACGGATTCGTTTAGAGGAGGCTCGGAAAAGTAAAAACCATTTTTCAAAATTGACCCCCTCGCCCCCTTCTCCCCCCCTTTAAGAAGATCTCGGAAGTTGAGAGACTTGGAACATTTCTTTTTTCAGATTCATATAAAGGGGCAATGCTTTAGTCGGAATCATTTTTCAAAGTTGACCCCCTTGCCCCCCCTCCCCCCCCCCCTTTTGGCGAATCTTTTTTTTTCAGTTTTTTTTACGGATTCAGCGTAGGGACCCCGAATGGAGCGAACCTACGAGACCGAGTGCAGCGCAGGGGGGAGGTGGCGAGCGAAGCGAGCCGGCGACCTCCGTAGCGTAACGAAGGTTGAGTAGGTGAAGCGAAACTCAGTGCCTGGACACGAATGCAAACATTAGGGTTATGTTTTTTGGAACAAAGTGTAAGGTAGGTGTAGGGTAGGTGTAGGGTAGGTGTAGGGTAGGTGTAGGGTAGGTGTAGGGTAGGTGTAGGGTAGGTGTAGGGTAGGTGTAGGGTAGGTGTAGGGTAGGTGTAGGGTAGGTGTAGGGTAGGTGTAGGGTAGGTGTAGGGTAGGTGTAGGGTAGGTGTAGGGTAGGTGTAGGGTAGGTGTAGGGTAGGTGTAGGGTAGGTGTAGGGTAGGTGTAGGGTAGGTGTAGGGTAGGTGTAGGGTAGGTGTAGGGTAGGTGTAGGGTAGGTGTAGGGTAGGTGTAGGGTAGGTGTAGGGTAGGTGTAGGGTAGGTGTAGGGTAGGTGTAGGGTAGGTGTAGGGTAGGTGTAGGGTAGGTGTAGGGTAGGTGTAGGGTAGGTGTAGGGTAGGTGTAGGGTAGGTGTAGGGTAGGTGTAGGGTAGGTGTAGGGTAGGTGTAGGGTAGGTGTAGGGTAGGTGTAGGGTAGGTGTAGGGTAGGTGTAGGGTAGGTGTAGGGTAGGTGTAGGGTAGGTGTAGGGTAGGTGTAGGGTAGGTGTAGGGTAGGTGTAGGGTAGGTGTAGGGTAGGTGTAGGGTAGGTGTAGGGTAGGTGTAGGGTAGGTGTAGGGTAGGTGTAGGGTAGGTGTAGGGTAGGTGTAGGGTAGGTGTAGGGTAGGTGTAGGGTAGGTGTAGGGTAGGTGTAGGGTAGGTGTAGGGTAGGTGTAGGGTAGGTGTAGGGTAGGTGTAGGGTAGGTGTAGGGTAGGTGTAGGGTAGGTGTAGGGTAGGTGTAGGGTAGGTGTAGGGTAGGTGTAGGGTAGGTGTAGGGTAGGTGTAGGGTAGGTGTAGGGTAGGTGTAGGGTAGGTGTAGGGTAGGTGTAGGGTAGGTGTAGGGTAGGTGTAGGGTAGGTGTAGGGTAGGTGTAGGGTAGGTGTAGGGTAGGTGTAGGGTAGGTGTAGGGTAGGTGTAGGGTAGGTGTAGGGTAGGTGTAGGGTAGGTGTAGGGTAGGTGTAGGGTAGGTGTAGGGTAGGTGTAGGGTAGGTGTAGGGTAGGTGTAGGGTAGGTGTAGGGTAGGTGTAGGGTAGGTGTAGGGTAGGTGTAGGGTAGGTGTAGGGTAGGTGTAGGGTAGGTGTAGGGTAGGTGTAGGGTAGGTGTAGGGTAGGTGTAGGGTAGGTGTAGGGTAGGTGTAGGGTAGGTGTAGGGTAGGTGTAGGGTAGGTGTAGGGTAGGTGTAGGGTAGGTGTAGGGTAGGTGTAGGGTAGGTGTAGGGTAGGTGTAGGGTAGGTGTAGGGTAGGTGTAGGGTAGGTGTAGGGTAGGTGTAGGGTAGGTGTAGGGTAGGTGTAGGGTAGGTGTAGGGTAGGTGTAGGGTAGGTGTAGGGTAGGTGTAGGGTAGGTGTAGGGTAGGTGTAGGGTAGGTGTAGGGTAGGTGTAGGGTAGGTGTAGGGTAGGTGTAGGGTAGGTGTAGGGTAGGTGTAGGGTAGGTGTAGGGTAGGTGTAGGGTAGGTGTAGGGTAGGTGTAGGGTAGGTGTAGGGTAGGTGTAGGGTAGGTGTAGGGTAGGTGTAGGGTAGGTGTAGGGTAGGTGTAGGGTAGGTGTAGGGTAGGTGTAGGGTAGGTGTAGGGTAGGTGTAGGGTAGGTGTAGGGTAGGTGTAGGGTAGGTGTAGGGTAGGTGTAGGGTAGGTGTAGGGTAGGTGTAGGGTAGGTGTAGGGTAGGTGTAGGGTAGGTGTAGGGTAGGTGTAGGGTAGGTGTAGGGTAGGTGTAGGGTAGGTGTAGGGTAGGTGTAGGGTAGGTGTAGGGTAGGTGTAGGGTAGGTGTAGGGTAGGTGTAGGGTAGGTGTAGGGTAGGTGTAGGGTAGGTGTAAGGTAGGTGTTGGGTAGGTGTAGGGTAGGTGTAGGATAGGTGTAGGGTAGGTGTAGGGTAAGTGTAGGGACAAAAACACGCGAGCTGCTTGCAGCTCGCGCACCAAGCAAATACTAGTTATTATATTATATAAAACTGCATTACCACTCACTGACATAATTGTTCTCCCAGATGGTGAAGGGGGAGGTGGGTATATTTTGACAGATTCGTAAACAAGTCACTCTCGCGAGTATGGGAAAAGTCCCAAACCTCCCCTTTTCCTCCCCCCTCCTCCCCCCCTCTTTCGTATCTCGGAAACTAAGGTACCCGTAGAATGTTTTTTTTACGGATTCGTTTAGAGGAGGCTCGCAAAAGTAAAAACCAGTTTTCAAAGTTGACCCCCTCGCCCCCCTTCTCCCCCCCTTTAAGCGGATCTCGAAAGTTGGAACATTTGGAACATTTCTTTTTTCAGATTTATATAAAGGGGCAATGCTATAGTCACAAACAAACCATTTTTCAAATTTGACCCCCTTGCCCCCCTTCTCCCCCCTCCCCCCCCGTTTTGGCGAATCTTTTTTTTTGTTTTTTTTACGGATTCGTTTAGAGGAGGCTCGGAAAGGTAAAAACCATTTTTCAAAGTTGACCCCCTCGCCCCCCTTCTCCCCCCCTTTAAGCGGATCTCGGAAGTTGAGAGACTTGGAACATTTATTTTTTCAGATTCATATAAAGGGGCAATGCTATAGTCACAAACAAACCATTTTTCAAAGTTGACCCCCTTGCCCCCCTTCTCCCCCCTCCCCCCCCGTTTCGGCGAATCTTTTTTTTTTGTTTTTTTTACGGATTCAGCGTAGGGATCCCGAGTGGAGCGAACCTACGAGACCGAATGCAGCGCAGGGGGGAGGTGGCGAGCGAAGCGAGCCGGCGACCTCCGTAGCGTAACGAAGGTTGAGTGGGTTGAGTGGGTGAAGCGAAACTCAGTGCCTGGCGACGACAAGCAAACATTAGGGTTATGTTTTTTGGAACAAAGTTTAGGGTAGGTGTAGGGTAGGCGTAGGGTAGGCGTAGGGTAGGCGTATGGTAGGCGTAGGGTAGGCGTAGGGTACGTGTAGGGTACGTGTAGGGTACGTGTAGGGTACGTGTAGATTACGTGTAGGGTACGTGTAGGGTACGTGTAGGGTACGTGTAGGGTACGTGTAGGGTACATGTAGGGTACGTGTAGGGTACGTGTAGAGTACGTGTAGGGTACGTGTAGGGTACGTGTAGGGTACGTGTAGGGTAGGTGTAGGGTAGGTGTAGGGTAGGTGTAGGGTACGTGTAGGGTAGGTGTAGGGTAGGTGTAGGGTAGGTGTAGGGTAGGTGTAGGGTAGGTGTAGGGTAGGTGTAGGGTACGTGTAGGGTACGTGTAGGGTACGTGTAGGGTACGTGAAGGGTACGTGTAGGGTACGTGTAGGGTACGTGTAGGGTACGTGTAGGGTACGTGTAGGGTACGTGTAGGGTACGTGTAGGGTACGTGTAGGGTACGTGTAGGGTACGTGTAGAGTACGTGTAGGGTACGTGTAGGGAACGTGTAGGGTACGTGTAGGGTACGTGTAGGGTACGTGTAGGGTACGTGTAGGGTAGGTGTAGGGTAGGTGTAGGGTAGGTGTAGGGTAGGTGTAGGGTAGGTGTAGGGTAGGTGTAGGGTAGGTGTAGGGTAGGTGTAGGGTAGGTGTAGGGTAGGTGTAGGGTAGGTGTAGGGTAGGTGTAGGGTAGGTGTAGGGTACGTGTAGGGTACGTGTAGGGTACGTGTAGGGTACGTGAAGGGTACGTGTAGGGTACGTGTAGGGTACGTGTAGGGTACGTGTAGGGTACGTGTAGGGTACGTTTTGGGTACGTGTAGGGTACGTGTAGGGTACGTTTTGGGTACGTGTAGGGTACGTGTAGGGTACGTGTAGGGTACGTGTAGGGTACGTGTAGGGTACGTGTAGGGTACGTGTAGGGTACGTGTAGGGTACGTGTAGGGTACGTGTAGGGTACGTGTAGGGTACGTGTAGGGTACGTGTAGGGTACGTGTAGGGTACGTGTAGGGTACGTGTAGGGTACGTGTAGGGTACGTGTAGGGTAGGTGTAGGGTAGGTGTAGGGTAGGTGTAGGGTAGGTGTAGGGTAGGTGTAGGGTAGGTGTAGGGTAGGTGTAGGGTAGGTGTAGGGTAGGTTAAGGAATACTTCTCAAAAACACGACAAAGCCGCGAGCTGCTTGCAGCTCGCGCACCAAGCAAATACTAGTTATTATACTATATAAAACTGCATTACCACTGACTGACTGACTGACTCACTCATTGACATAATTGTTCTCCCAGATGGTGGATGGGGAGGTGAGTATATTTTGACAGATTCGTAAACAAGTAACTCCCGTGAGTATGGGAAAAGTCCCAAACCTCCCCTTTTCCTCCCCCCCTCCTCCCCCCCTCTATCGTATCTCGGAAACTAAGGTACCGGTATTTTTTGTTTTTTACGGATTCGTTTAGAGGAGGCTCGGAAAAGTAAAGAACATTTTTCAAGTTGACCCCCTCGTCCCCCTTCTCCCCCCCTTTAAGCGGATCTCGGAAGTTGAGAGACTTGGAACATTTATTTTTTCAGATTCATATAAAGGGGCAATGCTATAGTCACAAACGAACCAGTTTTCATAGTTAACCCCCTTGCCCCCCTTCTCCCCCTCCCCCCCCCCGTTTTGGCGAATCTATTTTTCGTGTTTTTTTTACGGATTCGTTTAGAGGAGGCTCGCAAAAGTAAAAACCATTTTTCAAAGTTGACCCCCTCGCCCCCCTTCTCCCCCCCTTTAAGCGGGTCTCGGAAGTTGAGAGACTTGGAACATTTCTTTTTTCAGATTCATATAAAGGGGCAATGCTATAGTCACAAACGAACCAGTTTTCAAAGTTGACCCCCTTGCCCCCCTTCTCCCACCCCCGCCCCGTTTTGGCGAAGCTTTTTTTTTCAGTTTTTTTACGGATTCGTTTAGAGGAGGCTCGGAAAAGTAAAATCCATTTTTCAAAGTTGACCCCCTCACCCCCCTTCTGCCCCCCTTTAAGCGGATCTCGGAAGTTGAGAGACTTGGAACATTTCTTTTTCAAGATTCATATAAAGGGGCAATGCTTGAGTCGGAATCATTTTTCAAAACTCCCCACTCTCCCTCCCTTCATCCCTCCTCTCCCCAACTTCCCCTACCTAATATCGGTCGTCGAAACCTGTCCGGTGGGAGTGGACCAGGCAGCGTAGGGACCCCGATTGGAGCGAACCTACGAGACCGAGTGCAGCGCAGGGGAGAGGTGGCGAGCGAAGCGAGCCGGCGACCTCCGTAGCGTAACGAAGGTTGAGTGGGTGAAGCGAAACTCAGTGCCTAGCGACGAATGCAAACATTAGGGTTATGTTTTTTGGAATTAAGTGTAGGGTAGGTGTAGGGTAGGTGTAGGGTAGGTGTAGGGTAGGTGTAGGGTAGGTGTAGGGTAGGTGTAGGGTAGGTGTAGGGTAGGTGTAGGGTAGGTGTAGGGTAGGTGTAGGGTAGTTGTAGTGTAGGTGTAGGGTAGGTGTAGGGTAGGTGTTGGGTAGGTGTAGGGTAAGTGTAGGGTAGGTGTAGGGTAGGTGTAGGGTAGGTATAGAGTAGGTGTAGGGTAGGTGTAGGGTAGGTGTAGGGTAGGTGTAGGGTAGGTGTAGGGTAGGTGTAGGGTAGGTGTAGGGTAGGTGTAGGGTAGGTGTAGGGTAGGTGTAGGGTAGGTGTAGGGTAGGTGTAGGGTAGGTGTAGGGTAGGTGTAGGGTAGGTGTAGGGTAGGTGTAGGGTAGGTGTAGGGTAGGTTTAGGGTAGGTGTAGGGTAGGTGTAGGGTAGGTGTAGGGTAGGTGTAGGGTAGGTGTAGGGTAGGTGTAGGGTAGGTGTAGGGTAGGTGTAGGGTAGGTGTAGGTTAGGTGTAGGGTAGGTGTAGGGTAGGTGTAGGGTACGTGTAGGGTAGGTGTAGGGTAGGTGTAGGGTAGGTGTAGGGTAGGTGTAGGGTAGGTGTAGGGTAGGTGTAGGGTAGGTGTAGGGTAGGTGTAGGGTAGGTGTAGGGTAGATGTAGGATAGGTGGAGGGTAGGTGTAGGTTAGGTGTAGGGTAGGTGTAGGGTAGGTGTAGGGTAGGTGTAGGGTAGGTGTAGGGTAGGTGAAGGGTAGGTGTAGGGTAGGTGTAGGGTAGGTGTAGGGTAGGTGTAGGGTAGGTGTAGGGTAGGTGTAGGGTAGGTGTAGGGTAGGTGTAGGGTAGGTGTAGGGTAGGTGTAGGATAGGTGGAGGGTAGGTGTAGGTTAGGTGTAGGGTAGGTGTAGGGTAGGTGTAGGGTAGGTGTAGGGTAGGTGTAGGGTAGGTGAAGGGTAGGTGTAGGGTAGGTGTAGGGTAGGTGTAGGGTAGGTGTAGGGTAGGTGTAGGGTAGGTGTAGGGTAGGTGTAGGGTAGGTGTAGGGTAGGTGTAGGGTAGGTGTAGGGTAGGTGTAGGGTAGGTGTAGGGTAGGTGTAGGGCAGGTTAAGGAATACTTCTCAAAAACACGACAAAGCCGCGAGCTGCTTGCAGCTCGCGCACCAAGCAAATACTAGTTATAATATATAAAACTGCATTACCACTGACTCACTGACTGACTCACTCACTCATTGACATAATTGTTCTCCCAGATGGTGGAGGGGGAGGTGGGTATATTTTGACAGATTCGTAAACAAGTAACTCCCGTGAGTATGGGAAAAGTGCCAAACCTCCCCTTTTCCCCCCCCCTCCTCCCCCCCTCTATCGTATCTCGGAAACTAAGGTACCCGTAGAATGTTTTTTTTACGGATTCGTTTAGAGGAGGCTCGCAAAAGTAAAAACCATTTTTCAAAGTTGACCCCCTCGCCCCCCTTCTCCCCCCCTTTAAGCGGATCTCGAAAGTTGGAACATTTGGAACATTTCTTTTTTCAGGTTCATATAAAGGGGCAATGCTATAGTCACAAACAAACCATTTTTCATAGTTGACCCCCTTGCCCCCCTTCTCCCCCCTCCCCCCCCGTTTTGGCGAATCTTTTTTTTTCGTTTTTTTTACGGATTCGTTTAGAGGAGGCTCGGAAAAGTAAAAACCATTTTTCAAAGTTGGCCCCCTCGCCCCCCTTCTCCCCCCCTTTAAGCGGATCTCGGAAGTTGAGAGACTTGGAACATTTCTTTTTTCAGATTCATATAAAGGGGCAATGCTATAGTCACAAACAAACCATTTTTCAAAGTTTCCCCCTTGCCCCCCATCTCCCACCTCCCCCCCCCCCGTTTTGGCGATTTTTTTTTTCAGTTTTTTTTACGGATTCGTTTCGAGGAGGCTCGGCAAAGTAAAAACCAGTATTCAAAGTTGACCCCCTCACCCCCCCTTCTCCCCCCCTTTAAGCGGATCTCGGAAGTTGAGAGACTTGGAACATTTCTTTTTTCAGATTCATATAAAGGGGCAATGCTTGAGTCGGAATCATTTTTCAAAACTCCCCACTCTCCCTCCCTTCATCCCTCCTCTCCCCAACACCCCTTCCTAATATCGGTCGTCGGGTGGGAGTGGACCAGGCGGCGTAGGGACTCCGAATGGAGCGAACCCACGAGACCGAGTGCAGCGCAGGGGGAGGTGGCGAGCGAAGCGAGCCGGCGACCTCCGTAGCGTAACGAAGGTTGAGTGGGTGAAGCGAAACTCAGTGCCTGGCGACGAATGCAAACATTGGGGTTATGTTTTTTGGAAAAAAGTGTAGGGTAGGTGTAGGGTAGGTTTAGGGTAGGTGTAGGGTAGGTGTAGGGTAGGTGTAGGGTAGGTGTAGGGTAGGTGTAGGGTAGGTGTAGGGTAGGTGTAGGGTAGGTGTAGGGTAGGTGTAGGGTAGGTGTAGGGTAGGTGTAGGGTAGGTGTAGGGTAGGTGTAGGGTAGGTGTAGGGTAGGTGTAGGGTAGGTGTAGGGTAGGTGTAGGGTAGGTGTAGGGTAGGTGTAGGGTAGGTGTAGGGTAGGTGTAGGGTAGGTGTAGGGTAGGTGTAGGGTAGGTGTAGGGTAGGTGTAGGGTAGGTGTAGGGTAGGTGTAGGGTAGGTGTAGGGTAGGTGTAGGGTAGGTGTAGGGTAGGTGTAGGGTAGGTGTAGGTTAGGTGTAGGGTAGGTGTAGGGTAGGTGTAGGGTAGGTGTAGGGTAGGTGTAGGGTAGGTGTAGGGTAGGTGTAGGGTAGGTGTAGGGTAGGTGTAGGGTAGGTGTAGGGTAGGTGTAGGGTAGGTGTAGGGTAGGTGTAGGGTAGGTGTAGGGTAGGTGTAGGGTAGGTGTAGGGTAGGTGTAGGGTAGGTGTAGGGTAGGTGTAGGGTAGGTGTAGGGTAGGTGTAGGGTAGGTGTAGGGTAGGTGTAGGGTAGGTGTAGGGTAGGTGTAGGGTAGGTGTAGGGTAGGTGTAGGGTAGGTGTAGGGTAGGTGTAGGGTAGGTGTAGGGTAGGTGTAGGGTAGGTGTAGGGTAGGTGTAGGGTAGGTGTAGGGTAGGTGTAGGGTAGGTGTAGGGTAGGTGTAGGGTAGGTGTAGGGTAGGTGTAGGGTAGGTGTAGGGTAGGTGTAGGGTAGGTGTAGGGTAGGTGTAGGGTAGGTGTAGGGTAGGTGTAGGGTAGGTGTAGGGTAGGTGTAGGGTAGGTGTAGGGTAGGTGTAGGGTAGGTGTAGGGTAGGTGTAGGGTAGGTGTAGGGTAGGTGTAGGGTAGGTGTAGGGTAGGTGTAGGGTAGGTGTAGGGTAGGTGTAGGGTAGGTGTAGGGTAGGTGTAGGGTAGGTGTAGGGTAGGTGTAGGGTAGGTGTAGGGTAGGTGTAGGGTAGGTGTAGGGTAGGTGTAGGGTAGGTGTAGGGTAGGTGTAGGGTAGGTGTAGGGTAGGTGTAGGGTAGGTGTAGGGTAGGTGTAGGGTAGGTGTAGGGTAGGTGTAGGGTAGGTGTAGGGTAGGTGTAGGGTAGGTGTAGGGTAGGTGTAGGGACAACAACACGCGAGCTGCTTGCAGCTCGCGCACCAAGCAAATACTAGTTATATTATATAAAGCTGGATTACCACTCACTCACTGACATAATTGTTCTCCCAGATGGTGGATGGGGAGGTGGGTATATTTTGACAGATTCGTAAACAAGTGACTCTCGCGAGTTTGGGAAAAGTCCCAAACCTCCCCTTTTCCTCCCCCCTCCTCCCCCCCTCTATCGTATCTCGGAAACTAAGGTACCCGTTGTATGTTTTTTTTACGGATTCGTTTAGAGGAGGCTCGCAAAAGGAAAAACCATTTTTCAAAATTGACCCCCTCGCCCCCCTTCTCCCCCCCTTTGAGCGGATCTCGAAAGTTGAGA
This sequence comes from Orthosia incerta, assembly GCA_948252205.1. Classification (NCBI taxonomy): domain Eukaryota; kingdom Metazoa; phylum Arthropoda; class Insecta; order Lepidoptera; family Noctuidae; genus Orthosia; species Orthosia incerta. Next base: position 27,130,229 of record OX411745.1, on the reverse strand, counting down.
GACTTGGAACATTTCTTTTTTCAGATTCATATAAAGGGGCAATGCTTTAGTCACAAACGAACCAGTTTTCAAAGTTGACCCCCTTGCCCCCCTTCTCCCCCCTCCCCCCCACGTTTTGGCGGATCTTTTTTTGTTGTTTTTTTTACGGATTCGTTTAGAGGAGGCTCGCAAAAGTAAAGACCATATTTCATAGTTGACCCCCTCGCCCCCCTTCTCCCCCCCTTTAAGCGGATCTCGGAAGTTGAGAGACTTGGAACATTTCTTTTTTCAGATTCATATAAAGGGGCAATGCTATAGTCACAAACACACCATTTTTCAAAGTTGACCCCCTTGCCCCCCTTCTCCCCCCCCCCCCCCCCCGTTTTGGCGAATCCTTTTTTTTTACGGATTCCGCGTAGGGATCCCGAGTGGAGTGAACCTACGAGACCGAGTGCAGCGCAGGGGGGAGGTGGCGAGCGAAGCGAGCCAGCGACCTCCGTAGCGTAACGAAGGTTGAGTGGGTGAAGCGAAACTCAGTGCCTGGCGACGAATGCAAACATTAGGGTTATGTTTTTTGGAACAAAGTGTAGGGTAGGTGTAGGGTAGGTGTAGGGTAGGTGTAGGGTAGGTGTAGGGTAGGTGAAGGGTAGGTGTAGGGTAGGTGTAGGGTAGGTGTAGGGTAGGTGTAGGGTAGGTGTAGGGTAGGTGTAGGGTAGGTGTAGGGTAGGTGTAGGGTAGGTGTAGGGTAGGTGTAGGGTAGGTGTAGGGTAGGTGTAGGGTAGGTGTAGGGTAGGTGTAGGGTAGGTGTAGGGTAGGTGTAGGGTAGGTGTAGGGTAGGTGTAGGGTAGGTGTAGGGTAGGTGTAGGGTAGGTGTAGGGTAGGTGTAGGGTAGGTGTAGGGTAGGTGTAGGGTAGGTGTAGGGTAGGTGTAGGGTAGGTGTAGGGTAGGTGTAGGGTAGGTGTAGGGTAGGTGTAGGGTAGGTGTAGGGTAGGTGTAGGGTAGGTGTAGGGTAGGTGTAGGGTAGGTGTAGGGTAGGTGTAGGGTAGGTGTAGGGTAGGTGTAGGGTAGGTGTAGGGTAGGTGTAGGGTAGGTGTAGGGTAGGTGTAGGGTAGGGTAGGTGTAGGGTAGGGTAGGTGTAGGGACAAACACGCGAGCTGCTTGCAGCTCGCGCACCAAGCAAATACTAGTCTATTATATAACTGCACAGTACATGTGTGATTACTTTTATTACTTTATGCCTGTACGTAGTATAGTGTGTAGTGCTATTCTGGGTGCACTGTCCTCACATAAATGAATTTATTAATGTATGTATTTATGTACCTAAATATTGTAAAAAAAAACTATTTTTTTTAAAAGGTAAGTATGGAGTTTCTTCTGCATTCTTCTCCATAACAAGCTACTTTCCGAATGTACGTTAGAATCAACTTATATAACTTGTAAATTTTAATGTAACGTTCAAAAGTGCCGCTTGGTGGCCCTACTTGAAATAAAATATCTTTGTCTTTGATGGTAAGCAATGATGTGGTCGACGGTGAAGCACACATCCATCCAAACTTTTGCATATATTATATATTTATTTATTATATGCTTTATTGTACACCATAAAATACATTAATAAAAAGAAACTTAAGTCTAATACACATACAATGGGCAGCCTTATCCCTTGCCGCGATCTCTTCCAGGCAACCCGTTATGGACAGTAATTGCTTGGACATGAAATGGGGCGGTGATTGGTGTAACAATAACATTCTGGTTTTACAATGTGGTTTACAATATTGGTGTAACAATATATAATTATGATTAAGTTAAGATATTAAGATAAAATCAAGATACTATAATATTATCAGTGTGATCATATAAATATGATTTTGGATCCTAGATATATCTATACTAATATTATAAAGAGGAAAGATTTTTTTGTTTGTTTGTACCGAATAGGCTCCGAAACTACTGGACCGATTTGAAAAATTCTTTCACCAATAGTAAGCTACATTATTCCTGAGTGACATAGGCTATTTATAATACCGAAAATGGGTCCTGTGGGGTGATCCACGGGAGCGAAGCCGCGGGCAACAGCTAGAGAAAGTATAAAGAGGGGTACCTTTTAGCTGTCAGTATTATTTATGTAAGAGCAGACAAAGGTAAAAATTTAGTATCAAGATGAATTCGGAGGGGGGGAGAAGAGGGGAGGGGGGAGAGGGGGGTTAGCCCTCCCCCCTGGCACCACTCCCATTACAAGGTAATGCACCGTTCCTGAGAAAAACACGTTATTGTAACCTAACCTCAAAACACTTAAAAGTTGCTTCTGCTTCGTCTCCGGCGCTGCGGGAAGTGCAACTCCTTCGCCCTTACGTATCAAAGGATAGGCACCCATGCTCACCTCCGCAGCTTCGGCTTACTGGTCGCCTCCGGCGACCAGCCTCACCCACTACGGCTCGCACGGGTGCCTATGCTTTGTTACAGTGGGTGGGAGTTGCTCTCCCTTCGCGCCTCCGGTTTTTATAAACACTCTAGGGGTAGCAGCCAAAAGACTACGTGAAGTCGGGGTGCCCCAGTTCGGTTTCGGAACAGATTCGACCTATTTTAACTATGAAGTGTCCAGTATACAAGCGTTGGTCAATCGTGAAGGCAAACAATCAAAATCCAGAAGATAAGCCAAAGTCGTCGAATAAAACCACAAAAACACAAAACGCACATTCACGCGACTCGGGGAGAAACGGAATGAACGAGAACAAATGACACTGAACCACGTCACCCATGACGCAAAAACCATAGTTTTTTTTTTACGTTCTGTTATAACAATTTTGCTCGAAATATTGCGCCACAGACAATATAACGGTACTGTTTTGGTTGTCAATCGCCCATTTTTACGTTCGTTTTCACTGTTTATCTGATTGAAGTTAGAAACATTTTTTGTTATTTTCTCGAAAAATATGCAATACCTTGTAATAGGACTGGTAGTGTTTTAATCAGGGACCCATCCCCTACCAGCTTTAACCACTTTTAACTCTCTCATCATGCATCTTGATACTAGACCCAAGCCAAAATCTTAACTTGTCAAACTTACAGCTACTTACAGCTTACAAAGATTCAATATATCAAAATATGGATGATTAGGTACATACCTGGTTTTAAGTGAGCGTTTAGCCATCGTGTCCGGTTCCGGAATCGCTACGCTAAGACGTGTTACCGAAGTCCTCTAAAGATTTGCGAATTAAAATTGTCTAAACGTAATTGATAGTCATACAAATCGCGTGAAACTAAGTACAGAACGGGTGAAGTGTGGAAAATTATCCTTTTCTTGCCCAGCTATCAGAATCGTGAAGTGTTATTTATGAAAAACCAAAGTTAAGAAAAAACACCGGTTTTGACAATTGACAGTTGTCAGCTCTCGTTCATTCACTCACTCGCCAGACAGTACTACCAACGTAAGAAAAAATAGTAAGTTTTGGAGACTGTGGCTTTTGGGCACTGACCTCTATCATACAAGTACGCTGGACTAAATATGTTAGATGAAATGACAGTTGATTTTTGTGCCGAATCAAAGCGCCCCACTCGAGGTTCTCAGGAACTAAAATTGACACATTTAGAGAAAGGTTAATACCGATATTTCTCAAGATTAGGTAATACTAATATATTCGCCTGGAAATATTATATAATTTTAACTAATACGAGTATATGAGTATTAGTAATTATTTTAAATTACTCTAATATCAAAATCACTCATCTACTGTATTGACTTCTCATAATATGTTGCAACTAAATATCTCATATTGGTATTAGTGATGAATGTTATATGCATGCCTAATAATCAGTAATAATATGTTAAAAAGCAATGTGTAATACTAAATTCTGGAATCATCATCATGATCATCCACAGTCCGACTTCGCCCACTGCTGAGCACAGGCCTCTCTCTTCTTGTATCAATCACCTCGTTCCTGGCTGGAATTAATTCTGAAATAATATCATGATAATTATAATTGTATTAACAAATGTTTTTAAGTCAAATAATTTATATCTGCATCTGAAACAGAGTTGAAAACTGATAAGTCTTCACGTCGTTGGAATGCGATGTCACTCTTATTTGCTCCTAAACACTGATGCGATGAGAGCGAGAAATATGTCCGTTGTAAATTATTATCCATCTCATTCGTACATATATTTGTATGAATGATGTTCCATCCGAGTGAATCCAAACTATTGTAAATGTAAGTATTAACTAACTAGTATACTTGAGCGAGCAGATACTTGCTCAAATATACTAGTTATATATATATTTAAATTCACTGATCTGACAGTAATGCGCTATGTTACATAATAAAAGATTCACTAAACCAAAACATTGGCTTTATTCAGCTTGAAACACAAATTAATATTTAATGACAAGTGTCAATAACGTCATACATATTTATAAACAAGTAGACAATATATAGCAACGATATTATGCGCAAAGAGTTACACTACATTCACCCCTCCTTTAGAATTAACTAAAGTCATCGTTATGTATCACAGACGTAGTCACTCAGATAAACAGGAGCTCGTCTCTCACGTGACGATCGACGTGGTGATGGCGTAACTTCTTGCAGTGCAGGTACAGTAGCAGGTTCCACTGATTCTGTGACCTGTTGTTCCTCAGGCGCAGGTTCATCGACGGCATCTTCGAAGTTCTTTTCGTCTGGCAGCGTGGCCAAATGCCGATTAGATACGGTAGTTTCCGTACCATTTTGAAGCCGTACGTGAGAATAGAGCGGATTTGCCTCGATAAGTTCCGCTTCTTCCACAAGAGGGTCAAACTTGGAAGTTCGCACATGTTTTTTTAATAAAACTGGTCCTGGAGACAAAAGCCATGAAGGTACAGATTCTCCAGTCGGCGAGCGTCGAGGATGATTGAACATCCGTTCATGTGGTGTTGTATTAGTACTCGTACATAATAGAGAACGTATAGAGTGTAGCGCTAAAGGTAGAACTTGTTCCCATTGGGTGACCGTCATGTCTTTTGAGTGTAAGTAAAGTTGTATCGTCTTCCACAGGGTCCCGTTTAGTCTTTCAACTTGACCATTACATTTTGGATTGTAAGGCGTTGTTCGGCTGCATGCAATGCCCAATGGAACCAAAAAATTTCGTAGCTCGTTTGACATGAACGATGTACCTCTATCTGAATGAATGAATTGTGGGTTCCCAAACATCATGAAAATTTCCTTTAAACATTTTATAACTGTATTTGTAGTTAGATCTTTGCAAGGGAATGCGAATGGGAATCTTGAAAATTCATCAATGATCGTTAAAATGTATTTGTTTTGAGTATTCGTTGGTAGAGGTCCTTTAAAATCTATGTTCAAGCGTTCAAAAGGCGCTACAGCTTTAATTAGATGGCCTTTTGTAGTCGCGTAGCAAGGCTTGATTTCTGCGCATATTCTACAGTTTTCCGTCATAATTTTTATATCATTTGTCGAATAGGGAAGATTTTTCATACGAATCCAGTGAGTCATTCTTACAATACCTGGATGGCCAAGTGAATTGTGCAAATCATAAAGTCTATGAGGGTTTAGGTACGCGCATACACGAGAAAGAGCGTCTGCTACAGTATTTTCTCGACCAGGTCTATATACAACATCGTATTTGTAGCAAGACATTTCCAAACGCCACCTTTCGATTTTTTGATTTTTGATTTTGCTGGTATGATTTTGTCTAAACATGAATGAAACTGATTGTTGATCGGTAATCAGAATAAAGTGTCTCCCGAGCAAAAAATGACGCCATTTCCGTACAGCCTCTACAATTGCAGCAGCCTCTTTTTCTATAGCAGGATGTCGACGTTCTGGATCTGTCAATGACCGTGAAAAAAATGCCACAGGTCTCCCATTTTGTGACAGTGTAGCAGCCAGAGCATGGTCCGAAGCATCTGTTTCGACTGTAAATGTAATATCCTCTAGAACTGACGTAAGAACTGCTTTTGCAATATCTGACTGCAGAGTTTGGAAACATGCGATGGCATCATTTTTCATAGGGAATTTGGAAACAAGTGTGAGTGGATGTACTTTTTCTGAAAATTTCTTTATCCACTTAGAGTAGTGGGCAAACATTCCAAGCGCTCTTTTCAAAGACGGCATATCTGCGGGTATGTGTAGTTGCATCAGTGGGGCTAGGCGATCTTCATCTGGCCTTATCGTATTATTTTCAATTGTATATCCTAAGAGCTTTATCGATTCCTTCCCAAACACACACTTGTCTTTGTTTAAGGTCAGTTTGTATTTTTGTACGGCTTGCATGAACTTTTCTAAGTTTTTATCATGATCGTCTTTATTTTTACCACAAACAGTGATGTCATCGAGATAGGCGTAGGTGCCGTTCAAATTCTCTTTCGTAATTATATATTGTAAAGTTCTCTGAAAAGCAGCTACTCCGTTAGTAACTCCGAATGGTATACGTCTAAATTGATACAAATTACCGCACGCTTCAAATGCTGTGTATATTTTTTCGCTGGCCAGGATTGGCACTTGATGGTATGCACTTTTCAGATCGATTTGACAAAAAAATCTATGTTTGGCCACTTTTGATACGATTGATTCTATGTTTGGTAGAGGATAAGCATCCAGTTCAGTAAATTTATTAATCGTTAGTGAATAGTCTATGACCATCCGTTTGCGGTGTTGTCCTCCACCAGTAACTAAGACTTGAGCTCGCCACGGAGATATACTGAGTTCTATGACGCCATCTTTGAGAAGTTTATCGATTTCCTCTTTAATAAAAGCTTCATCCAACGCGCTGTATCGCCTTGATTTTATAACGATGGGTTTGATTGCCGGCGATACATGATGGAATAAAGTTGCAGGTGGTACACCAGCTGCTAGAACATTGCATATTTTAAGCGGCTTTTGACTTCCTCCAAATTTCATTTCTACGGACGAGTGGTTTCTCAGCAAATCATGGCCAATTATAATATCTGCGCATAAATTTTCAATAACTAGGAGTGGTATTTGCTTGTATGTATGGCCTTCTAACTCAATCGTAGCGAAGCACACTCCTTCTACAACAGAAGTATTGTCTAGAGATGCTAATGTTATTGTTTGACGATGTGGCTTATGTCTGAGATTCAACGTATGGGCAATTCTTTTGTTAATGAAGCTTATCGAACTGCCTGTATCTATCAGGGCATCGGCACGTGTCTGATTAATTACGACTGGGACTGTAGCATGTTTAAGACTTACCGGTGACGCAGCGCACATTTCAGATAACTCTATATTTACCGCATTCACAGGTTTTGGGCTGCGACACACTTTTGCGAAATGGCCCCTCTTTCCGCATTGTTTGCAGGTACTGTGAAACGCAGGGCACTTAATACGTTGGTGGATATTTCCTCCACAAAACCAACAATTTTTGCGTGCCGGAGTTGGTGGTGGTGCTGCTGCAGCTATTCTTTCCTCCAGCGCTAGTTGTGAAGGGGTGTAAATAACATTTCTCGAGTTTGAGCAGCATTAAGAGTCAATTCCATTTCGTTCGTGTAAGATTTCGCATTATTTACAGCTTTTTCAAAAGTGAGAGCCTCGTCGAGAGTGAGGTTAATATTTTCAAGTAATTTTTGACGAATGTCACATGATGAAAGTCCAGCTATGAATGCATCACGAATAAATTCATGTTTGCATTGCTCGGCGGTGACGGATTCAAAATTGCAGTCAGTTACGAGCTGTTTTAAAAATTGTATGTATTGCGAAATGGTTTCTTCAGATTTTTGTCGTCAGTGTTTCCATTTATTTTCGGCGCTTGGTGAATCTGGTGTGGTATCAAAGCGCTCTGGGCGTAGGTATTTTGATATGCTTCCTGACACGCTGGAAGTCGATGGTACATTGCTCTGAGTATTACCATACATCGTGTATTTTATTTAGTAGCTTATTCAAGCTGAATAAATTGTTACATAATAAAAGATTCAATAAACCAAAAAATTGGCTTTATTCAGCTTGAAACACAAATTAATATTTAATGACAAGTGTCAATAACGTCATACATATTTATAAACAAGTAGACAATATATAGCAACGAGATTATGCGCAAAGAGTTACACTACACGCTATAACTTTAGTAGCACGCTATCTACTAGTTTATAGCTTGCAATCTGATTGAAACCATTTTTCAGTTAACCTTTACAGCAAGTTTTCTATTACTTAGAAATGAATCACAATTAAAATAATTGGGATTTTCTTTTTCTCTTACGTATTAAATTATTCTCACGTATTTTTATACCGAAGGCTATGTCCCATCTCTAATATTAGTTCCATGGAATCTCACGTTAAGTCACGTTGCTATCAGCGCCAAAATGGCGAAAATCAAATGTCTTAATTTTGTCATCGATAACATGAAGTCCAGCGTACTTGTATATTAGAGGTCAGTGCTTTTGGGTCATAAACAAAGATTACGTTTCGTTTCACCATGAACACCAAACTGTCAGTAGAAATGTCACTGCTATTTGAGAAGATGAAGGAAGCATGGACTTAATATAAATATCAGGACTGAGCACTTGATGTGATATGACCTATTTGCTTAGAGTTGCAACCTCCTACCTTGCCAACCTCTAACTTTACTCCTGCTAGCCATGTCACTGTCATTCAAGTTTTCTCCGTATGTAATGTCATATAGTGTACAATTTTATGTTTATTAAAACCTGAATACTACAGGTTTTCTCATTATTTCAATTTAATAAACATAAATGGACAAGTACCTAAGACCAGAACGGTTCGACGAAGACCCGTCCAGTAAAACTGCAAAAGAATGGCTACATTGGAAAAAAACATTTGTCAACTTCTTAGCTCAGTCAGAATTATCTGCTGCGGACAAAGATGCTGCCGCAAAATGGCCTCAAATTAAACTCCAGCTTTTGATCAACCACATCTCGCCGAAGGTTTACGCTCATGTTAGTGAATACGAAAAGTATGACTCCGCGATTGCTGCGCTGGACAAATTATACGTCAAGCCCAATAATATCATCTATGCCAGACACTTACTAACTACGAGAAAACAGCAGGCAGGTGAGACTATAGATATATACATGCAATCCCTCAAACAACTCGCAAAAGACTGCGATTTTACCAGCGTTGATACCGAAACTAACAAAAACGACACGATCCGCGGCGCATTTATCGCAGGCATGACGTCCGCCAAAGCACGCTCGAGACTTTTAGAGAGCTTATCATTAACACTGGATCAAGCTTACAATACAGCCATGTCAATGGAAATGGCGGAAACAAATTCACAAACCTTTATCAACCCCATTATCAATGCCGTGCCTCTAGCATCTGAAACGCGAAACAACAGCACAGCTCCCGAGAGTGTTACTACAACTGCTGCTACGATATCAAATGTCGCAAACTCCTCCTCCACTCGCAAATGCTGGTACTGTGGTGGATCATTGCATGCCAGGAGGAAATGCCCAGCAAGAGACTCTGTCTGCAAATACTGCAACAAGAAAGGTCACTTTAGCAAGGAATGCCGATCGAAGCCCAACACTAGTGCATCAATTACCTCTCCAGAAGAATGTGAACATTGCTCTGCCATCATTGCTGCTACGCCAGCCTCTCTTCGAAAGGCCATGATTCCTGCTGTCATCAAATGCATCAAAGTTCAAGCTCTAGTTGATACTGGGAGTTCAATAAGCTTCATCAATGAAGACTTCGCCAACCTCTGCCGTCTGAAGCGAAGCCCTTGCACCCAGATAGTCTCAATGGCTTCTCTATCTCATACTTCGCAAGTCAGCGGTTCAACCTGTCAGAACGTACATTTAGGTGAACACTGTTACGAAAAGATCAATTTATTGATAGTCAAGAACCTTTGCGCCGACCTGATTATAGGCCATGATGTGCTGGAGCTCCATTCGACTTTGGAGTTTGCATTTGGTGGCCCTAAAGACGCGTTCAAAGTATGCAGCGTTGCTGAGGCCTCAGTACCTGCTGTACCGCTCTTTGCCAATGTGTCCCCTGACTGCAAGCCCATAGCAATTCGATCCCGTAGGTGTCTACGGGATGAATGCCTGCTCAGGGCTACACAGCCCTGAGGAGCAGGCATTCATTGCGCATGAAGTAAAGAAGCTGCTAGAAGACGGCATCATCGAAGAGAGCCATTCTCCCTGGAGGGCACAAGTACTCGTGACTAAAAATGCAAATCACAAAAAGCGTTTAGTAATTGACTACTCCCAAACCGTCAATAGGTACACTCAGCTAGACGCATACCCGCTACCTAACATGGAAGAAATGGTAACAAAAGTCTCTAAGTATGCGGTCTTCAGTACCATCGATCTCCAAAGCGCTTATCATCAGGTCCCCATCCTCTCCCACGAGAAACCTTTCACAGCTTTTGAAGCTTGTGGTAATTTGTATGAATTTCGCCGCATTCCATTTGGCGTAACTAACGGGGTGGCCAGTTTCCAAAGAACCGTCGATTGGCTCATCAGGAAAGAAAATCTCTCCGGTGCTTACGCTTACCTTGATGATATAACCGTTTGTGGCAACACCCAACAAGAGCACGACATAAATTTGGAACGATTTTTACGGGCTGCTGATAAATACGGTCTGACGCTCAACAAAACTAAAAGCAAATTCAGCCAACGCATCATCAATTTACTTGGGTATACTATACAAGACCACGTCATCAAGCCTGATAGTGACCGACTACAGCCTTTTCTTAAAATGCCACCGCCAAAAAATCTAGCGTCTCATAGAAGGACATTGGGCATGTTCGCCCACTACTCCAAATGGATCCCTAACTTCTCCGAAAGAATCCATATTCTGGCTCATACTGACTCCTTTCCCCTAAGTAAAGAAGCTAAAGACTGCTTCGAAGGTTTAAAATCCACAATCGCCAAGTCCTCCGTTCATGCTTTTGATGATAATATGCCCTTTACCGTTGAAACAGATGCATCCGAACACACAATTGCTGCTACACTGACCCAAGATTCACGACCTGTGGCCTTCTTCTCAAGAACCTTAAATCACAGTGAACTCAATCATTCGGCCGTTGAAAAAGAAGCGTACGCCATCGTAGAATCGCTAAAAAAGTGGTGGCATTTCCTTATCGGGAAACACTTCACTCTTATAACGGATCAAAGATCAGTTTCATTTATGCTCAATGCCAAACACGCCAGTAAAATAAAAAATGAAAAAATCCAAAGGCTTGAGTTAGCGCCATATAATTATGACATAGTATACAGACCCGGGAAGGACAATAAAGCTGCGGATGCCCTATCGCGCATATGTGCTTGTACCACGAATACCTCCTCTAAACTCCAATCTCTTCACGCATCACTTTGTCATCCAGGAGTGGCAAGAATGTACCACTGGCTGAAGAGTAAGAATCTTCCCTATTAAATCGACGAAGTCAGGACGATGACGCGGGATTGCCGTCTGTGCGCCGAGGTCAAACCGAGGTATTTCAACAACCCAACTCCCACACCGAAACTCATAAAGGCGACGTCAGCATTAGAACGCTTAAGCGTAGATTTCAAAGGCCCTCTCCCATCGAAGTCTAACAACATTCTCACGGTTATAGACGAATACTCTCGATTTCCTTTCGCCTTCCCGTGCAGCGATATGAGTGCTAAAACCGTGATCAAGCATTTAAACAGCCTGTTCATGATCTTTGGCATGCCCGCATACATTCATTCAGACCGCGGCACTCAATTCCTGTCAACTGATCTTAGAGATTACCTACACTCTAAAGGGGTAGCTACAAGCAACACCACTGCATACAATCCACAATGTAACGGTCAGGTCGAAAAATTTAACTCAACTGTATGGATAGCAGTACAATTAGCTTGTGGAACTCATAATGCACCGATTGAACACTGGAAACAATACTTGTCAGTGGCCCTGCACTCGATTCGCTCTTTGCTGTGTACTGCGACGAACTGTACTCCGCATGAAAGAATGTTCATGCACACTCGCCGATCTCCCAATGGGAATACAATACCAACATGGCTCACAAGTTCAGGTCAAATGCTAATGAAAATATTCGATCGCAAGAACAAATATCAGCCCTTGGTAGAGGAGGTCGAACTAATACAGTCAAACCCCGACTACTCGTTTGTCCGATTACAAGATGGACGAGAGACAACGGTATCAAATCGACACCTCGCCCCTATCGGAGAGAATACCCGCGAAAGACTAGAAGAATTGAAGACGGGTACCATGATAGAAGAAGAATATATGACCCACCAAGCTCACCGATTCGTGCAGAAGAAACCACCAACTCTGCCCCCTCTAGTTCACCTGTGCAGTCTCAAACAACAAACAATCACTCTCCTGGTTCGCCACAACCCTCCCCTGCACAAGCCCTAGATACTACGCAACGGATTCCCGCTTCAAGCTTCACTCCACCACGCGTAGAAGCTTCACCTCCAGTTCTTAGAAGATCGAGCAGAACTCGAAACCCACCTCGACATCTTCAAGACTATAGTGTGGGAGAATGACGTGATATGACCTATTTGCTTAGAGTTGCAACCTCCTACCTTGCCAACCTCTAACTTTACTCCTGCTAGCCATGTCACTGTCATTCAAGTTTTCTCCGTATGTAATGTCATATAGTGTACAATTTTATGTTTATTATAACCTTAATACTACAGGTTTTCTCATTATTTCAGCACTCGTACCAAAAACGCGAGCAGAGAGAGATAATGTGTATAGATGCGTTCATCTCTTTCTAATAGGGTGACCAAACATTATTTTAACAAACGCGAAAGTTTGTTTTGAAATAATTTGTAGTAGGCTAAGGTGTATGAATTTCGTTCCGGGACCATGTCTCTATTGCTCTTGTTAGGGTTCCTTCCGGTCTACCTATGTTTCCACCCAGGTAAAACTCCCATGATTGTGCGTACAAACTTACATTTGCAGTTAGAATGTATGGGAGAATATATTTTTCAACTAGAATAATAAGTTTGTTCTTGGGATAAATTGTTCATCTTAAGTACGGAACCCTTCATTTTGCGTGGTCCGACACGCATTTGGCCGGTTTTTTCCGTTTGCTCTACAGAGCTGGTGTATGGGTATTTAAATAAAGCAAAGGGAAATAAAACTAAGTGTGTGTGACAAACATTTTATTGGGGTTTATGGGCAGATGTAGACACCAATGAAAGACGGTTTAGTTAAAGTTCTAAATCTTTATGGTCAGACAGAGATAGTCATATACAGTATTGAAGTAGTTTAGATTTATTTTGTTCAACTCCATTGACACATTTATTCAAATTAAACATGGCTAAACAAAATTGTTTTATGAAGTTTCTGCTTTTGGCCAATGTTACTGCCTAAGTTTCATAATGCATTACTTTTAGCATGGTGACAGATTCGTAAATTTGAATACGAATTACCTAATTCTTTAACTAACTGCAACTCGTGTGGCTCTTCATCCGTTGCACACAACAGAATTTTTGGTAACTGTTATTGATTCAGGAATTACATCAGAACCATTTTTGCTTCATTTCTTCTTTCGATGGCAAGCTGTAACCAACACAAATATATGCTATTTTAATCATGTAATATAGACAAATAGGTACAAATTGTACTTATTATATTCTTATTATTAATAGTTTTAATCATTATTGCCTTATTTTACAGTTTTAATTAGAAAAAACTAAAACTTTAGTGTCTTCTGTCCACAAAACGTCTAGAGCATGGTCAAACTACTTAATGTTAGTAAACAAAATCTTTGTTTTTCCTTACCGGTGAAATAAAACGCCACAACCACCATATGATTCACTTTTACACGTCTTGATACAACACTTTTTCCCCATTTTCACAATAAAAAAGCAACGTAGCTCAGGTAAAACTTAAAATGCGTTATGCGTTTCCACAAAACAACAGAAAAAGTCGCCATGACACCACCAGATGTCAGATTTTTGTGTTACCAGGGTAATTTTATGATACCTACCAAACAATCATATTATTATGATTATTTTACTTAAATAAAATTACTGTACAGATTGTAAAATTTCTTATAGCTAAAAATATTTATATGTTACTAAATGTACTTGTAGTTGGTGAAATATTTTCTACCCATGTTTCTACCATCATTAATATTTTTATCTTTTGGCAAGTGAGAAAAAGGGACAAATGCATCTCTCCTTGCTATCTCTCTCGGCTCGTTTTGCCTCTGTTATGATTACCTAACAAAAGTAAACCTAATGTACAGCACATATGGTTCATATTTGTATGATACGATTTTTGGAGTGCTCAGTCCTGATATTTATATTAAGTCCATGGAAGGAAGAGTTACAAAAACAAACAATGGCAATAACAGAGAATATAACCTCAGTAATCCTTAAGAAAGTTGATGAAAAGATTGAGCCGCTTATAAAAGACAACGAGAAATTAAAACTTGAAGTGGATCAACTAAGTTATAAAGTAGAACTACTTGAACTTAACAACAGAAAGAACAATATCGTAATCCACGGTGTTCCTGAATCAGACAATGAAGGGGAGGTGGACTTAATGTCGTTAACTTTAAAAACAATTACCGACCTCGACGTACCATTGGAACATAGTGAAATCAACAGAGTTCAACGTCTCGGAAAGAATGTAAGTAAGGGTAAAGCTAGACCCATTCTCGTCTCAACTACAACTCTGCAAAAGAAGATACAAATCCTGAGAAACAAAAAGAAAATGAAGCCGAGCACGTACATCACACACGACTACTCCAAGAAAGCCTTAGCTGAAAGAAAAATCAACAAATCTAACCAAAACGAAAAAAGAAAGAGAGAAGAGTCAGAAACACCAAGCCCCAAGCCCTTTCGTGAAACTAACAACGAGGCAAAAATCAAAAAGATGGATGCATTTCAACTCAAGCGGGGAAGAACAAACTCTTTATCTGGAACACATACACGTAAAAACTAATAATTGCAAGGATCCGGAAATCAAAACAACAAAAATAAAACAACATCAGCTACGAAACAAAAAAAATCTCCCACCACGGCCGGTCACCGAGGGAGATCCAGACCAACACCCTCTAGCAAAACTTGAAGAACAATTGTTTATTGCAACATTGAATACCAGAACACTTAGAACCCCTGAATCCTTATTAGAACTGGAGCTAGCCCTAGAAAATATAAAATGGGATATAATAGGTATTAGCGAAATGAGAAGAGTTTACGAAGCGATCGAAGAACGCTCAGGCTATATACTTTTTTCAAAAGGAGAGCCGGGCGGTCAACGAGGTGTCGGCTTTCTTGTAACTACCCTGAAGGGGCATGTAAAGGATTTTATTGGACTGTCAGACAGAATAGTAATCCTGAACATTGATATACCCGGTTATAGAAAAACCTGGACCATTATACAGATTTATGCACCAACTAAACAAGCAAATAAACTAGAACTTCAAGAATTTTATGATAAACTGTCAGAAGTACTAACAACATTTTCAAACAACTACATCATCTTAATGGGAGACTTCAACGCACAAGTTGGAATGAAACAGAGTCTTGAGGAACGAATAATTGGGAAATTTGGTCATGGTAAAAGAAGCACAAATGGCCAGAAACTCATAGACCTATTATTGAAACAAAATTTGTATATCCTAAATAGCTTATTTTAAAAGAACAAGAACGACAAATGGACTTGGAGATCCCCCGATGGCCATTATAGAAATGAAATAGACTAAAAAATAAATAAATGATTTTGGGTTGTTATGAGTAACAACCCAAAATCATTTACAGATACATCAGTCTTACACAAATTAAATTTCAATACGGACCACCGCTTGGTCAGAAGCTCCCTAAGATTAAAACCCTTTAAAATATCCAGAAAACATATAAAGAATATACCAAATACTCTACATCAAGAAAACTGCAAAGAAATTTCTCAAGCCCTGACAAGAAATTGGTTAGAGTTAACTAATGAAGACACGGGAATTGAAACAAACTACAATATATTAGAAAAAAAACTGAAATCCCACACTGCAAATAAACCTAGAAAACATAGATATGATTTAAGTCAGAAAACAATAAAGCTAATTGAAGAAAGGAAGCGTCTATTATCTGGACCCTTTAAGAAGAGCAGTATCAAATAAATATCAGAAATTAGTAAGGATATAAAAGAGAACATCAGGAAAGATCGAAAACATAGAAGACTAAATACCCTCGAAAGTCATATAATCAAATCAGGCGGAGTACGCAAAGCTTGGAAAGAATTAAGAGAAGTAAATAAGGAATGGATACCAAAGGTGAGAAGTAAAAATAAAACAGTGACAAAATTATTTTAATTATTCCAACGAACTGCTGAAAGGGTCCGCAGAAGAACTAGTCCCTATACTGACAAAATTATTCAACAGAATTATGTTTAACCAATTAATTCCCGCACAATGGGAAACTTCACACATCATTCTGCTTCACAAAAAAGGGTCGAAGGACGACATAGGTAACTACAGGCCTATAAGTCTTATGTCTAACTTATATAAGATATTCTCGAAAGTGATTCTCGAAAGAATAAGCCTGAAATTGGAGGATAACCAACCAATGGAACAAGCCGGCTTTAAGAGAAAATTCTCTACTAGAGTCTGGCCAACGAAAGCTGTCCACGAATTAATTTCTAAACTTTTAGGATGGCAAGTATTTAGGGCTGTCAAAATTGTCACATTGATGTTTCGTACTTGAGTCATCTTGTGTTTACGTGCATCTTATTTTCGTATTTTTCGTTGGTTCTGTTTAAAATAATGCCGAAAACAATCAAAAGCTCGACGAGGAAGCTACTATTTACTATGATTGACAAATATAAAGACATAAAAAGTGATTTGAATCAGAAATCTGCAGAGAAAATACGACAACTGGATTCAATCATTTCACTTTTAGGTTAGTTTTTTGAATTTCTCTTATAACATCTTGATACTTTTTTATTTATAAAAAAATGGCACAACTATTCACGGTTTATCTACTTTTCAGGAAGTACTAACGACGAGGAGACAAAACTTAGAATTGTGGAAACAGTAAAGAAATTGAAAACTCTCGAAAAAAAATAATTGTCGACTTGTGAAACAAATTATTTAGAAAAGATATCTTCAATGACAGGTACTTGTTCATAATAATTCAGAAATTATAGGTATAACAGTCGCTTTCACAGTCTTTGTATTTTATTCCGGTTTTTGTTTTTTATGACTGAGTGCACTAACCAAAGACTTAAAATAAAAGTATCTGGTAAATATTATAACACTGTTACATAATTCATTGTATTTGTTCTCTTCAGGTGTAAGTGTGAAGACCTTAAGAAGAATTAAAATTGAAGGCTCTAAAATCAAGGACAGTGGAATACTCCGGGGAAAAAACGTCCACATTCAGCAAAAGTTTCCAATTTGGATATTTCGGCTATAAGAAACAAAATAAACGAATTTTATGGAGTGAAAAAACAAGTCCCAACCCTGAGAAGCCTGCACAATGAGCTGAAGGAAGCCATTGGATTTATGGGATGCCGTGAAACCCTTAGAAAATTTTTACATAAGAACGGGTTTGACTTTCAAACCAATAGAAATGAACGGGCTTTACTTACAGAAAAATATGACAGTAGTAGTAGTAGCAGTGAAGAAAGCAATGAAGCTGATTCAATATTGTCAGGTGTAGAAATGTTGGAATCCGATTTCGACTATGACTCATAACCCATAGGGGTTATGGTTTTGTGTTGATTTTATTGTGTCATTACATCAGTGTCTGCATTATATTATATAAACTTATAGTAATAAGTTTTTCTTTAATTCAACCTTTTCTATATAATGCCGTGCCAGGTAAGTTGGATCTGTGAACTTCAATGTGCGCAGAAGTAAAAAATTTCATATGCCAGGGGTAATAACCTTATTATTTGTTTTGTTTTTATATGTTCAAACTGGTAACCATTAATAACCTTATTATGGTCTTAGTATATAAATCTGAAATACTGATGTAAATATCGCATAATATGATAGAATAATAAATAGTATCAACTCCGTTTAAGCAGTGTATAGTCAGGGTTGTAAGCTCTAGATTTTTTTAAATTTCCGCCTTTTTCCTTGGACAGCTTTCGTTGGCCAGACTCTATAGACCACATCCACACAGTGAAACAGATAATACAAAAGTACAATGAGTACAATAAAACACTTTACATGGCGTTCATCGATTATAATAAAGCATTTGATTGCATAAGTCATGAAGCTATATGGGAAAGTCTGGCAGCCCAAGGCATACCTGGCATATACATAGAACTGATCAAAACAATATACTCGAACTGCAAAGCAAAAATACAGTTAGAAGAGGCAGGACCCGAGTTTGAAGTGAGGAGAGGCGTCAGGCAGGGCGATCCCATGTCACCCAAGTTATTCTCTGCTGTCCTGGAAAATATATTCCGCAAACTGGACTGGGCACATCTGGGTCTCAACATCGACGGTCAAAAACTAAATCACCTCAGATTCGCAGACGACATAATCCTGTTCGAGGAAGACCCAAGTCATCTTGAGCTTATGATCCAAGCCTTAAGCAAGGAAAGTGCTTTGGTCGGATTGTCCATGAACACAACAAAAACAAATTCGGAAAGAAAAACAATAGAGGTGGATTCAAAGTCACTGGAGTATGTAGATGAATACACCTATCTGGGCCAAATAATATCACCAAAAGATCAAACCAGCAAGGAAATCAACACGAGGATAGCAAGTGGTTGGAGAAAGTACTGGTCACTAAAAGAGATCATGAAATCCAGAGACATAGGAATAGCTATGAAAAGAAAAGTCTTCAACACCTGCATACCCTGTATTACATACGGATGCGAAACATGGGCACTTACAAAACAACACAGAAACAAATTGCAATACTGCCAAAGAGCCATGGAACGAAGCATGACAAACATACGTAAGGCAGATCATGTAAGAAATGAACAACTGAGAGCTAAAACTAAACTAACGGACATCTTGACCAGAATTGACCAACAAAAATGGAGATGGACTGGCCACATGATGAGATCAAGTATAGAGAAATGGGGTAAGGTGATGACTGATTGGTACCCAAGGGACAGTAACCGCAGCAAGGGGAAACAGATAAGAAGATGGGAGGACGAGCTGAAACAAACAGCGGCCCCCAACTGGAGGAGAGTGGCTCGTGATAGAAATCAGTGGAAAGAGCTAGAGGAGGCCTTTGCCAAAAGGCACACTGAGTTAAGGGACATACTGTAACAAATACAAAACAAAACAAAAATTTCAGAATAAAGGGCTATATTATTATTATTATTTCCTTTATTCATTTCTTTTCTTATTAATTACATTTTTAAATATTTTTACAAAACACAAAAAAGAAAAATATTAAAAATAGAGGCCCACCGGTATCGGGAACAGGGTCCAAGCTACCGGCGGTCAGGGCTCCAGAGAGAGGAACCTCCTAACAATGCGAGCCGTGTCCAGCAATACTGCTTTCTGGATCAGGCCCTTGATCCAGCCGCCTAACGAGAGCCTCCTGAGGTGTTGGTCGAGGCTCGTGGCTATTAAGCCATTGGCTGACACGACTATCGGTACAATGATCGCTGTGTCCACATCCCACATGTCGACAACCTCGCGAGCCAAGTCAAGATACTTGATTTGTTTATCTTTCTCGGCTTTCACGAGGTTCCCGTCATGCGGGACAGTTATGTCAACAATCATTGCACGCCTCTCGATTCGGTCCACCACCACTATATCAGGCTTGTCCTGTCAGTGATGATGGACCAATCTCAGTACAATGTGATATTGCCATTTTCGAGAACTGGGTCGGGCACATACCTGTAGTACGGTACCTCCGATGCCACAAGAGTGTATTTCAGAGCAAGTTGCTGGTGGGTGATCCTGGCTACAAGGTTGTGCCTATGCAAATACTCTTCGTTAGCTAGACGAGAACATCCAGAGATAATGTGGCGGATCGATTCACCCGGGCGGTGACATGCCCGACAGATGTCAACCGTGCCATCCTTCACAATAAATCTCCGGCAGTTATTCGTCATGATAACTTCGTCCATAATTGCACAGACAAAACCTTCGGTTTCCCTAAAGAGGTCACCGAAACGCAGCCAGGCTACGGACGCTGCTTGGTCTACATCAGACCCATGTAGGGCCCGGAAAAAGCGTCCGTGAAGCTCCTTACTCTGCCATACTTCTCTGCGGTCGTTAGTTTCAAGCACTACAGGCTTGCGCCAGTTCTCATTCGCGAGGGGGGTGAGTCCCTTGTCCACTGCTACTACATCTCGATGCATACCTACGTCGGTGTGTAGAAAATATGCCCTGAGATTGCATATCTCGCGGTTGTGGAGGTTTTTGGCATTTAAAAAGCCTCGGCCTCCACACTTCCGCGGGATATACAATCTCATGACTGACGATCGTGGGTGATGCATTCGATTTGCAGTCAGCAGTGTACGGACCCGCCTATCCAGGGCGTCGAGTTCCGTTTGAGTCCATTTGAGTATGCTGAAAGAGTACATCAATACTGGCATGACCCAACCGTTGAAGGCGCGCACCTTGTTTCCGCCTGAAAGAAGGCTATTGAATACCTTCTTCAGGCGGCCAAAGAAGCGTTCCTTCAACGATTGCTTCATGCCAGTAGTGCTGATACCTAACGCTTCCGACATACCCAAATACTTATAGGTTTCGTTTGGAGAGAGGGATCTCAGGTTTATGGAATCCGCGAGTTGAATTCCTACGGATTCCACAATCTCCCCTCGCTTTACATGCATGACCGCACATTTGTCCACACCAAACTCCATCCTGATGGCGTTACTAAAAGTTTCAGTTACTCTCAGTAGCTCCATCAGCTGAAGATAGCTGGGGGCAAAGAGCTTCAGATCATCCATGTAAAGGAGGTGAGATATAACCTGACCACCTCTCTTCAACTGATAGCCTAGCCCTGAATTCTCCAGCAGCATGCTTAGAGGATTCAGGGCTAGGCAAAACCAAAGTGGACTCAAACTATCGCCCTGAAATATACCTCGCTCGATCCTTACAGGTTCGCTATTCCTCTGGATA
Source organism: Orthosia incerta (assembly GCA_948252205.1). Lineage (NCBI taxonomy): Eukaryota > Metazoa > Arthropoda > Insecta > Lepidoptera > Noctuidae > Orthosia > Orthosia incerta. Next base: position 27,109,285 of record OX411745.1, on the reverse strand, counting down.
TTTCGACATCCTGGATAGCGAAGGACTGTGCTCCATTGCCCCATACACGACATCAGGAAGGTGCGTAGAGTTGTATATATTTTATACAATTCTAGCACCCTCATGAGCCATGTATGAGGCACCGAGTCATAGGCCTTCTTATAATCTATCCAACATGTCGACAGATCCTTTCGGGAACGCCGAACCTGTTGGCTAATGGCCATATCTATAAGGAGTAGCTCCTTAGTACCGCGGGACCCGTTCCTACATCCATTTTGAGAGACCGACATGATCGAATTATCGTCGACGTGTTTATTAATTTTAACTCTCAAAATGGATGTAAGAACCTTATAGACCGTTGGTAAACATGTAATAGGTCTATAATGTTTGGGTTCCGCGGTACTACCAGACTTGTGGAGCAGGTGGGTTATTCCTGTTGTAAGGAACCTTGGTAGCGAACCAGACTCCAAGGCTGCCTGGTACTGAGATGCCAAACGAGCGTGCGACCTTTGTAGCCACTTGATCCAGAAGTTGTGCAGCCCGTCCAGCCCCGGAGATTTCCAGTTCGACAACGGACGGACTGCACGGGCTATATCTTGGGGGCTGATCGTGATAGCCCCCATTTCTTGTATTGGATCGCACGCTCGTTCGACCTCCCGAGTCCATTCACCTTCGGTGTGACTGACACGCACCGACCAGATGCTACGCCAGAATGAACACATAGCGTCATCATCCGGCAGGCGCGTATCAGTCACACCTTGGTCGGGTCGCTCCCAAGCCCGATACACCCACCTTTCATTACTTTGGAATGTACGATTCTGGGTGTATCGCTCCACTCTCCGCCTATACCTACGAATACGGTTTGCCCATGCAAACACTTTTTGCTTCAGGAAGTCGGTGCGCTCTGTGACATGGGATATATAGTCTTGGGGGCTGACATCGGTCCCCGAAAACGCCCGTCTCACAAAACGCATCACTCTTGGCCGATTATTGCCCTCCCTGAAACAAATTAGTTTGCCGATGAGTGCTCTGGCCCCACCAATACGACGTTCGATCCTGCACTGCCAAGCTGGTACGGCTGGTTTCGGTCGTGTAGCTCTGTCATCTACAAATTTGACGTGGGCTACACGACATGCCGCTACAACCGCGCAGTACATGATCGAATGTGTATCAGTGAGGTCTTCGCAGTTATCAAAATAGTTTGACAACTGCGAATCCAGAGCAGCCACCAGTGCCCTATTTTTGTTATTATTATTATTAGCCATCATAGATTTTATTATTGCCCTAACCTGTGACTAAATGAAGGCATTCCAACCTCGGCGTGTCTTTTGGTCTTTTCTGCAATAAATACAAAACTAACATTAAAAACTGTGTATTTTTTTGTAAAAAAGATATTTATTTTTCACTTTTAACCGACTACCCAAAAAGGAGGAGGTTTCTCAATTCGACCGCATATATGCTTTTTTTTTTATGTGTGTTCTCAGATAACTTCGTCATTTATGAACCGATTTTGATGATTCTTTTTTTGTTGGAAAGGAGATATCCCAACGGTGGTACCATGATAAGGAAACCAGGGTCTGATCATGGGATCTTAGAGAAATCGAGGGAACTCCTCAAATATTATAGGCATACATATAGCGATTTTGGTATTTTATCAATGATGCAATCATTTGCAATCAAAAAGTATCATTTGGCGAAGTGGAACTGATGAATAAGACCACAATGGCCACTGAAACTCCGAAATAAAACAATGTTTGTCGAATAACGGGACACAATGGGTACAAAAGACACCGACTTTGGAAAAGAAAATAATTTTTCGCTTTGTAGTGTTTTGTTTTGGAAGTTGGTTTGATTTTTTTAGTGGTACATAATGGACAAGTTCTATAGTCATCATCATCATCTTCCTGCCCTTGTCCCATGTTACTTGGGGTCGGCTCAACACGTTTTCTTCTTCCATACCGTCCTGTCCCCCGTCACGCTATCACTGACTCCCTTTTCTTTCATATCACTCCTCTCACATTCCATCCATCTTTTCTTTGGCCGTCCCCTCCCTCTCCATCCATCCACATTTATATTCATAACTCTTCTAGTAACATGCGTTTCATCCCTCCTCATCAGATGATATACCAGGACAAACGGTTTCCTTTCAACTTTTCTGTCACTGGCTCCACTTTCAAACTTCCTCTAATATACTCAAGGACAAGTTCTATAGTAAGGTACCTATAACGCCCACAGTGATGCCAGAATAGATTACCTTAATAACATGTAACTTGAACATAACCGGTGGAATGAGAGTGTACCAGTTGTAGCGTTATCGCTACAAGACGCTTTGCTTTAGCCTTTTTTTATTTGTCAAAGCAGGCTGGTTATACTTTTTCAAATTTTGATATTTCGTTTGTCAAGAAAACAGAAGACGATTTTTTTTCTTGGACTGTCACAAAGAATTTTGATAAAAATGTTTTGGCTCTGTTATCCACTACTAAATTTATTATTGGTATTTTTTTTAAAGTAACTGTTTAATAGTTTGTTTTAAATTGCCAGCGACAATATGACCATAGCTATGTCCATTCTTGTACGGAAATGGCAGGAAACTATTCCTTGTCGTTAGGCCAAGGGTACGTGATATTCGGGTCCACGGGCGCGCCGGAGCTCGTGGAACGCATGTTTCTGCAATTGAGCTCTGTCAGAGACACCAACTATCGTTTCGCTACCAGGGCATGCCTCATAGTTGCCGTTCGACAGATTGAAGAATAGGGCAGTCCAGCCAAGACAATGATGACAAGCTTATCATAAATATAACCATGTCGCTGACAAGAGTTTATGCATCATGAATCAAAACTGGTATGTAATGACTATTCTTACTAATTGTTCTTTTGAATGTCGATTTCTTCTGGTATTTCAGACCCTTTTGGTTCCATAATTTTGATGGTCAATTTCCTTGTCTGTAGATATCAGTTGAGCCGACTTTCGGCTCTTTACCCCGGGACAGAACGAACTACCTCAGGAGTACCTGCAGACTTCGGGGTTCCGTACATCTTTCAACGGGTTCCGTACATGTTTTATTAAGAAAATCGTGAATGTTTGAAGAGGTTCTACGGAAGACGGTTTGGTTTATCCAATAACGAATATCTGTTATGATATTTTTTGAAATTTTTGTTAATATTTATGTAGCTTACATTTTAAGTTACCGTAGGTAAAAATTTTTATTACCTTACTTGTGTCATGTTACGGTATCATACTTTAATTGTATGCTTAAGCCATCATTGGACTGGTTGCAACTATGTCTGAAGATTAGGCACGTGATTTCCGCTTTATTCTTTTATGCCTTGCCATAATTTCACTCATATGTTTATTTTACTAAATACTAAAAATAATTTAAACGATATTGACTATTGCGTCATTCCTTTTTTTAAAATAACATGTTTACTTTTTTACTATTTTCATGTTTTCGGTGTTTGTGTGTTTAATTCAAAATTATACGTTATCGTTGCGTTAAAAAAGTTTTATTTATTTTTATTTAATAACGCTACAAATGGCGCCCGAACAGGGACCATTTGTAGCGTTATTATCAACAGCCATCTGAGAAGAATGATGAGAGAGTGACTCTTCCCAATTTACATTGCCTCGCGTTTAATGTAATCATAGTTTGCTTCTCATAAGATCTGATGAAGAAATTCGGAGATATTCAACGGAACTCTTAAAAAATTACGGCAAATCACCAAGGATTGCATGTCTGCTTATTGTACATTGTTTATTTTTTTTCTGACCGGTGTCGAATTTCAGGCCAAGGTTTTTCTTTGTCCGAAGCTGTTATTTCTGACCGAAGACGCTTTTTAACTGGAAGCAACAGTTAAAATTTATTTAGTTTGTCTACTAGGGTCTAGAATATTTTCTTGGTTTTGAGTTAGGCTAGGTAATTTCATCTAATTTTATCCTCTTGATTATCACAGTTAGGGTTGTCAAACCTTTCTAGGGTTGGCAATCAATTATTTTTTTTTGCTGGAAAGAGGGTATTGTAGCGTTATCGCTACAAGACGCTTTGCTTTAGCCTTTTTTTATTTGTCAAAGCAGGCTGGTTATACTTTTTGAAATTTTGATATTTCGTTTGTCAAGAAAACAGAAGACGATTTTTTTTCTTGGACTGTCACAAAGAATTTTGATAAAAATGTTTTGGCTCTGTTATCCACTACTAAATTTATTATTGGTATTTTTTTTAAAGTAACTGTTTAATAGTTTGTTTTAAATTGCCAGCGACAATATGACCATAGCTATGTCCATTCTTGTACGGAAATGGCAGGAAACTATTCCTTGTCGTTAGGCCAAGGGTACGTGATATTCGGGTCCACGGGCGCGCCGGAGCTCGTGGAACGCATGTTTCTGCAATTGAGCTCTGTCAGAGACACCAACTATCGTTTCGCTACCAGGGCATGCCTCATAGTTGCCGTTCGACAGATTGAAGAATAGGGCAGTCCAGCCAAGACAATGATGACAAGCTTATCATAAATATAACCATGTCGCTGACAAGAGTTTATGCATCATGAATCAAAACTGGTATGTAATGACTATTCTTACTAATTGTTCTTTTGAATGTCGATTTCTTCTGGTATTTCAGACCCTTTTGGTTCCATAATTTTGATGGTCAATTTCCTTGTCTGTAGATATCAGTTGAGCCGACTTTCGGCTCTTTACCCCGGGACAGAACGAACTACCTCAGGAGTACCTGCAGACTTCGGGGTTCCGTACATCTTTCAACGGGTTCCGTACATGTTTTATTAAGAAAATCGTGAATGTTTGAAGAGGTTCTACGGAAGACGGTTTGGTTTATCCAATAACGAATATCTGTTATGATATTTTTTGAAATTTTTGTTAATATTTATGTAGCTTACATTTTAAGTTACCGTAGGTAAAAATTTTTATTACCTTACTTGTGTCATGTTACGGTATCATACTTTAATTGTATGCTTAAGCCATCATTGGACTGGTTGCAACTATGTCTGAAGATTAGGCACGTGATTTCCGCTTTATTCTTTTATGCCTTGCCATAATTTCACTCATATGTTTATTTTACTAAATACTAAAAATAATTTAAACGATATTGACTATTGCGTCATTCCTTTTTTTAAAATAACATGTTTACTTTTTTACTATTTTCATGTTTTCGGTGTTTGTGTGTTTAATTCAAAATTATACGTTATCGTTGCGTTAAAAAAGTTTTATTTATTTTTATTTAATAACGCTACACAGTGTTATGAAATGGTGTAAACAATTAACAGACATGCGATTCAATCCCGAGAGATTTGCCATCATTTATTGAAGAGTTCTGTTGTATATCTCCAAAGTTCTTCATAAGATTTTCACCAAATTTAAATAGGACCATTTCAGAATAAACTTCAATAGTACAAAAAAAAATTTGTAAAACCGTTTTTTTTTGTTTATTTATCGATAGGCTCGCGTTTGACCACTATCTCGCTTGATGGTAAGTGATGTGTGATGTGTTTATACATGAGAGAGTTATACCTGGACATAAACAAAAAAAAATATATATATATATATATAAACATCCAAATTGAAAACCTCATCCTTTTTAGGAAGTCAGTTAAAAAAGCAAAAGTTTTGTACAGCAGTAGTAAAATACTTTAAATCATAAATTGTAGGTACCTTTGGCAGTTTGATCTTGATTCCTTGTGAAATGTAATCTCAAATTTTATAATAGATACATTGCCTGCAAAGAGAGAAGTAGGTAGTCATTTATTTTATAATCTTCCGTAAATCACTAGGAAAACAATAAACGAGATAATGATCAAGAGTTATTAAAATAAAATTTTAAATTGCTTACACCTTATTTTGCTATGAACTGTAAAGTACTGTAATGTCATAAATATTTTGTAATTGACTAACAAAAACAAATAGGGTAAGGCTTAAATACAGTACATCACAGAAAATATATACCCTCTAGGCGCAATACATCTGGCGTATTATTATATTTATTAGAGCTCTCAATTAATAAACAAGCAAAATACCGCAACGGGGCAACAAACAGGCATGGAGCAACACTTTTTGATTGACACATTGACTGACTTTGAGTTGAGTTTGACATTGACAGCACAGACTACATAAGAGATATTGACAGTATAGTTTGACTTGACAGTACTAATTTGACTTGACTCAGTATATTTTATTTTTTAGGGAATTTAATTATTTGGCTACTGAGGCCTTTTTGAATGAATCATTACCATCATCATTTCAGCCGAAAGACGTAAACTGCTGGACATAGGCCTTCCCCAAGCATCGCCACATTGACCAGTCCTGTGCGTCTCTCATCCATCAGATACCCGCAACCGTGCCCGAAACCTTCTTATCTCCCAAGACCATTGAATGTTAGAGATCGCTTTTAAGAGACCCGCGAAGGACGACATTTGAGTAGGTACCTACCTAATGTTAATTAAAAAAATATTTTCCCATGTCTTCAGTTTTGTATTTTAACGTGTAGGCAATAATGCATCTACAAAAGTTAGTCCCTGCAGGCAGGCCCTGCTTGATCGATTTAAGTAAGTACCTATAGTTTTCGCCAAACTTCTTGGCCGCCCTTAAGGTTGCTATAATGGCTGCGCAGTAGTAAATATCATAAAGGACAGCACCGTTTCATGCCTTCCGCATCGGAAAGTCAACTTCAGGGTGCCCCAGACGTTTGGCGAGCACTATTCTATTCTCTATCTATAATAAAATAATAAATTGTAGTTCTAAAAACTAAAAAACACGCTTTAATGGTAAGGATAATGGGACAAACTGTTTAAATTATTGCATTGTCATCGGTCCATTGCCCATTGTCAGCGATAATAGTCCTGTCAGTGATGATGGACCGATCCCAGTACAATGTGATATTGCCATTTTCGAGAACTGGGTCGGGCACATACCTGTAGTATGGTACCTCCGATGCCACAAGAGTGTATTTCAGAGCAAGTTGCTGGTGGATGATCCTGGCTACAAGGTTGTGCCTATGCAAATACTCTTCGTTAGCTAGACGAGAACATCCAGAGATAATGTGGCGGATCGATTCACCCGGGCGGTGACAGACGACAGATGTCAACCGTGCCATCCTTCACAATAAATCTCCGGTAATTATTCGTCATGATAACTTCGTCCATTATTGCACAGTCAAAACCTTCGGTTTCCCCAAAGAGGTCACGGAAACGCAGCCAGGCTACGGACGCTGCTTGGTCTACATCAGACCCATGTAGGGCCCGGAAAAAGCGTCCGTGAAGCTCCTTACTCTGCCATACTTTCCTGCGGTCGTTAGTTTCAAGCACTACAGGCTTGCGCCAGTTCTCATTCGCCATGGAGAGCGGGGTGAGTCCCTTGCCCACTGCTACTACATCTCGATGCATACCTACGTCGGTGTGTAGAAAATATTCCCTGAGATTGTATATCTCGCGGTTGTGGAGGTTTTTGGCATTTAAAAAGCCTCGGCCTCCACACTTCCGCGGGATATACAATCTCATGACTGACGATCGTGGGTGATGCATTCGATTTGCAGTCAGCAGTGTACGGACCCGCCTATCCAGGGCGTCGAGTTCCGTTTGAGTCCATTTGAGTATGCCGAAAGAGTACATCAATACCGGCATGACCCAACCGTTGAAGGCGCGCACCTTGTTTCCGCCCGAAAGAAGGCTATTGAATACCTTCTTCAAGCGGCCAAAAAAGCGTTCCTTCAACGATTGCTTCATGTCAGTAGTGCTGATACCTAACGCTTCCGACATACCCAAATACTTATAGGTTTCGTTTGGAGAGAGGAATCTCAGGTTTATGGAATCCGCAAGTTGAATTCCCACGGATTCCACAATCTCCCCTCGCTTTACATGCATGACCGCACATTTGTCCACACCAAACTCCATCCTGATGGCACTACTAAAAGTTTCAGTTACCTTCAGAAGCTAATACAAAACTAACATTAAAAACTGTGTATTTTTTTGTAAAAAAGATATTTATTTTTCACTTTTAACCGACTACCCAAAAGGAGGAGGTTTCTCAATTCGACCGCATATATGCTTTTTTTTTATGTGTGTTCGCGGATAACTTCGTCATTTATGAACCGATTTTGATGATTCTTTTTTTGTTGGAAAGGAGATATCCAAACGGTGGTACCATGATAAGGAAACCAGGGTCTGATCATGGGATCCTAGAGAAATCGAGGGAACTCCTCAAATATTATAGACATACATATAGCGATTTTGGTATTTTATCAATGATGCAATCATTTGCACTCAAAAAGTATCATTTGGTGAAGTGGAACTGATGAAGAAGACCACAATGGCCACTGAAACTCCGAAATAAAACAATGTTTGGGCTTACACAACAACCTAGTCGTGTTTGGGCTTATTGGAATCGTCATGAGATGTACTTTGGCTATAAATGGTTTTCATGTTAATTGGAGGTACCTACCAAAACTAAGATGAGGAAAATAAAAATCATTTTTACAAAAAATCATTTCGACTTCCAAAACAAAACATTTCAAAGCGAAAAATAACTTTCTTTTCCGAAGTCGGTGTCGAATAACGGAACACAATGGGTACAAAAGACACCGACTTTGGAAAAGAAAATAATTTTTCGCTTTGTAGTGTTTTGTTTTGGAAGTTGGTTTGATTTTTTTAGTGGTACATAATGGACAAGTTCTATAGTCATCATCATCATCTTCCTGCCCTTGTCCCATGTTACTTGGGGTCGGCTCAACACGTTTTCTTCTTCCATACCGTCCTGTCCCCCGTCACGCTATCACTGACTCCCTTTTCTTTCATATCACTCCTCACACAGTCCATCCATCTTTCCTTTGGCCGTCCCCTCCCTCTCCATCCATCCACATTTATATTCATAACTCTTCTAGTAACTTGCGTTTCATCCCTCCTCATCAGATGACCATACCAGGACAAACGGTTTCCTTTCAACTTTTCTGTCACCGGCTCCACTTTCAAACTTCCTCTAATATACTCAAGGACAAGTTCTATAGTAAGGTACCTATAACGCCCACAGTGATGCCAGAATAGATTACCTTAATAACATGTAACTTGAACATAACCGGTAGAATGAGAGTGTACCAGTGTGATGAAATGGTGTAAACAATTAACAGACATGCGATTCAATCCCGAGAGATTTGCCATCATTTATTGAAGAGTTCTGTTGTATATCTCCAAAGTTCTTCATAAGATTTTCACCAAATTTAAATAGGACCATTTCAGAATAAACTTCAGTCGTACAAAAAACAGGTGAACAGGTTTCTTCTGGGTAAGCTCACTCCATCGTGGACTCTGTCTCTGTCACCTTTGACCTAGACTAGAGTCAAGAGCAAACCCATCACAAATAAAAAAAAAAAAAAAAAAAAAAAAAAATTGTAAAACCGTTTTTTTGTTGTTTATTTATCGATAGGCTCGCGTTTGACCACTATCTCGCCTGATGGTAAGTGATGTGTGATGTGTTTATACATGAGAGAGTTATACCTGGACATAAACAAAAAATAAATTATATATAAACATCCAAATTGAAAACCTCATCCTTTTTAGGAAGTCAGTTAAAAAAGCAAAAGTTTTGTATAGCAGTAGTAAAATACTTTAAATCATAAATTGTAGGTACCTTTGGCAGTTTGATCTTGATTCCTTGTGAAATGTAATCTCAAATTTTATAATAGATACATTGCCTGCAAAGAGAGAAGTAGGTAGTCATTTATTTTATAATCTTCCGTAAATCACTAGGAAAACAATAAACGAGATAATGATCAAGAGTTATTAAAATAAAATTTTAAATTGCTTACACCTTATTTTGCTATGAACTGTAAAGTACTGTAATGTCATAAATATTTTGTAATTGTCTAACAAAAACAAATAGGGTAAGGCTTAAATACAGTACATCACAGAAAATATATACCCTCTAGGCGCAATACATCTGGCGTATTATTATATTTATTAGAGCTCTCAATTAATAAAAAAGCAAAATACCGCAACGGAGCAACAAACAGACATGGAGCAACCATAGATTTAGATTTTTTTTTGCTTGGGAGCAACACTTTTTGATTGACACATTGCCTGACTTTGAGTTGAGTTTGAGATTGACAGCACAGACTACATAAGAGATATTGACAGTATAGTTTGACTTGACAGTACTAATTTGACTTGACTCAGTATATTTTATTTTTTAGGGAATTTAATTATTTGGCTACTGAGGCGTTTTTGAATGAATCATTACCATCATCATTTCAGCCGAAAGACGTAAACTGCTGGACATAGGCCTTCCCCAAGCATCGCCACATTGACCAGTCCTGTGCGTCTCTCATCCATCAGATACCCGCAACCGTGCCCGAAACCTTCTTATCTCCCAAGACCATTGAATGTTAGAGATCGCTTTTAAGAGACCCGCGAAGGACGACATTTGAGTACCTACCTAATGTTATTAAAAAAATATTTTCCCATGTCTTCAGTTTTGTAATTTAACGTGTAGGCAATAATGCATCTACAAAAGTTAGTCCCTGCAGGCAGGCCCTGCTTGATCGATTTAAGTAGGTACCTATAGTTTTCGCCAAACTTCTTGGCCGCCCTTAAGGTTGCTATAATGGCTGCGCAGTAGTAAATATCATACAAGAACAGCACCGTTTCATGCCTTCCGCATCGGAAAGTCAACTTCAGGGCGCCCCAGACGTTTGGCGAGCACTATTCTATTCTCTATCTATATTTATATACACATATACACATATCTATAATATGTGTAGGGTAGGTGTAGGGTAGGTGTAGGGTACGTGTAGGGTAGGTGTAGGGTAGGTGTAGGGTAGGTGTAGGGTAGGTGTAGGGTAGGTGTAGGGTAGGTATAGGGTAGGTGTAGGGACAATAACACGCGAGCAGCTTGCAGCTCGCGCACCAAGCAAATACTAGTCTATAATATAAAAATGAATGACTAAATGTGTTGCTAAGCGCAAATCTCGGGATGCACTGAACCGATTTCGCTAATTCTTTTTTTGTTGTGTTTGCTATTGTTAGGAGAAAGTTCTTACGGAGAGAAAAATTAAAAAAAATGCCTGAAAGCTATGCCTGAAAGTCTAAAAACAACACTTTTCTATCTTCTTATAATATAAAAATGAATGACTAAATGTGTTGCTAAGCGCAAATCTCGGGATGCACTGAACCGATTTCGCTAATTCTTTTTTTGTTGTGTTTGCTATTGTTAGGAGAAAGTTCTTACGGAGAGAAAAATTAAAAAAAATGCCTGAAAGCTATGCCTGAAAGTCTAAAAACAACACTTTTCTATCTTCTTATAATATAAAAATGAATGACTAAATGTGTTGCTAAGCGCAAATCTCGGGATGCACTGAACCGATTTCGCTAATTCTTTTTTTGTTGTGTTTGCTATTGTTAGGAGAAAGTTCTTACGGAGAGAAAAATTAAAAAAATTGCCTGAAAGCTATGCCTGAAAGTCTAAAAACAACACTTTTCTATACTCCCATACAAACGATTCGTAATAATAACTACTTATAAGTGAATTTGAACTTTAATACCATACCATAAAGTTTAAGTGTTGGTGGAAAGGTTCCGTAGGGTAGGGTAGGGTAGCTAGGGTAGGGTAGGTAGGGTAGGTGGGGTAGATGAATGTTTGGTGTTTTTATGGCAAAACAAAGTTTGCCGGGTCAGCTAGTATGTAAATAAATCCAAGAATCAAGATCGAGTGAAATGAACATAGGTAGTTACATCTTAGGTACCTATCTTACTAATACTATAAATGTGAAATTATGGATGGATATACGTGTGGATGTATGTTTGTTACATAATCACGCCAGAACGGCTGAATGGATCTGGAAAAAATTTGGCACATAGATTATAGTCTGGAATAGCACATAGGCTAATTTTCATCCCGATATAATGTACCCTTGGGATGATGAAACACTTTTAACGCGGACGAAGCCCCTGGCAGAAGCTAGTTTGTAATGTACGATAGTGCGAATGGAATCAGCACCAGGTATATCATTGGTAGAAGCCACTGGCAGAAGCTAGTTAGTAATGTACGATAGTGCGAATGGCATCAGCACTAGGTATATCATTGGTAGAAGCCACTGGCAGAAGCTAGTTTGTAATGTACGATAGTGCGAATGGCATCAGCACTAGGTATATCATTGGTAGAAGCCACTGGCAGAAGCTAGTTTGTAATGTACGATAGTGCGAATGGCATCAGCACTAGGTATATCATTGGTAGAAGCCACTGGCAGAAGCTAGTTTGTAATGTACGATAGTGCGAATGGCATCAGCACTAGGTATATCATTGGTAGAAGCCACTGGCAGAAGCTAGTTTGTAATGTACGATAGTGCGAATGGCATCAGCACTAGGTATATCATTGGTAGAAGCCACTGGCAGAAGCTAGTATGTAATGTACGATAGTGCGAATGGCATCAGCACTAGGTATATCATTGGTAGAAGCCACTGGCAGAAGCTAGTTTGTAATGTACGATAGTGCGAATGGCATCAGCACTAGGTATATCATTGGTAGAAGCCACTGGCAACCGGAAGAAGCTAGTTTGTAATGTACGATAGTGCGAATGGCATCAGCACTAGGTATATCATTGGTAGAAGCCACTGACAGAAGCTAGTTTGTAATGTACGATAGTGCGAATGGCATCAGCACTAGGTATATCATTGGTAGAAGCCACTGGCAGAAGCTAGTTTGTAATGTACGATTTGTGCGAATGGCATCAGCACTAGGTATATCATTGGTAGAAGCCACTGGCAGAAGCTAGTTTGTAATGTTCGATAGTGCGAATGGCATCAGCACTAGGTATATCATTGGTAGGAGCCACTGGCAGAAGCTAGTTTGTAATGTACGTGTACTGTTCGGTGTTCGGGAGACCAAATGAAAGAAATGTCTTACTCGAAGTACCAACGTTTAATGCCTCAAATTACATGCTAAGTACTATTATATAGGGAGGATATGTTACACACACTACACCTCCCCCGTTATTTTTAGAAAAAATAAAAAATGATTTTTTTTTCTGCATAAGATATATGATAAGTACTAAGTAGTACTTATATTGATTTATGGTATATTTTTGTACGATTTTTGTGTATAATGTCCTCTTTTCCTATAACTTGTATTATTAACCGACTTTCGAAAAAGGAGGAGGTTCTATGTTCGACTTCTTGTGTGTTTTTTTTTTATGTATGTTCACCGATATCTCCGTCAATTAAGGACCGATTTAAAAAAATATTTTTTTGTTTGAAAGAGTATGTTTCGAAATTGGTCCCATTTTAATTTGGTGAAGATCTGATGAAGAACTTCGAAGATAAACAACAGAACTCTTCAATAAATGACGGCAAATCTCTCGGGACTGCTGCAATCGCATGTCTGTTTATTGTTTATACCATTTCATAACATAACATCACGCCAGTACGCTCTTAAGGGGTAAGCAGTTCTCTCATTTGATCGGTTTTGTTCAAGTTTCATGATATTCGGGTAATCTATTCTGGCGTTATAGGAAACTTACTAAACAACTTGCCTATTAGGTCGGTACAACTAAAAAGTGAAAAATAAAAAAAACTTTTTTACAAAAAGATACTACTGACTTCCAGAAAACTACAAAGTGAAAAATAACTTTGTTTTTGGAAGTCGGTGTCCATAACGCAAAAAAATGGTACCTACGAAAGACACCGACTTCCAAAAATAAAGTTATTTTTCACTTTGTAGTTTTCTGGAAGTCGGTAGTATTTTGTTGTAAAAAAGTTTTTTTTACATTTGGAGATATATCTTGTAAAACTTTATAAGAAAGATGATTTGATATTAGTAAAGAACGAGACGGGTAATAAATTAACAAAACCAGTGTATTCAGGTATAATATGTATTTTGATATCCGCGGCTACCACGATTATAATAGTAATTTGGCTTACCTCGGCTGTTTGTATGGTAGTTTGTAAAATTATTTCCCGTACGTGCACCTCTTCCACGTATCGGCTGCGCCATAGGCCAGTAGGGTAGAATTGGGGGTTCTGGATCACTTGCTCTCGCTTTGCTCGAGCGCATGATCCAGGAGCCCCAATTCTCCACACATGATTAATACAATGCGTATAGTAATCTGATTGCATCGACGCAGATGCGCGATGATGTTATGATTATTTACACTTGCTCTCGCTTTGCTCGAGCGCATGATCCAGAACACCCAATTCTCCACACATAAACAAATATCATCGCACATCTGAATCTGATTGCATCGACTCAGATGTGCGATGATGTTATGATTATTTAATTGTTAGCAGTTATAGTTCAAAGCGTGTCTGTTTACTACGACTGATCATAATAAATGTCGCATCGAGACAATTGCCGAACGTGTCTTATTCGTTTGATGTCTGTTATATAAAATTAGCTCACTTTATGCAAAATTATGTGATATTATCTGCTTAAAATTATTGGTCATATTATACTTTTTATTATTCACCACAGTACGAATAAAAATAAGATTATAATTACTCTCTTAATTTCTTGTTAATTATTACACGTAAAAGAGTGTCAAGAATTCTCATACCATTTACAACCAATTTATAAAACTGCGAGAAGTCCCGATTCTAAACATATTCCTCGCTTTCTCCACACAAATTTACCAAGTGATAGGTATCAATCTTATTGTTCTGAGAGAGTACATACCACTTCCTTTTTAGAAAATCATCTCAGGTATACGCGACAGAGCGGCACCGTCGACAAATAGGGAAAGTAAGGATGCGATCATATTGAGTAAGTAACAATCAATGAATTTTAGACCCTATTTACCCTAGGCGTAACCCACGCAACACAGACAAAGCTGTCTACACACGCACCCTCGCCTCCAAGCTCCCGCCCTTAAGCGAGGTGCTGGCTTACGTGAACACGACGCAGATAGATACGCAGGTAAACCAACTCACCGAATCTATGATATGCAGCTACCACACGGCCTGCCCAGAAACTACTCCACGCAAAACACCGGGTAAACAACCCTGGTGGGGTAAAGATCTGGAACGCATGCGCGGTAAGGTAAGGAAGGCTCTGAATAGAGCCATGAATACATGTGCGGATGAGGACTGGGACGCCTACTACGCAGCCAAATCCAGCTACAAAAAACTCATTAGATTCAGGCGTACCACAGGATGGCGTAAGTACTGTGGGAACATTGAATCTTGCCAACAAGCAAACAGGGTAAGGAAAATACTGGCACAGCAGAGTACACCTGGGCCCGCCACACTCCGCAAACCTGATAACACACTCACCACGTCACCTGAAGAAACGAGACGCGTCCTAGTAGAAACACACTTCCCAGGGAGCGTCTTCGTACAGGTAACAGACTGGCAGGATACTCTCCAAAAACCAACAACCGGCGATTGGAACTATGCAAGGGGGATGATCACGTTGGAAAAACTCCAATGGGCCATCCAAAGCTTCCATCCTTTCAAGGCACCCGGTCCAGACGGGGTGTTCCCTGCGCTACTACAATGGGGTGGTATGCCCGTAGTTGAAAGACTGGTGCCACTGTTCAGGGCGTGCCTGGCCTTTAGACACGTCCCTAAAGGATGGAGGGAAGTGAAAGCAATGTTCATCCCTAAACCAGGTAGGAGTGATTATACAAACGCCAAATCCTACAGACCCATCAGCCTGACCTCGTTCTTGCTAAAGACCATGGAGAGACTGTGTGAAAGGGAGCTTCGTGATGGCGCACTAATTACATTACCTTTACATGGTAACCAACACGCTTACAGCTCGGGTAAGTCTACGGAATCCGCTCTTCACTTGGTGGTAAGCCAAATAGAGGAAGCTATTCATCAGAAAGGTACCTGCCTGGGCACATTCATAGACATCGAAGGGGCCTTCGACAAGACAAATTTCTCCAGCATCGGTGCGGCCCTCTCCAAACATGGCGTAGAGCAGGTACTGATTGACTGGATTACTAATATGCTAAGCAAACGAGCGGTTCGTCTAGAAGGAGAGCAGCAACAGGCCTTGATAGCCAGAGGCTGCCCACAAGGAGGGGTGCTCTCACCCCTTCTATGGAATCTGGTAATAAACGATCTCATCACCAGACTAAACGAACACCATTATTATACAATAGGTTATGCAGACGACCTCGTAATCCTCGTACCTGGGAAGGTGACTGGTACAATCTGCAACCTTACTCAGCAAGCACTACGTATAGTGGAGCGATGGTGCAGGGAGTATGAACTATCAGTAAACCCCACTAAAACTGAAATGGTCATGTTCACCCAGAAAAGGGCACTAGGCCCCTTCCGCCTGCCCAAACTGTTTGATACAGAGCTCCAGCTCTCCAACGAGGTCAAGTATCTGGGAGTCATCCTTGACAGCAAGCTGAACTGGAGCAGGCATTTAGACAATAATTTAGACAGGGCCTGCATCACCTTCTGGCAATGCAGGAAAATGATAGGTAAGAAGTGGGGCCTATCCCCTAAGATTATACTCTGGCTTTACAGTGCGGTGATCCGGCCCATGATCACCTATGGGGCCGTGGTTTGGTGGCCCCGCACTAAACTAACCACAGCCATGAACAAGCTACAGCGTATGCAGAGACTGGCCTGCATGGCGACTACGGGCTGCATGAGGACTACGCCGACCGCAGCCCTCGAGGCTTTGCTGGGACTTCCCTATGTACCCTATGAATGGCAGCCGTACGTTTAAAGACACTGGATCTCTGGGGTAAGAGAGGGACTCAACACACCGCTCTGCTCGAGGGTCTCCACCACGAAATTCCAATGACTGGAGCCATTAATGACCGCATACCCAAGAAAGTCATTTTTGATAAAAAATACAAAATCCAGTTACACGAGGATAGCCGCTGCGAGGGGCTCCGCCCCGATGAGCTGCGGATCTTCACAGACGGATCCAAGACAGGTACAGGCACGGGTGCGGGAGTCTTCTCGGAAGACCTAAATATCCGTTTAGCCAAACCACTGGGGATCCACAACACGGTGTTCCAGGCTGAATGCTTGGGCATTTCCATGGCGGCCTCTGCGGTCCTGGCTAGGGAGGTAAAAGAATTCCCTATACGCATACTTTCGGACAGCATGGCCGTCCTGCAAGCACTATACAGCCACACGGTCAACTCGGGGCTGATTTACGAGTGTCATCAGCGCCTGAACCAGGTCGGTATGAACAATAAAGTAACCATTCAATGGATCAAAGGACACAGCGACTCCCGGGGGAACGACGCTGCGGATGAGCTCGCCCGAAGGGGCTCAAATATGGAACCGGTAGGCCCGGAGCCCATAGTGCCCTTGCCCTTCGGGTATCTACGCGGTCTGGTAAGAAAACGCACCAGGGATCAACACAGCAAGCTATGGACTGACCATAGCGAATGTAGGCAGGCCAAGGAGGCACTACCCGTCATTGACGGCCGTTTCACGAAAAAGATCCTACGACTGACAAAGCCACAGTTGCGTGCGATCACTGCCGTAACAACTGGACATGGGACCTTTAATAAGCACCTCTTTGTCATAGGTATCACGGACAGCCCACTCTGCAGAGCGTGCATGGTGGAGGAGGAGACAGCAGCACACCTGCTCCTAAGCTGCCCTGTAATCGCTGGTTACAGGGCCAAACACTTCGGAAACCCAGGTACCCTGCAGGAGGTAGTCGGCAGCACCAGGGCGCTGCTGGCCTTTCTCGAGGAGCTGGGGTGGATCGAATGATGCGACTGTATCTCACCCGTACGCAAAATACGCGCTTGGTCGTGGAGTTGCGGAGACAGCCCGTCTAAACTAAACTAAACTAAACTAGACCCTATTTGCTGATGATATAGAACTAATCTTTTAGCACACATGTCGAAAACGCTTTCTCACTTTGCTAGCGATTTGTAACTGTTATCACTGCTTTAAATCGTGTAATCTATAAATATGACTGCATTCAATAATTTCATTTTAATTAGCACTCATCCCGAGTACTTGTGGTTTTTGCTTTTTTCAATACAACCACAACCACTTTATAAAACTGCGAGAAGTCCCGATTCTAAACATATTCCTCGCTTTCTCCACACCAATTTAGCAAGTGATAGGTATCGATCTTATTGTTCTGAGAGAGTACATACCACTTCCTTTTTAGAAAATCATCTCAGGTATACGCGACAGAGCGGCGCCGTCGACAAATAGGGAAAGTAAGGATGCGATCATATTGAGTAAGTAACAATCAATGAATTTTAGACCCTATTTGCTGATGACATAGAACTAATCTTTTAGCACACATGTCGAAAACGCTTTCTCACTTTACTAGCGATTTGTAACTGTAATCACTGCTTTAAATCGTGTAATCTATAAATATGACTGCATTCAATAATTTCATTTTAATTAGCACTCATCCCGAGTACTTGTGGTTTTTGCTTTTTTCAATATTATTGTGATCAATAGAACTTCAAGTATGTGCGTATAACTCAAATAATATTAATATCGAATAATAAATTCGATATATTATAATATGTAATAGTTAATTGAATTTATGAGTGACTTTATTTATGGTGTTCTTAATTTTAGGTCGACAAATCCCTTCGATTCTGACTGTGAAATACCAGCATCTCAGCCAGCACCATCGGTAGAGAAAAAGAAGTCAAGGAAAAAGGTTTCCGGCAAAACAAATAAACCTGCAATAAAGAAGATTTCCAGTGCTCCAGTGGTAAAATCTAGCTTTTTTGGGTCCGACACGGAGTCGGATGTTGATTTGCCGGCGCCATCGACATCGGCCAAAAAAAGGAAGCTGTCGGATTCAGAGGTATGCTAAAGTTTATTTATTTTTTAAGGAACCCCCCACTGCAGGGCAAACCACTCTTCTCATACAGAGAAGGCCCGAGCATTGATCACCGCGCTTGCTCAAGACGGGTTTGCGATTTCAAACTTATAGGTATTAACTATAAAGTCCCGGTTTTCCTCACGATGTTTTCCTTCACCGTTGTCAGGGCCATCCAAGATAAACTTAGAAAATACAAATGAATTTGATAAATTCGCATAGGAACTTGCCCGTTTTGAAACCACGACCTCAAGCATGAGAATCAAGGTCTTTGCCAATAGGTCACTAATGATAATCATTTTTAATTTCAGAACGAACAAGAACTTGGTGGTGAACCCATCCGCGCGGCTGCACTGCGGAGCTTCTTGTCAAGACGTAGCGGTTCTGGTTATACACTCCAGCGGGATCCCACCCGGCAGGGCAACTACTACGTGGAACTGCGTGTTTACAACGCTCGGGAAGCGGAGGCGCTCGGCACCGACCGCTGGAAACGAGCACTAGTTACCTTCAAATCGGCTGTTGATGACAGCAGTCCGGTATGGAAAGCAGTCACAAAACTTGTGAATTCTGCTAAAGAAGATTATCGGAAGATACAACCGATACTCTATCAGTCTAACTTATTTTAAAAAATAGGTAGGTAAGCGTCTCTTACCACAATTTTTAAAGCCAGAAAAAGTTGTAACGATCACTTTATCAGTCTAATATTAAACAGTAATAAACAGTCTAAACTTACAATTTAAGTAAGTACATATCCATGAAGTCTATAATTGATATTTCTTTTTAATGTTTTTTTTTTGCCGTAGATTAAGTAGATTAGTATAAGTACTTACTTGTATATCATTATTTGTATGTTTTCTTTCAGTAAACCAAAAAACTAAAAACCAAAAGCCAAAAAACTAAAAACCAAAAGCCAATAAACTCGAAATAATGAATCTCAAAGCTTAAAATACTAGACCAGTAATTATGGCCTTGAATCTGATGCTTTAAATATTTAAAAAATCCAGATCAGTAATTGTGACCTTGAATCTTAATTTTGAAGAAGTTTTAAATTCTAGACTAGTAATTTTGACCTTGAAGAACAAAATTTGAAACAACTTTAATTTTGGTGAATATATGTGAGAGATAAATTATTATCATTTTTTTAAAGAAATGTCACACTGTATTTTGAACTACCTCCGGTCAATAATAGTATTGTAACTGACTACTTTTCCCCACTTTGTGAGCGAGTGTTGCTATAAAAGGGGCGCACTGTCTTTCGACAGATCAGAAGTTGTTCGATTGTGGACACGGCACATCAGTGCTCTGAACTGTCAGGTGAGTTTTCTTATAATGTTATTGTTGACTTTTTATTTATTGCGCGTTTTGTTTTAAACGTTATTATGTTAAAACTATAAATAATGTGTTATTGATTTCTGTGTTATTTTGGTTCTGAATATAATGAACAAACCTATTTATGTCTATTATTCCAACGCCTCCCACATCAGAAGTAGGGTGATAACAAAAACTACGCCTATGTATGTTTGATTTCAGGAATGAACACTGACGAATCTCAGGCTGTCGAGGCCGGTTTTCTGCAGAGCGCTGCAAAATCCACTCGAGGGTCTAGTGAAAGGCCTACACCTGGACACCAATCGCCGATCTTGGGACAAAGGACAACGCGCTGTGCAGCTGCGACCAATGAGTCGATGACATCCCCAGCCCATGACGATGCAGCTCTCGGCGGTTCAACGGCAGCCAGTAGCAGCCATGATTCAAGGGCAGTAGAGTTTGTACCTATTAATTTTATGCAAAATATGATGCAAGAAATGATGTCACAATTGATTCAAACTACTGCAAATCTTTTAACCCGCCAAACGCGCGGCCTATTCCCCGCATGCGCAGCCTTGTACCTATTTTTGACCCTGACGATCGGACCGATACTGTGCAAGTCTGGTGCCGAAACGTCGAGGAGCTTGAAACTGAGTATGAGCTCCCTGATAGGGAAATTCTTAATTTGACTAGAAAAAACTTGCGCGGACGCGCGGCTGAATGGGCGCGTCGAAATTATACAACTCTTACTAGCTGGCCAGAACTTAAAGCAGGTCTTATTGAAACTTTTTCAGATGAAGCTCGCTACTACGATGACCTGTCGCTGTTTTTGGACTACACTAGTGAACAAGCCGCTAGTCTTGCTGACTACGCAACTCGAAAATGGGAGTTGGCGAAGAAAGTGATTGGTGTGGAGATTACTGAGCAACGCCTTGTCGAAGCAGTTATTTCAGGTATGTCTGACTTTCGTATTCGTTCTTATTTGCTACGCCTTACACCGAAAAACTTGCCACAATTAATTCAAAGCCTAAATTCATAGAAGCGGAAGAGACCTGGTAAAAAGCCTGATCACAGTATTCCATCCAAGCGTTCTAAAAACATGTCTAATCCAGACTCTTTGTCTAAAAGGTGTCATAAATGCCACAAATTAGGACACATTCAAAGATACTGTCGTATAGGTGTCAATCGCGGCTCTAGTAAAGAATATGATTTCAACTACTTCTTCTAATAATTAAAAACAAGTAGAGATTGGCTTGATCTTTATGATCAAGCAATGATCTGTGACCTCTGAGTTTGACAAAGGTGGTTGGTTAAATAGAATTCAGTCAAAACAAGTCGAGACGGGCCTCTGAATCTTTATGATCAAGCAACGATCTGCGACCTCTGAGTTTGACAGAGTTAGTTGGTTAAATAAAATTCAGTCAAAACAAGTCGATACGGGCCTCAGAATCTTTATGATCAAGCAACGATCTGCGACCTCTGAGTTTGACAGAGTTAGTTGGTTAAATAAAATTCAGTCAAAACAAGTCGATACGGGCCTCAGAATCTTTATGATCAAGCAACGATCTGCGACCTCTGAGTTTGACAGAGTTAGTTGGTTAAATAAAGAATTTAAATACCCTCTGTTGATCTGATTTTGGTCGGAAGAATGTATCTACGTTCAGTACAATTTGCAAAAATATTGTCAGTTTGGCCGAGCGATGTATTGTTGGTTAGTGTAATAATATTTAGAGTAATGATGCAAGTCTATCCCACTAGCAGCGGGTTGGGGGGACTTGACACGTCTGGGCAATTGGCAAAACAAAAGTAAATTACAATTGTAGAAAAAGGGTATCCAATGTATTTCGAGAGCGAAGTACTTGTCAGTATGGCTGTGTTTGTATTGGAAATATATGTGACGTCATTTAATCATGAACTTTCACTTTTTAAGCACAATGGTTTGCTACAAAATACAAACTGTCACCGACAAATGTCTAAGTACCTACCTAAATTTTTATTGTTTTGTCAAATACCTAGGTAGAATTGTTTCAAACGGTCAAGTTAAACCAAGTCAAGGTAAAGTTTCCGCTCTATTCAATGCTCCTATCCCAACTGTAAAACAAGTAAGACAATTTTGTGGACTAGCAAGTTACTTCTGAAAGTTTGTTCCTAATTCTTAATAATGTCATATGGCACTGGACAACTGAGCAGGAATCTGCTAGAAATAGGGTCTTGCAGTAGGTACCTTTCCTCTGAACCCGTTCTCACTTTATTCGATCCTGCTAATCCTGTTGGGCTTCACACTGATGCCAGTTCCGCAGGTCTGGCAGGAATTATTTTTCAAAAACATAATGATCAGATGAAAGTTGTAGAGTATTTTAAAATGCGCACCACTGAGACGGAAAGCCGTTACCACTATTTTGAGTTTGAAGCTCTGGCAGTTGTTAGATCTAAAGCATTTCCGTCATTATTTGCTTGGCAATCCATTTAAAGTCATTACTGATTGTAACTCGCTTAAAGCCTCGCGTAACAAAAAGGAATTGCGTCAGAGGGTTCATAGATGGTGGGCTTACCTACAGTTGTTTGATTTTTGTAACTAGTATCGAAAAGGAGTACGTATTCCCCATGTTGATTACTTAAAAATTATAGTGAATGGCTGGAAGTAGAACAACATAATGATTCAGACACCAAACATATAATTGAATCAATCAAATATAAAACTATTAACAAAGATATTGCTTCCAGTTATGAGGTTCAAAATTGACTGTTGTACCTTATACCGAACTAATTTATCACGATTCTATTAAACACTTCGGTTGGAAAAAAAACCCCTTGAAAAATAGGAGAACAATTTTGGTTAACGAATATGTCGAAGTGTACATGATTACATTGCACCCTATAGATAGCCCCCCTACTCTATTTCATACCGTTCGGATACGACAGGTAAATTGAGTGGCAGTAAACCTACTAAACAATACGCAGTTGTATTTATGGATGCATTTACAAAATTTTGCTACATGAAACCCGTTACTAATTTGACTGCAGTGGCTACAGTAAATGCCTTGAAGGAATTAATTTACACGTTTGGTACACCTAAACATATTTGTGATCAGGTTGCTTCTTATACTGGCAAAGAATTTACAAGTGTTTGTGAAAAATGGTCTGTAGAATTGCATTTCATAGCTAGTGGTGTGAGCCGTGCAAATGGTCAAGTTGAGCGAATTATGAAGGTTCTGACAAATTGTTTTACGATTGTAGATAAATACAACCAAAAGAAGTTGGAAGGATGCTGTTGGTGAAGTACAGTTGACAATTAACAGCACCTTTAGTAAAAGTACTGGTCATACTCCTTTCCAACTTTTGATGGGCTGCGATCAGTCGCCTCCTGCTATATCAGCTTTGCTAAATGATTTTGAACGTATGGACCTCGATATGTGCCGTCAAGAGTCTAAACTCAGGATGGACGAGCTTTCTGAATCTCGAAAAGCCGATTTTGTTAAAATTAAGGCTAGAATTTGTACCTTTCAAAGTCAATGATATTGTATTAGTCAAACAAAATCCGCGAGTGATTAATAAACTTGACAGTAAATTTAAAGGTCCATGCGTCGTTACTGAAGTGAACGATAACGATAGATATACACGATAACGATAGATATACAGAGAGTTAATAAAACTAGCAATGAGTCTCGTATGATTATCGTGGTGTGTCTCGTATGATCATTTACGAATCGTCACTCCCGATATGGGATGTGAGTTAACTGATTCACTTAATATTTCTGATGACTGAAACGAAGATAATGAATGAACTTCCTAATTAAATCTGTTAAAATATTATGGTAATTTGAAAGATTGTCCAGCATATCTCAGAACGTCTGGCCAACGATCATGGTTATGCTTGACAATCGCACCTGTGTCATTTAAATTGACAGTGGCCATGTGATTTGGCTGACGTATATCATGATGCCATGTGATTTGGCTGACATATATCATGATGCCATGTGATTTGGCTGACATATAATCATGATGCCATGTGATTTGGCTGACATATATCATGATGCCATGTGATTTGGCTGACATATAATCATGATGCCATGTGATTTGGCTGACATATATCATGATGCCATGTGATTTGGCTGACATATAATCATGATGCCATGTGATTTGGCTGACGTATATCATGATGCCATGTGATTTGGCTGACATATATCATGATGCCATGTGATTTGACTGACATATAGCATGACGCCATGTGGTTTGGCTGACATATATCATGATGCCATGTGATTTGGCTGACATAAAATCATGATGCCATGTGATTTGGCGTGTGTGGTCATGCGATTTGACCATATAGTTCTAGATACCATTAGATGATAAGGTCTTTGACCATTAGTAGCAATTGATTATATTTTGAGTCATGTGATTTGACATGCTATGATTTTACATGAATTATAGTATTTTGAATTTGTTTGGTTCGCGAGTCATATTGACTGCTCGTCAGTATGGCCGTGTGAGAGATAAATTATTATCATTTTTTTAAGAAATGTCACACTGTATTTTGAACTACCTCCGGTCAATAATAGTATTGTAACTGACTACTTTTCCCCACTTTGTGAGCGAGTGTTGCTATAAAAGGGGCGCACTGTCTTTCGACAGATCAGAAGTTGTTCGATTGTGGACACGGCACAACAGTGCTCTGAACTGTCAGGTGAGTTTTCTTATAATGTTATTGTTGACTTTTTATTTATTGCATGTTTTGTTTTAACCGTTATTATGTTAAAACTATAAATAATGTGTTATTGATTTCTGTGTTATTTTGGTTCTGAATATAATGAACAAACCTATTTATGTCTATTATTCCAACGCCTCCCACATATAAACAAAATTGGCGAAAATAATTTGTAAAAGAGTAAATTGTTTGTTTACGCTAGGGCTTGACAAAGCTGTGACGTCATGAGTATCGATAAAAACTTAATCGTTTTTAGTGACATCATGACATGAATACAAACTTATTTAGTCAGGTTTTGTCAAAATAGATTTGAGTTACGATTGAGAAGATGTTTTTATCGAAACTGTACTTTAAGTTGCATGTTTATTATATTAGCCTTTATTTTTCAAAAAAAATCGGATAGTTTTGATGTTTTTTTACTTTGAGTAGGTTTAGGAATGTCATTATATTCTTCTTCTTAGCGTGTCCATGGCAAATATGAAAAGTTAAATATTGTGCTTGGCCCAGAATTCAGCCACGGCAATACCATTCGGTGACGCAGTCATAAGGTCTTCGTAAGTACAGGTGACAGGGCATGCTGCGCTCTGCGTGAGATGGATGAGATGGTCTGCGGAGAGATGCTGCACAAGCACTGAAGACTAGTGCCATCAGAGAACCTGAGGAGGTTGTCCTTGCTGCGGCCAAGCCGAGTGCGGAGTCTATTTAGGGTCATTATAATTGTATGCATTAATTAGTTTAGTTTGTTCGTCAAATCGTTGAGCTCCTTAAATTCTGAGTAGAGCTGCACGGTTATTGACAAATCCGTGCACTGACTGGACAGGTCCACTCAATCTGGCTGGTTCTTTCCTCAAAAGACCATTTCAGACATCAGTCTACATGGTGTTTCACATGATCTAACCCAAGATTTTGTCTGGAATTTAAAAGAGACTGTAACCTCGAGTTTGTTTCGGCCTTTCTTCTCGGAGTAGTCAGATAGGAAACGCCGACCTCATCTACTTTTATAAAAAATGTAAAAGTGTTTGTACAAACCAACTGACACAAATAATATCATTTATCATTGAACTATCTGTAGGCCATACAAATATTTGTTCCGTGTGGGAATCGAACTCGCGACACGCAGCGCAGCAGCCGATCGCTCAACCACTACGCCAATCGTGTCATCAATTTCAAATACCTGACGCTGCGGTATTTTGTTATTAGTACTTCAAATACTTGTGGCTTCAAAATACATTTAGCGATTTTATTAATAGATGCGTTCTGCAGAAAATAGCGCTTGATAGCTTTCATAAGCAAAATGGCGACCGCGTACGTGAAATTGTCAAGTACCTTGTAAATGGTCATTTTTGAGGAGTCTCTGGACCCTGGGAACCCCGGGAAGTCGGCTGCAGTAAAACCACGTCAATCGCGTAACAGATTTATTGAGAGACTGGCTCACCCATGCAAGGTTGTACATACCCACTTATTGCCTCGAATATATAATATAGAAATACCTACATCACACCTCCACACTTAAACTTCTAGTATATAACTAATACAGGAAGATATAAAACTAAACGTTACATTAACTTACACACTAACCTAACCTAATTATAACTAAACTTTTACCTTATGTACTATAATAATAATAACAATATATTTTTACATCTAATCGAACTCAAATCCATATCTAACTGGTTTCTTGCGCATACGGATGGGACGGTTCACGGGATCCGGGACGGTCGCGGCCGTCGGCGATAATTTACTGCCGACTGGTGGTGACGATGGTGCCCTACGGGTTGGTGAGGTCTTCGTGACTGCTGTATCCACCGCGTCACTCACTACTGGGCCGTCGCCCCCGGCTTCGCCCCTACTCGTCCCCTCCCGAACCCTTGGCTCCGATATACTTGGAGACAGCTGTTGCTGTTGCGGTTCAACGACATCCTCACTGACCTGTCCCTTGGACATTACGTCTGGGTACATTATACTTGAACGTCGAGTTCTATGCCTAATTTGATCGCTATGCCGTGTGAGAAGTCGACCATCATCGCTGTTTACTACATACCTACGTGAACCTTGTTGGTTTACTACTGTTCCTTTTAACCACTTGTCTTTGCTACCGTAGTTCCTGGCCCATATCGTATCACCAACAGTGTGTTGCAATGGTTCAGTGCCCGCACTCGTCGACTGCTGACACTGCACCCCTTCCACGCGGTCCTGACGCGCGCGGTCTGCGCGCAAAAGATCTAACCGAGAACGCAACGGCCTACGTTGTAACAGCATGGCGGGACTTTCCCCTGTAGTGCTTTGAATACTATTTCTATACGCTAGTAGGTATGTCTGTAAGGCTGTGTCGATGTCAACTGCCTCTCGGACTGCCTTTTTTATTGTTCGCTTACATAATTTGACGGCATTTTCTGCTGCCCCGTTTGAAGCTGGATGATATACTGGGGAATACGACTGCTTTATACCGTTAAATTTTAAGAATTCTCCTAACTCCGTACTAGTAAATGGTGGGCCCTGGTCGGATACCACTTCCAAAGGCAAACCGAATCGCGCAAATAATGACCTCATAACCTTAATGACAGCCGAAGCATTTGTTTTATTCATTTCGAAAATTTCAATCCACTTTGTACTGGAATCTATGATTACGAAAAACGTTTTTCCCTGGTATGGGCCTAAAAAGTCTACATGTAATCTACTCCACGGCTGGGCTAAATACGGCCAACTACGTGGTGCAGCCTGCGGCGGCGCAGCTGCTTCCATCGCACATGTTTCGCAAGAGAGGCATGTCGATTCGATGTCTGCGTCTATATTCGGCCACCACACAAAACTTCGAGCCATCGACTTGGTCTTAACTATGCCCATGTGGCTAACATGGAGCTCTTTTAGTATTGTGTTCCGAAGAGTTGGTGGTACAACAATTCTATAGCCCCACATAATACAACCCCGTTCCACATATAATTCGTGTCGCCTATTATAGTACGGTTTCATCAATTCGTCTGTGCAATGCGACGGCCACCCTGACTGTACGCTCACCATCACTCTACTAAGCACCTGATC
This sequence comes from Orthosia incerta, assembly GCA_948252205.1. Lineage (NCBI taxonomy): Eukaryota > Metazoa > Arthropoda > Insecta > Lepidoptera > Noctuidae > Orthosia > Orthosia incerta. Next base: position 27,081,491 of record OX411745.1, on the reverse strand, counting down.
CCGCGCTGTTGCTAGACGTACATCATCATTCGTCACCGGCAAAAAACTTTCTGCAAAATTTAAATAGGTATATTCACGCCCGATTTTATCCTTAACTGTTGGTTGAGGCAGTCGCGATAATGCGTCGGCACAGTTTTTAGCAGACGCAACATATTCTATATCATACGAATAGCCTGTTAGTATTATTGCCCACCTTTGCAACCTGGATGCTGCCATAACCGGAATACCTACTTTATTTCCAAAAATGTATGTTAGGGGTTTGTGGTCTGTTCTTAAAGTAAACTTCCTACCATACAAGTACTGATGGAATTTTTTAACACCGTATATAATCGCTAATGCCTCCCTGTCAATTTGTGCATACGATCTCTCCGCGGAGTTAAGTGTGCGTGACGCGTATGCAATTGGGCGTTCGCCCTCCGGCGTGATGTGCGAGATGACGGCGCCTATTCCCGTGGCGCTAGCGTCTGTCGTCAGCACAAGCGGTAGCTCCAGGGTGTAATGCACAAGCACTTCACTCGTGCTCAGTGCCCGCTTAACCCGAGCAAAGGCTACCTCACAAGCATCGCTCCATACGTACTTCACCCCGGCACGCAACAAATTATACAATGGTGTAAGGATCGAACTTACATTTTTTATAAATTTTCCATAATACATGACCATACCTATGAATGCTTTCAACTCCGTTACGTTCCTCGGTATCGGAGTTTTAACAATTGCTTCCACTTTATCTTTGCACGTGTGAACACCTTCCCTACTTATTACATACCCTAAATATTCGAGCGATTCCACAAAGAAAGAACATTTTTCTTTTTTTACTTTTAAGCCACTCGACTTCAGACGTTCAAAAACTTTATGTAGGCTACTTAAGTGTTGGGGTGTGTCCTTTCCCGTTATAATAATATCATCTAAAAAAACTCCTACGTGCGGTATATCTGCAAACAATTGTTCTAAACGTCGTTGAAATATTCCTGGGTTCGACGACAACCCATACACCAATCGTTTATACATGAAAAGCCCTTTATGTGTGTTTATTACCGCATATCTCCTAGTATCATCCAGTTCAAACTGTGCGTACGCCTGTGACAAATCGATTTTACTAAATCTTTCGCCCCCGTGCAACCGAGACAAAAGATCTTCTACCTTAGGTAATGGATAACGGTCGACTTCTAACACTTTATTCAAGGTTAGTTTAAAATCGGCGCAGACTCTAATGGTACCATCTTTCTTGACGACCGGCACGATTGGTGTTGCCCAGTCTGAGTGGTGGACGGGAGTGAGGATGTCGTCGCTCACCAGCTGTTCCAGTGCGCGCTCAACCGGCTCCCGCAGCGCGTACGCCAACGGGCGCGCGTGCAGGAAAATCGGTCGCGCGTCCTCGCGCACGCGGATGCTCACTTGTCCTCCCGTGAACCGCCCCAGGCCATCCGCAAACACCTCACAGTATCTGGAACTGAATTCCGATAAATTAAAATCCAAATTCCGATTATTATTGACTTTATTATAATGCATAGTCGACACCGATATATTTAGCTCCGCTAACCATTGTCTACCTATTAAAACGGTTTTTCCATTGTCAATAACATATAAATCCAATATCTTTTCCGTATCATTATATTTAACAACGGGTTTAATAACACCTACAGGCCTAACTAGTTCACCCGTGTAATATCTTAAAACCAACTTAGTGGGTCTAATACTTAAACTGGAAAACTTTTCCTGATATAATTGGTAATTAATGCACGAGATTGCACTCCCCGTGTCACATTCCATTCTTAAGTCACAACCGTGCACACTTACATAAATCATAATAGGTTCACACTCTCCAAGTGATAAGCGATTAATAGGTACCATTACCTCGTCACTGTCGCTCTCCGTCGAGTAAGCGCCACACCTGTCGCCGCTGCCCTGCCCGTCTTCTTTTATGTTATTTAAGGAATTATTCTTGGTCAACCTCGGACACATCCTCTTCAAATGTCCCTCCTGGGTGCAAATTCTACACACATACCGTTTGAATTTACACGTATTCGAATTGTGTTTGCCTCCACAGACTTTGCATTCCTCATTTTTAGTGCCCGCTCGAAGTAAGTTGTAACCCGCTCCGCTTGTGGTACTTGGACCGCCGCCGCCGGATTGTCGTGAGTCACGCGTCGAGCGAGTGTTTCGCCTCGCGGCCGGCTGATAGCCGCCGCCGCCTCCCCACGCCCCGCGCCTTCCTCCGCCGCCCTCATGCCCGATCTTATGAACGGGTATGGACTCCGCATCCGCTGCACTGCCGCCGGTATTTCTTCTCGTACCGTCTTCCACTATTGCCGCGTTTGTCTCAGCCGCCTCCATCGATAAGGCCAGCTTATACGCCCGGTCGATACTGATACTGTCGTCTTCAGTAAACAACTTCTGCCGAATGTCATCGTTTACTAAGCCGCACACAAATTGATCTCTCATATTTTCTTTTAAACTGTCCGCCGTAAAACAACAATCTTTACTCAGTCTTTTAAGCTCCGAGAAGTACGTCGCGATATTTTCACCAGGTTTTTGAATCCGTTGCCGAAATTTGAACCTCTCAGCGAGCATACACGGTTTGGGGTTTAAGTGTCCTTTCATTACCGCTATTAACTCCGAATAAGTCTTTGTGGATGGTTTAACGGGTGTGCATAAATTAACCATTAACTCATATGCACTATTACCAATGACAGTAATTAAAGTTGCGACTTTTAATTCACTTTTTACACTGTTGGCAATAAAGTATTGATCTAATCGATCCACATACGTGTCCCAATTGTCTTTCGTTAGGTCAAACGCACCGATCTTTCCAACCGCCATCTTAAGTCCGTTATTCAACTTCACACCGCACTGATCGTACACGAAAAAAAGAAATATTTCCACAGCACCTTTAGAGTTTTCTGGTCGCCACATAAAATTTACACGCGTGAAATCACTTAATCGTCGCCACTGAGGAGTCTCTGGACCCTGGGAACCCCGGGAAGTCGGCTGCAGTAAAACCACGTCAATCGCGTAACAGATTTATTGAGAGACTGGCTCACCCATGCAAGGTTGTACATACCCACTTATTGCCTCGAATATATAATATAGAAATACCTACATCACAATTTTCATTTCAAACGGTTATTTTCACCGAACTTCTGTGTATTGATTAAGTTTATTAGTACAAATGTCACGATGGATGACTGACTGTATTTTGTTATTTGTATTTTAAATAAAAATAGTTAAAATACTGTATTTTATATTTTAAATACACGACATACAAATATTTTGTATTTCGTATTTTAAATACATGCGAGATATTATTTTGTAATTTGTATTTTAATTAAAGCAAAGCATGGTTTTTGGCCAGCAATCGTGTTTCTTATGGTGTTCACCAAGTATCGATATTGAACATGGACTTTTTATCAACACTTTTTTAACTAACACATGGACAAATTCCCTAACACATAGATTTTATATTTTTGGTTTCGTTTTTCATCTGACTCTGTGTATCTTGTACATACTATATCTATGAGTGGCACCTGTGAATTTTATAACCTGAAAACCTAGGTATAAATAAATATCCCGGATGATGGAAAAGAGAAAGCTGGCTAGCGTCAAAATGAAAGAACCAATGGTTCATTAGGTGCTGTGAGTATTAGTTTTAATTTGTCTGAATTTCCATGTTCGTGACACACGTGCGTTTGATTTTATCATGCAATTTTATTTTCCTTGGCAGGGTTCCAAATGTCTCCTTAGGAGTATTTTAGTAATTAATATAAATAAATAACGGTCAACTAGCAGACAAGCTACAGCAGGTTTCGAACACTCCTGATGATATCATTTACAAAAGTTTGAGGACAGCTTCACAGGATAACGGTACTGTTTGAGAAATCATATCTCCAGTATTGGGAATCGATGGTAAAATGTATTCCTTCTGAAAGTAAGTTGTTTATACTTATATTTTTAACATCAAGAGATTGTAATAACGGACTGTATGCTCGAAGAATTAAATCAGTTGACCAAACTGTGTGACTTTTACTTCAATCAACTTCATGTGAAAACATCCCTGCTATTGTCTCATGCAGAATATCTACCCCTGAGCTCGCTGGTGAGTAAGGGTGAAAATACTACCTTACAACTTCAGTTTGGCAATTCTTCGGGCTATGTCGGTAACTTTGGTTCTTCTGCGGATATCCTCATTTCTGACATGATCACGCAAGGAAACGCCGAGCATAACCCTTTCCATTGCTCTTTGAGTGACTTTGAGCTTTCTGATAAGGCCCATTGCGAGCGACCACATCTCGGTCCCATAGGTAATCACTGGCAACAAACACTGGTCATAGACTTTTGTCTTGTAAATGTAACTATAGATGTAATGTATTTCTATAGCCTTATAAAAGGGCTACAAGATTCATGTAATAGAATAGATGTAAATTGTATAGTTTTAGAAGAAAATTGCTTCTAAGTTGAAAAATCAACAAAATTTCCCTTCTTCCCTTATTCTTCCTGGATAATATCTTCAGGGTATATAGTTATGGACCATACCACATATATAATAATTATGTCGGGGACAAGGGGGATTTTGTTGATCTGTAGGTTTTAGACGTGATGAAAATTAACCAAAATAAAAAACTAATTTGCAAGTGATTTTGCGGTCCTCAATAAAGTAAAGTTTCGGGGTTCGAGAACGCACATGCGCGTCGACCTAATCGTAGCCATTGACATGGAAATAGTTTCCTCACACCTCCTTCTGTGCATTGGAGACCTGCAGAACCGTTTCAAATAGTCATGAAGAATCAAGTCTTTTATTTCCTGTGTAAGAAGCCTTTACCACTCAACACATAGCAGCCATCAATCAACACTCCAGGACTACAGGGCGTCAACGCGCTGGGGCAGGAGTCTTACACCCTCCCGTATACAGAACTTCAGCGCTCCCGTCCGTCCGGTACACTAGTGATACATCAGCAGCCTTATTGCGTATGTGAATACGGCAAGGCAAAGTGAAAAGAGTATGAACAATCGATTAGTCACATGCAAGACGACAGACGCGATGTGGATTTCCGTCTATATTATTGGTTGATTTTGTATAGTAATAAAATTTAAAATTTGTTATAGAATGTGTGGGATATGGAATAACATGTGAAACCCTGGCGAAGTGGTGCCCTGATGCTGAGTAAGCCAGTGTGCATGACCCACCGCAGCCGCCGACGATTCAATGTCCAGGGGCCCTACCATGACGTATTAAAACTATCATGTTTCCACTGTTTAAGAGAGACAGCTATATAAGACAAATAACTCTGTCCCTTTTTTCAGTCGCACCATGATAGTTTTGACACCTCTTGGTATGCCCCAGTGCAGCAGATTATGAAGTTATTGGTGCTCCATTGGTATAATTGCTACAAGGCGTACAAATATGTAAGGTACAAATAACAGCCGGGAGCAACTGTTGAACATGCTTGCCGAGGCCCGGAGGAATTTCGATGTGTAATAAACGGTCATCCATCCACGCACCGGCCTTAGTTAGCCATGAATTTTTACCGAAAGACTACTGCTATACAAGGCTTCCTCCAAGTGTCGCAGCATTGACCGGTCATGAATTTATAATGCCTTAATTAAAATAAAAGAACTCATATTCTTCACCGTCACTAATTCCTCTTCCTTAGGCTCTCCCCTTAGAAGTAATCGTCTCCGTAAACCACGGGGAACGACGAGCCACTCCTGTTCTCCAGAGACCACGTCGGAGTTGATATACACCAGGTTCTGGCCGGCCAGCTGCAGGAGAGGAAAGCTGCGTTTGCGGGACATCATGAGCGCTAGGCGGTCATAACTGGGAAAATGAATTATCTTAAGCTAGCTGCCGCCCGCTTGGTATTATTACTTCTCCCAATATCGTTATAAATTATAGCCTACATGTGATATTTTGATGCATAAGCTATACCTATTTCTGTAAAGTTTCATCAAAATCCGTTTACTAGTTTTTGCGTGAAAGATTGTCAAATAGCAATCCATTCATCCTCACAAACTTACGCGATTATAATATTTGTAGGATGAGTATGTTCATAAAGTATTGATAGTCATCATCATCATCATTTCAGCCGATAAACGTCTACTACTGAACATAGGCCTCCCCCAAATTACACCCTAACAACCGGTCCCGTGCGTCTCGTTTCCACTGGATTTCCGCCATCTTAACCAAGTCATCGGTCGCCATTCCAGAAGTTTTCGGCACCATCAACCATCCGAACTGAGCAATGTGCCCTGCCCACTACCGTTCGTTGTCACTAGTACCATTAACAGTTCCATGATGGAACTACTGACTGTTTTTTTTTATCACTAGTTCCATTTTTAAAGAATCTGAAAATAATGGAACTAATGTTGAATTTGTTATCACCAGTTCCATTTTTAAAAAAATATAAAAAAAAAGGAACTAATGTTGAATTTGCAGATATCACTAGTTCCACATTATTACTTTAGGCACTTGTGAAATTTTTAAGGGTGGTAAAAACACTGGAGTTAAAAACACTTAGTTTTTATAATAATTATATTCAATAAAATCAACAATTTTTTTTTCATGTATCATTCGGATTCATTACATTTACTACAGTACGCGCTCAACGAAGTTTATCTAAAAAATGACCCACAGATATTTCGCCTGTTAATAACTGCATTTGGGCTTCAATGACTAAGTCATTTCTGTCTCTGTAAATTCTTCGTCGTTTAGGTTGGGAGCTCTGCCCATAACTTTGTAGAAGATTAGTTCTATACTTCATTAACATTGCATCATCATATAGAATATGTAAGAGCTGCAATAAATTTGACTCGTTTTTATTGACGTTTGTATTCAAATTATGATGCCAGCCTTCAAGGACATTATTTGTCCTATGGATCTCACCATAAACACACCATAATTTTTGTACGTCTGGTTTCATCCAAAACGTATCGAAATATTTTTTAAATTTATTAAAAGCATCGTTTTCGGGCATTTCCTGTTGTATATATTTCCAACCTTCTTCGATTTTACTTGGCGGTAGAAACGCTAAATTGCCACAAAGAGAAATTATCCTTTTGTTTTTTCTGCTACTGTTATACCCCTTTTTCGATATAATGCCCAGTTTGGTTGCTTTTCGAAAAAGGCTGTTAGTATAATGATAATGACAACATTTTACATCTATGCCAACATTGAATGATAAAAGAGCCTTTATTGTGGCTTCCTCAAAATCGCACATTACTTTATTTGGGTTCCACTGGGGTATCTGCGATTTTATGAGAGAAAATAAAATTTTATAAGAATATTTATTTCTATTTGTCATAAACGCATATAGAACGGGCACGACATTAGTGAAATTACTATTGCTGCCAATGTCAGCATGAATAGTATACATTTGTGAGAAAGGTTTCGGGCAAAATTTAAATGTGCCGTCCATAAAAAAATTCGTAACATTTCCCATGTGCGTTTTTCCCTCGGGAGTAGAAAAGACCAGAATTCTATTATTATCTTGATTGAAATCAGCTAGTAAAAATTTTTCAAATTGTTTTGGCACCTCAACTTCATTTGGATCATTTGTATTAATTTTTTTAACGCTTGCATTTTTCTTTTTTAGGCGGTAAATGCGACTCTGTTTACTTTTGAATGGTGGAACAGCATTTTTTGTAGCTAAATCAAATCCTTGATTTGCTATACGAACCAAGGCCCGTTTGTACACCCTAGGAGCCGGTTCTCTGCCTTGAGCCGCTTCAAGGCAAGCTTCCTCAATTTGAAAATCAACCAAATTTGGCGTTTCATCAGGCTCACAATTATTGTCGTGAGGTTTTTGTTTAATAATGCTTGTTTGGTCCTAAAAAAATAACATAAAATGAAACATTGCAAAAAAACAAATAGGTACAATAAAAGGCACATACATTAAAAAAGGAGGGGGGGAGCAAAAATAATACATAAAAAATAAATAAATAAATGATATGTTTATTGGACTTAACGGGCATTTACAGATAAACATTTACAAAAGCAAAGAACATGAAATTATACACAATACGACTTAAACATAAAGCTAAGAGTAATGTCATTTATGAAAATATACATGTCTGATTCATCAACACCCAGCTTATACCATTACTCAATAATATACTATGTAGGTACACCGCTTTATCTAGTAGCGGCCCTAGGCCGATAAGACATTATGCCGATTTGATTATATATTTCTTAATAATGTAACTATGCAAATCCGAGCATAACATTAAATAATTGTTCTATGGAATAGTCACTCGACTTAAATATTTCGATTGTATGATGTACGTATGTTAATTTTAGCTTACCTTGTCTATATTTACGGATCCTGCACATTTAATTTGTTTTTTAAATTGCTTGCAACGCCACAAGCTGGTTCCATTTTTATACATCACATGTTTGTAATACTGCCATCCTGATGATAACAATACTTTTCCCCTTCCCCTTTTAATAATTTGAATTGCACTCATTTTTTGTATTCTTAAGAGGAGCCGAATAAATTTGCTTGCGAACACATTGCATTGATTTCTCGCACTACAGCGACGACTTATACTTACGTTTTTCTAACAACCTCCCGATATGGAAAAAAATAATTGATATTACAATAAACGACAGGTAGATGTCACTGGCTGTCTCATCAAGTATCGCCATGTAAACATGTAAACTAATTCATTCGCAAAAAATAAATGTTTACTGATTCTATTCGATCACTGCATACCTATTAAAAAAAAGTAAAGGTAGACAAAAAAATATTTGTTGTTTTTATTGAATATAATTACTATAAAAACTAAGTGTTTTTAACTCCAGTGTTTTTACCACCCTTAAAAATTTCACAAGTGCCTAAAGTAATAATGTGGAACTAGTGATATCTGCAAATTCAACATTAGTTCCATTATTTTCATATTTTTTTAAAAATGGAACTGGTGATAACAAATTCAACATTAGTTCCATTATTTTCAGATTCTTTAAAAATGGAACTAGTGATAAAAAAAAACAGTCAGTAGTTCCATCATGGAACTGTTAATGGTACTAGTGACAACGAACGCCCACTACGACTTAAGTTTGCAATTCTTGGGATAATTTTGGTCCTCCTGCGGATATCTTCATTTCTGATGCGATCACGCAAGGCAACTCCGAGCATCCCTCTCTATAACCATTTGAAAGAAAGAAATCAAGAAAAGAAAATATATTTATTTCTGACCCGCACAGGAGACACGAGAGATAAACAAAAAAACAAAAAAGTAAATCAAGAAAAACATAATTTCCATAAGAGCCTTATAAAACGTATTGGTTGCATTGAAAATTGAACTTTGTTGTTCCAAAATTTGAGCATTATTATAATAAGGATGATTACTGGGTAAAAAAAATATAATTCTATTTAGACCGTCAGTAAGATTATCACAAAATATTAGACACTTATTTTTTGCTTTTTCAAAATCTATAAAAACAATTTCAGTAAAAGTCACTTTTAGTAAAAGTGTACTAAAATGTGAAATTTCAACGCACTGTGTATGCATCATCGTAATTTATTGTTTAAATGACAAATAAAAAAATACCTCCATCCATCATCCAATATCATATAATAATCTACCTGACAGACTAAAACAATAATTTTTAACCATCAATCATCAAACCATCCCATAATGCTTCGATGCTCGATGTCTACATCGAGCATCGAAGCATTATGGGATGGGTTTGCTGCTTTATTTCGAATGTCGTATGCCCGATGGCTAATTCCTCGAAGCCATCAGATCGAACGTTCGAATTTCCGAAATGCCATAGAATCGATGTACCACAATTTCGAATATCCATTAGATCGAGCTACCGTTTCGCCGAAAAGCCATTGCAACGATAGTCCTATCCATCGAATGTCTATTGGCTCGACGTGCCAGATCCAAATCGCTTGATTTACAGTAAACCCTTATGGGATGTATCTCGGAAATCTGTATTCAAATTTTTATTACGTTCATGTATTCGTTTCCTTCACGAAAACAGTGTGCTTTGATTTGACCGACAAATCCTATGTCATTATTGTTCGGTAACATAATATTTATCGACTTCGTATATAATATAGCCATAAAAAAACATATATTTGCCTTTTTATTTTATGTCACAAAATACTATCGCGAATGTTGCTTTTCTTCTATTTTGATCGACGATTTTATGAGCCTCTAACTACAATATTTTGCAATCAAATTGACAGTTAGATATTATTTATTGTTATTAATCAACGGTTTTTTATGTTGTCATGACGACTGACAAGAACAGGGTGGAGGTTGTTTCTTAAACTTTCTTCAGACATATTTTGAATATTGTGGTCAGAAATTGGTTAAAAAATTTGGCAAACCTTTTTATTTTATCTAATAGAGTGGCCTACCTTGCATTGAACCATTATTTAGAAAGCTCGACTCAACTCATATGCTAATTTTATCGACAGGTCACGGAAGCGAAGCCGCGGGAAATAGCTAGTGTCTCATAAAATCTTAGACAGTAGGTGGTTCGGTCTGAAGTTCCTTGGCGAAGGACAGGAATACTTCTTCGAGGGTGGTTTCTGAGACGGAGTAGTCTTCGATTAGGTCGGGGAACTGTGCTCGAAGGGACTCTAACCCAGCGAAGATGTCGCTATAGCGCATCGTCTCGTTTATATGGTAGTGTAACATCGTCTGTGGAAAAAGTGGAGTAAGGTTATTTCTTGGAATTTTAACGTAACGTCAGAATTTCTCGGCCCCGTCGATCATCCGTTTTGCAAGCAACGTGGCATAAATACGATTTTTTTTCATTTAATGTTATTTTAATACAGAGTTGTTACTTAATTCTAAACTCGCCAAACTTTTACGTTTGATGGCGAGAGGCGCTCTTTTACATCACAATGCACCACCATACTTACAAATCTACTACTTATATACTATTATACTGTTATGGTTTAATCTTACGTACATATTTAGTTATGTTTGCTATCCTGTATAATGTTTTTTTTTTAATTTTGTCTTAATTGCTACTTTACTAATTTTTAAATTTTCTCTTTATAAACCTATTTTGTTATACACTTTAAGTACCAAATACTTTCTATTACTATAGTAATTTGTTATCTGTGGTTGAACCAGTTTGTTCTCTCTAGCCCTACGTGTGTTGTACTCGTACTTGTTTTTAACATTAACTTTATAATCATCATTATAATAATATTTATGATTCAAAATTCGTAAAAAAGAATAGACATGAAGAAAATAATTGCGGCGGGTAGGTGCAAAAAAGTAAACATATGTTCCTAAATCAATCATTTTTAATTTTAATATAATTTACAATATTTTATTAAGATTTGTGCCTAATATTAGATATTAACATTCCCTTAAGTAAATACCGTGTGGGCAGTAAAATACACATGCCCTAAACAGTGGTTATTGCATTTACTTGCTGGCTTGAGCTGTCACTTGAACTTTGACCTCACTTACTTTTGCTTTTGAACACTAAGCCACTATCATGAGCTCAATAGCTGACATTGCAGAGACACAGCGCTTGGCAATAACATCCCTCAACCAGCGGATGGCTGATTTTGAAGAACATCTGAAGATTTCTTCAGCTGGAGCAGACTTGAGCGGGCTTCACAAGGAATTCACTTTCTTCAAAGAGCATGTGTGGAGTGTCCTCAGTGCATTGCAGTTGCAGATTGCTGAGGTGAGCAGGAGTGTCGATGTCATAGAGATGCGTCACAGGAAAAAGTTCTTGCTGCTCGGCGGCGTGCCTGAGATGCCTGGTGAGAGGCTCCCGGAGAGTGTGGCATCCCTTCTGCAGGATAAACTGGGCATTGCTGATCTGGCACCACCTTCACTACCAGTATGCCACAGACTGGGTGCAGCTTCAGAAGATCACACTAGACCTATCCTGCTTCAGTTCAAGGAGTCTGCTATTAGGGGCATCTGGAAAACCAAGACCAAACTGAAGGGTACCTCTTACGTATTGTCTGAGTACCTCACTCGTCGTAGGCAGTCTGCTTTTACAAAAGCTCGCAAGTTGTTTGGTGTGACTAACGTGTGGACTATGGATGGTAACATTAACGTCAAGCTCCCTAATGGCAAACGTCGTCGGGTCTTCACTGCTGATGAAGTCATCGCGCTGGGTGCGGAGCATGGCAAGTCGCTGGATCAAGTGGTTCTTCCGGATTTAAACCCTGGCTCGAATAATACAAGCCCGGCACCGACGCAGGCACACACCCGGTCAAGGAGGTTGACAAAGAAGAAGTAACTTGTTTTGTTTACACTCATCATTTTGTCATTTCCTTTTTGCCTGATAGTTGATTTCCATAAAGCTGTTTTTTTTATTTTTTTGTTAGTCGATTTTGGGCGGTGGGAGCACGTCACAATATTTATTCATGCAATCCATGGAGTAGTAACTATTATAAGATAAATCGTTTAACGTGACTTTGTTCTTGATTGTTTTGGGGTGTGGCTGTCACATGTCTGTCACTGTCTACGGCGTATTGCATTACGTTCGGAAACGCGCATTAGTTTTATACTTATTTTGTGAACAGTCTGCCGGCAGGTTATGCAATTAATTCGTGAATTTTTATTTCACATTTAACATTTATTATTTTACCTATTATTATTTTAAGTTAATATTATATTTATTTAACTACCTACGTAATAATTATGTCTGACGACGACTCATTTTATTCTTGTTCCTCCACGTCTTTTTCAACTCTTGATGACTCCCTGTCCGTCAATGGTTTTCTGAGTAGTGAGTGCCAGCGATTTGACAAATGCTTCAACGTATGTCATGTCAATGCTCAGAGCATTCCTCAGCACCATTCTGAGATATTGAATTTATTTTCTGACGTCACTTTGCATGCTGTTTTAGTGTCCGAGAGTTGGCTAAAACCTGAACTTCCCTCGACTTTTTACTGTTTACCTGGTTATATTTTAATTCGCAACGATCGTAATGGGAAAAGAGCCGGGGGTGTTGCCATTTACCTGCGTAGTGATATCCCTTACAAAATCTTATTTTCTTCATCCCCAATTTATAATGGCAACCCTGACTACTTATTTCTTGAAATTGTAGTTAAAGGGGTTAAGGCCGTTCTAGGAGTTGTTTACTGCCCTCCTACTATAGATTACTTCTCCATTCTTGAATCTCTCTTTTATTCTGTTTCCTCAGAGTACAAACATCTCATAGTCATGGGTGATTTTAACACTGACCTTTTGAAGGAGTCGTCGAGTCTCTCACTCCTTAAACTTAATCCGACTCATCATAACTTTGACTCAAGCGATTCCTGGCTTGATCTCATGATCGCATCTTCTGTGGATCTCGTTGCCAACCACGGTCAGGTCGCTGCGCCTGGTTTATCCAGACACGATCTCATTTACATGTGCTACAAAATTAAACCCCCTAAGCAGCGGCCTGCTATTGTTTTTATCCGGAATTTCGTTAGATTAAATAAAGAAAAGCTCAATAGCGATGCACAAGCCCTGGATTGGGTTGATATTGCCCAGTCATCTTCAGTGGATCAGAAAGTTGAAATCTTTAACAGATATGTACTTCAGCTCATGGACACGCATGCGCCACTGAGGGCTGTTCGTGTCAAGCGCCCCCCAGCTTCATGGATAACCCCTGGAGTTCGGATGGCAATGAGACGACGAGACCGGGCTTTTAGGAAATATAGGCGGGACCGCAGTGAGGAGAACTGGATTCTGTATAAGTTGGCAAGAAACCGCTGCAACCAGATGGTAAGAGCATCTAAACGCCGATACATTTGTGAAAATGTTCTCAACTTGTCACCGGCTGATATTTGGAAGTTCTTGAAATCGTTTGGCATAGCAAAGTCCCCATCTAGTATTGTTTCTCTTAATCTGCCTCTGGATGTTCTTAATAATCATTTTTCAACGTCCGCCATGCTTGCGGCTGACGTCAAAAATAAAACTATTGCTGATATTACTTCCAAGACAATGCTTTCTCCTGACTCTTTTTCTTTCTCCACCGTGACCAAACTTGAGGTCCTCAAATATTTTACCTCAATTAAGTCTAGGGCTGTGGGCTGTGATGGGGTCAGTCGAACTATGTTATCTTTTATGATTGAGAACTTAATCCCAATTATTACTCACATCACCAATTCATCGTTGCTGAGTGGTGAGTTTCCTGCAATGTGGCGTAAGGCATACATTATCCCTCTTCCTAAAATTCCCAATCCCAGTTTGGCGATTCACTTCAGACCGATCTCCATTCTCCCTTTCCTTTCTAAGATCCTAGAAGCAGTTGCTCTTAAACAAATATCCTCCTACGTCTTCAAGAATAACCTGCTGTCCAATTGCCAATCCGGTTTTCGGCCTGGCCACAGCACAGCCACAGCTCTGCTTAAAGTTACTGAAGACATTAGGGATGGCTTGGAGAATTCGAGGTTAACGGTGCTGGTTTTAATAGATTTTTCCAATGCTTTTAACGCCGTTGATCACGACATTCTCCTGGCCATACTGTCTCAAATTGGGGTCTCTTCGTTGTCACGTGATTGGTTTTCATCATATCTTCGTGGTCGCCAGCAGGCTGTGCGTGCTGATCAGGATTGCTCTGACTGGTGCGACTTGGTAACTGGTGTCCCACAAGGCGGTATACTCTCTCCTCTTTTATTATCTTTATTTATAAACACGATTACTGTTATCTTCAAATGTTCTTACCATCTGTACGCCGATGACTTGCAACTATACGCTCAATCAGACATTGCCAACCTTGATAATTGCATTTCATTACTCAATGCTGATCTTCGAGCTATCAGTGAGTGGTCTGGCAAATTTGGGATTTCTGTTAACGTCGGGAAATGTCAGGCCATCCTCATTGGTAGTTCGTACTATTTGAGAAGTGTGAACACTGGCCAACTTATGCCACTGATGTACGAGAACTCCGTCATCTCTCTTTCACCTCATGTAAAAGATTTAGGTCTGTACATTGACGACAGTTTCAGTTGGAATAAACACGTCGCTCAGGTGAGTCAGAAAGTCGCGTTCTCGCTGCGGTCTCTCCATAGATTCAAGCATTTCCTCCCATCCAGCACCAAAATCACTTTGGTCCAGTCACTTGTGCTTCCCATTATCGACTATGCTGATGTTTGTTATCCTGATCTATCCCAAGAACTTCTAAATAAATTGGATCGACTTCTCAACAATTGTATTCGCTTTGTTTTTGGCCTTCGTAAATACGATCACATTTCTTCCTACCGTTCTCAGCTTAAATGGCTGCCTATCCGCCTCAGGAGGTCCCTCAGATCTCTCTGCTTGCTCTTCACTATTATGAACGATCCTTGTGCTCCCGATTATCTAAAAACTTATTTCAAAGTGTTGGGTAGTTCCCACAATCGTAACCTTCGAGCTTTAAAAAATCTACTCCTCCAAATTCCTTCACACCGTACCGGTTTTATGTACAATTCATACACTGTCTCAACGATAAAGCTCTGGAACGCGCTACCCTTTAGCATTAAAAAGGCTGAAAGCAAACTCACTTTTAAAAGAAAAGTTCGTGACCATTATTTGAGTCAGACTAAATAGCTCTCAATGCTCTCATCTAGAGACAGAAGTCTAGTCGTAATAATTATTAATAGGTTTCTCTTTTATTATTGGTATTTATTAGTCTATTTTATTTGTATATGTGTATTATTATTATATATGTAAGTATATACATTTTCGTATACTAGTTGTTATTTTAAATATTATTTTGTACCTATTCACAATGTTGTAATTTTTAACCCAAAGGTTGACTGGTAGAGAATGCCTTGTGGCATTAAGTCCGCCTATGTACCACTATTGTACATGAAGTTTAAATAAATAAAATATTCCAGAACTATCAAATATTCAACTTTTTTATCTATGGGTATAATTTTACATATGGGCAATAACTTATCATACTCTTTGTTGCACTTATCTTTAACATTTTTACTAACCAAAAACTTTATCAGTCTTATTTGTATGTCTCGTGAATGTTCACCATCCATATTTTCTCAAGACATAAGGTATTAATCTGTAGCATCACCTATACCACCACTTAAGAACTATGCAATTGAACTGATTTCACACAAATCCTGCATCACACAATCAAAGTTCTCCCCGGGATTTGAAGATGTCATACCTTTAAAGTAAAATCGTTACTAAACAAAAATATCAAATTTTACACAAGGGCAAAAAACAATAAAAATACACCGATTTTTTGCAATAAAATGTTAGTACATGATACTCGGAGCCAAGTCTTTTGATGGTAATTTGTTAACTCTATCACATATAATTCAGAAAAGTTATTTTATTTTGATAGAACTATGTTTATTATAATTTTTATAGTATTATTCAGATTAATTGCTTAAATAATTTAACTAAATATAACGCCTGGGTTTTAGCAGCATTAAACCTAACCAGATTGGCATCGCCCCATTCGGAGACTGCCTGCAAGGACAAGTTCAAGCGCTTCACCATAGCCTCCCGGAGAGATCGGACCTGAGGCCCGGTAGCACGCGCGATGGACAAGTATCTCGCAGCAACAGTGCTGACGTCTGCATACCCGAAGGGGCCAGGTTTTAGCAGATCATTTATGTGCAACAAGAACAATGTTGCTGAGAGTACCGACCCCTGAGAGACCCCGGCGTTGATATCCAGTTGGTCAGACGAGCGGCCATCAATAACCACTCGTATAGACCGGTCCCTCAGGAAGTCTGCAATCCAATCGCACAGACCACCGGGCAGACAAAATGACGGAAGCTTACCAATAAGGCTCTCATGCCAGACCCTGTCAAAAGCCTTCGAGATGTCGAGGGAGACGGCAAGCGCTTCCCCGTGCCTCTCGATGGCCTCACTCCATATGTGAATGGCATACGCTAGAAGATCCCCAGTTGACCGATTTCGGCGGAAGCCATATTGGCAACCTACCCTACACCTACCCTACACCTACCCTACACCTACCCTACACTTACTTTTAACTCTTTATAAATTATATAATATATAATAATATATTAAGAATTTGAACGTTTATGCTCATAAGGTGTAATCACCAAGATAGATCATTGAGATTGGGGATCTCTTAATGTACCAATTGTGAAACCAAATGGGAGTATACGGCTATATGCAGATTACAAAGTTACATTGAATAAAGTTATGTTGCCCGCGGCTTCGCTCCCGTGGACCACCCCACAGGACCTAATTTCGGGATTAAAAAATAGCCTATGTCACTCAGGAATAATGTAGCTTTCTATTGGTGAAAGAATTTTTCAAATCGGTCCATTATTCTCGGAGCCTATTCGGTACAAACATTCGGTTACATTGAATAAAGTTATGTTGCCCGCGGCTTCGCTCCCGTGGACCACCCCACAGGACCCAATTTCGGGATTAAAAAATAGCCTATGTCACTCAGGAATAATGTAGCTTCCTATTGGTGAAAGAATTTTTCAAATCGGTCCATTATTCTCGGAGCCTATTCGGTACAAACAAAAAAATCTTTCCTCTTTATAATATTACTAGCTGTTCCACGCGGCTTCACTCCCGTCAACTGGCTACGTACCTACCCTATCCTACCTACTCTACCCTACACCTATCCTACACCTACCCTACACCTACCCTACACCTACCCTACACCTACCCTACAACTACCCTACACCTACCCTACACCTACCCTACACCTACCCTACACCTACCCTACACCTACCCTACACCTACCCTACACCTACCCTACACCTACCCTACACCTACCCTACACCTACCCTACACCTACCCTACACCTACCCTACACCTACCCTACACCTACCCTACACCTACCCTACACCTACCCTACACCTACCCTACACCTACCCTACACCTACCCTACACCTACCCTACACCTACCCTACACCTACCCTACACCTACCCTACACCTACCCTACACCTACCCTACACCTACCCTACACCTACCCTACACCTACCCTACACCTACCCTACACCTACCCTACACCTACCCTACACCTACCCTACACCTACCCTACACCTACCCCACACCTACCCTACACCTACCCTACACCTACCCTACACCTACCCTACACCTACCCTACACCTACCCTACACCTACCCTACACCTACCCTACACCTACCCTACACCTACCCTACACCTACCCTACACCTACCCTACACCTACCCTACACCTACCCTACACCTACCCTACACCTACCCTACACCTACCCTACACCTACCCTACACCTACCCTACACCTACCCTACACCTACCCTACACCTACCCTACACCTACCCTACACCTACCCTACACCTACCCTACATACATGATTGCATAACTGAATATTCTTTCCCGTTTTTGCAACATTTTTCATTTATGCTCCGCTCCTATTGGCCGTAGCGTGATGTTATATAGCCTATAACCTTCCTCGATAAATGGACTATCTAACACAAAAAGAATTTTTCAATTCCAACCAGTACTTCCTGAGATTACCCCCTACATACAAACTTACAAATTTTACCTCTTTCTGAATTATATATAATATAATAATATATAATAATATATTTAGTAATTTTATAGAAAGAAAACAAAATGTTACACAATACCTAAACAAAGTACATTTTTCTTGACTTCCAGCCGTGGTTATCCAAATAATTACACTTTTCTTCAACGATCAAGTTACAACTTGTGTCTATTGGGCGCACGGTTGGCGCAGTGGTTGAGCGATTGACTGCTGCGCTGCGTGTCGCGGGTTCGATTCCCGCACGGAACAAATATTTGTATGATCTACAAATAGTTGTTCCGGCTCTGGGTGTTTGTGTATGTGAAATCATACGTTTGTAAACGCACCCACGATACAGGAAAAATTCGTAGCGTGGGGCAATGTTCAAAAAAAAAAAAATTTAGAGCCCCTACAAGTTTCACGAGCTAAAATCAGGAAACAGCTACTTACACATAGTTATCTAGTAAATGTACATTACATATTTTTGAAAACTGCTCAAAAAAAAAAAAAAAATCCTTACACACGTTTTTACGAAAGCCCGAATCATCAGATTTTTCAATTGTTTTTTCAGCATACTGGTGTTGAATAATAATCTGCAAAAAATGGTATGGACTGGACATATAGTACACTAGTATGCCACCAATTTTGTTTTTCAAAGTTTATTGTATTTGTACCTAAAACAAAATGTTGTCCACGCGGAAAAAAAGGAATTTTATCATGTGCGAAAGCGTCGTCTACGCGTATGAATGTGTTGAATATAAAAATAACTGGTAAATAATTTGAAATTTGAGGTGTTTATCGATCGAATCCAATTTTTATATTATATTTTTGAGTACTTATTTTATTGTAATAAATTATCCAAATAATGACTTATAAACCGTTGCGCTCGCGCGAGGCATTCAGTCTCGCTCAAGGGCTTGTAGTCGACGGACTTGTGTCGTATTTATTGTTGTCATTATGTTTTTTATCATATATCTTGTAGTTATTGAGAAATTTTCGCTGAAAAACTAGCTGTTTTCGGTTTTTGGCTCGTGAAACTTGTAGGGACTCTTAACACTTTTGCATTTAGCAAGCAAATCTTTTTAGTTTTGTCAAGTAACGGTTAAATTTTGCATCATCTCTCACTCACCTCTAAAAGTGGATTTTTAAGATTCATCTTGTAGTTAACGTAGTTTTAAGAAATATGGCAATAATACGTTTAGTAACGGTTTGACTTTAAAGTTGCGATACATAATGCCCCGACAACAATCGTCGGGCAGTAACCCACTAGATATAGCACCCGTCTGGTCGGAGGATCCTCCCTTTAAATGGAGGTTGCGGGACTTTCCACTCTGTTACGCGTAACTCTATAAACCAAAGACACGATCTAAACAAAACCAAATTTATAAATCGGCCACAAGCGAGTCAGACTCGCGCACCAAAGGGTACAAACAGCTACACTCATCAAAATTATTAACTAACATTACTGAAGTTCATAAACAATGTACCACCGAACATTGGTCTATCGAAAAGATAAACTGGATTAAGGGACAAAATAACTTTGCCGTTGAAAAACTGTTGTCCCCATACATCGACTCTCATCGATTTTATTTACTTACTTTGTGTTCATCCTTGAGAGTACAGTTGAACGTTTCCTGTAGTTTCTCTTTCAATTTGTTCAGCTGTGTTTTAGAGCCGTCCACCTCTGGAATTTAAAAAGAGTTATTTTAGTAGACTATTAAACGAGTCACTCACGCTAACATCGTGAAGATTTTTATAAATAAATCCCTAATTATCATTCAAGGTGAAACAGCTTTTATTATGAGATTCAACCCTGAATGTCAAAATTATAAAAGCTGTAATAATAGCTTAATATAGCATCCACCTAAAAGCGCAGAAGCTTCCTGGGGGCTTTACAGGCCCATTTAGGTTCTGAATAGTGTTAGTGTAAACGGGCAACAATGTGTCTTAAGTTAAACATACTACACGGTCACAATAACTATCCACCTCGCAGGAATTATGCTCGCCCACTCCCTGGTACCCGCGCGAAGCCTCGCGTGCACCTCGTACGCCTGTAGTGAGGATCAAACATCAGAGTGACGTCACAGCGCCAGGAGCACAGTTATGTTGACCGAGCAGTAGATGTGTGTATGATGTACATACCGTACGTTGGCTGCACGTGCGTGACTTTGAAATCAACGGCGTGACAATACGCGTGCGCGGCGCGCAGCACGGCCGCCGTGCGCGCCGTACAGTATGGCATGTTGTAGTGTGTACAAACCTTCCGCTGGCTGCCCGTGTGAGACCTTCAATACGACGGCGTGGCCCAGACTGTGCGGCTCGCCCAGCCCGGCCACCGTGCGCGCCGTACAGTATGGCATGTTATTTTTTACAGTACGCTGGCTGCCCGAGCGAGACCTTCAATACGACGGCGTGGCCCAGTGCGTGCGCGGCGCGCAGCCCGGCAGCCGTTCGCACCGGTCAGGATGGCATGTTATGTAGTGTGTACATACCGTCTGCTGCCTGCGCGTCTATGAGCTTAAACACGACGGCATGACCATGCGCGTGCGCAGCACGCAGCTCTGTCGCCGTGTCCAGCGCACGCATGCGGCCGCCCGACAGGATGGCTATTCGGGAGCACAGGGCTTCCATTTCCTCCATACTGCGATAAAAACACATACTATAACAACAAAAAGCCGGCTAAAAGGACTTGGGGGAGGTCTTTTCCCAGCCATGGACGGGCTATTAAAAAAAAAACGAAACATCCAAAAGGTCAACGTCGGCCCTCGGCGAAGGAAGCCAGTTTGTATTGACATATAAGCGTATATATATTGATTCTCGGGTAAACCAAGTCTCATCGTCTTACGTAACTGTGATTTTGTGAAGCAGGAGCTTTAGTCCATGCTTTGCAATCCCACCGATGTGCATTGAAGGTATTGCGGTGCGAAAGCAACCGGCGTGACCGTTTTTATATGAGACGCTGTTTTATTAATAGGTCAAATTGCCGTTCTGCAGTACTGGCAAAAAATATTTCGATTTGAAATGTCAAATCGAAATATTTTTTACAATGCATGTCCTCGAAAAGAGCGTTTACAATGCATGTCCACGAAAAGAGCGTTTTCCAAGCAGCCGAACTGTGGGGAAAGTGTCACTTTTTTCTACTAGTGCTTTTTACTTTCCTGTACTTTTTTAATTTTTAACTCCAACGTCACCCCGCCGCATAGAGTTTTTATTATTTGAGAAAAGTTTTAAAAATTAGTTAAACAAACAAAAATTAAAAAAAACTAAAATTAGTTATGTAAAATTATGTGGGTAGTCAGAAGTAGAACAACAATTTTTTTTCTCTTTATTTAAAATTAAAATTTAAAATAGTAAAAAATAGCAATTATATAAATTAATGACACATATTGGTAGTTAATTATCTCAACCTGCCAGTGAAGTGTTATCTACCACTGAGACACAAGATAAATTTATTCTAACATCAGCATGGAAGCTATCAACCGCACCATCACAGATTTGACCCGAATGTTCAGCCAAAGAATGTCGGAATTTGAAAAGGAGTTGAAGACCCCATGCACTACAACTATCCCAGGATTGGCAGCGGAATTTGTAACTTTCCGGGCATTTATTGTTCAAGCACTCAATTCACTACAGCTGCAAGTTGCTATGTTGGCGCAGAGCCAGGATAACATGGAGATGCATGGGCGCCGTAAAATCCTACTGTTGCATGGAGTTTCCGAGGAGCAGGACGAGGGGACTGCGCAGGTGGTGGCTCAAGTTTTGAAACAGCGTCTAGATATTGACTTGGCCACAACGGGCATAAAGAGGTGTCACAGGATGGGGCGCAGCACAACCCACAAGCCCCGGCCAATCCTTGTCAAGCTGCATGATGTGGATCTCCGTGATAAGATCCGGTTCGGAAAGACCAAGCTGAAGGGGTCCGGCATCACTATGTCGGAATTCCTTACTAAAGCCAGGCACAATATCTTCATGGCGGCACGGGACAAGTTTGGTGTGACACAGTGCTGGACCTCGGCAGGAACTGTGTTTGTCCTCGATTCAAAGGGATCTCGGCATCGAGTCACTTCCGCTGCCGATCTGAATAAAATCACGCAGCGGTCGGAGCTGACGGCCGCCCAGCCGGAGCAGGTCTCTGGACAACCGGAGCCGGGCGTAGTTCAGGCGGTCGCAGTGGGAAGGATGGCCGCAACAAAAACCAAGCGCACTGTAGCCAGAAGATGAGATTCTTCGTTGTTTCATCCTTTTTTGGTAGTCCAGGTATTTATAGTGTATTGTTCTCTTTCTTTCGAACGTATTTTGGAACATTTAATCCCCTCTTACAGTCATAGTATCATAATGGGCGACTTTAATACGTGTCTACTTAAACAAGACTACCGCTCTTCTTCTTTTCGTCATATTATTGAATCTGTCAGTCTCTCTATTCTCGATCTTGGTGCCACTCACCATTTTCCTAACTCTGTTCCCTCACTTCTCGATCTTATTGTTGTTTCATCTTTTGATCACATCGCTAAACATGGTCAATGTTCTGCTGACGCCTTTTCCTACCATGACTTAATTTACACTTCATACAAAATTCGACCACCTAAGCATAAGTTCAAAACTCTTCTGCTACGCAATTTTGATGGTATAGATATTGATCGACTTCGAGAGGATGCCAGTAATATTGACTGGACGCCACTAGCGACTGCTTCATCCATCGACGAACAAGTTAAAGTCTTGAATTCTACCCTAGTTCATCTATACGACACACATGCACCTATTCGAGCCGTTAGAGTAAAGCATCTTCCAGCGCCATGGCTGACCGACGAAATTAAACTTTTAATAACTAAAAAGGCAGCTGCGAAGTTCAAGTTTAAAATTGGGCCCAATGACGTCAACAGAGAAAAATACGTCTCAATTAGAAATCACTGCAGTAAGGTGTGTAGAATCGCAAACCGCCAATATATCCATAGTTCAGTTCAGAACGGTGATCCAGCTAAGGTCTGGAAGTTTCTCAAATCATAAGGTATCGGAAAAAAATCTCACAATACCATTCCTAAAGACTTGGATTTCAATTTACTTAATAGTCATTTTTCTACTTCGCCTGTATTGGATAGGGCCACTAAAACTACTACGCTAAGTAATCTTTCAAACATTCCGTTACCTGATTTTTCTCCTTTTGTCATAAGTCAATTCACCGCTTGTGATGTTAAAAAGAGTATTGCATCGATCTCGTCCAACGCTGTTGGTAGTGACTGTGTTAGCCGTAAAATTATCGTCCCTATCCTTGATGAAATTCTTCCTGTTATCCTTCACATCCTCAACTTCTCTGTTTCCAGTGGTGTCTTCCCTCAAGCCTGGAAAGATGCCCATGTTATTCCTCTACCCAAAAAATCTCATCCTGCATCTTTCTCTGACTATCGTCCCATTTCTATTCTCCCTTTCCTATCCAAAATCCTTGAAAAACTTGTCCACCATCAACTCAGCTCGTTCCTTTCCAAACACAAGCTGCTAAATCCCTTACAATCTGGTTTTCGTCCGGGACACAGCACTACCTCAGCACTTGTGCATATTACGGATGACATAAGATCAGGCATGGAAATGGGAAAGTTAACTGTACTTGCTCTACTTGACTTCAGCAATGCTTTCAATACGGTTGACTTCTACATTTTACTGGGCGTCCTGTGCTCTTTTGGCATATCTCCTTCGGTAATTGACTGGTTTCATAGTTACCTGTTTGGCCGCCGGCAGCGTATTTGCATTGAGGAATCTTTCTCTTCTTGGTGTCACACCTGTGCCGGTGTGCCGCAGGGTGGCGTTTTATCTCCTCTACTTTTCGCACTATTTATTAATGCTATCACTCAACGTCTATCTTCTTTCTACCACCTTTATGCTGATGATCTCCAAATTTATACTCAAGCCCCTCTCGGCGAGTTATCATTCGCTATGAGACTATTAATACGGACATGCCTCGAATTGGTGACTGGAGCACTGAGTTTGGGCTGAAAATCAATCCGACGAAAACTCAAGTGGCTGTTGTGGGAAGTTCCCGAACGGTCTCTAGGATTGATTGGGCGACACTTCCCCAGGTTTCTTTCAACAACACCATTGTTCCTATAGCTCACACTGTGAAGAACCTGGGGATGTATATCGATAGCACCCTTTCCTGGACCAAACAATTGCAGGAGGTCAGTCGTAAACTGTTTGCGTCTGCGGGCTCCCTGAGACGCCTTCGTAACTTTCTTCCTATCACCTCCCTATCCTGGACTATGCTGATGCCAGCTATCTCGATCTCACCCAAGACCAATTGGACAAGCTTGAGCGACTTCAAAATCTCTGTATCAGGTTCATATTTGGCTTGCGCAAGTATGACCATGTTTCTGAATTCCGAACCAAGCTGAAATGGCTTCCTATTCGCCTTCGCCGGAATTCCCACATACTTTCATTGCTATATAATGTGCTCTTTAATCCTTCTAGTCCTTTTTATCTTAAAGAACGCTTTCAGTTCCTCTGTGACACACATTCTCGGTCCTTGAGATCATCGGAAAACCTAAAATTAAGCATTCGTATGCATTCCACATTGTTCTTCGACAAATCTTTCACGGTTCAAGCAGCTCGTTTGTGGAATGCATTACCTATTGAGGTAAGACGTGCGCAAACATTACCTACATTTAAAAAAATGGTGAAGGAGCATTTCCTTTCTCTGTAACTATTCTTCTCCTTTCTCTGCTCTATATTTGATATTTATTAGTATATTATTTTATTTGTATGTATGTATTTTATGTAATATCTAAGTAATATTATTTAAGATAGTTTTTTTGTACACTGACAGCCCTGTCTATCTCCTCTTGTTCAGTCCATCCAAAGGTTGTCTGGAAGAGATTGCCCTGTGCGATAAGATCGCCCATTGTACACTTATCTTTAAAAATATTTTTTGTCCTGTAATTATTTAAGTGGTGTACAATAAAGTATATAATAATAATAATAATGTATTATCCGTGTGTATATAATAAAACAAGAAGAAGAACGCAATAAAAATTTTTCGGCATGATCCAAGCAACACAATTTCAACCTAAGCAGAAATGTTGACAAGAAGCCAGGCCCGAGCCAAAAACACACGCCTAACACCTCCGGCCTCGTCGCCCAGCTCCGCCTCGCCGCCACCGGAACCCAGCCCCATCGTGAGTGCTGTGACGCCGGCCGTGGCAGTTGCGTCGAGCTCGAGCGACGAGTACTTCTCGCCGCCGACGACACCACCACCTGCGCGTCGACGGGGAGGATGCCGGCCGCCGGACCGCTTAGGACCTCGAGGCTTACCGGTCTCTGATAGGGTCCCAGCACCCGGCGGAAGTGTGCAGCGCATGAAATGGACACAATCCATTAATGAAAATGTCATGCGCGCATACTTTGGGGCTACAGAGGGAGGAAACAACCTGACCGCGTACCGTGTCCGGATGCTCTCTTTGTTTCAGGTGCTTGAGCCAGCCGTCAACGTTTCGGCCCAACGACTTTCGGATCAGGTGCGGGTCATCCAGCGTAATCGTATGTTGGATGATACTGTACTTGATCGCCTCCGAACGGAAATGAGTAACCGTGTCACTGCCCCATCGTCGCAGGCTGTGGTGCCACCACAGCCCAACCATATTCCCATCCACGCTGACGAGGAGAGTAGTGACAGGGTTACAAACGTAAGTACCCAGTGCAATGAGCAATTGAGGAGTGCTTTGGAGTGTGCTATTCGGGAATATCGCTACATGCCACCCGAACTTAGGCCACGATTACCTCGTTTGCCCATGCATAACAAAAATAGGGCGCTGGTGGCTGTTCTGGATTCGCAGTTGTCAAACTATTTTGATGACTGCGAAGACGTCACTGATACACATTCGATCATGTACTGCGCGGCTGTAGCGGCATGTCGTGTAGCCCACGTCAGATTTGCAGATGACAGGGCTACACGACCGAAACCAGCCGTACCGGCTTTGCAGTGCAGGATCGAACGTCGTATTGGTGGGGCCGGAACACTCATTGGCAAACTAATTTGTTTCAGGGAGGGCAATAATCGCCCAAGAGTGATGCGCTTTGTGAGACGAACATTTTTGGGGACTGACGTCAGCCCCCAAGACTATATATCCCGTGTCACAGAGCGCATCGACTTCCTGAAACAAAAAGTGTTAGCATGGGCAAACCGTATTCGTGGGTACAGGCGGAGAGTGGAGCGATATACCCAGAACCGTACATTCCAAAGTAATGAAAGGTGGGTTTATCGGGCTTGGGAACGACCCGACCAAGGTGTGCCTGATACGCGCCTGCCGGATGATGACGCTATGTGTACATTCTGGCGCAGCATCTGGTCGGTGCCTGTCAGTCACAAGGAAGGTGAATGGACTCGGGAGGTCGAACGAGCGTGCGATCCAATACAAGAAATGGGGGCTATCACGATCAGCCCCCAAGATGTAGCCCGTGCAGTCCGTCCGTTGCCAAACTTGAAATCTCCAGGGCCGGACGGGCTGCACAACTTCTGGATTAAGTGGCTACAAAGGTCGCACGCTCGTTTGGCATCTCAGTACCAGGCAGCCTTGGAGTCTGGTTCGCTACCCAAGTTCCTTACAACAGGAATTACCCACCTGCTCCACAAGGCTGGTAGTACCGCGGAACCCAAAAATTATAGACCTATTACATGTTTACCGACGGTCTATAAGGTTCTAACATCCATTTTGAGAGTTAAAATTAATAAACACGTCGATAATAACTCCATCATGTCGGCCTCTCAGAATGGATGTAGGAACGGGTCCCGCGGTACTAAGGAGCTACTCCTTATTGATATGGCCATTAGCCAACAGGTTCGGCGTTCCCGAAAGGATCTGTCGACATGTTGGATAGATTATAAGAAGGCCTATGACTCGGTGCCTCATACATGGCTCATGAGGGTGCTAGAATTGTATAAAATAGATATAACTCTACGCACCTTCCTGATGTCGTGTATGGGGCAATGGAGCACAGTCCTTCGCTATCCAGGATGTCGAAATATCCAGAGGAATAGCGAACCTGTACGGATCGAGCGAGGTATATTCCAGGGCGATAGTTTGAGTCCACTTTGGTTTTGCCTAGCCCTGAATCCTCTAAGCACGCTGCTGGAGAATTCAGGGCTGGGCTATCGGTTGAAGAGAGGTGGTCAAGTTATATCTCACCTCCTTTACATGGATGACCTGAAGCTCTTTGCCCCCAGCAATCTTCAGCTGATGGAGCTACTGAAGGTAACTGAAACTTTTAGTAGTGCCATCAGGATGGAGTTTGGTGTGGACAAATGTGCGGTCATGCATGTAAAGCGAGGGGAGATTGTGGAATCCGTAGGAATTCAACTCGCGGATTCCATAAACCTGAGATCCCTCTCTCCAAACGAAACCTATAAGTATTTGGGTATGTCGGAAGCGTTAGGTATCAGCACTACTGACATGAAGCAATCGTTGAGGGAACGCTTCTTTGGCCGCCTGAGGAAGGTATTCAATAGCCTTCTTTCGGGCGGAAACAAGGTGCGCGCCTTCAACGGTTGGGTCATGCCGGTATTGATGTACTCTTTCGGCATACTCAAATGGACTCAAACGGAACTTGACGCCCTGGATAGACGGGTCCGTACACTGCTGACTGCATATCGAATGCATCACCCACGATCGTCGGTCATGAGATTGTATATCCCGCGGAAGTGTGGAGGCCGAGGCTTTTTAAATGCCAAAAACCTCCACAACCGCGAGATATGCAATCTCAGGGAATATTTTATAAACACAGACGTCGGTATGCATCGAGATGTAGTAGCAGTAGACAAGGGACTCACCCCACTCTCCTTGGCGAATGAGAACTGGCGCAGGCCTGTAGTGCTTGACACTAACGACCGCAGGGAGGTATGGCAAAGTAAGGAGCTTCACGGACGCTTTTTCCGGGCCCTACATGGGTCCGATGTAGACCAATCAGCGTCCGTAGCCTGGCTGCGTTTCGGTGACCACTTTGGAGAAACCGAAGGTTTTGTCTGTGCAATTATGGACGAAGTTATCATGACGAATAACTACCGGAGATTTATCGTGAAGGATGGCACGGTTGACATCTGTCGGGCATGTCACCGCCCGGGTGAATCGATCCGCCACATTATCTCTGGTTGTTCTCGACTTGCTAACGAAGAGTACTTGCATAGGCACAACCTTGTAGCCAGGATTATCCATCAGCAACTTGCTCTGAAATACACTCTTGTGGAATCGGAGGTGCCGTACTACAGGTATGTGCCCGACCCAGTTCTCGAGAATGGCAATATCACATTGTACTGGGATCGGTCCATCATCACTGACAGGACTATTATCGCTAATAAGCCGGATATAGTGGTGGTGGACCGAATCGAGAGGCGTGCAATGATTGTTGACATAACTGTTCCGCATGACGGGAACCTCGTGAAAGCCGAGAAAGATAAGCAAATCAAGTATCTTGACTTGGCTCGCGAGGTTGTCGACATGTGGGATGTGGACACAGCGATCATTGTACCGATAGTCGTGTCAGCCAATGGCTTAATAGCCACGAGCCTCGACCAACACCTTAGGAGGCTCTCGTTAGGCGGCTGGATCAAGGGCCTGATCCAGAAAGCAGTATTGCTGGACACGGCTCGCATTGTTAGGAGGTTCCTCTCTCTGGAGCCCTGACCGCCGGTAGCTTGGACCCTGTTCCCGATACCGGTGGGCCTCTATTTTTTATATTTTTAAATGTTTTTCTATTTTTGTGTTTTGTAAAAATATTTAAAAATGTAATTGATAAGAAAAGAGTTGAATAAAGGAGATAATAATAATTAAAAAAAAATTGATAAACACATTGAAAGTAACTCAATAATGTCTACCTCTCAGATTGGATGTAGGAATGGGTCCCGCGGCACTAAGGAGCTACTCCTCATCGACATGGCCATAAGCCAGCAGGTTCGTCGATCCCGCAAGGATCTGTCGACATGCTGGATAGACTACAAGAAGGCATACGACTCTGTGCCACATACATGGCTCATGAGGGTGCTGGAGTTGTACAAAATAGATGCAACTCTATGCACCTTCCTTGAATCATGTATGGGGCAATGGAAGACAGTCCTTCGATATCCAGGATGTCGACCGATTCAGGGGGATGATGAGCCTGTATGGATTAAGCGGGGAATATTTCAGGGCGACAGTTTGAGCCCACTTTGGTTCTGCTTAGCCCTGAATCCTCTAAGTACACTGCTGGCGGATTCAGGACTAGGCTATCGGTTGAGAAGAGGTGGTCAGGTCATATCTCACCTCCTTTACATGGATGATCTGTAACTCTTTACCCCCAATAAATTCCAACTGACGGAGCTACTGAAGGTAACTGAAACCTTCAGTGACTCCATCAGGATGGAATTTGGTGTGGAAAAATGTGCAGTCATGCATGTAAAGCAAGGGGAGATTATGGAATCCGAGGGAATTCAACTCTCTGATTCCATACACCTTAGACACCTCTCCTCGACCGAAACTTACAAGTATTTGGGTATGTCGGAAGCGTTGGGCATCAACAGTACTGACATGAAGTAACTGCTGAAGGAGCGTTTCTTTGGCCGCCTGAAAAAGGTATTAAATAGCCTTTTGTCGGGCGGAAATAAGGTGCGTGCCTTCAACAGTTGGGTCATGCCGGTTTTGATGTACTCTTTCGGCATACTCAAATGGACTCAGACCGAGCTCGACGCCCTCGATAGGAGGGTCCGGACACTACTGACCGCAAACCGGATGCATCACCCACGATCATCGGTGATGAGACTGTACATCTCGCGGAAGTGTGGGGGTCGAGGCTTTTTAAATGCCAAGACTCTTCACAACCGCGAGGTGTGCAGCCTCAGAGAATACTTTTTAAATGCTGAAGTGGGTATGCACCGGGATGTGGTCGCAGTGGACAAGAGACTCACCCCGTTGTCCATGGCTAAAGAGAACTGGCGCAAGCCTTTAATACTATCGACTGATGAACGCAAAGAGGTATGGCAAGGCAAGGAGCTACACGGGCGCTTCTATCGGGCTCTCCATTGGCCCGATGTAGATTTCCCAGCGTCCGTATCCTGGCTACGTTTCGGTGACCTTTTTGGGGAAACTGAAGGTTTTGTCTGTGCAATTATGGACGAAGTTATCCTGACGAATAACTACCGGAGACATATAATGAAGGACGGGACGGTTGACGTGTGTCGGGCATGCCACCGTCCTGGTGAATCCATCAGACATATTATCTCTGGTTATTCTCGCCTGGCTAACGGCGAGTACTTACACAGACATAACCAAGTGGCCAGGATTATTCACCAGCAACTTGCTTTGAAATACAATCTGGTGGATTCTGAGGTACCGTATTACAAGTATGTGCCCGACCCAGTTCTCGAAAATGACCATGTCACGTTGTACTGGGATCGGTCTATCATCACTGATAGGACTATTGTTGCCAATAAGCCGGATATAGTGGTAATAGACCGATTAGCGCGCCGCACAATGATAATCGATGTCACCATCCTACATGACGAGAACCTCGTGAAAGCTGAGAATGAGAAACAAATCAAGTATCTCGACTTAGCACACGAGTTTGTCGACATGTGGGATGTGGACTCGGCGATCATTGCCAATGTCGGGAGATGTTGCAAGAGAGAGAGGATTGTGAAGTAGAAGTTGAGAACATTGTTTATAAAAACACAATCCTTAAACGGGAGCTAGTTGAACTTAGTCAGAAATACCAGAATGTTGTAGATGAACGCGACCAACTGAGGGTAGTCACGGATGGTTTCAATAACTGCAGTTATCTTTATGACGAGGCTTTAAGTAAAGTTAGGGATCTAGAAGAAGAATTGATTCACGCAAACTCTCATATTTTTAAATTACAAAAAGATCAGGAATCAACTCAGGTTGATGAAACTTGCCATTTGTATGATGAACTTATTAAATCAAATTTTAAACCTGATTCAATACCAACAATTGACCTAACTGAAGATTCTTTAATAAAACAGAGAAATTGTTCCAAAGTTAGTCATAACAAACTCAAAAAATATGCAAAACTAAATAAAATAATTAGAAACTGTAACAAGTTTAGGAAACAACACAAATTCTTTATTAAAAATATTCCACTCAGGAAAGAACATGTTGACCTAGTTAATAAATAAAATAATTACCAAATTAAATTAGAAGACAGCAAAAACATCTATGAGATTGACACACACCGATTACAGACTGAAATCCAGGTACTTGAGAACAGACTTAGTTCTCTTTACAATAAATATGTAAATTCAAAATTACAAATTAAAGAACACATTTTGGCCGCAAATGAGTTAGTGATGTGTCAATGTAACTGCCAGACAGTTTCAAATCAAATTGCAGTCCAGCCTGATGCTGCGGAGGACCCGATCCGGGCTGAGAGGGTGTCTCAAGACACTATCTTCGCACAAGACGGTTCTAATGTAGCACAGGATTTGCCTCAATTAGACCGGCCTGAAAGTGCTGGCTTTTCATCTAGTCATAGAAAAGAAAGTTTTCATTCGGTTATGTTTTCGGATGGTGTTGGAAAAGGTTTAGGTAAATTAATAAATGGCAATCAGAGTCATTCCACTTTTAATTATTGCATGCCTGGGTCATCATAGAAGCAAATAATGGAATCTGTGACAAAGAATATATATAAACCAGATACCAATATAACTGTATTTGTAGGTAATAGTATAAAAGTAAAAAAAGATGACATCACTGAGTGTGTAAAAGAGATGTTAAAGTTAAATTACAATAAAATTATTTTGTGTGCCTTCCCTTACTTGGATAAATTGTCAAATAGACAAAATAATCACATTCACATGCTTAATAAGCATCTGCACTTTCTTGTGAGTCACTATAGTGATAAACTAGTTTTTTTTGACATCAAAATTTTTGTTGGTAAATTAAAGTCGACAGGCGATACTTTGTATCTGCCTCTTAGGGTAAGACATCAAATAGCTCGGCTATTATCTTATACAATAAACTCAGACATAATTAGTATGTCGAAGTATCCAGTTATTATTGATATTAGTAATAGTACTAATTTAAATATGGTCAATACCTTGAATAACGTTAGCAAAAATGCTATTAATATTTATTCTTTAAACTAGTTGATAGGACAAGGGAGGGTACCAATAACGGAGTAGTTACGAGTATATCCACCATCAAAAAGGTACCTTCTTGCTCGCAAAAAAATAATTTGAAAAAAAGGTCTGAGCAGAATTCTCTAAAATTATTCCATCAGAATATTCAGGGTTTTTCTTCGAAGGAATTGGAAATCGAACTGTTTTTAGAAAAATCAATGTTTGAAATTGTTTGTTTCACTGAGCATTGGCTGAAAGATTATGCAATGTTAATCAATTATGAAAATTATACAGTGGGCAGTTGTTTTAACAGAAATATTATGTTGCGTGGGGGTTCACTTATATTAATTAAAAATGGTATTAAATCAAAACCTCGTAAAGATATAGTAGACCTATCAGTTGAGCATAGTGTTGAACTGTCCTGTGTTGAGCTGGATAAGCATGTCATAGTGTGCGTTTACAGACCCCCAAATTATAAGAACTACTCTATATTCGAGTCAGTGATGGAAGATGTTTTGGCAAAACTTGCAATGGGTAATAAACTAATAATTGTCTGTGGTGACTTTAATATTAATATTCTAGAAGATAATTCAGACAGCAGTAGGTTATTAAATCTCTTTAAATCATTTAATTTGTCACAAGTGTTTATGGAACCAACCCGAACTACACTGACTTCTGCTACATGTATTGATAATGTTTTTTGTAGCTGCAACTACTTGGACAAGGCCATTATAAATTCTCTGCCTTCGGATCATAGTGGGCTACTGGTAGCCTTTGAGTCCATTATGCTAATAAAACAAGTGCAGATTCAATCCAGACCAATAACATCCGGTAAATTAAATAAATTTAACAGCACTTTAATCAGTAAGTTAAGCAACCAGGACCTCACAGTGAATGATGGTAATATTTTGTATGATGAAGTTTTCTCAGTGGTTCAAAAAGAGTTCAATAACACTTTTAAGAAGAAAACTAAAACTATATGCCCTAAGTTTTTATTCAGTGACTGGGCGATTACAGGACTTAGAAAAAGTAGGGAAAGACTTTACGAGCTATATGGGCTTAAGCCTTGTATTAACACTGAAACGTTTAATAAGTATGTTGCTACTTACTCAAGAATTTTTAAAAATTCCTGCAAGGCAGCTAAGAGCTTGTACATTAGCAATAAGGTTAAATTAGCAGAAAATAAAATCAAGACGGTTTGGAAAATTATAAACAATGAAACGAATAGGAATAAAAGAAATAGTAGTGATTACACGCTTGAGACCACACACGGACTTATTAGAGATAACAAAAAAGTTGCGCAAGAATTTGTTAATTTCTTTACCAACATCCCAATTAAAACTACTGAAACTTTAAATTCATCGCCCTCGCTTGCTTTTGGATTATTAAACGCGAACGTTTCATCCTGCCCGATTGTATTTAATTTTTCACATATAAACCCCATGACAGTAATAAAAGCTTTTAAGCAAATCAAGATCAAACCGACTGAAGATCTGTGGGGAATGTCCATCAAAGCTTGTACCTCCATTATTCAGACTATAGCGCCGTACTTAGCGTTGATTTTCAATTTGTGTGTGGATCAAGGAGTTTTTCCGGATCTAATGAAATATAGTAAGGTTATACCACTTTTTAAATCCGGGGACAGTAAAGACACAAATAATTATAGACCAGTATCCGTGTTGCCGGTTTTCAGCAAGGTATTTGAGAGGATAATGCTAAATCAAATGCTCATTCATTTTAATACGAATAACATCTTGCATGATAGACAGTATGGTTTCACCAGAGGACGTTGTACAACTGACGCTGGTGTCGCTCTATTAAAACACATCTTTGATGCGTGGGAAGATTCGCAGGATGCCATAGGTATCTTCTGCGACCTGTCGAAGGCGTTTGATTGCGTTAATCATGAAACATTACTTCTGAAACTTGAGCATTACGGGCTAGGTCAATCAGCGTTAAGTTTAGTTAAATCTTATTTGAATGATAGACAGCAATTAGTTCAAATAAACGGTGTGAATTCGTCCGGGTTAAACGTTAAAATGGGGGTAACCCAGGGCTCAATTTTAGGTCCTTTCTTATTTTTAGTATACATAAACGATTTACCCCGTTTATTGGAAAACAAACTTAACATGGTGTTATTTGCTGATGACACATCTTTAATTTTTAAAATAAATAGACGTACTTGTCAGGTTGACGACGTAAATAACGCGCTACGGCAGGTTCAGGATTGGTTCACTGCCAATAATTTAGTTTTAAATGGTAAAAAAACCAAGTGCGTAAAATTTTCCTTGCCGAATGTCAAAAGTACTGATTGTGACATTATATTAAACAAGGAGAAGCTAGAATTCGTCGATAAAACGGTTTTCCTGGGGATCACGCTGGACTCAAGGTTGCAATGGGGTCCTCATTTGGTATCCCTTGCGGGGCGGCTGAGTTCGGCGGCATATGCTGTTGGAAAGATTCGTCGGTTGACGGATGTGGATACCGCCAGACTAGTCTATTTTAGTTATTTTCATAGTATAATGTCTTACGGTATCTTACTATGGGGAAGGGCTGCAGACATTGAGTCAATTTTTATTCTGCAAAAACGAGCCATCAGAGCGATATACAATCTTCGCCGGCGCGATTCTCTAAGGGAACTGTTTAAGGAAATTAACATCATGACGGTTCCTTGTCAATATATTTATGAAAACATAATGTACGTAAGAAAGAATTTACATCTTTTTAGTAAAAACGGCGACAGACATAATTATGTTACTAGAAATAGGGACCAATTAGTTCAACCAGGTTTCAGACTGGCTAAAGTAGCCTCATCTTTCATGGGATACTGTACAAAATGTTACAATAAAATTCCTCCACACATTCTTGAACTGAATGAGACGAAATTTAAAACTTGTATAAAACGCACACTATGCAGGCTGGCATATTATAAGTTGGGGGATTACATCAATGATAAAAATGCTTGGCTAAATGCTAGTCCTGCTCCACAGCCACTAGGGCGTAAAAACAAGTGATATGCAGAACATTATTGTTTTGAATTATTGTTGGACCTTCTGAAGTCTGTATGAATATATTTTGTATTGTATAAACTCAATTTCATTCATCAAGGTATGTACTTATGTACCTAAATATTGTAAAAAGTTTTTTTTTTTTTTTTAAAGAGTAAGTATGGAGTTTCTTGTGCATTCTTCTCCATTACAAGCTACTTTCCGAATGCACGGTAGAATCAACTATTATTATTTGTAAAATTTAACGTTCCAAAGTGCCGCTTGGTGGCCTACTTGAAATAAAAACTATCTTTATCTTTATCTTTATTGTGCCGATTGTCGTTACGGCCAACGGCCTGATGGCCAATAGCCTCGATGAACATCTATCGAGGCTGTCATTACACGGTTGGATCAAGGGTCTGATACAGAAGGCAGTACTTCTCGATACGGCTCGCATTGTGAGGAGGTTCCTGTCTCTGAAGCCCTAACCACCGGTAGCTTGGACCCTGTTCCCGATACCGTTTGGCCTCTATTTTTTATATTTTTAAATGTTTTTAAGTTTTCTTTTTATTAATATTTAAAAATGTATAAAGTAAGAACGAGAATAAATAAAGGAAATAATAATAAGTACATATTCATATAAAAAGTAAAACAAAACTAATACTTCATTTAAGGCGTTTTTAATTACTCTAGATTTAGATTTTGATCAATAAATTAATTTTAAATATTCATTGAATATGTTTGACAGAATGATTAATTTGCTCGTGCCTTTTTGTGTTACGTCGTGACAGCTGATTTGCACATGCGCAGTAGATATGCCCGAGGAACTATGAACTTTTAGTTAATCTGTGGACATGCTGAGCGCGCTTGAATAAGCCCACCATTATATTAATTTCTTGGTTGGTTCAGATATATTTTTTTATTTCGTCGCACAATGCATAGTAAAATGTTGTATGATATATGTAAGTAAGATGATTTCCGACTAGTGCCGATTTATCCACTCACTCGCTTCGCTCGCTCGTGAATAAAACTACTACTAATCGGAAATCACCTACTTTCCGCACTTGTAGCATAAATAACTATTATACCATTCCCCCTCTAAAAAGCTTATTTTATTCACTGAAAACAGTGAATAAAATCACTGTTTTGGTGTTTGAATTTGGAACATACCTATGTATTCAACCTCCATCTCAATGTTATCAAATCAAATCAAATATTTTTATTGACAAACAAGTATTTACAAAATAATTGAAACCCTGACTTCTGAGCTATTAAGCTGAGCTAATATCTAAGTCAGCTAAGCTAAGCTAATATCTAAGTCAGCTAAGCTAAGCTAATATCTAAGTCAGTGTCCTCTCCCCTTGTTGACACAACAAGTGTCAACAAGGGGAGAGGACACTGACTACATTAAAAATTAAAACCAAATAAAAACATTTAAAACATGCTTAAAAATAAGATTAAAATTACATGCATTTATAATTATATCAGAATAAAATTAGTTCAATTTGCAGTTAATTTAAATTAAAATAAAATTACAATTAAAGAAAGCAAAATAATGATAAAATCAGATTAAATTAAAGCCAAAATAAATGCCAAACTGCAATTAAATTAAAATACAATATTTCCAAAATTACAAGTAAATAAAATAAAATAGAATCAAAATAAAATAAAGTCAAAAATAGTAAAATTCATTTAAATAATAATAAGGTTAAATAAAATTATAATACTCTCAATAATTAAAATAAAATTAATTCAAAATGCCATAAAAATTCCTAAATTCTATTTAAAATCCTTAAGGCTTTG
Organism: Orthosia incerta; assembly: GCA_948252205.1. Taxonomy (NCBI): domain Eukaryota; kingdom Metazoa; phylum Arthropoda; class Insecta; order Lepidoptera; family Noctuidae; genus Orthosia; species Orthosia incerta. The sequence continues at coordinate 27,044,191 of OX411745.1, read as the reverse complement.
TGTGGTCTGTGAGTATGCGTGTGTTTGTGTTTGCGTGTTAGGTTAGAAGTAGATAGAAATACCACCCCAGACCGTGTTACAGTAACCCAGTACTGACTGTGCTAGTGCGTAGTATACCGACTGAAGTAGCCCTAGATCAGCAACGTGTCTTAACTTTTTGAACGCCCAGATTAGCTTTCTTGTTCGTGTCGCAATTAGGTCTATGTGTAGAAGCCAGTTTAATTTATTATCCTAGACTCTTTTAGGGACAGGCATGAGCAGTGCTCGGTATTACCTGGAAAGTGGCACGAGTGGACTTTAATCAATACTTCAGGTATTTTGGTTTTATAAAAGGTGAACCGCATAAAGGTTGTTTTCGTCAGATTTAGGGTTAGCAGATTTACTTCTAGCCAACATTTAATTTTGTGGAGGCCCATTTTGGCATGTTTTTTTGCCTCTGCCCAAGTCCCTCCATGAAATATCAATGCTGTGTCATCGGCATAGGAGAAGATTTTACCGTCTGTTAGTACTTGCTGACACAGGTCATTAACATAAATCAGAAAGAGACTCGGGGCAAGAACCCTTCCCTGCGGCACGCCGAAACTGATTGGTGATTCGGAGCTTATGTTTTCGCCTATCTTTACTCTTTGCGTACGGTTACACAGAAAATCCTTAAAAAGTTTAAGGGCGTTACCTCGGATTCCCAAGCGTTCTAGCTTGTCCACAAGGGTTGAAATACAGACGGTGTCGAAGGCTTTGGCGAGATCAAGAAAAACACCCAGACATTTTTGTTTTGCGTCTACTTTTGCGGTCACATAATCTGCCAAGTAGTTTACAGCGTCTTCTCTCTGCAGTTTACAGCTCCTTCCAAATCTAAACCCAAATTGCGATTCAGACAAGATTTTATTGTGTTCTAGAATTTTTTTGAGTCTATTATTTAAAACCTTTTCTACAATCTTTGACAACGCTGACAACACAGAGATTGGCCTATAGTTTTTGTAATCGGTCTGATTTCCACCCTTGTGCACTGGTGTAATGAGAGATTTTTTTGAATCTTTCGGGCATATTCCCTGTGCAAAGCACAGCTCCACTAGCTTCGTAAGTGGTGGAACTATAGTAGTCTTGCCTAGCTTTAAAAATTGTGCAGGAATAGCGTCATACCCAGTAGCACAGTAATTTTTCAAATTCATAATCAGTGTTTCTATCTCTGATTCATCAGGTGGGAGTAACACAATTGAGTCAAGATTAGGCGGAATGTCAAACTTATATGGGGGTAGCGCCATCTCTTGTAAAGGTCATAAATCATAGACCGAATACAAAGACAAATGCATTTGAGATTTCGCGGGCGATCCTCTCCTCATATCCTAATTATCTCGTTCCTTCCTCATTCCTTTTCCCTTCATGTACTCCTTGATAACAGGTCGCCAGAACGAACCGAAACTTCACCGTGAACGGGCTTCGCGTCTCAACCGCCAGCTTTCCAAGCCACATGGCTGGAGACTGATGCATCTAATTAGTTTTGGTCCCTGTCTAAAGCGGATGAATCGAATATCTATCGTCCCACTTTACCTCCAATGCTGAAACCTGATGGGTCGCTGGCTAACTCTGCGAGTGAGAAAGCAAATTTATTTGCGTATCTCTTCGCTAGCAATTCACGTTTAGACGCTGGCTCCAAGTAACCACGTACTGTACCTCATTGCGACTCTTCGATGTCGGAGATCGCTGTGCACACTAAAGAGGTCCGGAGAGTAATGTGCAGTCTAGACGTGAACAAAGCCAGCGGGCCTGACGGCATTCCAGCACGAGTGCTGAGGCTGTGTGCGCCTGAACTGTCTCCTGTGTTGACGCGTAAAAGAACGGTTCCAAAATCCTGGAAGCTTGCAAATGTGCAACCAGTGCCCAAAAAAGGCAACCTTGCCCATTACCGTCCAATCGCCATTACCTCCATTCTGTGCAAAGTTATGGAAAGGGTACTGAACAGTAAGTAGCCGACCTACCTTGAAGACAATAATCTCCTCAGTGACCGTCAATATGGCTTTCGCCGGGGACGGTCAACTGGCAATCTTCTTGTGTACGTCACGCACTGCTGGGGTGAAGCCATCGAGAGACACGGCGAAGCACTTGCTGTATCGCTTGATATCTCGAAGGCCTTCGACAGGGTCTGGCACGCGAGTCTGCTCAGTAAGCTTCCTGCTTATGGCATCCCCGCTGGTTTTTGTAGCTGGATATCAGACTTCCTTAGCGAACGGTCGATCCGAGTAGTCATTGACGGCTGCTCCTCAGACTTTATGGCTATTGATGCCGGAGTTCCTCAGGGGTCTGTTCTCCCTTCAATTCTTTTCCTGCTGCACATCAATGACCTACTTCAGCCTGGTATTGTTGGGTACGCAGATGACAGTACTGTTTCAGAGAGATACTTGTCCAGCGCAAAAACTAGCGTGGATAAAGTTCGTTCCTTGAGAGAGACTATGGTGGAGCGGACAGATTTGACCTTAAGCCTTGTCTCCCAGTGGGGTGATGACAATCTGGTCTCTTTTAACGCCACCAAAACACAGGCGTGTCTTTTTACCGCTAAAAGGAGTATGTTCGATCAAACGCCTACTTTTCAGGGTGCGTCTGTTCCTGTAACTGAATTGCTCGAGCTCTTAGGCATGGAGTTGACATCCAGTCTCAACTTCGGCTCCTCCATTGAGTACAAAGCCCAAATCGCGGCCAAAAAACTGGGCATCCTAAATAGAGTGAAGCGATACTTTACGCCTGGACAGCTTTTAAATTCAAATTCAAATTCAAAAACTTTATTTCGAGCGAAGACTCATATAGGGTTAGTTACAATATGCATTAAAACTAAGTATTAGTAAAGAACACGATACGGTGAAACATGTAACTGACAGTAGTGAACTATATACGGACAGTCCACTCTGTCAGCAATCATTTTCAGAACCCTGTTAGGGCTGTCCATAACTCGGGCCACCATTGATGTTGCGCGCTTGCGCATTATCGCGTAAAAACAGTCAACACGCGCCGCCGCAAACATCCCTGACGCACTACAACGCCAAGGCAACCCCATCAGTTTCCTGAACGCGTTATTATACTGGACTCGAAGGGCCCCATACGACGCCCGCGAATACTTCTCCCACAGACTGCAAGTGTAGAAGGTGGTACAGAATGCTCTAAAGAGCGTCACCTTTACTTCTGCAGTACAACGTGCAAATCTGCGAGCTATCATATTCGCACGCACGGAAAGAGCCCTCCGTTCCCTTTCAATGTCAGCATTGTCCCTGAGGTCAGTGGTGACCAAGTGACCTAGGACCCTTAACCCTATACAAAGCGCAAGTCCGATACTGCATGGAGTATTGCAGCCACCTTTGGGATGGCTCAGCTAAGTATCAGCCAAGAGCTATCGGCGACGTTGAACTGGTGGACGCCCAGCTTCACAGCTTGGCTCATCGCCGCAAAGTTGCCTGCTTGTCGGTCTTCTACAGACTGTACTTCGGTGAGTGTGCTCAAGAACTCCACGACCTCATCCCACCAGCCCCCTTCTACCATCGGACATCTAGACGCACTGCAAGTTATCATCCTTACCTTGTTGCCATTCCACCAATTCGAACCAAGCGCTTCCAAACATCCTTTATAATGCGCACAGCGAATGAATGGAACTCACTACCTGCGTCTGTGTTTCCGAACGCATTCAACCCGAATCTCTTCAAAGTTAGAGTGAACAGGCTTCTTCTGGGTAAGCTCACTCTATCGTAGACTCTGTCTCTGTCACCTATGACCTAGACTAGAGTCAAGAGCAAACCCATTACAAATAAAATAAATTAAAAAAAAGACTAATAAACGCTCCATATTTTCAACTTTGTCCTCAAGTTGGTTTATGTAGTTTCGCTCAGCTTTGCGCTCGATCTCAAGTTGATCCATCTTAATCATGATATCATCATACTGTTTCGTTGTAAAATCTAGGGATTTTTTTATTTCCGCATTCTGAGAGATAATTTTGTCCATAGATTTTTGAAGTGCCAGAAACTTGTTGTCTGTCTCAGCTGAGGAGGATTTTAGTTTTTCGCGTATCTCCTGCATGAATGTTACAAAGTCGTCGTCTTCTTCCTCTTTGCCGCGTTTACGCTTTTTGAAACGTGATGTGCCACATTCATCCTCCACGGGTGTTATATCCATGCCAGATTGGTTAGTAATCGGGACTAGATCTCCAGATGCAGTAGTTTCCGGCGGAGTGCGCTTGGGCGGCATTTTCTTCCTTTATTCGTCTTAGGCCACCAAGAGGCCAGAAGCGCGCATAGGTTGCACAATACGCACCGCAAAGGTGCAAACAAATAGCACAGCTGTCCGAAGATAATAGCACAAGCACGTAATTCCCTCACACAAAAAGTGAAAAAATAAAAAAAATAAGTGGCAAAATTTCAAAACACTAAAGCGGCAAAAGCGTCAAGAAAAACAATCTAAAAGCAAAAACAACTTCTTGCAGTCCGCCGGGCTCGAACTCGGGCCCGTATGATTGTAGGTTCGGTTGTTACTGCCACTTAGCCAAATGCGCCAGCGACGGATTAGACGAAATAGGCAAACAGTTGGTGATTATAGACGATTATTGACGTGTAGAGTGCGAGACCTTGACCATTGGTCGCAGTAAGTACCCTCACTTATTAGAGTCACAAGTCATTCGGCACTACACTACACTTTTGTTCCAAAAATTTTTTCAATAGTTTACATGTATTAGGTTTATGTAGACTTTTGAATTTTTCACTACTTCATTGTCCACACATTTTTGCATAAGATTTTAAATGTTTCGTGGTAGGAAATTGGATTTAGACTTTTTTTTATTAAAAACTTCGGGAGCACACAAAGCATGACTGCTCGTCGCGCCGGTCTCTCAAACTCCTTGCACAAAAAACAGTCGATACAAACTTGTGCAGAGAATACTCGACTTTCAAACTAATCTCGATTTTAAATTGTAATAATGATTTTGATTTTAGTCTAGGATATTTATTGAATACTTATTTGGATTGTAATTCTAATATTAATTGCAATTGTTTTAATTAATTATAATTATTTAACTTAACGGAGGTGGTCACTGGCCCCTGAAACACTGGTGCTTTTACCTAGCTCAGGGGTCAGGGTTTAACATTTTTTGTAAATTTTGAAGGTAATAAACCATTTACATACATACATAAACTCACGACTTTTTCCCATGGGGGTAGGCAGAAACTACAGAACGCCACCTGCTACGATCCTTACATACTTCTTTTGCTTCACTCACATTCATACATCTTGTCATACACACACGCCGGTTATGAGTACTGCGCACCTGGTATTTCTGAAGAACATCACCTATAAGGTCTATGTATGTCTTCCTAGGGCGTCCCCTCCCGGCGTTTCCATTCACGTCTGCCTTGTAAATACATTTCGTTAGTCGCCTATCATTCATCCTCTCAACATGGCCAAACCATCTTAACATACTCTTTTCAATTTTAGTCACTACATCTTCTTTTAAACCACAACGTTGTCTTATTACCTCATTCCTCAATCTATTATTTAAGGTTACACCACACATACTTCGCAAGGACCGCATTTCTACTGCATTAATCCTACTTTCATGTCTTTTTTGCCATACCCAACATTCACTTCCATACATAAGTGTAGGCACCAGCACGCCGTTGTGAACGGCGAGTCGAGCTTCCGGAGACATCGATTTGCTGGTCACCACGGCATGTATAGCACCATTCACTTTATTCCCTGCATTCACTCTCCTTTCCACATCCTCTTCAATCTTTCCATCCCTTGTGAACATACTTCCCAGATATACAAACTCGTTCACTTGCTCCACACTCTTATCATTTATTTATTTATTTTATTTATTTATTACTCGTAATAAATAAATAAACCTTGTGCACCTTGTATACCTTGTGCTTTTCGCTTAAATCTTTATTTTTCTCGTAGTTATGATATAAAATATAGTATGCTCTTGAATAAAACGGATTTATATCATGATTCTAACACTTGAATCACTCGCTATGCTTGTGATTCAATCATCATAGACCACTCCCTACGGTCGTGATTCAGTTGTTAAAATCCTTCACTTGCTCGTGATTCATCTATGGCCCTCGCTTTAAATCTGTCCTTTATTCACTAGTTGCATAATATACAAATGTTTGGCTAAGAAATCTAATTACAAATTAATTTTGTTTTAAAAAAATGGAATTATTTTTCAAAATTAGTAATTTGTTTATTGAGTTTCGTTACGTTTCATCGCATTTGAATCTTTTGCGTCATCATGGATACGTTAGAAATACGTAACTATGGAATATGTTATTGTGGAATATGGTATGGAATATGTTATAGTGGCCGCAACGCGGCACAAGCGGCCCGCAACATCAACGACGTTTACGGAGTGAATACTACAAACGAACGCACGATCTGTTGATGGTTTTCCCGCTTCCGGTCTGAAAATTTGGACCTGAAAAATGAACACCGTGGTCGTCCGAAAATTTTAGTCGACAATGACGAATTAAAGGCGATTGTGCAAGCTGATGATACTTAATCTACGGCTGAATTAGCAGCAGCTTTCGACGTTAGAATAAAAACAATATTGACCCATTTGCGTCAAATTGGCAAGGTAAAAAGGCTTGACAAATGGGTACCACACGAACTCAATGATCGCCAGCGCGAAGTACGCGTCAAGAATTGCATTGCACTGCTCAACAGGCAAACAAACGAAGGAATTTTTAACCGAATTGTTACCTGCAACGACAAATGGATTCTGTTTGACAATCGCAAGTAGGGTCACTGTTTGATGGTCTAGGGCCGGTGTAATTCATCACAGCTTCTTACCAAACGGGATGAGCATTACTGCAGATGTGTACGTACTATGAAGAACGTCTACAATCAGCTTTGGTCAATCGCTCGTCTCCGCTGCTCCTGCACGACAACGCGCGACCTCATACTGCACAGACGGTCTCCATGTTAAAAGAGCTGCGTTTGAAAGCTCTCCGTCATCCGCCATATTCATCAGACCTTGCCCCTACAGACTTCAATTAAAATAAAATTCAATACCCGAGAGACAGAACAAAATGCCTTCGAAGAATTTGTTGCCTCCCGTATGGCTGATTTCTTCAAAAAGGGCTTGAATAAACTGCCACTGCGTTGGCAAAGATGCATCGATTGCATGGGTGATTACTTTGATTAAAAGAAAAAAAAAAGTTTACTTGTTTCATAAAAAAAGGCAATTTCATAGGTAAAGACCTAATATTTAGTAGACCTGTGTGAGGTGCACTTGAAATCTAGCACATACCTGTGTGAGGTGATGATGACAGCTCGTTGATGCCTCAAAGCTCGCCGGAGCGCGGTCCACAGCATCCTGCGGGCGGCTACGTCGACTCCCGAGCTAGGCTCGTCTAGTAAGGCGAGGTCTGCACTGCCACACAACGCTGCGGCGGCTCCTAGGCGTCGCACGCACCCGCCACTGTAGCCTGCCACTACACGACGGGCATATTTTTCTAGACCTTACGGAGAAAAAAATAACGTTGTACATAAGCTGTATTGTATCTGTGTCTTTATATTTTTGTGTACAATAAAAAATAAAACTAAGAGAAAAATCACTTGCCAGTCAACACAAGTTACTAGAACAAACGTCTTTTTTTTGGAACGGAATTCCTTATCGCACGTTAACGTTCTGATTAGTTTGCGGGCTTAGGGGGTAAACCGAAAAACTGTAACAATGAAAAAAATACACCAAAAACCGACACCTTTTTGCAGTGATTTTTGAGGCACTTCCCGATCACCTAGAAAATTTAAACTTTTCAATCAATTCAGTTTGCCATAAATTTTGAGAATGTGCAAAAATATTTATAACTAGCTGCCCTGCGAGGCTTCGCTCCCGTCAACTGGATACCTATCTACCCATCGGCCCTACCTACCCTTCATGCATTATTGTTGCGTAACTTAAACCGTTCACGCAGCGCACGCAACGGAAGCTCTCAAAAAGGAATAATGATTCCAGTTTTTGCAGCATTTTTCATGTATGGTCCGCTCCTATTGGTCGAAGCGTGATATTATATAGCCTATAACCGTCCTCGATAGATGGACCATTCAAAACAAAAAAAAAACATTTTTAACCTGTAGTTCCTGAGATTAGCGCGTTCAAACAAACAAACAAACTCTTCAGCTTTATAATCTACTAGCTGTTACCCACAGCTTCGCCCGCGTTAATATATTCCAATCAATTCTGGTTGTCGACATACAGGGTGAGAAAAATCCAGTGTTTTAGTTTTAATCAAAATCGGTCTCGTTTGAAAAGGGGACTGCTAATGAACGCACCGTGCGATTTTGATTTAAACGCTTTCGTGAAGGAAATTTTGATTTGAAGAATGAACTACGTGGAAGACCGGCCACACAGGTTTAAAGAGATGGTGGAAGCCGATCCGAGACAAACTACCCAGGAATTAGCGGCATGGTTTAATATTACCTTACCAACAATATTGACTCATTTGCGTCAAACCAATAAAATAAAAAAATATGTAAAATGGATGCCTCATGATTTGACTGATTTGCAGAAAGAAACGCATGTTGAAACTTGTGTTGCATTGTTGAATCGATACAGTAATGAAGGAATATTGGATCGAATTGTGACATGTGACGAAAAGAGGATTCTTCATGATAACCGTATGCGAAAAACGCCGCAACAGTGTCCTAAAGCAAAGCTTACCAATAAAAAGGTAATGGTAACTGTTTGGTGGTATCAGCATGGTGTTATTGACTATAGCTTTCTCCGATCTGGGTCAAGCAATAAAGGGAGATGTCTACTGTGCCGAACTCCGAACAATGATAGCAAAACTAGCAGTGAAACAGCTCCGACTCATGAATCGATCTTCACCATTATTGCTCCTTGATAACGCGAGACCTCATACAGTACGAGAAACCGTTTTAACTCTACAGGAACTGCAATTAGAAACCATTAGTAACCCTCTGTATTCGCCAGACATTGCTCCAACGGACTACCATTTTTTTTCGTGATATGGACAATGTTCGACGCGATAAAAAGTTTTTTTCTCAAGAGGCAGTACAAAATGCTTTTACACAGTTTATCGAATCTAGATCACCAGAGTTCTATCGCAAAGGCATAAATGATCTTCCTATTAGATGGCAGCAATGTATAGATAATAATAATAATTATTTTGATTAAATAAATATTGTTACGAGCTGGGGCTCAGGGATAAATTATTTAAACAGCAGACTTTAATTAATCACACTTTATTACAAAAACACTTCTTAAACAATTCTATTACTTCGAACTGTTTTCCTTTTCTGATCGCTCTGTGTCGCTTCCGAATCGAAACTGACTCACGATGAACCCGACCGCTCTTTATATAGCACCGAAGATGTTTCTAGAACGTTCCACACTGTTCTAGATAATTCGAGAAACTTCCAGAACAATCGACTTTCGAACTCACTGTTCCCGAAGCGACTAGAAACTTCTTGAATGGAATTTTCCAGAGTGTTCGAACCGAACATTCTGGAAAATTCCATTCGATACGAGAAGATTAGTTCCGCTATTCGATACTAGATGGCACCACTAGTAACTACTTAATTCCTCTACTCGTCACTAGATAGCATTGCCCTATCTTGTAACAATATGTTACATTAAAAAAAAACTATTATAATTTTTTCTGTACAAATTGGCAATTTCATTCTGTAACCCCTAATATTTAGCTCTTACTGTGTAAAACGAAGCCTCATCCTATTACATGTGTTATCAAAAACATGTCTGCAAAGTTTCAACCAAATCGAAAGCCGCAGTAAAAAGTTGCATACAAAGTTCAGCTTTCTCCATTTACCCACTAAAAATTCCAATTTTCAAAAATCCTTTCTTGACCAACTTTCATTATTTTTTGTACTACCACCTGCCAAAATTCAGCTTCATGATGAAAATTTGTATATCTTATATTTACAACTCAACACCCTTTTAGGGGTAATTAAAATAATCAATAACCTTTAATTATTTGTTAGGGAAGTTTTTCTGCAAATTTTCATTCGAATCATTCGCATAATAAGAAGTTTTTTACAAAACTAACCCCTCCCATTTCATCCCCTTTGATTTTTATGCACAAAGAAGTAGCCTAAGTCCTTCTCAGGGTCTCAAACTATATCCATACCAAATGTCATTTAAATCGATACATAAAATAGAAGTTGCATGATAAGAAGTGACACACAAAATTAACCCACCCCCCATTTCTCCCCCGACATGTTTTATGCAAACAAAGTAGTCTATGTACATCTCAGGGTCTCATACTATCTCCATACCAAATTACATCTAAATCGGTTGATCGGTTTAGGCTCTATTAAGAAGATTCATACAAAAGTAACGCCCCATCCCCCATTACTCCCCCTTCGTGATTTATGCATGTAGCCTATGTCCTACTCAGGGTCTCAAACTATCTTCATGCCAAATTTCATCAAAATTGGTTCATAATAAGAAGTAACATACAAAATTAACCCTCACCCCATTTCTCCCTCTTAGTTTTGTATGCAAGTAGCCTATGTCCTTGTCAGGGTCTCAAACTATCTCCATACCAAATTTCATCTAAATCGGTTCATAATAAGAAGAAGTTGCAAGATAAGAACTTACAAACAAAATTAACACGCTCCCATTTCTTCCTCTTCATGTTTTATGCAAAAAAGTAGTCTATGTCCTTTCCAAGGTATCAATCTATCTTCATACCAAATTTCATTTCAATCGATTCATCGGTTTAAGCCCTATCAAGAAGTTTCATATAAAACTAACATCCCATCCCCCATTTTTCCCCCTTCATTTATTAAGAAAAAAGTAGTCTGTCCTTCCTAGGATCTAAAACTATCTCCATAACAAATTTCATCTAAATCAGTTCAGCAGCTTAAGCCATAAAAAGAAGTGTCATGCAACACCCCCCATTTTCCCCCCTTCATGTTCTATGAAAAAAAGTAGCCTATGTTCTTTTGCGGGTGTCAATTTATCTCCATAACAACTTTCATCTAAATCGGTTCAGCGGTTTAAGCGTGAAAAGGTAACAGACAGACACACAAACAGAGTTACTTTCGCATTTATAATATTAGTATGGACTAGCTGACCCCCGCAGCTTCACTCCCGTCAACTGGCTACCTACCTACCCTTCCCTGCCTACCCTGCCTACCTTGCCTACCTTGGCAACCTGCCAACCCTGCCTGCCCTGACTACCCTGCCTATCCTGCCTACTCTGCCTACCATGCCTACCCTGCCTACCATGCCTACCCTGCCTACCATGCCTACCCTGCCCACCCTGATGCCCACCCTGCCTACCCTGCCTACCCTACCTACCCTACTTACCTAACCCTACCTACCTACCTAATAATTTTTATCAATCATCAATAGTTTTCTCAGCGCACGCCAAACAATTAATACTATAGGCAACATTTTGCTACCTTGGGTTACATTATTGCAATTTCCAAAGGATCTTTAGTTTTTTTTTAAATATATTGCATAATAGCATATGACACTCAGGAATAATGTAGCTTTCTACTGGTGAAATAATTTTCAAAATCGGTTCAGTAGATCCAGAGATTACCCCTTACAACGTCACAAATTCACAAACTTTACCTCCTTATAATATTAGTATAGATAATAATTATAATATGACTATATGACTCGGTGCTTCATACATGGCTCATGAGGGTGCTAGAATTGTATAAAATAGATACTACTCTACGCACCTTCCTGATGTCGTGTATGGGGCAATGGAGGACAGTCCTTCGCTATCCAGGATGTCGAAATATCCAGAGGAATAGCGAACCTGTAAGGATCGAGCGAGGTATATTCCTGGGCGATAGTTTGAGTCCGTTTTGCCTAGCCCTGAATCCTTTAAGCATGCTGCTGGAGAATTCAGGGCTAGGCTATCGGTTGAAGAGAGGTGTTCAGGATATATATCACCTCCTTTTTACATGGATGATCTAAAGCTCTTTACCCCAGCTGATGGAGCTACTGAAGGTAACTGAAACTTTTAGTAACGCCATTAGGATGGAGTTTGGTGAGGACAAATGTGCGGTCATACATGTAAAGCTAGGGTAGATTGTGGAATCCGTAGGAATTCAACTCAAGGATAACTTAAACCTGAGATCCCTCTCTCCATACGAAACCTATAAGTATTTGGGTATGACGCTTCTTGGGCCGCCTGAAGAAGGTATTCAATAGCCTTCTTTTAGGCGGAAACAAGGTTTTCAACGGTTGGGTCATGCCGGCATTGATGTACGGCATACTCAAATGGACTCAAACAGAACTCGACGCCCTGGATAGGCTGGTCCGTACACTGCTGACTGCATATCGAATGCATCATCCACGATCGTCGGGTAATTTTTTTGCAAATATTTTCGATGTACAAAGTCGTCTATAGTCGTCAATAGTACGGACGTCAAAACAATTCACAAGCACTCCACCTGTCGGCAAATCAACAACAACTACGCTTTGGCGCGCTTTCTCTAACCACTTTCGTGGTGAGGACAGCAAAATATGGCAGTTGAGTAGAGTACTGACCCCCGTAGAGCTAAGACGTCGTAGAATCAGTTTCGATCCGTAATATTAGTAAGCAAGATTGTAACTGTGTCTATTTTAATAAACCCAGTGTATCGAATAATTTATGTGATTTCATTTTGCACAATTGTACCTACCGACCTGCCCACACACGATGCCTTATCCTTAAGGAATACATCCTGACCTCCCGATGGTTTACATCTATCGGCCACCCTTGATGTCACATCAGAATTGGGATTCGATCGTGCTAATGAGATCACACGTAAAAACAATGCTAGTAAAAAATACGGTTTTGTTTATCTGGGAACAACATGGGACTGATTTATAGAATCGTCGAGTTTTAATGAAAAACCATTCTGGAGCGGAGCAGCAAGGAGGCTACCAACAATCCAGGAGCTGACAAGGTCAAGGAGGAGCGTGTGGACGTGTGGAAAGATCCATTCATACGGATCTTTATGCGAGTCTAGTGAGTCGTTTTCAATTTGTTATGACTATGGAAAAGTGTGTTCATTATTCAAAATTCTGGCTTTGTGTACGGTATGGTCCATGCCAGGTCCATAATCTCATGTTAGTTATAGCTGGTCAAGTTTTAGAGTTGTTGAAGAGTTATTATTCTACTATCACTGGTAATAGTCCTTAGCGAGCTATTATTGTTCGGACTTTAGAGCGATGTAGTAGTATTGCCGTACCAAATACATCATTCTGGATATTATGATAATTCCTAATTAAATTATTAGTTTTGAGTTAATGGAATTTAATTATGAGATTTCTATGCTTCTTCTTTTCAAGTTGAGGTTATAGTCTTTAGATAGTTTGGAGCTAGTATGTGGCATCGTTAATTGCGACTTAAAATGCCACTGACACTACGGCATTCATTGCATTCTCTAAAACCCATACCTACCTGGGCACTTGGGACACTGTAGTGTGAGGTTCATGTTTTGGACAGGGGCACTCACATTCGGTGTCCACAATAACCCATTTTGCAGTGCCGGTTTAGGTTACTACACCGCCACACCGGTTAATTTCCATCAAAGCTGTGTATGGTTAAGATAACTGTGTGAAAATGTACTCTCGTAGTATTTTTTATGTTTCAGATACCTTATTGTGTCGCAGTGGAGCCTCTGCTGCAGGCTAGCGATCGATGTTGACGTGTCAACATCGATCGACCGATGGCAGGCTAGCAGTTCGCAGGTGGTAGCCGAACGTTACGTGCGCGCGCAAGTTGGAATGGAATACTCGGTGAGTCGCTTCCATTTTATTTCGATAGTCAGGTCGAATATTCTCTAGTGAAGAGATGCTAGTTCGAGTTTTAAGTGTTCATGTTTGATCACTGAATTTTTAGTGGTTATATCTAGCACTATAACTAGGTAATTAAGACACACTTAGTAAAACGCAAGTAGTTAATAAGTTTCCTATTGGCAGTATAGTTTCAACATTTGGTTTAGTACGAACTTTAGGATGAGATATCTCATAAGAAGGAAATGAGATATCCAAAGTGCCTGCACAACTAGTGATTTTCAGTACAAAGCGATTTAGTAATGTCGTTGGGCCAACGCAATTGTATCGAGTTAATAACGGTACCGCTTATTTACGTATATTCAGGACAAATCTTATGTTGCGTAACGATTTACAACCACCGTCCTCAGATCTGAATTCAATTGCTTACTTTGTTTTATTTTTTTTGTGATGGGTTTGCTCTTGAGTCTAGTCTAGGTCAAAGGTGATAGAGACAGAGTCGACGATGTAGTGAGCTTACCTAGAAGAAGCCTGTTTACTCTAACTTTGAAGAGATTCGGGTTGAATGCGTTTGGAAACACTGACGCAGGTAGCGAGTTCCATTCATCATCATAGCAAAAAGGTATGGATGATAACTTGCAATGCGTCTAGATGTCCGATGGTAGAAGGGGGCTGGTGGGATGTGGACGTAGAGTTCTTCAGCACACTCACCGAAGTACAGTCTGTAGAAGACCGACAAGCAGGCAACCTTGCGGCGATGAGCCAAGCTGTGAAGCTTGGCATCCGCCAGTTCAACGTCGCCAATGAGCCTCCTGGCTTTGCGTTCCACGGAGTCAAACGCGGCAAGCTGATATTTAGATGAGCCATCCCAAAGGTGGCTGCAATACTCCATGCAGGATCGGACTTGCACTTTGTATAGGGTTAAAAGCTGTCCAGGCGTAAAATATCGCTTCACTCTATTTAGGATGCCTATTTTTTGGCCGCAATTTGGGCTTTGTACTCAATGGAGGCGCCAAAGTTGAGACTGGATGTTAAATCCATGCCTAGGACATCGAACCGGTCAGTCACAGGAACAGACGCACCCCGAAAAGTAGGAGTTTGATCAAAAAGACTCCTTTTAGCGGTAAAAAGACACGCCTGTGTTTTGGTGGCGTTAAAGGAGACCAGATTGTCATCACTCCACTGGGAGACAAGGCTTAAGGTCAAATCTGTCCGCTCCACCATAGTCTCTCTCAAGAAACGAATTTCATTCACGCTGGTTTTTGCGCTGGACAAGTATCTCTCTGAAACAGTACTGTCATCTGCGTACCCAACAATACCAGGCTGAAGAAGGCCATTGATGTGCAGCAGGAAAAGAGTTGCAGAGAGAATAGACCCCTGAGGAACTCCGGCATCAATAGCCATAAGGTCAGAGGAGCAGCCGTCAATGACTACTTGGATCGACCGTTCACTGAGGCAGTCTGATATCCAGCTGCAAAAACCAGCGGGGATGCCATAAGCAAGAAACTTACTGAGTAGACTCTCGTGCCAGACCCTGTCGAAGGCCTTCGAGATATCAAACGATACAGCAAGTGCTTCGCCGTGTCTCTCGATGGCTTCGCCCCAGCAGTGCGTGACATACACAAGAAGATCGCCAGTTGACCGTCCCCGGCGAAAGCCATATTGACATATTGACGGTCACTAAGGAGATTATTGTCTTTAAGGTAGGTCAGCAACTTGCTGTTCAGTACCCTTTCCATAACTTTACACAGAATGGAGGTAATGGCGATCAGACGGTAATGGGCAGGGTCTGCACGGTTGCCTTTTTTGGGCACTGGTTGCACATTTGCAAGCTTCCAGGATTTTGGCAGCGTTCTTTTTAAGAGAGAGGCGGATCAAGCGTGTCAACACAGGAGACAGAGGGAGCCAGCGACTCAACAGGTTTCAGCATTGGAGGTAAAGTCGGCCGACAGATATTCGTTTCAACCGCTTTAGACAGGGACCAAAACTGTTTACTACCCGGAGGGTGCGATGCCAGCTTGGCCCCAATAAGTCCAAACTTTCAAAGTCGCTTTCGTCCGTACTTCGTACGTACATGAAGACTGAGTTAGTAAGCGATATAAATGGTTACTGTTGATATTTGATTTTAAAGATCAATATCTTTAAAATCTGAATTGATTCGTGCAGCTCCTTCACACGAGGTATTAAGAAGCAAATATTATCAGGCTTAATTGTTCCACTCATATTATCAGTCGGTATGTTCCAAAATCGTTGAGTAAAAAGCGCGAATCTTGTGAGAAGCATCCCCGATCTAATCACCGAAACCATTCCCCAACAATGGACTGAGTCCAACATCATCCTATTGTATAAGAAAGGGGATAAATATGACATTGGTAATTATCGCCCTATCAGCCTTATGTCCAACGTATATAATATTTTCGCTAAGATCATTTTAAAAAGGATGGAGAAAAACCTAGATGAACACCAACCGATTGAGCAAGCAGGATTCCGCAAAGACTATTCGGTAATCGACCATATTCACGTGGTGCGTCAAGTTTTAGAGAAATATAGCGAATACCAGCTTACATACTACATTGCATTTATAGACTATAGCAAAGCATTTGATTATTTAATACATGAAGGAATATGGGAGGCATTACTAGAACAAGGTATCGAACAGAAATACATCAGACTATTAAGAAACATATACAGGCACAGCACAGCAAGAATTCAACTCGAAAAGAAAAGCGCTGATTTCAAAGTGGGAAAAGGCGTTAGACAAGGAGATCCCATATCCCCGAAACTATTTTCCGCAGTTCTGGAATCAATATTCAGAAGACTTAATTGGGAACATCTAGGAATTAAAGTAGACGGCGTGTTTCTGTCCCATCTGAGATATGCAGACGATATAGTGCTACTGGCAAAAACATCGAAAGACTTAAACACCATGATAAAAGACCTTGCGACAGAAAGTGAGAGAGTTGGGCTGACACTGAATCCGGAGAAAACTAGAGCGATGACAAATGGACACCAACATACCATAGAAGTAGGGAACACAATAATTGACTATACTGACGAATACATCTTTCTGGGACAACTTATTACTCAAAAAGAACCTATGCGAAAAGAAGTGGAGAGAAGAATTGCAAATAGCGGGAAGAGATACTGGAGCTTGAGAGAAGCCATGAAAGACAAAAAGCTTCACATAAACGTAAAAAGTAAATTGTTCAACACCTGTACATTACCCGTTCTTACGTACGGCTGCCAATCATGGGCTTTAAATCGAGATTTTGAACAAATTAGCAACTTGCCAATATGCAATGGAAAGGAGCATGCTGAATGTCAAAAAGTCACACAGGTTGAAAAACCTGGTCATTAGAAATAAAACAAAAACTATAGATGTAACAACAAAAATTAAAAGACTTAAATGGAGATGGGCCGGCCACGTTTATCTGGTATATTTAGTATATAATAACGTGCCTGCCTTCAGGCGACCAATCGAGAAGTGACATTCAAGCTTAGCAAAAAAACATCTTCACCTATTTTTATGTTCAAAATTCAGTTACCTTTCCAGTTACCTTTCAAAACGTTATCTGTCGCCAGTCTTAATATAGGCTAGTAGGTTGCCTACTTAATTGGTGAGTCCTCACAGTACACATCTTGAAATTTTATTTGAGAAATTTATCTTAAAAATACGTCGATGTAATTATATATATTACGTCGCATTTTGAACCAGTATTTTCTCTGAAACTTAAATTACATGTTGATATTCCTAGATCCCATATATCTGCTTTGGATTTATAATGATTTGTGATTATGTTATTTATGCACGTTGCAGAATGTGATGTTAATGGGGTTGGTCGTCTATGAACATTTCAACTGTCTAGCTATCACGGTTCATGAGATACAGCCTGGTGACAGACAGACAGACAGACGGACAGTGGGGTCTTAGTAATAGGGTCCCGTTTTTACCCTTTACGTACGGAACCCTAAAAAGCAGAAATGCTATTAGAAATCATCATTTTCGCCGAAAGGCGTTCTTCTTCGTCGGTTCACTCTTGACAGAGCAGTCGTGATCACCATGTTGCAATGAGACACCAGGCCGCCATGATTCGCCTCAAGATGCGACGCCATGCTCTCTGTCGGCTGTGACTCATGTGCACTCATAAAAATGGCCGCTTACTGCAGACTTGATCAGGTCGGTCCATTGCATGGATGACCTTTTTCCCACTCTACTTTGGACCACAAGCCGCTAAATAGAGTCGTTGCCTCGTCGCGATACGTGGCGAAATAACTGACGTTTTCGAGCCTGGACTATAGCTGATAGACGCTGCTGGATGCCAAAATCTTGGTGCAGGACGTCCATTATTAGAGAAAGATCTCCCATAAGAGACGAACAAATCCCATATTATTTTGTAAACAAAAATTTTCCCCAGTTATCATCGAAATCGAAATTTTTAAAAGTCGTTCACTGACCAACAATATGTATCCAGTAAGCAACTTCCTCGTCCACCTGCTTCTTATCAAATCCTCGCAGGGTAAGCACCATCGCCAGGTTTTCTTCACCAGTCTGGAACATATCCAGCCCGAAGAACTGCGGACAGTAGCCCAGGGTCTGTAGGTACTGTGGGGAAATAAAAAGTTAACTAAGCAGTCTTTGGGAAGTTTGCCAAGACTTAAAAAAATAACACATCGCCTGTGTTCCCCGAAGGGTTTGGCAAAAGAGCGCATATAGTACACCCAGTTGTCGCCAGTTATGTTTAAGTCCCTTGCGATGCGGCGAGCATATTGCCATCAACCGGGCACATCACATCACATCACACATCATCAGCCTATTAATGTTCCCACTGCTGGGGCACAGGCCTCCTCTCTGTGAGAGGGAATGGGCCATTATCCACCACGCGGGCCCAGTGCGGGTTGGTGGGTGTCACATGTCTTCGAATTTTTGGTTCTAGGACATGCCGGTTTCCTCACGATGTTTTCCTTCACCGTTATGAGAGCAGTGGTGATGAAATAATTTACACAAAGTAAAGCGCCTGCCTGGGCTCGAACCCACGACCGATAAGTAAGTCGCGGCCGATACCACTGGGCCACCACTGCTCTCAAACGGGCTCATAATCAGACTTATAACGAGCTCTTATTAAATTGTCTGACAGTATAATCATTAACATTTTGCGTGGGCCGGTATGCGCAGCGCCAGCTGCGTTTTTTTTATTTTTTTTGTGGGCCCTCGGTGAAACTGCGAAATCGGCAATTTATTGCTATGAATAATGGTATATTATTATACTTTCTTGGATTCGTTATAAGTTTACCTTAACAATTTGTGAGAGAAATAACCAATTCCTAATTTTATTTTATTTGAGTATCTTTTGAGTTACTTCCTGCTTAATAAGTTGGTGTATTGACTACGCGCTCCCTGCCACTGACAAGCAAGCCGCATTATTAAAGAGTGCGCAAGAGGCTTGATCGTTCAATTTTTGGTGTGACTTCGGACTTTGAACGGTCAGGTACGTTTTGATTGCTCTTGATTTATGTGATAAATGTGATTATGTTGTGTACTGACGATTTTCATTATTAATGTGCGTGTATTTTTTACGCAAAAATATTGTGGCTAGTATTTTACTGAAGTTATTATGCTGCTCTGAACATAATAATTATGACAAAGACAAAGATATTTTTTATTTCAAGTAGGCCACCAAGCGGCACTTTTGAACGTTAGGTACATTAAAATTTACAAGTTATAACAGTTGATTCTACCGTGCATTCGGAAAGTAGCTTGTTATGGAGAAGAATGCACAAGAAACTCCATACTTACTCTTTTAAAGAAAATGTTTTTTTACAATATTTAGTTACATAAGTACATACATTAATAAATTCAAATATGTGAGGACAATGCACCCAGAATAGCACTACACACAAACTACGTACAGGCATAAAGTAATTAAAGTACTCACACATGTACTGTGCAGTTATATAATAGATGCTAGAAAAGCATTAACATCCGAAGCAGTTAAGTTATGACCAATCCCAACTGACGGCGTCCGTTCACGAACATGACGCATGAATGGCACCACCCAGCTCAACCATCATGAAGGGAACCGGATGATCCAACACACGCGCCACCATCAGAGAGACATTTGAGAGAGCATGACACACTCAACTGCCAGGGCACACACAAGTCAACGAACGACACACAGGTACAGTAAATGTTAGATTTACAGTTGGGTACATAGTACTCACACACGTGCCGTGCAGTTATACAATACTAAGGAAATTGAGTTTATACAATATCAATAATATTCATTCAGTCTACAGCAGTTCCAACAATACTTCAAAACAATAATGTTCTGCATATCACTTGTTTTTGCGCCCTAGTGGATGTTGAGCAGGAATAGCATTTAGCCAAGCATTTTTATCAGTGATGTAATCCCCCAACTTATAATATGCCAGCCTGCATAGTGTGCGTTTTATACAAGTTTTAAATTTCGTCTCGTTCAGCTCAAGAATGTGGGGAGGAATTTTATTGTAACATTTTGTACAGTACCCCATGAAAGATGAAGCTACTTTTGCCAGTCTGAAACCTGGTTGAACTAATTGGTCCCTATTTCTAGTAACGTAATTATGTCTGTTGCCGTTTTTACTAAAAAGATGTAAATTCTTTCTCACGTACATGATGTTTTCATAAATATATTGACAAGGAACCGTCATGATGTTAATGTCCTTAAACAGTTCCCTTAGAGAATCGCGCCGGCGAAGATTATATATTGCTCTGATGGCTCGTTTTTGCAGAATAAAAATTGACTCAATGTCTGCAGCCCTTCCCCATAGTAAGATACCGTAAGACATTATACTATGAAAATAACTAAAATATACCAGTCTCGCGATATCCACATCCGTCAACCGACGAATCTTTCCAACAGCATAAGCCGCCGAACTCAGCCGCCCCGCAAGGGATACCAAATGAGGACCCCATTGCAACCTTGAGTCCAGCGTGATCCCCAAGAAAACCGTTTTATCGACGAATTCTAGCTTCTCCTTGTTTAACATAATGTCACAATCAGTACTTTTGACTAACTATGGTCTTAATTATGCATTGGTTTTATTCCATTAAGTTTTACCCTCACATTTGCTTATAACCTCACATTTTGTTGTTTACACTTTCACATAAGAAGCGAGATCGAGCACCCAAGTACTAACATATTTTCCACTTCTCTTGAGTTTCAGTATGGCGTCAAACGTTCCGGAAACCTCTGATGCCACTTCTAACCAAGAACTAGCGTCTCCTATCCTTGGCGTGCGAGTCACATGGCAGCAGAGATGCATTAAGCAAGAGAACCAGGACACCCACTCGGGCCTTCAAGCTCGAACACTCCGGGGAACCGAACAATCAAGGCAGTAATTCTGTTTCTCTTGATTTTATGACGACTAACATGAAATAAATGACAGTTATTTCATCAGTTATTTCTTAAAACTGTCACTTGTACCAATTTTGCATATATTTATCATTCATGCATCCATCATGCAATAGTTATTTATGCTACAAGTGCGGGAGGTAGGTGATTTCCGATGAGTGGTATTTTATTCACGAGCGAGCGAAGCGAGTGAGTGGATAAATCGACACGAGTCGGAAATCATCTTACGCACGTGTATCATACAACATTTTACTATGCATTGTGCGAGGAAATAAAAAAATATATCTGAACCAAGCAAGAAATTAATAAAATGGCGGGCTTATTCAAGGGCGCTCAGCATATCCACAGATTGACTTTTACTGCGCATGTGCAAATAGTTGTCACGTCGTCGTTAATTAGCTTAAAGACTTTTGACAAAATGCAATATAAATGCGTTTAGGTACTAAATAAAATGAATGCAATTTGTCCGTTAAGAAATGGAACACGAATAAATTATAAATTATAGCGGGTAGGTAATTACAGCAGGTAAATTACCTTCGTAATAAGCGGTAAGAAAAACTGGTTCAAAAACTAAGCGGAAAGAATTACTAGTTTAGAAAACTAAGCGGGAACACAAATAACGGGACATAAAAATGTGATATTCGGCTTAAAGGCCGAGAAATAATGTTAGGTGCGGCTCGAAGACAAAAAAAAAATGCTGGCATGGGTGGGTACTAGCTGGCTAGTGGTTGTATCTCCATAGGTTTTATTTAATTAAGAAAGGGGGAAAGAACACAACATTGAGAAAGGCTGCTGATTTCGCAACTAAGGAAAGAAAATTGACCAACCTTAGCAACACAGTGGGCAGTCTAGCTCAGGGCCTCGCTCCAAGTACTGACGCTGCTGCGACCTTGATGCGCTCTTCTCGGTCCTTTGATGGTGAGGACGATATGAGGGTTGTGTACGGCACAAAACAACCTCAAGGGGCGGTTTTAATCCAAAATTGTGGATAAACCAATCGGAGCGGTACTGACACGACCACGCGGCGGCGGTGTCGGTCGCATTCTTACCTCAGTAGTCAGTACAAAACCAAGCAGCGAAAATTAAAATATAAAGTAAAAAGCGGGTAGAAAAATAACTATATCCAAAATGAGGAGCGCCAATGGAACGGCGCGAACAATTTTCTATTACCAATGTTCAATACTAAAAATTTTGCCTTACCTTGCAACGCTAAAATGTTATGTTTAAGATCGAAAAAACTGCATTTCGTTTGTATTTGTATTTATACTTTCGTTCTTATCAGATTCATTGTTTGTATAAAATATTCTATTGGTACGGCCTTTACTACGAGTTTCATTACTCGATCGATTCTCGTTTAAAGTTTGATAACCTCCTTCACGTCCGTTACCACGGTAATTATGGAATGATCGCCCACGTGAGTAATTGAAAACACGTCTGCCGATATTATTTGATAGGTGATTATAATGTTGGCTTTTACTTAAAAGACAATCAGAAAACAGAAAATCTTGTGTGGGTATTTTGGCGGGGATGGCGACGTAAATAAAAATGCTTAGAAAGGGTTTACTCACCCAGTGTATTCTCATATCAAATACACAGTCACACAGAACACAGTCTATGGAAAATAATTTATAGAACATGGTTTATAGAACATAGTTTATAGAACACAGTTTATAGAATACAGTTTATAAAGCACTTACCCTAATACTTATTAATGTAGCCTCGATCAAAAATAGACTGACTTTGATGGCAAGAGCTACAATATTTATATTCTCGAAATGTTTACCAACCTGACAAAAAACAGTCCATCTTTGTTGCAAGCATAAAAATATCAAACAAATTATTGCCAACATAGTAAATCACTCAGTGTGCATAATTAAATATAAAGATCGCTAACAATAATTACCTCTCGAATTGTTTGAATTATGGTGATAATGATGTCCTCGGCCATTTCCAAAACTGTTATTATTATGAAACTTACCTCTGCCATGATGTGAAAACTGCATGACATTTTCGTTCGCCGAAGTCGATGCCGATGTTAACTCTTCATCTTTCGCTGCCTGGATCGCATCCTTTAAACTATCGTAATTACGCGCAGCAATGATAGTACTTAGTCTCGAATCTCTCAATCCATCTGAGAATCGCTTAATTGCCAATTTTTCGTTGATCGACTTGAGTACGGAATAACTCTCAGAATTACCATCTGCTTGCGATATTGTCAAAAGAGTAAATAACTTCTCTAATTCTGTTCCAAACTGGTCTATTGTACGCCAGCCTTGCGTTGCGTTTTGTAACCGGGATTGTATTCCAGTAAACGATTTTTTAGGCACCAATACGTAATTTTGTGTTTTCAGATAATCTACTTTTCAAAACGAATTTCATTAGTATTTTTTTCCCCGTTTCCGATAACATGTATGCGTACATATCTACATTGTCGATGATACTTCTGATATTATTTTCTTTACTGTTCATAACAGGAATCAAACTACAGGCCGTTTTTAAATCGAACTCCATGATTAATTCTGAATTTAAACTCGCTCTACATTTTCGATGATACTTCTGATATTATTTTCGTTACTGTTCATAACAGGAATCAAACTACATGCCGTTTTTAAATCGAACTCCATTATGAATTCTGAATTTAAACTCGCTTTAGAAATTTCACTGTCACTACCGCTATCGGGTTTATTTACAGCACATAAATCAATAATTTGTGAATAACACAATTCTATTTCATTTCTTGTAACTGCTAATGATTTTAATAATTCCGATTGCACTTCTTGTTTTTTAGATAATAGCTTAATTAATTCTTTGCTTTTCCCATAAATTGTCTGAACCTCACTTGATTTATTTTTAATTACATTACCCTTAAACCTAGACTTTCCTTTCTTAATTAAATATTTCCTTATTAATATTAGTTCATTTAAACAATGTAATAATTCATCTTTCATTCCCTTATTTAAAAGTTAATTATAATTAAGCCATAGTGATATTAAAATACATACCAAACTCCCACAGTGAGTTACCGTAGTAGGGATTACAGCGCGTAATATGATATCGATACGCTATCACTTCATAACAATAATACCTGTTCATAATTACTAATTTAACTTAGAGTTCTTTATTATTATGCATAATGTCTACGAGTATTATTATTTATATGATGATTCGCGACGTTTTATTTTACGCACTTATATGTATATGCACAACGCACTTGATACGTACAATCACATAAATTGATACCGCACAGCAGGCGTACGATGAACCCTCAAACTCCTACTTCATTGGAAGATTGTTTTGCTCTTCCCCACGAATTGCTCTGGATCGGCTGAACGATCGTCGCAGGCTATTTTGCAGAATCTGGTCCCTGATCCAGGAATGGTGGCATTTCCTGTATTGCTTCCACGTAAAATATATAACTCCAACCCCCAGTAAAACGCACATAACTATGAGCATTATACTGATCGTCGAAATGTGTGCCTTCAATTCTTCGATGTTTGCATTGTTTGAACCTGCAGAATTCTATTTCACAAAGACAGTCTCCTTCTCAACGTTTGACCGACACATTTTCACTGATTTATTAAATGTTCTCGATTCATTTTCACGAATTTAGGCTTATTTTTCACGTACTTAGTTCAGTTTATTTTATTTTTCTTTGGAGCCGTAACACTACGCCGAGATATCAATCGCGTCACGCGCCCCAAAAATGGCAAGGGTCGCCATGTGGGGATGTTGTGTTAGTCAACAACTGTAATCAAGCGATTACCTTTTATTACTGACTAAAGAGTACATGAGTGTTATATATTATTAGGATCCAGATTACATATATGGATAGTGCACTTACTACACCTTAACTACCCTAGAATGCCTTTTATGTAAATATGATTCAAACCAAATAATCAATGTACCTTGTATGCCAAGTTGAGCCAGTTTTTTAACAAGAAGGGTATGGTCGACTTTGTCGAAAGTCTTACTAAAATCTGTGTAGATTGGTCTACTGGGATACGTTTATCGAGACAATCAGATAAAGCAGAAGTAAAGCACAGAAGGTTAGTGGTGGTAGATCTGGATTTAATAAAGCCGTGTTGGTACTCAGTAATTTGTGATTTGAGATACCACATGAAATGTTTGCTTACGATTTTTTCAAATACCTTGCCAAAAGTTATTAAAATTGAGATAGGTCTATAGTTGGCTACAAAATAGTTTTCTCCAGACTTGAAAATAGGTACAACTATAGCTTTCTTCCATTTACGTAGAAAGACGCCTTCTTGTAAGGATCTAATATAAATAATGTGTAGAGGTTCGACTAAGGCCTCACAGCGATTGATAAAGACTGAAGGGATACCATCACTGCCAGCACCCTTAGCTTCATCTAATCCTTTTAAATCTCTATAAATTTCTTTAGAATCAATAGATAATGTACATAATGCAGAGGAGGATATGTTAGGATTAGTGTTTGGCATAGACTGAGCTGGAGCTGCTGTTGGACAGCTGAAAGCTTGAGCAAAATTTTCACCAAACAAATTGCAAATGTCTTTACCATTATAAGCTTCTTTGTTTTCAAAGAACATTTGAGCCGGGAATGTGCTACTACCTTTTCTTTTATTTTTAATAAAGGACCAGATAAAAATTGTGTTCTTAGATATTCCATCTTCTAGGCTAGAAATATACTTTTTGTAAGAGGTTGCTTTACGTGTATTGCAGTCATCCCTTAATCTTTCAAATGCTAACAAATCTAGTGGGATTTTAATATTTTTTTGAAACGAACATGATATTTGTACTTTTCTTTTAAACGCCGTATGAGGTCTCGCGGGTACCATAGTGGTTAATTCTTGTTCCTCATTTGTTAAATTGGAATCGTCTCAGATGATTTGATTATGTTTCTTAAGATTCTATAGAAAACATTAACTGTTTCATCTACACTAAAACATTGGTAAAATTTTTGTTACCATATAATAGACATTAACCGACTTTCAACTTTTTCGAAGTCAGCCTTAAAAAAGTTAGGTTTCGATATTATGTTCTTGGGTTCTAGGTGACAATTAGCTAAAGTTGGCAAAAAAAAATCTATGGGCGGGTGTAGCGGATCCTCCTTGGACAGCGCGAAATTGCATCGTATGATTTTCTCTAAACATATGTTACTCAGTATAAGGTCTAAAATTTTTGATATACTGTGTTGCAGCAATTCTCTTGCTGGTGAGTTGTAGACCCTATGAAGTTGACAGCTAAGTAAACTGTCAGCGTCACTCTCAACGTCACGCCCGCTTGAGATAAAGAGACAGGTATAAAACCATGTACAATTTGGTAAGTTTTTACCCATATATCACCATGTAAAGGCAGAATTACAGACAGTGTTCTTCTTACTCAACACCACGTGTTTTTACACACACTAGCTGACCCCCGCGGCTTCGCTCCCGTCAAAATTATAGCTTTTGTTACTCGGGAATAATGTAGAAGAAAGAATTTTTAAATAGATGAAAGAATTTTTAAAATCGGTCCAGTAGTTTCGGAGCCTATTCGGTACAAACAAACAAATAAACAAAAACATCTTTCCTCTTTATAATTTTGGCATAGATAATACCTGTTTTGTTGTAATGCAAAAAAGTCATAAGTTATCTATTAGTAGACACGCTTCGATCAACAATCTATCGAACTCGTAATTATGACACGATATCTTGCGAAAATACCCGATTCAAACATTTACTGTTTCGCCCATAACTTTTCAACAGCTGAACCGATTTTCATCAAACATAGCTAAGAACACCACTCAATAAATTCACCTTTCAAAAAAAATAACAAATGAAAATCGGTGTATCCGTTTAGGAGCTATGATGCCACAGACACAATACATACACAAACACACAGGTACACACGTCAAACTTATAACACCCCTCTTTTGCCGTCGGGAGTTAAAATACAGTCCACTTTCATTTCATCGACGAGCTAACACACTACAACAGCACTTTACCTGACTGTTTCCTCTCCTGAAGTGGTACCCGTTGGCGAATATGTTTCCTCTTGTGGCAGTTTCTTCAGCAGTCAGCATCTTGAAGCAAGTGGACTTGCCTGCGCCGTTCAGTCCGAGAAGGCCGAAGCATTCGCCTAGAAATAAACATATAATTTATTTAATGGTAGTTCTCATTGGAGCTCGACCGCCGCACGGGTCGATCTTCGAGGTTAAGCAACGCTTGCCGAGGTCGGCCCATAGATGGGTGACTATTCTTTAAATATTGAGACTCCCCCGTGCCTCGAAAAGCACGTTAAAGCGTGGGTCCCGGCTGCCATTTGTAGATGTTTGATAGTCGTTACGGGAACTCAAGAGCCAAAGCCTGGATCCAGTGTTGCCAAGGGGTATTTACCCAGTTAAAGCGTTGTTGGGGCTGCTTCCAGTTAGACCGAAAGCCGACCCCAATAAAGTTGGTGATTTTCGTTTTAAAAAGTTTCACGTTTATTCTAATTTTATTATTTACTAGCTATCCTACGCGGCTTCGCTCCCGTCTTCTGGCTACCTATCTACCCTACCCTACCTAACCTACATACATGAATGTTGCGTTACTTTAACCGCTTACGCAGCGCACGCAACGGAAGCTCTCAAATAGGAATATTTTTTTCTGTTTTTGCAACATTTTTCATTTATGCTCCTCTCCTATTGGTCGTAGTGTGGTATTATATAGCCAATAACTTTCACCGATAAATGGAATATCACACAAATATTTTTTCTTCTTCCAACATTTTCAACAATTAGAATAGAATAGAATAGAATATACTTTATTGTCATCATCTGCCTAGCCTTTTCCCAACTATATTGGGGTCGGCTTCCAGTCTTACCGGATTCAGCTAAGTACCAGTATTTTACATGGAGCGACTGCCTATCTGACCTCCACAACCCAGTAACTGGGTAACACGGTACCCCTTGGCAAGACTGGTGTCAGATCTCAAGCTTCTGACTATCCGTAACGACTATCAAAGATCTTCAAATAACAGCCGGGACCAACGGCTTAACGTGCTTTCCGAGGCACGGAGGAAACTCGGTATGTTGAAATGGTCACCCATCCACGGACCGACCTCGTGAAGCGTTGCTTAACCTTGATGATCGACCCGTGCGGCTGTTATTATTTAGCCACGAGCTCCTATATATCCTATCCTAATAGAATATACTTTATTGTACACCATAAAAATTACACATCTATTTTATAAGAAATCTTAATTTATACGGGTACAAAGGTGGTCTTATCGCTGACAGCGATATCTACCAGACAACCTTTGGATGGACTGAGATAACTTAGAATCAAAAAAAGGGGGTAGTCTGTGGTGTACTGCTATTACATTGAATCATAAATATATACAAAACTATATTGTTATAGTAAATACTATCCATAAACTTAAATACACATATACTTACATATATATATATATATACTTAGATATACACATACATAATATTACATGTTAACAAATTCAAGGAAAGAAGGGACAAAAGAAAATATATTTTCAATAATGATGAAAGAAATTAGATCCAAATATAAAAGCGTTAGAGAGAAAGGAAATGTTTTTTAACTAGGTACTAACAATTATCGTCATATATTAACAAATTTACACAAAACCTTAACAAACTATACATCTAAACCTTCCTTACGAATCACTCTCTGTCTATTTGTGAAAACCGCATGAAAAGCCGTTCATTTTTGAGTTTATCGACGGGGGACTTTGTTTTGTAATATGTAGTGATAGCGAAGTAAGTCCTGTTTCACATTACCTCGAATAGTCACTCTCTATTCTCTAAAGTCGCAACCAAGCTTACCTTTCTTGACAGAAAAGCTGACGCCCTTGACGGCGTTGACACTTTTCCCGAAGAATGGCACGTAGTTCTTATGTATATCGTCCACTAGCATCGCGTCCGGGATCTGCTTCGGAGCTGGAATTAACGCACAACGTTATTTCACTTAATAATTCTTCATCATCATCATTACATCCGAAAGTCGTCAACTGCTGGACATAGGCCTCCATCCAGCTCCATTCACCTCACTGATCGGTCCTACTAAAACTTCTAAATTTATCCCACAAAGGTTTCAAGGGTCCGGTGCGATGTACCTGGGCAAAACCGCAGAAAGAGGGTTACGTATTATAATATTTAATGTTATTCTAACTTTTTTTGATATAACTATGGTCAAAAGACCTACTGTTAAAATACCAAAGATCGTTTCACAGATATTTGTAACTAATGAACGAAATTTGGGCGGACGGTTGGCGCAGTGGTTGAGCAATTGACTGCTGCGCTGCGTGTCGCGGGTTCGATTACCGCACGGAACAAATATTTGTATGACCTACAGATAGTTGTTCCGGCTCTGGGTGTTGTGTATGTGAATTTATATGTTTGTAAACGCACCCATGATACAGGAAGAAATTCCTTGTGTGAGGCAATGTTTTTTTTAAAGAAAAAAATATACTTAAAGGAAAATTCATCTATGGTATATTCAGCTTCAATTAATAAACCTAAGGTTGATAAAACTAACGGACAATTCACCTACTATTGGTTTATCTGTGTTCAATATTTTATAGCCGTAATAAGGCTGGACTCACACATTCTGAATTCCTCTCTGAATTCAGAGTCGGAATTCATGTTATTAATTAAGAAAGCCCGGAAATGCCTACAATTTCATTATGCCACATTCAGATTTTTGCAGATTATGATTTACTCAAATCGATCTATAAGAATGACACTGACGAGAGTTGTGAATTCCGGGGGTAGCACTCCGCCCGCAACTTCGTTCAAGTGATTTCTTTTGTCCTATAAACTATTTTCTTATGTGCAGTTAGTGAAGGCGACCAAAAATAAGCTATTATTAAATCAATAATAAAGTTGGTATGGAAGATATACAGGGTTTATTGGATTGGGACGATTCGTTATTTGACTTAAAGATTAAGGGTTCGGCTGGCTGGCCAGTGAAGACGGCCAGCAAGCCGAAGCTGCGGTGGTGAGCATTAAAACCATCTGCGACGATAAGCTCTCGTGGAACCGCCGGAGCCCTGACAGAAACCATGCCTGCTACATGCTTGTTTGCTTGCTGCATGCTTGTTGCATGCATGGTGTATGCTTGTTTGCATGCTGCGTGCATGGTGTATGTTTGTTTGAATGCTGCATGCTTGCAGCATGCATGCTGTATGCTTGTTTGAATGCAGCATGCATGGTGTATGCTTATTTGCATGCTGCATGCATGGTGTACGCTTGTTTGAATGCTGCATGATTGCTGCATGCATGGTATATGCTTGTTTGCATGCTGCATGCTTCATAGAGCGAATTAAAAAAACAAAACAAAATGTGTTAAACAATCTTTTAGTTTGGTAAAAAATACAAAATTACTCTAACTATGAATTACCTGTAATGTGATAGATGAGTATTTCAATTAATATGGATATGAAATGTATGCCAAAAAACGATTCTGACTGTGAACTTTCTGCGATATGATGGTTCTGCCTTTTAATGACTATCGATATGAAATTTATGCTTAAAGATGATTCTGACTTACAAAATTATGAGTTTGAATGTATGATAAATGAGTGTAATGTGTTTTCTGCGAAATGATACTTATGCTATCCGTTGTTATGCATAATAATATTGTGACATAAAAAAATCTGCTATAAAAGGGATGCCCATTTTAGGTTACCGCCACAAAGTAAAATCCTGCCCTAAAAACTTTGAAACCCCTTTTTGCCCCGTTAGGGTCGAGATTGAATAACCCAAATATGTTATTTGCTTTTCTTCTTTTTTTTATTTTTCGGTTATGTCAGATTGCGACGTAAGATTTCTCCTCAAAAAAACTACAACAACCACACCATCGCTTACCATCAGGTGAGATGGTGGTCAAGCGCGAGCCTATATAAGATAAAAAAAAAACATTATCACCCCTTAAACCTACCTTTACTTACCCTTATCCCTTTACCACCCCTTTGCAGATGTCAGAGCTACACGACCGAAACCAGCAGTACTGACTTAGCTGTGCAGGATCGAACGTCGTACTGGTGGGGCCAGAGCATTCATCGGCTAACTAATTTGAATATCGTATTCATACGCACAGGCGGAGAGTGGGGCGATACAACCAGAATAGTACATTCCAAAGTAATGAAAGGAGGGATTATTGGGCTTGGGAGTGACCCGATCAAGGTGTGACTGATATGCGCCTGCCGGATGATGAAGCTTTGTGTTTATTCTGGCGCAGCATCTGGTCGATACTTGTCAGTCACACTGAAGGTGAATGGACTCGGAGGTCGAGCGAGCGTTCGATCCAATAAAATGGGGGCTAGCACGACCAGCCCCAAAGATGTAGCCTGTGCAGTCCATCCATTTCCAAACTGGAAATCTCCAGGGCCAGACGGGCTGCACAACCTCTGGATCAAGTGGCTACAAAGGACACACGCTCGCTTGGCATCTCAGTACCAGGCAGCCTTAGAGTTCTGTTCGCTGACCAAGTTCCTTACAACAGGAATTACCCACCTGCTGCACAAATCTGGTAGCACCGCCGAACCCAAAAATTATAGGCCCATCACATGTTTCCACCGGCGGTCTATAAGATTTTTACATCCATTTTGATAGCTAAAATTAGTAAACACAATGACAATAATGTCGGTCCCTTAGAATGGATGTAGGAATGGGTCCCGCGGTACTAAGGAGCTTCTTCTTATTGATATGGCCATTAGCTAACAGGTTCGGCGTTCTTGTAAGGATCTGTTGGATAGATTATAAGAAGGCCTATGACTCGGTGCATTCATGGCTCATGAGGGTGCTAGAATTGTATTGAATAGATACAACTCTACGCACTTTCCTGATATCATGCAATGGAGGCATTGGAGCACGGTCCTTCGCTTGCCAGGATGTCGAAATATCTAGAGGAATAGCGAAACTGTAAATCGAGCTAGGTTTATTCCAGGGCGATAGTCCACTTTGGATTTGCCTAGCCTTGAATTTGGTGTGGACAAATGTGCGGTCATGCATGTTAAGCGAGGCAAGATTATGGAATCCGTGGGATTTCAACTCGCGGATGCCATTAACCTGAGATCCCTCTCTCGAAACTAAACCTATAAGTATTTGGGCTAATATTTATGCTACTGACATGAAGCAATCGTTGAAGGAACGCTTCTTTGGCTGCCTGAAGAAGGTATTCAAGAGCTTTCTTTCGGGCGGAAACAAAGTACGCGCCTTCAACTGTTAGGTCATGCCAGTACTTAACTTAGGTACGTAACTTGACGCCCTGGATAGGCGGGCAACCACCACTCCACTTGGAAAAGTCAGCCTGTTTTGCTATTGCAAAACTAAGTTTGATTGGAAACTTGAGTCTTTTAAATTTAAAAGGTAGGTCAATGGAGATTATTGGGATTTGACGAATGAACACGCTTTTCCCTTTTCTGGTACCTGTTAATATAGTGGCATCTATTATTTATTTTGCCCTTATTGTGTAATACACATTAAGTCGCATTTCATAATCGGGGTGCATCAAAATTTTACATAAGCATAACTGGTACTCCTATGTCGCCATAAAACTATAGTACCACACTTCAACCCCTTTGAGGAGTAGATTTAAAAAATTAATATTTCTCAATAATGTATTACCGAAAACATTCCTGCAAAGACAAAGACAAAGATATTTTATTTCGAGTAGGCCACCAAGCGGCACTTTTGAACGTTAGGTACATTAAAATTTACAAGTTATAAAAGTTGATTCTACCGTAAAGTTTCAACCAAATCGCAAGCCACAATAAAAAAAAAACATACAAAGTTCAGCTGTTCCCATTTCCCCCCTTAAAATGTGAATTCACAAGAAATCTTTTCTTACGTAACACGCGCTGGATAGTCCAGCATGCCAAAAGGATCTGAAGCGTTTGTGGACTACGATAAAGCCTTCGATTCGATCGAGACTTGGACTGTACTGCAGTCTCTCCAACGGTGCCAGATCGACTACCGGTACATTGAGGTCTTGAAATGTCTGTACAGAAACGCCACCAAGTCAGTCCATCTTCAGGATCAGCCCTTGAAACCAATCCTTCTCCGGCGTGGCGTGAGACAAGAAGACGTAATTTCTCCAAAACTGTTCACTGCTGGGCTGGAAGATGTATTCAAAGTTCTGCAGTCTCTCCAACGGTGCCAGATCGACTACCGGTACATTGAGGTCTTGAAATGTCTGTACAGAAACGCCACCAAGTCAGTCCGTCTTCAGGATCAGCCCTTGAAACCAATCCTTCTCCGGCGTGGCGTGAGACAGGAAGACGAAATTTCTCCAAAACTGTTCACTGCTGGGCTGGAAGATGTATTCAAAGTTCTGGACTGGAGTCGCCTAGGCATCAACGTTAATGGGAGTACGTTATCACTCACCTTCGGTTTGCCGACGACATAGTGGTCATGGCTGAGACCATGGAGAGCCTCAGTACAATGCTCGATGACCTCAGTAGAGCTTCCGAAAGAGTGGGTCTAAAAATGAACATGAACAAAACCAAGGTGATGTTGAATGCCCATGTTACACCCACTCGTATCAAAGTTGGAGACTCTACACTCGAAGTTGTGGACGACTATGTCTACTTGGGACAAACGAGCCAGTTGGGTTGGGCCAACTTCGAGAAAGAGGTCAACCGTCGAATCCGACTCGGCTGGGCAGCGTTCTGGAAGATGCGCGGTGTCTTCTCGTTCAACTTACCACAGTGTCTCAAGACAAAAGTTTATGACGAGTGTGTGTTGCCAGTGATGATATATGGCTCTGAAACGTGGTCGCTTACTATGGGTCTCATCAGAAAGCTTACAGTCACTCAAAGGGCAATGGAGAGGGCTATTCTCGGCGTTTCCTTGCGTGATCGAATCAGAAATGTTGAGATCCGTAAGAGAAACAGGGTTACCGACATAGCCCGAAGAATTGCCAAACTTAAGTGGCAGTAGGCAGGGCACATTGCTCGCAGAACGGATGGCCGATTGGGCAGAAAGGTTCTGGAGTGGCGACCGCGAACCGGAAGACGTTGCGTTGGAAGGCCTCCCACTAGGTGGACCGATGACCTGGTGAAGGTTGCAGGAATCCGCTGGTTTGCGGGACGCACGGGACCGGTCAATGTGGTGACGCTTGGGGGAGGCCTATGTCCAGCAGTGGACGTCTTTGGGCTGATATGATGACTACAAAAGAAAAAAAAACTACAAATCTCTTCTTACCTCTACAAACGTTTTCTACAAACGTTTCTCATTCATTTTCTGCTTTTGTAGTAACAGTATAGGCATTTAAACTGAATTTATCTTTATGAAAAAACATCGATACTTAAAATATAGTTTTATAATTTTTTAGCTTACTCCAAACGAAAATATCAAAACCGCATTCCTTTTTTTTACCTCTACGAACGTTTCTCTGTCATTTGCATCGTTTATGGTAACCGTATAGGCTTTCAGAATGCATTTATCGTTATGGAATTTTTTTAGAGTATTATTATGTTCTTTTGCTTACTACGAACTAAAATTTGTATACTCCAAAACTCTTCTTACCCCTACAAACATTATTCATTTTCAGTGTTTGTAGTAACCGTATATTTATTCAAAACGAATTTGTCGATTTGGAAAAAGTCAAAAATAAAAATATTTGTCGGGTTTAGTCAATAGTACGGAAGTAAACTCAAATCACAAGCATGCCCCTAGCGGCAATCAAGGGCCTGACAGCCGTAGAGCTAAGACGTCGTAGAATCAGTGTCGATCAGTAATATTAGTAAGCAGGAATGTAACTTGTGTCTATTTGAATATACTCAGTGTATCGAATAATTTGTGTGATTTCATTTTCACGATTGACCCACCTACCTGCCCACACACGATGTCTTAACCTAAGGGAATACATCCTGACTTCCCGATGGTTTGCATCTATCGGCCAGCCTTGATGCGACATCAGAACTGGGATTCGGCCGTGCTAATGAGATCACACGTAAAAACAATGATAGTGAAAATGGTTACATTCTTTCAAAAAATATCGCGGTGTCAGTTGCGACTACCCTCGGAAACTAGTATAATGAAAAAAACCAGTCCGTAACGGAGCAGTAAGGAGGCTAGCAACAACCAAGGAGCTAGACAGGTGAAGGAGCAGCGTGTGGACGTGTGAAATGGTCCATACACACTGATCTTTATGCCAATCTGGTGAGTCGTTTTCATTTTGTTATGACTATGGCCAAGAGTGTTAATTATTCAAAATTCTGGTTTTGTGTACGGTATGGCGGTCAGTGGATCGTTGGGGTGACCCATGTCAGTTCATAATTTCACATAAGTTACAATCGATGGTCAAGTTTTTTTTTTTTTTTTTTTAAAAACGTTGCCCCACACTAGGAATTTCTCCTGTATCGTGGGTGCGTTTACAAACATATAAACTCACATACACAAACACTCGGGAATCGAACCCGCGACACGCAGCGCAGCAGTCAATCGCTCAACCACTGTGCCAACCGTGCGCCCAAGCAACCACCAAGTTTTGGTGTTGTTGAAGAATTATTATTGTACTATCACTGACAATAACCCTTGACTAGCTTTGGCTATCATGACTATCATTTTTTGGAAGTTGCGAAGTTGTGGTGACAGTGACATACCTACCTTACATTTCAGTTCGGCAATTATGATAATTCAAAATGAAATATTTTGATTACTTTTGTAGTGTATTAGTTTTATGTAGTGAGTTAACTAAGTTTAAGAAGACGCATGGTATTCTTCTTTTGTGGTCGGAGGGCCAAACTATCTGAAAGGTGGTAAACCCTACCAGGCCTCGTTAATTGCGACTTAACATTGGATTCTCTAAAGCCCATATACCTTCCTGGACACTTGGGACACTGTAATGTGTGGTTCATGTTTTGGACAGGGGCACTGCACTCACATTCGGTGTCCATAATAACCCATTTTGCCGTGTCGGTTGAGGTTACTCCACCGCTGCACCGGTTAATTGCTATCAAAGCTATGTATAGTTAAGATAACTGTGAACATATACTCTCGTAATGTTTTTCACATTTCAGATACCACATTGCGTCGCAGTGGAGCCTCTGCTGCAGGCTAGCGGTTCAAACGCTGAATGCGAAGGTCGACGTGTCAACATCTGATAGAGGTTGAGACCGACGACAGACTACCAGTAAGCAGGTGGTAGCCGAACGGTACGAGCGTGCGCAAGTTTAGAATGGAATACTCGGTGAGTCGCTTCCATGTTATTTCGATAGTTAGGCCGAATGTTCTCTAGTGAAGAGATGCTAGTTCGAGTTTTAAGAGTGTTCATGTTTGTCCACTGAATTGGTAGTGGTTATATCTAGCACTATCACTAGGTAATTAAGACACACTTAGTAAAAATCAAGTAGTTAGTGAGTTTGCCATTGGCGGTAATAGTTTCGACATTTGGTTTGGTACGAACTTTAGGATGAAATATCCCATGTGGTAATTTTTAGTGGCAAAGCGAGTTAGTAATGTCATTGGACCAACGCAATTGTATCGAGTTAGCAACGGTACTGGTCATTTACGTGTATTCGGAACAGATCTTATGTTGCGTAATGATTTACAACCGCCGTCTTTAGATTTGAATTCACTTGCTTACTTTGAAAGTAATATTATGATAGCAGACTAGATCTCGCGATCGTTTTCCTTATCATGTAAGACTGAGTTAGTAAGCGATAGTAAATGGCTA
Organism: Orthosia incerta; assembly: GCA_948252205.1. NCBI lineage: Eukaryota > Metazoa > Arthropoda > Insecta > Lepidoptera > Noctuidae > Orthosia > Orthosia incerta. The sequence continues at coordinate 27,007,385 of OX411745.1, read as the reverse complement.
CTGTTGATATTTTAAAGATATTGATCCGAGTTAATTCGTAAAGCTCCTTCCCAAGAGCTATTGAGACGCAAATATTATCAGGCTTAATTGTTCCCCTCATATTAACAGTTGGTATGTAGTGAGAATCTTGTGAGAAGGATCCCCGATCACCAAGTTCCTTGAGAATTAGACGTCATAGTTGATGACAATGGTAGTGAGACCAAATCTGATGGCTTGTACACTTGTCATACTCAGAACTTTGGACCGCACCTCATGAGTCACATGTGGCGATGGGTCAACAAAGAAGTTTCATGAGTTGAGTGTGCATTGCCTTTGAATTATGGTAAAGAGTAACAGAATTTTTACAATAACTTTGTTTAGTTGTTGAACTTTTTGATCGTTGGACCTTTTTCTAATGAAGTATTGTGTGAAAATCTCTGTTTCGAAAACTAAATAGGCCCTGTATTAAGTCCACGATAGGTGATTATGACAGGACGGTGATCGTTATACACCAAAAGCTTTAAATAGGTACGCTTAGAACCTACAAGTATGCACAAGGTAGGTTAGGGCAGATGCCAGCGGGTTATGTACCAGTCGGATGTTGATGTCAAAAGGATTTTGATAATAATGAGCAAGTCAAGCGAGTAATTCATACTATCGAACGTATTATGATTGACCGTACCAGTGGATTCTGGTGGAGGTCGGGGTCTAGAGAGACCGCTGTGAGAGCAATACAATTGCTGGTCGGCTAGAGAGCCGTGGCGTTAGAGGTTTTACTCGAGGGTTTCTGTAAGCTTGGCAGTTGTTGCTGCAGCAGAAGTTTTAAAGTTTGTTTGGAGCGAATAGTGGTACATGGCCCAGGATAATGATTTGGTTAAAGAGTAGAGTTCTCAAATTTCCCTATTTTCACGAACCCAATAATCTAGTTTGGTCAGGAGTAGCCGAGCGTTGTGTGTGAGCTGTGAGCCTGAGTGGAAACTATGAGCCTGAGTGGCAACTGTTGGCCTGTGTGGCAACTGTTGGCCTTTATGGCAACGGTAGGCCTGTATGGCACCAGTAAGTCTGTGTTACACTAGGGCTGGTGTGAAAATTCATGTTTGTGTTAGGAACCTTACAGAAAGTTCCTATTGAGTCATGAGGTTAAAAGAAAGTAAACTCGCAGTCATCCGTGTGGTGAGGTCACCATGTTAATGTTGATGACGTTTGAATCGTCAAGCCCTCATAACGAAAACTGAAATAGTTTTGGTTATTCTGATTATTATGCGTAGATCGTGTTGGTAAGACACGCAAATTTCAAGTACCAATTGAGATAGTAGATGAAATAGATAATGAATTAACGTAACATAGGAAATACTAAATCTTTGTGAACAGGTTCTGAGTTCAGAGAGTAGAATTGACTCGACATCGTGGAGATGTGCGAGTAGAGCAATTGTGATTGCTAAGAGAACAATTGTGATTGCTAAGAGAGTTATGAGATAGCTAGCCGAGTTATGAGATAGCTAGGAGAGCTATGAGATAGCTAAATATCGTGAACAAGATACCTGTTGGTTTCTTTTGCTTGATTTAATTTAAGATTAACGACTATCAGTGGTACTTGAACTTTGTAATCACGAAGATTGGGTGCTTTTAGGTACCGAATCGATGAGGTTGCTATTTTCTTTAAATTGGAAATAGAATTACTCGTTCCTTGCAATAGTGAACAGAGAGATTTAAATGATCATGTTTGATTGTTTCAAGATGTTTCCTCACTCTAGTGTATGAGTCAGGATTTGACGAGCAAATACTGTTTGAAATTTTGTATTTTTCAGAAAAACATCCCTTGTATGATGGGAGATTGCCAGGATAGAGTGGACTAAGACGACGTGTGGTGCAACACGAGGTGACCATGAGATGGCATGGAGCAAGGACAAGAAGATGATGCCCGCGGGTGATAGATTTGAGGATCTGTCACCTGAGAGAGGCCCAAGAAGGCGACGTGTGTGTTCCACGCTCGCCTCTCAAGAGGAATTACGGCCTAGAGAACACCATGTGGTTTTAGTCAGTAGGAGTCTGACAGACCCCTCAGCTTTCCCCAAGGGCTGAGGACATCCATTGAGGATTTCCACATGATTCGATTCACTGTTAAAACCTGACAATGAGGAACAGACGAGGACGCCTGTCTCGCAGGATGACCGTGTCGGGGTTAGTCAATAGTACGGACGTAAACTCAAATCACAAGCACGACCGTAGCGGCAATCAAGAGCAACAACGCATTGGCGCGCTTTTTCTAACCGCTTGCGTAGTGGGGACAGCAGAATAGAGCAGTTGCGTACTGACAGCCGTAGAGCTAAGACGTCGTAGAAGCAGTGTCGATCAGTAATATTAGTAAGCAGGAATGTAACTTGTGTCTGTTTGAATATACTCAGTGTATCGAATAATTTGTGTGATTTCATTTTCACGATTGACCCACCTACCTGCCCACACACGATGTCTTATCCTAAGGGAATACATCCTGACTTCTCGATGGTTTGCATCTATCGGCCAGCCATGATGCGACATATTGTTTTTATTTATTTTTATTTTACTACAAACGACACTTCAATCCACAACTAACGCTTCATTGTTTTTTATTATCAATAGGCTTGCGCTTGACCACTATCTCACCTGATGGTAAGCGATGATGTGGTCGACGGTGAAGTACGGTTGCTTAGAAAAAACCCATTCATTCTTGACTAAAAGACCCCTAGATTACCTACCAGCCCGGCGAGCACGGCCTACTGTGACAAGGCTTAAGTCACACTTTTTATCTTAAATGCTAGCACGCGCCATTTTGTCTTAAATGCTAGCACGGCGGCGTGAGATATTTTCTTGACTTGTGGCATAACTTCTTGTCGTTTATTTTTTTTATTTTTCGGGAATTTTCCAATTTTATTGAGTTTAAGGTTAACCTTGACTATAAAAACCATTTAAGTTCTAAGAAGCCTACGACGAACTGTTTCCGAATTATGGGCCTCCTAATTTCATTTTATTTTGCATAAAATGTTCTTTATTTCTAAATTCCTTGCCAAAAAAAAAAAAACAAAATTTAGCTTCCCCCTTTACTATCACCATGCTAGCAGCATCCCAACATGAATTTATGAAAATATTTTTTTTTCTTTTTTTTTTACATTGCATGGTTTTCGACTTGAACTACAAATTCCTAATAGAAAATATTTTCGGTCAGTGGGTCATCTTAGGAGCTTTCATCCGGTATTAAGTCTAGGCCCAAATATGTCATGTCTTACAATTTGTCTTAAATGCTAGCACGGGACAACCATGTTACATAGTTTAAAGGCGCGACATGCCTTATTTACTGAATAGACGACCAAATAAAATAATTCGTATGAAAGTGTGCCATTCATACAGATAAACAACTTTTTAATTTTGTTGGGCACAAATTAATATTTGACCAACGACCATAGACTTATGCACACTTTATTTTTCTTTGTTTGTTGGGCCCCTATTTTTAATATTTAAATTTTTTTTGGGGGATTTTATTTAAGACATATATAAAAATGTAGACAATACGAAGAATATGGAATAAAAGAAAATATATAAAAAACTAGCTGACCCGGCAAACTTTGTTTTGCCATAAAAACTCCAAACATTCACCTACCCTACACCTACCCTACACCTACCCTACACCTACCCTACACCTACCCTACACCTACCCTACACCTACCCTACACCTACCCTAAACCTACCCTACACCTACCCTACACCTACCCTACACCTACCCTACACCTACCCTACACCTACCCTACACCTACCCTACACCTACCCTACACCTACCCTACACCTACCCTACACCTACCCTACACCTACCCTACACCTACCCTACACCTACCCTACACCTACCCTACACCTACCCTACACCTACCCTACACCTACCCTACACCTACCCTACACCTACCCTATACACCTACCCTACACCTACCCTACACCTACCCTACACCTACCCTACACCTACCCTACACCTACCCTACACCTACCCTACACCTACCCTACACCTACCCTACACCTACCCTACACCTACCCTACACCTACCCTACACCTACCCTACACCTACCCTACACCTACCCTACACCTACCCTACACCTACCCTACACCTACCCTACACCTACCCTACACCTACCCTACACCTACCCTACACCTACCCTACACCTACCCTACACCTACCCTACACCTACCCTACACCTACCCTACACCTACCCTACACCTACCCTACACCTACCCTACACCTACCCTACACCTACCCTACACCTACCCTACACCTACCCTACACCTACCCTACACCTACCCTACACCTACCCTACACCTACCCTACACCTACCCTACACCTACCCTACACCTACCCTACACCTACCCTACACCTACCCTACACCTACCCTACACCTACCCTACACCTACCCTACACCTACCCTACACCTACCCTACACCTACCCTACACCTACCCTACACCTACCCTACACCTACCCTACACCTACCCTACACCTACCCTACACCTACCCTACACCTACCCTACACCTACCCTACACCTACCCTACACCTACCCTACACCTACCCTACACCTACCCTACACCTACCCTACACCTACCCTACACCTACCCTACACCTACCCTACACCTACCCTACACCTACCCTACACCTACCCTACACCTACCCTACACCTACCCTACACCTACCCTACACCTACCCTACACCTACCCTACACCTACCCTACACCTACCCTACACCTACCCTACACCTACCCTACACTTACCCTACACCTACCCTACACCTACCCTACACCTACCCTACACCTACCCTACACCTACCCTACACCTACCCTACACCTACCCTACACCTACCCTACACCTACCCTACACCTACCCTACACCTACCCTACACCTACCCTACACCTACCCTACACCTACCATACACCTACCCTACACCTACCCTACACCTACCCTACACCTACCCTACACCTACCCTACACCTACCCTACACCTACCCTACACCTACCCTACACCTACCCTACACCTACCCTACACCTACCCTACACCTACCCTACACCTACCCTACACCTACCCTACACCTACCCTACACCTACCCTACCATATTTTTTTTTTTTTTTTTGGGATGTAAAATAGATGTTGGCCGATTCTCATAGATACCGGATAAGCACAAAAAATTTCATCAAAATCGGTCAAGCCGTTTCGGAGGAGTATGGCAACGAAAACTGTGACACGAGAATTTTATATATTTGTCGGGTTTAGTCAATAGTACGGACGTCAAAACAAATCACAAGCAAGCCCCTAGCGGCAGTCAATAGCAACTACGCATTGGCGCGCTTTTATAAGCACTTGCGAGGTGCGGAATATGGCAGTTGAGTCAGTTGAGTACTGACAGCCGTAGAGCTAAGACGTCGTAGAATCAGTGTCGATCCGTAATATTAGTAAGCAAGAATGTAACTTGAGTTTTATTTGAAAATACACAGTGTATCGAATACCTTATGTGATTTCATTTGCACGATTGACCCACCGACCTGCCCACACACGATGTCTTAACCTAAGGGAATATTTCCTGACTTCCCGATGGTTCGCATCTATCGGCCAGCCTTGATGCGACATCAGAATTGGGATTCAGTCGTGCTAATGAGATCACACTTAAAAACAAAGCTAGTGAAAATGTCGGTTACATTCTTGCAAAAAAATTGTCAGTTGCGACTACCCTCGGTATTAAATAATGAAAAACCAGTCTGGAGCGGAGCAATAAGGAGGCTAGCAACAACCAAGGAGCTGGAAAGGTCAAGGAGGAGCGTGTGGACGTGTGGAAAGATCCATACACACGGATCTTTATGCCAATCTGGTGAGTCGTTTTCATTTTGTTATGACAATGGCCAAGAGTGTTCATTATTCAAAATTCTGATTTTGTGTACGGTATGGCGGTCAGTGGATCGTCGGGGTGGCCCGTGTCAGGTCATAATTTCATGTTAGTTATCGCTGATCAAGTTTTAGTGTTGCTGAAGAGTTATTATTCTACTATCACTGGTAATAGTCCGTAGCTGGCTATTATTGTTCGGACTTTAGAGAGCGATGTAGTAGCATTGCCGTACCAAATACATCATTCTGGAAATTATGATAATTCGTAATGAAATTATTAGTTTTGAGTTAATGGAATTTGATTATGAGGCTTCTATGCTTTTTCTTTTCAGTTTGAGGTTGGTATTTAGATAGTTTGGGCCTAATATGTGGCATCGTTAATTGCGACTTAAAATTCCACTAACGCTATGGCATTCATTGGATTCTCTAAAGCCCATATACCTACCTAGACATTTGGGTCCTGTACTGTGTGGTCTGTGTGGTTCATGTCCACAATAACCCATTTTGCTGTGCCGGTTTAGTTTACTACACCGCTGCACTGGTTAATTTCCATCAAATCTGAGTATGGTTAAGATAACTGTGTGAACATATACTCTCGTAATGTTTTTCACGTTTCAGATACCATATTGCGTCGAAGTGGAGCCTCTGCTGCAGGCTAGCGGTTTAGATGGTGTATGCGAAGGCTGATATGTCAACACCCGAGAGGTTAAGAGGAACGGCAGGCTAGCAGTTCGCAGGTGGTAGCCGAACATTACAACCACAGCTGTGAAGTCGGGCGCTCGCAAGTTTCGAATGGAATACTCGGTGAGTCGCTTCTATTTTATTTCGATAGTGAGGTCGAATGTTCTCTAGTGAAGAGATGCTATTTCAAAATTTAAGAGTGTTCATGTTTGACCACTGAGTTGGTCGTGGTTACATCTAGCACTATCACTAGGTAATTAAGACACACTTGTAAGCAAGTAGTTAATGAGTTTCCTATTGGCGGTAGATTCATCATTTGGTTCAGTACGAACTTTAGGATTTAATATCCCATAAGAAGATGAGCTCGTGGCTCAATAATAACAGCTGCACGGGTCGATCATCAAGGTTAAGCAACGCTTGACGAGGTCGGTCCATGGATGGGTGACCATTTCAACATACCGAGTTTCCTCCGTGCCTCGGAAAGCACGTTAAGCCTTTGGTCCCGGCTGTCATTTGAAGATCTTTGACAGTCGTTACGGGTGGTCAGAAGCTTGAGATCTGACAGCAGTCTTGCCAAGGGGTACCGTGTTACCCAGTTACTGGGTTGTGGAGGTCAGATAGGCAGTCGCTCCATGTAAAACACTGGCACTTAGCTGAATCCGGTAAGACTGGAAGCCGACCCCAATATAGTTGGGCAAAGGCTAGGCAGATGATGAAGAAGATGATCTATCCAAAGTGACTTAACAACTAGTCATTTTCAGTGGCAAAGCGAGTTAGTAAAGTCGTTGGGCGAAGGCAATTGTATCAAGTTAGTAACGGTACTAGTCATTTGCGTGTATTCGGAACAGATCTTATGTTGCGTAACGATTTACAACCACCGTCTTCAGATCTGAATTCACTTGCTTACTTTGAAAGTAATATTATGATAGCAGTTATCTCGCGATCGTTTCCTTACATGAAAACTGAGTTGGCGAGCGATAATAAAGGGTTACTGTTGATAATTTGATTTTAAAAGATATTGATCAAAGTTAATTCGTGAAGCTCCTTCACACGAGTTATTATCACGCAAATATTATCAGGCTTAATTGTTTCCCTCATATGAACAGTCGGTGTGTTCCAAGATCTTTGAGTAAAAAGCGCGAATCTTGTGAGAAAGATCCCCGATCACCAAGTTCCTTGAGAATTAGACGTCATAGTTAATGACAATGGTAGTGAGACCAAATCTGATGGCTTGTACACTTGTCATACTCAGAACTTTGGACCGCACCTCATGAGTAACATGTGGCGATGGGTCAACGAAGAAGTTTCATGAGTTGAGTGTGCATTGCCTTTGAATTATGGTAAAGAGTAACAGATTTTTTACAATAACTTTGTTTAGTTGTTGAACTTTTTGATCGTTGGACCTTTTTCTAATGAAGTATTGTGTGGGAATCTCTGGTTCGAAAACTAAATAGGACCTGTATTAGGTCCACGATAGGTGATTATGACAGGACGGTGATCGTTACACACCGAAAGCTTTAAATAAGTACGCTTAGAACCTACAAGTATGCACAAGGTAGGTTAGGGCAGATGCCAGCGGGTTATGTACCAGTCGATGTTAATATCAAAAGGATTTTGATGATAATGAGCAAGCTTAAGGTGTCGAGTAAATCAGTCTATCGAACGTATTACGTTTGACCGTACCAGTGGATTCTGGTGGAGGTCGGGGGGGAGAGACCGTTGTGAGAGCAATATAATTGCTGGTCGGCTAGAGAGCCATGGCGTTGGAGGTTTTACTCGAGGGTTTCTATAAGCTTGGCAGTTGTTGCTGCAGTAGTTTTAAAGTTTGTTTGGAGCGACTAGTGGTACATGGCCCAGGGTAATGATTTGGTTAAAGAGTAGAGTTCTCAAATTTCCCAATTTTCACGAATCCAATAATCTAGTTAGGTCAGGAGTAGCCGAGCGTTGTGTGGCAGCTGTGAGCCTAGGTGGCAACTATTGGCTGTGTGGCAACTGTTGGCCGGTGTGGCAACTGTTGGCCGGTGTGGCAACTGTTGGCCTGTGTGGCAACTGTTGGCCTTTATGGCAGTGGTAGGCCTGTATGGCACCTGTAAGTCTGTGTGACACTGTCTGGTGTGAAAAGTCATGTTTGTGTTAGGAACCTTAAAGAAAGTTCCTATTGAGTCATGAGGTTAAAAGTAAACTCGCAGTCACGCGTGTGGTGAGATCATGTTAATGTTGATGACGTTCGAATCGTCAAGCCCTCATTACGAAAATTGAAATAATTTTGGTTTTCTAATTTTGATTACTATGCGTAGATCGTGTTGGTAAGACACACAAAGTTCGAGTACCAATTGAGATTGTAGATGAATTAGATAATGAATTGACGTAACATATGACAGACTAAATCTCTGTGAACAGGTTCTGAGTTCAGAGAGTTGAGTTGACTCGACATCGTGGGGATGAGAGCTATGTTAAGATAGCTAGGAGAGTTATAAGATAGCTAGGAGAGTTATGAGATAGCTAGGAGAGCTATGAGATAGCTAAATATCGTGAATTAGATACCTGTTGGTTTCTTTTTCTTGATTTGATTTGAGATTAATGACTATCAGTGGTACTTTATCTTTGTAATCACGAAGATTGGGTGCTTTTAGGTACCAAATCGATGAGGTTGCTATTTTCTTTAAATTGGAAATAGAATAACTCGTTCCTTGCAATAGTGAACAGAGAGATTTAAATGATCATGTTTGATTGTTTCAAAATGTTTCCTCACTCTAGTGTATGAGTCAGGATTGGACGAGCAGATACTGTTTGAAAATTTTGTATTTTTCAGAAAAACATCCCTTGTATGATGGGAGATTGCCAGGATGGAGTGGACTAAGACGACGTGTGGTGCAACACGAGGTGACCATGAGATGGCATGGAGCGAGGACAAGAAGATGATGCCTGCGGGTGATAGATTTGGGGATCTGTCACCTGAGAGAGGCCCGAGAAGGCGACGTGTGTGTTCCACGTTCGCCTCTCAAGAGGAATTACGGCCTAGAGAACACCATGTGGTTTTAGTCAGTAGGAGTCTGACAGACCCCTCAGCTTTCCCCAAGGGCTGAGGACATCCATTGAGGATTTCCACATGATTCGATACACTGTTAAAACCTGACAATGAGAAACAGACGAGGACGCCTGTCTCGCAGGATGGCCGTGTCGGGTTTAGTCAATAGTACGGACGTCAAAACAAATCACAAGCAAGCCCCTAGCGGCAGTCAATAGCAACTACGCATTGGCGCGCTTTTATAAGCACTTGCGAGGTGCGGAATATGGCAGTTGAGTCAGTTGAGTACTGACAGCCGTAGAGCTAAGACGTCGTAGAATCAGTGTCGATCCGTAATATTAGTAAGCAAGAATGTAACTTGAGTTTTATTTGAAAATACACAGTGTATCGAATACCTTATGTGATTTCATTTGCACGATTGACCCACCGACCTGCCCACACACGATGTCTTAACCTAAGGGAATATTTCCTGACTTCCCGATGGTTCGCATCTATCGGCCAGCCTTGATGCGACATATTAGATAATAATAATAATAATGCTTGAGCCAGCTGTCAACGTGTCGGCCCAACGTCTATCGGATCAGGTGCGGGTCATCCAGCGTAACCGTATGCTGGATGACGCCGACTTGATGGACTGCGTGAGGAATCACGGAGTAGCCGTGTCTCGCCTGCCTTGCCACCGGCCGCGGTGCAACTGCAACCCAATGTTTCACCGCGACCCGACCATGTTGGAGAGGATGACGACGACGGGGCTATATCCGTGAGAACCCAATGCAATGTACGATTGAGGAGCGCTTTGGAATGTGCATTCCGAGAGTATCGTTCCACACCGCCTGAACTTAGACCAAGATTACCTCGTCTGCCCATGCATAAGAAAAATAGGGCGCTGGTGTGTGCTCTAGATTCGCAGCTATCAAATGTTTTTGATAGCAGCAAAGACCTTACTGATACCCACTCGATCTTGTATTGCGCGGCTGCAGCGGCATGTCGTGTAGCTAACGTCAAGTTTTCCAAAACTGATAGAGCTACACGACCAGCAATACCAGCTTGGCAGTACAGGATTGAGCGTCGTATCGGTGAGGCTAGAGCACTCATCGGCAAGCTTATCTGCTTCAGGGAGGGCAACACTCGCCCTAGAGTGATGCGCTTTGTGAGGCGGGCGTTCTCGGCGACTGATATCAGTTCTCGAGATTATATGTCCCGCGTCACAGAGCGTATCGACTTCCTGAAGCAGAAGATCTATGCATGGGCAAGCCGTATTCGACGGTACAAGCGGCGAGTGGAAAGATACACTCAAAATCGCACATTTCAGAACAACGAAAGGTGGGTTTATAGGGCTTGGGAGCGACCCGACCAAGGTGTGACTGATACGCGCCCACCGGATAATGACGCCATGTGTTCGTTCTGGCGCGATATCTGGTCGGTGCCTGTCAGTCACACCGAGGGTGACTGGACTCGGGAGGTCGAGCAGGCGTGCGATCCGATACCACAAATGGGGGCAATTACCATCAGCCCCCAAGATGTGGCTCGTGCAGTCCGTCCGTTGCCCAATTGGAAATCTCCAGGGCCGGACGGACTGCAAAACTTTTGGATTAAATGGTTCCAAAGGTCGCACGCTCGTTTGGCATCTCAATTCCAGTCTGCCTTAGAGTCAGGCTCGCTGCCCCAGTTCCTAACGACAGGAATAACCCACCTGCTCTATAAATCGGGTAGTACTGCGGAACCTAAAAATTATAGACCGATAACGTGTTTACCGACGGTCTATAAAGTTCTTACATCCATTCTGAGAGCGAAAATTAATCAACATATTGACAATAATGCCATCATGTCTGCTTCTCAGAATGGATGTAGGAACGGGTCCCGCGGTACTAAGGAGCTGCTCCTCATAGACATTGCCATTAGCCAGCAGGTTCGCCGTTCTCGCAAGGATCTGGCGACATGTTGGATAGATTACAAGAAGGCCTATGACTCAGTGCCACATACATGGCTCATAAGGGTGTTGGAGTTGTATAAAATTGATGCAACACTGCGCACCTTCCTGACGTCATGTATGAGGCAGTGGAGGACGGTCCTTCACTATCCAGGATGTCGACAGATTCAGGAAAACAGTGAACCTATAAGGATTGAGCGCGGTATATTTCAGGGCGACAGTCTGAGCCCTTTGTGGTTTTGTTTAGCCCTGAACCCTCTCAGTACACTGCTGGAGGGTTCGGGCCTGGGCTATCGGTTGAGAAGAGGTGGTCAGGTCATATCACAGCTCCTTTATATGGATGATTTGAAGCTCTTTGCCCCCAACAACTTGCAACTGATGAAGCTACTGAAGGTGACAGAAACCTTCAGTGACGCCATCAGGATGGAATTTGGTGTGGACAAATGTGCAGTCATGCATGTAAAGCGAGGGGAGATTATGGAATCCGTGGGAATACAACTCTCGGATTCCATATACCTTCGATCCCTCTCCTCAACCGAAACTTACAAGTATTTGGGTATGTCGGAAGCATTAGGCATCAATGCTAGTGACGTGAAACAGTCGTTGAAGGAACGCTTCTTTGGCCGCCTGAATAAAGTACTAAATAGTCTTTTATCGGGCGGAAACAAGGTGCGCGCCTTCAACGGCTGGGTCATGCCGGTGTTGATGTACTCTTTCGGCATACTCAAATGGACTCAGACAGAACTTGGCGCCCTGGATAGGAGGGTCCGCACGCTGCTTACCGCAAATCGTATGCATCACCCACGTTCATCGGTTATGAGACTGTATATCCCACGGAAGTGCGGTGGTCGTGGCTTTTTAAATGCTAAGACCCTGCACAACCGCGAGGTATGCAGTCTTAGGGAATACTTCCAGGCCGCCGACGTGGGTATGCATCGAGATGTAGTAGCGGTGGACAAGGGCCTCACCCCGCTCTCCTTGGCTAACGAGAACTGGCGCAAACCTATAGTATTAGATACTAATGACCGCAGGGAGGTATGGCAGAGCAAGGAGCTTCACGGACGCTTCTACCGGGTCCTACATGGGCCCGATGTAGATCTTTTAGCATCCGTGGCCTGGCTGCGATTTGGTGACCTTTTCGGGGAAACCGAAGGTTTTGTCTTTGCGATTATGGACGAAGTTATGATGACAAACAACTACCGGAAATATATTGTGAAGGACGGCACGGTTGACATTTGTCGGGCATGTCATCGGCCGGGGGAATCAATCAGACACATTATTTCCGGTTGTTCTAGTCTGGCTAACGGAGACTATTTGCATAGACACAACCTTGTAGCCAGGATTATCCACCAGCAACTTGCTCTTAAATACAATCTTGTGGAATCGGAAGTGCCTTACTATAAGTATGTGCCCGACCCAGTTCTCGAAAATGGCAATGTCACGTTGTATTGGGATCGGTCTATCATCACTGACAGGACTGTTGTTGCTAATAAGCCTGACATAGTGGTGATAGACCGACTAGAGCGTCGCGCAATGATTGTTGATATTGCGGTCCCCCATGACGAGAACCTCGTGAAGGCGGAGAGAGATAAGAAAAGTAAGTATCTTGATCTGGCTCGCGAGGTTGTCGACATGTGGGATGTGAATACAGCAGTCATTGTGCCGATAGTCGTGACGGCCAATGGTATAATAGCCAAGAGCCTCGACGAACATCTTAAGAGGCTCTCGTTGGGCAGCTGGATCAAGGGCTTGATCCAGAAAGCGGTACTCCTGGACACGGCTCGTATTGTTAGGAGGTTCCTCTCTCAGGAGCCCTGACCACCGGTAGCTTGGACCCTGTTCCCGATACCGGTGGGCTACTATTTTTGTATTTTTAAATGTTTTTTTATTTTATTTTTTTAGAATGATATTTAAAAATGTAAAAATATGTAAATATAATAAATAAATGGAATAATAATAGTAAAACAATAAGAAAATAAACACGTCAACGATAACACGATCATGTCGTTCTCTCAGAATGGATGTAGGAACGGGTCCCGCGGTACTAAGGAGCTTCTCGATACCGATGGGCCCCTATTTTTTATATTTTAAATGTTTTATGGGGATTTTATTTAAGAAATATTTAAAAATGTAGAAAGTAAGAAGAATATGGAATAAAAGAAAATAATTATAAAATAAATAATAATCAAAATAAAAATAAGAATAAAAAAATAAACACGTCGACGATAACTCGATCATGTCGGTCTCTCAGAATGGATGTAGGAACGGGTCCCACGATACTAAGGAGCTTCTGCTTACATATATGGCCATTAGCCAACAGGTTCTGCGTTCCCGAAAGGATCTGTTGACATGTTGGATAGATTATAAGAAGGCCTATGATTCGGTGCCTCATACATGGCTCATGAGGGTGCTAGAAATGTATAAAATAGATACAACTCTACGTAACTTCCTGATGTCGTGTATGGGTCAATGGAGCACAGTCTTTAGCTATCCAGGATGTCAAAATATCCAGAGGAATAGCAAACCTGTAAGGATCGAGCGAGGTTTATTCCAGGGCGATAGTTTGGGCCCACTTTGATTTTGCCTGGCCCTGAATCCTCTAAGCATGCTGCTGGAGAATTCAGGGCTAGGCTATCGGTTGAAGAGATATGGATGATTTGAAGCTCTTTGCCCCCAGCAATCTTCAGCTGATGGAGCTACTGAAGGTAACTGAAACTTTTAGTAACGCCATCAGGATGGAGTTTGGTGTGGACAAATGTGCGGTCATGTATGTAAAGCGAGGGGAGATTGTGGAATCCGTAGGAATTCAACTCGTGGATTCCATAAACCTGAGTTTCCTCTCTCCAAATGAAACCTATAAGTATTATGGAAGTGTTAGGTATCAGCACTACTGACATGAAGCAATAATTGAGGGAACGCTTCTTTGGCCGCCTGAAGAAGGTATTCAATAGCCTTCTTTCAGGCGGAAACAAGGTGCACGCCTTCAACGGTTGGGTCGTGCCGGTATTGATGAACTCTTTCGACATACTCAAATGGACTCAAACGGAGTTCGGTGCCCTGGATAGGCGGGTCCATACATTACTGACTGCATATCGAATGCATCACCCACGATCGTCGGTCATAAGATTGTATATCTCGCGAGAAGTGTGGAGGCGAGGCTTTTTAAATGCCAAAAACCTCCACAACCGCGAGATATGCAATCTCAAAGAATATTTTCTAAACACAGACGTGGGTATGCATCGAGATGTAGTTACAGTGGACAAGGGACTCACTCCGCTCTCCTTGGCGAATGAGAACTGGCGCAAGCCTGTACAGTGCTTGACACTAACGATCGCAGGGAGGTATGGCAAAGCAAGGAGCTTCACGGACGCTTTTTCCAGGCCCTACATGGGTACGATGTAGACCAATCAGCGTCCGTAGCCTGGCTGCGTTTCGGTGACCTCTTTGGGGCAACCGAAGGTTTTGTCTGTGCAATTATGGACGAAGTTATCATGACGAATAATTACCGGAGATTTATTGTGAAGGATGGCCCGGTTGACATCTGTCGGGCATGTTACCACCCGGGTGAATCGATCCGCCTCATTATCTCTGGTTGTTCTCGTCTAGCTAACGAAGAGTACTTGCATAGGCACAACCTTGTAGCCAGGATTATCCATCAGCAACTTGCTCTGAAATACACTCTTGTGGCATCAGAGGTGCCGTACTACAGGTATGTGCCCGACCCAGTTCTCGAAAATGGCAACATCACATTGTACTGGGATCGATCCATCATCAGTGACAGGACTATTATCGCTAATAAGCCTAATCTAGTGGTGGTGGACTGAATCGAGAGGCGTGCAATTATTGTTGACATAACTGTCCCGCATGACGGGAATCTCGTGAAAGCCGAGAAAGATAAGGAAATCAAGTATCTTGACTTGGCTCGCGAGGTTGTCGACATGTGGGATGTGGACACAACGAACATTGTACCCATAGTCGTGTCAGCCAATGGCTTAATAGCCACGAGCCTCGACCAACACCTTAGGAGGCTCGCGTTAGGCGGCTGGATAAAGGGCCTGATCCAGAAAGCATAATTGCTGGACACGGCTCGTATCGTTAGGAGGTTACTCTCTCTGGAGCCCTGACCACCGGTAGCTTGGACCTTGTTCCCGATACCGGTGGGCCTCTGTTCTATAATTTTTTGTATTTTTATTTTGTATGTTTTATAAAAATATTTATAAATGTATAAAATAAGAAATTAAATTAAATAAAGGAAAAATAAAAAAGATACAACTATTAAAAAAAATATATATATATAAAATTAATTAATAATCCTGTAACATTTCAATTAATTAATAAGCATTGATCACCACACACAAAATAAAGAAGGAAAATATTTTTATTTTCAACGATATAATTTTATCACCAGCTCCGAACGAAAGTGATACTTTTTTCTTAATGTCTGACAAAATGTGACATTTATGAAAAAATGGGTGCCCCCGTATTAGCAATTATGACCCGATGAGTCCCAAATAAACGTCATACAATTTTCTCACGCCGCCGGTGCTAGCATTTAAGACAAAAATGGCTTTATCGCCCAAACTGCGATGAAATGTGTGACTTAAGCCATGTCACACACAGTAAGCCGTGCTCGCCGGGCAGCAACAAGAAAGCCATTTCGCGCCTTTAAAATATGTCACATGTTTGACCCGTGCTAGCATTACGGAAAAAGTAAGGATTTGCAACATCAGGGGCGATTTTTTTTTTTGCTGTCCTTTTTTTTTCTGGCGCCTCTTCTATTTAAATTATTTACAATCCATTACTTACCGATATCTTTCAATCAATACAAAAAAGTTTTTTTTTTCCAAAGTGAGGTGCTAGGTTCACAGAGCCGGATGCCCCTCAAGTTAAAGGGGAAAATTTACAAGTCCGTGATTAGTCCTGTTGATGTATGTTGGGCTGTGATAAAGATGGATTAAATGAGATTGCATGTAACAGAGGTAAGAATGTTGAGATGGATGTGCGGATTGACGAGAATGGATAAAGTGTGAAATGAGTACATTAGAGGAAGTTTGAACGTGGCGCCAGTGACAGAAAAGTTGAAAGGAAACCGTTTGTCCTGGTATGGCATGTGATGAGAAGGTATGAAACGCATGTTTCTAAAAAAGTTATGAATATAAATGTGGATGGAGACGGATGGGACGGCCAAAGAAAAGATGGATGGACTGTGTGAGTGATATGAAAAAAAATGGAGTAAGTGATGGTGTGATGGGGTATGGAAGAAGAAAACGTGTTGCGCCGACCCGTAAGTTATTATTTGGTATTAATTGTTTTCCTAAAAATGGTGCTAGAAACCAAGCGGTAAATATTTATACGTAGAAGTGAAAGGGATGCTGTTCAGCGTAACATGAAAGTATTTCGCCGGGGCTACAATAATTTTACGGGAAGAAAGGCGTAATAGCTTATACAAAATATAATCTCTCGTGATCTGAGTGTTAAGTGTTTATTGATATAATAAGTTTATTTTCATAAACGTGGTTAAATATTTTACAGGGGGGTGACCATAAGCTCTTAGAGCGGTATTAATTTGATATCGAGTAAGTGACAGATGTATACAAGTCATATACATCTGTCCCTTATTCGATCTCAAATTGATACCACTCTAAGAGCTTATGGTCACCCCCCTGTTCCTCTTTGTTGACAAATTTAGTGTAAAGATGTTCACTGGTTGTTTGTGTTATATTTCTAAGAGTAATGCAATAAATAATACATAACTTTGTCAAGAAAATTTTCCATGCAATAAAGCTGTTATTGTAATTTATTCTAAAAAAATAATATTTATTTATGGTAATAGGTACTTCGAATTGACATAGAACTTTCATGATTTCAGATTTTTGAGTGTACCTTTTTTCACATGGTACCTATGAAGTTCTTCTATTAAAAAATGTGCTACATTCGATTATCGACTGTCAGTTGTTTTTTTTTATTCAGCTTAGACAAAAAAGAAGTATACTTCTAAAATTCGAATAACAAAGAATTGAAAGAGATGGTGGAAGCTGATCCGAGCTAAACTACCCAGGAATTAGCGGCATGGTTTAACATTACCTTACCAGGAATATTGACTCATTTGCGTCAAATCAATAAAATAAAATATATGAAAAATGGGTGCCTCATGATTTGACTGATCTGCAGAAAGAAACGCGTGTTGAAACTTGTGTTGCCTTGTTGAATCGATACAGAAATTAAGGAATATTGGATCGAATTGTGAAATGTGATGAAAAGTGGATTCTTTACGATAACCGTAAATGAAAAATGCAATGGCTGACCCCAGATCAAACGCCGCAACAGTGTCTAAAGCAAAGCTTACCAATAAAAAGGTAATGGTAACTAACTGTTTGGTAGTCTCAGCATTGTGTTATTCACTGTAGCTTTCTACGATCTGGTCCAGCAATAACGGCAGATGTCTACTGTGCCGAACTCCGAACAATGATAGCAAAACTAGCAGTGAAACAGCCCCGACTCTTGAATCGATCTTAACCATAATTGATCCATGATAACGCGAGACCTCATACAGCACGAGAATCCGTTTTAACTCTACAGGAACTGCAATTAGAAACCAGTCACCCTCCGTATTCGCCAGACATTGCTCTAACGGACTACCATTTTTATCTTGATTTGGACAATTTTCTACGTGATATAAAGTCTTCTTCTCAGGAGGCAGTACAAAATGCTTTCACACAGTTTGTCAAATCTAGATCACCAAAGTTCTATCGCAAAGGCATAAATGACCTTCCTATTAGATGGCTGCAATGTATAGATAATAATGGTGATTATTTTGATTAAATATATATTTTCAATAAAAAAAAAAACTAAATTTCAATTTTTCTGAGGACTAGTTTTCTGCCAGCATAGACAGAAAACTGAAGGGAAATGGCCACCTTCTTTGAGACTATGATGGTCCAGAAGGAGGCCACCGAGCAAGATTGTGAGAGGGCCGATTCCATTCGGAGAAGAAAGCATCGGGGAGGCAACCACCCCGATTCTTCTCCAAAAAATCCACTCGTATGAGTCATTTTAACCGTTTTTGCATCGTTCAAATATTGGAACTCAATGCTATGCTTAATTTCAACTAGTTTACTTAACTTCATTTGGCTCGGCGGTATAGAAGGCGACACTTCTCCTCTGCTTGAACGGTCGCCGGTTCGAACCTCAGCACAGATTCCAGCTCTTTTTGTGGATTCTAAACTATCATTCAGATTCTATCAGTACCACATATACGCAACCATGACCGAAATCAATAACGTCACCGTCAGACGCGCACGAGCGCACTCAAACTCCGACTTCAACTTGGATGAAAGCCTCATCAGTCACACACTAGATGGCACTGTATGTAGTATGCCAGACATATCAGATGATGATGATATTAATTACTCAATTAAAAAAAAACTATCGATGACCTCACCATTAAACTCGGTAGTGCAAATGGAGAAATTGACTCACTAAGCCTTGAAATTGAAAGGCTTAAAAATGAGAATCAAAATCTGGTAAGAAAAGACTCACTCTACAAACAAATAGTGACAAGCCCAATACAATCTCCTACCACCACGCCAAAGAAAAGGGGACATAAATATTCAAAACAAGCAGGATGTATAAATAACCAAACCCAGACTGATTCCGATATAGTAGCCAAAGATAAAGTAACTAAAAGCTATGATGAACAAAAGACCATCAATACACATTCCAGTCCACAGATGGCGCCACCACCTTCGAATGAGCAAGTGACAATGAAAAATAAACTAGTAAACAAAACGAAATTGAAAAATAACCTATGTATATTAAGTACTAATAAAACTAACAATAATGTATTAACTTTGGCAGAAAAGTACTTTCAAGACAATTATCACATATATGTCAGTACCTAACACCAAATGTTGGTATTGTGCACCTTCTACGAGATATACAGACAAAACTCAGAAATTACACAATGAGCGATTTTTGTGTGATAATGATCGGCGAGGA
Organism: Orthosia incerta; assembly: GCA_948252205.1. NCBI lineage: Eukaryota > Metazoa > Arthropoda > Insecta > Lepidoptera > Noctuidae > Orthosia > Orthosia incerta. Next base: position 26,987,887 of record OX411745.1, on the reverse strand, counting down.
AGATTTTAAAACTACAAAATGTTACTTTGATATAATTACATATATTAGAAACGTATTACAGGACATAAAGAACACAAATATAATAATTGCTTTGCCAACATACAAGTGTAGTGATAACTATAATATTTTATATAACTCAAGACTGGAAATGTTCAACAACATGCTGTATATGGACATTATTACGCATCAATACTCATATATTCTGGACTCTAATTTGAACTTAAGCTATCACCAGTCTACGTACACAAGGTCGGGCGCCTTGAAAGACTACACCGTGGGAATTATTTTTAAAGACCTATTCAACATTCAATTGGAAATCTTAGAAGAAAATGCGCTCAACGCAAAAAAAGAACCAAAAGAACAGTTTTTTCTCCAATAAATATATTAACATTTTACACCAAAATATTGCAGGTTTATTAAATAAATCAAATGCTCTTACGGTGTGCTTAAATGAACTATCTGATATTAATATAAATGTGGATATTATATGTATTACCGAACATTTTATCATGAAAGGTAACGAAAAACAACTATGCATACCAAATTACAGTTTGGCTGCATGTTATAGTAGACAGGAAAAGAAGAGAGGAGGAGCATGTATTATTGTTAATAATTGTCACCAATGGAAGGAGATACCTCAAATATTTGTCATTGCCAGGGGTTTTCGAGTGTTGTGCTGTTGAGCTTATTAATTATAGGTTAATGGTTGTATGTATCTATAGAGTACCAAATGCTAAGAATTTAAATGATTGTTTTGATAGACTTGAGAATTTGCTCAAAGAAATGTCCTACAAGCGGACCAAGAATGTTGTAATTGCAGGCGATTTTAATATAGATATTTTAAAACCGAATAATAATTCCGTTACACTGGAGTATCTGCTATTAGGTTTCAACATGAAACTTGCTCTTAAACAGCCAACTCGAATGGCTAGTCAGACGTGCATAGATAATTTTGCGCATAATTTAAAAAAGACTTGTAAAGCGGATGTATTAGAATTTGCGTTATCAGACCATACAGCACAGCTTCTTCAATGCCCAGTTCCAAATGTGTGCAGTATAAAATTCTGGTATATAACTAGAAGAGATTACAATAACGAAATTATGGTGAAATTTAAAAATAGTATAAACAGTCTCAAATTTTCGGAGTTCTATCTTACTGATGATCCCAGCGTAGCTTATAATGAATTTGTCAACATATTTAAATTATTTTACGACTTGTGCTTTCCATATAAAGAAATAAAAATCAACGTAATAAAAAAACCGAAATGGCTGTCACATGGCGTTAAATTATGCAGTAGAAAAAAGAGGCAACTTTTGTGGCAATCCAGATTGAAGCCTAACCACGAAAGCAAAACGAAATTCACTTCTTATTCTAGACTATATAATTTTTTTATAAAATAATTATGTCTCTAAAAAACACTGGCAGTGTAGGTTTTGATGGCATCGCCACAAAGGTGCTAAAGTCAGTGTCAGCCGAGATATGCGGTCATCTAAGCCACATACTCAACCTCATTATTTGTGCGGGTATATATCCTGATGCTTTAAAAACATCTATAATTAAACCTTTATTTAAGAAAGAAAGTAAGGAGTTGATGGAATATTATAGACCAATTTCACTCATACCGGTTATTGCAAAAATATTTGAGAAATACATCTACAGAGAATTATATAATTATGTGGAGAAAAATAATATACTTTGTGAAGAACAAAAAGGATTAAGACAGCACAAAACCATTAATATGGCAATTTACGACTTTTTGTATACTATTGTTAGAAGCAAAGATAAACGATCCCCCATATGTGCTATATTTTGCGATATGACTCAGGCGTTCGATTATGTCCATTATAATACCTTACTAAATAAATTGGAAATCTATGGCATTAGAGGTGCTCGAACTTATAAAATCTTATCTAGAAAATAGAACACAAATAACCGAAGTTAGCCGCATTAATTTTGTTAATAAACATGAAGAGATAACAAGATCACGAGAACGTAAAATCTCATACGGTGTACCACAAGGAACCGTTATGGGCCCGTTTTTGTTTATATTGTATGTCAATGACATGCCCATGTCCCTTGAACAACCTATAACAATGTTTGCAGACGATAGCACAGTAACGATCCCTTGTAAAAACGTAATTACCTATGAAAATGACATTAATAGTTCTCTTAACTCACTAATTAAATGGCTAGACAAGAATAATTTAATTATAAATTTAAATAAGACAAAGATAATGCACTTTAGACAGCGTACTCCCGGCTTAACTAATCTTCATATACACTACAAAAGTAATATGACCACTTATCAAAATGATATTAATAAATCGCTTCTTAATATCATCCGTTGGATGAATAATAATAATCTCGTGATAAATTTGAGTAAAACTAAGGTGATGCACTTTCATCAACGGCAATCACATCCAAATATTGATGTAACTTATAATAACCAAAGAATAGAAGAAGTTAATAATACTAAGTTTTTAGGTATTACCATCGACAGAGCTTACTTGGAAACCCATGATAGAAGAACTTTGTAAACGCCTGAGTAAATCTGTTTATGCACTCTTTCAGTTATTAAAAAAGGTAAATAAAGATACGTTACTGGTGGCATACCATGGACTTGTAGCTTCTGTGTTGTGATATGGCGTAATTTTTTGGGGGCAGTCGACTGACTGTGAGCTTATATTTAGGATGCAAAAAAGATGTGTCAGAGCAATGTGTAACATTAAAACCACGGATAGCTGTAGACCATATTTTAAGTCTTTAAAAATATTGACCCTTCCAGCATTATACATTTTGGAAACAGCGTTGTTTGTGAAAAGAAACCCACAATTATTTGAAAAAATAACTTCAACTAAAAAAGCTCCATTACGTGCCCAATACGTAAATAAACTATGTCATCTAAAATGTAAGACCTCATTGATGCGAAAAAGTTTTTTTGGTATGGCACCTAAAGTATTTAATAAAATTCCTGATGACATAAAAAACATGACATTATATAAGCTTAAAAAAGCTCTTAATAAATTATTAATTGACAAATGTTATTATACTGCAGACGAATTTTTGAACGACCAATTATTATAATGATGAACTTGATAATAAGTAGGTACTATGACTATTGTTTGACTTTGTTGTATTTGATGTTTTTTATCCTCTTTTTCTGCATGTATTTAATTGATTTAAGATATTATGTTTTAGTCACATAAAATCCAATGACACCTAATGTGTCACTTATAAATTTGAATGTCTTAATTATGACAAAACATAGCGCACCTCCTATTTATGTAAACACCTATGTAAACACCTATGTTTCACAAATAAATTGATTGATTGATTGACTACGAAAATGACAATATTGAAGAAGCAGGCGATACGAAATTTTTAGGATTACAAATAGATTACAGCTTAAATTGGAAAGCACATATAGATATTTTGTGTAAAAAACTGAGTTCATCTGCATATGTTTTATATAGATTATCCTCCTTAGTAGATACCAAAACATTTCTAACGGCTTACTACGGCATAGTTGAATCTGACTTACGCTACGGCATAATTTTCTGGGGGAACTCAACTGATAGAGACACTGCATTTAAGGCCCAAAAACGATGTCTCCGGTCAATGTTTAAACTAAAAACTACAGACACTTCCTAGTATTTATATTTTCGAGGTGGCTGTGTTTGTAAAGCAAAATCCAAGTCGCTTTGAACGCCTAGCGGATGTATTCCCAAGGAATAGGCGTGACAATAGCAAGATATGTCAGGTATCATGTCAAACCGCTTTGATGCGCAACAGTGTTTATTGCATGGCCCCAATTATTTACAATAAATTACCAAGTGGTTGGAAAGATTTAAATACAGTGCTGTTTAAGAGTAGATTACGTAATTTTTTAATAAATAAAACGTACTACAGTGTGGCTGAATTTTTGACAGAGAAAAATATATTTGTTGGTTAATTGAATGATAATTGTAATGATATTGATAATTTATTAATTGATCTATTGTACGATAATTGTAATGATATTGATAATTTATTAATTGATCTATTGTACGATAGTTGTAATGATAATAATAATTTAAATATGATCTATTGAGTGATCATTGTGATGATAATTGTTCTATTGAATTGTATCTATTGAATTGACATTGTGAGCATAATGATTATTTATTGATTGATCTACTGAATGATAATTGTAGTTATATTTTGTTAATTGATCTATTAAATGATAAATGTAATGATAATATATTAATTGATCCATTGAATGATAATTGTAATGATAATTTATTAATTTAAGTTCATGTTGCATAAATAATGTAAATGTTTTCATGCCGAATGGTAAAATATGGCTGAGCTTATCATAACAACTATTGTATATTACCCATATTTGCAAAATAAAATTCTATTCTATTCTATTCCTAAAACGTCGAAACCCCGTCAGCATTATGCGCAAGTGGGACCTGGGGTCACGGGCGGTCAGATTGGGGACTCTGTCCGCACACCAAGTAACTCCAGGAAAGACGGTGGTACTGTGATGACGTGCTACCGTGCACTACGAGGCCCAGGGGAGACGCTCATTCAGTCTCCCCAGGGATGTGCCCTAACAGGCGTTGCACAGAGGGAGTCCCGGGGTGAACTTTTAAGAGGTTACGGGGCCCCGACTACGTGCTGATGGTGATCACCGGGGTGGTTTTAGTGAGGTAATAACCCCACACTCTTTGGTCTTTTCCCCAAAAGTCCAGGGGCCTTTTGAAGGATTCCCGCGGCAACAAAAAAAAAAGAAGGTTAGGCAGGCAGTTGACGGGAGCGAAGCCTCGGGCACAGCTAGTCTATTATAATATTATAAAGCGGAAAGTTTTTTTTGTTTGTTTGTTTCTACCGAATAGGCTCCAAAACTACTGAACCGATTTGAAAAATTATTTCACCAATAGAAAGCTAAATTATTCCTGAGTGATAGTGAAAGGCTATTTTTAAATCCCGAAAATGGGTCCTGTGGGGTGGTCCACGGGAGAGTAGCCGCGGGCAACAGCTAGTAAATTATTAATTTATGAATGTAATGCATCGCTTTCGAAACATTGAGTATAACGGGTGGTGATAGCCGCATACAGATCGGGATTTAGAAAAAGAAAAATAAAAATTTAATTGACAGAGACTACGATCTAAAAAGCAAATTTTGTTATAAACTCCAATGTTTCGAAAGGGTAATAATAATATGTAATTTAATAATGGTCAGGTCCCATAGTCATCCTCCTCCTCATAGTTCTAAGCATTCGGTCCACCCATTACCCAATGTCTTTTGTCTCCATATTTTGCAATAGTACTGTATCAACTTGGGATTGTCCTTGGGTGCAGATCGTTATACCCACTATTTGAGGTATGTTACTATGTCACTTTTATTTCTCGTATGTTTGTTTTTCCTTTTTTTGTATTTATTGAAATATTTTTTGTGATTTTGTGTGTTGTGCTGTGTCTTTTGTGTGCACTAAATAAATGTTTTATCTATCTATCTATCAGTTACATAGTGCATCATACAGGGACAATATTCGGTTGGTGTCAAAATACATTGAAATATGTAAAGCTTTTTCGAGTTGGCTCCGGTCCTGGCCCGCCTTTGAAAGGTATTTAAATTAAACATGGGTACAAAAAGTTAACAAATAATGCATGTACTCACGCAGTGTGATAGCCTGGCTGACGTACTCTTTCTCCGCGTGCACCTGGTCATCTAGTTCGGCTGGCTGCTTCGCTTGGTATTGCGCGTTCATCACCTTGTCTATAAGCCCGTTGAAGATCCCGCGCTGTGTTAGTAGTACCATAATCTGTGAAACAGTAAAATATATCAGCATAGGTCCCTGTATCTGGAAAATACCGAGTGGACACAGAGAAGGATCTAAAAAAAAATGATAGCCTGGAACGTCATGGATTTAATCACGATTAATGATCTAATTTTAATACAATAAATTATTATGCCTAGAACTTCGCTTGTGTAGTTGTGTGTACAAATAATGCATTTTCAAGTGTGTATTTTCGAGGAAATTATAATTCCATTAAAATTGACAGCTGTTCGCGCCGTTTCATTGGCGTTCCTTTATTTTAGGTATAGTTTTTATTCTACCCGCTTTTAACTTTATATTTTTAATTTTCGTTTCGTTTTTTCGGCCATCCATTCTGCGAGCAATGTGCCCTTGCCACTGCCACTTAAATTTGACAATTCTTCGGGTTATGTCCGAAGAAATGAGGATATCCGCAGGAGAACCAAAGTTACCACTTCCTTGCGGTAACTTTGGTTCTCCTGCGGATATCCTCATTTTTGACATGATCACGCAAGGAAACGCCGAGTATAGCCCTCTCCATTTCTCTTTAGATAGTAGTAAAAAATAACTGTACTTAGCGTTAGTAGACGATTGATAGTTATAAAATTAAATTTTATTATAACTATCAATCGTCTAATACGACCCAGTTGGTTTAGTTAACTGCAATTTTAGTATTGAGAATAATACAGCAATTTATCAAATACAAATTGATTAGAGGCACAAAACCCTAAAAACTAGGCCAGTACACAAAAAATCGGCAGTAAAAAAAACTGAGGCCAATAACTTGAAGACTGTTAAGTTTGGGATATGGTATTTCATAGACAAATCAGTCATGAATGATAGAAACTACAACCTTTTAAAGGATATAGGTCGACTTAACCTGTATCCCTGTGTAAAACGCGTTTTCGTATAGTCGCAAGTTATTTTTGTAGACATACTTGTCTGGTGATAGACTAGTTAGAACAATAATGAGTGAACTAAAGAAATATGAGCACTAACCATCATAAGCAGGAACTGCACCAACATTATGACCATGCCTTCCCCGGGAGAGTTGTCCTCAAAGCAGAAAAAACACACCATGACTTCACCGGCTGAAACAAATATGTATGTCACTAAAATTGTCACCATCATCATTTTGCCACATTGATAGGTGCCGTGCGTCTCGTTTCCAGCGGATTCCTGGAACCATCACCAGGTCATTGCTCCACCTAGTGGGAGGCCTTCCAACGCAACGTCTTCTGGTTCGCAGTCGTCATTCCAGAACTTTTTATGAAATTGTCATGTTCTTCTTTAAATCCTGATGATCCCGCCATTGACCTCGATCTCGCATGACCTCCTAGGCGATCTTGCCTGACCACCTAAGCGACCACGCCAGACCTCTTAAGCGATGGATAAGGTCTACGGGGGCGGATGGATGGAGCGAGCAAGCCTTGAAGTTGTCTTTTGAACAGTGGCAGCCGTGGCAGGAGAACACCTAAAGAACAATGGTGAAACCTTAGTTGCCTTTAATTTGAGTGTTTATAATTATGTGAGTTATATATAAAAGAAATTCCATTGATGATCTGCGTTTTTTCAAAGCATCACATTAACTAGTTAACACCGGATAAAAAAAAACGTTATAAATAATAATAATAATAATAATAAATCCTTTATTTAACTCTTCACAAAGTTTCACACCAGTATATACTAAATTTATATAATACCAACAAAAAAAAAGCGTAAAAATATATGATCCTTTGTGAGAGACTGGAGTCCATACTAGGATACCCTGTGTGACGGATCACCAGGCTCCCACCCCGAATCGGTGTCTATGTCAACTATTGCTACAACTTATATCTTAACAAATCACAGACTATATCAGGAGATAATAATATTGTTAATTCAACACAACTACGAGAAAATATAAAAAGGGTAAAATTTAATTCCAAATTTATAAACAACAAGAAAATATAATAAAATTTTGGTAAATATCTTTATCGAATCACAATTTAGTGATGCTTGTGAGTGTGCATATAAAAGAAAGTTTATCTGAAGGTGTTAGTATGTATGGTGGTTATTTAGACATGATGGTAAGATACAAGATACATTCTACGAGGGCACAATGAGCAACTGCTCCGTGGCATCGTAATCCAACCCGTGTAACCAGACTGAGAGTTTTTTTTTGCAAATCTGTTTAGGAAGGGCATAAATTGATAAGACTTCGTTTATTTTGTTGTACAGATAGTTACCGAGGAAACCAAAATGTCGACGGGCGAAAGTTGTATGAGAGCGAATTGTGGGACAGACCGCATGTTTATGACGCTTATCCTTGAATAAGTTAGGGTTATAGGTAAGGTGAGAGTGTTTGCGCAAAATGATATTGTAAATAAAGAGTTGGCGTACAGTTAAAACCTCAACTCTCTCATATAGCTCTTTGGTTGGAAATAGGAACGGCAGGAAATGGCTCACTTTTAAAACGGCCCTTTGTGCACGTTCGATCCGAAGCATGGATGTTTTTGTCGCACCCCCCCATATAGTTATGCAGTAAGAGAGTAACGATTGGCATAATGCAAAATAGACCGTCTTCAAAATTCCAGTGTGCGCAACATGACGAAGATTCTTAAAGACAAATATAAGTTTCCGAATTCTGGAGGCAAGAGCATCTATGTGCTGGTGAAAGCTGAGATTGTTATCTAGTATGACGCCCAAGTACTTTATTGATTCTGTATGTTGTAGATGGGGACATGAGCAATGAGTGTTGTGAGTCAACAAGCACGAGGATGAATGGGCAATAATATTAAGATTATCGAAAGAACAAGGTGGTTTTTTAATATAAAAAGAAATGTACTTCGTCTTGTCGACATTGAGAGCGAGTCTATTGTTAGCCAGCCAAGATAAAACCAATTTTAGCCCAATCTGGGCACTACTATAAACTTCGGGCCAAGTGTCGGCCTCAAACAACAGCGCTGTGTCGTCAGCGAAAGTTACAATCCTACCGCTAGGCAACTTGAGCTCACAGAGGTCGTTGATGAAAGTCAGGAATAAAGGGGGACCGAGAATACTGCCTTGGGGAACTCCGTGTATGACGGGCAGATCAGTACTAGTCCACTCACCAACCTTTACTCTCTGGAATCGATTTGTAAGGTAGTCCGAAAAAAGATTCAGTGGCATACCCCTTACACCAATGTTCTCCAACTTCTTTATCAACAGTGGGACGGAGACCGTGTCAAAGGCTTTCGCAAGGTCCATGAAGATTACATAAATGAAGAGTTATTTGATTTTTTCATTAAATTTTATTAGCTTAGTGTGGGAATTTTGCACTTATTCAGCCAAGTGACAAGTAATAACTATAGTAAAGTACTAATGTCATTAATTGCCTAGTCAACAAATGCTTTTTACCCGACTGCCGGTTTATCAGCCTATGTATGTATGTATGTTTGTTCCTATGTGGCGTTCTAGAGACCAAACGCGTTGGCTGATTTTGATGATTCTTAAGTCAATCAATTTGTCTTAACCTTGCGAGTGTCACTGGCTACATTAAAATTGGAAAAGAGAAAAATAGCGGCTTTTGGGCGCCATATTTTGGGGCCCAATTTTTTGTCTTCTATATGAATCGTGTGGGTTATCGAAATAAAGGGGTTTAAGAGGCTATTTCAAAAATACCTATATTTATTTGAACTCCAAAATGACAACACGATACTCATTAGGGCTAGCTTCTGACAACCAGTGGGCCGTGGTGGAGCACTTATATGGTTTAATGTAACTAAATCGAAAAAAAAATGTTAACTAAAAAGTTATAAATAAAAAATAGTAGTTAATGATACTGTTGCATAATAAGGGGTATTAAAACATGAGTGTGAGTTTAAAAACCGAGCCGTAGGCGAGGTTTTTAATAGTATTCACACGAATAGCCTAGTTATGTGCAGTTTCATACACTACTTTATCTACACTCATACATTTTGGGATTGAACCTACTTAATCTTATTTTTTGCATTTTCCATGCCATAAAGTCGTGATAAATGCATCATATAATAATCTCGACTTTGCTGGTAAGAGATTATGAGTAATGAGTAATCCTTCGCCGCATATAAAATATTTGGAGGCGTCAATTTTTCTTCACATTCACTAATATCAGACATTTTAAGCAAGAATTTTAAAAAGTCATAAAATTCAGTACAACGAAACCTGCAAAACGTATGAATGGCGCCAAAACCCAGCACATCACCGCATTAAATTGCGGTAAAAAAATCGTGCGGCAATAATACCGCATGAAATCGGTGTTTTGCAACAGAATCCACCGCATCGAAGCGCGAATGTAATTCGCGCCCATATTTTGAGCAATATGGCAGATAAAAATGGCAGTGCGTAATAAGCCTAAAGCGGGCATTGTTACAGACAAGTTAAAATTGGAATAATTTTTTTTTTATTAGGTACTATAAAAATGGCATTTCAAAAAATGAAATTTGTCCTGTATCATAATAGAAAAAAAGTTATTTTATGATGCAGTTGTTTGAAAATCGAAGGAAAATGTTGAACTATAATGGTTTTTTTTTTAATTTTTCCTATCCACGAATATAAAGTATGTGTTTTTTGAATTCATAATTGGAACATTACGTTGTGAGTGTAGATAAAGTTTATTACATAATCAAAATACCAGAGAAGCGAACCAAAAAGATTTGATTTTCTTTTATTTTACGTCTTTTTAGTTCTCTTCTTAAGCAGTCTGGTATTTTGATTTTTTTATAAACTTTTTTTATTTATAACTTTTTAGTTAAGAAATACGAGATGAATCGAAATTAGTATTCTGCTACAACATGACAAACTACTGACGAAACGTTGAAACTCTGCAAAAATTCGTGTCTCATATAAAAGAATATCGTTGCGAGGGCTGGATGGTGCATTCCACATTTTAATCAACGAACTCGAACAGAACATAAACGAACTGGACTATCACAATAATCTACTGAAGTCCCAGCGATTAATTCAACACAGATTCAAAATAGGATTAATCGACGGAGTTTGATATATTGCCAACTCACTATTTGGAGTACTAGATAAGCACTTCGCAGAAAAGTACGATCAAGACATCAAACATTTCATTCAACACAATGACAACCATTTATTACACGTTCTCAAAAATCAAATAAGCATTTTGGAAACTGAGCATAACATTATACAACACAACGAGGCGACAATGTTAAAGCAGTTCACCTTGATGAATGACCACATTACTAATCTGGAAAATAAAACAGAAAAGAATAAACATGACACCGCAAATGCATTCTACATAATAACATCGGCAATAGCTGCAGAAAATCTAAAGAAAATCCAACTAACCCTTATCAATACGCTGACAAACATGTACCAGGGTCATATGGACGTACACTTACTATCACCAACTCAAATGCAAACCGAATTAGATAGAGTAGCTAGATAGCTACCTCGCGACGTCACGCTTCCAGAAGTCCAGAATGATGTCAAAATCAAAAGTCAAATATATTTATTTAAACTAGGCCAGTAAGGGGAATTTTTGACGTCATACATATATGAATTAAAATTTACAAGTAGTAAAAGTTGATTCTACCGTGCATTCGGAAAAGTAGCTTGTTATGATGTAAGAGATATCTGCAGACTGTTCAGAATACATGCACGCATTACACAGCAATATTTACTGATGGAAGTAAAAATACCTATTCTGAATGATGCTCTATACGAACTGAATCAACTCATTAGCATACCTCAACGCATTGGCATGAATCGGATGATGTACGTCATCCTAAATTCTGAACTAATAGCATTTAACGCCAACCAATACTCGTTCATACCCCTCGAACAATCTGACGTTCTAGAATGCTAAAAGATCCAGGACAAAACATTAATGTGCAAATTAAACCACACTATCTATCGCACCGGTGACCAACGCAACTCAATTTGCGATAAACAGCAGATCTAAGACAGTGAAGAACCCAGTGGTTACTGTCACACGGAAATAAAGGAATGCGCTGACAAGTGGGTATTACTACACCAGCAAAACATATGGTTTTATAATTGTTGTGGCACGTGCGAATTGCAATTAGTTTGCGGCGCTCAAATGACATCGGAGTCGTTACATCACTCGGGTACGATTACACTTAAACGAGGATGCAACTTGCAGGGTGACTCATTCATGTTGCACGCTTACATAGAACATAAAAGTGACGTTATAGTCAATGAAACATTCGCCATGATCATACCCACGATCTTTCCTATCAACAACATCATCAATACCTCGATCCGTAACTCGTCATTGCCTATCGAAACGCAAGAAGAAATGTTCCAGAAGATTGACACACAACTGCGCTCGATTAAAGAGCAATCAAACCTGGAAAACCTATCCACCCACGACATTCACCACTACACCGCAATCTATGCTATAATAACTATTAGAATTGCACTGTCTGTAACATCGGTGCACTTTTGGAGAAAGACGAGCACCAAAAGACAAGGAGAGGATTCGCGAGATGCGATAAGCAGAAGAGGATGAGAAGAAGAAAATAACATCGAGGACGGGTGTAGCAAAGTCAACAAACGGGATTCAAAAGTGAACGAAGTGACAACTGTTGACTGCGCCTTAAGTGAAGTGAAATTTGATACTGAAAAACATAGTGACTTGTGTGATTAGGGAGTATGACAATTATATTTATGGATTTAAGTGTACATTTACATAACATTTTACTTAAGTCATATAAATGTTATACCTGTTACTACATTAGTGCTCTGCGTCTTATTTTTTATTAGATTAATGTGTATAGTTTAAGTAGTTGTTATCATTCTTTGTGGTGGCAATATGTACGGTGCACGTATATGAGTTTTAAAATTGTAAGTAAGTATAGAGTTGTGCAATACGTAGGCACCTTTGCACTTACACGTGCGACCTACATTAGATATTATGATAACCATGCAGCAGCAGCAAGCCGAGCATTGATGATGCATTTGTACCAATATTTAATTTAGTGTTCTAATAGACGCGGTTTGGATCGGGCAACTTGCATTTTTATTTCTTGATTCCAGCCCGTTGGCACTCATTGACATTGTAAATTACACTGACAATTGCATTGCATTGACAATAATTCATTAAAAACCCTCGCCTTGCTCGTTTGCATTAACCTACTTTCCACCCTTGTATCACAATGTACTATTGTGTTGTTATAATAATTTGTTTCGTGTTATTTTGTATCCTGTGTTACATTAAACAGTGATTCTAAGTTTATTTATCATTTAATTCACAAATCCAAACTTCGCTAGAACTCATGCCCAGTCGCGGTTATAATTGTTGTTTTTGTTACCCAAAATGTAAAATAAAATTGTTTATTAATAAATATGAAAAAAGAAATAATAATAATTAATGCCATATTGCCCTTTTACTTCCTTGAAAATGAATAATATTACATATTAAGACGCTGAATACCAAATATAGGCTTGCTTTTAATATTTTTTGGCGAAATCAGTTGAATATGTGGCAGCGGAAACAATATATGTTAATCATGAACATATGTTTGAATACTTAATTGCGGCCAAAACACGTTTAAGAAAGAAAATCTCGATACAATTGAACGACAAAGTAACCTCGTACCGTGACCTTTAGATTTCTTTTGCAGCAGAACTGACCAACGTACATTGGTACAACTAACCACAATAACGTATCTTAACAAACTAAAAACTAAACATAAACTTTATTGACGAATATTTTGAAGTTTTAAGCTCGCCATCACACAATTAAGCCCTGTGAGGTTTTTGTTGTGTGGCTAAAACCAAATGTAAAATAGGTTAAGAATGAGGGAAAAAAAAAAAGAAAAAAACTTGAGAGGTGTCAAGGGACACCCGGATGGAACGAAGTTCGTATATATATATATATATATTATATATATATATATATATGTGTATACATATATATCGGTGTATATATATAATACACATATATATATGTCGGGTTTGATCAATAGTACGGACGTTAAAACAAATCTCAAGCAAGCCATCTGGCGGCAAAGCAAGAACAACTACGCATTGGCGCGCTTTTTCTAACCGCTTGCGTAGTGGGGACAGCAGAATAGGGCTGTTGAGTACTGACAGCCGTAGAGCTAAGACGTCGAAGAATTAGTGTCGATCCGTAATATTAGTAAGCAAGAATGTAACTTGTGTCAATTTGAATATACTCAGTGTATAGAATAATTTGTGTGATTTCATTTTCACGATTGACCCATCTACCAGCCCACACCACAGGTATAACCCAAGGTAATAAAAGTAGTCATACAATGCGACTGTTACATACAATGACGACAAGTTACATAGAGGACAATACACTCACTGTAACCCTCTGGAATTTCGCCAAAGAGCAGGAAAAAATGTCCAATCGCTGAGAGATGCAATTAATGATCGTAATTGCCCGACACACGGGCGCAAACTTTAATATGTTTGTACGGGTTACCGGAGTTTCAAAGAGACTCTGCCTCGGCCCCAACCGTAAACTACTGTTTGGAACGAGTAATCCCAACGATTCCAAGATTTGTGGATTGTTTAGCATCCCACGAAAAACCATAAATACATATTTGACCAGAGCAAGATTGCGCCTTACTTCCAACTTATAGTACCCAACCATCCCTATTACAAAGAGAGTTGGGTACATAAGCGGGTAAATTCAAATTCATTTATTTCGGATAACTTAATCCATACAGTTCGATTGAATAAAACATAAAAAAATTAAAATACAAATTACATAAAATCAAAACACATTCACCTTCAAATTACCCGCCTAATACAGGATCTCCACAGCGGAGAGGAGATCCTATCAGTAACCGTCTTCAGAATTCCGTTGCAGCTGCCACGCATTCTGCAGATCAGGGAGACAGTTTTTTTACAAATGACGGCATGAAAGCCGTCAGTGCGATACAGCGCAAACATCCCCGATGCACTACAGAAGGGAGGCAGCCCCAACATCATCCTGAAGATGTTGTTATACTGGATGCGCAAGACATCCAGCGATCTTTTGGTGTGACTGACCCACAGATTTCCCGTATAAAAGCTTTGACAATAAGCCTTAAACAAAGTTATCTTTACTTGTTCAGAGCATCGGGAGAATCTGCGGGCCAGCATGTTACCTCTGACCGCCAAAGCCCGCGCGCTGCGATCCCTCTCAATATCCAGATCGTCCTTAAGACCCTCGGTAATTAAATGCCCCAAGTATTTAAATTTCATGACACGATTTATGCACAAGCCATTTAGGGTAATATTATGTGAATACTCGGGGCATCCACCAGAGGCCTCAAATACCACATATTCAGTTTTTTGGACATTGTATATAAGGCCATGTGCAGTAGTATAGTCCTCACACACTCTTAACAACTCCCTGAGACTACACACCGTCGGGCCCAGCAGCACCATGTCGTCAGCGTAGCTAATGTTGTTGATGCAGACGCCATCTATCGAGCAACCGACACGCTTGCTACTGAGCTCGACGATGAGGTCATTTATGTATAGGTTGAAAAGCTTGGGCGACGTCAAACCTCCCTGTCTCACCCGGCTTTCCAACATATATGCCTCAGAGAGTGTATTATTCCACTTAACAAAATTCGTTTGGTGAGAATACCAATAATTAAACATATTAAGCGCCACCACCGTTACACCCTCCCTCCCCAACTTTCTCCAGAGCACATCATATGATACAAGATCAAAAGCTTTGGAGAGGTCAAGGAAACACGCATACACTGGTGTCTTGCGGTCCATATAGTATTGGACAGTATGCTTGAGACCAAAGATGGCAGCTTCCGTTGATAGCCCGGGTCTAAACCCAAACTGCGCATCATGTAATTTAATGCATTTATCTAGGCAGGAATCAAGCATACCGTCCAGCACTTTAGCAATTATCGTTGCTAGCGATACTGGCCGGTAGTTCCCTCTGTCCGAAATATCCCCAGTCCTGTTCTTCTCAATAGGCACTACAATAGTTTTCATTAAGTCATGTGGTAAATATGAGTGACTCATGCACATCGTGAAAAACATGGCCAGGACCCTCGGCAGGTGAACCCCTGCATGCCGCAGGTGCTCCACACTAAGCCCATCGTGACCGGGCGATTTACCGCCTGTCATTCTCTTCAAAACGCCTCGTACTTGACTAGCCGTAAAATGTACAGACGACTCCTCCCCCTCATTTCCGGGCTCAGACCTAATAAATGACGCTGAAGGGCCCAGCGGGGAGCGCACCATAAAATGTTCCCTGAACATATTGGCAATATGGACTGGTTCGCTTTTTCCGTTCACACTCACCGGAAGGCCAGGCTTAACCTCATGCTTTCCCGTAGCTTTCCAGAACTTAGTGAAGTCCTTTGCCGATCTGTGTTTAGCCAGGATGTCCATCTTTAGCTGCTCCTGATTGTTCTGGCACCACTTCAAGCGACTTTTGAATATTTTACGCGACTCGAGCATTTCGTCATAAATAATTCCTGAAGTGGGCCGGCTGCATGCTATCCACGTTTCGAACCTAAGCCTGGCCACCCTATGAGCATCACGGACATGTATATTCCAGCCACATAAGTGCCTACCCTTATTTAATTTTGTGCCACGCTTCCCGCTGGACCCAACCGCGGCGTTACTCAGGGTTTCCACAATATCGTTATACAATCTATCCAATACAAGCTGCATGACCCACGACTGCATTCCGCGAATTCGGTGGGAAAATCAATGGCTCGAAAAGCATTGTTACACAGTTCATGATAAGTTTTTATCTGTATTTCATCTCGCCCGCCCCAAACAACCGATTCACGCCACACGTCGCGCGTCACCAACTTAGGCATTACCACCGTTATATCACAACTAACAAGTAAAGGTAAATGATCTGACAAGTAAACATTTTCTATAACTTGTACCCCGACTACAGTTTGCCAGGCCGATAATGATCCCACACAGTGGTCCAGCCATCGCCTGCAGTCATGAGCCTCGCTAACAAACGTGTAAGTATTAGTCTGTGTACCTAACTTTTCCAAATCGACACAGATCCATGACTGATCCGAACAAAAGTTAATCATTTCGTTATAAAATAATTCATGAGGGTGATAGTTAAAATCACCCAAAATAAACACGGTTTCAATACTCTCACTAGCTACTATTGCACTTATTTCACCCAATACATCCGTCATAATTGGTAGGTTATCGAGTGAGTCAGTTGGCATATACACAGAAAAACAATAATGGAGCGGCCGTCAACATCTGCTCGTATAGCTGTCAGTCGAGTGCTAGCACACGGTACCACAGTAACACTATCAAACATACCCTTTCTCCAGAGTATGGCAACTCCCCCATGAGGTCTCCCCTTAAGCAAGCCCACAGAAGTATCTACAGCAGACTTACCTGTACATTCAAAATTATTAGAAATAGTGCCCAATAATGGTATGACATGGGGAAGCAACCACGTCTCCTGGAGTGCTATGCTACCACATCAGCCATTTCACAAATGTCCCTTATATTGTCAATCGACCTCTTGACCGATTTGCAATTAAAGCTAATTAAATTAAAATACTGTTTAAGATTTAAATTCATACTGGCACAATAATTAACTTACATCCGGTTTCGTTTTGTACATAAATTGCACGAAACGCCTGAACGTTATTCCGTTAGGCCAAAATTTATCATCTAAGAATAATTCTAACTTACATTTGGAGACATACACTTTATAAGCATTATACTTTTTAGTTTGCTTCATGTTTATCTTTTTCAGAGATACAATATCATTTGTTTTTTCTTTTACGTTGTCCCCCCATATCCAAGTACTAATGCTGTAACATGGAAATATTGTAAACAAAAAAATTTAAAAGAGTAACCATGGAGTTTCTTGCCGGTTCTTCTCCATAGGAAACGACTAACCCGAACCGTGCACCTTTTGTCGACGTTTTATAAGTGCCCATGTAGGGATGTAGGCCTATGTAAAATAAAAATATTTGATTTTGATTTTTGATTTTGATTTTATATAATTAATAATATCATTTTCACACGTTTCATTACTAACGTTCGAGATAAACAGTGGGACTTTTATATCAGCCGCTCTAAATTTACCCTCAGGCGTAGCAGCACAACCCCTCTGCCCTATAAACTTATAATTACGCTTAGACGTTTTGTTTCTTACTATTTGCCATTCTGAGTCACTGTCCCTAACCACTTGTTTATTTATCTCACTCACTCGCGGCACCTGAAAACTATAATCGCTAGCACTGAGTTGTTTAGTGGTCGCGTTCGAGATTGTTTCCTTTACAACCGACGATCGAGTATCATTAGTAGCGGACCGGTTTGCGTCAGCGCAGCTCGGCTGCCCCAACATCGCAGGTAATGGCGAAACCACGGTGCTTGCTGGGGCCTCCACGCGTACCGCCGAATGTTCTGTCTCGCTTACTCCCGCACTACCGCCGACCCTTAAGCTCGCCTGACAGTCGGTCTCCCTTGCACCTTTCGAAAGCACAGTATTTGAAGGCGCCTCCGCGTATGTCACTGCGACCGCCGTTTTAATTGGTACGCGAGCGACAGAGATAGCGAGATCATCGCTTCCTTTCGACTTCATTTCAGGCGACGAATGCCTCGGAAGTGAGGGTAGTCCGTTAATCTTTGAAACAGCTGACTTTATAGGTACATATTGTGGCACATAATTAAGACCAATGGGTCCACTATCAAACACAAAGCTGTTTTGTATGCAAGCACCTCTCTTTTGGTTTACATTTGCACTTGATGCAAAATCATCTATGATCGATGCGTTCTTCATATGCTCAACCTCTGATTTGAGTTGATTAAACTCATCAGGCGACACTATTCTCTCTTCAAGAGCACACAGTTGATTTTTAAGGCACAGGATTTCCCTCAAAAGCTGTGTCACATCAACGTGGTCAAAGGTGACCGGTGGGAGTCTATGTAGTTCCTTTGCTACGAAAACCGGGAAAAGCTCTGGATCAGCACTTTACACCAGGCAAATAATGTCTTGAAGATCTCTAGACATTTTCTTCTTCCCCTGTTTTCGACGAATAGGCATCTTTTTCAACCTTGGCACCGAGTCACCGAGCAACATTTTTGCCGCCACAATTTCTGCATCAGAAAAAGACGTAGTACACAGCTGATGTATACTCTCTTCATCCATGAAATCCATAACATTGCTTAGGAACGCCAAGAGTTCATTTATTACAACATTACAGTTTGCACACTTCACTATATTCGAAGACATTTTTTATTTTTCGACTTCGCATATGAGTCACCGAATAACGATATTTTTACGCGACCGCGTTAAATGGCGCATAACGCATGACAACGCATAAAACGGGTAGACGCCAAATTGCCTCATATATAGGTAACGTGTATGTATATATATACACATCAACACGGTCTAGGGATATTTTAAAAAAAGCGAATTACTATCAATGTGTAAATTATTTATATGTATATATTTAAAAGATACGTTATTTAATATTCTACCATTTTTTAATAATGGTTAAGGTACTTCGATTAAAATTTCAGGATTTTATGGAAAAAAAATTAAGCATAGACGGAAACCGTATATGAATTAACTTTTAATTTATGAGTAAAACTGAAAAAAATAGAAAAATCATTTAATTTGTGTTTATAAACTTGAAGTTAGTAGTCTAAGAAAGCGCCCATGATGTTCATAACACATCGGCAACGATTCGGCATGCTCAGAACAAGGTTGTCAATGTCTTGCTGCGGAATATTGTCCCATGTCCTTCTGAGGTGCGCAAAAAGTTGATCTTCTGTAGCCAGATTTTCAGGAATTTCCTTCAGAGCTCTTCTTTGCAGCATATCCCACGCATGCTCAATGGGATTTAGATCTGGCGATTGAGCAGGCCAGTCTAAGGCCCTAAAATTGTGTGTATGTAACCAAGCTGCTACCGTTCTCGCCGTGTGTGCCCGGACATTGTCGTGCATGAGCAGGAAATCTTGCCCCATTTCTGTGGGGTAAGATTACGGGCCCCAGCACCTGTTGGACGTATCGTTCTGCCGTCATATTGCCCCGCACCCAAACGAGATCCGTCCGTCCTCCAAGACGAATTCCTGCCCAAACCATAATTGTTCCTCCTTGGTATGGGTGAACATCCTGAGGGTTCTGAAGACGGCTCCATCGTCCAGGAACTCGCCAAACCCGCGTCCTTCGTGAATCTGGATGGAAGCCGAACCTGGATTCATCCGTGAACAGCACATTGGACCATTGCTCACGGCCCCAGTCCACATGGTTCCGAACCCATTCTAATCGTCGTCCACGATTGCCTCTCCGTAAAGGTGGGACCCGGAGTGGTCTACGAGAGCGTAGATTGCTTTCACGCAGTCGCTTTCTTACAGTTTGGTCACTCACAAGCACTTGGTGTTCCACTCGCAGCCTTTGGACCAATTGAGTCGCCGTTGCATTTGGTTGAGCTCGCGCAGTAATTTGCAAAAATCGGTCTTGTCTGGGGGTAGTGATGCGACTTGGCCCCCGGTGCCCCTCCGCTACTTCACCTGTGGCATGATAGCGTGTCCACAATCTTGAAATTACATTTTGGTGGGTCCCTATGGCCTCAGCAACATTACGCTGAACAGACCCAGCTTCCAGCAATCCCACAGCTCGTAACATCTCCGCCCTCGTCAAATGTTGGCGTTGCATGGCTACAATACCTCAATTTTAACTTTATCTTTCGTTTAAAAATGAAAAAAAACTGTAACTAAACGTAATTCGTATTGTTTTCTAAATTTCGCACAAATGAAAATTCCCTCTTCTACACATCAAGACATTTTTATGCCACCGAAACAAAAGAATTTTCAAAAATTTGAATTTGGAATTAGTCTGAGATAAATTACAAACAAATCGGTGTATAAAAGATTCCAATGCGGCCAGTACTATTCGAGTTATTTAATTGAGTATGAAATATCCCTAGACCGTGTTGATGTGTTTATATACATATATACATACATATATATATGTATATATACTCTCTCGACTTCGTAAACACAACAGCGTATAGGGGAACACGCACGAAACACGCGCACGCCGCACGGCTTACAACTATAGTAAAAAGTGTCGTTACAACTTTTCGTTTGAATTTTTTCCGTCTAGCCTCCTTTCGCAACGCGCGATAAGGAACTTCGTTCCAAAAAAAAGAAGATAACGTTTGGTTTTGGAAGGTGATTAAAATCGGGAAAAAAACATTGAATATGTTTTTGTTTAGCTTTGCTTGTGATTTCGCTGCAATAGCCGCCATAGGGCGGGCATGTTGTTGATACAATATAATATATAAAAGTAATTTCTGTTTATTATTTAGAGCTCTCTGATTTACCCCCTCCCATTTGGTGAAGTTGCGCCGGTATGTGTGAAAGCCCGGTAAAAACTAAGAAGAACGTTATAGAATATATTTCGCGTGTTTACGGCGTAAAGTATACGATCAGTGAGTAAAAAATTAAGAAGAAAGTGTTATAAAGACAGTATAGATCGCGTTTGCATGGCGAAACAATGCACGAAGCCTAACGGTGTGTATAAGGCGATAAGATTATAACAGAGGGTGAGCTGTTACCTCTCATTCCCTCCCATAAGCGGGTGGAAATATAATAAAAAGTCAAATAAAGCTAAGTGGTTTTGTTATTAATTATTATTGAATTTAAAGCAAGGTTAATGAACTATTATTATTCAGGCACGGACGGATACTGCTTGGAGGAATTCTTAACCCAATTCAAGTCAGTGGGCGCCAGAAATGAATGGATAAAGGGCGACTATAGACACATTTTAGGCGGATTTCTCTAGAGGGCCGCATTTCATTATTATCGTTTTACTTTTAAATATGACATGGACTTAGCAGTGTTGTGTTGTGCGATTGCTTTAGGAATTAATTCCACAGCAGATGTAAGGCAAGGAGCAGGATGGGAGGGTGGTGAGACGTGGGGATATAAGGTGGTGTGCAGATGTGTGTGTGTGTGTGGTGTGATGTATGTATGTTGTTGTTGCGAACAACGCATAGTTATTGCTGTAATAAAAGCTGATAAATAACAACCCCATGTATTGTGTGAGGATGTTAATAGACCAGGGCTGAAGCCTTTGAAAATGGTAAAAAGTGAAAACAAATAATATTAGAATGAAACCCTTTGGAAAAGCGGCGCGAGCCTTTACTAGATAAAAAAAAAGCCAAAGAAGAAGATAACAAAAATAAAAGGAAAAATTATTTGCGGGCGATCTGAGGTCGGGAAATGGAAGTGGGTGAATTTTTAAGGGTAAAAACTGTTAATCTGGATTTCCGGCAAAACTACAAGTCTTATGGAAAAAAGTTGAATAGCAAAGTTGTAGGTAATAAAATGACCTAAAACTTTTGTATGTACACTTTTTTCACATAACCTCAACATGTATGGGTGTTTACGTCGCCGCACTCAACCAATCACAGCCCGCTACTGTCGTACTCAGCCAGCCTACCAATGGGAGCGCCCCAATGTGACGTGAACTTCAACAGCCAATCGCCGAAGCCAAATATCGCGCGATGCATGGCTTGCCGCCGCCGATGGGGGGACCCGCTCTTCACTCTACTACAGCCATCAGCTGACAACACAATTTTCTCTCAATTTTATAAAATCCAGTAAACCTAGTTGTAATAAATAATTAAATTCAAGTCAACGTATTTTTCTTTTGTTCCATCGCGAAAAAAAAGTGGATACCGTGACAGGACTGCAATCTCTAATCGAGTCCTCCTATATTTCTGATCCAGAAGGAACCAGCTCATCAACAAGGTCTGCAAAGAGGTTCACGAGTTGCAGATCAACGAAGTTGAAGGTTTGGAGCAGCCTACAACCCGGAGTGGCCTGTACTTCAATACAGGCAACCATTGCGTCAATTGATCAGGCCAGTGTCAAAGCAGTAGGAATCAACAACAACTCACCCTTCGACTGCATCCTCAGGGAGTTCCCAGGCATCACACGCCCACCAGGGCTTCCAAAGATTGTCAAACATAGTACAGTGCACCACATCAAGACATCTTCAGGGCAACCCGTATCGTGCCGCCCATGCCGCCTCGGCCCAGAAAACACTCATCATCGCAAGGCAAGAGTTTGAGGTCATGACAATGTGGGACAGCTCGGCTCTCTAAAAGCCCGTGGTCATCACCCTTGCACTTAACACAAAAGCGAGATAACACCTAGCGACCTTGTGGCGACTATCGCGCACTTAACGACCGTACTGTGCCTGATAAATACCCAGTCATAGGGGATTACAGCCACATAGGCTGTGGCTGTAATCCCAGCAGGGTCTAAGATTTTTCCGTCGACCTTGTTAAAGGTTATCAGCAAACCCCAGTCCACGAAGATGATGTATGCAAAACGGCCATTATCACTTCTTTTGGCCTGTTTGAATTCCCCTACATGAATTTCGGATCGGAGTTCAGGGTCTCGATTTCTGCTTTGCGTACATCGACGACATTTAGATGTATTCACGTGATGCCACGGAACACGACCGGCATTTGCGTATACTGTTTAAACGCCTACAGGACTACGGATTCATCGTTAACCCAACAAAATTTAACTTGGGGTCCAAAGATGTTATTTTCCTGGGGTATAAGCATTAACGCAGAAGGGACCCGCCCTCCCACGGAACGAGTTGCAGCTCTCCGGGAGTTTAACCTACCTAAAACAGTCAGCGGTCTGCGTCGTTTCCTTGGGATAATTAATTATTATCGTCGGTTCTTGCCCCATACTGCTGAACTTCAAGCTCCCCTTATAAATGCAATAACGGGCATAAAGGGAAAAGGAAAATTTCCCGTTCCGTGAACTCCGGACCTAGAACAACGATTTTATGCATTGAGAGATACACATGCCAACACAACATTATTTGCTCATCCCATCTGCAACGTACCGTTAGGACTTTTCACAGATGCATCTAGTACGCATGTTTGTGCATGCTTGCAATAACAAGTCAACGGTCTTTGGCAACCCATTGTGTTCTTTAGCAAGAAACTGAATGCTCAACAGATTTAATGGCCTACCTATCATCGAGAGTTATTAGGAGTTTACGAAAGTGTGCAGGCACATTCTGAAAGGACAACTAACGACTGTGTACACGGACCGCAAACCATTAGTGTTCGCTTTTAAACAACGCCGTGAAAAAATAGCTCCTACTCAGCTCAATCAGTTGTCATTTATATCACAATACACAACGAATATTGTCAAGGGTGAAAACAACGTGGTAGCTGACACCATGTCCCGTGTTGAAGCTGTCATGATCAAATCCGATTACACGGCTCTTTCACAGTCTCAAAAACAGGATGATCTACTTAAAAAGTTACTACAGGCCTCCGCAACAACATACGCATATTTAAAATAAGTAATAATACCAGGTACTAACACCGTCCTAGAATGCGATACATCTACAGGAAAACCTCGCCCCTACATAACACCGCCATTCCGCCACTCATTCTTTAACCAGTTCCACAATCTCAGCCATCCTGGAGTTAGGGCCACCTTACGTCTTATAACTGATAGTTTTGTGTGGCGTGGAATGAATAAGGGTTGTCGATTGTGGGCACAAACATGTATACCTTGCCAGTGCAGTAAGATTACGAGGCACGTAAACGCCCCATTAGGACATTTCAACAACCCAACTGGCCGGTCAACATAATCGGTTCCTTAGCAATGTGCAAAGGTTTTCAATACTGCCTCACAGCCGTAGATTGGTTTACCCGGTGGCCTGAGGCATGGCCAATGAGCCGTATAACAGCAGAAGAAGTAGCCGAGACCTTTACCAATGGATGGACTTCTCGATTTGGCGTCCCTAGCGTCATAACAACCGATCAGGGCCGACAATTCGAATCTGACCTTATTAGGAGACTCTTTCAAGAGTGCGCCACAACGATAAGTAGAACCACCAGTTACCTTCCGTGCGCCAATGGTATGGTAGAAATGCTCTACGGTCAGTTGAAAACCAAGTTAATGTGTCACGGCGACATGTGGGTTAGAGCGTTACCTCTGGTTCTACTGGGTATTCAATCAGCTCTAAAGGAAGACCTAAAATCCTCATCAGCAAAATCAAATAAAATCAAAATTAAATATTTTTATTTTACATAGGCCTACATGGGCACTTATAAAACGTCGACAAAAGGTGCACGGTTCGGGTTAGTCGTTTCCTATGGAGAAGAACCGGCAAGAAACTCCATGGTTACTCTTTTAATTTTTTTTGTGTTTACAATATTTCCATGTTACAGCATTAGTACTTGGATATGGGGGGACAACGTAGGCCCGACAATAAGTCGTACGAAATTGAAAAAAAAAAACAGGGAGAGAGCAGAGATCTTATTATATGGTAAGTCACTTCGTCTACCCGGAGAACTCATAGTCGCCTCTCCGGCATTTGAACAGCCTGGAGACATTACGGACTTCGTTTTCCAACTACGGAAAAAAACTTCAAGACTGCGACCAACATCAGCATTGCGACACTCACAACCATCGACTTTCGTTTTCAAAAGTTTAGATGTAGCGACCCATTTTTTCCTTCGTGATAACACTCTTCGAAAGCCTTTACGGCCTCCATACACCTTCGAATTCGAAAGACCTTACGAAATTGTCAAGCGTCGAGATAAAACATTTACAATTAATGTCAGGGGTAAGAACATGGAGGTCACCCTGGACTGCATTAAACCAGCGTATATGAGCACGACGAAATACCGTCCCCGCCTGAAGTAAAGATTGCACCAACGTCGCCGTCTCCTCCTTTGCCCCCGTTGATAACCGTACCGAATCGGATTGTCGCACCTTCGGCAACCTTAGCGCCATCGGATGCACCAACAGAGTACACCACACGGTCTGGTTGAAAGGTAAATTTCTCAAAACCATATGGTTTTCTTTTTCTTTTTGCACTTTTTTATTTTATAGAAGTTTAATTTTTCTCGCTATTTTTACATTGTTTTGTATGGTTCTCTCGTCGTCGTAGGAGGGTGGTGTGACGTTTTCGAACAGAACCGTGTACTGTCAGGTAGACGGATCAATGAGTTTCGAGAAAAATAACCGCCACAAATATTTTGACAGAGAGATTTTCACTCTCTAGAAATAAACTTTGTAAAGAACCAGAAGATATTTTTCTGGTTCCAAGAGTCGCGAACATTCGAGATTAAAGCTCGCTGCTCCATGCTAGAGCCTATCGATAAGTTACTAGTATTATGCCCATAATATGTGTTGATATTTCATATCTAGTATGTATCATGTTCAAATAAATATACAAGCATAAACTGGAGAGAACCACGTTTTGTGTGACTTTTCCCCCGCTCATCGGTTTCCTAAAACGTCATGCAAAATAACTAGCGGCTTGGTTGTCCTACTTCAAGATTTTTTATAGGATACGATTTGTCGTCACGAACGAAAATTTTCCGAGCCACTTCTCCTATTTTTCTTATCCTAAGAACCTCCCTCAATCAGATTTATTATTAACTTATTACAAAAAATATAGGTTATTCACAAGCTGGCTGACCAAATATATTATGTATCAGCATGATTTTCTACTTGTTTACATCGGTTTATTGTTATTAACACTAGGTCACTAGGTAATAAGTTCTTTTATGTTACTAACACTATGGATTTTTGCGTCCGAAATAAAGCTATTTATTTATAATGGGATATTATAAATTGCATATCAAATAAAATAATCGTCTATCAATACATACTCATCATTTATATTCTTTTTTAAATCAAATAACTTACTAAATGTTTAGCAAAACTCAAACTGCAGATAATTCGAAATTATACATCAATATGACATTAATTTTTTCCTTATAATGCAATACAGTTAAATTTATTTTTGTACAAAAATACTACATACATAGCAGAAATACTAACTGCACAGCAAATTTTCCATATTTCGTAGCAAAATAACTATACATACATACATAAACTCACGCCTTTTTCTTATGGGGGTAGGCAGAAACTACAGAACGCCACTAAAAAACAAAATAACTATCTCAGACGCATATTAACCAGTAAGTACAACAAAACCTGTTCATCACTTTTGTCCTAATTTTCATGAAGTCATTAGTCCAAGAGCGAGCGAAGCGAGCTCGGGAACTTAGGGCACCCCGACACGGACAGGTTAGGTTCGAAAAGATGACGGCAGCTGAAGTGAGCGAGCAAAGCGAGCGAACTCAGCTCCCGTCATCTTCTTCGTGTTAGGTTACTTTAGACCCTTTAGACAGAAATAGGAGCCCCGCGCAGCGGGGCTCCGTCGACATTGTCGTTAAATAGTAATTGTAAAAACTTTAACCATGGATTTAAAAGAAAAAGAGTTAACATGTATGATGTGCATTAAGATTATTAGCTGTGCATTAATAAAAAAGCTTTTTCTTTAGGAAAAATCGCAGTACGCTGCGAAAATAAATTGTAGTGTGTTTAGTGATATTTTGCGTTGAATATTTTGCTGCGCAATCAGTAATTTTGATGACAATTCGGAATTTTATTGCATAGAAAAAGGATATTTTTTTATTTGCGTTTAAATACTACCCATTTATAATTATTTTATGATAAAGATACTCACCGCAACACTTCTCAGCATCGAATGCCACGTTGAACTGTATCGGACAGTAGGGCCTGGCAAGTTTACACTGCGTGTTTTGATGAACCCCTCTGAGGCAGTTGATCGCAGTTGTGAGCATTACGTGCGGGGGTGTGATATACCCGATGGCACATATAACGTCGCTTTCGAAGGTGTGTTCGACCGATTCTTGTGCTGCCTGTATACAGGGGGTTAGTACACCTGTGGATGTAAAGGCTTTACATTAATGGTCCAGCTCGCATCATACTAAGTTCAAGTCGTCTAAGTCTTAAGTCCCCAAAAGGATCTGAGTTCTTCTGTGACAAATCTTAAAGTAAACTTCATATTATTCTAATTATTTTTTTTGCAAGCTTTAGGAGTTGTTCTAATGGGTACATATTTGAACGTGGAAAATTAAAATACCTACGGATAAAATGTCACTGTTCAAAACATCGAAATTTAACGATTATATTGTAATATCGAAAATAGTTATACCTAAGCATAAACGACTGTTTATGCTTAGGTATAACTATTTTAATAAGACTTTATTAATAAAAATGGCGTATTACCAGCTTACTCCGAAGTTAATCTTGGACTAGCTAATCCTAGAGTAAGTAAGGATTAACATAGGTTTAGCAATGTTATTAATAAACATGGAATAAACTCGGACTAACTAATCATTTGTTACTCTTGGATTTACGCTTAAGCTATGGCAACTCAGTTGAATTTAAAAGTAAAAAGAATGAACCAGTGAATGAAACTACGAAATTTGATGACATAAAGTAGAAAAAGAAAGAAAATTAACGGACATCTGTCATCCTTAAATCTTATATATATATGCGAAAAGAACTCTGTCTATCTGTTACCTTTTCACGCTTAAACCGCTGAACTGATTTTGGATGGAGTTAGTCATTGATATATTATATATTACATAATTACCTCAATGGAGTTAGTTAGAAGACCCTGGGAAGAACATACGATAGTTTTTATCCTGGAAACCATCCTTATGGGGGTGGCAAGGAAGGTAGAAATTTGTACGGTGAACTAATCATTTCTCAAGTAAGGCGTCACATCCACAATATAATTAGCGCGACATTAAAAATAGGCTATTAGGAGTAGTAGATTTTAAAATTATTGTTTTGTTGTGTTTAGTTTGTTAAAATCCTTAATTTATATTAGAATTAATGTAGAAATTGACAGACTTAGTGTTTGTGACCAGTTTTTACTGTAATTACTCAAAAACAATTATTGATATTTCAATAATTCATGTACCGGCTGTTATCGTTTGAACTGTGGATTGGAATTCTTCGAACCGGGGGATTATTTTGTTTTGATTTACGTATTATTGCTGTTTATTTACTAGGGATGATCGCCTATAGGAATATCTCGTTTTGAAAATTTGGATTTCCGACCCAATGTAAATTCATAGATGATGATGTATAGTTCTATGCACAATATACATCTGATTGTCTGGCGAAATTAAATTCAATCAGGCTTGGTCTAGGCCCATACTTAACCGAATAGAATAATTTAAGGACTAGCCCTCACGAAATATCACTCGTGGTTAAATTACGCAGTAAATAATTTATATTTATCATGAAATACCTATATTTATTAACACGAACAATGTTATAATTTACTCGTGTAAATGTATATTTTCGTCCGTTTCACGTCATTAATTTTAAAACGATGGAAATCCCTGTTTAGCAAGCATTTAATGAAAAACAAACCTTATTGCAAATACATATGGTCTATATTTCAATTAAAGATAAATCTAATTTAAACTTTTCCTGGCATTGGATAAAGTGTTCAAAGGACAATTAAAGTTATTTTTATTGGATTATGAGCAGTTCACCAGATTCACAATTTACCTGGTTCTCAATTTACCAGATTCTGAATTGACCAAATTCTCAACACACCGGATTCTCTACTCACCAGATTACTCAATTATCAGACTCTCTACTCATCATGATTTTTTATTTTTCAAGTGACAATGGTTTGCTATATAATACATACCTGTCATATTTATTAAGCGCCTACCGACAAATGTTTAAGTACCGACCTAAATTATTATTGTGTTGTCAACTACCTACAAATGTAAAAGAGTACCCACCGAAGTAAATATTGTTGTGTACAGGAAATAACTCTTAAACTTGTATTAAGCCACATTGATGATATTACTATAAATTATTACGTAATTTGTAATGATTATTGTGATGTATCCTGGATTTTATATTGCTATAATAGTATTATAAGTCCTTTGAAATAATTGGTACAATTCTGTCTGTTAGTATCAATATTCTTTCGAATATTGATTAAGAATTACTAAAGAGGTGTTATTAAATTCCTTAATTGTTATGTTACGTTTTAAAATGGATTCATTACATGATAATTTATTATTGTTCATCTAATTGTGAGATTATTTAAAGCAATATAGTAAATGGCGGGATACCGCGCCATTTTCTCATATTGGACGTATTGAGAAACTGATAGACCCGAAATTATAAAATATTGTGTAATGGATAAGCTGACTTACTTTTTTTGTGAACTACAAGCCAGTACAGGCCAGATATATTATTATATTTCCTTTATCATTAATAATTGGTGTAATATCGACTACACAAGGCTAACGTAAGTTATTTGATATTATAACTTTATTATTGATAATGGTTGTGTTGAAACTGTATTTATATCATATTATAGAGTTTCTTGTGCATTCTTCTCCATTACAAGCTACTTTCCGAATGCACGGTAGAATCAACTATTATTATTTTTAAATTTAATGTAACGTTCAAAAGTGCCGCTTGGTGGCCTACTTGAAATACTTGAAATAAAATATCTTTGTCTTTGGCCTTTATTCCTAATATGTAATATTGATTTAAGGGCTAGTCTATGTCCTTTGCCTTATCCTTGTTATTTTGATTCTATAATATTGTAAACACTTTGTGGTTGTAAAAGATATCGATAAATACGATGAAAGAGCTTCCGTGGGGTTTGTTGCCCTTCTTCCCCACGAGAACTAGGTCTAGCGAACGGGCAGTAAGCTCGATGAGCCTTCTAAATATAAATTAATTGACAAGCCTTATTTAAATAAATACCTAGTCTTGTCTTTCTGTGTTTTTTTTCATAAAACCCTTCAATTACACACCACATACATTTGAACTCTGATACACAGTAAATAACCAACAACCATCTTGACATTCAAAGCTTGCTATCTTGATAGATATCAATACTTTTATATAGAGTGCCATTCATGATTCTAACAAGTGCATGAAACACTTGGCTTCTTTGAATTATAGAAGCGAATTTCACACCTTCCATTAGATTTACTGTCTTTTTTAAGAGAAAACTTTAGGTTAAGGTTCTTTAAGTTACAGAAATGCCGTAGTGTGAGCAAACTGTTAGTCTATTAGTTACATAATAGTTGCTTAGACGTGGAGTTCCGGACACCAGCCCGTCTTAACTTACTTACTTTTACTTACATAATAGTTACCTATTTCATTGTTTACTGAATGTTAAATAAATTTAATTATTCTTGAATTTAACGATGACAATGATGAACTTTATTTTAATTTCTAGCAATTAAAATAGTTTTTTTTTCTTTATTTGTGATGGGTTTGCTCTTGACTCTAGTCTAGGTTATTATTTTATTAACTTAAAATACAAATACAAGGTATAAATAATATAAGTGTATACTCATTATTGTGAACTATAAAAATAATGAATACGTTATGAGGAGCTAACAAAAGTTACTATTTTTGTGCACCTTGAAAAACTTATTAAAGTAAAGGTATTCATTTTTAGGATATTTGTAAACTTATGATACTTAAGTACTTTCATAGTGTTTAACAATATACGTAGAGGTAAATAATAATCTTTCTTCAACCACCTGAAATGTCTCCTCCCATCTTAAATTTATGGTTTTTCTCCATACAAAAATAGCTCGAACTGTAAAATTTTAATAAATTACCACCAATCAGCCCAGCTCGTATTGTTTGTAGTTAACTTAATAGAATTTAGTTTGTCAAATTTAACATAACGGTAGTTTGTTCAATAACAGACTCTGATATCAGTAATTCGGTTAGTACTTGGGAGAGTAAAGGGTTTATTATCGTCATCAAAACTCCCATATATGGCTATGTGCGCAAATTATTTGACGAATCATCATCAGTGATTCGATTTGTGGTTTGCCTTATAGCCGGACAAATCAATGCCAGTAATTAGCTAGCAATGTCTATATTTAGTGATCTATCCGACTGATATACCCTATAAAAGGCGATGTGGAATGACCAACGACATCAGTCATTGCGAAACCTAAGAGGAACGTTTACTGAAAATAAAGTGAGTTATATTGCAAATTTAAAAAGTAGTTGGTGTGAATAAAATTAAAATGAGTCAATGCAAGTTCAGGAGTCTGAACTATGCAGAGTTTTTGAATTTTGTGGAAAGAAAAGTAAGAAGTAAGAAGGAACTTTCGAAGAATCCGGGAAGCCTGAAAATCGAGCGTTGAACAGGTATCAAGACATGCTATGTTTTGATCACACTTGAGTTGTGTTGCCTGTCGAAAAGAAACGAGGGGACTACATAAACGCAAACTATGTAGACGGCTATAAAAACAAGAAAAACTTTCTTTTTGCTGCAGCAGACAAGCTACGACTTTTGGAGAATGGTGTGGATGAGTCATACCCGAACAATTGTAATGCTGTGTAAAAAAAAGAAGAATAGAAAACAGTGTTATACATATTGGAACGACACCAAAGATGGTGATGTAGTTTTTGGAAAATTTAAAATAACAACCACCGTAATAGAAACTCACTCGAGTTATATCAAGACCACTCTGCTTGTAACTGATGGGACCTCGGCTATCCAAGAACTGACGCATTTTGCTTTTACCCAGTGGCCTGACTATGGTGTACCTAATGATGTAATGAATCTATTGAATTTCATTTCAACTGTGAAAAGTGCCCAACAAGATGTTATTAGACAATTAGCTCAGGAACATTGCACAATTGGTGATAATCCTCCACCGATAGTGGTCCACTGCAGCGCTGGTGTTGGCAGAACAGGTGCATAGTGTCTGCATGATATGGCGATATCGCAATTTGATAGCTGTGCTACCATTTCCATTCCATCGATCCTTCTGAACATCAGAACAAAACAAAGATACTACTGTATTTATATTTTGACCCAATACTTCTTTTGATATCGGGTGATGGACCGTTATGTTAATTTAACAGTTAAAGAAAAAATCTAATTTAAAATGTAGTCACTAATTTATTTAATAAAATTCTATAACTAAAAGATTAGTAGTAATAACAATCAAGATGTCTAATACAAAATAGACCGTGATCTTCAACCAGCACTTTATACATTCTTTTTCCTATCACTTTATTGATTACTCCTAACTTCCAGGTCTCTTTTCTACCACTTTACCAACGGACCCATACCCTATCACCTGCTTCGAAAGCTCTTGTGCGACATTGGTTCTCCCCAGACGATGTTGTGTGCGTTTTATTTTCTTTAGGCAGTATCAAGTCAAGACGCGATCTTAGACCTCTGCCAACCATTAATTTCGCGGGCGAATGTCGATTAGTACATATATACGTGCTCCGTGTTTCTATATTCGAATAAATATTCTAATAATTTGTCCTGCATTACATTTTGTACGGTACTTTCGTTAATTATAGATTTTAACATCTTTTTACACGTCCTTACTGAATTCTCAGCTTGTCCGTTGCTACATGGATGGTAAATTGGGGATTTCATGTACTTAATACCATTATTGGAACAGAATATATTAAATTCTTTTGAATTTATCTTAACGTCGTTATCCGAGACTAAAGTACAAGGTAAACCAAATATTGAAAAACCTTGTTTTAACTTTCTTATTAAAGATTGGATGGTAACATCATTCCGCATATGAATACATTCCAGCCATTTAGAGTATGCATCAATCACTACCAGGTATGTCTGTTGACGTATAGACAAATAGTCGATGTGGATTCGTTCCGACGGCGCCGCTGGACTCGGCCACGGCGAAGGCGCGGCTCGCGGCGGCGCAGGCCTCTCGCTTGCGCATACATCGCATGCACCGATCCACCTCTCAATATCCTCATCGATACCGGGCCACCACATCCAACCACGCGCATTTCATTTCGTTTTGACGATGCCTTAATGCGTGCTATGCAGTTCGCGCAGCATTCTTTCTCGCAGAATCATTGGAATTACCACTTTATGACCCCGCATTAAAACACTATTTTCATATTGTAAATCCGTTCGACATAAAAAGAAAGGACGAATAGACTCGCAAACAACTTTGCGGGGCCACCCTACATTTGTATACTGAACGACAGTTTGTATAGTCTTATCGTTACATGTAGCTTTCTTTACATCCATTAACAAAACAGCTGGGTCGTTCGCATCTAAAAAATTGTGTGAGCAATACGCGTCATATTCGCTATCTCCTTTGCACACACTATCCGGTACAGGTGCACGGGAAAAATAATCGGCGACTAAGTTGTTCTCACTAGATGCATACTGAACTATATAATTGTATGCAGATAGAATAATGGCGTATCTTTGCAAACGTAATGCTGTGGTTATCGATATACCCGTTTTATTATTAAATATTGATACTAAGGGACGGTGATCGGTTTTGAGAACAAAAGGTTCACTTCTACCATATAGGTATTGGTGGAAATGTTTGACACCAAAAATTATCGCCGTCGCCTCATTTTGGATTTGACTATAATTGCGTTCACTCGTCGAGAGCGACCGTGAGGCATATGCCAGCGGTCGTTCGCCACCGTCATCCCGTTGAGACAAGACTGCCCCAGACCATGCGGGACCGCGTTTACCGTTAACACTAGCAGTGCGCTCGGCTTGAAGTGAGCCAACACGCGCTCGGAGGCAAGTTCTGCGCACATGCGGCGCCTAGCGCGGCGCTGTCGCGGCCCCCACTCCCACCGTGCGTCACCGTGCAGCAACTCATGGAGCGGGCTCATAATGCTTGACGCATTGGGGATAAAATTCCTATAATAATTGACTACTCCTAAGAACCTCTTAACTTCTGTGACATTTGTCGGTTCTGGAGCGTTTAATATAGCTTTAACTTTTTCACGTTTAGTCCGTAATCAGTTCTTATCTATTACGTACCCCAAGTATGTTACGTTTTCTTTAAAGACCTCACATTTGTCCTTTTAACCTGCTTAAAATTTAAGCAAAAAAAGCTAATCCCGTCATATGAAGCGTTTTCGTTGGCGCAGTCAAACAAATGTCGTCTAACCATATACTGACTCCTTCGATACCAAACAATAGTGTTTCCATTGCCTTTTGGAACAGGGCTGGAGCATTCGCAAGACCATAAACTAGGCGCGTGTATTCAAATAATCCTTTTGGTGTGTTAATGGTGGTTAACTCCTGGGAATCTTCTGAGAGAGAAAATTGATTATACGCGTTTTTTAAATCAAGTTTTGAATAATGTTCTCCTCCATCAAGTTTTGCGAATACTTCTTCAATCCTAGGCAATGGGTACTTATCTATTATAAGGTCCTTATTTAGTGTGACGGAAAAATCACCTGCAATCTTAACCGTGTTATTGTCTTTGAGAACTGGTACTATAGGGGTTGCATAACGGGAATTACTATACGGGAACTAGTATACCCAAACTAACTAATCTATTTAATTCTTATTAAAGCCTTAAAGAATTTTGGCACTGAGTTTTCCTTGAATTGCAGGTGGACAAAAACTAAAATTAAAACTAAAAAAAAAAACTAAAACTATCAAGTTCGTCTTTCCATAAAGTCGGAAACTGTTCCAATAATGTATTAACATCATCATCTTGGCTTATTTTATAAACATTTGTTAAAATTAAACCAAAGGCGGACATAAAATCGCGACCGAGCAGGAGAGGACCATTTGAATCTACAACAAATAATTTTATTTCTTTCTTTTTAGCTTCATATTCTACTGTAGCCTGAAAATACCCCAACGGTGAAATTTTATGTCCGTTATATAAACAAATTTTGATTTTGCAATTGTTGTAATAATTTTTATTAAGAGTGACAATCAATTGTGACAAGTACAGTCATAAGGTAAAAAAAAACAAAAAATTAAATAAAGAACATAATGCAGCCAGTACGATTCACATTTCAACATCCTCCCTTTAATCGAGATGGCCACAAAATTATTTGGTTGACTGTACTAACAGGGTCACATATCAATCGACCTGACTGTACTTTACAATCATTTCATAGAAAAAACACGAGAGCATATCACTAGTAAACAATTTAGTACAAAAAACATCTTAAGATATCATCAAACCTATATCAGACACGCAACGTTGATGTTTGCAACGATTCAACCCTTTGGTCAAAATATCCGCTAACATCCTATCAGTAGGCAAATACGACAGCTTAATTTTGTTACTTTCGACAAGTTCTCGAATAAAGTGATACCGGACGTCAATATGTATTGTCCGATTATGATGAACTGGGTTCTGTGCCAACTTTTGTGCACTTTGATTATCATTACAAAGAGTAACCACAAAAGACTCACCTGTAATCTCACCAATTAAGCGCTGTAAATACACAGCTTCCTTAGAAGCACTAGTTAAAGCCATGTACTCGGCCTCTGTGGATGACAGGGCAACTGTGGGCTGTTTTTTGCATTCCCATGACACTGGTGTATTAGCTAATTTAAAAATATAACCTGTGTACGACCTCCTGTCATTACCATTGGCCCAGTCAGCATCGACAAAACCACATAAAGGTTCTCCAATCTTTTTAAATGTAAGACCGTAATCTAACGTACCTTTTAAATACTGCAAGACACGTTTAGCTGCAGTCCAATGCGGCGAACAAAATATCAGGCCTAGTGTTAATTGCTAGAAATATTAGGCAACCGATTAAGTTTTGGTAGGGAACATTGACAGCTGGTTCCGACTGAGAACGCAGGTCAACACTAACGTCCATAGGAGTAGGGACAGTTTTGCACTGCGACATATTAAAACGATTCAACGTCTCTAATATATATCGCTTTTGATCTACCTTCACATCGTTAGTTTCATTTTGCCTAACGACATGCAGACCAAGGCAATAACTAAGTTCACCTAAATCCTTGACACCAAAATATTTGGTCAGACCGTCCTTCAAATAAGATAACTCGATTTCTTTGTCGTAAATAAATATTAAATCGTCAACATAAATTGCTAGAATAGCAATACTATCAGAACTTCTTTTCAAATAAATACAGGGCTCAGACTGTAATCTGTTATAGCCTAAGTCAAGAAGTACCTGATCTAGTCGTTTATTCCAGGCTCTAGCGGCTTGTTTGAGACCATAAAGTGATTTATTCAATTGACACACTTTCTTCTCCTCATCTTCAGCTATAAAGCCTTCAGGTTGTGTCATGAACACCTTCTCTTCTGATTTCCCATACAGAAAAGCTGTGTCTATGTCTAAATGATGCATTTTCAAATTCTGTTCAACTGCTAGCGCAATCAAAACTCTTAGCGACGAATAACGAACTACCGGCGAAAAGGTTTCTTCATAGTCAATTCCGTAACTCTGATGAAAACCTTTTGCTACCAAACTTGCTTTGTATCTACTGATGTTACCTTCAGAGTCACGTTTTAATTTAAAGACCCATTTACACGGTATGATTTTCTGACCTTTGTTCTCTACTAAGGTCCAAGTACCGTTGGTCATCAAAGAGTTATATTCGTCTTCCATAGCAGCTATCCACTTAGCTTTGTCAGGACGTAAAAAAAACATCAGAATAAGAATAAGGTTCATCGGTTAACTCACCACTTTGCATCGTTGAACAACAGACAGAACAGCGATAATTTACAGGTTTTCTATCCCTCAAATGGTACCTTCTACCAGATTCCACATGCTCCTCTTCTTCCTCGACAGGAGCTATTGAAGTTGCGGGAAGAGGATCGGCAATAAGGAGAGGTGGTATTGCAGGTACGGCAGCAGCACTACTTGTATTTGCTACAGGATCGTTATTCAAGGCTGAGCTGCTTTGCACCTGTAAATTATTCGTATCAGAAGAGAAAATAATATCGTGACGGGGTGACTCATCCTTCATCTTGGGATTAGAAAAACAATTCACTAAAAATATTACATCCCGTCCTTTAATGGATTTCCTAATATTTGTAGAATCTCTGAACCTGTACGACTTGTTGTCATCACAATAACCAACGAATATGTACTGTTTTGCTTTTGGGTCTAACTTTTGGCGATCGCAAACGGGTACATGTACGTATGCACGACAACCAAAAACACGTAAATGAGCAATGTCAGGTTTTCTGTTATACCATAACTCATAAGGGGTACGATTTTCTAGAGCTCTGTGTGGACTTCTATTTTTAAGATAAGTAGCTGTACGAACCGCTTCTTGCCAGAAAGTTTTAGGTAGGCCACTGTCTTGCAACATACACCTAGCTTTCTCTACTAAAGACCTATTTGTTCTTTCGGCAATTCCATTTGACTCCGGGCAATATGGTACAGTAGTCTGATGCCTAATTCCTCTGGAACCTAGATAAGCCTCAAATTCAGCATTGACGTACTCACCCCCGTTGTCGGTACGCAAGTTCTTTATTCTAAGAGAGGTCACATTCTCAACAAGAGCTTCAAATTCTAAAAATGTTTTCTTTACATCCGCCTTACAGCGAATAAAATAAGAAAAAACCATCCTAGAAAAATCGTCAACAAAAATAAGTAAGTATCTATTCGATTCTAATGAAACAACATCAAAAGGACCACACACATCAGAATGTATAACTTCCAACATTCTGCTGCCTTTCTTGTAATCAATAGTTTTGAAGGGTTTTCTACTCTGTTTTCCTTCAATACAGGCTACGCAAGGGTTTTTATCTAAAGAAGAAAATTCAATACCTTTAGCTTGACCACGTCGCAGATGTTCCAAAGCAGCGCGGCACAGATGGCCTAGCCTGCGATGCCACAGGTCCGAAGAACTAGATAAAGCTTCAGTAGCCATCGCGCTTTCTGGATAAATGGGAACATGATCCAATCTATTCAACCCACCAACGTTGCACGAAGCGTGGCCTACCGTTTTGCCAATTATTTTAACATCGTTATGTTTGTACATCGAACAACCTTCCCTATTAAAAATAACAGTTATACCCTTTTCAACAGCCTTGTTAACATAAATTAAATTGGTACTTAACTCGGGAACATATAGAACGTCTTTAATCCCATTTAATTTTAACTCATTGTCTTTTAAAAGCAACACTTCACCAATGCCAGAGGAAATAATCTTCTTGTTATTTGCTAAAGTTATTTCTTTGCTGTCAACCGTAGGGTTAAAATTGGTAAGCCATTCTTTCTGGCATGTCATATGTGTAGAAGCGCCAGAGTCTACGTACCATTCCGTAGGACTTAAATTTCTTCCAACACCATAGGCTGATATTAGTGTAGATTCTACGACATTTTGAAGTTTTTTTTCACTTTTGACCTTTTTCACTTTCCTTTTGTGTGGACATTTAGGACTTTTGTGTCCTGGCTCCTGACAATTATAACAAATAATGTTCCTGCCTTTTACATTATTTGCAGCAAGAGCCGACTCTTTAGAACTCACGTTTAGCGCTTCCATTGAGTAACTTCCTTTTAATTAATTCTGACGAAACTTCTATATTTGCATTTTCTAAGGCCATCACAAGGGGATCAAGTTCTTTTGGAAGACCACCGAGTAAAATTGCGCCTATGGATAAATCGTCTATTTTTCGGCCTATATCTGCCAAATCTTGTGCAGTGCCAGTAACAGCATTAATATACTCTTCGATGGAAGGAAAATTCTGCAACTCGTATCTATAAAGCTTTCGTTCTAACGCCAACTGTCTACCCAAACCTTTGTCTTCATACGCATTAGCTAGAGTATCCCATACCTCCTTAGCAGTTTTACAGGCACGTACGTGAGTGATTGCTCCGCTTTCCAATGTAAGGCACATCTTGGTTAACGCCTTCAAATCTCTAGTCTTCCTCAGGGTAACCGATGTAGTATCTTCAGCACTATAACCCTCAACTGCTGACCACAAGTCCTCATGCAGTAGATACATGCGTATCTTAAATTTCCATTGAGCGTAACCATCCTTTCCATGTAAAGTTTTAATGGACATTAATGATGCTCCGGAACCGGCGTATGTAGAGGGAGCAGAAGCCATATTATCACCAACTGACATAGTTAATTACGCAAAGAATTATTTTACGCTATTTTAAATATGTTTACGTACAAAATAAATTATTACAATTTATTTTTGTCGGCCCATAACCGATTGTTGTAATAATTTTTATTAAGAGTGACAATCAATTGTGACAAGTACAGTCATAAGGTAAAAAAACAAAAAAATAAATAAAGAACATAATGCAGCCAGTACGATTCACATTTCAACAGCAATTACGTAAGTTATAATGTGCAAACAATTCTGAGTACATTCTCTTTGACATAAGCGTAACCCCCGACCCTGAATCCAACTCCATCGTTACAGTTTTATCACCGATCTTTATATTCAAATTTAAAGGTCTATCGGTTACGTACCTTATATTAAAGTTATGATATTCGTTACAGCTGCTGCCATCCGTGTCTGTTTCAGACCCGCTATTCACGCTACAGATTTTGTTAACGCGAACACGACCGGTTTGGTATTTTTTATCACACACTTTTTTAAATGACCCACTTTTCCACATTTTTGGCACTTATATTTTTTGTAACGACACTTGTCCTTATCATGATTTTTTAAGCTGCAAATCGAACAACGGAAGTCAACGAAACACTGGTCACGACCATATTTCGTTGTTGATGAGCGCCCATCTTGCGAGCCCGTACGCCCGCTGCCGGCGCCACCGCCACCACTGCGTTTACCGCTACCCTCGCTCGACCGCCAGCATTCACCTTTGTAAATTTTGTTCACTGCTTCTCCTTAATGTTGGTGACATCAATAGACACCACGTTCCTGGCCTCTCTGGCGCATTCCGCCCGCTCTGCTACTCGTATCTCCAAAGCTTTCACGAACCCCAAAGTGGAAGCATTCTGCTCAAATAGCTTGTCACGCTCGGGTCCTGCACCTAAACCAAGAACGAAACGATTCGTCAGGTTCGTGTTTAAAGCCGCTCCAAAGTCACAGTAGCTCGCCAATCCTCGCAGTCGTGCAGCCCAATCGACCTACGGCTCGCCTGGGTTCCTCTTCGCCCCGTAAAATTTGGCCTTGTCCGAAAATGAACATTGCTTCTGTTCGAAATGAGTATCAAGCAATGCCCCAAGCTTCTTATAATCTAGCGCCTCCAAATCGACTGGGTATGCTAGATTACGCACCAACCGATATTAATTATCAGATAGATGAGTTATTAAAATTGCACTTTTATTTTCCTCCTTCACATCGTTGACTTTCAAAAATTGTGTCAACCGACCTTTATAAATCAACCACTCGCATGATTTATAATCAAACGTAGTCGGACTTCTTAAAAACGACTTCGCCATTTTTATTTTCGTTTGTGGGTAAGATCGTCCTCGTCGCCAATGATATGTATTCAACTGGGAGGTGCGGAAATAAGAACACGGGTGTCACAAATGATAGTTAGTTTAATACTGAGTGTTTGACAGACAGGGCGCTCACACATTCACAATATATGAACTACGTATGTATATATAACAGGTGGGAATGTTGCACCATCCACTTTCGCCATGCTTCGAGGACTCCCAATGATGATTGCCTGACACTTATTGGGGTTTACTGCAACGCCAAATCTATCGGACCAAGTTTTAATCGCTATCAAGTCCCTATTTAATTTGTCGATAGCATCAGGTATTTCATCGACCCTCCCTTGACAATTTATTTATTTAAGTATAAATGTATAACTTTACAGGTCTTACCAAAGGCGTTATACAATGCGAAAAAAAAATACACACAAACGAAACATAAAAGAATTAGGAAAAATTAAATATAAACATATAAAAACTAATTTATAAAAAAAACACGATACCAAAAAACATAGACAAAAAAAGATACAAAAACGGAAAAAAAAAATAAGTATATCAAACAGAAGTAAAAAAAAAAATGAACGAAGAATACATAAACAATTAATCACTAATCAAACTTTCATCCATCTTCTCACAAAAACTTAAACATTCACGACACACATCTATCCACCTCCCAGCAAACAGATCACACTCCGGTGCTGATGTCAGAAGGGCATTTAGCATTGTGAGCGCCCGAACTAGGGGCGAGTTAGCTCGAGACACCGTACGTGCCGAAGGTACGGCCAAAAGCCGGTGACTTCGTGGTCTAAGCTGTTGTTTGGGAACCACAGGAACAAACAGCCTCAACAACTGCGCCACGAGCGCCTGACAATCGGACTCTCCCCGCATAATACGGCAGGCAGAGATAAGCAAGAAGTACTTACGCCTTACTTCGAGAGAATTAAAATTTAAAACACCAAGTAGAAATTTGGTAGGGTATAGGAAGGGGTAATATCCGAAGAGTTTTTTATAAAGAAAACGAAGAAAGACTTTTTGGATTTTTTCAAGAAGTAAGGCGTAAGTACTTTCATACGGGTTCCAGATCACAGACGCTGATTCGACTTTACAATACAATTGCAGGTCATCTGCATACAGATGATACGCACACTGAAGTTCGGAAGTGATGAGATTAATAAAGATAGAAAACAGAAGAGGGGAAAGAATGCCGCCTTGAGGAACGCCAGCTTGCAAGTCACACCAGCGAGATGAAGAATCACCAACGTGAACAGACTGCTGACGTACCCAAAGGTAGGATGTGAACCATTCCAGTGCTTCGGGAGAGACCATCACATAGGATAAAATGGCTAACAGGATGTCGTGACTGACGGTATTGAAGGCGTTCGAGAAATCGACCAACACTAATACAGTGAATTTGGTGTCTTCCAGCCCTGTCCCTATATCGCCAGTCACTTTTAGTAGGGCGGAGACAGTACTGTGCCCGGGTCTGAACCCAGATTGTAGTGGGCTGATCAGTGAATTATACTGCACAAAGTTAGAGAGTTGTCTGTGAACACAGGCCTCAAGTACTTTGGATAGGAAGGGAAGGATAGAGATTGGGCGGAAATGGGCTGGAAGAGTGGGATTGGTAACTTTAGGTAGCGGATGAACATATGCTTTACGCCACAAGGAGGGGTATACACCAGTGTAC
Source organism: Orthosia incerta (assembly GCA_948252205.1). NCBI lineage: Eukaryota > Metazoa > Arthropoda > Insecta > Lepidoptera > Noctuidae > Orthosia > Orthosia incerta. Next base: position 26,945,381 of record OX411745.1, on the reverse strand, counting down.
AAGGAATAATTGATAATATGTGTGATAGGAGATATGAGGTGATCCAGAATAGTCGTGATCATACCACGGGTGATATTAACACATCCTAACGCTTTGGATTTGATCGATAGAATGATCTTTCTGATCTCTCCCGGTTCAACTGGAACAAAACGAAAAGGATTTATATGAGGTCGCGTTAGACCAGAGATTAGTGACAAAGTTTGTTGTTTGGTTAGACGATCCATAGCAGGCACAGTGGAGAAATGACGGTTGAGATCGTCTAAGTCAATAGAATTTGGCAGGTCTAAATGTCGCGGTTTACCGATACCAAGAGTTCCAAGGAATTTCCAAATATAGGCAGAAGATGAAGAAGAAATATTTTCTAGAATGTGGCGGCGTTTAGCATTGTGTATCATCTGGTCACATCTATTTCTTGCACCCTTAAATAGCGTCCAGTTGTCGTCAGTACGATCCCTCTTATATTTACGGAACGCTCGGTCCCTGCGTCGCATGGCCATCTGTATCCCTCGAGTCATCCACGGCGCAGGAGGACGTTTCAGCTTAACTTTTTTAACCGGAGCGTGGATGTCATAAAGGTTGACCACAACACTATTGAAGATTGAAACTTTATCGTCAACTGAAGTGGCCTGCAACATAATCTCCCAATCGACTACGGACGCATCCTTATTAAGTTTTTCAACGTCCAGCCTCGCAAAACAACGCTTGTACAGAACCCTGGGTTTAGGTTTAGGAGGTATAAGGATGTAAGAAATAAAAATGATGTCACGATGAGAAAAGCCAGGCGCGTCACGTTGACCATGGGAGGAGACAAGAGAAGGATTTGAGGTGAGGATAAGATCGAGCCAGGTGTCATCGCCGGAAATGTTGTGATGGGTAGCCTGGAGCGGTAACACGTGCAGACTAGCTTACTCGATAAGATGAACAATTTTACGGGATCGAGGGGAATCTTGGGAAAGGAGGTTTATGTTAAAATCACCTATGATGATGTGGTGCGTATACTTTGAACCCAAAGATTCAAGAACTGATTCGAATTCAGTGAAGTAATCGACAGATGGGGGACAGCACCAATAACGGTTTTGGCTCCTTTGACACAAAATTCAAGGAAGATAAACTCCGCAGAGGCAGAATAGTTTGAAGAGGAAATAGCAAGTAATTTATAAGGAAAATCACTGCGGATATATATCGCCACACCACCCCCTCCCTTACCAACCCGATCGTTCCGTATAAGAACGAAACCAGTGAGAGGGTAAGTGGTGGACAGAAGATGCAGTTTGAGCCAGGTTTCAGAGACCAGGATGGCGTGAACGTTGCTGTCATTAAAGGCATCATACAGCTCGCTATAGTGACTGGCAATACTTTGCGCGTTAATGTGGCACACATTCACCAACCGACTAGACTCGTCATTAAAAAAAACGAACACTGACACAGATTGACACTGATTCTACGACGTCTTAGCTCTACGGCTGTCAGTACTCAACTGCCCTGTTCCCCGCTACGCAAGTGCTTATAAAAGCGCGCCAATGCGTAATTGCTCTTGTTTGGCGCTAGGGGCGTGCTTGTGATTTGACTTTACGTCCGTACTATTGACTAAACCCGACATATAATATATAATAAACATTATAACCAATATACTCAAATAATTCAAATATTTTAGAAAATAAATAAATAATAAAAATGAAAATTAATCAAATATGTCACAAACAATTAGCATATCAGTTCAATACAATAAATTTGACATGCAAATATAATGTCAAAATAATCAATTTTATCCAAAAAAAAAAAAAAACAATTACTAGAATATCGACTCATTCCAATTTAGGTCACAAGCAATTATAATGTCAAATAAATCAATATGTCAGACTAATGATAGTTAACTACCTAAGTATTAAATACATCTCCTTCATGCCGATTCCTGAAATACAATATATTTATAATGAATACAATATATTTATAATACACAAAAAATTTTCATCATCAAATCACAACGAACAAAATGTCAATCAAAAATAATAAATGCAGTCGCCATGGATACACTCTTAATCCAACCTTAATCCGACTTTAAACTAGCTAGCAGTGCTAGCATAATTTTTTTTTTTTTTTTTTTTTTTGGGTGGGAAATCATCCGATGACTTCTCCCGCTCTGGGTGAAGCGGGAGGGCATGTCAGACTTTTACTGACTAAAACCCACCCGTGTTCCTTCAGTTGCTTGTGCCAGGGCCGCGGTAACTCTATTTCAAATTTATCTAGCACCATGGGATAACTTTTAGTCCAAGACTAGAGTCAGATTACTATAATCTGAATCTGTGTCTTATAATGACTCCTGTCATACAGGTCCGCCTAGTTCGGGAGTCAGAGGCTACAATAACTGCTGTAAAAAATTATGTCAATAAAGATTATTTGATTAGATTTGGTTCCGTGTTCCGTGAATTTGTTAGTACCAACCTAATGCTTGGAATAAAATTAATCTTATCTTAGTCGAAGTTTATTAATAAGACGGATAATGTCTAAGAATAGAATGCCGACTGATTAAAATATCGACTGATTCAAAATGTCGATATTCATTATACCTATGTTCAAAATGTCAACATTTAAAACATCTAAGTTCATTATATTTACCTTAAAAATACCTACTCGTTAGAATATCAAACAAATTTTGATATTCGGGGTATGAGTGGAAAAATGTAGGTAGATTTGAAATTGTCACACTGCCAACGCATTGCTATTAGTTATTAGTCTGTCCTCCACTGCAAACACTTACGTATTGTTTAGTGAATATTATCATGTTGGCACACGGATTAGGAGTTTTCAAGCTCTCACTGGCCGGCCACTATTGCGGCACCGCTCGCTTCGCTCGCACGGCTCGCGCGCGGTTGGTCCAACCCAACCTAACCTTTTTCACCCAGTTCAAAATGACGAATCATACTTACAATATGTCGATATTTAGGACAGTCGATACTCTGTTCTTCGCCATTTGGGACATTTGATAATCTGTACTTTCAATATTTAGATCTTTCGATGTAACTTTTGAAGATAATTAGATTTTAGATATATTGGGCGTGGGTTATCTAACCATTCTATATTTAAGTTTAAGATGTTTTGAACGTTGGCATTTTACCAGTAGGTATTTTAATTTTCGTATGAATATATTTGTATTGTATAAACTCAATTTCATTCATCAAGGTATGTACTTATGTACCTAAATATTGTATTATATTTTTTTTTTTTAATGGGTATGGAGTATGGAGTTCCTTGTGCATTCTTCTCGATTACAAGCTACTTTCCGAATGCACGGTAGAATCAACTATTATTACTTGTAAATTTTAATGTAACGTTCAAAACTGCCGCTTGGTGGCCTATTTGAAATAAAATATCTTTGTCTTTGTCTTTCAACGTTCAAATATTTACCCAGTTGTCGACTTCAATGACTAACCAAATATAATGATGCAGGCAACGAGGATGATGCTGGTGTTCCTCTCGGAGAAATTGATGCTGATGAGGTAGCTGAGCGCGAAAAACGCTAAGCTACCCAGCAGCAGGATTATCACGAACGCCCCTGGAGACACAAGTTATCTTACTAATCTTATTATATTATAAAGTCAACGGTTACCCCCAGATCTTTTGCAGTTTCTGTATAGTTTATGCGAACATCGTCTAGATATAAAGGCATCAGATACTTAAAATCAGCTGCATTGCAGAAAGATTTGCTGGCTATAACCATGGCCTGCGATTTAATTGGGTTAATTTGCAAACCAAATGACCTAGCCCATGCGCTGATACATGCTAGGTCCTCATTCATTGCTGCAATAGCCGAACCAGCGTCGACTAAGCTGCAGGTCATATGCGTAAAGATGGAAAATAGACGAGAATACTCTGCTAACATAGTTAACGAAGATTGAAAAAAAAGAGGAGAGAGAACGCTACCCTGAGGAACCGCCTCAGTGAGGCTACACCAATCAGAGAAGGACTCGTCAAGGCGAACACACTGAGAGTGCCCCCGAAGATAATGATGGATTCCAGAATACCGAGTAGAATGGCGAAATCCACTGAGATGAAGGGACTACTAAAGTCAAGCAATACAAGCACAGTAAGCGACTTATTCTCCATAGCCCAGCGGATATCGTCAGTCACTTTCAAAAGTGCAGAAACAGTGCTGTAAACGGTGCGAAAACCGGATTGGAAGGGAGATATTAACGAGTTTGACGCCAAAAAATATGATAATTATCTATGAAACAAGTGCTTAAAACTTTGGAAAGAAATGGAAGAATAGAAATAGCTCTAAAGTGAGTTAATTCAAATGGATTGTTTTATGATGTGAGCCTGCTTCCAAACGGACGGAAAAAAGCAACAAATAAACGAGTGATTGAAAATGTGAGTTAGAAAAGGAAGCAATGAGGGAAGGAAAATAGTTATCATCATGGAACACAACTTATCATTACCGACTGCTGAAGAAGTTATTGCCAAAACTGATTTCTTAACGTCATCCTTAGTAACATCGCTAAGATTAAAGGTTGGACATTGTGGTTACGGTAAACTGGCAAGACTCTTTATAGTTACTGACTTAACACACTCGTCAAGAGAAAAAAGAAGACGAGAGAAATGATTATTGAGATCATTGAGGTTCACATCCTGGAACTGGTTGGTAGGCTCTTTACCTATGTCTATAGACTTAAGGAATCCCCATAAAATATATCAGAAGAACTGTGGTTATTGAAATGTTCATGGAAGTAGCGTCTCTTAGCATCCTGACACAGATGACTGCAGCGGTTACGTAGAGTTTTGTAATAGGCGAAATTCAGATCTGAAGGTCTGCGATTTGTGTGGACTTTGTGTTGATTTGTACTTATGTATTAGTTTATTTTTGTATGTTTCATTTGTGTATTTTATCTATGGGCCTTAGTTGCCTGAAAATAAATAAATATTAATTGTAACTGCTTTTAGCTTTGTCTCTACGGGCCATAAGCTCTTTATTACCTGTTGTAATCCATGGTGCAGGATTATGTCGCACTTTGACTCGTCGTATAGGGGTATGCTGGTCATACAAGTCAAGAATGGTTGCATTAAGGCACTCCACCTTGACATCGATGTCATCCTTTTCGACCAGAGGAGACCAATCGAGATCGCCGGCATCATGCTGCAGTGCCTCCAGGTCTATGCCCTTGTAATTACGAAGATATTGGAGCTGGGAGATACGCTTGGGAACACGGATACGATACGAAAGGTAAATAAGATCGTGGTAAGAGAAAGAAGCAGTAAGCTGGCCATGCGAAGAAACATTATTAGGAGAATAAACAATCATAAAATCAAGTAAAGAAGGCGTACAATTAGGAAAATAGTGAGTTGCAGAGAGAGGCAAAACTAGAAGATTAAACGAGGACAAGAGTGAAAAGATTTTAAGGGAGCGAGAGGCATTTATAATCAAGGAAGTATTCAAATCATTCATTAAAGTAATGAGCTCATACATGGGCATAGACCGTTGAGAGTGGAGTCAAGGGAATTGAAATAGTCAATGTGAAGATTAGGACTGTAGAAGCTGTCATTGAGATCAGCTACATCATTCATATTATATAAATATATTGTGTGTTTTTTTAGAGGTATAGAACTTTAAGTTGGCAACACTGTTTTAACTGACGGCCATTTTGTCAGCTGTCAAGTGATTTGTATTTAGTTAGGTTTGGCATTTTAACATGAATAGACTGACTCCTGAAAAACGCTTCCAAATTGTGCAAATTGGCCAGAACGTTAAAGTTTTTTACCAAGAACGTTTTCGTTACCCAATTTAACAACCATGATGTGCAGGAGCTGAGCTGTGGTTTCAACAAGACGGCGCAACATGTCACACAGCTTGTGCCACAATTGATTTACTGAAGAAAACGTTTGGTAACCGCATTGTTTTACGTTCCGGACCCGTGAATTGGCTTCCAAGATCGTGCGATTTAACGCCGCTAGACTAGGGATATGTGAAGTCGCTATTCTACGCCGATAAGCCCAAAACAATCGACCACTTGGAGGACAGCATTCGCCGCGTTATTGCCGATATATGGCCACAAATGTTGGAAAAAGTGATTGAAAATTGGATCTCCAGATTCCAGATTACGTCCAAGCCAGCCGCCGCCACGGCCATGGCATATGCCAGAAATCATATTGAAATTATATTGCCAAAAGATTATCTTTTGTATAAAGTCAATTTCAAGTCAATTTAAAAAAATCATTCTCGTTTTATTCATACCTCAAAAAAAACATCCTATACTTAAATTTAAATTGTAATAAATAAAAACGGTAAATTGAAAAGAAACACTAAGATAATTTAAAATGATAACTGGAAAAATAAACAGTGAATAACGATAACAAACGATTCAACATACATATTCTACACATCGAATTGAATGATAACACGAATAAAACGCCAAACTGTCAGCGCCACAACGTCTGGGCATTCTGTCAAAACATTATAAATTTATAAAATACTAGCTGTTCCACGCGGCTTCGCTCCCGTCAACTGGCTACGTACCTACCCTACACCTACCCTACACCTACCCTACACCTACCCTACACCTACCCTACACCTACCCTACACCTACCCTACACCTACCCTACACCTACCCTACACCTACCCTACACCTACCCTACACCTACCCTACACCTACCCTACACCTACCCTACACCTACCCTACACCTACCCTACACCTACCCTACACCTACCCTACACCTACCCTACACCTACCCTACACCTACCCTACACCTACCCTACACCTACCCTACACCTACCCTACACCTACCCTACACCTACCCTACACCTACCCTACACCTACCCTACACCTACCCTACACCTACCCTACACCTACCCTACACCTACCCTACACCTACCCTACACCTACCCTACACCTACCCTACACCTACCCTACACCTACCCTACACCTACCCTACACCTACCCTACACCTACCCTACACCTACCCTACACCTACCCTACACCTACCCTACACCTACCCTACACCTACCCTACACCTACCCTACACCTACCCTACACCTACCCTACACCTACCCTACACCTACCCTACACCTACCCTACACCTACCCTACACCTACCCTACACCTACCCTACACCTACCCTACACCTACCCTACACCTACCCTACACCTACCCTACACCTACCCTACACCTACCCTACACCTACCCTACACCTACCCTACACCTACCCTACACCTACCCTACACCTACCCTACACCTACCCTACACCTACCCTACACCTACCCTACACCTACCCTACACCTACCCTACACCTACCCTACACCTACCCTACACCTACCCTACACCTACCCTACACCTACCCTACACCTACCCTACACCTACCCTACACCTACCCTACACCTACCCTACACCTACCCTACACCTACCCTACACCTACCCTACACCTACCCTACACCTACCCTACACCTACCCTACACCTACCCTACACCTACCCTACACCTACCCTACACCTACCCTACACCTACCCTACACCTACCCTACACCTACCCTACACCTACCCTACACCTACCCTACACCTACCCTACACCTACCCTACACCTACCCTACACCTACCCTACACCTACCCTACACCTACCCTACACCTACCCTACACCTACCCTACACCTACCCTACACCTACCCTACACCTACCCTACACCTACCCTACACCTACCCTACACCTACCCTACACCTACCCTACACCTACCCTACACCTACCCTACACCTACCCTACACCTACCCTACACCTACCCTACACCTACCCTACACCTACCCTACACCTACCCTACACCTACCCTACACCTACCCTACACCTACCCTACACCTACCCTACACCTACCCTACACCTACCCTACACCTACCCTACACCTACCCTACACCTACCCTACACCTACCCTACACCTACCCTACACCTACCCTACACCTACCCTACACCTAACCTACACCTACCCTACACCTACCCTACACCTACCCTACACCTACCCTACACCTACCCTACACCTACCCTACACCTACCCTACACCTACCCTACACCTACCCTACACCTACCCTACACCTACCCTACACCTACCCTACACCTACCCTACACCTACCCTACCCTACACCTACCCTACACCTACCCTACACCTACCCTACATACATGATTGCATAACTGAAACCGTTTACGAAGCGCACGCAACGGAAGCCCTCAAAAAGTAATAATCTTTCCCGTTTTTGAAACATTTTTCATTTATGCTCCGCTCCTATTGGTCGTAGCGTGATGTTATATGGCCTATAGCACTCAGGAATAATGTAGCTTTCTAACGGTGAAAAATTTTTAGAATTGGATCATTAGTTCCAGAGATTACCCCCTACATACAAACTTACAAATTTTACCTCTTTATAATATTATTATATTATTATATAATTATATATTATTATATATAGTATAGATTGACCCACACCAGCTGACAGCTCTCCAGTAAAAAAAAGTTGTATTAGTATGGGACTTGCCTTCTGCTGCGAGGAACCGAGTCTATATTCAACTGTCAGTTTAATTTGGTTGGACAAGATTTTGTGAACCACTTGACTTAATTTTTCATTGTCCTTCTCCGGAACACCATGGAATAATAGAAACTTTCTTCTCATCATAGTCTCACGCCGGTCAAACCCAACAGCAAGCAGCTCAATATGAGATTTCAATTTGGATAGTGCTTGATACACAAATTGCTTGAATTCTGAGAATCGCTTCGCTTGCAATTGAAGAAATGTATTGTGAAGCCCATGGAGTAGCAGTGATAGCCTTCTGCAATTTCGCATCATAATCCTGCATTCGTGACCCAAAGGAATTTTGTCAAGGTACTCCAGCCTGGCAGTAAGTTTAGAGTCCATGTTGTGTTAGTGAGTGTCACCAGGGGTTATTTTATTTGTATCTCAGTGCTACAGACTTGATAGCAATACATAGCGGGTGTGGAGTGGTTTAATATTAAATGGACTAGAATATTTCATCAATTAATTGTGTAGCCTTTGGGCATAGGGTTCGGCCCTTAAAAGTCCTTGCTAAATTTACACTACTTTAATCACCAAATACACGTACAGGAACAAAAACAAGATAAACATGAAATAATTATTCAAAGTAACACTTAGAGGTCTAATATGGCGCGCGTTTTACGAGGGTGGCCTGAAACACGTCGCGTGCACGTTTTGAGGGTAGGCTTAGACTTATACTGTCCTTTTTCTGGTACCGCCAGAAACGCCTGCCCAACGTTGTGCGCTGGAATAATCGTGATTGGTCGCCCACGTCAGTAGTGTCAACCTTTCTATCGTTCTCGCGATCATCCGATTGGATGTGCCTATCAGTGGGACCAACACTAACATTCACTATATCGTCGTGGGGTTGCCGCGCTACATACTCCCCCTCTAGTTCACGATTACGACCTCGATCGTGGTTTAGCCTAACATTAATTTCATTCGGAATGGTTTGTAAGCGAGGTCGGCCTCGCTTTTTCTTAGGCTCCAGTGGCTGAGCGCACTCTGCACGCGCATCCGTTCAACCTTGAAACGGGGTGAGCTGGTTAGCGTGGAATTTGCCCAATACCTCACCAGGATTTTCATCAGATACTATTAGGTACTTTGTTGGACTTAATTTCTTCTTTATAACATATGGCCCATCCCTTTTAGGGAAAAACTTAGCAGTTTTTGACTTGCTGGCGTCGCTCAGCTGATGGGTTGCCAATAAAACTTTTTATTTACTTTAAAATCTTTTTCTACTCTTCTTGAATGATCAGCGTAAATCTTCCTTCTATCCTGCAGTTTTTCTACTCCATCACGAACTTCGCTTAAGGAGTTTATAAATCTTGTTAAGTAAGAAGTGATCTGTAGTACAAAATTATCCTTCTGTAAGACCGCTCTTGAATCATTTGTCATGTCCGTTTGATTAAGTTCAGTAATAGGCAAGTATGCGTGAATCATTTGGTCTTTATTTTCGTCGGTTCCTACAAGTAGCACCGTAGTACAATGGTTAGCACCGTTGTATCAACTGAGGAGTCTTGAGTCTGAGGAGTCTTGAGTTTGATTCTGGGTGCTGCGAGTTCTTTTTGTGCTTTCTCGATTTTGAAATTATTATATTATTGTCATGTGGGTTAGGCCACTGACTTGCGATATTTCTCTTGTAGAAGTCGGACCTGTGTTCATAAGCCATAAGGTTATTGTGAGCCATTATCTACCGACATAGTAGAAATATATAAATAAATGAAGTCACAGTGATTGTGCATACGTAAGTGTCAAATAGGGGTAAGTTTTAGTTTTAATGGGTAGTAGCTTTTACATGTATTTATCATCATAACTAGGTACTTTACAGGATTTTGTTATCATTGTTATAGCCTCACGCAACGCCCTTTAAGTTAGATGCTCATTGAGCGAGCTTATTCGTAGGAACAAAGACCCTGAGCAACAGCTAGCAGGCTAAGGTGTTGGCAGAGTTCACCGGAAATCATAACTCTCCTGGCGTCCAAATTACCAATTAATTCATGCATGATGAACCCGTAACAAATAGCGCCTAACGTAAAAAAAAAAAACGGATTCATTATTCTGTTACATACTAGTATTCTTCCACCGTCTTTTCCTTTAAATTTTTATGAAATATTTTTTTGTTGTAGTATTAATAATTTAGATGGAAGAATTGTACTTAGAATGGTATATTCTGCTACATACTAGTATTCTGCCACCGTCTTTTTCTTTATTTTTTTTTTGTTTTATTAATAATTTAGATTGAAGTATTGTATATAGAATTGTACCCACAGTCCGTTTATTATGTTACCTTGTTGGTGTTATTTGCACATTAACGTTGATTGTTTGAAAATCGATATTGCAAATTGTAGTATTCTTAGTGAAAGATACTTACTACCTTTTATTTTATTGTAAGTTGATTGATAATAGCTCACATTCATAGCTTTATTTATTTACTAAGCCATTATGGATCCTTATTATTTATTAAAAGAGACATTAGAGTATGAACTTCAGTCGAGGAGTGTTTCCATAAAGGGGCATGTCGATTTGTTGAAGAAACTTTTAAAAGAATTGCTTATTACTGAACAGTCTGGTACAGTGAATTATAAGATCAAGACTCCTCGATACGTTTTAGCAGCGCCAGTTGCGGCATTAGATAATTGCAAATCAAAACTAACAACTTTAGCCACATACATAGATGAAATTACAGGGAAACCTGATAGGCATTTATTTAAACGACTAGTATTGCGCTTGTATCATGTAATAAATAGATTGGTGCTTATTCGAATTGATTTGGAGACCGACGATAAAGTAAAGACCGAACTCTCTACGCGTTGTCTCACTTTATAAGACAGACTTGAATCGAAAGATGATATCGAAGATCAAAAGGACGAAATCACTTCGGAAATTAGGCAAGTGTTACAGGAAACTTTAGGTGATATAGGGGTCAATATTATCAGAAAATTAAAAATTTGATTATTCATCCAACAACAGTTATCATGATCCGGAAGAAAATAAACCAAGGTTTCAAAGAACTCCTACCGTGGATATAGATTTTCCGAAACGTAAACTGGTACCTATTAGTCAATGGAATGTTTATTTTTCAGCTAACAATAATGTCAGTGTTAATGCATTCCTTGAGCGTGTTAATCAAATTAAAGAAGCTAGGAATGCAACCGATGAAGACTTGTGGCGTTATGCGATCGATTTATTTAAGGGTGATGCCTTGATATGGTTCAGAGCTAACAAAGCTTATGCTACAAACTGGAAAGAGTTAGTGATCTTGTTAAAGAGAACGTTTCAATCGTCATTTTATCAAGATGATTTATGAGCTGAAATTAAGGCAAGGACACAGGGAAAGGATGAGTCAATCACAATTTATATGTCGATTCTTCAAAACATGTTTAATTGCTTACCAACACCGATCACAGAACAGGAGAAAATCTCAATTATCTTACGTAACGTGCAGCCATATTATCAAAGAGCTATTTGCCGAGATGTTTTTTTTCTGTCTCGGATATAGTGGATGTTTTGAGGATAGTTGAGAGGACTAAAATCAATTGTGATAGGTTTGAAGAACCAAAGGTTCAAAGAATAAATTTAGAACCTGATTTAGCTTATAAAAATAATTTCAACAACATCATTAACGAGGTTTCGGCGAAGATTGAAATTGACAACGTCACATCCAACGCTCAAAAAGCGGTAGCCGGTAGATGTTGGAATTATCGTGAGGTGGAAAACTTATTTAGGTCATGTAGTGTACCTAAACAGCGTTTGTTTTGTTACAAATGTGGTCGTTTTGGAGTGACCTCTAAAGATTGTGTGTGTAAGGGAAACGGGGAAAGTATGAAACCTGTCAAATAAACTTTCCCCTAGATAGAAATGGTAAAGAGTGGCAGGACTGGCTTAGGACGGTAAAGGATTTTATGTCTCGTGGTGAATTAAACCCAGTAGTACTAGAAAAAGATAATGATAACAAGGACTATGTAGAAATTGACATTTTAGGCATTTCATATGTAGGTCTCTTAGATTCGGGGGCTAATCGAACTGTCATTAACAGTGATTTAGCTCAAACTTTAAAAGGTTTAGGGTTGAAAACATATCGCTCAAAGGACATTCAGGTTGCTACCGCCGATGGTAATCGTCATAATATTACAGAAATCATAGATGTGCCCGTCAAATTTAACGGTCGTCTTAATTTAGTAAAGATGATGGTTATGCCAACCTTGTCACAAAAAGTGTTATTGGGCAAAGTTTTCTTTGCTAAATTTGGCATTTTCATAGATTTTACAGGGGAAGCTTCTGATCACTGTGAAATGGTTAATGCTTTATCTTCACAAGAACCAAGTGTGATTTCAAGGGAAGATCTAAGTGAAAATGAGCAGGAATCCTTAACTAATTTGATAAATACAATGAAACAAAAAATTAGATCCGGGTTAGGTCGGACAAATATTATAAAACATGAAGTTGACACAGGTAGTTGTAAGCCGGTACATAAAAAGCAGTACAAGTTTTCACCGGTAATTAGAAGAGAAATAGAACGTGAGTTGGACGAAATGTTAGAAAAAGACGTGGTAGAACCGTCACATAGTCCTTGGTGTTCTCCAGTTCTGATTGTAAAAAAACCAAATGGTGAGAAAAGATTGTGTTTGGACAGTAGACAGATCAATAAAGTCACTAAGAGAGATACATATCCGCTACCTAGGGTATCAAATATATTGGACAATCTTAAAAATGCCAAATTTCTAAATACAATTGACTTGAAATCAGCATTTGCAAATTGCATTCAGCGACTCGAGTAAGGAAAAAGACTGCTTTTGCCGTACGAGGCCGGGGATTGTTTCACTTCAAAGTTATGCCCTTCGGTCTAGTGAACGCTTCTCAGACACAACAAAGACTTATGGATATTTTGTTACATGTGTTGGAGGGGAAGGTTTGGGCATACCTGGATGACATTGTTATTTGTTCGCCAAACTTTGAAGAGCATATAGAGACATTAGAGAGTCATGCATATTTCAAAAAACGCTAATTTGACCATTAATGTTGAAAAATGCAAATTTGCAAGGCCCAGCTTGAAATTTTTGGTGTACATCGTAGACAAAGATGGACTTCGCACTGATCCCGATAAAGTGTCCGCTATTTTGAACTTCCCTAGACCTAGAAATATTACAGAGTTAAAGAGATTTATTGGACTGGCTAGCTGGTATAGACGTTTTGTAAAGGACTTTTCTATGGTAGCAGCACCTTTGCATAATCTCACCAAAGCAAAAAAAAACAAAAAGTTGATATGGGATGATGAAGCTGAAAGGTCATTTACAGAGCTTAAAACACTTCTCACAAGAACACCTCTGATGTCTTGTCCAGATTATAGTAAGCCTTTTATAGTCCAATGTGACGCGTCCAGTAAGGGCATTGGGGTGGTACTTTGCCAAAAGGTTGAAGGAAATTAGCAAGCTATAGCGTTCCTGAGTAGGAAACTTACGGACAGGGAAAAGCAATATTTTACCTCAGAAAGAGAATTATTAAGTGTAGTTCATGCAATTGAAAAATTTAGACCGTACATAGATGGGACAAAATTTACTGTGATAACGGATCACAGTGCACTTCAATGGTTACATAAAATGAAAGATCCTCACGGGTGGCTGGCTAGATGGGCTATGAAGCTTCAGTTTAATTTTGAAATCATTCATAGACCGGGCAAAAGTAATATAGTGCCTGATGCGCTTTCCTTTTCTATAGAGTTATGTACAGAAATTAATTCAGTCAATATAGGTGAAAACGATAAAGACGATTGGTATATCAAAAGTAAACAAAATTTTAAGTGGGCAGGAACGTGACGTAAGTTGGTATGTCAGAGATGGTCTTTTGTTCAAGAAAGTTTTTTTTTTTTTTTTTTTATACTTTATTAGTAAGAACAAAATTCTTAATAATTAATTACGATCTAGCCTAAAAGACTAATAAGCAATTTAACTCTAACTTAATATGTTACGTGATAGATTATGTTAAAACTAAGAATAGTGTCCATTTGCACTTTTACACAAGTCCGCAGCACTTTCTTAGAGTCTGATATAATTTAAAAACACTATGTTCATGTGTTATATGTATAGCACAGCATTGTCACTATTATCCATTCACTTTACACTACACTAATTCAAAAGGTTTAGTTCTTTTTAGTCTACGCACTAAGTCTGTATTGTCTAGCAGCTGGATAGCCTCAACATTCACGTGTCGATGAAGTCTGTGTTCGTGGGCTTCAGCAAATTTTTGGATGATGGTGGTGACGAATTCCGTTTTAAGGTCACGGTGAAGATCGTCATTCCTTATGTACCAGGGTGCATTTACAGCGTCCCTGAGCACTTTATTTTGGAATTGTTGGATTAGTTTGACGTTGCTTTGTTTAGTACAGCCCCAAAGTTGGATACCATACGTCCAAATTGGCATCAGTAAATGCTTATATATGGTTATTTTATTATGTATTGATAGACAGGATTTCCTTCCGAGTAACCAATACATACTTTTATAACGTATGTCGAGTTCCTGTCTTTTCTTTTTGACATGAGCTTTCCAACGCAACTTGGCGTCGAGAGTTATGCCAAGGTATTTAGCTGTATTAGCATAAGGCACTTGCATGCCATTTATGTAGATTGGGTGATAGTCCAAGTGTTTGTTTGTGAAGTCAATGTGAATTGATTTTGACTCATTCA
Source organism: Orthosia incerta (assembly GCA_948252205.1). NCBI lineage: Eukaryota > Metazoa > Arthropoda > Insecta > Lepidoptera > Noctuidae > Orthosia > Orthosia incerta. The sequence continues at coordinate 26,930,187 of OX411745.1, read as the reverse complement.
GTTTGATCTTCCATTTTTGTGTCCAATCATAAACTTTATTCACAGCTAGTTGAACTTTTTCTACTGCTTCTCTGTGGCTTGATCCAGTAGCCATAATTGCAGTATCATCTGCAAAGGTCGCAATGGTGTTATTTTCCAGTTCTGGGATGTCGCATGTGTATAACAAGTACAAAATTGGGCCTAGCACACTTCCTTGAGGTACGCCAGCTTTTATAGCTTTTAGCTCTGAATATGCGTCTTCTTGCCGTATTCTAAACATTCTATTAGTTATATACGACTCTAGAATATCTGCAAATTCTGGTAGCATGCGTCTGAGCTTGAATATTAGACCCTTATGCCAAACTTTGTCAAAAGCTTGCGCGACATCTAAAAACACGGTGGCGCAGACTTCCTTATTTTCAAGCGTTTTTTCAATAATGTTTGTTATTCTATGTACCTGGTCTATTGTTGAGTGTTTTTCCCTGAAGCCAAATTGATGATTTGGAATAAGGTCTTTATTTTCTATTATTGGTTTTAACCGTTTCAATAACAGTTTTTCGAAAAGCTTTGATAACACGGGCAACAGAGAAATAGGTCTATATGATGATGCTTCATTAGGTGGTTTCCCTGGCTTCGCAATCATAATGACTTCAGCAACCTTCCATGGCTCAGGTACATATTTTAGGATAAGTGCAGCATTGATAAGCTTGGTCAGCTTTACTATGGCTTTGCGTGGGAGATGTTTAAGAATTTCCCCTGTAATGAGGTCGTAACCCGGAGACTTTTTCGAACTAATGTTATTTTGAATTTCTCTCATTACTTCTTTAGGAGTCACAAGCTTAATTCTTTGGTTTTGTGACAATCTTTCACTCTCAAGTATTTCTATCGAGCTTTCATTGGGTTGAAAAGTTTCTTCTAAGTGTTGAGCAAACCTTAATGCTTTTTGGTCATTGCTTATGGCCCATTTTCCGTCGCTATCTCTGATGGGTGGTATTTGTTTCATTGGTTTTTTCAGATTTTTTGTAGCTTTCCAAAGGGAGTAATCCGTTGATTTGTCATTGGTTAGCTGCAAAAGTTTAGTATTCAGAGATTCCTCCTCAAACTGTAGAATTTTCCTCTTTAATCGTTTAGTTAGGTTATTTAGTGTTGTTTTATCTCGCGGGCACCTTGTTTGCTGCCACAGCTTCCTTTGTTTCCTTTTCTCAGATAGTAAATCTACAATTGCCTTAGGATAGTTAAATCCCTTATATTTACGTTTTAATTGCGGTGTGTTGTTCCACGCACATTGTTGGATATTAACAATATATTTGTTTACTTCTAAGTCAAGATGATCTTGCTTTTTTATCGGCGTTTTAAGGTCGATAATATTATCTAGATCAAGGGCAAAACTTTCCCAATCTGTAAACTTATTAACCAGGGTTAAGTGGCTTTCTTTGAGTAGGATTTTTTGACTAAGCATTAATATAATCGAGGAGTGGTCTGAGTTCATATGAAAACCTTCCTCCAAATGGATGTAGTTGGCGGATATATTTTTGCAAATGAAAAAATCTATAAGATCCGGTATTTTTTGGTGATCAGTGGGCCAGTACGTTGGTTTACCCGTGCTCATAACTTCTGAATTTATTTCTTTAACTGCACTTAAGAGCTGCCTTCCCTTAGTTGTAGTAAGTCTTGAACCCCAATGCGTGTTTTTAGCATTAAAATCACCGCCTAGGATAAATCTCTGGCCTAATAGTTCAAAGAGATGTAAATATCGTTCTTTTCTTATCATATGCCGTGGAGGACAGTATATGGCTGCAATAGACACGTGACAATATTTGGTTTTAACAGATACTGCCACAGCTTGAATGTCTTGTTCAAGAAAGTGATACTTAAACAGTATCCGAATTGTGAGTCTGGAAACTTTTTATACCAACCGACCTGCGAAGTAGAGTAATAAAAGAATGTCACGATGAGGCTAAAGCGGGACATTTTGGTATCCGAAAAACGCTTTTCAGGGTTAAGCAATTCTATTACTGGCCTCATATCATTCGCGATATCAAGCAGTACATAAAGTCTTGTGAGACATGTGCAAAATTTAAAGTTTCGCAACAGTTACCCTTGGGCCATATGGGTCAACATAGGGAGGTTGGCAGGTTATATCGCTAGACTTGATGGGTCCTTTTCCGAAAAGCAAACTCTGTCATACTATGCTTTTGGTCATTACCTGCTGGTTCAGCAAATTAACTCTAATATTTCCTCTTAGAACGGGCAAAACAGAGAAAATATGTGAAATATTGGAAAATCAGATTTTGCTTTTTGGAGACCCAAAAGCCATCATATGTGATAATGGCAAGCAGTTTGTCTCAAACATATTTCAAGATTTAGCGCTAAAATATAATTATAAAATTTGGTTTACTCCAAATTATCATCCACAAAGTAACCCTACAGAACGGGTTAATAGGGTTATAGGTACTATGATATCATCGTACGTTAAGTCAAAGAAGCATAATGAGTGGGACGTCAACTTTAAAGAAATTGCGCACGCTACGCCTTCATACTTATTTCTAGGGAGAGAAATATCTATTTCCAGTTCCAATACCGGATGGGACTTGATTCCAGATATTAACAATTTGCTAGTTAATACAAAACCTTTCAAAATAAAGACAAATTGTAAGAAATAATGTGTTTAAGATTGTGAGTGACAATATGAAAAGATCTCACATGAAAAGCAGCAAATTTTATAACAAAAAACGCAATGTCGGATCTTTTCAAGTGGGCGATGTTATCTGGAAAAGAACAAAGTTCCTTTCGAAAGCTAAAAATAAATTTATGGCCAAGTTGGCACCAAAATTTGAAAAGGCTATAGTGACTGCAAAGCTATCAGATTGTTTTTAGTGTAATTAATGCTTTTGGTAAACCAATCGGAATGTGGCATATTAAAGAATTAAAGACATCGAAAAAAAAAAAAAAAATTTTTTTTGATATGGTGGAGGTGTATGTCATGTCCGTTTGATTTAGTTCAGTAATAGGCAAGCATGCGTGAATCATTTGGTCTTTATTTTCTTCGGTTCTAACAAGTAGCACCGTAGTAGAATGGTTAGCACCGTTGTATCAACTGGGGAGTCTTGAGTTCGATTCTGGGTGCCGCGAGTGCTTTTTGTGCTTTCTCGATTTTGAAATTATTATATTATTCTCATGTAGGTTAGGCCACTGACTTGCGATATTTAACATTCGTGTGAATACAATTAAAACCTCGCCTTCGGCTCGGTTTTTAAACACACACTCATGTTTTAATACCCCTCATTATGCAACAGTATCATAAACTACTATTAAATTGTTATGGACACACTTTTACACGTTAAAACTAAGTCACCTAACAAGTCGAGCTGGTTGATGGTATGGTCTTGCTCTATTATAAGCGCCGTGAGCACATTGGACACTATGAGCGCCAACACGCACAGCGCCATGTGGGAACAGTGCAGCCCTGCCTCACGGTATATAACTCACCTAAGAAGTCGGGCTGGTCGATGGTATGTTCTTGCTCTATGATGAGTGCCGCAAGCACAGTGGGCACTATGAGTGCCAACACACACAGCGCCATGTGGAAGCTGAGCGTGGTCATCCAGTACAGCTCGGCCGGGCAGCCCGACATGATGTGGATGTGGCGCGAGCCCGTCTGACGCTCCTTGCAGGGTAAGGAAATGCTGTTGATGTTTGTGGCTAGCACTACTGTGAAAATAGGAAGGGAATTATGCTTAGATTTCCGACTTGTGACAGTTAAAACATTAAATGCAATATAATGTTTATTCAGTAAATTGGCTTTATATTTATATCGTCAGATATTTTTGTTTTTGGTAATTAGATGATTTCGGTATTGCCTTTTATGATGATACTTTTAGTGATTCGGTGTAGAATAGATTGATTGCAGGGTTGTCTGCAATTAGATTTTTGTAAAGTTTAATCAAAAACAAAATTACTGCAATTACTGCAAATACACGTATGATTCGTACTAAATCAATAACATATATGGAGAATAACGTGCAAGGATCTCCACGGACACTCTTTTCCATCAATAAATTTTAATTACAAGTATTTGGTTACATCATTCCTGTGGGCAAATTACACATATGTGAGACCGATGTTAAAAGATGTGCACGTAAAAGCGTCTAGAGTAAAACAAAGGACACCAAAATGCCATTATTAATTAAAAACTGGCCGAGGCAGCCAAGTTATGACCAATCCCAACTAAGGGTGCCCGTTCACGAACATGGGGAACCGAATGATCCAACACATGCGCCACCATCAGAGAGACATTTGAGATAGCATGACACACTCTCAACTGCCAGGGCACGCAAGTCTTCAAGTGCAGATTCTTTTAATGTTACTCTAGACAATGTGTCAGCAATGTATAGATATCGATCAGGTTTGTATATGTCATTAACCTCGTATGGCTAAAGACGCAGCATAATCCTCAGTAGCCTTGCCGCCAAATCATTCAATGTTTTTTTTGAATAGAGTAATTAGTGGTTTATGATCTGATTCTACTGTGACTGTCCTACTGTAGATATACTGGCGGAATTTAGGGCAAGCAAATAAAATGGCCATTGCTTACTCCTCAATTTGAGAATAGGTTTGTTGACATTTGGTTAGTGTAGAGGAAGCATATGCTATTGGCTGTTCATGTAACAATACACAACCAAGAGCATCCCTCGAGGCATCAACTGACATAGTGTTATCTTTGTTTGAGTCATAGTAAGTAAGTACTGGGGAACTGCTAATTATTTTTTTAATGTTACTTAATTCAGTCTCATGTTGGTCTGACCAAGACCATTCAGTTTGTTTAGACAAGAAAGTTCTCAGAAGACTATTTTCCTTAAACAAATTAGGAATGATTGGGCTAAGATAGTTAACCATACCTATTAACCTTTGTAGGTCATTAATGCATATTCCAGTTCCGGTCTTTGAAGTGTAAACATTAACGTCATTACAGTCGCACTAAAACTAAAAATAAACATATTTATAAACACCATACACTCCAAAATAATACCGTGCAACAACAAGAAGGAGGCCTGAAAGGATTGGAGATATCAACGAAGGCGTAATTTGCACATGACAACAAAGCAAAGAAGAAAATATATCAACAACGTTTTTGGGTTAGTCCATAGACTATTTCGCAATTGACATTTCCGCGACTTTGACAGTTCTATTGAAGTCACTGATTTACTTGCCATAGACACAAGAAAAATAGAGTGCGCGCAAGATAAGTCTGCGCGCGGACAAAATCGGAACTAATCGTTTGTCATTTATGTCAGGTGTCAAGAGAGTGTGTTTTAATCCGTATTTTTATTTGTTTCCGAAGTAAATAATCGCCATCATTATGCCAAAAGTAATTTAAAGTGCTGGCAGGGATATTTCCTTGAAGTGAACAGGAGAGCAACGAGCCTACGGTACCGTTTTACAAAGATATAGCCCGCGTTGCTTATTTGACAGGTAACTTTTAGGGATACCATTATACAAAAATTTCCCTAAATGTTCGTAATATTCTGTAGTATTCGTGGTACATAAATATACCAGCGGGACAGAACCGGCATCATGTAATATAATGCATCATTGTTATTTTGTTTTTATTCAATAAAAGATTTACAATCATTCCATGAAGTTTTTTTCATCATATTCTATGCAAGTAGAAAATGCTAGTAATTAATTATGCTTAAAACGAAAAATGACTACTGATTAAATGAAGGAAAAAAGATCAGTTATGCTTGCAACATTAAGCACGCCACCCGTCGCGCGCAGACTTATCTTGCGCGCACTTTCTGAATAAATTTTAATAATATTGTTTATAATTAAGAATATAAGTAAACATTAGCGAATTGTGCATCAAAGTGAACATAGATAGCTGAAATACCACATCGAGTGTTATCCACGGCAACAGTGAAGAGAATTCTGCGATATGGTTCTAAGACCCAGGAACAGTGACAGTGCAAAACTAACATTTTAAGACTGTAATAAACTAACTTTAAGAAACAAAGTGTACCAAAACCAGAGAAGAACAATAACAAGACCAACGATGAGTGAATGCAAATTTTGACTAAAAGAAATAAATTTGTGACACTAAAGATTCTGTAATGCCCTCTATCGGCGAGTAGAGTAACTAATAGACAGTCAATGTTTCGATCTGTAATTTTATTTCCTCTCGATACCAACAGAGGGAGCTTTCATAAAATATCTTGGACGGGACAACACAATATTTTGCCTATTTGCTCAATATTATAATTTGTACAATGGAAGAAGAAAATGTAACGATCCGTCGGCAAAAAACTACTGCAAATGACTCATTAGACATTTCTTTCGATTCAACTAATTCTGAAATGATTAGAAGATATAGTTTACCGGACTTGTCCACTGTATATGACAGTGACATAGAAGATTTAAAAGGAAAAATAATCCAGATTAAAAACGAGTTGGAAAGTGCACACACGGAAATAGAAAAACTTAACATGGAGAACATGACGCTAAAAATGGCTTTGAATAAAGAAAGGAACAAATCTAAAAATTTACGAGAAATATGCTCGGAAACAAAAACTAAAGCAATAAATAGTAAAAAGAGTGAAATCAAAAGAAAGAAAAGGATCTCAAGGAATCTACATGAACATCAATCTTTTAATGAGGCAATCAACAATAGTTGCATAGATCTTGGGCTCAATGAAACAAGTGAAGCGATAATAGATGGCGCCACCAGCAACATATCAACACTGGATAGTGTACCGGGACTAATTTACAGTGACACTGCTACTTACAAGGAACTTGAAGAGGAAAACCAGCAAATAGATGGCGTTACCATACCACCTATAAAGGTACGTCAGCAGCGCAGACTTTGTGTGATAAGTAGTAATAAAACAAATAAGGTATTAGCTTTAGCACAGAGAACATTCCCAAATCATAATATATGTCATTACTTATCAACAAATTGTGGAATTATACAGTTGATAGAACACCTGGAACAAAAATTGTTAAACTATACAGTGAATGATTATTGTTTGATTTTTATAATGTTTCCAAAACAAAATACATTAATTTCTCCAATTACAAAATGACAAATGAAGCAATGAAAATAATTGGACGTAATAATAAAATTGAAGAAGTTGACCATACGAAATTTTTAGGCATAGTGATTGATAAAAATTGTAATTGGAAAACACATATAGAAAATATATGTAATAGGTTAAACAGCTTTGCATTTGCACTGAGAAATCTCAGGAAAACTGTCGGACATAATGCTGCTCTATTGGCTAATCATGGATATGTCTCATCTGTGCTGAGATACGGTTTAATCATATGGGGTAATTGCACTGACATCAAAAAGGCATTCATTGTGCAAAAAAAGTGCTTACGAGCGGTGTTTGATGTAGACCCATTAGATTCGTGCAGACCTATTTTTAAAAAACATAAATTATTAACATTAGCTTGCTTATATATAATGGAAATGGGAGTATTTGTAAAAAAAAACCCTCACCTATTTAATACAGCCGATAGCGAAAATGTTTATAAGATGGGTAAAATGTCAAGGGATCAAACAAAATTGGCAATGCCAAGATGCAGAACAGCGTACTGCCAGAAAAACACTGGTCGAATGGCAATAAAGATATTTAATAATATACCGAAGTTTATTAGAGAACTGCGAACCAGCTTATTTCAAAAGCATCTTAGAGCATGGCTTATCGAAGGTTGTTTTTATACTATTGAGGAATTTATGAACTCTAGGTCAAATGGGAAAATTGCATGACATTTTAAATTAAATTTGACATGTTTATTTTGATCGATTAATTTATTTAGATCCCATGATAAAGTTGACATTCTATACAATTTGTAATTTATTTATTTTTTTGACATTTGTAATTTGATTTTTATTGTATTGTAGATAATTTTTGATTGAGCATTGCTTTATTTTTTGACATTGGAATTTTTTTCATTGAACAAATTAGAATTTATTAATTTGTTTGGTTCTCATGTTAAATTTGACATCTGCATAGATGTGTAAATTTGTAATTTAATTATTTTTCTCTGACATTTGTAATTTGATTTTTATTGTTTTGTGGATGATTATTGATTTAGTATTTTTTGACATTGGAGTTTGTTTTGTTTAAATCGAGTAAATAAGAATCATCATAATCACAAAATTTGCATGCCGAATTTAGTAGGCGGAATATGAAGAACTATTGTGTGTGTATTATAAGATCTGTACCATACCATATTTCAGGCAAATAAATGAATCTATCTATCTATCTATCTATCACTCTAGTAACATGCGGATAGGGTGCGCGCAAGATAAGTCTGCGCGCGGCCAAAATTTGAACTTATCGTTTGTCATTTATGTCAGGTGTCAAGAGAGTGTGTTGTATTCCGTGTTTTTATTCATTTCCAAAGTAAATAATCGCCATAATTATGCCAAAAGTAATTTAAAGTGCTGGCAGAGATGTTTTCTTGAAGTGAACAAGACAATAACGGGCCTACGGTACCGTTTTACAAAGATAGAGCTCGCGTTGCTTATTTGATAGGTAACTTTTAGGAATACCATTATACTAAAATTGCCCTAAATTTTCGAACTACCGGTGCCTGACAGTACCTATTGGTTTTTGGGTGGAACATAAATATACCAACGGGACAGAACCGGCATCATGTAATATAATGCATGATTGTTATTTTTATTTAGGCGTTTCTGAACGCACCGTCACCCAAATAACTAAAGAGGGTTATGTGGCAGCAGGTTCTTCAAAAATTGTTGAAGAAGAAATTAAAAAGTATTGAAATTGAAATGGAAGGTATTAGCCACTGCAGGACTATTATGATTGTTTGACCAAATTTAACAGTAGATAATCTCATGAAGCTTTTTTCATCATATTCTTTGCAAGTAGAAAAAGCTAGTAATTAATTATGCTTAACTTAAATTACTTTAAGCTTCGAGTTATAAAAAATGACTATTGATTAAATGAAGAAAAAAATATCAGTTATGCTGGCAACATTAAGCACGCCACCCGTCGCGCGCAGACTTATCTTGCGCGCACTAACACCTGACATATACGTCAGTGTTGCCAGTCTCAAAAAACATTATATTGTTTTACGATTACGTTTCGTGTGTCAAGTAAACTTAACAAAATAGAGACACACAACTTTTGTTCGATAAAATGAAACTAGAAATGCAACAACAATCTGCGGAAATGACTGAATCCATTACAAATAACATAATGTCTAGACTGGATGAAAAATTAATCCAGATTATAGAAAAAAATAAAAGCTTATAGTTAAGAATATAAACTCTGGAGAAAGAGATAGAATATTTGAAAAGAGAAAAAAGGAATAAGAAAATAATTATATTTGGCGTGGATGGAATTCAAAAAACAACATTAAAATTAGTAGGCAACATAAAGAAAACCTTCAAAAGCGACATAAATATTGATATCGAACAAAATGCAATAAACCATACCGATTAGGGAAAGAAAGTATAGAAGACAATAAACCGAGGCCAGTCTTCTGTTCAATCCATTTGGATGGAAAAAGAATAAGATAATGAGAAATAAGAAAGATCTTAAGGAGATATATGTCACTGAAGACTATCCAAAGGAAGTTCTGGCCAAAAGGAAGGCGTTACAGGCTGAGTTGATAGAAGAAAGGAAAAAGGGGAACACAGCGTTTTTGAATTATGCAGCTTTTAGCAAAGGGAAATGAAACAACTCACGATAAAAGAAAACGGGAAAATACTTCTTCACAGCATTATTCAGACTTTCAACCTAAAAAACAGCAAGCTACCGTATCCTTTAAGGCCAATAGAACCAATAGAACCAACGCATTTGACGTGATGAGAATGAGATCTAACTCTCTTACTAACGTCCCTACAAACAAAAACCGTAACAACTAATTCTCGACAATTGGAAAATTCAACACAACAAAGAAACAAAAATACATTAAATAGGTCAAGCGTTGAATCCGACTCGGCTCGGCAGCATTCGGGAAGTTGTCTCGTCCAACTTACCACAGTGTATCAAGACAAAAGTCTATGACCAGTGTGTGTTGCCAGTGATGACGTATGGCTCTGAGACGTGGTCGCTTACATTGTAAGCGACCACGTCGCCTCATCAGAAAGCTTACAGTCACTCAAAGGGCAATGGAGAGGGCTATGCTTGGCGTTTCCTTGCGTGATCGAATCAGAAATGTAGAGATCCGTAAGAGAGTAAGAGAATCAGTGTTACCGACATAGCCCGAGAATTGCCATACTTAAGTGGCAGTGGGCAGGGCACATTGCTCGCAGAACGGATGGCCGATGGGGCAGAAAGGTTCTGGAGTGGCGACCGTGAACCGGAAGACGTTGGGTTGGAAGGCCTCCCACCAGGTGGACTGATGATGGTGAAGGTTGCGAGGATCCGCTGGTTGTGCGACGCATGGGACCGGTCAATGTGGCGACGCTTGGGGAAGGCCTATGTCCAGCAGTGGACGTCTTTCAGCTGATATGATGATGATGAGGAAAATTACACCCTCCTTTAAGCCGACCGGTCATCGTAGGGGAAAACAACCAACACCCTCTAAGGATAGACAAACAAAATAGGAATAATAACTGTGACATACACATAAAATAAAATAAAAATAAAAAAGCCTTTTATTCCTTGCGAATGTATGTACAATATTAACTTAATTTCTAGCAGGTATATGTTAGTGTGTTAGTTTCTTGTATTAAATGTATTGGTTAGTTTGTTAGTTTTCTTATTATGCAAGAACCCCAGATTGAGTAAAGGCCTCCTCCAAAGATATGCAAGTGTGTCTGTCTTTTGCTATTTGGCTCCAATTTGAGCCGGCTGTTCTTATGACCTCGTCCTTCCATCGTGTCAGTGGTCTGCCTGACATACACATAGCGACGCTTAATACACGATCACTAAGAACCCCAGAGAAACTCATTGAGTTTGAAACAGAAATTGACAAAATGAATTGGCATATTATAGGAATAAGCGAAGTGAGAAGACTAGGAGAAGGAATAGAAGACCACGGGAAGTATATACTACACTACAAAGGAGAAACACCAGGGCAATACGGTGTTGGTTTTTTGATAAAAAGGAAATATACCGACCAAATCGAGGAATTAGAAGGCACATCCGAAAGAATAGCAATACTTAACATCAAACTTCTCGTTCAAAATGGCAGAGGTGAATCATGGTCAATTAGAAAATTTACCTGCGCAGAGAAGAAGGTGCCAAACAACATCGTATTAACTCGGAAGAATGTCTTGGGAAAATAATACATGGCCAATGACTACATAATTTTGCACTTGTAGCGCCTCTGCATATTGCTTTCTCTGTCAGCTTCGCATAGTTTGTAGTACAAAAATAGATGTTGAACTAATTGTTAATACAACTGTCAAATGCCTGCATGTTAACTTATTTGTGTATAAGTTAATTCTAAGATCTTTAAGGATTACATTGAATTTCACTAAAATGACGCTTATCACAATCTCTTATCACATTACGCAAATCAGTCACAGGCAACTCAATATTCATCCCACACACATCATACAAGTCAAAAGTACGTTTCATATTGTTTATCTGCCGTTCCTTCTTAACACTTTTGGCAGTGTTATAAAATATTTCCTCGACCAAAACATTGCGCGCTTAAATAATATTATCTTTCGCAGTGAAATACTTGCTAGCGTTTGTTTCTGTTATACATGGCTAATATAGATCACTTAATTACGGAACTTGATTCTTTTAAAATTTCTAAATCATACGTCTGCCTGCCGGATCAATGTTCTAACATGGTCAGGAATACTAGGAATAGCTTAAACATTCTTCGCATTAATATCAGAGTCTTAACAAAAACTTTGACGCGCTACAGGCTTTCTTAGCATAATTAATCTGACATGTGACGTCATAGTACAGTCGGAATGCTGGCTCAGAACTGTATCGGTTGTTATCCATTTAGACGGCTATTCTTCTTTCAATTATTCAAATCCCCACAATCAAAATGATGGTGTCTTCATCTACGCTAAAGACGGCTTAAACTGTTCAGTTGCTGATCCCAGTCTTGAGGAACCAAGTGGTTTACTTTGGTCTTTAGCTATATTGGCTGTGTATAGTTCGCCGTCATTTACGGCGACGGACAAATTTATTGGTAGTCTGGACAGAGTCTTATCATAGGTATCGTCGTTTAATAAAATAGCGTTGATTGGGGATATCAATATGTACATAAATCAAAACAATGTGGATCGTTTTTCAGCAAGGTTTTTGAGAGGATAATGCTAAATCAAATGCTCATTCATTTTAATACGAATAACATCTTGCATGATAGACAGTATGGTTTCACCAGAGGACGTTGTACAACTGACGCTGGTGTCGCTCTATTAAAACACATCTTTGATGCGTGGAAAGATTCGCAGGATGCCATAGGTATCTTCTGCGACCTGTCGAAGGCGTTTGATTGCGTTAATCATGAAACATTACTTCTGAAACTTGAGCATTACGGGCTAGGTCAATCAGCGTTAAGTTTGGTTAAATCTTATTTGAATGATAGACAGCAATTAGTTCAAATAAACGGTGTGAATTCGTCCGGGTTAAACGTTAAAATGGGTGTACCCCAGGGCTCAATTTTAGGTCCTTTCTTATTTTTAGTGTACATTAACGATTTACCCCGTTTATTGGAAAACAAACTTAACATGGTGTTATTTGCTGATGACACATCTTTAATTTTTAAAATAAATAGACGTACTTGTCAGGTTGACGACGTAAATAACGCGCTACGGCAGGTTCAGGATTGGTTCACTGCCAATAATTTAGTTTTAAATGGTAAAAAAACCAAGTGCGTAAAATTTTCCTTGCCGAATGTCAAAAGTACTGATTGTGACATTATATTAAACAAGGAGAAGCTAGAATTCGTCGATAAAACGGTTTTCCTGGGGATCACGCTAGACTCGGGGTTGCAATGGGGTCCTCATTTGGTATCCCTTGCGGGGCGGCTGAGTTCGGCGGCTTATGCTGTTGGAAAGATTCGTCGGTTAACGGATGTGGATACCGCCAGACTAGTCTATTTTAGTTATTTTCATAGTATAATGTCTTACGGTATCTTACTATGGGGAAGGGCTGCAGACATTGAGTCAATTTTTATTCTGCAAAAACGAGCCATCAGAGCGATATACAATCTTCGCCGGCGCGATTCTCTAAGGGAACTGTTTAAGGACATTAACATCATGACGGTTCCTTGTCAATATATTTATGAAAACATCATGTACGTGAGAAAGAATTTACATCTTTTTAGTAAAAACGGCGACAGACATGATTATGTTACTAGAAATAGGGACCAATTAGTTCAACCAGGTTTCAGACTGGCTAAAGTAGCCTCATCTTTCATGGGGTACTGTACAAAATGTTACAATAAAATTCCTCCTCACATTCTTGAACTGAATGAGACGAAATTTAAAACTTGCATAAAACGCACACTATGCAGGCTGGCATATTATAAGTTGGGGGATTACATCACTGATAAAAATGCTTGGCTAAATGCTAGTCCAGCTCCACAGCCACTAGGCCGCAAAAACAAGTGATATGCGGAACATTATTGTTTTGAATTATTGTTGGACCTTCTGAAGACTGTATAAGTATATTTGTAATTGTATAAACTCAATTTCATTCATCAAGGTATGTACTTATGTACCTAAATATTGTATTTTTTTTTTTTTTTTTTAAAAGAGTAAGTATGGAGTTTCTTGTGCATTCTTCTCCATTACAAGCTACTTTCCGAATGCACGGTAGAATCAATTATTATTATTTTAACGTTCAAAAGTGCCACTTGGTGGCCTACTTGAAATAAAATATCTTTGTCTTTGTCTTTGTCTAACCCATACCTTTCCCTCACATCATCCCATGGTCTATTTCCAACTCACCTGAAACCCACAAGACTTGATAACTGCTTAGACCACGTAATCCTGAAGTCTAACCAAATCGCTACTATCTTAATTGTGTTGTAATTCTCTGTTACGGAAATTGAAAATAGCGTACGAGAAAAATGAATTTTCTAAATCAAAAAATAATCCGAAGGCAACCTGAAATGTTATTAAAACATAACCCATACCCATACACCCAAAATACCGTGTACCGAACTTCTCAAAATTTGTGACAAGCCAGAAGACTCAATTACATAAACCATTATTTTGCCGAAGTTGGTACCAGCGAAAAAAATACTGTCAGAACAAATAAAAACTACAGAGGCTCTCAGTGTAATTCTTGTCCGCTCTCAGTGTAATTCTTTTTCCAAAAAAAAATTTTTTTCCTCCTTTTATTTAACTTCTTTGTCGGAGTGATTAATATGTATATCCATGCCAAATTATAGATTTCTAGTACTAAGAGTCTCTGAACGAAGCTGCGGATGGACAGACGGACATAGCGAAACTTTAATTGTTCCTTGTTGAATACGGAACCCTTAAAAGGACGAAAATAATTATTTTTACTTACTGAAACAAATACAGAAACCCCAACTAATAGTATTAACCTCATCCTTGGCTTGTTTGTGCTCGCTCTTGATGGGGTCGTTCAAGGTCGTGATGATGTTGCCGTCGAACCTCGGCATGTAGTGGGCTGCATACATGTTGGACAACAAGTTTATTGCGATCGGCGCCGCGTGCCGCACTGTTGTGGTGTATAAAGCCTGTAGAACATTAGATAGTTTAATGGTTTTTAACTCATGTAGTGGTGGCCCAATGGTAACAGCGGCGAATCATAAATTGTAGGTCGTGCGTTCGAACCCAGGCAGGTGCTTTATTTGTGTAAATTATTTCACCACGACTGTTCTTGAAACGGCGAAGGTGAATACTGATCCGACCTCACGGTATTTACCGTGAGGTCGGATCGGTATTTTTTATTGGATTTGGAATACGATCATGTATGTGAACTCGCGACGAATAAAAACGTATGCGATTAAACGGATCTGTAAAACGGACTTCTGTGTGAACGAGCACTACAATAAGTTGGAGAGTTAATTATTTGACCATATGCTAGACTAGCAAATGACGAATAAACACGTTTAACCGATATTTGCAACGATTGGTTAGCATATTAAATATGCTAACCAATCGTTGCAAATATCACCATTGGTTAATTACGGATCGAAAACTGAGCCTCAGATCAACCCGCGCGAGAGGCGTGAGGCGAGGTCTTTAGCCACTGGGCCACCACAACATTGATAGTGTTAAGACTAAACATACAGCCTTGTTCAAAAGTATTATGCACCCACGATATCTCTGTTTTTGGGGGACTATTGAACGTTGATATTAATACCGGACCTTTTTGTTTACAGGAAATATACCCGAATCCATCATTTATTCACGACAGAAATGAAGTGTTTTATGTAATACCTGGCAAAATAGGTAAGTAAATAAAGCTACGCGCATAACAAAGATATTGCGAACATGTTTTTTTTTTTTTATGTATTAAGTGCAACCTTAAAAAAATTGGTTTTAATTTTTCACACTTGAGTTGTGGTATCTCACTACTAAAACTTAATAGTCTATAGTTAGTTACCCAAATAATTGAATTAATACCTACACATATGTAGCCCGTTGGAGCTTATAGATTGCCGTAATGTGCCTTTGTTGTACAAGTCTCTGAATATTCTCACCGCCTGCACATTGTTGCTGTCTAGCAACTCTTGGTCTGCCAGGCACATGAACGCCAGGGGCATTTGTGTAGCTGGATGAGGGGCTTCCGCAAACCTTACCGCACTCTCGATCTCCCTGTCTCCCGTCACGAACCGGGATGACCCTCTCCTCGCTTCATACAGGGCGGCTGCCTCTTGTATGGGTAAGTCTAGAGGTAGTATCCCCGACAGTGCCAGCGCCGAGTTCAGAGAGACAGTACGGTAAGATTTGCAGAGCTTCTGAGTGAATCCTCGTTGAACAGAGCCAAGCTTCTTCCGTATACCCAACTTCTTTGCAGCGGGTGCCCAGGCTGCGGCTGCGTATGTGACTATGGGCTCAATCGTTGCTGTGTAAATTGTGTGTATTACTTGTGTGTTTAATCCCCAGCTCACCTTTGCTGTTTGGGACAGCCACTTGTTAACGTCAGCTGCCCTCTTGCAGACGTTCGCGACATGCTTATTAAAAGTAAGCTTATCGTCTATGGTCAGACCCAGCAACTTAATTTTTCTGACCATACCAATGTCGAACCCGGCCATGCTCAGCATTGGAGTGTTGTACTTAAGCTTATTGGTTATGGTCATCGCACAGGTTTTGTGCGGTGCAAACCTCAGCTTATTTCGGACGCCCCAATCCTGAACACGGGCGAGGGCTTTGGCAGATCTAGAGACTTCAGTCGCCGTGTCCCCATCCACGACCAAGACGATGTCATCTGCGAACGCATGCACGAAAAGTCCGCGCTGCTCTAGCTCCTGCAGGAGTGGGTCGAGAACGAGGTTCCACAGGATTGGACCTCCGATCGACCCCTGAACACAGCCCTTGCTGGTCTCGCAAGTGTACTACTCTCCGGCATACCGAACCCTGACCTTCCTACCATCGAGATAGCTGTCTATCAGCCTCCTGATGTTGACCGGGCACTTTTCTTTAGCCAGTCTGACTCTTATGGCTGGCCACCAGGCGCTATCGAAGGCGCCCTCTATATCCAATGACACCAGGACAATTAGCTTCTTCAGCCTCAACTTGTCCTGTACTTGCTTCACTAGCGTATAGAGGGCGTCCTCGGTGCTCCTCTGGGGCATGAAGCCAAACTGACGAGTACTAAACCGCGGTACAAGCTGATATTTAAGACGCGCTACGACCATTCTCTCCAGGACCTTCCCCAGAACAGGCAGTAGACCAATTGGTCTATATGCCTTGGGGTTGGTGTAGCTGTCCTTGCCCGGCTTTCTGAGGACTACGACTGTAGCCTCCTTCCAGGTGGTCGGGAAGTGGGCCAATTCAAGGCACTTGTTGTAGAGGGCAAGGAAAGTGTCCGGGTCCTGGTGGATCGCTCGACTGCAGATATCAGAAATCAGACCGTCCCCTCCTGGTGCCTTTTTGGGGTTGAAACCCGCCACAGCGGACTTCAGCTCCAGCGTCGTAAATGGGGGATCATGATATTCATCATGAGCCAACTCATTTACTCGGCTGGCTGCTTGTCTAATTCACCTGTGGTCAGGGTTGTCCTGGTCTACTCTGTCTTCGGGGTAGAACGTATCCGCTAGTAGGGCTGCCGATTCACTCAGATTGAAGAATGCACCATCGCTGCAAAGGGTCAATTCTTCATGCCTTTTGGCGGTCCTGCGAATGATCCTGTAGAAATTCTCCCAAACTCCCTCACGATCCTGCTTCCGGCAAAACTCCTTCCAACTAGCGATTTGGGCACTCTTTGCCTGCATCTCTTATTCTTCTTTCACTGTCAGGTACTCGCCAACGACCTTCGCTCGCCGGACCGGCGCGGCATTGCGGATGCGGTTCTTCTTGGTCATAACCTCTCTCTTCTTCACAGTAAGCTCCTCGGACCACCACGGACATTTAACTATAGTTGTGTTGTTTATTTTTGGGATAGCCTCTTTGCATGCTTCTGCAATTGCATTTATATATTTATGTACGTTATCCTCTAAATTTAGTTTATTATTTATTTCTGTTATTGTTTGCAGATTAATGTTGTCTCTAATTTTAATTACTTCTAATTTATTTTTAAAAGCTTTCCAATTGGCTTTACGATTATTATATTTTCTCCAGCCAGCGGGCTCCCAACCTCAAATGACACCGACCCCTTTGCCGTCGCTGGTGGTGTTGGACTGGCAATTTTGGGGAATTGGCCTTTGTGTCGTCTTTGCCCGCCTCCCACTTGTCTTCACTCCTCCTGACGCTCTGCGTCGGAGGTTTGGGTTTCTCGGAAACTATCGGTGGGCTTTTATTCAGCGAGGTCGTTACTTGAGACTGGCTCATAATGGGTGTGCGTACTCCCGGCATCCCGCTCATCTTGACTTGATTAAGTGGTGAGGATTAGTGTCGTGTCTAAGAGGGGTGGTGTAAAAGGCACCCCAATCGCGTGTAAAATTAAGTTGAGAAGGGGGTATTGTAAAAGATACCCCGCTTCGTGTGTCGATGTTGATGTTCCCCTTCACAATCAGGGTACTGGTCAACAAAGTTAAATCTACTAACTAAGTCCTAAACTATTGTATAGTAGTACAAAAGTACTACTATAAGTCCTGATCTAAAAAGTTAAAAAAAAATGTATTTGCAATAAATTGCTAATAATCGTATGTGTTATTTTAAGTATAGTAGCAAAAAATACTACTATACGTCAGGCAAAAAAATTATTACAGAAAATTGTTAGGCGAGTAACGCTTAACAGTGTTTAGCCTAGGTATAGAAGCACAATAATGCTGCTAAATGTCGTTAATACTAAAACAATTTTTTCAAAATTCGAAGACTGTGGTGCTGAGGAACCAATGTCGTACGAGTCTGGGCGTTGTGGATTGAGCTGTTTGCTCGTTGGTGGCCCTTCAGTAAACTTGGATGTGGTTGTTTACTGGAAAACTGCCCGTTGGGGAAGTTTTGATGGTTCTGGCTGAGCTGGTGCGGGAATGCAGACTTCTGTTGGGGCCAATTAGACGGGCTTCTCGATCTGTTTAATATGAGTCCATGCTCAGTTTCCCATTCCTGACCTGGGCCGAGATAGGACGAGGGGGGTGCAGTGATAAATTTAGGGCTGGGAGTGGGTTTCTGTTGGGGCCAAAAGATAGGGCTCCTCAAGTGTTGGACCTCTGAGGGCAAAAAAGTCATCCAAGTGGCTGAAAAGTTGCGTCGGAAAATTGAATCTGCAAGGGAGTATCGAGAGATTGTCGCGCAGTTCCCGGTAGCAGAGCCCTCAGCCGTAATATCGTCGCAGCATACCACGAAGCCTGTAATGCCTGAGAAGAGAACTCGCAAGCCAGCGAAATAATGGTAGTTTCTCACAATTCCTCCTTTTGTTTTCCCATTTAAGTCGGTCACTCGATTTATTTATTTTTAGTTTTATTTGTTTTGTTTTGATTGTGTGCCGTGTCAATGTCATTGTCATTAATGTCACTCTTGACATTGAATTAATTCTTGTTTCTTTCTTACGTTCGGAAAAACATAAATTGTTTTTTGTGATGTTTGTTATACTGGCTTTTTATCCATATTTTTATTTTTTGTTTCGCAGTTAATGTAACCGGCGAGTGCATCGAGGATTCATCAGAGCACTGATGAATTTTTATTTTTATATTAGTTTAATTAGTCTTAAAATTTAAATTGTAGTCTATTTATTTATAATTTTTTATTTTTTTTATTTATTCAGATGACATTTTTTTTCATGCTCATCCTCTTGTGCGTTAGATGAGAGCTATGTTTTCTCTGAATCTTAAAGACCTCCTGTCTTCTACATTTGCAAACTGTCGCAAATTCTTTAATACTGTACACATAAATGCTCAAAGCATTCCTGCTCACTACTCTGATCTGCTGTCATCTTTTGACTCAGATCTTATTCACGCTGCCTTGTATCTGAAACTTTCCTCAAGCCTGCACTCCCTCCACGCAGTATTCTCTGCCTGGATTCAAAATGGTGCGCAATGATAGAACGGGCAAGGGATGTGGAGGGGTTGCCATTTTATATCCGTGGAGATATCAGCTACAAGATAGTTGACCAGTCTCCGAGTTTATACTCAAAGTTTGCTGAACATCTTTTTATTGAAAATGAGTTCCAGCATACTAAAGTTCTTTTGGGAGTTTATTATAGTCCGTCTTGCCAAGTTGATTACTTTTCTTCCTTCGAAGCTAATTTGGAGAATCTTTCCGTACTATATGAACATACGCTGGGGTGGGTATGGGATCTACCTCCTAGCGGTCCATCCCGGGCAACGGCGAAACAGGCTTACCGGTCTTGGTCTCTGGGAAAAACTTGCCGGATAACTCATTTTGGAGGGTAGCGGGATCCGAAGCACGGTGCCAGCCGTTGGCCGACCGCAGTCAGTAGGGGGCCCAAGTAGCACGCCAGCCACATGCCAAAGGCCAACCAACTCGCGAAAAATCCCTGTATGCTCCACCGTGCCAGCTGGCGACTGGATGGGAGGACCCGGTGGCCATATTCGGAAGGGGTTCGGGCGTCCCCGCAGTCTCCAAATGAGTTCCCCATAGGTTGGGTTATCTCTAGTGTTCCACTTGGTTCACTGAGCAGCGCCTCGACAGTTCGACTTCTTCCCCAGCAAACTCTAAAACAAATGACCAAAGCAAAAAAGAAGAATATGGTGAAACAATGGCTGCACTTCCTCCCACTAAAAGTGCACCTCACTAACATCAGGGGTTTGTACTCTAATCTCGATCCGGTCCACCACCACCTTGAGACCGAGAAGCCGCACCTGTTTTTCCTAACGGAAACGAAGATAACAACCCCGTCGGACGTGGCGTACCTCAACTACCCGGGTTACTCTCTTGAACACAAGTTCAAGAAGCAAGCTGGGGTCTGTGTGTACGTCCGCGATGACATTTGTTGTCGTCGTCTCCGTTGCTTTGAGAAATCGGGATTTTCTGCCATATGGCTGCTTGTGAACACTGGCGTGGAGAAATCTCTCTACATCGGCGTCTACCGATCGCACGCCGGTGACCAAGAGACGACAGCGCTCTTTAATTGCCTCGTGGAGTCGGCTGACATAGCCCAGCAAAGGAACCCAACAGCGAAGCTTAATTTTCTGGGGGACTTTAACGCCCATCATAAAGAGTGGCTGTACCCGTACCGGAAAACTGACCATGCCGGGTTAGAGGCGCGCAAGTTTTCTCTATCGCTAGATCTAACCCAGCTGGTGAATGTGGCAACGCGGGTACCGGATGTTGACGGCCATACACCCAACTGTTTAGAACTTTTCCTGACAACTGATCCAGACAGTCATTCGGTGTCGGTCTCAGCCCCGCTGGGAACGTCTGACCACTGTCTGGTGCAATCCGTATCGACTTGCTCTCCTCCAGATTAGAGCCCTAGAGGCACGAGGCGAGTATGGCGATACGAGTCAGCAGACTGGGATGAGATGCGGCACATTTTTGCGTCTTATCCTTGGCGGCATGTGTGCTTCTCCTCGAGTGACCCCTCGAGCTGTGCCGACGCGGTTGCGGATGTGATTCGGCAGGGAATGGAGTATTTCATTCTATTTTCCGACATTCCGCTCGGTCACAAATCCCGCCCTTGGTATAATGCAGAATGCGCCCACGCTGAGGCCCGAAAAGAGTCTGCCTACCAAGCCTGGATCGGGGCCCGTGACCGCAAAGTAAGAGCACGTAGGGTTCGCGCGAGGAAAAGAGCCTTTAGTTCTGCCACCAAGTTCTGCAAGCGGGTTCTGCGTCGGGCACGTTTTGACCATATTGGACGTATTGGGGCCAAGCTGGCATCGCACCCTCCGGGTAGTAAACAGTTCTGGTCCCTGTCTAAAGCAGTTGAAGCGAATTTCTGTCGACCCACTTCACCTCCAATGCTGAAACCTGATGGGTCGCTGGCTCACTCTGCGAGTGAGAAAGCAAATTTATTTGCATCTCTCTTTGCTAGCAATTCGCGTCTGGAGGCTGGCTCCAAGCAACCGCCTACTATACCTCACTGTGACTCTTCGATGCCGGAGATCGCTGTGCACACCAAAGAGGTCCGGAGAGTATTGTCCAGTCTAGACGTGAACAAGGCCAGCGGGCCTGACGGCATTCCAGCGAGAGTATTGAGGCAGTGTGCGCCAGAACTGTCTCCTGTATTGACACGCTTGTTCCGCCTCTCTCTTGTAAAAAGAACGGTGCCGAAATCCTGGAAGCTTGCAAATGTGCAACCAGTGCCCAAAAAAGGCAACCGTGCAGACCCTGCCCATAACCGTCCGATCACCATTACCTCCATTCTGTGCAAAGTTATGGAAAGGGTACTGAACAGCAAGTTACTGACCTACCTTGAAGAAAATAATCTCCTCAGTGACCGTCAATATGGCTTTCGCCGGGGACGGTTAACTGGCGATCTTCTTGTGTATGTCACACACTGCTGGGGCGAAGCCATCGAGAGTCACGGTTAAGCACTTGCTGTATCGCTTGATATCTCGATGGCCTTTGACAGGGTCTGGCACGCGAGTCTACTTAGTAAGCTTCCTGCTTATGGCATCCCTGCTGGTTTTTGTAGCTGGATATCAGACTGCCTCAGTGAACGGTCGATCCGAGTAGTCATTGACGGCTGCTCCTCTAACCTTATGGCTATTGATGCCGGAGTTCCTCAGGGGTCTGTTCTCTCTGCAACTCTTTTCCTGCTGCACATCAATGACCTTCTTCAGCCTGGTATTGTTGGGTACGCAGATGACAGTACTGTTTCAGAGAGATACTTGTCCAGCGCAAAAACCAGCGTGGATGAAGTTCGTTCCTTGAGAGAGGCTATGGTGGAGCGGACAGATTTGACCTTAAGCCTTGTCTCCCAGTGGGGTGATGATAATCTGGTCTCCTTTAACGCCACCAAAACACAGGCGTGTCTTTTTACCGCTAAAAGGAGTCTTTTCGATCAAACTCCTACTTTTCGGGGTGCGTCTGTTTCTGTGACTGATCGGCTCGAGCTCCTAGGCATGGAGTTGACATCCAGTCTCAACTTTGGCGCCTCCATTGAGTACAAAGCCCAAATTGCGGCCAAAACACTAGGCATCCTAAATAAAGTGAAGCGATACTTTGCGCCTGGACAGCTTTTAACCCTATACAAAGCGCAAGTCCGATCCTGCTTGGAGTATTGCAGCCACCTTTGGGATGGCTCAGCTAAATATCAGCTTGCCGCGCTTGACTCGGTGGAACGCAGAGCCAGGAGGCTCATTGGCGACGTTGAGCTGGCGGGTGCCAGGCTTCACAGCTTGGCTCATCGCCGCAAGGTTGCCTGCTTGTCGGTCTTCTACAGACTGTACTTCGGTGAGTGTGCTGAAGAACTCCACGACCTCATCCCACCAGCCCCCTTCTAAAAACGGACATCTAGACGTACTGCAAGTTATCATCCTTACCTTGTTGCCATTCCACCAATTCGCACCAAACGCTTCCAAACATCCTTCATAATGCGCACAGCGAATGAATGAAACTCACTACCTGCGTCTGTGTTTCCGAACGCATTCAACCCGAATCTCTTCAAAGTTAGAGTGAACAGGCTTCTTCTGGGTAAGCTCACTCCATCGTCGACTCTGTCTCTGTCACCTTTGACCTAGACTAGAGTCAAGAGCAAACCCATAAAAAATAAAAAAATACGCTTATACTCGGAGACTTCAACACTTGTCTGCTGAAGGGAGATTCGCGCAGCCGTAAGCTCCAATCACTTGTCTCTTCTGTCAATATGCACTTACTGCCACTAAATGCTACTCACAGGGCTCCTCATTGTACTCCTTCTCTTTTAGATCTTATTCTGGTTTCTGACCCTCACAAAGTAGCCGCACATATTAAATGTTATTTTTCGTGCTTAGTTTTTGGATATACTAGATATTTCTGTGCGTTGCTTACGATTGCTAAGGTATGACTTTAAGAGATTTAGTACATTTCCTCTGATGCCTATGATGTCTAGCTTTTTTATAAGAATTTCGTGATCAAAGCAATCAAATGCCCTCGTCATATCCGTAAAAATTTGCGCAAACTGGTACTTTTTTATCTGTAGTTAGATAAAAAAGTACTGTACTCACAATTCTATATTGTTCATCATTTATACACAAAACACGCAACACATTTATTATAGTTCTGAAGGCGAATAAAACGTAAGAGTTTGGGAGTCAGAATAATAATAATTTTCACGGCACAATACTGTGAGGACGTAGCCAGTGGTCTTCGGGAAATCAAACATAAATTAAGTAAGTAATTTCTAAAGATATTTTTATTACAATTTGATGGTTTGCGTCTGTATTTCCATAGTAATTGCCTTTTTTTTCTACTACACTCTCATATACCATTTGAAACCCATTTAATATTCTTATTACTCGTAGACTTAACTGTTATTAATTTGTAAGGAAAGCAAAGATCGTACAGCATCCGAAAATGCTCTAAAAAATAATCGTATGCTTCATTAGCATTTTTGGTTTGGTAGATTTCAGAGAAAGAAAGACATTTTAGATAATTTTTGAACCTAGCCATATTTTTTTTTATTTTTTTTTATTTGTTGTAGGCTCGTGTTTGACCACTCGCCTGATGTTATGATGTGGTCGAAGGTAAAACACGCTTGCCTAGAAGCAACCTATTCACTCTTGACTTGAAGACCCCTAGGTTGTAGCTATTAGGAAACAAAGACGCCCGGCAGGGAATTCCACTCCTTAGCTGTACGCACAATGAAATTATTTTCAAAACGCTTTGTGCGTATGGGTGGGATATCCAACATGTACTGATGGCGCATTGCCATACGTCTTGTAGTCCGATGATGGAAAGGGCTAGGCAGAATCAAATTGTGCAGTTCCATTGCACACTCTCCGAAATGTTACCGATAGAAAACCGACAGGCTGGCAACGCGTCGTCGGTGTTCAAGGCTCTGGAGCTTTGAGTTGACCAGCGCATCGTAGCCGATAAGTCACTTGGCCCGTCTGTCAATCGACTCAAGTGCATCTAGTTGGTACCTGACAGATCCGTCCCAGAGGTGAGAGCAGTACTCCATGCATGAACGAACTTGCTATTTTCACCAGATAGATCGCGTTTTTTAATGCGCCATGAATTCATTCTATATGTTAATAACCTTTACTTCTAATAGCTGAGCAGTGTGATCAGACAATGCAAAGTCCAACACTTCGGTTTTACATTTTAATTTAGAGTTGCATGCAAAATTATCTAAAGAAGTATTGCTGGCCAGTCTGGTCGGCTGTCGTAGTTCTAATTTAAGGTTGTAGCCCAAGAGAAAGTATTCAAAGTCTAGTGTCATGTTATTTCTTAAAGTCGGAGGAGCTGTGTTGAGATTATGCATTACATACCTTAGCATCCGTTTCATTGATTTCAATACCTACTAAGTACTTGAGGGACTTCAAAATATCCTTCCTTTTCATTTCAAGTATCGCTGTAAAGAAAATATACAATAAAAATATTACGGAACCATTATTGTCTTTCTCGAGAGTGAGTAGAATGCGGGACAACAGTCTTCTTCCCGTCGTTGCCAATAGTTCTTACAGGTCAGACGGGTCTTTTATGCAGCACAAGCAGGCCTTACATGCACCGTGTAACTTGAACTTCTATTATTCATTTCACAGTATTTAAACAAAAATACATTAATATAAAAATATTTTATACCATTCCTCCTCTAAAAAGCTTATTTTATGGGAAATTATTAACCGAGGGAAAAATATACTGAATGGGCGACTATTATACTAAGTAAGCAACTATTTATCCGATTTGAGTAATACCTTTTAGGAGATTTTTGTGAGCTGCGGTAATAATATTGTTACATACTTTAATTGTATTTGGGTTTCTATTTTTTCTATTTTAGAATATTATTATTTTGAAAATAGCTGAACAACTATCGAGGCGACATCACTGTGCAGTGCGGGAGTTCGGGTTTATTCGTGTCCAAGAGCAAGCGAGCTCGGGAACTTAGGGCACCCCGACACGGATAGGTTAGGTTCGAAGGGGATGACGGGAGCTGAAGTGAGCGAGCAAAGCGAGCGAACTTAGCTCCCGTCATCTCCTTCATGTTAGGTTACTTTAGACCCTGCAGACAGAAAAAGGAGCCCTGTCGACAAACTTATATTTTCAAGTCGCTGTTTTAAACATTTGTATTCGCCCACTGTTTGTCGCCCATTTAGTATTTCAGTAAGCCATATTCAGTATTTTTTACACCTTTAATTTGAATTTTTTTTCGCTCGTTTAAATACTAGCCTTATTTTATTCCCTGAAAACAGTAAATAAAAAGCACTTTTACTCACTGTTTAGGTGTTTGTATTTAGAACACCAATATATCTTTGACGTCCATCTCAATGCTATACAACCGCCTTGCGCATAAAATACTCGATACAAACTCCTTGTGCAAAGAATATTCGAGTTTCAAACTTCATCATCATCTTCCTGCCCTTGTCCCATGTTACTTGGGGTCGGCGCAACACGTTTTCTTCTTCCATACCGTCCTGTCCCCCGTCACGCTATCACTGACTCCCTTTTCTTTCATATCACTCCTCACACAGTCCATCCATCTTTTCTTTGGCCGTCACCTCCCTCTCCATCCATCCACATTAATATTCATAACTCTTCTAGTAACATGGGTTTCATCCCTCCTCATCAGATGACCATACCAGGACAAACGGTTTCCTTTCAACTTTTCTGTCACTGGCGCCACTTTCAAACTTCCTCTAATATACTCATTTCTCACTTTATCCTTTCTCGTCAGTCCGCACATCCATCTCAACATTCTCATCTCTGCTACATGCAATCTCTTTTCATCCATCTTTTTCACAGCCCAACATTCTGATCCATACAGTACGACAGGTCTTATCACGGTTCTTCATCAATTTAATTTTCAGTTTGGATTTCAATAATGATTTTCATGATTTTGATTTTAGTCTGGGATGTTTAGTGAATACTTATTTGGATTTTAATTCTAATATTAATTGCATTGGTGTTTAATTAATTATAATTATAAAACGTAACGGAGGTGGTCACTGGCCCCTGAAACACATGAAACCCTGAGTTATAATTTTTTTTTGTATATTTTAAATTATTCCTTGTGCTTTTTGCTTAAATATTTCTTTTTCTCGTAGTCATGGTATAAAATATAATATGCAACTCTTGAATAAAACGGATTTATATCGAGGGCCACCATGAATCACTCGCGTCGCTCAGAATTCTACACTTGAATCACTCGCTATGCTCGTGATTCAATCATCATGAATCACTCCCTGCGGTCGTGATTCAGTTGATAGAATCCTTCACTTGTTCGTGATTCATCTATGGCCCTCGCTTTAAAAACGTCCTTTATTCACTAGTTGCATAATATACTATTACTGCAGGCGCAAGGGCCATATTTTTGTAAGTATTACATTACACATTTCAAAGTCAAAGTCAAAGCACTTTATTTCAAGTAGGCCAGTTACAGGCACTTTTGAATTGTCAAAAGACAAAATAAAATATTACAAAATTATGGTGCTACAGTCCCAGTCACAATACATAATAACTGTGAAAGTACCGTAGATGCCCATTCCAAGGCGTAGATCTCTATGGAGAAGAACGGGCAAGAAACTCCATGGACACTCTTTTTCAATTAGGTAATTATTACAAATCATTTGTTACATCATTCATGTTGAGATTACACATTATGTGAGAACGATGTAGAAAGTTAAAAGTGTCCATAGTAAATATAAAAAGACAATTCAGAAATAAAATAAGAATCAATTAAAATAAACCATGGCAGCTAAGAGATGACCAGTCCCAACCGACAGCGCCCGTTCACGAACATGACACATGTATCAGCACCATTCAGCTCAACCATTTTGAAGGGAGCTAAATGATCCGACACACGCGCCACCATCGGCGAGATATTTGAGTGAGCATGACATACTCTCAACCACCGGAGTCATTCAAGTCAATAGAAGACGTAGGTATCTAGACAATGATAGCTCTGAAGTACATGGTACTCACACAATGCTGGCTATGCTGCTATATAATACTAGAAAGATTAACTCTATATAATGCAAAGATAGTAGCAATCTTCATCAGCTCCGACAATAACAGTAAACGATACCTACGACAGTCTTACCAAAAAATAAAATTTAAAAAATACACATAAAAACGAAATTAAAAAATAATAATATTTAACCTGACAGCAAGCTAATTTTGGTAAAAGAACACGAACATTGTCTTGAGTTCAACACAGCGACCAACTATGCTTATCATCTAAATAATCATTAATAGAATAGTATGCCTTAGAACAGAGATTAGCTTTTACTTTTGCTTTAAATGCGTTAAATGGCAAATCTAGAAAAGAAGACGGTAACTTGTTGTAAAAAGTTATACCAACCCCAACGAATGAACTATGCACCTTATGAAGTCGATGAAAGGGAGCTCGTAATTTGTCCTTATTTCTGGTGTTAAAGTTGTGAATATCACTATTGTTACTGTACAAATGAATGTTCTGCCTAATATAAAAAATGTTGGCGAATATGTACTGTGAAGCCGCTGTGAGAATACCAATCTCTTTAAAAAAATCTCTTAGAGAAACACGCGCACCTAATTGGTAAATGGCACGAACAGCTCGTTTTTGAAGCACAAATATATTTTGAATATCAGCGGCTCTGCCCCACAGTAGAATACCGTAGGACATGATACTGTGAAAATAACTAAAGTAGACCAATCTTGCTGTATCAACGTCAGTGTATTGTCTAACCTTTCTGACGGCGTAGGCGGCCGAGCTAAGCCTACCCGCTAGGCTTGATATATGTGGCCCCCATTGAATTTTTGAGTCTACTGTTAAACCCAGAAACACAGCTGAATCAACAGTTTCGAGCTTCTCATTGCCGAGCACAATGTTGGGACCCAGATTTCTAACATTGGGCAAAGCGAACTTTATGCATTTAGTCTTCTTGGCATTAAGAACAAGATTATTTGTTGTGAACCAATCTGTGACCATTGATAGTGCGTTATTCACGTCATCAAAAACTTGTCTATTCCTATCTACTTTAAAGATCAGAGAAGTATCATCTGCAAACAGTACAACGTCGCAAATATCCTTTAAATAGAATGGCAGATCGTTAATATAAACCAGGAATAAAAACGGACCCAGTATTGAGCCTTGAGGTACACCCAGCTCAACAGGTAACCTGGAAGATTTAGCGCCATTAACGTCTACGCATTGGTATCTATTAAGTAAATATGACTCAATTACATTTAGGGCTTCGTTTTGAACACCGTAATGACGTAGTTTACGCAAAAGCGTATCATGGTGAACGCAATCGAAGGCTTTAGAAAGATCGCAGAAAACACCAATTGCATTTCGCGACTTCTCCCATGCGTCAAATATGTGTTTCAACAAAGCAACACCCGCATCTGTAGTCGAGCGACCCTTCGCAAACCCATATTGGTCATTGTGAAGGAGGCTATGTAAGTTAAAATGTCTGAGTAACTGCTTAAGAATTAACTTTTCAAATATTTTGCTGAATGCAGGCAAAATAGAGATTGGTCTGAAATTACCAATATCATTTTTGCTACCGGATTTAAATAGAGGGATGACTTTACTGCTCTTCATGAGATCAGGAAAAGTACCCAAATCAATGCATTTGTTAAACGTAACAGCAAGATAGGGGGCCACAATGTCTATTATATTGCCCAAAAGTTTGGTAGATATGCCCCAGTAATCACCCGTGTTTTTAGATTTAAGAGAATTAAAAGCATTAACTACATCACGAGGCGCTACATGCTCGAATCTCAATACATAACTACATTTAGGGACGCTACTATGAAATAGGTTTTCAGCCTTAGACGGCGACGAACTTAAGGAGCAAGTCGTCGTTGCAGGTATGCTCGTAAAAAACTCATTAAACGCCTCAGCTACGTCAGCTGGTTTATTAAATAATTTGTTATCAACCATGATCTCGAGTTGATTTTCTTTTTTAACCGATTTACCCGTTTCGTTGTTAATGATTTTCCAAGTGGCTTTTACTTTGTTATTAGAATTTTTAATAGTCTCACTTAGAAATTTTGATTTTGCAACACGACAAATCTTTTTAAATAATTTTGAATAATTTTTAACATATTCTAAAAAATTGTTATCAAACTTGTACTGTCTCAGACCATACAACTCATACAATCTCGCTCGGCTTTTATAAATGCCTGGTGTAGCCCATTGGTTGAAACCAGCGGAAGTCCCAGTAATGTTGATAGTTTTAGTTTTAAAAACGGATTTGTACTCATTTTGCACAACATCAAAATGGGCCTCGTACATTTCATTTGGGTTCTCGTACTCTATTATTGACGGTATAACTTTAAGAGCTATATTATTTTTAAACTTACTGCAACGACTAACAGTATAAGGCCTGCATTCTACTTTGCGCGGCTTTTTACTTAATGGCATAGGGAAGCTAGCCATTAATCCACAGTGATCTGATGATAAATCACTTAACACCAATTTATTGGCGGCATCAAAATCACAAAATATATTATCAAGGCAAGTCGACGAAGACGCCGTGATCCTAGTTGGTTCGAAAAATAAATTAACTAAATTAAAAGATTTAAATAAGTTCAGAAGCCTAGTACTTAGTGGAGTAACATCTAAAATATTAACATTAAAATCTCCACATAAAATTATATTTTTACTACTGCATTTAATCTTATTAAGTGCATCCTCCATTGCAGATTCGAAACTAGTAAAGTCCCCTGAAGGGGGTCTGTAGACACAAATTATTATGTACCGCTCAAGTTCAACACAAGACAACTCGATAGTGCGCTCAGTGGAAAGATTAACTAGGTCTAACCGTTGTTTACATTTTAACTTGTTTGAAACAAGAATTAAAGATCCACCGCGAATAGCAGTTTTTCTCACAAATGCACTCTGTACAGAAAATAAATCATCATTGATAAACACTGCTTCATGCTCTTTCAACCAATGTTCAGTTAAACATAACACATGAACATCATAATTCTCCATAAACAAGCTTAACTCTAATTCCTTGCCGGACAAACCCTGCATATTTTGATGTACAACATTCAACATATGCGACTCACCCGTTGTCGAACCTAACAGTTTAAACTACTAGGAGTGTGTATAGCAATGTTAGTATCACTACCAACAAAATCAAAAGTGATATTAGTATCTATACTAATAGTATCAATAGAGATGTTAGTGTCACCACTAACAGTAAACGTAGGTACAGTATAAGTACCGGTGTAAACGTGTAAAGTATATGCTAAAAGATTAGCAATCCGTCTCCTACAACTAGCTGGCAAAAACATGGAACAATCAGTGAGTCTGTAATCTGTAATAAAACTATTACAATCAAAATATATAATCGCGTCCCTGTGACGACAAGTCCTGTTATACATCAGCAGATTCAGATTATAAATATGCCTATTTTGCTCATCCGACAAACAATCAGAGTAAGGCAAAGCAGAAAAAATAAATTTACAATTATAAGACTCATGGAGCTTTAGCATTAAATTAAAACATGCAACTAAATCCTTTTTCTTACAGCTAAGCTATCCCCAAATAACAATATTACAGTTGAATTGGGATTTATTTTAGTCAATTTAAGACAGTTAATTAACTGGCTGAAACTGGCACCGGGTAAACAATGATTTACAATATACTGTTGAGAACACTGACTAAAAATACTACCAAAACCTTGACCAAATTTATTTGAAAAAACATAAGCTGAATTATTTAAAATATTATTATTATTAACTACTGGTTGAGCCATTACTTATGAACTAACACACTTAGACAAAACATTGTATTTATATTGTTAGTACACAAGTTTTAAGGATGTGCAATGTATTTTGAATTTCATATAGTGACTTTTTAATTTGTTTGCCTGTTTACAATATATTTTTTTCAATTTGTTGTCAATAACGTTTTTTGACAATTTTGATACTTTTATGACAGCTTTTTTAAAATTGAATGCAGATAATAATAAAAGTTGCACTATTATTTTGATAGAAATAGATTTAAATCTTACGGACCACGACGGTCATACTATTTAAAAAAACGGCCAAGTGCGTGTCGGGCCACGCGCAGTAATAAGGTTCCGTAGTTGCACAATAATGCGGAATAAGGAGAGGGCTTTTTGTTGTTACATGAACATTGAAACGGTTTCAGTGGCTCACAACGTCTAAAAACGAGCCCTCATAGAATAAGGAGTTAAAGCATAAACTCTAACTTCACAAGTGAAGTTACTATAGCCTAGAGTTGGCGTTTAGTTTTGTTGCTACCAACGGTTGAATAAAGGTAAAGTTAATGTCTGTAGTTGTTATATATCGCATTGTAGAGAACTAACCAAATGATAACATGTCATTCTAATGATACCTACAAATAATAATGATTTAAATTGACTAGGGCGAATGAAAAGTGCAACTAGGCTATAAGGCGTATTCAGGTATTATGAGATGCTCGAGGGCCAATAACTGTTGAAGTCGTGGCTGAAGATGAGATAGATGTTCAATTGGCAACATTTTAATTTACATAGAACAGTTTCGTGGGCCAGAGTGATGACGGAGTCAAGAGTTGATTCGGCAATTAAGTTGTAAGTGCATTCTGTGTAGCGAATGTATTTACTAAGTTATTGTGGATTGTGGACACTTGGGTTTTATTTTATTTACTTGGTACAGGAGTCTTTTTTTTGGAGGAAACTAGGAATGGTTTTCTTGTTCTATGTTGTTCAAGGATGCTTGGCCTCGGTAATCTTGAACATTGTTCAAAAGTTTTAATAATTGTAACATCTCTTTAAAATAAAGGTGTGAATTTGTGAATTGTGTGATAGTGTGGTGTCATATAGGAAGTCTAGTACCTGTGGTGTTCACTAATAACACTAGTTAGGGTTTGGGTTATGCAATAAAACAACCAGATTTATCAGTAAGTAGCCAGCACTGAATGGGACGTCTGAGCATCTAATAATGAATAGACATAAACATTCAAGTGCTGTGCTACGTATATTTTAAGTGTATACCACATCTCTTCTTTTTTATAATATTAATTAGTTTTCAAGTGCAATTACATTATTTTGCATGTAGACAATAATTAGGTCTTAAAGTACAATTCACAATATCTAGCATTTAGAAGTAAATTGCGTTTCAGGCACGAAGGCCTATATTTATTATGCATTACAACATTCGGTTAGTTTAAAGTAGGTATAATAACCTTATTTTGAATATAGAAATATCCAGCTATCAAGTTTTAGTATAAAATTGTAATTTACACTAAACTTACATATATAATATGGTTTTAGCAATACAGTGTTTTATTTTAAGTCTTACAATATGGTTATAACAATACAGTCTTTTATTTAAGTCTTACGAAGCATCGCTTCTTAATCGATAACCTTACAGCCTTTAAAGCCTACAGGTTTTTTTTTTATAATTGGTACTTATTTTTGTAAATTTAGTGACCGAAGCTTTTAGACGACCATTTTTTTTTTTTATAGTTAAACTAGATGAGGCCGGTATTTCCTAGCGGACAACTCTGAGAAGAAACACCGAAACAAACTAAGAGGTCACAGTCACTTTTAGAGTCCATAATAATTAATAAAATGGTCAAATCATAATTATGAGAATTGAGAACCATGTAGGTTCGTAGGTTAATGTCTGAGGTGGTCTTCATTCGCTATTTATCATTTCAGTCTGCTTTTCGTATTGACTGATGACTGACTCGTTCAAAAATGCCTGTTTTTCTTTTTTACTGAAGCCATTATTAAAAAAACTATGCCTCGTTTGAAACAGCATGTATTGAATAAGTAATAACATACATATCAGCCGTTGTTATATGTTATTTGAATAACTAATAACATAATTGCCTGTCGTTTTTTAGATGTTATCTGAATAACTAATAACAGAATTATCTGTCGTTGTCAGATGTTATACTTTTACGATTTACAGTTTTTGAAATATATTTCATAACACTATTATTGTGTTTTGTCTAGAAATTTCACAATTTCGCTGGTGTGCTCAATATTTAGATTTTACATTAGTAGTCCTTATGACTATGAAACATATTGCATATTTAAACACTCTGGACTCCTAATTAAACTAGGTCTTTATCCATATGGCATAATGAATCAACTTCAGGATTCTTTTTTTTTACCAAGACTTAATAACGTCTCGTTTTTAAACTGACAGTACACTGTCAAACTTTAGGTTTCAAAGGAATGAAATGATCTATTTCTGTTTGTCAAACTGAATTAATACAGTCACTAAAGTAACAGAACTGGTGTCAGCGACTACTTGGGTGCATTACAAACTTTTGTGTCATTATAGAGACACAATATTTTAGTTTCAAAATTATAGATTGATTTTAAGGTTGTGAAATTAAGGATTTCCTTTCCAACAAAATTGATCCAGAAAACTGGATTACTTTAATAGTTTCCAATTACTTAAACGCTTGTGTTTAACCGTCGATTTCACCAACCGGTTAAACTATTATCAACGTATCACAATTAAACGCCAGTCAAGTGATGCCAAACTTGGATTCGATCAATCGCAGTAGCGCTGACGCACGCGTTTGACAATTGCAATTTTTTTTTTTTTTTTGCATATTTATTACATCTTTTAAAGACAACTATGTTGTTAATAAAGTTTTACAACTCTAAGCCAAGCATTAATGTTTTTTTTTAATGCACAGTGTGTCAATTTACTTCTTAACAATTGTTTAGTTAAACGTGATGAAAAGCGTTTTTGGTATTTACTTTATAGAAACATATTGCTTTGTCGAATTTAGGAGTGATGATCATATGGTGGTTTTCTTAGCAACACTACCTTGGTATTATAATTTATCTAAGGCTATGTGCTTGTCCAAATTATAAAAATATCATCATCAGGCTTTAAGACAGGCCCTTTCCACCTTTGCAAAAACCCAAGGTTATGGTTTAATTTACAGGTTCCATGATGATCGTCTGTAGCTTGTCTTTTGTTTTTAACCTTTGATTCCAGGAATTGGAAATCAGCTATGAGGCTGAAAAATTGTTTTAAAAATAGAGATCGATAGATTGAAATTTGTGAAATTGGAAATTTATATATTTTCTATTGAATTCAGGCCAAAATCTCCCCATTACAAGTATCCTAATAACTTACCGGGGCTGCCTCAATTTTGTGCTGTAGAACAATTGTATGAGAAACAATAAAAACTTTTAAAAAAAAATTTTTAGTTATTTTTTTTTAATTTTAATTTTTTATTAAATAAAATCTTGTTTTAGTATATTAACGGAAATGGCAGCTTTATTCTTTGAACCAAATTGATGGAACTGTTTTGATAATAGAGATCTCTAGATAAACCTTTTCGAATGAGGATTTTTTATTTCAGTGTAGTTCAGATCAAAACTTTTTCTTGTACATAAAGGAAATGGCAGCTTTTGCCCAAAATATTATTTTTCTAGTACATTAAAGGAAATGGCAGCTAAAAGGCTGGCACCAATAGATTCTTTTTTTTTTATTTATTTTTTTCTAATCATTGAAAGCCAGTTTTACTGTCTTATCTGTGCAGCCAATAAGCCTTGCACATGCAAGTTTGTAATCAATTGCATCGTCATTGACTTGGAAAATATATTCTAGAAAAGTGGACCTTTTTAGCTTTATAATTAAGCTTTTATTATCTTGTCATTTGACAAGAATTTGGGCGTTTTTCTTTAATTGGCCCTTGTTTAGTAGTGAGCCTTGCACATGCAAGTTTGTAATCAATTGCATCGTCATTGAATTGGTAAATATATTCTAGAAAAGTGGACCTTTTTAGCTTTATAATTAAGCTTTTATTATCTTGTCATTTGACAAGAATTTGGGCGTTTTTCTTTAATTGGCCCTTGTTTTGTAGTGTTTCTTGAAATAACATTAGAAAACAACCTTTTATTCCCTTCGCATTCATTGTATTAAGCATAGGTAACTCAGCATAATCTTTGCGATAACTCAAGCGCAGTTTACTGCACTAAGTTTTAAGTGTCAAAGTAGGTATCTCTACTTTGTACGGCAGAAACCGTTAGGTATCACGTTTGTGATTTTATTGCCACATCGACAAGAGAGGTTGTCCATGTATCAATTTTATTAAGGCAAGTATTTGTTGTATTTTGGCTCTGACTATGTTTTGCTCAATCTAGTGTTTGCTTTTGCTGTGCTGTAATCAAATTACAAGTAGGCTCGCATATTAGTACCTTGAGCGAGACCTACATTAGAGAATCTGTCAATTGTGCAGCAGAGCATAGACGTAGCATTTTGTTCATGTAGAGTCTGTATTTGTTAGGTATATTGACATTTTGGGGTGGTATGGGATCTACCTCCTAGTGGTCCACCCCGGGCAACGGCATCACGGACTTGCCTGTGGTACGGCTGAAAGATCCCACTTAAGCGGTGGTAGGCTCCGCAAGGGGCCGCCTGGCTCGCGACCACCATCCCACCGGAGTCCGGCGCCAAGCAGTTTGCTGTATTCCGTCGGTGTGTGGGAGTGCCAGTGCCTTTGGGGGCGAAGAAGGTTGTCAGTTGCGCTGTTCAGAACCGGTCGTGGTCTCTGAGAATAACTTGCCGGGTAGCTCATTCTGGAGGGTGGCGGGATCCGAAGCACGGTGCCAGCCATTGGCCGACCGCAGTCAGTAGGGGGCCCAAGTAGCACGCCAGCCACGTGCCAAAGGCTGCCCCGCCAACTCGCGAAAAATCCCGGTATGCGCCACCGTGCCAGCTGGCGACTGGATGGGAGGACCCGGTGGCCATATCCGGGGGGGTTCGGGCGTCCCCGCAGTCTCCAAATGAGTTCCCCATAGGTTGAGTTAGTTTTAGTGGTCCACTTGGTTATCTGAGCAGCGCCTCGACAGTTCAACTTTTTCCCCAGCAACTCTAACAATATCAATGACCAAAGCAAAGAAGAGGAATAAGATTAAACAACGGCTGCACTTCCTCTCACTTAAAGTGCACCTCATTAACATCAGGGGGTTGCACTCCAACCTTGATCCGGTCTACCACCACCTAGAGACCGAGAAGCCGCACCTGTTCTTCCTAACGGAGACGAAGATAACAACTCCGTCAGACGTGGCGTACCTCAACTACCCGGGTTACTCTCTTGAACACAAGTTCAAGAAGCAAGCTGGGGTCTGTGTGTACGTCCGCGATGACATCTGTTGTCGTCGTCTCCGTTGCTTTGAGAAATCGGGTTTTTCAGGTTTTTCTCATATGGCTACTTGTGGACACAGGCGTGGAGAAATCTATCTACGTCGGCGTATACCGATCCCATAGCGGTGACCAGGAGTCAACAGCGCTCTTTAATAGCCTTGTAGAGTCGACTGATGTAGCCCAGCAACGATACCCAACAGCGAAGCTTGTTTTTCTGGGGGACTTCAACGCCCATCATAGGAGTGGCTGTTCCCGTACCAGAAAACCGACCATGCCGGGTTGGAGGCGCGCAAGTTTGCTTTAACGCTAGATCTTACCCAGCTGGTGAATGTGGCAACGCGGGTACCGGATGTAGACGGCCATACACCCAATTGTTTGGACCTTCTGCTGACAACTGATCCGGGCAGTCATTCAGTGTCGGTCTCAGCCCCGCTGGGAACGTCTGACCACTGTCTGGTGAAATCCGTTTCGACCTGCTCTCCTCCAGATGAGAGTCCTAGAGGCACGAGGCGAGTATGGCGATACGAGTCAGCAGACTGGGATGAGATGCGGCACTTTTTTGCGTCCTATCCTTGGCGGCATGTGTGCTTCTCCTCGGGTGACCCCTCGTGCTGTGCTGACGTGGTTGCGGACGTGATTCGGCAGGGAATGGAGTATTTTATTCCATTCTCCGACATCCCACTCGGTTACAAAGCCCGGCCTTGGTATAATGCAGAATGCGCCCACGCTGAGGCCCGAAAAGAGTCTGCCTACCAAGCCTGGGTCAAGGCCCGCGACCGCAAAATTAGAGCGCGTAGGGTTCGCGCGAGGAAAAGAGCCTTTAATTCTGCCGCCAAGCTCTGCAAGCGGGTTCTGCATCGGGCACGTTTTGACCATATTGGACGTATCGGGGCCAAGCTGGCATCGCACCCCCCGGGTAGTATACAGTTTTGGTCCCTGTCTAAAGCGGTTGAAACTAATTTCTATCGACCCACTTTACCTCCAATGCTGAAACCTGATGGGTCGCTGGCTCACTCTGCAAGTGAGAAAGCAAATTTATTTGCATCTCTCTTTGCAAGCAATTCACGTCTGGATGCTGGCTCTAAGCAACCACCTAATATACCTCAATGTGACTCTTCGATGCCGGAGATCGCAGTTCACACTAAAGAGGTTCGGAGAGTACTGTGCAGCCTAGACGTGAACAAGGCCAGCGGGCCTGACGGCATTCCAGCGAGAGTATTGAGGCAGTGTGCGCCTGAACTGTCTCCTGTATTGACACGCTTGTTCCGCCTCTCTCTTAAAAAAAGAAAGGTGCCGAAATCCTGGAAGCTTGCAAATGTACAACCAGTACACAAGAAGGGCGACCGTGCAGACCCTGCCCACTACCGTCCGATAGCCATTACCTCCATACTATTTAAGGTTATGGAAAGGGTACTGAACAGTAAGTTGCTAACCTACCTTGTAGACAATGAGCTCCTCAGTGACCGTCAATATGGCTTTCGCCGGGGACGGTCAACTGAGGCCTTAGTGCGAGTTTTTACTCACGCTCAATTGCGTTAACGTTAACGTCAATTTGTATTGAAACTGGATAAGCGCCGTCTGGTGACGGCAAGGCAAAACCTCTTTTTTTGTATACATTTTGACTCAGAGATCGTTTACGTTATCACGAGTGAGTACGTTAAAAAACTCGCACTAAGCACACTGGAGATCTTCTTGTGTTTGTCACGCACTGCTGGGGCGAAGCCATCGAGAATCACGGCGAAGCACTTGCCGTATCGCTCGATATCTCGAAGGCCTTTGACAGGGTCTGGCACGCTAGTCTACTCAGCAAGCTTCCTGCTTATGGCATCCCAGCCGGTTTTTGTAGCTGGATATCAGACTTCCTCAGTGAACGGTCGATCTGAGTAGTCGTTGACGGCTGCTCCTCTGACCTTAAGGCTATTAATGCCGGTGTTCCTCAGGGGTCTGTTCTCTCTGCAACTCTTTTCCTGCTGCACATCAATGACCTACTTCTGCCTGGTATTGTTGGGTACGCAGATGACAGTACTATTTCCGAGAGATACTTCTCCAGCGCAAGAACCGGCGGGGATGAAGTTCGTTCCTTGAGAGAGGCTATGGTGGAGCGTACTGATTTGAACTTAAGTCTTTTCTCCCGTTGGGGTGATGACAATCTGGTCTCTTTTAACGCCACCAAAACACAGGCATGTCTTTTTACCGCAAAGAGGACTCATTTCATCAGAACGCCTACTTTTCGGGGTGCATCTGTTCCTATAACTGACCGGCTCGAGCTCCTTGGCATGGAGTTGACATCCAGTCTCAACTTGGGCGCCACCATCGAGTACAAAGCCCAAATTGCGGCAAAGAAACTGGGCGTCCTAAACATAGTGAAGCGATACTTTATGCCTGGACAGCTATTAACTCTTAACAAAGCGCAAGTCCGATCCTGCATGGAGTATTGCAGCCACCTCTGGGATGGCTCAGCTAAATATCAGCTTGCCGCGCTTGACTCGGTGGAACGCAGAGCCAAGAGACTAATTGGCGACGTCAAACTGGTGGATGCCAAGCTTCACAGCTTAGCTCATCGCCGTAAGGTTACCTGCTTGTCGGTCTTCTACAGAATGTATTTTGGCGAGTGTGCTCATGAACTCCACGACCTCATCCCACCGGCCCCCTTCTACCATCGGACATCTAGACGCACTGCAAGTTACCATCCTCACCTAGTTGCTATTCCACCAATTCGCACCAAGCGCTTCAAAACATCCTTCATAATGCGCACTGCAAAAGAGTGGAACTCACTGCCTGCGTGTGTGTTTCCGAACGCATACAACCCGAATCTCTTCAAAGTTAGAGTGAACAGGCTTCTTCTGGGTAAGCTCACTCCATCGTCGACTTTGTCTCTGTCACCTCTGACCTAGACTAGAGTCAAGAGCAAACCCATCTCGAATAAAAAAAAAAAAAATAATTGTTGGCAGAGCGGCCGGACTGTAGGTATAGCCTACATACATAATAAAAACTCAGAGTTCAATTAGAAGTGTATTGAGTAGGACAACTTGCATTTTTATTTAAATTCAGGCTAGTTGACACTCACTGATATATAATGTCATTTACGACTTAGATTGACATTGACAAAACTTAGTGTTCTAGTGCATGTTGCATTAGCTCCATTCGAATAAACTTCTTGCATTAATGATTTCATTTTTATATAATCAAAATGCTAATTATAAAATTAACAATCAAGTTTATTTTTACTTTGAACTGATTGTGCTCTACTCATAACAGGAGCTCAGTGTGTCTTTGTTTACGTAGGAATGTTTAAATACACAAACTCTAGCTAGCCAGCCGCACAAAAAGTCCCTTTAGTACCTGTCAAGTGCCAGATTGCCAGCTAACTCGAGTCCCAGTCTACGGTTATTTTTTTTGTTGATTGAATATATTTTTATCCTTTTTGAGTAGAATAGTCAGTGAAAAATGCATTTGGTTTGATTATTATTTACCCGTAACAAATTTCATGATATCTATTTAGTTTTAACAACAAGGCATCACCTAGTTTCGAAGTTATCGATGTGACATTTTGTTTTGACCCAATAATAATTTGTTTCGATAAATTGGCATCAATTAACGATTATCGTTGGATCAATTTATTTTAGATCCAATAATATCTTTCGATGTGATTGATATCATTTATTTCGACCACGGTTAAATCAATGGTACTTTCATTTTAGATCCAATAATGTCTTTCGACAGAATTGTCATCATTTCTTTTCGACCATGATTAAACCATTGGAACTTTTGATATGATT
Source organism: Orthosia incerta (assembly GCA_948252205.1). NCBI lineage: Eukaryota > Metazoa > Arthropoda > Insecta > Lepidoptera > Noctuidae > Orthosia > Orthosia incerta. The sequence continues at coordinate 26,889,723 of OX411745.1, read as the reverse complement.
GACATCATTTATTTAGACCACAGTTAGGTCATTGGAACTTTCATTTTAGATCCAATAATGTCTTTCGACAGAATTGACATCATTTCTTTTCGACCATGATTTAACTATTGGAACTTTTATTTTAGATTGTTATTGATCCAATAATGTCTTCTGACAGAATTGACATCATTTCTTTTTCGACCATGTTTGGAACTTTTATTTTTGGTCCAATAATATCTTTCGATAGAATTGGCAATTGATGTGTCGTTACCATGTTTTCAAATAACGTAACAAAACTATTGATCGTTGGTCAAACTTTGACAAAACTATCTATTTTGGCACTATCTATTTCTAAAAGTTTAATTTGTTACCCTACGGATTAACTTAAACACATTTACTAATATAATTATAGTATACGATGAACTTCCCGTCGTACTAGTATACGACGAACTTCCCTTCGTACTTTACCAGGCTTAGGACTGGCTGGATTTCGCGTCATGCTATTAATATTGCATTTCTGTGATTGCTAGTACAAATCAAGATAGTAAATCGAAATTCAAAACAAATGTATCGCAGGTTACACTCGCAAAGTAGGCGAAGGTGGTGATACGCGGGCGACAGGTGCGGGGGCCCCTGCGCCCGCATTGCACATCACCACCCGCGGGAGGGAATGGCCGATCACTCGCGGTCATTCCCGGGCCCCTCCGTTGAGAGGGGCATGAGGGGCCCGCTGTGAGACAGCGGGCAGTCGTCGGCGGAGGACTGGAGTAAAGGCTCTGCCGGTTTCCCAGTCCTCCTCCACTAAGACGATGCGGGAGTGCCGTTGGGTTTTTTAGTGGGTATACCGGAAGCAGACCGGGGAGTCCCACATACCCCTCCCTTCCCCCGGAGGGAGGATGATGCGTAATGCATTTTTCCCAGCGAAACCAAAAAAAAAAAAAAAAAGTTGTTGTCGAATGAAAGCAAAGTCCATACAATATATAATGGGCAATCTACCCAGTGAACGTTTGCAATCAGGGTTTCCGTTTATGAAATGCGGCGTTGATTACGCTGGGCCTATGTATGTTTTAAACAAAAAGGGCCGAGGTTCTAGGTTAGAGAAATGCTACTTGTGTTTATTCGTGTGTTTATCAACACGAGCATTACACTTGGAACTTGTGACGTCACTATCCTCAGAGAGTTATATCTTAGCTTTAAAAAGAAATATTTCCCGTAGAGGGAAACCTTCCCTTATTTACTCTGATAATGGTAGGAACTTTGTAGGTGCAGCTAGGGAATTCTCTGATTTTTTACAAAACAGCTGTTTAGGTATTATTGATTACGCTTCAAATAATCAAATAGAATTTAAATTTATACCTCCTTACGCACCTCACTTTGGCGGTTTGTGGGAAGCTGGAGTCAAATCCTGCAAGCACCATATAAAGCGCGTGATAGGGAACGCTCGTTTAACTTACCATGAATTCAACACGATTTTAGTACAAATAGAGGCCGTCCTGAATTCCCGTCCTATGCATCCAATGTCCGTAGATCCCGATGACCTTGCGCCCCTGACGCCAGGCCACTTCCTCATTGGCCGGCCTCTGATGGCTCCTGCAGGCGCAGACATCACGGCGAGGCCTTCACACGCTCTATCCCGCTACCTGCGCGTCGAGCAGCTCAGGCAGCACTTTTGGAAGCGCTGGGCCACGGACTACATCTCTGAGCTTCAGAGACGTATCAAATGGAAGGAGAATCAGGGTGCACTCACGCCCGGTACCTTGGTGCTCATCAAAGAGGACAACTTACCGCCTCTCAAATGGCGGTTAGGACGAATCCTGCTGACTTACCCGGGACGAGACAAGATTGCCAGAGTTGCTCGTATCAAGACAGCAGCTGGCGTCGTCGAGAGAGCGTTTTCGAAGATCTGCCCTCTCCCAGTCTCAGCATCGTCGCCAGAGGATGAATACAAGGCAGCCAAGGTTGCGAGCTATGGCTCTCAAGGGGGCCCAGTATGTTAACGCAGCGCCATCTTGGGAACACCGGATGACACTACCACAGTCAGGCGTAGTTCTTCTTAGTTGGTGCCATCCAGTTAGATGGCACCACAAGCGTTAATAAATCAATAATAATCATGTGTTAATTTATAATTTAGTCTATGATATTCTATATTGTCTATGTATTTAAGTAAAAAATCGTTTTTTTTTGCATTCATTATAATTTTGGAACCAGACCACGACTAATTGCCTACGCCTCTGCTGAACCCTGAATCAAGTCTCCAACCTGCTGACACACTACGACTCCGCAACAATATTTTCAATAAACCTACTTAACTACCAAAAAGAAAAATCAATATTCAATTGCGAAAGGAGCCGACAACGCACAACTTTTTTAGAGCTCTCAGTTTATATAAGATAAATAATAGTTTAAATACATTTATCATTGTGAAAATGCACTAAAGGTCTTAATTATCCTCGGCTGCACTCACTGCACATTAAACACTCCTCTCGTTTTCACCTGACTTGCACCATAACAGAATCACAAGATGGACCTGTATGCAAAGCTGTCAAACTGTATGTAGGATCTTGCTGCCACTTTCACTGCTCGCATGTATACCTATGAAAGAATGTCAATAGCAATGAGGCCACCCACAAGACTATAGCCAGCCTATCTCGGGACTTCATGGAGTTCAAGTGCCTTATTTGGAAGACAATGAGCGTACTGAAGACACAGATGGAGTTGCTGACTGTAGGACTGTATCGGCATGAGATAGTGTCTCGCAGGTCTTACTTCTCCATGGCCTTCCTGAGCAGAAGGATGAGGATCACACTTCCCGGGCAATATCTACGCTGACTGACAAGATGAAGTTGGGAAACATCTCTGCTGCGGACATCACATCTTGCCATCGTTTGGGAGTAGACTCAGGCAAGCCACGTCCTCTTCTAATAAGGTTTGCTAATTAAAACCTGCGTAGTGATGTTTGGCGTGCCAAGACTTTGTTGAAGGGGTCCGGTTTGGTTTTCTCGGAGTTCCTGACAAAGCCTAGACATGACGTGTTCCTAAATGCTCGAAAACACTTCAGTGTAAAGCAGTGTTGGACCTCCGAGGGCAAGATTGTCATCCTACTCCCGGACAAGTCGTGTCGAAAAATCGAGACGGGGGCTGAACTTCTTCAGCTCATTGCGCGGTTCCCGGCGACTTCATCAACTGTTGCATCATCGGATGAGGCATCATCACGTAGGCAAGCGAAATAATCGCTCCCACAGCCTATTGGCCGGCCATAATCTATTTTTGATTATCTCTCTCTTGGTGTCGATCACTGAACTGACTGAAGCTGAACAACTTGTTAAATTTAATTTGTTGTGACTTCTGTGTTATTAATTTACGATTACCGGGTAATGGTTCGTTCCTGGTTCCTCGCTCGAGTCGCACGCACGCTTCTTGTTTCATTCTCTTTCGGAATTGTTTTTTTTTTATGTATTCACTATTTCGTTCTCGAAAGTTCTTCGCTTCTCAATTAGTGATGTAGTCGGGTCGGATAATTACTTTATTGATAAGAAACGATAGTGTTGAAATACCTTATAATGTAGGTCTGTGTTCTTCTGAATCTGATTCTGCAACGTCTGTGAAATTTTCTCCTGAGACGATGTGTCCGGTATCACGAAAGAAAAGTAAGAAACGTCGAGCTAGATGTACAGACAGAGCCGAAACCACCGCGGTGGGACCCTCACTGGGGGTTCGTGAGGGGGCTGAAATGGAGTGCCAATAACGGCCCCATTACGCCTCCTCCAGGCGAACATCAACCACTGCGCCGCTGCTCAGGATCTATTGCTCCAGAGCATGGCGCAGTGGTCGATTAACATCGCCGTGGTCGCTGAGCCGTACTTTGTCCCGCCCAGGGACGACTGGTTGTGTGGCAGCACGGTTCGGGGAGATTGCCGTGGTGGGAGTATACTTCTCCCCGAACCAAACACTCGCCGAGTTCCACAACTCCCTTGCGGAGTTTAAAACCGGCGTCGTCGGGTACCGCTCCCTCCCTGTGCTCGTATCGGGGACTTCAATGTTAGTTATATACAAATAATCCTCTAATCGTAATACTAGTAACGCCATCTATGGCTACTTTAGAAGTAACTGGTAATATTGTCTGTGTCTAACTATGTATGTGCACTATGGAATAAAGTTCAGTTCTGTTCAAATCGCAAGCCACGCATTTTAATTAGAGGTTATGTGCCCAGAAAAACGTTTTATTTCTCGCGAAAAGACTTGCCAGTTTGTGCCGATTAGTCCTCACAGATTGAGAATACGCTGTGCTATTGAACTGTGAACTGTGGGAGTAAAAAATTTACTGTGTGATAGCAAAATGACGATGAACTACATGGTGAGTGTGCCAAAGTTAAAAGGTCGTGAGAACTACTCTGAGTGGGCTTTCGCCGCGGAGAATTTTCTCGTTTTGGAAGGAACTTTTGATTACATCAAAGCTACAAAACCGGATGAAGCCGCAACCGACGCTAAAACCAAAGCGAAGTTGATCTTGACGATTGACCCGGCACTTTATGTACACATCAAAGATTCGAAGACTTCTAAAGAGTTGTGGGAGAAACTCAAGAGTTTGTTCGACGACTCCGGCTTCACCAGGAGAATTAGTTTATTGAGAAATCTCATATCAATACGTCTAGAAAATTGTGCATCAATGACTTCGTATGTAACACAAATCATTGAAACAAGTCAAAAGTTAAATGGATCGGGATTTAATATTAATGATGAGTGGGTCGAATCGCTACTTCTAGCAGGATTATCCGAAAAATATTCGCCCATGATAATGGCGATCGAACATTCCGGCATTTCGATAACATCGGACGCCATTAAAACAAAGTTGATGGATTTGGAGGCAGACAGTGGCGACACGAACGGAGCATTTGCGAGTTTCCGGAAACATAGTAAGAATAGCAGCACTTCCGGAACCAGAGACAGTGGATATACGTCAAATTCAAATGTGTAAGTCAAAACCGAAGATTATAAAATGTTACAAATGTAAACAAACAGGACATTATCGTAATCAGTGCACCATTGTTGACAAAGATTCAGTGAATAACAAGTCTTGTAAAAGCAAACAAAGCAACGCGTTCAGTGCCGTGTTCTTAAATGGCAGTTTCTCCAAGAATGACTGGTATATAGACTCTGGTGCAAGCGCCCATTTAACCGCCAATGAACATTGGATTAGAAATGCTTCTGTCGATCATCCAATCAAAGATATTGTGTTCGCAAATATAGAAAAGGTGTCAGTTAAATGTTGTGGTGATGTGTCGATAACGACTTTAACAGATAACTGCGAGTATGATGTAGTTGTTGAAGGAGTATTATGTGTACCACGTTTGACCACTAATCTGATTTCCGTCAGTCAACTTATCGCCAAAGGCAACAAAGTACAATTCGCCAACAGTGGCTGCGAAATTTACAATAAAAGTGGTGAATTAGTTGGTACAGCTATGTTGCTGAACGGTGTTTACAAACTGAGACAGCCTGAAGTTCTGATGGCTGCAGTGATGGACTCAAGTGATATTTGGCATCGCAGACTTGGTCATGTCAACAGCAATTACCTAAACAAAATGCAGGATGCCGTGGAAGGTCTCACACTAGACAGAAAGTCAGATATTTCGAAGTTGTCATGTACAGTGTGCTGCGAGGGTAAGCAGAGCCGATTACCCTTTCCACAGAATGGCAATAGAAGTACAGAACTTCTGCATACCATACATACAGATGTATGTGGTCCATTCAATAATGTTTCGATTGGAGGTTCCAGATATTTTATATTGTTTGTGGACGATTACAGCCGCATGATACACATTAATTTTATAAAGAACAAAAGTGAAGCTTTTAGTTATTTTAAAAGATACAAAGTACTTGTAGAGAACCAGCTTAACAAGAAAATAAAGATCCTTCGAAGTGACAATGGGAAGGAGTTCTGCAACAAAGAATTTGATGATTATCTTACGAATTCAGGGATAATTCATCAGAGAAGCAATGTGTATACGCCAGAACAGAATGGTTTGGCTGAACGTTTCAACCGTACTGTGGTGGAAAAAGCAAGATGTATGCTTTTTGATGCAGATCTTGAAGGAAAGTTTTGGGCTGAAGCGACCAACACTGCAGTCTACTTACAAAATAGGACTGTAGCATCAGCTCTTAATGGAAAGACGCCTTTCGAGATGTGGACAGGTGCAAAGCCAGATGTCAGTCATCTGAGAGTTTTTGGGAGTGTAGTGATGATACATATACCCAAAGAGAAGAGGCGCAAATGGGACAAACAGTCTGAGAAAGGAATTCTAGTTGGATATCCAAATGATGTCAAAGGGTAGTCTGAGAAAGGAATTCTAGTTGGATATCCAAATGATGTCAAAGGGTATCGAGTCTACTATCCAAAAACCAAGGAAGTTACAACCAGTCGTGATGTAATCATAATGGAACATCCACAAGCAGTTGTTCCTATCGAGGAAAAAACAACAGACTCTACCGAGGTGCAAGAGGATTCAGTGGGGGACATGTCCATGTCAGATGAATCTGGGACTGAAGATACCCATGATGACGATGAGACATATGTTCCAGATGAAGACTCTTCTGCCAGCAGTGTGGAAAGTGTTGTGAGTGTTAATAAACAATATAGTTCCAGTAGGCAGAAACAACAACCTGACAGGTATGGTTTTTCAAATGCTTGTATCAGTGATAGTGTAGATGTTACTGGTGATCTTTCACTTGATGAAGCTCTCAAAGGGCCCGAAAAAAACCAATGGTTAGATGCAGTGCGTGATGAGTTACAGTGCTTTAATGATAACAATGCATGGGAAATTGTAAATGTGCCTAAGGATAAAACCATAGTTCAATGTAAATGGGTTTTACGAAAGAAGTATGACAGTGAAAATAATGTAAGGTATCGTGCCAGGCTAGTCGCTAAAGGTTTCTCTCAGAAATTTGGTGTCGATTACACAGAAACATTCTCGCCTGTTGTTAGACACACAACCCTACGGCTATTATTTTCATTGTCAGTACAACTGGGACTTGATGTTACACATCTAGATGTCAAAACCGCATTTCTTAATGGTGACCTAGAGGAAACCATCTACATGCAGAAACCAGACTGTTATGAGGTTTCTGGTGGCTCTAACAAAGTGTTAAAACTAAAGAAAGCCATCTATGGCCTGAAGCAAGCCTCTAGAGCCTGGAATAAGAAGGTAGATAGTTGTTTGCTTGAAAATGGTTATAGTAAATCTAAGTTGGAACATTGTATGTACACAAAAAATATTGGCAATTACAAAACTATTGTGGCAGTATATGTCGACGATTTTTTCATATTTTCAAATTGTAAGAATGAAACTGAACATCTCAAGAACGTATTGTCAGGCCAATTTAAAATCAAGGACTTAGGTGAAGTTAAACATTGTTTAGGAATGAATGTTAAGTTTAATCAAAAGGAGAAGTCTGTAACGTTGAGTCAAGAGAATTATATTAATGTTTTATTGCAAAAGTTTCACATGACTGACTGTAAAACTGTTGATACACCAATAGAGCCCAAATTAAATGTAAAAATTGATCAGAATGTCAATGATCAAATACCTTATCAGCAGCTCATAGGGAGCTTGATGTACCTATCTGTTTTAACAAGGCCAGACATAACATATGCTGTAAGCTACCTGAGCCAATTTAATAATTGTCACACAGATGAACACTGGGGGTATGCTAAGAGGGTTTTGAAATATTTAAAAAAGACGATAAACTTTGGTATAAAATATTGTATAAATGGAAATTCAGAAATAAAAGGTTTTGTTGATGCCGATTGGGCTAATGATACTTTAGATAGAAGGTCTTATACCGGATTTTGTTTTATGCTTGCTAATGGCATAATATCTTGGGGATGCAAAAAGCAAAGAAATGTTGCTCTGTCGAGCTGTGAAGCTGAGTACATGGCTATATCAGAAGCCTGCAAAGAAGCTATTTATTTAAGAGCTTTACAATTCGAAGTCACAAATAAAATGTATACTTTAAGTTTATTCAATGACAATCAGAGTGCACAGAGGCTGTCAATAAATCCTGTGTTTCACAAAAAGTCTAAACACATAGATGTAAAATACCACTTTACTAGAGAGTGTGTTTCAAATAATATAGTAATATTAAGGTATTTGCCAACAGCCGATATGCCCGCTGATTTGCTAACAAAAGGATTGTGTTCCAAGAAGCATTATACCTTTATGGATTTATTGGGTTTAGTAATGATATAAATTTAAATTTCATTATTTTGATTATTTGATATAGTGGGGGTGTTAGTTATATACAAATAATCCTCTAATCGTAATACTAGTAACGCCATCTATGGCTACTTTATAAGTAACTGGTAATATTGTCTGTGTCTAACTATGTATGTGCACTATGGAATAAAGTTCAGTTCTGTTCAAATCGCAAGCCACGCATTTTTATTAGATTCAATGCCAAGAATGTGGCTCGGGGTTCCCGGTATACGGACACACGGGGCAGGATGGTTGAGGACTGGGCCTTGGAGACAGGCTTGGTCGTCCTCAACCGGGGTTCTGTCCCCACGTGTGTGCGGATGCAGGGTGAATCGGTGGTGGATATTTCGTTCCTTTCCATTATGGATGAATGTGATAATAGGAGGACAATCACAATACAAACCTGTTTGCAAACAAAGACAACACACTCAAAATATAACATCACAAAAGTAACAAAAAAAAAAAACACACAAGACGCTCGGAACAGCACGTGTAAACTAAGACATTCGTGGCGAGAATCCCGTGCGTGCAACTTGTCGACGTCGGCTTGTGTGACGTCTGTCATGTCCACGAGATACAGTACGTGACTACCCTGGCGCTCGCTGAACACGTCCAGGTTTCGTGTTTTATCCAACTGTGGCGGGCCCTAACAAGATGGTAATGTTTCTGAGAAGCTATTTGTTAAATACTTACTAGAAGCGACGTCATTAGCCTCCTCAACCGCCACCATAGGGTACAGAGGCGCAGTTTGTCGACGTCAGATTGTGAGATATCTGGCGAGTTTATGTCATTCAATACGAGTCTGTCCTTATGTTCGCTGAATACGTCCACGTTTTGCCACATTTTATCCGACTGTAGCAGACCCCAAAAGGAGGGTAAAGTTAAATACTCACTGCTAGCAACGTCATTAGCCTTCTCAAATGTCACTTTTGGATACAATGCGCGGAGTTTGTCCACATCTGCTTCTGACATATCCGACGAGTTCACGTCATACAATACACGATTGTCCTGGCGCTCGCTGTAGGCACCCAGGGTCATAGCCATGGCTTTTATGGGCGACGCCGGCTTGTCGTTCATCAGATACGTTATCAGGCATATCATTGTTATCGGAATGATGATTTGCTGAGGACAAGAGTTTCGATTAGAGTTACTACTAGTATAATGTACGCGTAAGAGTGCATTTTTTTATTTGTTGAAGGTAAATCAGGCGATTGTGAAGTGGTTAGATATGCAATATTATTTGACTAGCTACCGCCCGCGTAAAAGTCGAAATTATCTCAAAGGAACCTACAACATGGATAAAAGGTGAAATAAAGTTTTGATATGCAGGTTAGAAATATCTGCCGAAATAGAACTTATTACTGAGGAGTGAATAGGTTTTTTCTAGGCAAGCCGACTTCATCATCGACCACATCATCGCTTAACATCAGGTGACATAGTGGTCAAGCACGAGCCTATCAATAATAAAAATATATATACATATGTACATGTCTATCAACCTACCAATGCCAAGAAGGACCATTTCTTATGTATCGCATACTTCACTTGTCTCTTCAACAGCACAAACAACTGTCGCCAATACAAGGGGAAGCCTGTTACCTTCTTTGGTGGCGTCTCTGCAACAAGGAAATAAAAGTTAGTTACAGTACCCGGCACAATTAGCTTTAGAAAGAAATTGTTAAACGTGTGTGAGGGAATATGCTATAAAGCCGTACATGACATAACATATTTATCATCTTCCTGCCCTTATCCCATCTTACTTGGGGTCGGCGCAACACGTTTTCTTTTTCCATCATGTTCTCCGCCACTCTGACTTCCTTTTGTTTCATATCACTGCTCACACAGTCCATCCATCTTGTATTTGGCCTATCCCTCCTTTTCCATCTATCCCAATTTTATATATGTCGCATCAAGGCTGGCCGATAGATGTAAACCATCGGGCAGTCAGGATGTATTCCCTTAGGATAAGACATCGTGTGTGGGCAAGTAGGTGGGTCAATCGTGAAAATAAAATCACACAAATTATTCGATACACTTAGTATATTCAAATAGACACAAGTTACATTCTTGCTTACTAATATTACGGATCGACACTGATTCTACGTCTTAGCTCTACGGCTGTCAGTACTCAACTGCTCTATTTCGCACCACGCAAGTGCTTATAAAAGCGCGCCAATGCGTAGTTGCTCTTGATTGCCGCTAGGCGCGTGCTTGTGATTTGTTTTGACGTTCGTACTATTGACTAAACCCGACACGGCCATCCTGCGAGACAGGCGTCCTCGTCTGTTCCTAATTGTCAGGTTTTATCAGTGTATCGAATCATGTGGAAATCCTCAATGGATGTCCTCAGCCCTTAGGGAAAGCCGAGGGGTCTGTCAGACTCCTACTGACTAAAACCACATGGTGTTCTGTAGGCCGCGTAGTTCCTCTTGAGAGGCGAGCGTGGAACACACACGTCGCCTTCTCGGGCCTCTCTCAGGTGACAGATCCCCAAATCTATCACCCGCAGGCATCATCTTCCTGTCATTGCTCCATGCCATCTCATGGTTGCCTCGTGATGCACCACACGTCATCTTAGTCCACTCCATCCTGGCAACCCCCCATCATACAAGGGATGTTTTTCTGAAAAATACAAAATTTTGAAACAATCAAACATGATCATTTAAATCTCTCTATTTCCAATTTAAACAAAATAGAAATTTAATCATCGATATGGTACCTAAAAGTACCTAGTCTTCGTGATTACAAAGTTCAAGTACCACTGATAGTCATTAATCTCAAATTAAATCAAGCAAAAGAAACCACCAGGTATCTTATTCACGATATGACTTTTTATTGTTAATTTAATTATTGGTTCTGGTAATTTAATACGCATGATCTTACGATAATGTTTTTCTCTTATTTTTTCTCTAGACATTTGATTTGTTAATCTCCAGGTAGATACACCTAATATTTGTACGCCTCTTGGCATGACATAGCGCTCTATTTTCATTTTAAACGCAACATCTGTATTTTATTACCTATGTGAACAAATAAATATGATTTGATTTGATTTGATTTGATATTTAGCTAATTCATAGCTCTCCTAGCTATCTCATAGCTCTCCTAGCTATCTCATAGCTCTCCTAGCTATCTCATAGCTCTCTTAGCAATCACAATTGCTCTACTCGCACATCCCCACGATGTCGAGTCAACTCAACTCTCTGAACTCAGAACCTGTTCACACACAGATTTAGTCTGTCCTATGTTACGTCAATTCATTATCTACTTCATCTTCTATCACAATTGGTACTTGAAATTTGTGTCTTACTAACACGATCGACGCAAAGTAATCAAAATTAGAACAATTTTAATTTTCGTAATGAGGGCTTGACGATTCGAACGTCATCAACATTAACATGGTGATCTCACCACACACGTGACTGCGTTTACATTCTTTTTAACCTCATGACTCAATAAGATCTTTCTGTAAGGTTCCTAACGTAAACAAATTTTTACACCAGACATAGTGTCACACAGACTTGCAGGTGCCATACAGGCCAACAGTTGCCACTCAGGCTCACAGCTACCTTACAACGCTCGGCTATTCCTGACCAAACCAATTAATCGTAATAGTATGCGTAATTAATTTTAATAAATTTATTATTTTTGTAATGAATCAACATTTTTGGTATTTTTAATGGATTATTTATTTTTGGTATTTTAATTAATTGGAATTAAATTGATGTAATTGATTATTGTGTATGTTGTTATAATTGTGGGTATGTATAATTTAGTATTTATTAGGGGTGGGTCTGGATGTTTATTAAATAATTTATTATGATAAGTGCTGTAAGATTGGGGGTGGGCTGAAAATCAGCGTTGACCAGCGTAGTATCCATTCTGCGCACTGGTCGGCATCGGCTGAGCCCGCTCCTTTTGCCATATTGAAAATACTGTGCCTTGAAACTATCTTGTGTTTTGTTTATGCTGTTACATATTTTCTTAGTGGCAATAAATGTTTTCTTTCTTCTTTCTTTCAAACTAGATCATTGGATTCGTCAAAATAGGACTCTACTCTAAATTTTAGAACTCTACTCTTTAACTAAATCATTACCCTGGGCCATGTACCACTGTCATTCCAAACAAACTTTAAAACTTCTGCTGCAGCAAAACCTGCCAAGCTTATGGAAACCCTCGAGTAAAACCTCTACCGCCACGGCTCTCTAGCCAACCAGCAATTGTAATGCCCTCACACAACGGTCTCACGGTCTCGTTCTAGACCCCGACCTCCGCCAGAACCCACTGCTACGGTCAAACATAATACGGCCGATAGACTCAATTACTCGCTTGGCTTGCTCATTATTATCAAAATCCTTTTGACATCAACATCGACTGGTACATGACCCGCTGGCATCTTCCTTAACCTACAGTGTGCATACTTGTAGATTCTAAGCGTACCTATTTAAAACTTTCGGTGTATAACGATCACCATCCTGTTGTAATCACCTATCGCGGACTTAATACAGGGCCTATTTAGTTTTCGTATTAGAGTTTCCCACACAACACTATTCATTACAAAAAGGTCCGACGATCAACGAGTTCAACAACTAATCAAAGTAATTTTAACAATGCTGTTACGGTTTGTTATTATTCATAGGCAATGCATACTCAACTCATGAAACTTTCATTGTGGTTTGTGCACCAACACAAACCAGAATCGTATCTACCAACGATTCTTTACATATCTGCCGCCACATATGCTACAACACATGAGGGACTCTGTGCACCAAGACTGACAGAAATCGTATAAACGATTCTCAAAATTCTAGCGCAAATGTGCTACAACACATAAGCGCTCTGTGCACCAACACAGAAATGATTCGCACCAACGATTCTCAAAAATCTAGCGAATATGTGCTACAACACATGAATAGCTCTGTGCACCAACACGAGACAGAAATCGCACCAACGATTCCTTGTAGACCCATCGCCACATGTTGCTCATGAGGTGCGGTCTAAAGTTTCGAGTATGAGTCTACAAGCCATTCCTAATCAGATTTAGTTTAATATCCTCTGTCATCAACTATGCCGTCTAATTCTCAAGGAACTTGGTAATCGGGGATCCTTCTTACTAGATTCGCTTATTTTACTCAAAGATATTGGAGCATACCGACTGTTAATATGAGGGTTACAATTAAGCCTGATAATATTTGCGTGTTAATAACTCGTGTGAAGGAGCTTCACGAATTGACTCGGATCAATATCGTTTAAATCAATCAATCGCTGAATCCGGTTAGACTGGGAGCCGACTCCAATATAGTTGGGAAAAAGGCTAGGCAGAAGATGAATATCGTTTAAATCAAATTATCAACAGTAACCCTTTACCATCGCACTCTAACTCAGTTTTCATGTAAGGGAAACTGATCGCGAGATCTACTGCTATCATAATATTACTTTGAAAGTAAGCAAGTGAATTCAGATCTGAAGACGGTGGTTGTAAATCGTTATGCAACATAAAATATGTTCCGAATACACGCAAATGACCAGTACCGTTACTAACTCGAAACAATTGCGTTGGCTAAACGACTTTACTAACTCGCTTTGCCACTGAAAATCACTAACTGTGCAGTTATTTTGGATCCTAAAGTTCGTACTGAACCAAATGTTGAAACTAGGATCTGGAGAATATAAGCTTGCAGTGTGAATTTAAAGATCTCAGACAGTCATTAGTCAAAGATATCCTTATAGCAAACATGAATTCAAATTTGTCATATGTCCGTCAGCGGCTACTTCAAAAACCGAGTCTCAACTTAGAAAAAGCTGTGGAAATTGCTAAGACAGTCATCATGGCACAGCAAAACGCAGAAATAATGTCCAATGTTACTGAGAATGTTCTGCAAGTCGAGAGTCACAGTCATGGAAAGCAAAATCAACATCAACCGTCAAGTCAGACTGCAAGATCGTCCAGTAGCAATTCAAGAAGCCAGTCATCAAGTCGACAGCCATCATCAAAGGAGTCCTGTGGAAGGTGTGGTCAAACACATCGCTACAGGTGTCCAGCAGCGAACGTCAAATGCAGGTCATGTAATAATTTTGGTCATTTTGCTCAAATTTGCTTCAAAAATAGAAATGTCAGAAATTTGGAGTCACAAAATCTTAGTGATGAAAGTGCTAACAGCTCTGAAAGATTTTTCGTAGGTAGTATAATATCAAAAAAACTCGATGATGAAAATGCAAACTGCGCTGAGAGTTATTTTTTAGGCACGATGGAGAAGAGTCAGGAATACTATTCCAGTCAGTCATGGCGTTTTTTTTTTTTTTTTATTTTTTTTTTTTTTTGATGGGTTTGCTCTTGACTCTAGTCTAGAATTAAATATTAAAGGCAATAATGTCAATGTTACCTGTATTTTAGATTCAGGAGCTGATATCAATATAATGTCTATAAAAACTCATAAAAAAATGAACTTGTCAAATTCTACCCTGAATAAGTGTAATGTCAAAGTATCAGGTTTTCGAGGTAAAAATATCTCAATTATTGGTCAATGTCAAATAGAATGCATGCTTAGCAATGAAATGAAAGAAAATATCAAATTTATTGTAACAAATATAGATTGCCCTACTGTGTTAGGTCAACCCACTTGTCAAAAAATTGTTATAATAAAAAGAGTATTCACTTTAAATAAGTCTGATAGTAATGCAATTCTAACAGAGTACAATGATGTTTCCAGGGTCTTGGATATCTTCTTCCTGTCTGTCATCTCAAACTCCGTCCAGATGCAGTTCCATGCGTAGACCCACCGAGGAAAGTCCCATTCCCCTACTGGACAATCTTCGTGAACAGTTGGATCGCATGGAGGAAATGAAGGTCATTGAAATGTTTACCAAACCTACGTCATGGGTCAATTCCGTAGTTATCACTGTTAAACAGTCAGGTCAGTTAAGAGTCTGTCTAGATCCTAGAAATTTAAATAAAAATATCTTAAGAGAATATTACCCATTAAAGAATATTTATGAGATTAGATCAAAGCTTAAAGGAGCTTCGTACTTTTCGCATTTAGGTGCGTTTTCAGGATTTTGGTCTCTTAAATTAGATGAAGAAAGCTCAGAGCTATGTACGTTTCAAACTCCATTTGGGAGGTACAAATATTTGAGATTACCCTTTTGCATCAATGCAGCCACTGAAATTTTCTATAGAATCATGATAGAACTTTTTGGAGACCTTGAAGGCGTTCTAATTTTTTTTGATGATTTTTTAATCTACGGGGAAACAAGAGAAATTCATAATGAACGTCTACAAAAAGTTATGGTTCGTGCCAGGGAAGTCAACCTAAAACTTAATAAGTCTAAATGTAAATTCCTGGTAAAGGAAGTGTTTCATGGGGTAAATTTTTAGTAAAGAGGGAGTCAGAGTAGATACAGAGAAAGTCAAGGCTATACAGGATATGTCTACTTCACAAAATGTCAAAGACCTACAAAGATTTCTGCGTATGGTTACTTACTTAGACCCTTTCATACAAAATTTGTCCGAAAAATCTCTAATATTGAGTAATTTATTGAAAAACTAGCTGTGCCCGCGGCTTCGCGCCCGTCATCTGCCTGCCGCTGCCAGTGCCAAGTGCCAACCCTACCATACTTACCAGCCTGCCTGCCTACTCCACATACTCAAAAATATACATACTACATACCAATTTTTTTTTCTAGCGTCATTCTTTCGCGTAAAATCTTAACACCGCGATTCAGAAAATGACTTTAAATGCACAACGCCATCTATCGAATAGCGAGTTCAACTGTCCGAGTAACTGAATTGCGTGAGCTGTGATAATTTTACTTGTTGAACACTTTAAATTCATCTAACTTTTGATAGAGTGAAGCGATTGCGATGAAACAAAAACTAAGTAATTCTTCAAGATACGCACAATTTTTATGTATAAAAGTTATCTACGTTGGTTTCGTACATTTCACGTGATGCGTGCACAAATAAACAGACAAAAATTCCAAAAATGCTAGAAATGGGTTATGTTGGTTATCCTTTAACACCCTGGCTATTTTTTTTGGAATTTTTTTCGATGTACAAAAAATATTTTTCTACAGATTTATTATATGTATTGATAACACTGAGTGGCTCTGGGATGAAAATTGTCAAAAATGTTTTAACGATCTAAAAACAATAATTACAAATTCTCCTGTATTAATTCACTATGATGTCAATTTACCTCTTATACTATCAGTAAATTCATCAAAATCAGCTGTTGGTGCAGTCATTATGCAAAGCAATCGTCCAATTGCATACAGTTCAAAAACTCTAACGAGGTCACAAGAAAATTATGCACAAATTGAAAAGGAACTCTTTGCTATTCAATTTGGATGTAATAAATTTCACCAATATGTGTATGGTCACAAAGTCACTGTTCACACAGATCACAAGCCGTTAGTATACCTATTTGAAAAGCCTTTGCAGGATGTACCAGCCAGATTGCAACGCATGATGTTAGCATTGCAAAAATATGATTTGAACGTCATTTATGTCCCAGGTAGGGAAATGTATATATCAGACGCATTGTCTAGAGCTGCCTTGAAAGAATATTATGACCCTGATTATGAAACTGATATACAATGTCATGTAAATTTAATTTATTCAAATCTAGCTATCAGTGAAGAATATCACACAAGATTGTGTCAAGCTACTAATTCAGATGAAAGTATGCTAATTAATAAAAAAAAACTGTCAAGAAGGATGGCCTAGTAACAAGAATAACGTTAATCCTATGTTAAAACCTTATTGGAATTGCCAAAATGAGATAAATGTCATAAATAACATATTGTTCAAAGGTACTAAATTAATAATACCACAGTCTATGCAAAGTGAAATGTTAAACAAATTACACAAAGGTTATCAAGGAATCAATAAACTGTTTAAATTTAGCAAGAAAATTAATGTATTGGCCTAATATGAGTACAGATTTAAAAAGCGAAATTCAAACCATCAAATCAAAAAGAACCATTGCAAAGCTATGGGATCACCCAGTTTCCATGGCAACGTGTAGGTATTGATTTAATGTAGGGTGCGCGCAAGATAAGTCTGCGCGCGACGGGTGGCGTGCTTAATGTTGCCAGCATAACTCATCTTTTTTCCTTCATTTAATCAATAGTCATTTTTCATTACTCGAAACTTTAAAGTAATTTAAGTTAAGCATAATTAATTACTAGCTTTTTCTAGTGCATGAAATATGATCAAGAAAACTTGAAATTATTGTAAATCTTTTATTGAATACTTAGTAGTACCTACTGTTAAATTTGGTCTAACAATGGCCCTGCAGTGGCTAATACCGTCCATTTCAATTACAATTCCTTTTTTATTTCTTCTTCAATAATTTTTGAAGAAGCGGCACCGGTAGTACGAAAATTAAGGGAAATTTTGGTATAATGGTATCCCTAAAAGTTACTGTCAAATAAACAACGCGGGCTCTATCTTTGTAAAACGGTAACGTAGGCCTGTTATTGTCTTGTTCACTTCAAGAAAACATCTCTGCCCGCACTTTAAATTACTTTTGGCATAATGATAGCGATTATTTACTTCGAAAACGAATAAAAACACGGAATACAACACACTCTCTTGACACCTGACAAAAATGACAAATGATTCGTTCCGATTTTGGCCGCGCGCAGACTTATCTTGCGCGCACTTTACTTTGAAAATTTGTCATATCTTGTTGTCACAGATTATTATTTAATTTTCAGTCAGCAGAATTCAAATCCTTTTTGCATGAGTGGGATGTAGAGCATATTGTAACCAGTCCATATCATGCACAGTCAAATGGTCAAGCTGAAAGTTCAGTCAAAATTGTCGAAAACATGTTTAAAAAAATGTAAATAGTTGAGTTATTTTTTTAATTTCTAACAAAGATGAGGTACAACTAAATAGATTGCAAAATTTTCCCGCTGGCTTTAACATTTAATATCACTATTATTCTTTCGTAATACTATGACAAAAACATATGGACCTTCTGGTGAACTATGGGCAAAAATAATTTCCCATAGTCCACCTAGGTGAACCAGGCAGGTGGACCACGGGCAACACACGGATAACAGAGATCCCTACATAGCACTTTTGCATTACAGAAATACACCTAAAAATAATCAGCCATCACCTGCTCAGTTATTAATGTCTAGAAATCTTAGAATGAATATTCCTGTCATGCAAAGGAAGTTATAACCAAAAGTCATTAGGTTTTATGAGTACAAAAGTGTTATGAAAAGTCAAATGTGCAAAATGCTGCATATTACAATAGAGATAAGAGATCATTACCTTTGTCAAAACCAGGTGATCATGTCTATTATAAGAAAAATCCCAACTCTAATTGGCTTCCTGCTGTTGTCAAAGAAATGTTAAAATGTAAAAGATCATACATAATTGAAGATTCGTATGGATCCAGATATAGAAGGAATAGGATACACTTAAGATTTAGGGTAAATGAAAGTTGTCACAATTATGACCACCATGCGACCATGCGATCCAGTGATTCACTGGATGCTATTGAGAAACTAGACAGACAGGTGGAAGCAGACAAAAACCCATACGTCACGATGTCTGGAAGAGTGGTAAAGCCAGTTCAAAAATATGGTCAACTTGTAATTGTAATGTATAGTTTAGTGCATACCAAGCAACATTTTAATTAAATGTATAATTTAAAAATTTATACTTAATATTGTCTTAAGAAGGGGGATGTCATAATATAATGTCCCACGACTAGCGATGCGTCCCAACTCTATGCGCTAGTAAACATTGTCTGTGGATAGCAACGCGGCCTAACCGGTATCTTGTTATAATCTAACTGTAAGTCGAATTGAATAAACTAATCCATCGTGCCTGAACAAGTCTTTTAATTGTTGCTAAGTGTGTCTTAATTACCTAGTGATAGTGCTAGATGTAACCACGACCAACTCAGTGGTTACAGAAGCCCTGTCCAAAACATGAACCACACTGACCACACAGTACAGGACCTAAGTGTCCAGGTAGGTATATGGGGTTTAGAGAATCCAATGAATGCCATAGCGTCAGTGGAAATTCAAGTCGCAATTAACGATGCCATACTAGGCCCAAACTATCTAAAGACTTTAACCTCAACTTGAAAAGAAAAAGCATAGAAACCTCAGAATCAAATTCCATTAACTCAAAACTAATAATTTCATTAGGAATTATCATAATTGCCAGAATGATGTATTTGGTTTGGCAATGCTACTACATCACACTCAAGTCCGAATAATAATAGTCAGCTAAGGACAGTAATTTATTTATTAAAACTTCATGCAACATACAGGTACATAGGCGGACTTAATGCCTGAGGCATTCTCTACCAGTCAACCAAGGATGGTGGAGAGTTATCTCAGGCAGGTGCATAAAGAATAGAAATAATTATTAATGTAATAATAATAGTCAGTGAATAATAACTCTTCAGCAACACTAAAACTTGATCAGCGATAACTAACATGAAATTATGACCTGACACGGGCCACCTCGACGATCCACTGACCGCCATACCGTACACAAACCAGAATCTTGAACAATGAACACACTTTTCCGTAGTCATAACAAATTGAAAACGACTCACCGGATTGGCATAAAGATCAGTGTGTATGGATATTTCCACACGTCCACACGCTCCTCCTTGACCTGTCCAGCACCTTGGTTGATACTAACCTCCTCGCTGCTCCGCTCCGGACTGGTTTTTCATTATTCAAGACTGAGGGTAGTCACAGAAACGAACAACAACTGTTTCCATCTGACACCGCAATTTTTTTCTGCAAGAATGTAACCGCCATTTTCACTAGCATTGTTTTTACGTTTTTACGTGTGATCTCATTAGCACGATCGAATCCCAATTCTGATTTCGCATCAAGGCTGGCCGATAGATGTAAACCATCGGGAAGTTAGGATGTATTCCCTTAGGTTAAGATATCGTGTGTGGGCAAGTAGGTGGGTCAATCGTGAAAATGAAATCACACAAATTATTCGATACACTGAGTATATTCAAATAGACACAAGTTACATTCTTGCTTACTAATATTGCGGATCGACACTGATTCTACGACGTCTTAGCTCTACGGCTGCCAGTACTCAACTGCTCAATTTCGAACCACGCAAGTGCTTATAAAAGCGCGCCAATGCGTAGTTGCTCTTGATTGCCGCTAGGGGCGTGCTTGTGATTTGTTTTGAAGTCCGTACTATTGACTAAACCCGACATATACATTATGTATATAAAAATTGGGACTTTTAATAACGCGCTTCATCCTCATCATATGACCATAATGACCATAAAGTCAAATATATTTATTAAACTGTAGCGACTCCATTAATTGTTTATTGGTAGAATACATATTACTTTAGGGAACTTGCATATAAATAATATTTTAAGTTAACTGTTAATTACCGCTAGTTTAATTATTCTCACGGCCTGCGCGCAGATGTTCTTGCATGTTATAATAGGTTATTGTAATGTGCAAGGGACCCTCATTTGGAACAATGAGTTTATTATTTTAGTTTTAAGAATTTAGCTAAGGTTTCTGTGTTATGATGCCGACGGTTCTTTTGTTAATGTATAACTTTCTATGTTTATTGTGCAACCCATTATATCTGTAAAAACCTTTGTGTAACGTGCCGCCTCGACCAGATCCTAGTTTTCAACAATTGTGTAGAAGCATTCATTCAGTCTCATTCGGTCTAGGGAAGCGGTCGGTCGGCACTCTTATTCTTTGTAATTTATCTTGAATAAACTAACTCCAACACGTTAACCAAGTATTCATTTTCGCGATTCACGTAACGCCGATATAGCTAAGTAACGATACGTTCCCGAAAGTGGTGACCCCGACGTGATCTCAGTCGTTAAGAGAACGGGTTACCTAGTGCTTCGGTTAGTGCGCGAAATCGCGATACCTGTGCGCGAACGAGTGTTAGTTTTTCATTAACGGAAGAAATAGGTGTCAACAACAAAATGGCCGGTGAGGACCAACCCCAGCCCGCTGCAAATACACGTCAAGTTATTTTAAAGCCTTTTAATCCGGCTAAGCCAGAAATATGGTTTGGCGGAGCAGAGTGCTTAATGGCATTGGCAGGAGTAACGTGCCCGCGTTTGAAAGCTGAATGCGTGGTACGCGCCCTAGACACGGAAGCGATGGAAGAGCTCACCGACACACTAGCCGAGTTGCCGGCTTTTCAAGGAGATGCATACCAACATGTCAAAGAGACAATGCTGACAAGGTTTGGTGACTCACAGACGAAAAAAACACGGCTTTTGCTCGAAGACCAGGCGATCGGTGACCGCACGCCATCACAGTTTCTGCGGCATCTAAAGACTCTTGCTGGGTCTTCGGTAACGGACGACGTCCTACGAGCCATATGGATAAAAGGTTTGGCTCACGACATGCAGAACGTGGTGGTAAGAAAGACGGATGCCACATTGAATCACCTTGCGGATGTGGCACACCTCATTAGCGAAAACCACCAGCTACGATCTAGCCGAAATACCTGCGCCACTGTAGCCGCTGCGCAACAAGAGCCCGCACCGCCGCCTGAAGGACGAATCATGTTGCTACTAGCTGAAATGCAGGCTCAGTTAGATAAGTTACGCAAGTCCCGACCACGCAGCCGCTCCAGAGAGAAACCAAGTCGCAGCCACTCAAGAAGCCAATCAAGGTCGAGACCAGAAAGGTGGAAGTGTTGGTACCACCATAAATTCGGCCCTGCAGCAGAGAAGTGTGTGCAACCCTGCGCATATAAAACACCACCGGCGGGAATCGCGAGCGGGGGTCATTAGTGGCGGATGACGCAAACTCCCAGCCACCCACACGCCGCATTTTTATTAAGGACCAAAGCAACAAGGTAGATTTTCTTGTTGATACCGGTGCAGACCTATGCGTTTATCCAAAGTCACTGATTCATACGGCTCGCCAAATGTCAGCCTATGGGTTAGTGGCCGCTAATGGTACACAGATCGCTACATATGGAACGATCCCACTCACGCTTAACCTAGGTTTACGCAGAGATTTCCCGTGGATGTTCGTGGTGGCAGATGTATCAAAACCAATCATTGGAATTGATTTTTTAGCACATTATAATTTAATGGTCGATGCGCGCAACCGACGACTTGTAGATGCAACCACCCAGTGTACCGTTAACGGGCAGGTAGTTGATGTAACCACGACCAACTCAGTGGTTACAGAAGCCCTGTCCAAAACATGAACCACACTGACCACACAGTACAGGACCTAAGTGTCCAGGTAGGTATATGGGGTTTAGAGAATCCAATGAATGCCATAGCGTCAGTGGAAATTCAAGTCGCAATTAACGATGCCATACTAGGCCCAAACTATCTAAAGACTTTAACCTCAACTTGAAAAGAAAAAGCATAGAAACCTCAGAATCAAATTCCATTAACTCAAAACTAATAATTTCATTAGGAATTATCATAATTGCCAGAATGATGTATTTGGTTTGGCAATGCTACTACATCACACTCAAGTCCGAATAATAATAGTCAGCTAAGGTCGACATTACTCGCCTTGATGGGACTATGCAGAAAACGGTCAAACACAATACTCAACACCACATAATTGTTACACCTGGTCAACCAGTTGCGCAGAAGCCTAGGCGTCTAGCTCCGGACCGCCTGATTGCAGCGAAGAAAGAGTTCGAGTCGATGTTAAAATTAGGAATCGCTCAACCGTCGAAAAGTTCGTGGGCTTCGCCGCTACATATGGTTCCAAAGTGTGAAGACGAGTGGAGGCCGTGCGGTGATTATCGTGGTTTGAATGAAAGAACAGTGCCCGACAAATACCCAGTGCGACATATTGAAGACTTCGCCCAGTGCTTAAGTGAAAAAAAAGTGTTTTCAAAACTAGATTTAGTGCGTGCGTTTAACCAAATCCCTATCGCCGAAGAGGACATTCCAAAGACAGCAATAACTACGCCCTTCGGTTTATTCGAGTTTAAGTTTATGACTTTTGGCTTGCGTAACGCAGCACAAACCTTTCAACGATTTATGGACGAAGTGTTGTGTGAACTTGATTTTGTGTACTACTACATAGACGATATTTTAATCGCGTCTAGTGACGAAACGGAACATTTAAAACACTTAGAGACTGTATTTGATAGGTTAAGGAAATACGGTGTAGTAATAAACCCCGCAAAGTGTGTATTCGGGCAATCTGAAGTTGATTTTCTGGGTTATCAAGTGTCATCAGCAGGTACACGTCCGCTCCCCGAAAAGGTTGAAGCAATACGTACCTACCCCTTGCCAACCACCGCGAAGCAGCTACGCCAATTCCTAGGTATGTTAAACTTTTACAGAAGGTGCATACCTAATGCAGCGAGTAGCCAAGCTAGTTTACATGAATTACTATGCGGCAACAAAAAAGGAAAAGCACCTATTACTTGGAACGACCAAGCTAAGCGTGACTTTAAGACGTGCAAAGACAGCTTAGCTGAAGCAACGTTATTAGTGCATCCAAAGCCGGATGCCGAACTTGCTATTTTCTGTGACGCTTTCAACATGTCCATAGGCGCGGCTTTACAACAGAAAATCGGTAATGAATGGCAACCAATTGCTTTCTTTTCTAAGAAACTTACGTCCCCTGAACAGAAATATTCAGCCTATGACCGCGAATTACTCTCAGTATACGCTGCGGTCAAACATTTCAGACATTATGTTGAGGCGCGAAGTTTTACAATTTTTACAGACCACAAACCAATAACTTACGCTTTTAGGAAGAAAAATCAACAATGTTCCCCTAGGCAATTTAGATATCTAGACTTTATTGGACAATTTACTACAGATATACGTCACATCAAAGGAGAGGACAACATTACGGCCGACTTACTATCTCGCATAGAATCAGTATGTACTGAGATAGACTGGAAAGCTCTTGCATCTTCACAACACAATGACGCGGAGCTTAAAAGCTTAATTGACAATAGAAACTCGTCCCTTAAATTACGTCTTGTTCATTTGCCAGAGTCAGACAAACCAATTTTTTGTGACTTCTCTACCCTAACAGCAAGGCCTTTTATTACGGAACCATTCAGAAAGTCCGTTTTCAATATGCTTCATAATACCTCCCATCCAAGTGGCAGGGCAACGACTAAGCTTATCACTAAACGATTTGTTTGGCCCTCGATAAATTCTGATTGTAAGTTATGGGCCAGAGCATGTGTTGATTGTCAACGATCAAAAGTGTCTCGTCACGTCATTACAACACCGGGAACATTTACACTTCCGTCATCTCGATTTGAACATGTGCATATTGACATCGTAGTTATGCCCTATTCTGAGGGATACCGTTATTGTCTTACTTGTGTAGACCGATTTACTAGATGGCCGGAAGCGATTCCCATTGTTAATCAAGAAGCCGACACAGTAGCTCGTGCATTTTATTCCAATTGGATTGCTCGTTTTGGCATACCACTTAGAATCACAACAGATAGAGGAAGACAGTTTGAGTCACACCTATTCAGAGATCTCAATACCCTGACCGGTACGGCTCATTTTCGAACGACGGCTTATCACCCTGCAGCTAACGGCATGGTCGAGCGTTTCCACCGTCAATTAAAGAGTGCACTAAAGTGTCACAATGCAGCAACTAGTAGTTGGACGCGAATTCTCCCTACCATTTTGCTAGGAATTAGGTCGTCTTGGAAGGAGGACTTGAAAAGCACATCCGCAGAGTTAGTTTACGGACAGAGCTTACGCCTCCCCGGAGAATTTTTAGCTGACAATCCGACTAACAAAACTACGCAGGCTGAATTTGCTAAAGAGCTTCGATCGCATTTTAATAAGCTCAAGCCTGTCGCTAGTACCCAACACGGCAAGAAAAGCACTTTCATTTTCAAGGACCTTACTACCTCTACTCACGTGTTGGTGCGGAACGATGCAGTCAAAGTTCCATTACAGCAACCTTATGACGGCCCTTATAGAGTAATTACTAGGAAGGATAAAACATTCGTATTAGATATACGTGGCCGCGAGGTTACGGTATCAATCGATAGACTAAAACCAGCTTATTTCTTAAGGGATGCTAATTGTCATCCAGACAGCGCTACTAATATTGTCGTAGATCTCGCTCCCGAAATCACTTCACGTTCTCAAACCGCATCTGAATCAGTTCCCCAATGTTCACCATCTGTACCCAGGTTCCTGAACCGCAGGGGCCGCGAAAGTCTGGTAGACGCGTACGATTTCCTGATTACTACCAGGCCAATTTTTCGTGATCTCGATCACTGGCAGGGGAGTACTGTAGCGACTCCATTAATTGTTTATTGGTAGAATACATATTACTTTAGGGAACTTGCATATAAATAATATTTTAAGTTAACTGTTAATTACCGCTAGTTTAATTATTCTCACGGCCTGCGCGCAGATGTTCTTGCATGTTATAATAGGTTATTGTAATGTGCAAGGGACCCTCATTTGGAACAATGAGTTTATTATTTTAGTTTTAAGAATTTAGCTAAGGTTTCTGTGTTATGATGCCGACGGTTCTTTTGTTAATGTATAACTTTCTATGTTTATTGTGCAACCCATTATATCTGTAAAAACCTTTGTGTAACGTGCCGCCTCGACCAGATCCTAGTTTTCAACAATTGTGTAGAAGCATTCATTCAGTCTCATTCGGTCTAGGGAAGCGGTCGGTCGGCACTCTTATTCTTTGTAATTTATCTTGAATAAACTAACTCCAACACGTTAACCAAGTATTCATTTTCGCGATTCACGTAACGCCGATATAGCTAAGTAACGATACGTTCCCGAAAAAACTATTGCGGCTATATAAGCGGCACTTTTGAACGACAAACAATTAAAAATTTAATTTTCAAGTAATGAAAATTGATTCTACCGTGCATTCGGAAAAGTATCTTTTTATGGAGAATAACAACTCCATAATTACTCTTTTAAAAAAAAATGGTATTTTACAATATTTACATAAGTACATATACTAATAATTAATAAATTCATATATGTGAGGACGATGCGCCCATAATAGGACTACACACGTACTACGTACGTAAAGTATTAAAAGAATTAACAGGTGAATTAAATAATTTGATAAATAGAAACATGGTTCTCACATACTTACAAATATTGCAAACATAGGTAAAATACCTAATTCAACAACAACGTACCAGTGTGTGAGTCAAGTCCGGAAAAAAAAAATAACAGATATTGAGGTTTTTATTATTTTTTCTTTCTTAACTGAATAGTTTGCGCGAGAGACACTTCCAAAGTGGTAAAATGTGTGTGTCCCCGCCTGTTACTTCTAAAATAAGAGAATGATAAAACTAAAAAAAAAAAATGATGTACATTACCATGTAAACTTCCACCGAAAAAAGGTTTGAACGAGATCTAGTAAGCAGTTTTTTTTAATACGTCATAAATCGTAAACCGCAATTTACCAAGTACGGAACCCTTCGTGCGAGTTAAGGAACCCCAACCTACCAATATTAGCTTTGTCAGACAATAAGTATTTACTAGATTATTATTTCTCAATTTCCCCACTGCGCGATCAGCATTTATAATTATCTAGAACATGCGTCAATCTGATCACGCTGTGGATGTACTACGTTAGCAATTAAGTTAGTATATAAGATCAATATCTTGTTAGATGAATTAATTACCGTCTTGCTGTAACTGGGATCAAATAAAGTTTATTTTTAAACTCTTCCGTTGTCGCTTACTTAATTGGCGCAGCCGGTAGGATCTCTGTAGTCAGTCTGTCACGTATCCACATCTACGGGAAGCAGCCGACGTCCGTTTCAACGGTTCAGCAGAGATCACCGAACAAACAAATACATTAAGAAGCCACATCAAGCCAGGAGAGGACCAGGAGCCAAGCAGTAATTCAGGGAGCATGGAGCTAGCTGCGGAATTGTGAGTAAATCTTTTTCACCTTCCTCTCAGCTCTTCCATCTATATCCCAACCTTGTAATAGTCTATGTGTTTGTGTATTATTAGGGATTGGACAACGCCGTAATAATATTTGCATAGATTTTAAACGTACTAATATTTTAGAATAGTGATAGTTTAGTAGCACATTAGTGTGATTTTTTTTTCTCTCCGCGTTTGCTCCTTTCATAACATTTCACAATGGAAAACGTAACCCGTGTCCCACAGGAATTGGTTAACATCATACCAATATTCAGCGGCGACACTAGAATGTTGCCTTTATTTATAAAAAAATGTGAATACATTTTGTCTACGTTCTTAGGAACCGCAGCCCAAAATGAATATTTATTTCATGTAGTAACTAGTAGGTTATCAGGCGAAGCAGCCAGTTTGGTAGGCGAAAGAGAAGCTATAGGTACGTGGGACGAGCTGAAGAAGTTGTTAAACCAACACTTCGGTGATCCACGCACAGAGGATTGTTTAGCAATGGAATTAGAATCGTGTAGAATAAATAAGGGTGAAAGTTATTTAGATTTTTGCCATAGAATACAGCGGATGAGAAGTGTTTTATTTGCTAAAATATCAGAAACTATCATTGATGAATCTCTACGTAAGGCAAAGCAAATCATTTATAGTAACAGAGCGATGAATGCTTTCTTGTTTAATTTACCGCCATTTTTAGTTAGATTAGTTCGTTTGCGCGACGTCACAACGTTAGAGGATGCATTAAAAATAGTTTTAGAAGAACAAAACTTCCAGGCAGTCTATGAGTCGAAAACAAACGACAGACGTAATTTTAGCAGAAATAACAGACCCAATTTGCCTAATAACCAAAATGCAATTGAATCTAATAATCAAAAGAAAGATTCACATAGCATATCAAGTACACATGTACCGAATAGTGCGACAAACAGCACATCTACACCGAACAATCCGCATCAGCCCAGACATTATAAACAACATAATAATATTCAAAGAAATCAAGACAATTTTAATCGTACAAACAACAATAATGCGTCACCGCAGTCAAGTAGGTCATTTGTTCCGATTGCACAACCGAACCAACAGTTCGCGGCACATGCACCGAGCACGCCGTCTTTTGCAGCGCAAGCATCTACGTCGGGTGCGAATACTGATGTCACCATGCGTACTGCAAGGTCGCGACGTGTTAATTACATAAATAATTCTAATAATAATGAACAGAGTTCAAGTTATTCGTACAATGAGTGCCAAGAATTTTCTCCTGAAGAACCCGGGGCGGGAAATTTTTGCATAACGGCCTCTACCCTAGAGAACGAATAAAAATAAATTGTAATAAACGCTTAAATTTACCACATATAGTTATACCAGAATTAAAGGCAGTTTTTATGATAGATACGGGGAGTGTTAGATCGTTTATAAGCCCGTATATAGCGAATAAATATTTTAAAAATTATCTACAGTATGAACCCTTCGAAGTTGTTAGCACTCACGCATCGAGTGTTCATAGTGAAACGGCTATTATTCCATTACCGGTTACCTTTGGAAGTCAAGAGTTCCATAAGTTTTATGTCTATAGTGTCGACGATAGGTATGATGGGTTAATAGGTAGCAATTTGCTGAAGCAATTACAGGCAAAGATTAATATGGAAAATCAGATATTACATTTAAAAAATACTGATATTCCTATCATATATTCACCGCCTATGAGAGAGGTATATAATCTACCATCTCGTAGTGAACTTAGAGTAAGACTCCCAGTCAACTTACTGAACGGGGAAGCTGTGTTAGATTTTAAGCAATTTACGGAAGGGATTCGAATGCCCGCCGCATTAGTTACGTGTATTAAAGGTTACGCATCAACCGTTATTCAGAATTATACGGATGAAACCAGAACCTTAGTGGTAACAGGACCTTTTACGGTCGAACCTTACAGGCAGAACCCATCTGTTCACATTAATTTTACAGAAAATAACATAGAAATAGATAGGATGCTAACAGATAATTTAAAAAAATTACAGTTAGACCACATGAATTCTGAGGAACGTAAAACCATCGAAGGGCTATGTAATGATTATAAGGACATATTTTATTGTGAGAATATTCCATTAACGTTTACAAATCAAGTAAAACATAGAATTAGAACAAGGAATGAAGATCCTATAAATATTAAAGCACATAGGTTACCTCCCATTCAATCGAAAGAAATTAGGAATCAGGTAGATAAAATGTTAAGGGACAATATCATCCAGGAATCACACTCCCCCTGGAGTGCTCCCGTACATTTAGTGCCAAAAAAATTAGATTCATCAGGACAGCAAAAATGGAGGATGGTAGTTGATTATAGACGTCTCAATGAAATTACTACCGATGACAAATACCCCTTGCCCAACATAAATGATTTATTTGATATGCTAGGCAATAGTACCTATTTTACTACCTTAGATTTAGCTAGTGGGTACCATCAAATCGAGGTCCAGGAAGAAGATAGGGCGAAAACAGCTTTCAGTACACCTTCAGGACATTATGAATTTAACAGGATGCCGTTCGGGTTAAAAACAGCACCTGCAACATTCCAGAGGGCTATGGATAACGTTCTAAGAGGTCTCCAGGGCTTACATTGCCTGGTATACCTTGATGACGTCATAATTTTTTCTAAATCGCTGACTCAGCATGTAGAAAAACTTAGAGCAGTTTTTGATCGGTTTCGGGCGACAAATTTAAAAATACAACTCGACAAATCACATTTTCTTAGAAAGGAAGTTCTTTACTTAGGGCACACTATTACAAGTGAAGGATTGAAGCCAAATAATGATAAAATTGATGCAATCTTAAGATATCCCATTCCAGAAACAGTTACACAAATAAAAAGCTTTTTAGGACTTATTGGTTATTATAGGAAATTCATCAAAGATTTTGCAAAAATAACTAGACCTTTAACAGCTTGTTTAAAGAAAGGTCGTAAAATAATTATTAATGATGAGTATAGGGAATGTTTTGAAACATGTAAAAAACTTTTAACAAACGCACCTTTATTACAGTATCCCGATTTTAGTAAAAGTTTTATTTTAACTACCGACGCATCGAATTTTGCAATTGGGGCTGTATTGTCACAAGGATCAATAGGCTCAGACAAGCCAGTAGCATATGCTAGCAGGACTCTGAGTGACACAGAAGTAAAATATAGCACTATCGAGAAGGAACTTTTAGCCATAATATGGGCAGTTAAGCACTTTCGACCGTATTTGTATGGTAATAAGTTTACCATATTTACAGACCATAGACCATTAGCTTGGCTGTATTCATTGAAAGAGCCCAATAGTAAACTCACGCGATGGCGGTTAAGGTTAGAAGAGTACGATTTCGAAATAAAATATAAGAAAGGCCCTCAAAACACGAATGCAGATGCTTTATCTAGGATTAAGATTAATGCAATTGACGACGATTTAGATTCAATATTCGTAAATATAGGAGATAGGCAGGAACGTATACAAAAAATTATAGAAAGCGAATTACAAGACCCCGAAACTCCAATAGAAACGATAGAACTTTCGGATTCTGATGATGGGGTCACTGCCAACTCAGTTTCAAATAGAGAACACGAAGGCATTCCTAGTTTAAACGAAGCTGTCGATACTAAACCAAAACAGATTTTAATTCATTCATGGTTTAAAAATAAATTAGACGTAAAAGATATTTCAAATAATAAACAAAAAATTCTCGAAGTTCACTTACCGACAAATAACGATATATTAGTTAAAGACTTTTTGAAAGAGTATATTGATCCAAAACATAAGTACTTTATATACTTCGAACACCCATCTTTTAGAAAAACTTTTTCAAACATGGTAATTAAGTTATTTAAAAAGGATTCAGTTAAGTTAACCGAGTGTACAGAAAGAGTTATAAATTTGACAGGATCTGAAGAAGATCAAAAAGAAGTTATTTTAAAATACCACGACGGGAAAACATGTCATAGAGGTATTAAAGAAACTTTAACCAAACTTAAAAGACATTATTGGTGGGCAAACATGAAAGAGACAGTCACGGCAATCATAAATGCTTGCGAAACATGTAAACGCATGAAATATGATAGAAAGCCGATTAAACCCCACATTCAGTTAACACAAACCCAGGATGCCCCTTTTCAGGAAGCTTTTATGGATTTATTATATATTGAAGGGAAATATTATTTAACTATAGTGGATGCATTTAGTAAGATAGCACAAGCCATAGAGGTACCGAATAGGAGTACACCAGAGATAGTTAGAGCATTGATTAAATATTTCAGCAGGTATGGTCTGCCTAGAAAAATTAGTTGCGATTCCGGTACAGAATTCAACAATACTTTGATTAAAGAAATGTTAAGCTTTTACAAAATTGAACTTCATATTGGGACGCCAAATAATCCCAGTTCAATGGCAATAGTAGAAAGGTTTCATTCTACCATTATTGAGATTTATCGTATAGCAAAATACGATAAAAGCGATTTAGATGCAGCATCAGTTATGACTTATGCCATCATGGCTTATAACAACACCATACATTCAGCAACAGATTTTACGCCTTTTGAACTAGTATTTGGTCACACTTATTCCGAAAATGTATTTAACGTGGATAGAGAGAAGAACTTAACTCAGAAATTATTGTTAGATCATAGAAAACGCCTTAAAATACTCTATGAATTCATAACAGAAAAATTAGAATCCGATAAAATTAAAATAATTAATAAAAAAGGTGGCGAAACGACACCGATACTCGAACCAGACGATAATATTTACATGAAAGACACTAGGATTAGAAAAGCCAAAGAAAAACCTCGATATGAAAAAGCGAAAGTAATAGGTGAAGTTGAAAGAAATATAGTCCCAGTAGAAGTAAAGAAAAGGAAAACTAGAGTAGCCTTAAAAAATGTAAAACGTCCTCCACAGATCGTGCCTGGTACTTCTGGTACTAGTGGTGCCAACACTCACGCTGGACCTCCAAAACCTCGGTCAGAATCCGGGGATAGCAGCGATAAAGCGGGGAGTAGCAGTGAAGAGGAATAGTTATTGGACAATATACAAAATTGTAGATTTAGAATCATTACACTTACAAATAGATAATAATATTCGGGATTTTATTAACTTGAAAATTAAAATTAAGGAAAATAGTCTTAGTAACGAAACTATAGGAATAGAAAGCCAAATAGAATATCTTATTAAACTAACTAAGGATAGATTTTTTCAAATCTTACCTTTCCATTATAGAAACAAAAGAGCTTTGTTTAATCCATTAGGCTCACTTGTAAAAGCTATCACAGGAAATTTGGATGAAGACGATGCAATTAAATATGATAGAGAAATCCAAATGATACAGAACAAAGAGCATGTGGTCGAACGTAAAGTATCATCAATGCAAAAAGCTTTTGATAAATTAGTAAATGACTCTGAAATAATAAATTCAAATATTAAAAACTTGGGTTTACATACCAATGAAATGGAAAAATTAGTTGAACATGAGTTCAGGTTTAACAAACTTTTCCAAATATTAAATACTATGTATCAAATTTTAAATAACTTTCGAACCTGTTACGAAAACATACAAGAGATTGAAACGGCAATAGCCTTTAGCAAACTGAATACATTGCACCAATCCATTATAAATAGTACAGAATTATATAATACGTTAGAAGTCATTGCTAAACATGCTAGAACAATATACCCAGTAAACAAACATAATTTAATAAAATTAGAACGTAATATCATACTTAAATCATATATAAATAACAACAAGTTAGTTTTTGTTTTAGAAGTTCCCCTAATAAATAACGAAACATATAATTATTACAAGGTTATACCCATCCCTATATTCCATTCTCCAAATACCTTTACAATAATACCCAAATATCCTTACCTGATGGTGAATAGATTGAAATACATGCCCGTGGTAAGCCCATGTACTGAGATTGAAAATGGAAAATTCCTTTGCGCTGAAACTAATTTAGCCCAGTTTCCAACCGAGACCTGCATTGAACAAATAATGCTGATGAAGAACAACTACAAAAACTGCATACAGAACCATATTGAAATAGAAAAAACTAAGACACAGAAAATAACCGACAACCAATGGTTGGTTTACTCAGAGGAAAATCTCATCATCACCGAGAATTGCAATACAGAAATCCTGAAGTACACTATCCTTGGGACCTACATCGTGACACCTGGCCAACAATGCGAGACACAAATAGGCGAAGTCATCATTGCCGCCACCACAAACACTACAGTTTCCAGTCTCCAGCTGCCATTGATCCAGATGCCAGACCTACAACAGGACATCCAGAGAAGATCAAAGAAAGTGGATCTAAGAAATGTGGACTTCAGTGATGTGAAAGAAGTGTTACAAAGTGCAAAATTTGGTGAAATAGACGATACGACACAAACAGTGACAATAGAAATTAGTATATGGACCATCTTAGAGTATGTGGTTATTGTAATAGCAATAGTTATCTTTATAATGTATAAATTTCAGTTCATAAACTTTTGTCGAAATTCTCCGAAACCGTCTGCGACACCTTCGGATAATTTCTCTCTTAGGGAGGGAGGAGTTAAGGAACCCCAACCTACCAATATTAGCTTTGTCAGACAATAAGTATTTACTAGATTATTATTTCTCAATTTCCCCACTGCGCGATCAGCATTTATAATTATCTAGAACATGCGTCAATCTGATCACGCTGTGGATGTACTACGTTAGCAATTAAGTTAGTATATAAGATCAATATCTTGTTAGATGAATTAATTACCGTCTTGCTGTAACTGGGATCAAATAAAGTTTATTTTTAAACTCTTCCGTTGTCGCTTACTTAATTTGCGCGAGTCCGACTCGCACTCGGCCGGTTTTTTTCAATATTTCATTAAAAAAAACCATTTAAAAATATACAAAATAGAGGCCCACTGGTATCGGGAACTGGGTTCAAGCTACCGGCGGTCAGGGCTCCAGAGAGAGGAACCTCCTAACAATACGAGCCCTGTCTAGCAGTAATGCTTTCTGGATCAGGCCCTTGAAGCCGCCTAAAGAGAGACTCCTAAGGTGTTGGTTTGGCTCGTGGCTATTAAGCCATTGGCTAACACGACTATCGGTACAATGATCGCTGTGTCCACATCCCACATGTCGACAACCTCGCGAGCCAAGTCAAGATACTTGATTTGCTTATCTTTCTCGCCTTCCACGAGGTTCCCGTCATGCAAGACGGTAATGTCAACAATCATTGCACGCCTCTCGATTCGGTGCACCACCACTATATCAGGCTTTTTGGCTACAATTGTCCTGTCAGTGA
The DNA here is from genome assembly GCA_948252205.1 of Orthosia incerta. NCBI lineage: Eukaryota > Metazoa > Arthropoda > Insecta > Lepidoptera > Noctuidae > Orthosia > Orthosia incerta. The sequence goes on along the minus strand of OX411745.1, from coordinate 26,855,284 downwards.
TGATGGCCCGATCCCAGTACAATGTGATATTGCCATTTTCGACAACTGGGTCGGGCACATACTGATAACTTCTCCCATAATTAAACAGACAAAACTTTCAGTTTCCGTAAAGAGGTCACCGAAACGGAGCCAATCTACGGTCGCTGATTGATCTACATTGGACCCAGATAGGGCCCGGAAAAAGAGTCCGTGAAGCTCCTTACTCTGCCATTCCTCCCTGCGGTCGTTAGTGTCAAGCACGGAAGGCTTGCGCCAGTTCTCATTCGCCAAGGAGAGTGAGGAAGAGCGGTTGGAGTCCCTTGTCCACTGCTACTACATCTCGATGCATACCCACGTCGTCGGTGTGTAGAAAATATTCTCTGAGATTGCATATATTGCGGTTGTGGAGGTTTTTGTCATTTAAAAAGCCTCAGCCTCCACACTTCCGCGGGATATACAATCTGATGACCGACGATCGTGGGTGACGTATTCGATATGCTGTCAGCAGTGTACGGACCTGCCTATCCAGGGCGTCGAGTTCCGTTTGAGTCCTTTTGAGTATGCCGAAAGAGTACATCAATACCGGCATGACCTAAACGTTGAAGGCGCGCACCTTGTTTCCGACTGAAAGTAGGCTATTGAATACCTTCTTCAGGCGGCCAAAGAAGCGTTCCCTCAACGTTTGCTTCATGTTCATGCAAGAAATTTTAAACTCTTAACATTGCCCTGTATGTACATTTTTGAGACAGCAGTATTTGTCAAATCCAACTTCCATCTGTTTGAAACCTTGAGATCTAAACGTCGCAACGAAGAGATATGCACTAAGCCAGATAGCACTGCTCTTTATGCAAAAAGTTTTTTAGGAATGGCACCTAGGATCTATAATAAGATCCCTAGACGAATTAAAGAAATAAACAACATAGACGATTTTAAAAAGGCTTTTCTAAAAATGTTACATGAAAAAACATATTATACGGTGAACGAATACTTAACTGACACATTATAATTACATATTATTATTTTTTTGTTTTGACATTTTAATTGACTGTAGATACTAGAATTTATTATTATTATATTTTTTTGGTTTTTTTTTTTAATTTCGACTACTTAATTTATAATTATTTAATAATATGGGATAATTTATTAAAATCAGCATATTTGTACCAAATTAATATTTGTACGCCGATGACGGCTAGACAGCGTTCTTTAATAATCACAACATCTGTACCTAATCTACCTATGTTCAACAAATAAAGATATTTGTATTTGTATGTTAGTAGTGCTGATACCTAACGCTTTCGACATACCCAAATACTTATAGGTTTTGTTTGGAGACAGGGCTCTCAGGTTTATGAATCCGCGAGTTGAATTCCTATGGATTCCACAATCTCCCCTCGCTTTACACGCATGACCGCACATTTGTCCACACCAAACTCCATCCTGATGGCTTTACTAAAAGTTTCAGTTACTTTCAGTAGCTCCATCAGCTGAAGATTGCTGGGGGCAAAGAGCTTCAGATCATCCATGTAAAGGATGTGAGATATAACCTGACCACCTCTCTTCAACCGATAGCCTAGCCCTGAATTCTCCAGCAGCATGCTTAGAGGATTCAGGGCTAGGCAAAACCAAAGTGGACTCAAACTATCGCCCTGGAATATACCTCGCTCGATCCTTACAGGTTCGCTATTCCTCTGGATATTTCGACATCCTGGATAGCGAAAGACTGTGCTCCATTGTCCCATACACGACATCAGGAAGGTGCGTAGAGTTGTATCTATTTTATACAAGTCTAGCACCCTCATGAGCCATGTATGAGGCACCGAGTCATAGGCCTTCTTCTAATCTATCCAACATGTCGACAGATCCTTTCGGGAACGCCGAACCTGTTGGCTAATGGCCTTATCTAAAAGGAGTAGCTCCATAGTACCGCGGGACCCGTTCCTACATCCATTCTGAAAGACTGATCGAGTTATCGTCGACGTGTTTATCAATTTTAACCCTCAAAATGGATGTAAGAACCTTATAGACCGTCGGTAAAGATGTAATAGGTCTATAATTTTTGGGTTCTGCGGTGCTACCAGCCTTGTGGAGTAGGTAAGTTATTCCTGTTGTAAGGAACTTGGGTAGCGAACCAGACTCCAAGGCTGCCTGGTACTGAGATGCCAAACGAGTGTGCGACCTTTGTAGCCACTTGATCCAGAAGTTGATCAGACCGTCTGGCTGTGGGGATTTCCAGTATGGCAATGGACGGACTGCACAGGCTACATCTTGGGGGATAGCCCCCATTCCTTGTATTGGATCGCACGCTCGTTCGACCTCCTGAGTCCATTCACCTTTGGTGTGACTGACAGGCACCGACCAGATGCTGCGCCAGAATGAACACATAGCGTCATCATCCGGCAGGTGGTTATATCAGTCACACCTTGGTCGGGTCGCTCCCAAGCCCGATAAACCCACCTTTCATTACTTTGGAATGTACGATTCTGGGTGTATCGCTACACTTTTCGCCTGTACCTACGAATACCGTTTGCCCATTCAAACACTTTTTGTTTCAGGAAGTCGATGCCGGCTGTGACATGAGATATATAGTCTCGGGGGCTGACACCTGTCCCCGAAAACGCTCGTCTCACAAAGCGCATCACTCTTGGGCGGTTATTGCCCGCCCTGAAACAAATTAGTTTTCCGATGAGTGCTCTGGCCCCACCAATACGACGTGCGGTCCTGCACTGCCAAGTCAGTACGGCTGGTTTTGGTCGTGTAGCTCTGTCATCTGCAAATGGTGCAGTAACACGGTTACACATTTGCGTTCGGAGGCGATAAAGTACAGTATTATTATTATTTCCTTCATTCAACTCTTTGCTTATTAAATACAGTTTTAAATTTTTTTACAAAACACATACAAAAAAGAAAAACATTTAAAATTTAAAAAAATAGAGGCCCACTGGTATCGGGAGCAGGGTCCAAGCTACCGGCGGTCAGGGCTCTAGAGAGAAGAATCTCATAGCAATGCGAGCCGTGTCCAGCAATACTGCTTTCTGGATCAGGCCTTTGATCCAGCTGCCTAACGAGAGCCTCCTAAGGTGTTGGTCGAGGCTCGTGGCAAATTAAGCCATTGGCTGACACGACTATCGGTTCAATGACCACATGTCGACAACCTCGCAAGCCAAGTCAAGATACTTGATTTGCTTACCTTTCTCGGCGTTCACGAGGTGCCCGTCATGCAGAACAGTTAAGTCAAAAATCATTGCACGCCTCTCGATGCGGTCCACCACCACTATTTAAGGCTTATTAGCGATAATAGTCCTGTCAGTGATGATGGATCGATCCCAGTACAATGTGATATTGCCTTTCTCGAGAACTGGGTCGGGCACATACCTGTAGTACGGCACCTCCGATTCGACAAGAGTGTATTTCAGAGCAAGTTGCTGATGGATGATCCTGACTACAAGGTTGTGCCTATGCAAGTACTCTTAGTAGGTTAGCTAGACGAGAACAACCAGTGATAATGTGGCGGATCGATTCACCCGGGTAGTGACACGCCCGACAGATGTCAACCGTGCCATCCTTCACAATAAATCTCCGGTAGTTATTCGTCATGATAACTTCGTCTATAATTGCAAAGACAAAACCTTCAGTTTCCCCAAAGAGGTCACCGAAACGCAGCCAGGCTACGGACGCTGATTGGTCGGACCCATGTAGGGCCCGGCAAAACATCCGTAATGCTGCTTACTTTGCCATTCCTCCCTGCGGTCGTTAGTGTCAAGCACTACACGCCTACGCTAGTTCTCATTCGCAAAGGAGAGCGGGGTGAGTCCCTTGTCTACTGCTACTACATCTCAATGCATACCGACGTCTATGTTTAGAAAATATTCCCTTAGATTGCATATCTCGCGGTTGTGGAGGTTTTTGGCATTTAAAAAGCCTCGGCCTCCACACTTCTGCGGGTTATACAATCTCATGACCGACGATCGTGGCTGATGCATTCGATATACAGTCAGCAGTGTATGGACCCTATCCAGGGTGTCAAGTTCCGTTTGAGTCCATTAGAGTATGCCGAAAGAGTACATCAATACCGGCATGATCCACGCGGCGACGGCGTTGAAGGCACAGTATCATTTTTATTATGTACTTTATTCAACAAATTTCTTATTTAATACAGATTTTAATATTTTTATAAAATATAAACATTTAATAATATAAAAAATAGAGGCTCACCAGTATCGTGAACAGAGTCTAAGCTACCGTCGGTCGGTGTCGGGCGGTCAGAAAGTGGAACCTCTTAACAATACGAGCCGTGTCCAGCAGTAGTGCTTTCTGAATCAGGCCCTTGACCCAGCCGCCTAACGAGAGCGTCCTGAGTTGTTGATAGAAGCTCGTGGCTATTAAACCATTGGCTGACACGACTATCGCTACAATGATCGCTGTGTCCACATCCCACATGTCGACAACCTCGAGCATCCGTGAAGCGCCTTACTCTGCCATACCTCCTTGCTGCAAGGAGGTATGGCAGAGTAAGGCGCTTCACGGATGCTCGAGGTTCAGTCCATCCCACACTAGGATTCCCTGTGTTGTGGGGTGTTCCAGTCTCTTCCTAAGTAGGTAAGGCAAATATTTGTACATACACAGAGATAAAACTTAATTAAATTGTAATTTCGATTAATAGAAATAGAAGTTAAATTATTTTATTCTATGAATTTAGTTTAAGTTGCTTTTTGGTGAGTGTATGTGTATGAGTATATGTGGAGTATGTAGGGGTGAGTGGTATATATATAGGCGGTAGGTATTTTTGCTATTTATGTGCTAATTTTACGAATGTATCTGCAAAAGGTCTTCTGTTTGGTTATAGTTTAGAGGATGCAGCCATTCAAATATTTTTTTTAGACGTCTGTAGGTTAAGGTGGTAATGGTTCTATCGTGAGAGTAGAATTTTGAATAGATGTAGGGCCCAAGAAATGCGAAAGATCTGCGTGTTAAGGAAGAGTGATGTCTAGGTCGATCCCATTTTAACGTTCTGGATGAATGGCGGGCTAGTTTTTTAGCATCCCTGTGAAAGCACATCAGAGCCGAAGCGATACACAATTGCCTCACTCTGAGGACGCTACAATTAAATAAAGAAAAGATCAATAGCGATGCCAACGCCCTGGATTGGGTTGATATTGCCCAGTCATCTTCACTGGATCAGAAAGTTGAAATCTTTAACAGATATGTACTCCAGCTCATGGACACGCATGCGCCACTGAGGGCTGTTCGTGTCAAGCGCCCCCCAGCTTCATAGATAGCCCCTGGCGTTCAGATGGCAATGAGATGACGCGACCGGGCTTTTAGAAAATATAGGCGGGACCGCAGTGAGGAAAACTGGATCCTGTATAAATTGGCTAGAAACCGCTGCAACCAGGTGGTAAGAGCATCTAAACGCCGATACTATCGTAAAAATGTTCTCAACTCGTCACCGGCTGATATTTGGAAGTTCTTGAAATCGCTTGGCATAGCAAAGTCCCCTTCTAGTATTGTTTCTCTTAATCTGTCTTTGGATGTTCTTAATAATCATTTTTCAACGTACGCCACGCTTGCGGCTGACGTCAAAAACCAAACTATCGCTGATATTAATTTCAAGCCAATGCTTTCTCCTGACTCTTTTTCTTTCTCTACCGTGACCAACCTTGAGGTCCTGAAATATTTCACCTCAATTAATTCTAGGGCTGTGGGCTGTGATGGGGTCAGTCGAAATATGTTATCTTTTATAATTGAGAACTTAATTCCAATTATTACTCATATCATCAATTCATCGCTGCAGACTGGTGAGTTTCCTGCAATGTGGCGTAAGGCATACATTATCCCTCTTCCTAAAATTCCCAATCCCAGTTTGGCTATTCACTTCAGACCGATCTCCATTCTCCCTTTCCTTTCTAAGATCCTAGAAGCAGTTGCTCTTAAACAAATATCCTCCTACATCTTCAAGAATAACCTGTTGTCCAGTTGCCAATCCAGCTTTCGGCCTGGCCACAGCATAGCCACGGCTCTGCTTAAAGTTACTGAAGACATTAGGGACGGCTTGGAGAATTTGAGGTTAACGGTGCTGGTTTTAATAGATTTTTCCAATGCTTTTAACACCGTTGATCACGACATTCTCCTGGCCGTACTGTCTCAAATTGTTGTCTCTTAGTTGACACATGATTGGTTTTCATCATATCTTCGTGGTCGCCAGCAGGCTGTGCGTGGATCAGGATTGCTCTGACTGGTGCGTGTCCCACAAGGCGGTATACTCTCTCCTCTTTTATTCTCTTTATTTATAAACTCCATTACTGTTATCCTCAAATGTTCTTACCATCTGTACGCTGATGACTTGCAACTTTACGCTCAATCAGACATTGCCAACCTTGATAATTGCATTTCATTACTCAATGCTGATCTTCGAGCTATCAGTGAGTGGTCTGGCAAATTTGGGTTTCTGTTAACTTCGGGAAATGTCAGGCCATCCTCATTGGTAGTTCGTACTATTTGAGAAGTGTGAACCCTCTCCAACTTATGCCACTGATGTACGAGAACTCTGTCATTTCTCTTTCCCCTCATGTAAAAGATTTAGGTCTGTACATTGACGACAGTTTTAGTTGGAATAAACACGTGGCTCAGGTGAGCCAGAAAGTCACGTTTTCACTGCGATCTCTCTATAGATACAAGCATTTCCTCCCATCCAGCACCAACATCACTTTGGTCCAGTCACTTGTGCTTCCCATTGATTATCGACTATGCTGATGTTTGTTATCCTGATCTATCCCAAGAACTTCTAAATAAATTGGATCGACTTCTCAACAATTATTTTCGCTTTGTTTTTGGCCTTCGTAAATACGATCACATTTCTTCCTATCGTTCTCAGCTTAAATGGCTGCCTATCCACCTCAGGAGGTCTCTCAGATCTCTCTGCTTGCTCTTCATTATTATGAACGATCATTGTGCTGCCGATTATCTAAAAACTTATTTCAAAGTATTGGGCAGTTCTCACAGTCGTAACCTTCGAGCTTTTAAAAATCTACTCCTCCAAATTCCTTGCCACCGTACCGGTTTTATGTCCAATTCATACGCTGTCTCAACAATAAAGCTCTGGAACGCGCTACCCTTTAGCATTAAAAAGGCTGAAAGCAAATTCAGTTTTAAAAGAAAAGTCCGTGACCACTATTTGAGTCAGACTAAATAGCTCTCAACGCTCTCATCTAAAGACAGAAGTGTAGTCATAATAATTATTAATAGGTTTCTCTTTTATTATTGGTATTTATTAGTCTAGTATATTTTTATATGTTTATTATCAGTACATATTATGTAAGTATATACATTTTCGTATACTTTTTCGTATACTAGTTGTTATTTTTAAATATTATTTTGTACCCTTTACAATGTAAAGGGTACAAAATAATATTATATTTTAAACTAAAGGTTGATTGGTAGAGAATGCCTTGTGGCAATGTCTATGTACCACTATTGTACATGAAGTTTAAATAAATAAATAAATAAATACAATCCGAATATAGAGCATCAGTTGAATATCGCCAGGGCTTCCTGTACGCTATCTTTAGAATAGCGCGTTGAGCTCTCTCTAGCCTAAGCAAATTTGTTTTGTTTGCTGTTCCCCAGGTTGACACACAGTAACTTAATAATGAGTAGCACAAGGTAAAATACAACATACGAATCAGCTTTGGTGTTGCGATGGATCAGAGTTTTTAAATTTGTGTGAAAGTTTTCTAGTACGCTTCACAAGTACGTCAATTTGCGCTGCCCATGTTAGGTGCTTATCGATTTGTATGCCTAGGTATTTAATACACGTAACTTGTTTGATTTGCGAGCAGAGACAGCTTCCGTCATCGAAACTACCACAAACATGCAGTTTGAATTGCAGATCCCAGCCTGGCGCTGACCGATCAGTCACACTTAAACACATTGACTTAGTTTTAGCGACGTTCAGGGTCAGTAGGTTATTTTCGAGCCAGGCAGCAACCCTACCAAGTCTCTCCTGAGCAAACTACTTCGCTCCAGGATTTCGCATGAAAAATGATTGCGGTATCATCTTCAAATGTAAAGATGGCATAACGGAGTTCTAGAGAGCATAGGTAGTTTATGTAGATAAAGAACAACGTGGGGCCTAGGACACCTTGGGGTACGCCGTAACCAACATTTGCAAAATCACTGACATATTCATCAATCCGGACGCGCTGTTTTCGCTCTCCTAAATAGAACTTAAACCAGTCTAGAGCTAGGCCTCTGATCCCGAATACCTCCAGTTTTCTTAACAGTATTGGCCGGGAAACAGTGTCAAAGGCTTTTGCAAGATCCAGGAAGACACCGACGCATTTCTGCCCTTCATCCACGTTGTTAATTATAGAATCTACAAGATGCGTGACGGCATCCAGATACTTATGTAACCTTATATTTATCACCTTTTCAATTACTTTTGACAGTGCGCTCAGAAGCGAGATAGACTTATAGTTTGCTGGTTGATATGAGTCGCCTACTTTCAGTATTGGTATCACGTTCGCTACTTTCAAGTCATTAGGTACTACACCAGAGTACATGCTTAAGTTGCAAATGTATGGTGTAGGACTTGCTATAACAAGTTTTGTCAGTTTAAGCATATCGTTGCCAATAGGTGAACTAGATTTTAATATTGTCGTGTCCAATAGCTGAACTAGATTATAGCGTACTTATTAATTTAATTATTTCAAATTCGTTAGTTAGTGAGAGAAATAATTAGTCCGGTGAGGCGTTTCTTTCATAACTGTAGTTGTTAGCCTGTTCAATTTCAGTTTGACCTAATCTATTAAGCACCGTACTTGCCAACTGATCGCATATGGAACTACAATAGTCATTTACTTCGTTCAGTGACTCTATAGGATTGGGTTTTATTTTGAGTAAGTCTTCATTTTTATTGACTACCTTAATAATATTACAGATAGTTTTAATTGAGTCCCATGTTTTTTACAGTTATTTTGATTTTCAGTTATGAGTTTCCGTTCGTTTTGTTCTTTTTGCTGCTTTAATATGTAATTTCAATAATTTCTGTAAAGTCTGTATTATTCCTGTAAATTTTGGTTATAACGATTTTTCCTGGCTTTACTATGCAACTCATCGCGTTGTCTGATGCACTTCAAGAGGCCAGGCATTATCCACTTCTTAACGATCATATTTGCACAGGTCACTTAACGTGTATGTTTATTCTTAAGGACTAAATTATATCTATAAAGATTTTCACGGCTTCGTTAACATCGGTTTTCTTATACAGGTCGGTCCAATCTATTGCTTTGAGGTCTTCATTTAGGTTTATATATTAAATTGTAGTACATGTTTTAGTTTTTTTTGTCCTTAGGTAAGGATGATCCCATGATGCACAATATTTATTTTTCAATACAGTTGTTAAATAAACATGGCGTACTTTCAGAGGCTATAATTATGATTCGAAAGTTAAATCTTACGCATAGGCATCTTTCTGTTACGCGGTCGTGACTTTTGTTTACGAGCTCGATCATTCACACACTTCGCACTTCGCTGTTGCGGCGAGTGCGGGGGAGCTCCAACAGCATGTTGGCCGCGCTCGCGGAAAGGGTCGATTGCGCCTACATCAATCACTGCTGTAGGTTACACATTGAGCGCAGGTAATTTGGAAATATTGCGAAAAATTTATTAGTCATTGTTTGATTTGTTTGATAATTTCTATTTATATTATAATGAACTATTTATTTGATTATTTAATGTGACTATGGGTGTATGAATGTTTAATTTAATGAGTCTGTGAAACTTGAAATAAATGATTATATATTATTATATTATATTATATATAATATGTTTGCAGTTTAGTTTTAAATTTATAAGTCAAGTAAAAAAAGTTTAGTAGCAAGGAGTTTTCAAACATAGTATAAAATGGGATAGATTTTCTACGAGGAAAAATGAATGATTCCGTACGTTTTAGCATTGAATTCTCAAAAGTCTTTTAAATGGTTGTTTAATATATTTAATTACCAGTTTTAATTTAATTATTTTCACATCAACATTTGTCAAAAATCTAATAGGCTGTATAGGCTGTTTTCGTTGAAAAAAAAAATGTCCAGTTGCAAAAACGCGCCATAAGTCAATTTAAAAAAGTTTTGTAGCAAGGAGTTTTCATACATAGAATAAAATGGGATACGATTTTTTACGAGGAAAAATTAATGATTCCGTACGTTTTAGCATTGAATTCTCATTATTTTTAAATAGTTGTTTAATATATTTAATTACCAGTTTTAAGTTAATTATTTTCACATCAACGTTTGTCAAAAATCGAATAGGCTGTATAGGCTGTTTTCTTTGTAAAAAAATATGTCCAGTTACAACGCGCCATATTGAAAATTTTATTTTTTGTGAACAAAAAAATCTAATTCTTTGATTTGTTTTTACTGTTTCTCACAACTGTATTGAAAAACGTCGTGTGATACACGGGTGTGTAGGTTATTGCAAACGAGCTGTCATTAACAAGCCCGAGCCGAAGGCGAGGGTTTTTAATGACACGAGTTTACCTACTTTCCACCCTTGTATCACAATGTACTATAATACTTCATGCACAAAGGTTTACATGAGATAACATGGCAGGTGCATTATTTAAATTGTGACAAGCAAAAAAGTAAAACAAAAGAATATTAATAATAAGTTGCTTCAAATACACATACATATATATTTTGTATAATATATACCTAAATAAATATATATATATATATAAATATTATAGAGAGGAAAGAATTGATTTTTTGTTTGTTTGTTTGTTTGCATTGAATAGGCTCCGAAACTACTGAACCGATTTGAAAAATCCTTTCACTGTTGGAAAGCTAAACTATCCCCGGGTGACATAGGCTATATTATATTTCCAAAAAATTTGGGATCCTTACTAAAACTCCAATTAATGTAACCCAAAATGTAAAACAAATACCTTAGATATTTTTTACATCGCGTGCGCTGCGAAAACTATTGATGATAGAATAAAATAATGTACTACGACTTTGAAGAACACATCATTATTTACAAAAAAAGTCGCATCAGCATATGTCTAACTATTATAGTTATGCCACAATAATTGTGCCTTTAAAAAAAAATTATTGAAATGCCGCCGCTAGAAAAGGCTCTTTATTTGTATCTTGGTATCAATCCTTATCAAAATAAATTACTTCATTTTCAAGACTGCTTCAATTCCTTTATAATTAATGCATTTATTGGTTTATGGAAATTCTACCTCTAAAGAGGTAAAAAAAGGGATGAAAGTTTGTATAAAATTTTTATAGTTTGTAAATTGGACACATGACATTTTTGATTTACGCTCTTGGTTGATTAAAAGAATTCATGTATTTATTAGTTTTTGGCAATTCTACCCCTTAGGGGATAAAATAGGGGTTGAAACTTTATGTGAGATTTCTTCAGTTTGAAAGGTAAAACATCTGAAACTGTTGGTTTACGTTCTTGGTTAATAAAATAACAATGAGTTTTTATTTTATTTCGGAGGTTCTACCTGTAAGGGAGTAAAAATTCGGTTGAAAGTTTGTGTGAAACTTCTATGCTTTTAAGTTATTAGTATTAGTTTTCTAATACTCTACTTTCTAACTACTCCTAAAAGACGATTTAGGGGGGTGTTAAAGATTTTTGATCAATCCTACTGTGCAGGGCTTCTTTTTATAATATAGGGGAGCACTAAGAAGGGATTTTTGGTAATAAAACCTTTAAATGGGTGAAACTAATGAGTCATCAGTAGGATAAAACACGGATCACGCGATCGAAGTCACGGGCGAAGTGCTAGTATATATATATATATATATATTTGAATAAAATAATGAATAGAAGTTATCGAGATATCCCCTCTCCCCGTTGAAAATAAAACCGCAATTTACGCTTGAAAGCATATTGACTGGTGGCCGTCCTGATTTCGAGATGAAGCGCGTTCCAGAGAAGAATAGACTGAATATGAAAGGAAGAGTGAACAAAATCAGTAGTATGAGAAGGACACAGTAGGAGAAGATTATTGGAAGAACGCAGATTCTTAGCGTGTGAAGAACTTAAATGTTGAAAATGAGACATAAGGTAAGAAGGTGGGGTGGGAGAATTGAGTATGGAAAAAAGCGTAGTTAGAGCGCGCAAACTTCTTCTCTGGCGAATGGGCATCCATTTGAGCTCAGACCTGTAGCTCGAAACATGGTCATATTTCCTCAAGTTAAATATGAACCGAATACATTGAAGAGCCTATCAAGCCGTTTCAACAGAACCGCACTCAAGTAAAAATAACACACGTCACCATAGTCGATTATAGGGAAAATTAAAGTCTGCACAAGCATAGTCTTTGTCTTTGTGGACATAAAGTTTCTCAGACGATAAAGGTATCGTAGAGTGCTGTTGACTCTTTGACTGACACTAGCAACCTGGCTATGCCAGCCAAGTGTCGAAGCAAGATGCAAACCGAGATCTTTTACGCTAGGGCTACTGGAAATGACGGTACCATCGAAAATAAGAGGAAGAGAGCTAACCGCCACTCTACCCATCATACGAGAGCTTCCTATTACAATGGCCTGACATTTAGAGGGGTTTACTGACACTCCAAATCTATCAGACCAGATTTTAATGGCATCCAAGTCTCGATGTTCATCTTCTATAGCGTCCGATAAACTTTCCACCCGCGCAGCCACATACAGCTCATCGGCATAAAGATGATACGAACACCGAAGACAGACAGATATAAAATTAATGAAGATAGATAATAATAATGGAGAAAGAATACCGCCCTGTGGAACACCAGCACCTAGATCACGCCAACTCGACGAGCTCTCGTCATCGCGAACCGACTGCTGACGCCCTATAAGATAAGAAGAGAACCATTCCAACGCCTTGGAAGAAACCATAAGATGTGAAAGAATATAGTGATGGACAGCGTTAAAGGCATTTGAGAAATGAATGAGTACCAAAACGGTAACCTTGGTATCCTCCATTGCCACTCTGATGTCACCAGTCACTTTGAGGAGAGCGGATGCAGTACTGTGCCCAGGCCTGAATCCAGACTGGAAAAAGCTGACAAGGTTGTTACGGTGAACGAACCCCGAAAACTGCTTGTGAACGCAGACCTCGAGCACTTTTGACAGGAAAGGGAGAATGGATATTGGTCGAAAATGATTAGGTAGAGAGGGATTTTAAATTTTAGGAACTGGACGGACATAGGCCATGCGCCACAGGGAAGGAAACTGACCGGAATCTAGGGAAAAGTTTATTATATGGGTAATCGCAGGAAGAAGAAAGTCAAGGATCAAGGTGACCATATAACGACTGATGTCATCATGGCCCACAGCTTTGGATTTGATAGAAAGTATTGAGGGCCTCGACACCCTGGGGATAGAATCGCCAGCGGCTCTCGAGGAGGAAGAGTTGGAAGGGGAGCCTCAAAACTGAGGCACTCCATCAACGGCGCAAACCCATCAAGACATCCAAGATGGAGGGACTAAGGTGTGTACAAATCAATTTGCATCATTGCAGAGCCGCTATTGCCCTTCTGGCTCGGCAACTGAAGCTCAATACATACGAAGTGGCCTTGATACAGGAACCTTATTTGTATCAAGGGACTATAAAAGGCTTAGGTGGGACAAGGGGCATGGTGATCTATGACTGTCCAACTAATGACGCGAGGACATGCATCTATATAAGGGGCGGTATAGAGGCAATGCCCTTACTTACTTTCTGTTACAGGAATCTCACAACAACTTTGATCCAAGTGGCGACGAGAACAGAGAAAAGGAAAATCATCCTTGCCTCTGCCTATCTCCCATATGAACAAAAGGAACCAGTAACACCACTAATCAGGAGACTGGTTGACTACGGCAATCAAGAAAATTTCGACCTGATACTTGGCTGCGATGCGAATGCACACCACGTCGTTTGGGGCAGCTCGGATGTCAACAAACAAGGGGAGGATTTGTTGGACTTTGTGGTAAGCTCTTCTTTACAAATCCTTAACGCAGGCAATAAACCTACTTTCAGGACCTCTGCGAGAACTCAAGTTATTGACCTGACACTGGCTTCAAACAGGGCCAGCACTCATATTGAAATTTGGCATGTATCGGACGAAATCTCTCTGTCTGACTATAATTATATATGCTTGAGGTTTAGAACGGCGGGAGATGCCGAAACTAGACGAAGGAGAAACCCAAGGCATACAAATTGGGACTCGTACAGGAGGGACCTAAAAGTAAATCTAGGGAGCCCTAAAGGTAAGCTTAATTCCATACTAGATATAAAATTTGAAGCGGACAGAATTAAGGTGGGCACCATCGGTGCATGGGAAGATAACTGCCCAGAGAAAAGAGCCTTTTGCAAAAAGGTACCATGGTGGACTCCTGAACTAGCTAAAATACGTCAGGAAACACGACAGGCCTTTAATGATGCAAAAGCCAGGAAAGATTTTTCTGGCTATCACAGCATGCTAACGAGGTATAACACGGCGGTACGCAAGGCCAGAAGAACTTATTGGCGGCAGCATTGCACTTCCATCGAAACTCTGCCAAATGGGATGAGATTGTGCAAAGCAATGTCCATGACTAAGACAAACCCACTATCATCTGTAAAGGATGAGAGTGGGCATCTCACGGAAACTGGACAGGACACTCTGGGCGTGATGTTTAGGACCCACTTCCCAGAATGTATACTGCGCGATAGCGATGAAGAGGAACCAGTCACAAGGGACGAGCTCACAAGGCACACGTCCAAATATAACTGGCTCACGGCAAAGAAAGTGGTAGATGAAAATAAACTGAAGCTGGCCATAGCGGGCTTCCAGCCGCTCAAATCCCCTGGTCCGGATGGCATCTACTCAATACTATTGCAAGAAGGGGCATCTGTTTTGATACCCCATTTGATTTAGCTCTACAGAGCCTGCATAGCCTTTGGGTACGTACCCAAGGCATGGAGGGAGGTCAAAGTCACCTTTATACCGAAGGTGGGTAGACCGACTTATGAAGAAGCTAAAGCTTACAGGCCCATTAGTCTATCATCCTTTCTCTTGAAAACTCTGGAGAAACTGGTAGACAGGTACTTAAGAGAGGGTCCACTAAAAGTATTCCCTCTACATAAACTACAATGCGCCTACAGCCCTGGCAAATCTACGGAAACGGTATTGCACTATGTTGGGAGTCGAGCCGAGGCTGCGCTAGAGGGACAAGAAATCTGTGTCGGGGCTTTCCTCGACATAGAGGGAGCCTTTGACAAGACAACATTTGAGTCCATACCCACTGCTGCAAAGGAACATGGCATCAATGATACCACGTGCAACTGGATTGACTATATGTGAGAAGCAGAACAGTCAGATCGGAACTAATGGGAGACAGACTTGGTGCAAAAATAACAAGAGGTTGTCCGCAAGGCGGCGTGCTGTCACCATTATTGTGGTGCTTGGTAGTAGACTCGCTACTAACCAAACTCAATACCGGACCATTCTACACAGTAGGCTATGCAGATGACATAGCCATAATGGTCAATGGTAAATTCCCGAACATAGTGTCTGGATTATTACAACAGGCATTGAGGATGACATAGGAATGGTATACAAAGAACCACCTCTCTTATCAACCCAAGCAAAGCAGTCATTATTCTATTCACGAGGAAGAGACAACTAGGAAACCTAGGAGAGCTCTCCCTCAATAAAATGAAACTGCCCTGGTCCACCGAAGTTAAATATCTGGGTGTAACGCTTGATAAAGAACTCAGGTGGAAAACTCATGTGGAAAATATTACGACAAAGGCCTTACGAGTGTTCGGCATGTGTCGTTCTACCTACGGTAAAACTTGGGGCTAAAGCCCAAAGTGATACGATGGCTGTACCGGACAATGATAATACCTATTATCACATACGGCAGCATAGTGTGGTGGCCAAAAACAAAGCTTACCTCGTGGAAAGCGCCACTCACCAGGTTACAAAGAACAGTATGTCTCGGCATCACGGGTGCTTTCAGGACAACACCTACGGCAGCGATTGAGAGATACCTCAATATCCCTCCTCTGCATATGATGGTTGAATTCGAGGCAAGGAAGACATAACATCGTCTCGCTGTCGCTGGACTATGGGATGCCTCTAAGCCAAAGACTAACCATACAAAGTTCGATGAGAATGAAGACCTGGATCGGCTAACAAGCATGTTATCCGATAAAATGCAAACTATGTTTGTGTTTGAGAGGTCTTTCAAGGTCCAAATCCCTACAATAGAGGACTGGACAAAGGGACTTGATCCACCAGAACAAGATAGTCTGGTGTGGTACACTGATGGATCCAAAATGGAATCAGGTACAGGAGCGGGAATATACGCAAAAGGCTACAAATGTAGCAAAAGCTTAGGGAAGATGGCAACTGTATTCCAAGCGGAAACATATGCCATTATAACCTGTGCTCAAGGTAAATCCATATATATTCTTAGTGACAGTCAGGCTGCAATCAAAGCCATGGCATCCTACAAAGTGGACTCCGGACTTATTCTGGATGCTATCCAAACCCTAAACAGGCTTGGGAAGCACAACAGGGTAAGACTGATGTGGGTCCCTGGGCACAAAGGATTCCATGGTAACGAAGTGGCTGATGAACTGGCAAGGGAGGGCTCAGCGAATGATTTTGTGGGTCCAGAACCATGTGTAGGCATCTCGATGTGTCTCGTAAAAGCCGCATTAAGGGAGTTTGCAGATCACAGACAACGAACTTGTTGGCTGTCTACTACCGGTCTACAACACTCCAAGAGATTCCTGGGCTCCACTTTCAAAGCCCGGGATTGCATTTGGAACATGAGCAGGGGGCAAATCCGCTACCTGCTTGGGGCCTTTACTGGGCACTTTGGAACCAACGACATGCTCATGAAGATGGGTCTAACCGCGACACCCATGTGCAGGTTGTGTGGGGAACATACGGAACGCATGGAGCACCTACTGTGCACATGCGATGCACTAGCTGGTAAGCGAATGAGTCTCCTAGGGGTTGGATACCCAAAACCAGAAGATTATAGGCTCATATCTCCTAGTCTCGTTGTAAAACTCATGAAAACAGTTTTCAACGAGAAGGAGGAGGAGTAAGTTATCTAGGGGACCACAAAAGATCCCAATGGGTCGAAGTGTCCGAGGTATTTCTCGGCCCCTCCATAAGATAAGATAGGAACCTTACAGAAGGTTCCTATTGAGTCATGAGGTTAAAGGAAAGTGGAGTTTACTTTTGCAGTCACGCGTGTGGAGAGATCACGTTAATGTTGATGACGTTCAAATCGTCAAGTCCTCATTACGAATATTTAATTTTGATAACTATTCGTAGATCGTGTTGGTAACACACAAAGCTTTTAGATGAAGTAGTAAGAAATAAATCTCTGTGAGAACAAGTTCTGAGTTCAGGGAGTCGAGTTGACTTAACATCGTGGAGATGTGCGAGTAGAGCAATTGAGATAGCTAAGAGAACTATGAGATAGCTAGTAGAGCTATGTGATGGCTAAAGATCATGAATAAGAAACCTGGTGTATTGTTTCTTTTGTTTGATTTAATGTGAGAGTAATGACTATCAGTGGTACTTGGACTTTGTAATCACGAAGATTGGATGCTTTTAGGTACCAAATCGATGAGGTTGCTATTTTCTTTAACTTGGAAATAGAATTACTCGTTCCTTGCAATAGTGAACAGAGAGATTTGAATGATCATGTTTGATTGTTTCAAAATGTTTCCTCACTCTAGTGTATGAGTCAGGATTGGACGAGCAAAAACTTGATCGAAAATTTTGTATTTTTCAGAAAAACATCCCTTGTATGATGGGAGATTGCCAGGATGGAGTGGACTAAGACGTCGTGTGGTGTAACACGAGGTGACCATGATATGGCATGGAGGAAGGACAAGATGGTGCCTGCGGGTGATAGATTTGGGGATCAATCACCTGAGAGAGGCCCGAGAAGGCGACGTGTGTGTTCCACGCTTGCCTCTCAAGAGGAATTACGGCCTAGAGAACACCATGTGGTTTTAGTCAGTAGGAGTCTGACAGACCCCTCAGCTTTCCCCAAGGGCTAAGGACATCCATTGAGGATTTCCACATGATTCGATACACTGTTAAAACCTGACAATTAGAAACAGACGAGGACGCCTGTCCTGCAGGATGGCCTTGTCGGGTTTAGTCAATATTACGGACGTCAAAACAAATCACAAGCACGCCCCTAGCGGCAATCAAGAGCAACTACGCATTGGCGCGCTTTTATATGCACTTGCGTGGTGCGAAATAGAGCCGTTGAGTAATGACAGCCGTAGAGCTAAGACGTCGTAGAATCAGTGTCGATCCGTAATATTAGGAAGCAAGAATGTTACTTGTGTCTATTTGAATATACTTAGTGTATCGAATAATTTGTGTGATGTCATTTTCACGATTGACCCACCTACCTGCCCACACACGATGTCTTAACCCAAGGGAATACATCCTGACTTCCCGATGGTTTGCATCTATCGGCCAGCCTTGATGCGACATATATATTTTCTAGAGGTTATAATGGGTTACTTTCTTAAGGAGCAGCGTATCATGCGGTGGTTTGTGTTAAAGTTTAGCTTACTTATAACGGCAGTGTCTGTAAATGCTCTGGGTTATTGCTTATTATAAAGTCGATTTCGTTTTTGTATGATCCATCGGGGGAAATCCAAGTCCATTTTTTTTTGTTATTTTTCTTGAAAATTGATTTCAGTAGATATAAATCATGTTCCATAAGAAATTCAACAAATTTCTGGCCATTGCAATTTCTCTTACCATGACTGAATT
Source organism: Orthosia incerta (assembly GCA_948252205.1). Lineage (NCBI taxonomy): Eukaryota > Metazoa > Arthropoda > Insecta > Lepidoptera > Noctuidae > Orthosia > Orthosia incerta. Next base: position 26,836,515 of record OX411745.1, on the reverse strand, counting down.
TTCCAAGGACATATTCTTCGTTATTTTTTCTATACCCCACTTGTGCATTAAAATCCCCCATTAGGATAATAAATTTAGCTGAGTTGTTTTTTATTGCTACTGACATCTCTTCATACAACGACTCTAACACTGACAATTCAGTTTGTTCAGTTGGGGCATATACTTGTATAATTGACCAAAGTTTTTTATAGCCTGGCAGTTTAATGTTAACTACTGCTAACCTGTCTGAAATTCCAATAAATTCTTGTATATGTTGTTTTAGGTACATTTTAATCAAAAACCCTACTCCACTCTGGCCGGCTGTTTCACCTTTTTGATATAGGATATAATAATTTTTATAATAATCTGTATATTCTTAAATTTTTTCGCCTAGTCTTCTCATTCCACTTATACCCAGTATGACGCATTTTATATCTTCTAGAGCTTTGTTTAATTCCATCAAGCTTTCAGGCGTCCTAAGAGTTCTCGTGTTTAGTGTTGCAATGTTAAATACTTCACATCTTTTAGTTAGAGGGTGGTGGTCTAGTTCTTCCGCGGGGACCAGCCGTGCTGGGAGACATTTTGTTGTTAACTGTTTCTCATGTTGCTGTGATTGTCCGGTTAGTGGTGCTTGATCTCTAATTTCTGTTGGATGTCTTGTCCGAGAACGAGATTGATCGCCCTCGTAAGTACTGAAATGCAACCAGCTTCTTCATTTTTGGGTCGTTTTTAGTGCTACCATTCTCGTTCCTGGGACTTGGAGTTTCAGATCTTTTCCTTTTTTCGTTTTCATTTTCATTTCTCCCCTTGTATCTGTTTTCTTTATTCTTTAAATAGGTTTCCTTGGGTAAATCATGTGTAATATAAGTATTGGGTTTCATTTTCTTTTTGTTTTTCAGAATCTGCATCTTTTTGCCAAGGGTCGTGGTAGCAAGATGAATTGGTCTTATCTTACCGTCTTTATTTCTTTTTTTGCCCAGTCTCTGGACTCTATCGATTTCTCCTTGGTTAAACTGCACCTCTATATCCGTTAGTGTAGATATTACCAAGGTTATTAAATCCTCCTGCTTTTCGTCCTTCAATTCTGCGACCCCATGGATTATAACGTTGTTCCTCCTTCCATTAATCTCAAGGATTTAAATTTTTCTATTTAGTTTCTCAATTTCGTTTTTCAGTTTCCCATTTTTTCTGTAGTATAGCTGGGGTAATATTTTCTGTTATTGTGTCCGTTTGAACATTAAGTTGGTCTGTCATTTTAGACAAAAGCAGTGACATCTCAGGTGACAATTGTGCAGACATCTTGCAGTAACAAAACGCAGCTCAGTAAATATTTTTTATGTTTCCGAACGCAAACTTTATAATTTTTATTAGGTTTGTAATGTACTAAATTCTATACAGATTCTTTCTGGTATGCTGTTTTGACAGATAACCTCAACTTCGGCGAGATGTTTTATGCCTTCATGTACAAAGTTTATTGGCGTGTTCTTGTTGTTTTACTGTTGTGATTCAATGCACATTCACATAAAATAACCTTCAGAACCACACTTTTGTAAGTGGATCTTAATAAGTCCGTACACTTTTAAAATAAAACAGGGGAACGTTTTGCAAAGTGACTGACGTAAGTAAACACCGGAACCGGAAAAAAAAACACTTTTGAGCGTTTGGTGGACTAGTGCCGATGTCGTTCACTACAGCTTTCATAAATCTTGCCAGACGATTACGGCGGATGTCTATAGTCAGCAACTGCAAACTATGATGGAAAAGCTAGCTGCTAAAAAGCCGAGGCTGGTCAATCCTTCTAGGCCACTGCTGCTACCAAATTAGAGGAGCTTTAATTGGAATATCTGTAGCGTCTCCATTAATTGTTTATAACATAATAGGTATTACTTTAGAGAACTTATTTTAAGTTAACTGTAAATTACCGCTATTTTAAGGATTCTCACGGCCTGCACACAGATGTTATGTTGTCTTCAGGATAACAATAGTTTATTGTAATGTGCAAGGGACCCTCCTTTGGAACAATTAGTTTATTAACTTAGTTTTAAGAATTTAGCGTAGGGTTTGTGTTGTGATGCCGACGGTTCGTTTGTTAATGTATAACTTTCTATGTTTATTGTGCAACCCATTTAGCTGTAAATACCTTTGTGTTTTAGTTTGTAACGTGCCGCGCCGAATGTATCCCAGTTTTCAACAGTTGTTTAAAATGTAAAAGAATTCATTCAGTCTCATTCGGTCTAGAGGAGCGGTCGGTCGGCTCTTTGTAATTTATATTTAATAAACTAACTCCAACACGAAGTAAACCAAGTACTCATTTCACGATTCCCATAACGCCGACATAGCTAAGTAACCAAACGATACGTTCCCGAAATATCTAAGACATCCACCGTACTTCCCGGACCTTGTTTCAGCAGATTACCATTTTTTTCGAAATTTGGATAATTTTCTTGAAAGGGAAAAAAGTCAACTCCGATGGGGCAGTTCAAAGTGCCTTCAAAGATTTTTATTGATTCCCGTCCGAATGTTTTTTTTCGTAAAGGTATCAATGAACTACCTATGAGATGGCAAAAGTGCATAGATAGCAATGGTACATACTTTTATTAAATAAATATATTATATTAAAAAAACGACTTTATGTTCCTCCCTTACAAAACGCCAATTTCATATGTAATGACCATATGAAATTGGCGTTTTGTTTAATTACAATAGTAAACGGACTTACAATCGCGCGCGCGTGCTCTAGTTAAGAGTTTTCTGCAGACGCAGCACAACACCGTCGCGTCACCGCGGTGTACATACGTTGACCTATCGGGGTCATTGCCATGACCTAGTTACAAGTGCGGAAATCATGAAGTGTTTACAATAATTTATTGTTTAGGTGTTTAACTCGCCCTAACAACTAAATAATGGCTGCACAGTCATTTAAGATAAAAACTGACCTGGAAAAGCGGTTGTATGACTGTTACATTCAGGAGAAAACGAATAGAGAAAACCTGCAACTTATGGTTCGTAAACTGAATGATCACATTAAAAGCTTACAGGACCAAGTACAAGCCCTTCAAGGAGAATTAAATTGCTTGAAGGAAAAAAAAGAAACTGAGGAACCATTAAAAAAACAGGAAAGCGAGACAACAATATTTTCCCAGCGTACTAAAAGTGATGTTGAATATTGCACAGACGAGGATGAACTCGCTAAAGAGACTGAGTGGATAAGGACCAAGAGCAGGCAGAAGAGGAAGCTTAACAACCCCCTTTCTCCAAAACAACAACCCGGATCAAGTGCCCAACAAGAAGAGAAACAAAAAAATGCGAAAGAGACTGCCGTCAAAAAAGTGCCCCCACCACCGCTAATCATAATAGACGGAGTTAAGAACTACCAATCATCCTACGACTCGCTAACTGAAACCATACCAGCTGAATCATTTACCGCTAAAATGATGAATGGGGATTTTTTTTTTTTATAAAAAACGTTGGAATCCCCACACTAGGAATTTCTCCTGTATCGTGGGTGCGTTAACAAACATATAAACTCACATACACAAACACCCAAGGCCGGAACAACTATTTGTAGATCATACAAATAATTGTTCCGTGCGGGAATCGAACCCGCGACACGCAGCGCAGCAGTCAATCGCTCAACCACTGCGCCAACCATGCACCCTGGATCCTAGTCCCCCCCGGGGATTGTTTGAAGGTGAACGCCAAATCAGAAGACTCTTATAGAGTAATTCCAGGCTTTTGACAGAAAAAGAATACCATTGGCATTCGTACGAAAATAAGCAGGCTAGACCAATTAGAGTTGTTGTGAAGAAATTACATTCCTCTTGCCAACCTGATTGTATCAAAGACGATCTAACATCACAAGGACTGAAAATAGAAAACGTAGACAACAAATTGAGCTGAAAGAGTAAAGAACCACTCAATATGTTCGTTTTATTATTCAATAATGACGAAGATGTCAACAAAATCTATGGCATAAAGTACATTATATTATATTATATAAAACTGCATTACCACTCACTGACTGACTCACTCACTCATTGACATAATTGTTCTCCCAGATGGTGGATGGGGAGGTGGGTATATTTTGACAGATTCGTAAACAGGTAACTCCCGTGAGTATGGGAAAAGTCCCAAACCTCCCCTTTTCCTCCCCCCTCCTCCCCCCCTCTATCGTATCTCGGAAACTAAGGTACCCGTAGTATGTTTTTTTTACGGATTCGTTTAGAGGAGGCTCGGAAAAGTAAAAACCATTTTTCAAATTTGACCCCCTCGCCCCCCTTCTCCCCCCCTTTAAGCGGATCTCGAAAGTTGAGAGACTTGGAACATTTCTTTTTTCAGATTCATATAAAGGGGCAATGCTAAAGTCACAAACAAACCATTTTTCAAAGATGACCCCCTTGCCCCCCTTCTTCCCCCTCCCCCCCCCTTTTGGGGATTTTTTTTTTTTTGTTTTTTTTACGGATTCGTTTAGAGGAGGCTCGGAAAAGTAAAAACCATTTTTCAAAGTTGACCCCCTCGCCCCCCTTCTCCCCCCCTTTAAGCGGATCTCGGAAGTTGAGAGACTTGGAACATTTCTTTTTTCAGATTCATATAAAGGGGCAATGCTATAGTCGCAAACAAACCATTTTTCAAAGTTGACCCCCTTGCCCCCCATCTCCCCCTTCCCCCCCCCCCCCCCGTTTTGGCGAATCTTTTTTTTAAGGGATTCAGCGTAGGGATCCCGAGTGGAGCGAACCTACGAGACCGAGTGCAGCGCAGGGGGGAGGTGGCGAGCGAAGCGAGCCGGCGACCTCCGTAGCGTAAAGAAGGTTGAGTGGGTGAAGCGAAACTCAGTGCCTGGCGACGACAAGCAAACATAAAGGTTTTGTTTTTTAGAACAAAGTGTAGGGTAGGTGTAGGGTAGGTGTAGGGTAGGTGTAGGGTAGGTGTAGGGTAGGTGTAGGGTAGGTGTAGGGTAGGTGTAGGGTAGGTGTAGGGTAGGTGTAGGGTAGGTGTAGGGTAGGTGTAGGGTAGGTGTAGGGTAGGTGTAGGGTAGGTGTAGGGTAGGTGTAGGGTAGGTGTAGGGTAGGTGTAGGGTAGGTGTAGGGTAGGTGTAGGGTAGGTGTAGGGTAGGTGTAGGGTAGGTGTAGGGTAGGTGTAGGGTAGGTGTAGGGTAGGTGTAGGGTAGGTGTAGGGTAGGTGTAGGGTAGGTGTAGGGTAGGTGTAGGGTAGGTGTAGGGTAGGTGTAGGGTAGGTGTAGGGTAGGTGTAGGGTAGGTGTAGGGTAGGTGTAGGGTAGGTGTAGGGTAGGTGTAGGGTAGGTGTAGGGTAGGTGTAGGGTAGGTGTAGGGTAGGTGTAGGGTAGGTGTAGGGTAGGTGTAGGGTAGGTGTAGGGTAGGTGTAGGGTAGGTGTAGGGTAGGTGTAGGGTAGGTGTAGGGTAGGTGTAGGGTAGGTGTAGGGTAGGTGTAGGGTAGGTGTAGGGTAGGTGTAGGGTAGGTGTAGGGTAGGTGTAGGGACAACAACACGCGAGCTGCTTGCAGCTCGCGCACCAAGCAAATACTAGTTATAATATATAAAACTGCATTACCACTGACTCACTGACTCACTCACTCACTCATTGACATAATTGTTCTCCCAGATGGTGGAGGGGGAGGTGGGTATATTTTGACAGATTCGTATACAAGTAACTCTCGCGAGTATGGGAAAAGTCCCAAACCTCCCCTTTTCCTCCCCCCTCCTCCCCCCCTCTATCGTATCTCGGAAACTAAGGTACCCGTAGAATGTTTTTTTTACGGATTCGTTTAGAGGAGGCTCGCAAAAGTAAAAACCATTTTTCAAAGTTGACCCCCTCGCCCCCCTTCTCCCCCCCTTTAAGCGGATCTCGAAAGTTGGAACATTTGGAACATTTCTTTTTTCAGGTTCATATAAAGGGGCAATGCTATAGTCACAAACAAACCATTTTTCATAGTTGACCCCCTTGCCCCCCTTCTCCCCCCTCCCCCCCCCGTTTTGGCGAATCTTTTTTTTTCGTTTTTTTTACGGATTCGTTTAGAGGAGGCTCGGAAAAGTAAAAACCATTTTTCAAAGTTGGCCCCCTCGCCCCCCTTCACCCCCCCTTTAAGCGGATCTCGGAAGTTGAGAGACTTGGAACATTTCTTTTTTCAGATTCATATAAAGGGGCAATGCTATAGTCACAAACAAACCATTTTTCAAAGTTTCCCCCTTGCCCCCCATCTCCCCCCCCCCCCGTTTTGGCGAATCTTTTTTTTCGTTTTTTTTACGGATTCAGCGTAGGGATCCCGAGTGGAGCGAACCTACGAGACCGAGTGCAGCGCAGGGGGGAGGTGGCGAGCGAAGCGAGCCGGCGACCTCCGTTGCGTAACGAAGGTTGAGTGGGTGAAGCGAAACTCAGTGCCTGGCGACGATAAGCAAACATTAGGGTTATGTTTTTTGTAGGGTAGGTGTAGGGTAGGTGTAGGGTAGGTGTAGGGTAGGTGTAGGGTAGGTGTAGGGTAGGTGTAGGGTAGGTGTAGGGTAGGTGTAGGGTAGGTGTAGGGTAGGTGTAGGGTAGGTGTAGGGTAGGTGTAGGGTAGGTGTAGGGTAGGTGTAGGGTAGGTGTAGGTTAGGTGTAGGGTAGGTGTAGGGTAGGTGTAGGGTAGGTGTAGGGTAGGTGTAGGGTAGGTGTAGGGTAGGTGTAGGGTAGGTGTAGAGTAGGTGTAGGGTAGGTGTAGGGTAGGTGTAGGGTAGGTGTAGGGTAGGTGTAGGGTAGGTGTAGGGTAGGTGTAGGGTAGGTGTAGGGTAGGTGTAGGGTAGGTGTAGGGTAGGTGTAGGGTAGGTGTAGGGTAGGTGTAGGGTAGGTGTAGGGTAGGTGTAGGGTAGGTGTAGGGTAGGTGTAGGGTAGGTGTAGGGTAGGTGTAGGGTAGGTGTAGGGTAGGTGTAGGGTAGGTGTAGGGTAGGTGTAGGGTAGGTGTAGGGTAGGTGTAGGGTAGGTGTAGGGTAGGTGTAGGGTAGGTGTAGGGTAGGTGTAGGGTAGGTGTAGGGTAGGTGTAGGGTAGGTGTAGGGTAGGTGTAGGGTAGGTGTAGGGTAGGTGTAGGGTAGGTGTAGGGTAGGTGTAGGGTAGGTGTAGGGTAGGTGTAGGGTAGGTGTAGGGTAGGTGTAGGGTAGGTGTAGGGTAGGTGTAGGGTAGGTGTAGGGTAGGTGTAGGGTAGGTGTAGGGTAGGTGTAGGGTAGGTGTAGGGTAGGTGTAGGGTAGGTGTAGGGTAGGTGTAGGGTAGGTGTAGGGTAGGTGTAGGGTAGGTGTAGGGTAGGTGTAGGGTAGGTGTAGGGTAGGTGTAGGGTAGGTGTAGGGTAGGTGTAGGGTAGGTGTAGGGTAGGTGTAGGGTAGGTGTAGGGTAGGTGTAGGGTAGGTGTAGGGTAGGTGTAGGGTAGGTGTAGGGTAGGTGTAGGGTAGGTGTAGGGTAGGTGTAGGGTAGGTGTAGGGTAGGTGTAGGGTAGGTGTAGGGTAGGTGTAGGGTAGGTGTAGGGTAGGTGTAGGGTAGGTGTAGGGTAGGTGTAGGGTAGGTGTAGGGTAGGTGTAGGGTAGGTGTAGGGTAGGTGTAGGGTAGGTGTAGGGTAGGTGTAGGGTAGTTGTAGGGTAGGTGTAGGGTAGGTGTAGGGTAGGTGTAGGGTAGGTGTAGGGTAGGTGTAGGGTAGGTGTAGGGTAGGTGTAGGGTAGGTGTAGGGTAGGTGTAGGGTAGGTGTAGGGTAGGTGTAGGTTAGGTGTAGGGTAGGTGTAGGGTAGGTGTAGGGTAGGTGTAGGGTAGGTGTAGGGTAGGTGTAGGGTAGGTGTAGAGTAGGTGTAGGGTAGGTGTAGGGTAGGTGTAGGGTAGGTGTAGGGTAGGTGTAGGGTAGGTGTAGGGTAGGTGTAGGGTAGGTGTAGGGTAGGTGTAGGGTAGGTGTAGGGTAGGTGTAGGGTAGGTGTAGGGTAGGTGTAGGGTAGGTGTAGGGTAGGTGTAGGGTAGGTGTAGGGTAGGTGTAGGGTAGGTGTAGGGTAGGTGTAGGGTAGGTGTAGGGTAGGTGTAGGGTAGGTGTAGGGTAGGTGTAGGGTAGGTGTAGGGTAGGTGTAGGGTAGGTGTAGGGTAGGTGTAGGGTAGGTGTAGGGTAGGTGTAGGGTAGGTGTAGGGTAGGTGTAGGGTAGGTGTAGGGTAGGTGTAGGGTAGGTGTAGGGTAGGTGTAGGGTAGGTGTAGGGTAGGTGTAGGGTAGGTGTAGGGTAGGTGTAGGGTAGGTGTAGGGTAGGTGTAGGGTAGGTGTAGGGTAGGTGTAGGGTAGGTGTAGGGTAGGTGTAGGGTAGGTGTAGGGTAGGTGTAGGGTAGGTGTAGGGTAGGTGTAGGGTAGGTGTAGGGTAGGTGTAGGGTAGGTGTAGGGTAGGTGTAGGGTAGGTGTAGGGTAGGTGTAGGGTAGGTGTAGGGTAGGTGTAGGGTAGGTGTAGGGTATGTGTAGGGTAGGTCTAGGGTAGGTGTAGGGTAGGTGAGCCGCGAGCTGCTTGCAGCTCGCGCACCAAGCAAATACTAGTTATTATACTATATAAAACTGCATTACCACTCACTCACTCACTGACTGACTCATTGACATAATTGTTCTCCCAGATGGTGGAGGGGAAGGTGGGTATATTTTGACAGATTCGTAAACAAGTAACTCCCGTGAGTATGGGAAAAGTGCCAAACCTCCCCTTTTCCCCCCCCCTCCTCCCCCCCTCTATCGTTTCTCGGAAACTAAGGTACCCGTATTTTTTGTTTTTTACGGATTCGTTTAGAGGAGGCTCGGAAAAGTAAAAAGCATTTTTCAAAGTTGACCCCCTCGCCCCCCTTCTCCCCCCCTTTAAGCGGATCTCGAAAGTTGGAACATTTGGAACATTTATTTTTTCAGATTCATAGAAAGGGGCAATGCTTTAGTCACAAAAGAACCATTTTTCAAAGATGACCCCCTTGCCCCCCATCTCCCCCCTCCCCCCCCGTTTTGGCTAATCTTTTTTTTTTGTTTTTTTTACGGAATCGTTTAGAGGAGGCTCGGTAAAGTAAAAACCATTTTTCAAAGTTGACCCCCTCGCCCCCCTTCTGCCCCCCTTTAAGCGGATCTCGGAAGTTTAGAGACTTGAAACATTTCTTTTTTCAGATTCATATAAAGGGGCAATGCTATAGTCACAAACGAACCAGTTTTCAAAGTTGACCCCCTTGCCCCCCTTCTCCCCCCTCCCCCCCCGTTTTGGCTAATATTTTTTTTTAGTTTTTTTTACGGAATCGTTTAGAGGAGGCTCGGAAAAGTAAAAACAATTTTTCAAAGTTGACCCCCTCGCCCCCCTTCTCCCCCCCTTTAAGCGGATCTCGGAAGTTGAGAGACTTGGAACATTTCTTTTTTCAGATTCATATAAAGGGGCAATGCTATAGTCACAAACGAACCAGTTTTCAAAGTTGACCCCCTTGCCCCCCTTCTCCCCCCTCCCCCCCCGTTTTGCAGAATATTTTTTTTTTGTTTTTTTTTACGGATTCGTTTAGAGGAGGCACGGAAAAGTAAAAACCATTTTTAAAGTTGACCCTCTCGCCCCCCTTCTCCCCCCCTTTAAGCGGATCTCGGAAGTTGAGAGACTTGGAACATTTCTTTTTTCAGATTCATATAAAGGGGCAATGCTTGGTTCGGAATCATTTTTCAAAACTCCCCACTCTCCCTCCCTTCATCCCTCCTCTCCCCAACCTCCCCTACCTAATATCGGTCGTCGAAATCTGTATGGTGGGAGTGGACCAGGCAGCGTAGGGTCCCCGAATGGAGCGAACCTACGAGACCGAGTGCAGCGCAGGGGGGAGGTGGCGAGCGAAGCGAGCCGGCGACCTCCGTAGCGTAACGAAGGTTTAGTGGGTGAAGCGAAACTCAGTGCCTGGCGACGAAGGGTAGGTGTAGAGTAGGTGTAGGGTAGGTGTAGGGTAGGTGTAGGGTAGGTGTAGGGTAGGTGTAGGGTAGGTGTAGGGTAGGTGTAGGGTAGGTGTAGGGTAGGTGTAGGGTAGGTGTAGGGTAGGTGTAGGGTAGGTGTAGGGTAGGTGTAGGGTAGGTGTAGGGTAGGTGTAGGGTAGGTGTAGGGTAGGTGTAGGGTAGGTGTAGGGTAGGTGTAGAGTAGGTGTAGGGTAGGTGTAGGGTAGGTGTAGGGTAGGTGTAGGGTAGGTGTAGGGTAGGTGTAGGGTAGGTGTAGGGTAGGTGTAGGGTAGGTGTAGGGTAGGTGTAGGGTAGGTGTAGAGTAGGTGTAGGGTAGGTGTAGGGTAGGTGTAGGGTAGGTGTAGGGTAGGTGTAGGGTAGGTGTAGGGTAGGTGTAGAGTAGGTGTAGGGTAGGTGTAGGGTAGGTGTAGGGTAGGTGTAGGGTAGGTGTAGGGTAGGTGTAGGGTAGGTGTAGGGTAGGTGTAGGGTAGGTGTAGGGTAGGTGTAGGGTAGGTGTAGGGTAGGTGTAGGGTAGGTGTAGGGTAGGTGTAGGGTAGGTGTAGGGTAGGTGTAGGGTAGGTGTAGGGTAGGTGTAGGGTAGGTGTAGGGTAGGTGTAGGGTAGGTGTAGGGAAGGTGTAGGGTAGGTGTAGGGTAGGTGTAGGGTAGGTGCAGGGTAGGTGCAGGGTAGGTGTAGGGTAGGTGTAGGGTAGGTGTAGGGTAGGTGTAGGGTAGGTGTAGGGTAGGTGCAGGGTAGGTGTAGGGTAGGTGTAGGGTAGGTGTAGGGTAGGTGCAGGGTAGGTGTAGGGTAGGTGTAGGGTAGGTTAAGGAATACTTCTCAAAAACACGACAAAGCCGCGAGCTGCTTGCAGCTCGCGCACCAAGCAAATACTAGTTATTATATTATATAAAACTGCATTACCACTCACTGACTGATTGACATAATTGTTCTCCCAGATGGTGAAGGGGGAGGTGGGTATATTTTGACAGATTCGTAAACAAGTCACTCTCGCGAGTATGGGAAAAGTCCCAAACCTCCCCTTTTCCTCCCCCCTCCTCCCCCCCTCTATCGTATCTCGGAAACTAAGGTACCCGTAGAATGTTTTTTTTACGGATTCGTTTAGAGGAGGCTCGCAAAAGTAAAAACCATTTTTCAAAGTTGACCCCCTCGCCCCCCTTCTCCCCCCCTTTAAGCGGATCTCGAAAGTTGGAACATTTGGAACATTTCTTTTTTCAGGTTCATATAAAGGGGCAATGCTATAGTCACAAACAAACCATTTTTCATAGTTGACCCCCTTGCCCCCCTTCTCCCCCCTCCCCCCCCGTTTTGGCGAATCTTTTTTTTTCGTTTTTTTTACGGATTCGTTTAGAGGAGGCTCGGAAAAGTAAGAACCATTTTTCAAAGTTGGCTCCCTCGCCCCCCTTCTCCCCCCCTTTAAGCGGATCTCGGAAGTTGAGAGACTTGGAACATTTCTTTTTTCAGATTCATATAAAGGGGCAATGCTATAGTCACAAACAAACCATTTTTCAAAGTTGACCCCCTTGCCCCCCTTCTCCCCCCCTCCCCCTTTTTTTTCTGTTTTTTTTACGGATTCAGCGTAGGGATCCCGAGTGGAGCGAACCTACGAGACCGAGTGCAGCGCAGGGGGGAGGTGGCGAGCGAAGCGAGCCGGCGACCTCCGTAGCGTAACGAAGGTTGAGTGGGTGAAGCGAAACTCAGTGCCTGGCGACGACAAGCAAACATTAGGGTTTTGTTTTTTGGAACAAAGTTTAGGGTAGGTGTAGGGTAGGTGTAGGGTAGGTGTATGGTAGGTGTAGGGTAGGTGTAGGGTAGGTGTAGGGTAGGTGTAGGGTAGGTGTAGGGTAGGTGTAGGGTAGGTGTAGGGTAGGTGTAGGGTAGGTGTAGGGTAGGTGTAGGGTAGGTGTAGGGTAGGTGTAGGGTAGGTGTAGGGTAGGTGTAGGGTAGGTGTAGGGTAGGTGTAGGGTAGGTGTAGGGTAGGTGTAGGGTAGGTGTATGGTAGGTGTAGGGACAACAACACGCGAACAAAGTTGACCCCCTCGCCCCCCTTCTCCCCCCCTTTAAGCGGATCTCGGAAGTTGAGAGACTTGGAACATTTCTTTTTTCAGATTCATATAAAGGGGCAATGCTATAGTCACAAACAAACCATTTTTCAAAGTTGACCCCCTTGCCCCCCTTCCCCCCCCCGTTTTGGCGAATCTTTTTTTTTTGTTTTTTTTACGGATTCAGCGTAGGGATCCCGAGTGGAGCGAACTCAGTGCCTGGCGACGACAAGCAAACATTAGGGTTATGTTTTTTGGAACAAATTGTAGGGTAGGTGCAGGGTAGGTGTAGGGTAGGTGTAGGGTAGGTGTAGGGTAGGTGTAGGGTAGGTGTAGGGTAGGTGTAGGGTAGGTGTAGGGTAGGTGTAGGGTAGGTGTAGGGTAGGTGTAGGGTAGGTGTAGGGTAGGTGTAGGGTAGGTGTAGGGTAGGTGTAGGGTAGGTGTAGGGTAGGTGTAGGGCAGGTGTAGGGCAGGTGTAGGGTAGGTGTAGGGTAGGTGTAGGGTAGGTGTAGGGTAGGTGTAGGGTAGGTGTAGGGTAGGTGTAGGGTAGGTGTAGGGTAGGTTAAGGAATACTTCTCAAAAACACGACAAAGCCGCGAGCTGCTTGCAGCTCGCGCACCAAGCAAATACTAGTTATATTATATAAAACTGCATTACCACTGACTCACTCACTCACTCATTGACATAATTGTTCTCCCAGATGGTGGAGGGGGAGGTGGGTATATTTTGACAGATTCGTAAACAAGTGACTCTCGCGAGTTTGGGAAAAGTCCCAAACCTCCCCTTTTCCTCCCCCCTCCTCCCCCCCTCTATCGTATCTCGGAAACTAAGGTACCCGTAGTATGTTTTTTTTACGGATTCGTTTAGAGGAGGCTCGGAAAAGTAAAAACCATTTTTCAAAGTTGACCATCTGGCCCCCTTCTCCCCCCCTTTAATAGGATCTCGGAAGTTGAGAGACTTGGAACATTTCTTTTTTCAGATTCATATAAAGGGGCAATGCTATAGTCACAAACAAACCATTTTTCAAAGATGACCCCCTTGCCCCCCTTCTCCCCCCCCACCCCGTTTTGGCGAATCTTTTTTTTTCAGTTTTTTTTACGGATTTGTTTAGAGGAGGCTCGGAAAACTAAAAACCATTTTTCAAAGTTGACCCCCTCGCCCCGCTTCTCCCCCCCCTTTGAGCAGATCTCGGAAGTTGAGAGACTTGGAACATTTCTTTTTTCAGATTCATATAAAGGGGCAATGCTATAGTCACAAACGAACCAGTTTTCAAAGTTGACCCCCTTGCCCCCCTTCTCCCCCCTCCCCCCCGTTTTGGCGAATCTTTTTTCTTTGTTTTTTTTACGGATTCAGCGTAGGGATCCCGAGTGGAGCGAACCTACGAGACCGAGTGCAGCGCAGGGGGGAGGTGGCGAGCGAAGCGAGCCGGCGACCTCCGTAGCGTGACGAAGGTTGAGTGGGTGAAGCGAAACTCATTGCCTGGCGACGAATGCAAACATTAGGGTTATGTTTTTTGGAACAAAGTGTAGGGTAGGTGTAGGGTAGGTGTAGGGTACGTGTAGGGTACGTGTAGGGTACGTGTAGGGTACGTGTAGGGTACGTGTAGGGTACGTGTAGGGTACGTGTAGGGCACGTGTAGGGTACGTGTAGGGTAGGTGTAGGGTAGGTGTAGGGTAGGTGTAGGGTAGGTGTAGGGTAGGTGTAGGGTAGGTGTAGGGTACACGTACGTGTAGGGTACGTGGAGGGTACGTGTAGGGTACGTGTAGGGTACGTGTAGGGTACTTGTAGGGTACGTGGAGGGTACGTGTAGGGTACGTGTAGGGTACGTGTAGGGTACTTGTAGGGTACGTGTAGGGTACGTGTAGGGTACGTGTAGGGTACGTGTAGGGTACGTGTAGGGTACGTGTAGGGGACGTGTAGGGTACGTGTAGGGTACGTGTAGGGTACGTGTAGGGTACGTGTAGGGTACGTGTAGGGTACGTGTAGGGTACGTGTAGGGTACGTGTAGGGTACGTGTAGGGTACGTGGAGGGTACGTGTAGGGTACGTGTAGGGTACGTGTAGGGTACGTGTAGGGTACGTGTAGGGTACGTGTAGGGTACGTGTAGGGTACGTGTAGGGTAGGTGTAGGGTAGGTTAAGGAATACTTCTCAAAAACACGACAAAGCCGCGAGCTGCCTGCAGCTCGCGCACCCCCTTCTCCCCCCCTTTAAGCGGCTCTCGGAAGTTGAGAGACTTGGAACATTTCTTTTTTCAGATGCATATAAAGGGGCAATGCTTTAGTTGGAATCATTTTTCAAAACTCCCCACTGTCCCCCCCTTCAACCCTCCTCTCCCCAACCTCCCCTGACCAGGCAGCGTAGGGATCCCGAGTGGATCGAACCTACGAGACCGACTCGCGACCTCCGTAGCGTAACGAAGGTTGAGTGGGTGAAGCGAAACTCAGTGCCTGGCGACGACAAGCATACATTAGGGTTATGTTTTTTGGAACAAAGTGTAGTGTAGGTGTAGGGTAGGTGTAGGGTAGGTGTAGGGTAGGTGTAGGGTAGGTGTAGGGTAGGTGTAGAGTAGGTGTAGGGTAGGTGTAGGGTAGGTGTAGGGTAGTTGTAGGGTAGGTGTAGGGTAGGTGTAGGGTAGGTGTAGGGTTGGTGTAGGGTAGGTGTAGGGTAGGTGTAGGATGGCTGTAGGGTAGGTGTAGGGTAGGTGTAGGGTAGGTGTAGGGTAGGTGTAGGGTAGGTGTAGGGTAGGTGTAGGGTAGGTGTAGGGTAGGTGTAGGGTAGGTGTAGGGTAGGTGTAGGGTAGGTGTAGGGTAGGTGTAGGGTAGGTGTAGGGTAGGTGTAGGGTAGGTGTAGGGTAGGTGTAGGGTAGGTGTAGGGTAGGTGTAGGGTAGGTGTAGGGTAGGTGTAGGGTAGGTGTAGGGTAGGTGTAGGGTAGGTGTAGGGTAGGTGTAGGGTAGGTGTAGAGTAGGTGTAGGGTAGGTGTAGGGTAGGTGTAGGGTAGTTGTAGGGTAGGTGTAGGGTAGGTGTAGGGTAGGTGTAGGGTTGGTGTAGGGTAGGTGTAGGGTAGGTGTAGGATGGCTGTAGGGTAGGTGTAGGGTAGGTGTAGGGTAGGTGTAGGGTAGGTGTAGGGTAGGTGTAGGGTAGGTGTAGGGTAGGTGTAGGGTAGGTGTAGGGTAGGTGTAGGGTAGGTGTAGGGTAGGTGTAGGGTAGGTGTAGGGTAGGTGTAGGGTAGGTGTAGGGTAGGTGTAGGGTAGGTGTAGGGTAGGTGTAGGGTAGGTGTAGGGTAGGTGTAGGGTAGGTGTAGGGTAGGTGTAGGGTAGGTGTAGGGTAGGTGTAGAGTAGGTGTAGGGTAGGTGTAGGGTAGGTGTAGGGTAGTTGTAGGGTAGGTGTAGGGTAGGTGTAGGGTAGGTGTAGGGTTGGTGTAGGGTAGGTGTAGGGTAGGTGTAGGATGGCTGTAGGGTAGGTGTAGGGTAGGTGTAGGGTAGGTGTAGGGTAGGTGTAGGGTAGGTGTAGGGTAGGTGTACGGTAGGTGTAGGGTAGGTGTAGGGTAGGTGTAGGGTAGGTGTAGGGTAGGTGTAGGGTAGGTGTAGGGTAGGTGTAGGGTAGGTGTAGGGTAGGTGTAGGGTAGGTGTAGGGTAGGTGTAGGGTAGGTGTAGGGTAGGTGTAGGGTAGGTGTAGGGTAGGTGTAGGGTAGGTGTAGGGTAGGTGTAGGGTAGGTGTAGGGTAGGTGTAGGGTAGGTGTAGGGTAGGTGTAGGGTAGGTGTAGGGTAGGTGTAGGGTAGGTGTAGGGTAGGTGTAAGGTAGGTGTAGGGTAGGTGTAGGGTAGGTGTAGGGTAGGTGTAGGGTAGGTGTAGGGTAGGTGTAGGGTAGGTGTAGGGTAGGTGTAGGGTAGGTGTAGGGTAGGTGTAGGGACAACAACACGCGTTTGTAGGGACAACAACACGCGAGCTGCTTGCAGCTCGCGCACCAAGCAAATACTAGTTATACTATATAAAACTGCATTACCACTGACTGACTGACTCACTGACTCACTCATTGACATAATTGTTCTCCCAGATGGTGAAGGGGGAGGTGGGTATATTTTGACAGATTCGTAAACAAGTAACTCTCGCGAGTAAGGGAAAAGTCCCAAACCTCCCCTTTTCCTCCCCCCTCCTCCCCCCCTCTATCGTATCTCGGAAACTAAGGTACCCGTATTCTGTTTTTTTTACGGAATCGTTTAGAGGAGGCTGGGAAAAGTAAAAACCATTTTTCAAAAATGACCCCCTCGCCCCCCTTCTCCCCCCCTTTAAGCGGATCTCGGAAGTTGAGAGACTTGGAACATTTCTTTTTTCAGATTCATATAAAGGGGCAATGCTATAGTCACAAACGAACCAGTCTTCAAAGTTGACCCACTTGCCCCCCTTCTCCCCCCTCCCCCCCCGTTTTGGCGAATCTTTTTTTTTTGTTTTTTTTTACGGATTCGTTTAGAGGGGGCTTGGAAAATTAAAAACCATGTTTCAAAGTTGACCCCTTCGCCCCCCTTCTCTCCCCCTTTAAGCGGATCTCTGAAGTTGAGAGACTTGGAACATTTCCCAAGTAGCACAGAACTGCATTATAAATTGTCACATAAGGCCCACAACGTTAATCTAAGCATTTATAAAGACTTATTAGTTTTCACCCGGGTTGCAACAGCTGTTTAGAAAAAAACGAGGCTTACTATAATGCTTTATTCTGTACGGTAATTCTATTAAACACCACAAACATGCCACAGAAGTCACTGTTATTCAGCGTCTAGTAGTGCAGTACACTATCAGCTGCAAGAGCGCATGTTTGTGAACACAAATAATGCAGTTTTCTGAATAATAGCCCACGCGTGCACTATAAAACCGTTGCATTTTAAGAGAGAACATATGAACCACTGTAACACAAGCAGTTACTTTGTGATGTTATTTAACAAACATTTAATGCTTTATGCTGCATACAGATAAACTTTTACCCTATTAGTCAGTTGTTACCATACACTCCAATAACAGCATTTATCTAGACCAAGACAGAACTTACAGTGAACTTTTATGCAGTTACTTAGCAGCGAACCTGTCAGCCATTCTGTCTTGGGCTGAATAATTGAACTTGCGTAGGCATTTAATCTGCTGATTGAATTATAGGAGGTAACCATGAAATGAATATTTCTATACCAGGCCATTTTGACCGTTTGTTGACATCTTTATTGTCGTTTTACAAAATGTGGAAAGCCACATAATTAGCAAGAGCGCATCTAGGTTGAGATGGCATGAATGTTTCATCCGAATCTTATATTAGTTATGGCGAAGGGTCGGCAAGCGCGCATCGAGTACCTATTGGACGAAACGGGTTCCGTATGTTATATTTATAATGACGAACGTACTCTAACAGAATGTCCCGATGATTCAGACAGTTCATACATGAGTGACTGTGATATAAACGATAAAAGACAGGAATTTCAATACAAAAATGGACATTATCAAAAAATATTGCACAAAGAGCCTCGAACGACCTAGCAAAAATAATAAATGATTTTTTTTCCAAATACACCAGCGCCATTTTAGGGACACCCAGAATTATCACTTAAAAAAAAAATGTGGAGGTGAATACTGGCACAACGGAATATTTAATCCTTTAAAAAAATTGCTTTCCTGTGTGTTTGCCAATTTTTAAGAGTTCCAAGAATGAGTTTTGTGCAATATTTTCGAAAATCCGTGTTTTAGGCCTTTTGTGATGGGTATTTATTTTGGACAAGGAAAATCGAAGAATATGACTTGGAAGATTTTATTAATGAAATGAAGCAACTTGATCAAAATAATGTTGAGCGTCTCTCAGCATTATTTTGATCAATTAAAAGTCCACTGTCTCAAGTGGCCAAAAGACTAACTGAAGAGTGGAATAACAATGGAATCAATATTCAAAAAAGAAACAAAAATATCCTTACATATCCCAGAGCAAGAAAAATATTTGCTATCTAAATTTTCGGGATTTTATATTGTTTTCCAAAACAAAAGACATTGCCTTGGAAGTTGGGTAGGCCTTTGGTGTGGGATGCAACATGTGTCGATACCCTTGCGCCATCCCATCTTCTTAGCACGGCGGGCTGTGCTGGGGCAGCTGCTGCTGGTGCAGAAAACCTCAAACGGCGCAAATATAACAACCTTATTGGCAGTTATATGTTTGAGCCGTTTGGGGTTGAGACATTAGGTCCATGGGGTCCGAGTGCTCATCGAGTGTTTCGAGACATTAGTAAACGGTTAGTCGACTGTTCGCGTGACCAGAGGGCTGGCCTTTTCTTCAGCCAGAGAATCAGCATTGCCATTCAACGTGGCAATGCTGCCAGCGTTCTGGGCACGTTTCCCATTGACATCGATGTGGATGAATTTTTTGATGCGCAATAAGCCCCTTTTCCTCTCCCCTTTGTATGTAAGTTTGTTTTGTTATTAGGCATAAGATTAGAAATATTCAATTGATAATATTATAAATAAATATATCTTTTCTATTAAAGACATTGATTAACTGTTCAAAATGATATATGTAGTTGAAATTGATTCAATTGAAGAACTTAATAATATTGTGTCAATAAAAGGTTTCCAGTTGAACAACAAAGAAGAAGTTGATTAATAAAGTTTATTTGACTATTCAATAAAGTCAACCCGATTTGGAATATATAAATCAAATAGTCAAAAAATAGCCATACCAGTGTGGTTGTGCTAAATCCTAAAGATATAAAATTTTAATGTGTGTGAATTCCTCATAAAGAATACTAATATTTCATACCACTAGGACATTCTGTTTGAAAATAATATACAACATGCATACTGAATATTTTAACTTTTATTTTCTTTTCTCATTAAACAATGAACTTGCTCATAGCAGTGTTTAATCATTCCTGACAAATAATCAATCATACATAATAAATTTTAAAATCGGCCGCAAATTCTACTGTAAATACATGGCATAGACAAAAAACGTTCTGCCGAGGATGCGTCTTATAGTGAAGTAACATAAGGTTGGTCCTGTGGTATTTGTCTGATCTGTTGGATCTGTCTCATTGGTTGGCAAGTTTTAGATGTTATTGGAAAACTCATAAATTCGTTTTCCTGATTATCTGTACTGTCCGTGTTTTTCTTCCATAATTTAGGTCGCTGTTAGCATCACCATAGGTTCGAATGCTATTCCTTTTTAAAGTACATTTTAGTGTGTCCCACTCTGGTCCAGGCCTTGAATTTTCATCCTTTAATAATTTCAAGGTTCCATCCTTTAATAATTAGTACTTCTCGGTGGCCAACGTAGAAGTCCCTTAATTTCCCAAAATGCAGGAACAACTGACAGATTAGCAACACCTCCCTCTATAGTCTTAACTATTTTGAAAGGCATGTTCTGTAAAAAAAAAAACAGATACTTATAAATACCTAGGTATTATTCAAGTTTCACAAAATACATACGTGTCGAATTGATAACCTTTTTTTTAGAAGTCGGTAAAAAATTCTATTCAAACCGTTTAAATACTGTGTATGTGTGTCGTGTCAGATATTATTACAGATCACCAAATAAAATCATCACATGAACGTAATAAATATTTGGTCGCACATTGAATAATTAAATAGCTTATGTATTATTCATATACTAAAATTATAATACCAGCTATTTAAATTACATTTTTAATTCAGTACTTATCGTCAAATATTAACTAAAAAGGGGAACAAAATGGTTTTAATAGAACCACGGCGGAACCCTAAAAGCTTGGATCCATAATGGTAGAGATTACTAGAGATCGGTTTACTGACGCAAATGTGAACCACTACTACTCTTCACATCGATCTATGGCTGATTTGTATATCACAAGTGCTAAACTATTTTACTCTTTGCTGAATTACAGGCCACATGTGACCGCTCGTATAGACGTTAGAATTAAATTAAGGTTACAACAGCTCACTTGCCATCCGCCATTTTCACTGCGTGACTTGTGTATTATTGTAAAATTTTATCTTAACGTTTTGGTTTATTTTAGACGATATCAATTGTAATTGATTTCGATTACAAATTATTTACACAAGAACAGTTTTTTATCCGTTTCTTTGTAAAAAAACAAAAACATTTATTTTATTTACAGCCCATATCTCTTAGTTTTATTTTAGTATTTAGTGGTATTCTGAGAGCGCGTGAAAATTTTGAACTAAATATGTATGGTATTTCACAGTAAAGTTACCTCCCCAATAAGATTTCAATCATAATATGAATAAATCGAAGTTTTACTTACCTTAAATTTTATTTATTTTCTTACAAATGGCGCCAGAGATCTTGCATACAACACTATACATTTCATATTTAACAAACTGATGGTCCATAATAAAGAAAAATAAACAATATTAAGTTATTGCATTCCACAATTTCGTTCAATGTGTACTTTCAACTGTGTAAAAGCATCTAAAATGTACGCATTCGTCTTTCTTGCTGCTTTGTAGGTAACACGTGCCTTGGTAATCAGGCAATATTCAGCTCTTGGGGTAACTGTTACACACATAAATGCTAATATAATGTTGTTATAATTCAATTATTTGTTAATGGGAATTCTTATACAGCTATGTGCTGAATAATTTGTGCCCAAATTAGAGTTATATCAGCAGAGGATGCGCTGTCTACGCTGTTATTCAGCGAGTTTATACAGCCAATGTTTCCACTGTGCACTGTAGAAATGCTGTCATAAAGCACTTTTGTGCTACTTGGGTTCTTTTTTCAGATTCATATAAAGGGGCAATGCTATAGTCACAAACGAACAAGTTTTCAAAGTTGACCCCCGTGCCCCCCTTTCCCCCCCCGTTTTGGCGAATCTTTTTTTTTGTTTTTTTTGCGGATTCAGCGCAGGGATCCCGAGTGGAGCGAACCTACGAGACCGAGTGCAGCGCAGGGGGGAGGTGGCGAGCGAAGCGAGCCGGCGACCTCCGTAGCGTAACGAAGGTTGAGTGGGTGAAGCGAAACTCAGTGCCTGGCGACGAATGCAAACATTAGGGTTATGTTTTTTGGAACAAAGTGTAGGGTAGGTGTAGGGTAGGTGTAGGGTAGGTGTAGGGTAGGTGTAGGGTAGGTGTAGGGTAGGTGTAGGGTAGGTGTAGGGTAGGTGTAGGGTAGGTGTAGGGTAGGTGTAGGGTAGGTGTAGGGTAGGTGTAGGGTAGGTGTAGGGTAGATGTAGGGTAGGTGTAGGGTAGGTGTAGGGTAGGTGTAGGGTAGGTGTAGGGTAGGTGTAGGGTAGGTGTAGGGTAGGTGTAGGGTAGGTGTAGGGTAGGTGTAGGGTAGGTGTAGGGTAGGTGTAGGGTAGGTGTAGGGTAGGTGTAGGGTAGGTGTAGGGTAGGTGTAGGGTAGGTG
The DNA here is from genome assembly GCA_948252205.1 of Orthosia incerta. Taxonomy (NCBI): domain Eukaryota; kingdom Metazoa; phylum Arthropoda; class Insecta; order Lepidoptera; family Noctuidae; genus Orthosia; species Orthosia incerta. Next base: position 26,815,190 of record OX411745.1, on the reverse strand, counting down.
TAGGGTAGGTGTAGGGTAGGTGTAGGGTAGGTGTAGGGTAGGTGTAGGGTAGGTGTAGGGTAGGTGTAGGGTAGGTGTAGGGTAGGTGTAGGGTAGGTGTAGGGTAGGTGTAGGGTAGGTGTAGGGTAGGTGTAGGGTAGGTGTAGGGTAGGTGTAGGGTAGGTGTAGGGTAGGTGTAGGGTAGGTGTAGGGTAGGTGTAGGGACAACAACACGCGGGTGTAGGGACAACAACACGCGAGCTGCTTGCAGCTCGCGCAACAAGCAAATACTAGTTATATTATATAAAACTGCATTACCACTGACTGACTGACTCACTCACTCATTGACATAATTGTTCTCCCAGATGGTGGAGGGGGAGGTGGGTATATTTTGACAGATTCGTAAACAAGTGATTCTCGCGAGTTTGGGAAAAGTCCCAAACCTCCCCTTTTCCTCCCCCCTCCTCCCCCCCTCTATCGTATCTTGGAAACTAAGGTACCCGTAGTATGTTTTTTTTACGGATTCGTTTAGAGGAGGCTCGAAAAAGCAAAAAACATTTTTCAAATTTGACCCCCTCGCCCCCCTTCTCCCCCCCTTTAAGCGGATCTCGGAAGTTGAGAGACTTGGAACATTTCTTTTTTCAGATTCATATAAAGGGGCAATGCTATAGTCACAAACGAACCAGTTTTCAAAGTTGACCCCCTTGCCCCCCTTCACCCCCCCCCCCCCCCCCCTTTTTGGCGAATCTTTTTTTTTCAGTATTTTTTTACGGATTCGTTTAGAGGAGGCTCGGAAAAGTAAAAATCATTTTTCAAAGTTGACCCCCTCAACCCCCTTCTCCCCCCCTTGAAGCGGATCTCGGAAGTTGAGAGACTTGGAACATTTCTTTTTTCAGATTCATATAAAGGGGCAATGCTTTAGTTGGAATCATTTTTCAAAACTCCCCACTTTCCCCCCTTCACCCCTCTCTTCACCCCTCCTCTCCCCAACCTTCCCTACCTAATATCGGTCGTCGAAACCTGTCCGGTGGGAGTGGACCAGGCAGCGTAGGGATCCCGGGTGGAGCGAAACTCAGTGCCTGGCGACGACAAGCAAACATTAGGGTTATGTTTTTTGGAACAAAGTGTAGGGTAGGTGTAGGGTAGGTGTAGGGTAGGTGTAGGGTAGGTGTAGGGTAGGTGTAGGGTAGGTGTAGGGTAGGTGTAGGGTAGGTGTAGGGTAGGTGTAGGGTAGGTGTAGGGTAGGTGTGGGGTAGGTGTAGGGTAGGTGTAGGGTAGGTGTAGGGTAGGTGTAGGGTAGGTGTAGGGTAGGTGTAGGGTAGGTGTAGGGTAGGTGTAGGGTAGGTGTAGGGTAGGTGTAGGGTAGGTGTAGGGTAGGTGTAGGGTAGGTGTAGGGTAGATGTAGGGTAGGTGTAGGGTAGGTGTAGGGTAGGTGTAGGGTAGGTGTAGGTTAGGTGTAGGATAGGTGTAGGGTAGGTGTAGGGTAGGTGTAGGGTAGGTGTAGGGTAGGTGTAGGGTAGGTGTAGGGTAGGTGTAGGGTAGGTGTAGGGTAGGTGTAGGGTAGGTGTAGGGTAGGTGTAGGGTAGGTGTAGGGTAGGTGTAGGGTAGGTGTAGGGTAGGTGTAGGGTAGGTGTAGGGTAGGTGTAGGGTAGGTGTAGGGTAGGTGTAGGGTAGGTGTAGGGTAGGTGTAGGGTAGGTGTAGGGTAGGTGTAGGGTAGGTATAGGGTAGGTGTTGGGACAACAACACGCGAGCTGCTTGCAGCTCGCGCACCAAGCAAATACTAGTTATACTATATAAAACTGCATTACCACTGACTGACTCACTGACTGACTCACTCATTGACATAATTGTTCTCCCAGATGGTGGAGGGGGAGGTGGGTATATTTTGACAGATTCGTAAACAAGTAACTCCCGCGAGTATGGGAAAAGTGCCAAACCTCCCCTTTCCCCCCCCCCCTCCTCCCCCCCTCTATCGTATCTCGGAAACTAAGGTACCCGTATTTTTTGTTTTTTACGGATTCGTTTAGAGGAGGCTCGCAAAAGTAAAAACCATTTTTCTAAGTTGACCCCCTTGCCCCCCTTCTCCCCCCCCTTAAGCGGATCTCGAAAGTTGGAACACTTGGAACATTTCTTTTTTCATATTCATATAAAGGGGCAATGCTATAGTCACAAACGAACCAGTTTTCAAAGTTGACCCCCTTGCCCCCCTTCTCCCCCCTCCACCCCCGCGTTTTGACGAATCTTTTTTTTTGTTTTTTTTACGGAATCGTTTAGAGGATGCTCGGAAAAGTAAAAACCATTTTTCAAAGTTGACACCCTCGCCCCCCTTCTCCCCCCCTTTAAGCGGATCTCGAAAGTTGAGAGACTTGGAACATTTCTGTTTTCAGATTCATATAAAGGGACAATGCTTTAGTCGGAATCACTTTTCAAAACTCCCCACTCTCCCCCCCTTCGCCCCTCTCTCCACCCCTCCCCAACCTCCACTACCTAATATCAGTCGTCGAAACCTGTCCGGTGGGAGTGGACCAGGCAGCGTAGGGACCCCGAATGGAGCGAACCTACGAGATCGAGTGCAGCGCAGGGGGGAGGTAGCGAGCGAAGCGAGCCGGCGACCTCCGTAGCGTAACGAAGGTTAAGTGGGTGAAGCGAAACTCAGTGCCTGGCGACGACAAGCAAACATTAGGGTTATGTTTTTTGGAACAAAGTGTAGGGTAGGTGTAGGGTAGGTTTAGGGTAGGTGTAGGGTAGGTGTAGGGTAGGTGTAGGGTAGGTGTAGGGTAGGTGTAGGGTAGGTGTAGGGTAGGTGTAGGGTAGGTGTAGGGTAGGTGTAGGGTAGGTGTAGGGTAGGTGTAGGGTAGGTGTAGGGTAGGTGTAGGGTAGGTGTAGGGTAGGTGTAGGGTAGGTGTAGGGTAGGTGTAGGGTAGGTGTAGGGTAGGTGTAGGGTAGGTGTAGGGTAGGTGTAGGGTAGGTGTAGGGTAGGTGTAGGGTAGGTGTAGGGTAGGTGTAGGGTAGGTGTAGGGTAGGTGTAGGGTAGGTGTAGGGTAGGTGTAGGGTAGGTGTAGGGTAGGTGTAGGGTAGGTGTAGGGTAGGTGTAGGGTAGGTGTAGGGTAGGTGTAGGGTAGGTGTAGGGTAGGTGTAGGGTAGGTGTAGGGTAGGTGTAGGGTAGGTGTAGGGTAGGTGTAGGGTAGGTGTAGGGTAGGTGTAGGGTAGGTGTAGGGTAGGTGTAGGGTAGGTGTAGGGTAGGTGTAGGGTAGGTGTAGGGTAGGTGTAGGGTAGGTGTAGGGTAGGTGTAGGGTAGGTGTAGGGTAGGTGTAGGGTAGGTGTAGGGTAGGTGTAGGGTAGGTGTAGGGTAGGTGTAGGGTAGGTGTAGGGTAGGTGTAGGGTAGGTGTAGGGTAGGTGTAGGGTAGGTGTAGGGTAGGTGTAGGGTAGGTGTAGGGTAGGTGTAGGGTAGGTGTAGGGTAGGTGTAGGGTAGGTGTAGGGTAGGTGTAGGGTAGGTGTAGGGTAGGTGTAGGGTAGGTGTAGGGTAGGTGTAGGGTAGGTGTAGGGTAGGTGTAGGGTAGGTGTAGGGTAGGTGTAGGGTAGGTGTAGGGTAGGTGTAGGGTAGGTGTAGGGTAGGTGTAGGGTAGGTGTAGGGTAGGTGTAGGGTAGGTGTAGGGTAGGTGTAGGGTAGGTGTAGGGTAGGTGTAGGGTAGGTGTAGGGTAGGTGTAGGGTAGGTGTAGGGTAGGTGTAGGGTAGGTGTAGGGTAGGTGTAGGGTAGGTGTAGGGTAGGTGTAGGGTAGGTGTAGGGTAGGTGTAGGGTAGGTGTAGGGTAGGTGTAGGGTAGGTGTAGGGTAGGTGTAGGGTAGGTGTAGGGTAGGTGTAGGGTAGGTGTAGGGTAGGTGTAGGGTAGGTGTAGGGTAGGTGTAGGGACAACAACACGCGAGCTGCTTGCAGCTCGCGCACCAAGCAAATACTAGTTATATTATATAAAACTGCATTACCACTGACTGACTGACTGACTCATTGACATAATTGTTCTCCCAGATGGTGGAGGGGAAGGTGGGTATATTTTGACAGATTCGTAAACAAGTAACTCCCGTGAGTATGGGAAAAGTCCCAAACCTCCCCTTTTCCTCCCCCCTCCTCCCCCCCTCTATCGTATCTCGAAAACTAAGGTACCCGTAGAAAGTTTTTTTTACGGATTCGTTTAGAGGAGGCTCGCAAAAGTAAAAAGCATTTTTCAAAGTGGACCCCCTCGCCCCCCTTCTCCCCCCCTTTAAGCGGATCTCGAAAGTTGGAACATTTGGAACATTTATTTTTTCAGGTTCATATAAAGGGGCAATGCTATAGTCACAAACAACCCATTTTTCATAGTTGACCCCCTTGCCCCCCTTCTCCCCCCTCCCCCCCGTTTTGGCGAATCTTTTATTTTTGTTTTTTTTACGGATTCGTTTAGAAGAGGCTCGGAAAAGTAAAAACCATTTTTCAAAGTTGACCCCCTCGCCCCCCTTCTCCCCCCCTTTAAGCGGATCTCGGAAGTTGAGAGACTTGGAACATTTCTTTTTTCAGATTCATATAAAGGGGCAATGCTATAGTCACAAACAAACCATTTTTCAAAGTTGACCCCCTTGCCCCCCTTCTCCCCCTCCCCCCCCCGTTTTGGCGAATCTTTTTTTTTTTGTTTTTTTTTACGGATTCGTTTAGAGGAGGCTCGGAAAAGTAAAAACCATTTTTCAAAGTTGACCCCCTCTTCCCCCCATCTCACCCCTCCCCCCCCCCCGTTTTGGCGAATCTTTTTTTTTTCAGTTTTTTTACGGATTCAGCGTAGGGATCCCGAGTGGAGCGAACCTACGAGACCGAGTGCAGCGCAGGGGGGAGGTGGCGAGCGAAGCGAGCCGGCGACCTCCGTAGCGTAACGAAGGTTGAGAAGGTGAAGCGAAACTCAGTGCCTGGCGACGACAAGCAAACATTAGGGTTATGTTTTTTGGAACAAAGTTTAGTGTAGGTGTAGGGTAGGTGTAGGGTAGGTGTAGGGTCGGTGTAGGGTAGGTGTAGGGTAGGTGTAGGGTAGGTGTAGCGTAGGTGTAGAGTAGGTTTAGGGTAGGTGTAGGGTAGGTTTAGGGTAGGTTTAGGGTAGGTGTAGGGTAGGTATAGGGTAGGTGTAGGGTAGGTGTAGGGTAGGTGTAGGGTAGGTTTAGGGTAGGTGTAGGTTAGGTGTAGGGTAGGTGTAGGGTAGGTGTAGGGACAACAACACGCGAGCTGCTTGCAGCTCGCGCACCAAGCAAATACTAGTTATATTATATAAAACTGCATTACCACTGACTGACTCACTGACTCATTGACATAATTGTTCTCCCAGATGGTGGATGGGGAGGTGGGTATATTTTGACAGATTCGTAAACAAGTAACTCCCGTGAGTATGGGAAAAGTGCCAAACCTCCCCTTTTCCCCCCCCCTCCTCCCCCCCTCTATCGTATCTCGGAAACTAAGGTACCCGTATTTTTTGTTTTTTACGGATTCGTTTAGAGGAGGCTCGGAAAAGTAAAAAGCATTTTTCAAAGTTGACCCCCTCGCCCCCCTTCTCCCCCCTTTAAGCGGATCTCGAAAGTTGGAACATTTGGAACATTTCTTTTTTCAGGTTCATATAAAGGGGCAAAGCTATAGTCACAAACAAACCATGTTTCAAAGTTGACCCCCTTGCCCCCCTTCTCCCCCCTCCCCCCCCCGTTTTGGCGAATCTTTTTTTTTTGTTTTTTTTACGGATTCGTTTAGAGGAGGCTCGGAAAAGTAACGACCATTTTTCAAAGTTGACCCCCTCGCCCCCCTTCTCCCCCCCTTTAAGCAGATCTCGGAAGTTGAGAGACTTGGAACATTTCTTTTTTCAGATTCATATAAAGGGGCAATGCTTTAGTTGTAATCATTTTTCAAAACTCCCCACTCTCCCCCCCTTCACCCCTCTCTTCACCCCTCCTCTCCCCAACCTCCCCTGACCAGGCAGCGTAGGGATCCCGAGTGGGGAGCGAACCTACGAGACCGAGTGCAGCGCAGGGGGGAGGTGGCGAGAGAAGCGAGCCGGCGACCTCCGTAGCGTAACGAAGGTTGAGTGGGTGAAGCGAAACTGAGTGCCTGGCGACGACAAGGGTAGGGTAGGTGTAGGGTAGGTGTAGGGTAGGTGTAGGGTAGGTGTAGGGTAGGTGTAGGGTAGGTGTAGGGTAGGTGTAGGGTAGGTGTAGGGTAGGTGTAGGATAGGTGTAGGGTAGGTGTAAGGTAGGTGTAGGGTAGGTGTAGGGTAGGTGTAGGGTAGGTGTAGGGTAGGTATAGGGTAGGTGAAGGGTAGGTGTAGGGTAGGTGTAGGGTAGGTGTAGGGTAGGTGTAGGGTAGGTGTAGGGTAGGTGTAGGGTAGGTGTAGGGACAACAACACGCGAGCTGCTTGCAGCTCGCGCACCAAGCAAATACTAGTTATATTATATAAAACTGCATTACCACTCACTGACTCACTCATTGACATAATTGTTCTCCCAGATGGTGGAGGGGGAGGTGGGTATATTTTGACAGATTCGTAAACAAGTAACTCCCGTGAGTATGGGAAAAATGCCAAACCTCCCCTTTTCCCCCCCCCTCCTCCCCCCCTCTATCGATTCTCGGAAACTAAGACACCCGTATTTTTTGTTTTTTACGGATTCGTTTAGAGGAGGCTCGAAAAAGTAAAGATCATTTTTCAAAGTTGACCCCCTCGCCCCCCTTTTCACCCCCTTTAAGCGGATCTCGGCACTTGAGAGACTTGGAACATTTCTTTTTTCAGATTCATATAAAGGGGCAATGCTATAGTCACAAACAAACCATTTTTCAAAGTTGACCCCCTTGCCCCCCTTCTCCCCCCTCCCCCCCCGTTTTGGCGAATCTTATTTTATTGTTTTTTTTTACGGAATCGTTTAGAGGAGGCTCGGAAAAATAAAGACCATTTTTCAAAGTTGACCCCCTCGCCCCCCTTCTCCCCCCCTTTAAGCGGATCTCGAAAGTTGGAACATTTGGAACATTTCTTTTTTCAGATTCATATAAAGGGGCAATGCTATAGTCACAAACGAACCAGTTTTCAATGTTGACCCTCTTGCCCCCCTTCTCCCCCCCCACCCCCCCGTTTTGGCGAATTTTTTTTTTCAGTTTTTTTTTACGGAATCGTTTAGAGGAGGCTCGGAAAAATAAAGACCATTTTTCAAAGTTGACCCCCTCGCCCCCCTTCTCCCCCCCTTTAAGCGGATCTCGAAAGTTGGAACATTTGGAACATTTCTTTTTTCAGATTCATATAAAGGGGCAATGCTATAGTCACAAACGAACCAGTTTTCAATGTTGACCCTCTTGCCCCCCTTCTCCCCCCCCCACCCCCCCGTTTTGGCGAATTTTTTTTTTCAGTTTTTTTTACGGATTCAGCGTAGGGATCCCGAGTGGAGCGAACCTACGAGACCGAGTGCAGCGCAGGGGGGAGGTGGCGAGCGAAGCGAGCCGGCGACCTCCGTAGCGTAACGAAGGTTGAGTGGGTGAAGCGAAACTCAGTGCCTGGCGACGACAAGCAAACATTAGGGTTATGTTTTTTGGAACAAAGTGTAGGGTAGGTGTAGGGTAGGTGTAGGGCAGGTGTAGGGTAGGTGTAGGGTAGGTGTAGGGCAGGTGTAGGGTAGGTGTAGGGTAGGTGTAGGGTAGGTGTAGGGTAGGTGTAGGGTAGGTGTAGGGTAGGTGTAGGGTAGGTGTAGGGTAGGTGTAGGGTAGGTGTAGGGTAGGTGTAGGGTAGGTGTAGGGTAGGTGTAGGGTAGGTGTAGGGTAGGTGTAGGGTAGGTGTAGGGTAGGTGTAGGGTAGGTGTAGGGTAGGTGTAGGGTAGGTGTAGGGTAGGTGTAGGGTAGGTGTAGGGTAGGTGTAGGGTAGGTGTAGGGTAGGTGTAGGGTAGGTGTAGGGTAGGTGTAGGGTAGGTGTAGGGTAGGTGTAGGGTAGGTGTAGGGTAGGTGTAGGGTAGGTGTAGGGTAGGTGTAGGGTAGGTGTAGGGTAGGTGTAGGGTAGGTGTAGGGTAGGTGTAGGGTAGGTGTAGGGTAGGTGTAGGGTAGGTGTAGGGTAGGTGTAGGGTAGGTGTAGGGTAGGTGTAGGGTAGGTGTAGGGTAGGTGTAGGGTAGGTGTAGGGTAGGTGTAGGGTAGGTGTAGGGTAGGTGTAGGGTAGGTGTAGGGTAGGTGTAGGGTAGGTGTAGGGTAGGTGTAGGGTAGGTGTAGGGTAGGTGTAGGGTAGGTGTAGGGTAGGTGTAGGGTAGGTGTAGGGTAGGTGTAGGGTAGGTGTAGGGTAGGTGTAGGGTAGGTGTAGGGTAGGTGTAGGGTAGGTGTAGGGTAGGTGTAGGGTAGGTGTAGGGTAGGTGTAGGGTAGGTGTAGGGTAGGTGTAGGGTAGGTGTAGGGTAGGTGTAGGGTAGGTGTAGGGTAGGTGTAGGGTAGGTGTAGGGTAGGTGTAGGGTAGGTAAACACGCGAGCTGCTTGCAGCTCGCGCACCAAGCAAATACTAGTTATATTATATAAAACTGCATTACCACTGACTGACTCACTGATTGACATAATTGTTCTCCCAGATGGTGAAGGGGGAGGTGGGTATATTTTGACAGATTCGTAAACAAGTAACTCCCGTGAGTATGGGAAAAGTCCCAAACCTCCCCTTTTCCTCCCCCCTCCTCCCCCCCTCTATCGTATCTCGGAAACTAAGGTACCCGTATTTTTTGTTTTTTACGGATTCGTTTAGAGGAGGCTCGGAAAAGTAAAGACCAGTTTTCAAAGTTGACCCCCTCACCCCCCTTCTCCCCCCCTTTAAGCGGATCTCGGAAGTTGAGAGACTTGGAACATTTCTTTTTTCAGATTCATATAAAGGGGCAATGCTATAGTCACAAACGGACCATTTTTCAAAGTTGACCCCCTTGCCCCCCTTCTCCCCCTCCCCCCCCCGTTTTGGCGCATCTTTTTTTTTTGTTTTTTTTACGGATTCGTTTAGAGGAGGCTCGGAAAAGTAAAAACCATTTTTCAAAGTTGACCCCCTCGCCCCCCATCTCCCCCCCTTTAAGCGGATCTCGGAAGTTGAGAGACTTGGAACATTTCTTTTTTCAGATTCATATAAAGGGGCAATGCTATAGTCACAAACAAACCATTTTTCAAAGTTGACCCCCTTGCACCCCTTCTCCCCCTCAACACACAAACACCGAAAACATGAATATAGTGAAAAAGCAAAACATACTATTTTAAAAAAGTATGACGCAATAGTCAATATCGTTTAAAATTATTTTTAGTATTTAGTAAAATAAACATATGAGTGAAATTATGGCAAGGCATAAAAGAATATAGCGGAAATCACGTGCCTAATCTTCAGACACAGTTGCAACAAGTCCAATGATGGCTTAAGCATACAATTAAATTACGATACCGTAACATGACACAAGTAAGGTAATAAAAGTTTTTAAGTACGCTAACTTAAAATGTAAGCTACATAAATATAAACAAAAATTTCAAAGAAATATGAAAGCAGACAATTGTTATTGGATGAACCAAACCGTCTTCCGTAGAACCTCTTCAACCATTCACGATTTCTTTAATAGAATATGTACGGAACCCGTTGAAAGATGTTCGGAACCCCGAAGACTGCAGGTACTCCTGAGGTAGTTCGTTCTGTCCCGGGGTAAAGAGCCGAAAGTCGGCTCAACTGATATCTACAGACAAGGAAATTGACCATCAAAATTATGGAACCAAAAGGGTCTGAAATACCAGAAGAAATCGACATTCAAAAGAACAATTAGTAAGAATAGTCATTACATACCAGTTTTGATTCATGATGCATAAACACTTGTCAGCGACATGGTTATATTTATGATAAGCTTGTCATCATTGTTTTGGCTGGACTGCCCTATTCTTCAATCTGTCGAACGGCAACTATGAGGCATGTCTTGGTAGCGAAACGATAGTTGGTGTCTCTGACAGAGCACAATTACAGAAACATGCGATCCGCTAGCTCCGGCGCGCCCGTTGACCCGAATATCACGTACCCTTGGCCTAACGACAAGGAATGGTTTCCTGCCACAATAATATCTTTAGTCGTGGATAACCGAGCCAAACCTTTTCTATCAAAATTCTTTGTGACAGTCCCAGAAAAAAATCGTCTTCTGTTTTCTTGACAAACGAAATATGAAAATTTGAAAAATTATAACTAGCCTGCTTTGACAAATGAATCGATTATTTGAGAAACCCCATAAGTCAACAGACCCTAACTTTACAGGAAACGAAAAAAACCTCTACGTGAAAAAAATATATATGGAAGTGGATGTGTTTTGTATTTAGTTTAAATGGTTGAAGTAATATCTATATAAATTGATGCTTTTTTCTTAAAATTTTGTCCATATCATGGAATAAATAGCGCCGGAATGTCGTTGACTTAAGGGCTTTCTCCAATAAACAAAATGAAACACGTTTCATAGGTTTAAATATCATGAAATTTTAATCAGACAACATTATAAAGCAATAATTATCTTCTGAATAATTGAATTATTAATTGCTTAGGCCAAAGTCTCATCTGTATCGCGATCTGTGACCGGCCATGCGTATATTTTTTCGTAAAAGTCCTGTACTTCTTTATCTTGAGGCAAGTAACTTTTAAGTTTATTTAAGTCTTCCATTTTCTTTTTGTTAATTGGTATTTGACCCTCTGGATACGCTTTGTTGGTTGGCAAAACAAGTCTCTCTTTATTTGCATTCCTAAGATTGAAAGAATGTTCAATCAGACCATCAATAAAGTCCCTTACGACCACTACTCCATCTCTTTCGTGAAAATAGCGAAAGTAGCAATATTGGCTGATCTTGAATGACACTTTCTGTTCTTTGGGTATGTGTCTACCAGCTGATTCAACCGCGAGCATATTCTTTTTGTAAAATTTTGGCCACCACTTTTTGTAGTCTATTATATCATGGGACGAAGGCAATGAGACCAAGAAAATGTTTTTCGCCGTTGAACTTAGAATCAATGCTGCAACTTCCTTCACTGTGTAGATCCGATCAGTTCGTCTTATTTTTCTTTTCAAGACGGCGAAGTCTCGATCGCAAGGTAAAAACGAGTGACCTCGAATCGGAAAATACTGCTCGATGGTCTTAAACATTCCGAGCGACACCAACGCCGATAAAACTCTTACGATCGTGTGGTTTTTATTTTGTCCACCACAGCCATCAGTAAACACATGCAAGTGCTCAACATCACCCATATTTTCTTTATTATAAAGATTGACTGACAGTGACAGTTGACGACAGTTGATTCGGTGTTGCCACTCATTTGTTTGAGAAACACCATTAGTCACTGACTTAAGGGGTTACTCAAATAAACCAAATATTCAGCATGTTATAATTTCCATACTAATGCATTGACTTGTGGGATTTCTCTCTGTAATGTGTATTTACTGCCAAAGAATGCATATTACAAAAAAAGTAATTTTGCCAAAAAAGCTGACTTATGGGGTTTCTCAAATAATCGATTCAAATTAAAAAAAAGGCTAAAGCAAAGCGTCTTGTAGCGATCACGCTACAAAATGTAGCAAAAGCTTAGGGAAGATGGCAACTGTATTCCAAGCGGAAACATATGCCATTATAACCTGTGCTCAAGGTAAATCCATATATATTCTTAGTGACAGTCAGGCTGCAATCAAAGCCATGGCATCCTACAAAGTGGACTCCGGACTTATTCTGGATGCTATCCAAACCCTAAACAGGCTTGGGAAGCACAACAGGGTAAGACTGATGTGGGTCCCTGGGCACAAAGGATTCCATGGTAACGAAGTGGCTGATGAACTGGCAAGGGAGGGCTCAGCGAATGATTTTGTGGGTCCAGAACCATGTGTAGGCATCTCGACGTGTCTCGTAAAAGCCGCATTAAGGGAGTTTGCAGATCACAGACAACGAACTTGTTGGCTGTCTACTACCGGTCTACAACACTCCAAGAGATTCCTGGGCTCCACTTTCAAAGCCCGGGATTGCATTTGGAACATGAGCAGGGGGCAAATCCGCTACCTGCTTGGGGCCTTTACTGGGCACTTTGGAACCAACGACATGCTCATGAAGATGGGTCTAACCGCGACACCCATGTGCAGGTTGTGTGGGGAACATACGGAACGCATGGAGCACCTACTGTGCACATGCGATGCACTAGCTGGTAAGCGAATGAGTCTCCTAGGGGTTGGATACCCAAAACCAGAAGATTATAGGCTCATATCTCCTAGTCTCGTTGTAAAACTCATGAAAACAGTTTTCAACGAGAAGGAGGAGGAGTAAGTTATCTAGGGGACCACAAAAGATCCCAATGGGTCGAAGTGTCCGAGGTATTTCTCGGCCCCTCCATAAGATAAGATAGGAACCTTACAGAAGGTTCCTATTGAGTCATGAGGTTAAAGGAAAGTGGAGTTTACTTTTGCAGTCACGCGTGTGGAGAGATCACGTTAATGTTGATGACGTTCAAATCGTCAAGTCCTCATTACGAATATTTAATTTTGATAACTATTCGTAGATCGTGTTGGTAACACACAAAGCTTTTAGATGAAGTAGTAAGAAATAAATCTCTGTGAGAACAAGTTCTGAGTTCAGGGAGTCGAGTTGACTTAACATCGTGGAGATGTGCGAGTAGAGCAATTGAGATAGCTAAGAGAACTATGAGATAGCTAGTAGAGCTATGTGATGGCTAAAGATCATGAATAAGAAACCTGGTGTATTGTTTCTTTTGTTTGATTTAATGTGAGAGTAATGACTATCAGTGGTACTTGGACTTTGTAATCACGAAGATTGGATGCTTTTAGGTACCAAATCGATGAGGTTGCTATTTTCTTTAACTTGGAAATAGAATTACTCGTTCCTTGCAATAGTGAACAGAGAGATTTGAATGATCATGTTTGATTGTTTCAAAATGTTTCCTCACTCTAGTGTATGAGTCAGGATTGGACGAGCAAAAACTTGATCGAAAATTTTGTATTTTTCAGAAAAACATCCCTTGTATGATGGGAGATTGCCAGGATGGAGTAGACTAAGACGTCGTGTGGTGTAACACGAGGTGACCATGATATGGCATGGAGGAAGGACAAGATGGTGCCTGCGGGTGATAGATTTGGGGATCAATCACCTGAGAGAGGCCCGAGAAGGCGACGTGTGTGTTCCACGCTTGCCTCTCAAGAGGAATTACGGCCTAGAGAACACCATGTGGTTTTAGTCAGTAGGAGTCTGACAGACCCCTCAGCTTTCCCCAAGGGCTAAGGACATCCATTGAGGATTTCCACATGATTCGATACACTGTTAAAACCTGACAATTAGAAACAGACGAGGACGCCTGTCCTGCAGGATGGCCTTGTCGGGTTTAGTCAATATTACGGACGTCAAAACAAATCACAAGCACGCCCCTAGCGGCAATCAAGAGCAACTACGCATTGGCGCGCTTTTATATGCACTTGCGTGGTGCGAAATAGAGCCGTTGAGTAATGACAGCCGTAGAGCTAAGACGTCGTAGAATCAGTGTCGATCCGTAATATTAGGAAGCAAGAATGTTACTTGTGTCTATTTGAATATACTTAGTGTATCGAATAATTTGTGTGATGTCATTTTCACGATTGACCCACCTACCTGCCCACACACGATGTCTTAACCCAAGGGAATACATCCTGACTTCCCGATGGTTTGCATCTATCGGCCAGCCTTGATGCGACATATATATTTTCTAGAGGTTATAATGGGTTACTTTCTTAAGGAGCAGCGTATCATGCGGTGGTTTGTGTTAAAGTTTAGCTTACTTATAATGGCAGTGTCTGTAAATGCTCTGGGTTATTGCTTATTATAAAGTCGATTTCGTTTTTGTATGATCCATCGGGGGAAATCCAAGTCCATTTTTTTTTGTTATTTTTCTTGAAAATTGATTTCAGTAGATATAAATCATGTTCCATAAGAAATTCAACAAATTTCTGGCCATTGCAATTTCTCTTACCATGACTGAATTTTCCAAGGACATATTCTTCGTTATTTTTTCTATACCCCACTTGTGCATTAAAATCCCCCATTAGGATAATAAATTTAGCTGAGTTGTTTTTTATTGCTACTGACATCTCTTCATACAACGACTCTAACACTGACAATTCAGTTTGTTCAGTTGGGGCATATACTTGTATAATTGACCAAAGTTTTTTATAGCCTGGCAGTTTAATGTTAACTACTGCTAACCTGTCTGAAATTCCAATAAATTCTTGTATATGTTGTTTTAGGTACATTTTAATCAAAAACCCTACTCCACTCTGGCCGGCTGTTTCACCTTTTTGATATAGGATATAATAATTTTTATAATAATCTGTATATTCTTAAATTTTTTCGCCTAGTCTTCTCATTCCACTTATACCCAGTATGACGCATTTTATATCTTCTAGAGCTTTGTTTAATTCCATCAAGCTTTCAGGCGTCCTAAGAGTTCTCGTGTTTAGTGTTGCAATGTTAAATACTTCACATCTTTTAGTTAGAGGGTGGTGGTCTAGTTCTTCCGCGGGGACCAGCCGTGCTGGGAGACATTTTGTTGTTAACTGTTTCTCATGTTGCTGTGATTGTCCGGTTAGTGGTGCTTGATCTCTAATTTCTGTTGGATGTCTTGTCCGAGAACGAGATTGATCGCCCTCGTAAGTACTGAAATGCAACCAGCTTCTTCATTTTTGGGTCGTTTTTAGTGCTACCATTCTCGTTCCTGGGACTTGGAGTTTCAGATCTTTTCCTTTTTTCGTTTTCATTTTCATTTCTCCCCTTGTATCTGTTTTCTTTATTCTTTAAATAGGTTTCCTTGGGTAAATCATGTGTAATATAAGTATTGGGTTTCATTTTCTTTTTGTTTTTCAGAATCTGCATCTTTTTGCCAAGGGTCGTGGTAGCAAGATGAATTGGTCTTATCTTACCGTCTTTATTTCTTTTTTTGCCCAGTCTCTGGACTCTATCGATTTCTCCTTGGTTAAACTGCACCTCTATATCCGTTAGTGTAGATGTTACCAAGGTTATTAAATCCTCCTGCTTTTCGTCCTTCAATTCTGCGACCCCATGGATTATAACGTTGTTCCTCCTTCCATTAATCTCAAGGATTTAAATTTTTCTATTTAGTTTCTCAATTTCGTTTTTCAGTTTCCCATTTTTTCTGTAGTATAGCTGGGGTAATATTTTCTGTTATTGTGTCCGTTTGAACATTAAGTTGGTCTGTCATTTTAGACAAAAGCAGTGACATCTCAGGTGACAATTGTGCAGACATCTTGCAGTAACAAAACGCAGCTCAGTAAATATTTTTTATGTTTCCGAACGCAAACTTTATAATTTTTATTAGGTTTGTAATGTACTAAATTCTATACAGATTCTTTCTGGTATGCTGTTTTGACAGATAACCTCAACTTCGGCGAGATGTTTTATGCCTTCATGTACAAAGTTTATTGGCGTGTTCTTGTTGTTTTACTGTTGTGATTCAATGCACATTCACATAAAATAACCTTCAGAACCACACTTTTGTAAGTGGATCTTAATAAGTCCGTACACTTTTAAAATAAAACAGGGGAACGTTTTGCAAAGTGACTGACGTAAGTAAACACCGGAACCGGAAAAAAAAACACTTTTGAGCGTTTGGTGGACTAGTGCCGATGTCGTTCACTACAGCTTTCATAAATCTTGCCAGACGATTACGGCGGATGTCTATAGTCAGCAACTGCAAACTATGATGGAAAAGCTAGCTGCTAAAAAGCCGAGGCTGGTCAATCCTTCTAGGCCACTGCTGCTACCAAATTAGAGGAGCTTTAATTGGAATATCTGTAGCGTCTCCATTAATTGTTTATAACATAATAGGTATTACTTTAGAGAACTTATTTTAAGTTAACTGTAAATTACCGCTATTTTAAGGATTCTCACGGCCTGCACACAGATGTTATGTTGTCTTCAGGATAACAATAGTTTATTGTAATGTGCAAGGGACCCTCCTTTGGAACAATTAGTTTATTAACTTAGTTTTAAGAATTTAGCGTAGGGTTTGTGTTGTGATGCCGACGGTTCGTTTGTTAATGTATAACTTTCTATGTTTATTGTGCAACCCATTTAGCTGTAAATACCTTTGTGTTTTAGTTTGTAACGTGCCGCGCCGAATGTATCCCAGTTTTCAACAGTTGTTTAAAATGTAAAAGAATTCATTCAGTCTCATTCGGTCTAGAGGAGCGGTCGGTCGGCTCTTTGTAATTTATATTTAATAAACTAACTCCAACACGAAGTAAACCAAGTACTCATTTCACGATTCCCATAACGCCGACATAGCTAAGTAACCAAACGATACGTTCCCGAAATATCTAAGACATCCACCGTACTTCCCGGACCTTGTTTCAGCAGATTACCATTTTTTTCGAAATTTGGATAATTTTCTTGAAAGGGAAAAAAGTCAACTCCGATGGGGCAGTTCAAAGTGCCTTCAAAGATTTTTATTGATTCCCGTCCGAATGTTTTTTTTCGTAAAGGTATCAATGAACTACCTATGAGATGGCAAAAGTGCATAGATAGCAATGGTACATACTTTTATTAAATAAATATATTATATTAAAAAAACGACTTTATGTTCCTCCCTTACAAAACGCCAATTTCATATGTAATGACCATATGAAATTGGCGTTTTTTTTAATTACAATAGTAAACGGACTTACAATCGCGCGTGCGTGCTCTAGTTAAGAGTTTTCTGCAGACGCAGCACAACACCGTCGCGTCACCGCGGTGTACATACGTTGACCTATCGGGGTCATTGCCATGACCTAGTTACAAGTGCGGAAATCATGAAGTGTTTACAATAATTTATTGTTTAGGTGTTTAACTCGCCCTAACAACTAAATAATGGCTGCACAGTCATTTAAGATAAAAACTGACCTGGAAAAGCGGTTGTATGACTGTTACATTCAGGAGAAAACGAATAGAGAAAACCTGCAACTTATGGTTCGTAAACTGAATGATCACATTAAAAGCTTACAGGACCAAGTACAAGCCCTTCAAGGAGAATTAAATTGCTTGAAGGAAAAAAAAGAAACTGAGGAACCATTAAAAAAACAGGAAAGCGAGACAACAATATTTTCCCAGCGTACTAAAAGTGATGTTGAATATTGCACAGACGAGGATGAACTCGCTAAAGAGACTGAGTGGATAAGGACCAAGAGCAGGCAGAAGAGGAAGCTTAACAACCCCCTTTCTCCAAAACAACAACCCGGATCAAGTGCCCAACAAGAAGAGAAACAAAAAAATGCGAAAGAGACTGCCGTCAAAAAAGTGCCCCCACCACCGCTAATCATAATAGACGGAGTTAAGAACTACCAATCATCCTACGACTCGCTAACTGAAACCATACCAGCTGAATCATTTACCGCTAAAATGATGAATGGGGATTTTTTTTTTTTATAAAAAACGTTGGAATCCCCACACTAGGAATTTCTCCTGTATCGTGGGTGCGTTAACAAACATATAAACTCACATACACAAACACCCAAGGCCGGAACAACTATTTGTAGATCATACAAATAATTGTTCCGTGCGGGAATCGAACCCGCGACACGCAGCGCAGCAGTCAATCGCTCAACCACTGCGCCAACCATGCACCCTGGATCCTAGTCCCCCCCGGGGATTGTTTGAAGGTGAACGCCAAATCAGAAGACTCTTATAGAGTAATTCCAGGCTTTTGACAGAAAAAGAATACCATTGGCATTCGTACGAAAATAAGCAGGCTAGACCAATTAGAGTTGTTGTGAAGAAATTACATTCCTCTTGCCAACCTGATTGTATCAAAGACGATCTAACATCACAAGGACTGAAAATAGAAAACGTAGACAACAAATTGAGCTGAAAGAGTAAAGAACCACTCAATATGTTCGTTTTATTATTCAATAATGACGAAGATGTCAACAAAATCTATGGCATAAAGTACATTTTAGGGTATAAAATTGAAATACACCCACTCAAAATTTGTGTGATTTCATTTGCACGATTATACCTACCGACCTGCCAACACACGATGTCTTAACCTAAGGGAAATACATCCTGACTTCCCGATGGTTTACATCTATCGGCCAGCCTTGATGCGACATACAGATAATATGTCAAATAAAATGTTAAACACAAATATACAAACAAATAAACTCAGATTACATGAGAGATGCCAATCTTAAAATATAATGTCGTCTTACGGATTGAAAAAAAAAAATTAAAACTTTACAGACAATCAACAAGAATAATCCATTAAACAATCCTGCTATTTCAATCTTCTACAATGTCAAAAAAGTATGCAAATATGTCAAATACATTTTTATATAGTATCAAGTTCTTCTTCTTCGTCGTATCGATGATTCCAAAATTAAATATACTTTGACCAGAATTCAGCCACGCCAACAGCGTTGTCATTTGCCTCACAAAGGTCTTTTAAGGTGCAGGTGTTTTTGCACAGAGAGCAAGACAAAAGATGAGGCATTGTTTGGGACGTGGCTCCGCAATCGCACTGTGGGTCATTGGAGTACCCCCATCTAACTAAGTTGTGCCTGCAGCGACCCACCTGGCTTCGTAGTCGGTTTAGAGATTTCCAGGTGGGCCAAGGCAGTTGGTGGCCCGCAGGGAGCTTTTCTGCAGGCTCAATATAGTCAGCTGGAGGGGGGTGTCTGAGGAGCCATAGATTTTTCTTTCTTTCCCTTAACTCGTTGCTGTCAATTGATTTAGTGAACGACAGGAAGCTGTTTCGACTTTTTAATCTACCCCTTGGCTTCTCCACGTTATATAAAGGATGTCGTTTGTCCGTCTCTTACTTGTGTTTCTCTGAATAACATGCCACTTCTCTTCGGACATCCGGAGGGGCTATTCCTGCAAGCGGGTATAGTGCAGCAAGTGGGGTAGGTTTTAAGCACCCTGTGATAATCCTGCAAGTCTCACTGAGAGCTACATCCACTTGTCGGGCATGGGTGGATCGATGCCACACTGGGCATGCAAATTCCCCAGCCGAAAAGCAGAGAGCTAAACCCGATATACGAAGGACATGTGGAGAGGCACCCCAGGCAGTAGTTGTTAGATGGCGGAGTAGATTGTTGCGGGTGCTGACTTTAAGTTTTGTTTTCAAACAGTGGTGTTTGTAAGTCAGTGAGCGGTCCAAGGTGGCATCTAGGTAAACAGGGTGGTCATTGTGCTCTATGTTAGTGCCTCGCCATTTGATGCTTATTTTCTTGAGGCCTGGCGGTTTCTCAGGTGGAATGAGCATGACTGTGTTTTAGACGGGTTTGGCCTTAATGCATTATTTTCGTAATATCCACTGAGATCCGCCAGAGCCTTTTGGAGGTTTGCTTCAGCATCCTCAAAGTTTGCGGTCCTCGTAGCTAGCGCCAAGATTATGTCAAGTAAAGATGACAAACAAAAACACAACAATATTTATATTAAAATTCAATTGTAAATGCAAAAGTTAAAAGTTGTAAATGCCCTTACACCTTTATACACCTAAATTCCGCAAGCATTACAAACAATCAGCAAGAATTATTCACTAAATGATAATTATTGTACTACTATTTCAATCTTCAACAATGTCAATAAAATTTACAAATATGCAAAATAATTTTAAAAAAATATTTATAATTCCTTAACAGCTTTTCTGTCACTGGCACCACTTTCAAATTTTCCTCTATACTAATCGCTACATTGCACCGCTTTTTAACCGACTTTAAATAATAAGGAGGTTATCAATTTCATCCATCTACTGCCCAAAATTACGAAAAAGGCATGTTCACTGTGAAACGGTCTTCAGTGGCCAACCCACCACGCGGTTACAGTGTGTGTTGGTGGACGGCACATAACTTGAATTTTTGGTTCTAGGACAAGCCGGTTACCTCACGAAGTTTTCATTCACTGTTTTGAGGGCAGTGGTGATGAAAAAAATACACAAAACGACTGATCTGGTTCGCATTCATCTCGTAAGTCGTACAGAATTTTTTAATGAAATTCTGGATGAATAAACGGAACCTTTGTACTGTAACTCCTTTAAATATTTAGTACCTGGGCGACCCAGTTCTGCTCGGGTGAAAATAAAGAAAACGACGTTTTCTAAAAATGAAACCTAGCTAGATCGATTTATCGCTCCCGAAACCCCTTGCATACTAAATTTCATGAAAATCATTGGAGCCGTTTCCGAGAATCAGATTATATAAACATATATACAAGAATTACTCGTTTAAAGGTATTATTAGATGTTTACGTTTTCTTCGTAAGTAATACTTGTTTATATGTATAAATAAATGGAACTCACCCGGCTCTCTAGCACTGTCCACTTCATCTTCAGATAATGATGTGTCGATGTCACTGCACAACCTGAAAAAAAAACATCTTTGATAAACCTTAAAACTCATTCGTATATTTAGGGTTCCGTAGTCAACAATCCCCTATATATCCAACGATACCCATATAGTTGGTATCGTTGGATAGGCCATCAAAATATTACGGGTCTGTGAAAACCATTTTTTGATTCAGGGATCCGTTTGCGTAAAATTAAACTTTAAATTGCTATTTTTTGTTAGATTCAAGTGACCCATTTCCAGCTAAATGGTTGCTTTTAGATAAAAGAAAATAATCACGCCAGTATTATATATAAAGAAACTAAAAGAAAAACTATCACAGCTAAGAAGGCTTTACAAGTTTACGAGTAATAGTCGACCAACTTACAAAATGTTCTTGGAAAAATTAAAATTTTGTACAAATACCATTGAAAAATCATACTATTATAAAACCGTTTAAATGTTCATGATTCAAAAAAGAGCCCTCTTCTTAATCCGCATTATTGTGTAACTACGGAACCCTATCATTGTGCGTTTTCCAACAGTTCCAACAGTCGTGTCTGTCGCAGAAAACGTTTTCTTTCCTTTCTTCATTTTTTTCTTTGAGTATAGAAAATTCAGAAGCCAGGAAGGGTATCGTGTTACCCAGTCACTCGGGTGTGGAGGTCAGATAGGCAGACCCCCCTTTTAAAATACTGGTACTCAGCTTCACCCGGTAAGATTGTACGTCGGCCAAAATACTGTTGGCTAATCCCAGCCATTTTGCTAGGCAGATTGATTTACTTACTTCAAGAACACCTCATCCAGCGAGGAAACACCGACTCCTATAGAATCTAGCCCCAGGTTTAATTTCTCTTTTTCCAGCGCCGAGAACAGTGCTGGAAACTTGCCGCTTTGCGGAGCCGGCAGGTTATACGATATCGAGTTGATAGTCTGGTCCTTTAGCGAAGCGTCCGGGACATGTGACATCACTACTTTGGTTATTGCTTCCTCGTTAGGGGTGGCGATCGTCGTTAATGATAGGCGGTAGCCCGTACCTGAAAAAAAAGATCGGTAGATCTAAATTTTAATGTATAATATAAATCATAAAGTCACAAAATATAAATATACATAAGGACTACTCCCGTCATTCTAGAAAATTATTACATAACATCTTAACATTTTAACTTGACAGATTTACTAGGGCTAAAATTAAATCTGAGAAAAGGAGTAGGTAATATAAGTTAGCGAGAAGTTAACAAACACAAATACATCGTCTCGTCTAAACATACATCATAATATATCATGCTTACATGCTTTATTAAAAGGTAGACAGAGTATCGATCATAAAAATCACGACGCCCCATACGACGAAGATTGGTAGGTAACAAGACGTAACAATGGTGTAATAATGATGTCACCGAAAACATAAAAATGTGAAAAGGCACCAAACTCGACAAAAACATAAATGTGAAAAAGACGCATAGTTCGACGAAGAAGAGTCGAGATCTAGAAGGGTAATAAATTTCACAGCCTTTCCTTAACCATAGATATAATGTACATTTTCGTCT
Source organism: Orthosia incerta (assembly GCA_948252205.1). Taxonomy (NCBI): domain Eukaryota; kingdom Metazoa; phylum Arthropoda; class Insecta; order Lepidoptera; family Noctuidae; genus Orthosia; species Orthosia incerta. The sequence goes on along the minus strand of OX411745.1, from coordinate 26,793,322 downwards.
ATGGACTCAAAATAATTTATTATTTTCTTTGATAATGATTTTTTACTTGTCATCTTGATTTTTTTTACTTAAAACTACAGTAAGCATCTTTATGTAATTTCAGGCTTCATAACATTGGCTGTACCTACATCACTCACTAACGTGTATCTAGACACGGTGGCCCAGCGCTAAGAAAGAAAATTTGTTTTAAATAAATAGACGCTAGGTGGCGCTACGCTTGTGTTTACCTAATATAACTTACTCCCAGTAAATATATCATTTAAAATAGTAAAAGTGTACAGTCTATCTCAAATACGTGTTAAAAGCTTGGAGATTTAAACATCCTAGCTGTGTTTATAGTTTGAACTTAAATATAAATAACATTTAGTGTTTATATACTTGTAAGATTGTGTGTGCCGTATTTCCATATAACGGCTTATACAATAAACAAAAGTGCAATTCAAGTGGATAAACTGTTTTGGTGACGTTTCTGGTGGCATTATCTGCAAATGTGAGTGCAAGATACTATATATTGGAGCATAAGTGTTAGACAATTTTTTATTCAAATTCTGCATATCATCTAGCTGTCAGAGACAGCTGGGAACAGCGACATCTGTCCTTACAGATTGGAACTACTAGAAGCCTCACTTCACTACATCGTAGATCATTTTGAGATCGATCATCGAGTATGAGTGGTTGTTACATTTGGCGCTAGGTGGCGTTGGTATTTCTGCAATATACACTTCCTCATAGTTATCATAATATCTTAATGCAAATATCTTCAAGCATGAATTCCAAATGCAATCATTGTGATCAAATTGTTGGAACGTTAGAGTTATCACTAAAATGCCATATCTGTGATGGAATGTACCACTGTGAGTGTCTCAACACCACACAACAACAGTACACAGGCTTTACTCGTGACCAAATATCACACTGGAAGTGTCTTCCCTGCAATAATATCACGCGCCGGGATCGCTCTAACTCGGCCACATTGAACCGCTCTGTCTACATCACTGCAAACCACGAAGACGCTATAAATATGTCTTGTGATAACATGGATCAACAATCCTTGTCACCGAACTCCTCGTCTAGTTCCACATCAACGATCGGCAGCGTTGCACATACTACCGCCAATGATAACCTGAGCGCATTCTCGCTGGAACTTAACAACACTTTAAAGGGATGGCGTAACGACATGGACCACGCTATGGTTGCGTTCACTGATGATATCAGGGGCACCTTGCGCGGCTGGCGTGAAGAAATGGAGAACAGCATGTCCAGATTCAACGATGGTATTAAACACACTATATCTGAAATAAAGAAGACTTGAATATTCTCCGAAACGAGCAAGAAGCTGAAGGAGTGCGTTCATACGGTTACTCAGGATGTTTCAGATCTAACAAGCTCGGTACAATTCCAGGCTGATGAGCATGCTTATCTTAAGAAACGTGTGGATATCATTGCCCGTAGCAGCTCCGACCAGTCGCAAATTTTATTCAACAACCTTGAACAAAAGATAGACTCATTAGAACAGCATGCGAGGAGCTGCAACGCTGAAATTTGCAATGTGCCTGAAAAGCGTGGTGAAAACTTACTTAAGCTAATGGAGGTAATTAGCAATACCATTTATTTTCCTATACCACAGAGAGACATAATATCCATCCACAGAGTTCAGCATGCCCAGCAGGCCAATAATCGACCGAAAAATATAATTGTTAAATTTTCTACGCGGATTATGCGTGATAACCTCCTGAGCGCCTTCCGCTTGGCTAAAGGCCTGAAAACTGATCAAATTGGGATATCAGGTTCACCGGCTAATATATACATAAATGAACATCTGACCCTGCGGACGAAGCAGTTGTTTCGGAAATGCAAAGATGCCGCTAAACAACATAATTTCAAATATGTATGGGTTAAAAACGCAACTATACTTGTACGTGAACGAGACGGAGTATCCTCCTTTGCGATTCGGTCAGTGGACGACGTCCGGAGGATTATTAGTGAAAATAAATGTCCGCCACTTGTTGCGCAAAATAACAACGCTTAGAGTTCACTATTGTACCGAAAAATATTGCCCCATACCACTTTTTACTACCACGATTGTATCTTTTATTTCTATGTTTTTTTTTAATATTTTGTTACCTTTTGAGTTCTGCTACATATTCACACTTCTAAAAGCTGAAACTGCAAGGGGTCTATTATTGATATATCTTAAAGAATTGCCTTTTTCATCATTTCAACACTTTGGATATCAGATTGTCTATCTTAAACCTCACATAAAATTGTCATATAATACTAAGTCTAAATTATGTATCTATTCTGGGATCGTATTGGAATTGTAATTTGCCCGCTTGTGCTACTGGGTAGCTGGTATTAAATTATTGTATCGCATAGCTTATACATATTACACACTTGCCCTTTTTTTGCTTGGCAGCCGTCTGATATTAACTCATTTATTTTCATTTATTGTAAAATACCGCATTATCTGTACATATGCTGCTACAATTATACTTATTATTACATGTAATACATCACTTTTGGAATGTTCATACGGTGTCGTCATGGCCAGGCGTTACTGTGTGACTGAGTTCGCTATTGTGTGTTGGAATTTTTTACAATATTTAATTTTTAATTTCAGTACTGTGTGTTGCATGATTGGATGCCTGATTGAACCTATATTGCTTTAAAATATGTACATGTGCACATTTTATCACAATGGCGGATAAGCGCCTATCTATCTACTACCAAAATTGCAGAGGTACGCGTACAAAATTGCAAACATTATACATGAATATTCTAAACAGTAATTACGATATAATTGTGCTCACTGAGACATGGTTAGTCCCAGATATAGCTGACAGTGAGTTCATTGATCAACGCTATGTTGTGTACAGGTGTGATCGAGACCGCATCAATACCAATAAACTTGACGGTGGTGGCGTACTGGTGGCACTACTAAGAACGCTAAAACCGACTGAGTTACGTGTCTCTTTATGCCCAGGTAACCTATTATCTCGTAGCCTGGAACATATTATTGTTGAGGTGCCTAGCACTAAATCCTCCAAACGTCATGTTATTAGTGCTGCATACATACCCCCTAGGACCTATACTACTATATATGAACAACACTCTGATAAATTGCAGGAGGTCCCGGCAGATCCAAATGTTGACTGTTTTTACCTATTAGGTGACTATAATCTTCCCGATATAACATGGAATATATCTAGCTCCATATATGGTTGTGGTGTTGGCGTCGGCTCTTCGATACCTTGTGATCAGCTAAATAATTTAATTACACTGCTCGATGCCTGTCAATACAATCATGTCGTAAATGCTAACGGTAAAATTCTTGACCTGGTGATATCGAACCACCCGTGTAAAGTTTCGGCCACTGTGACTCCTCTGCTTCCCATCGATGCACATCATCCACCTTTTATCTTTGATACGGCATTAAACATAGATATTGTTCCCATGAAAAAACGTCCTCTTCATAAATACAATTTTTATAAATCGGATTATGAGCAGATCAATCGTAAGATACATGCTACAAACTGGACAGAACTCCTTGTCCCTCTAAAATCCGAAGAGGCGTTAAACGCATTCTACAATAAGATTGATGATATAGTTAGTTAGTAGAACATACACCCCCATTAACACCCAGAGTTGCTGGCTTTCCGGTTTGGTTCTCAAAATCTTTGATAGGGTTATTTAGAAAAAAACAAAAGGCGTGGATTAAATGGAAGAAATTCGGTAATATTACAGATTACGAAAAATTCTCGCAGCAAAGAGTATCATTCAAGGATTTGTGTAATAAATGTTTCTCTAGATATATTCAATCTATTGAAGACAACATGCACACTAACATCAAGCAATTCTGGGTATACATTGCCAATCGTAAGGACAAGCCCGGTATACCGGCAAAAGTTGAATACAGGAACGAGGAATCGAGTGACCCTCAATCGATTTGTAATATGTTTTCCAATTTCTTTGCGTCTGTTTATGAACCGGTCTCTGCCACTTTGGCTCAGTGGCAGCCACCTCCTGACACCGCATCCAATGATACCACTGTGGCCGATCTTTATTTTGAGGAAGAGAAAATTATGGTAGAACTGAAATCCCTGGATCCTTCTAAGGGTCCGGGTCCTGATGGATTAACTGCGTTTTTCCTTAAAAATACTGCCACAGTAATATGTAGACCCCTAGCTATAATATATAATAAATGCATTGCTGAAGGTGTTATGCCAACGGTATGGAAACAGGCCAATATCACACCTGCGCACAAGGGAGGATCCAAGCGTGATGTTGAGCAGTATCGTCCTATATCTATTTTGTCCGCCCTGTCGAAGCTTTTCGAGAGGCTGATACACAATGAACTGTATCCCATACTTCATAACAGTATCATTGAACAACAGCATGGTTTCGTGAAAAAACGATCCACGACTACTAATTTACTGATATTCTCTAACGATCTGTTTGAAAATGTTGACAAGCGCATACAAGTAGATGCTGTATACACAGACTTCCGAAGCATTCGACAAGGTGGACCACGAACTGTTGTTGGACCGAATAGCCTTCAACGGAGTTCGGGGTAACCTATTGCGGTGGTTCATCTCTTACATTACTAACAGGTGCCAAAAAGTTGTCATTAATGGACACCACTCTAACATCACGTGGGTTACTTCTGGCGTTCCACAAGGCTCTATTCTCGGTCCCCTTTTGTTCATCATATTTATTAACGACATCTACAAATGCTTTCGCAACTCTAAGTTTTTATTGTATGCAGACGATCTTAAGGTATACAGACCTATCCGAAATATGCAGGATTGCTATCTTCTCCAAGAAGATCTGGATAGACTTAGTGACTACTGTCAAGCAAGCAAACTTCAATTAAGTGTATCAAAGTGTAACTACATAAATTTTACCAAAAACAGGAACGTTTTCAGGTTTGCATATTCCCTATGTGGTATCTCACTTAATAAGACAAACACTGTACGTGATCTTGGCATACTACTCGATTGCAAGCTCTGCCTTGACCTCCATATTGAGCAAATCGTAAGCAAAGCATATAAAATGTATTGTTTTATAATGAGATCCACTCAAGATTTCAAACGTACCTCCTCATATCTATGCTTATATAATTCACTTGTTCGTTCTCAGCTCGAGTATGCGGTAACCGTTTGGAATCCTTATTATAGCAAGTATATTGATATGATAGAAAAGGTTCAACATAGGTTTCTACGTGCAATGCATTACAGATGTCATAGATCATACCTAACCTACAGCCAGTTGCTCAGTAAGTACAAGCTTTTGACGTTAAGCTCTAGGCGTAAACAGTTGGAAGTAATGACACTTTATAACATTGTTCATAGTCAATTTAATTGTACTACCTTAAATGGTGTGCTTTGTTATGCGGTCCCTAGAACTGTACACAGACGTCGGGTACGGGCAGGCCAAATGTTTGCGGTGGCCTCCTGCCAATCTAACACTGGTTTACGTGCACCAATTCGGAGAATGGCAGCATCGTATAATGAGACCTTTGAACATATAGACATATTTACGTGCTGCCAGGCAAAATTTCGGAGACTTCTATATGAGACTTTGTCAACTATTTGATTTAATGATATGTTTTCTTTACTATGTAAGTTTTATTTTTATATAATTTTATAGACGTCGCACATCTGCGGGAGCTGTTGTGGCTGGGGTGAGTGTGTTTGCGATACTGTGTTTAATTTAAGATGTCATGTTAATTTTTAATAAAAATGCATATACCTGCACAGTTATTTCGCAATCACACTTACTTTGTCAGACTGGCTTTTTGCGGAGAGTGTGATATGTAATGCATGTATGGCTACTTTCTAGCGACCCATAGTTTTATTCATTTTTGTTAACCTGTGAACAGTGCTGTGGGCTGCATTATTATGTATACAAAACTATTTTATATTTCGAATGTTTTATGCTATAATGTAGTTGTTTACTGTTCCTTATTTTAATAAAATAAAATAAAAAATAAAATAAATCTCACTAGATGGCGCGACATGAACCAAATTGTTATTTAATTGTGTTTAAATTAACATTTTCTGGAACTGAACATAAAAATTGTATGTTCTTGTTTAATCAACTCTTCTAAGCACTCAATTATGGAATATTGGGTTCTTAATTCACATTTCAAAGATAATTTGAACGGATCATTTAAAATTGATGCCAATAGATGGCGCGGTTTTAAATGTCAGAGGAATTCCACTCTATTGATTAAATTTGTATTGTAACATATCATGAAGCAATGAAACTGTAAAAACGTGCATAAAATACTATAAAACAAATCTTCACTATATTTAAAGAAAAAAGTACTCATGCACCCTAGTAAACGAATAATAGTATATTATGCAACTAGTAAATAAAGGACGGTTTTAAAGCAAGGGCCATAGATGAATCACGAACAAGTAAAGGATTCTATCAACTGAATCACGACCGTAGGGATTCAAGTGTTAGAGTCCTGAGCGACGCGAGTGATTCATGGCCCTCGATATAAATCCGTTTTATTCAAGGGTTACATACTATATTTTATACCATGACTATGAGGAAAAGAAACATTTAAGCGAAAAGCACAAGGAATAATAATAAATAAATGTTTAATTACCTTCAAAATTTACAAATAATTTGAAAACTCAGGGTATCACATTTTTTGTAAATTTAATCTGAACTAGGTAACAGCATCTGTGTTTCAGGGGCCAGTGACCACCTCCGTTACGGAACATAATTATAGTTAATTAAACACCAATTCAATTAATATTAGAATTACAATCCAAATAAGTAATCACTAAACATCCCAGACTAAAATCAAAATCATGAAAATCATTATTGAAATCCTAAATATTAACAAACTGAAAATTAAATCGATGACGTAGTTTGAAAGTCGAATATTCTTTGCACAAGGAGGTTGAATAGCATTGAGATGGACGTCGAATATATATTGGTGTATTCTAAATTCAAACACCAAAACAGTGAGTAAAAGTGCTTTTTATTCACTGTTTACAGTGAATAAAATAAGCTTTTTAGAGGGGGAATGGTATAAACCCTTTTATTTGCAAGTCGCTGCTAACACCATTTAACTTTCGCTATTGAACGGAACCGAACGCGAACGATGTACAAAAAACAATCGGTTTAATCAAACGAAAAACGCTAACTAGCGTTTTTCGTCGGCGCGGTTTCTTTGAATGGGATAAGACATCTGAATGCTAGTATTATGTTATCTGTGGTCTTGATTAAGCTGTCCACCATTTGTTGAAAATTATACAACCAATAAGAAAATAGAAAAATAATAACTAGCCAGGTATGAGTCGGACCCGCGATCCGAGTGTTCCGAAGGATTTATGATTTTCGTTTAGGTTACTCTGTCAATTATGACTGAGGCCGCTTATACCTCAAAATATAAATTAATAAAAATATTCGTTACTATTTTTGAAACAAGAAAGAGTTTTGTTTTTTATTTTAGTATAATTTTGACAATTTTTTTTTTGTTACCTTTTTAAATATTTTTATAAAACACTTACAAAAAAAGAAAACATTTAAAAATATAAAAAATAGAGACCCACTGGTATTGGGAACAGGGTCCAAGCTACCGGCAGTCATGGCTCCATTTCTTCATTATTGCTGAATGATCTACATCGGACCCATGTCGGGCCCGGAAAAAAACGTTCGTGAAGCTCCTTACACTGCCATACCTCCCTGCGGTCGTTAGTGAGAGCGGGGTGAGTCACTTGTCTACTGCTACTACATCTCGATGCATACCCACCTCCCTCGGTGTGTAGAAAATATGCCCTGAGATTGCATATATCGCGGTTGTGGATGTTTTTGGCATTTAATTTGGCATAATGTGTCTGACAGCATTAGTGGTAATTTGAGCTTCATAATTAAGGGCCTACATGCGCTAAAACGGTTACTTTCTAAAGCATACTCCTTCGTAACGGCTAAATTAAAAGGTTTGAAAAAAATATATATTTGTTATTGACTCATGTACATTATTTGGTACACAAGGTTTTTTCGTGTAACTAATCGTTTTGCTATAAAAAAATAATTAACAACACGATATTTTTTCGCACCTTTTGGAAACTCCTCCAAAACGGCTTTGATATTTAAAAATATATTTAGGTAGACAGATTGGTGGTAAAAGGTTCTTTAGATTGTACTATGCTTTTTTAAAACAATCAATATTCTGCGAAGAAAGTCTTGCAAAGTAAGGTCCAATGTATATATTCTAGCTCTCTACATTCTACAGGGGCGAAGCCAGTACCGCGTTAGCATTGGCACGGGAAGGCTGTGTCGCTCGCTGCTCCGCCGGGCTATCGTCCGACTAAGCGCATTCGTACATGTTAGTGCAAATATATACTAAGTTTGTGTATTATTATGCGTTCATAGACTAGCTCGACGCAGAGAACCCAACATGATCGTGCGCGTACGCGTGTACTGACTGTACTCTTTATTGATGCTTTATATTTCGAGACTGGTTATATTGTGCATCATGAAAATTTATAGTAATGCCAAGACCAAGTAAATCAAGAAAAAATGCAGTACTAAGGGCTAAGAAAATACATGTTGTTTTGTAAGTACCTAATTACTTATTATACCTAAATATTGTCAAAGTACTACTTTAACTTTTTTATTATCTGATGTAAAATAGAATGTACTTTATAATTGTACTTCATCATCATCATCATCAGCCTATTAATGTTCCCACTGCTGGGACACAGGCCTCCTCTCTGTGAGAGGGAATAATAATCTCTGTGATAATTGTACTTACATAAAAACAATTACACATTTCCACGACTGTTTACTAATTTTATGTCATAATTGATATTAAGTTTTTACGATCTAGAAATAAATAAAAGAAACAAAAGAAATCGAAAGGCCATAATTCGACTAATTCTTAATTCCATTCAGGTAAATTTTAATAGTATTCTAGTAGTAGAAATAACATGATAGCGGTAGGTAAATAGTCAATTGTTTTATTCATATTTATAAATAGTACAAAACAAAGTCTGTCGACGTCATTTTTGTTTTTCCGCTAAATTTTTCTAAACCAGGGCTGTCCAAAGCACGGGCCGCATGAGGCCGGCGGCTAACATTTGTGCGGCCCGCGGCTTCTTTCTAATTTACCACATTTACGCAATCTTTTTTGGTATTTTGGTAAAATTACATTGTTTTACTTTTATGGTATCTCAAATAAATGAACTAAAATGTTTTAAATAGTTTGATATTGGTTAAATGATTAACTTTTCTTAGGTGTTTGTTTGTGTGGCCCTCCAATCTATTCAGTGAATTCTATTGGCCCGCGATCGTATCTGGTCTGGTAGCCCGGCAGCCTAATTGCGTAAGTGAATTCGGCAAGGCAAACGGTTTGACCCCATGAAAGAGTATGACAAATACTCTTTAAATAACAAGGTATTGCCAAAAAATATTGGTCTCTTTCAAAAAGAGTATCTTCACCAATGAAAACGTTCAATAATTTTTGGCAATACCTAATTATGTAAAGAGAATTTGTCATACTCTTTCATGGGCAACGAGGCGGTGTTTTTCATCGACAATGAGGCATTGGTCGAGTCAAAGCTCCAAAGCCTTGAACATTGCCAGCTTGTCGGTTTTTTAACGGTTGCATTTCGGGGAGTGTGCGATGGAATTGCATAATCTAATTCCGCCCAGCCCGTTTCATCATCGGACTACCAGACGTACGGCGATGCGCCATCGGTACATGGTGGACATCCCACCCATACGCACTAAACGTTTTGGAAATACTTTCATTATGCGTACAGCTAAGGAGTGGAATTCCCTGCCGGAGTCTGTGTTTCCAGATAGCTACAACCTCGGGGTCTTTAAGTCAAGAGTGAATAGGTTACTTCTAGGCAAGCGTGTAACACCGTCGACCACATCATCGCTTACCATCAGGTGAGACAGTGGTCGAGCGCGAGCCTATCTATAATAAAATAAATAATAAATATGGGGTCAAACCCTTTGCCTTGCCAAATTTGCTTATGCAATTGCAAACCACGCAACGGATTTGTCGCAAGTGTATAACCTTTTCAAGCTGCTAGGTGCCTCAAATTTTTTGTGTAATACTCTGCCAGTAAAACACTTTCAAAAAGTTTTATAGTGCGTAATCTCATAGTTTTTGAGAAAAAGACCTTGTTTAAATAATTTCTAACAATTAAGTATTAAAATTGACATAATTTACCACAGGTAATGAACCAGATAATCACACACAAGCACAAAACAAGAAATCAAAGAAGACTCAAATGAAGAGCAGAATAAGAAGCAAATAACGGATAATATTGTACGAGTTTTAGCAGAGCTGAAATGAGAAGGAGAATTATAATTTATTGATTTTTAGAATGAGCTGTGTTTGATTTGTAACCTGGATTGAAACTGTTACCACTGACATCATCATCGTCCTGCCTTTATCCCATGTTACTTGGATTAGGCGCCACACGTTTTCTTCTTCCATACCGTCCTGACATTGCAAAAAGATGTATATTATTGGTTTTTATCAATCTCTAAAATAAGTTTGTATTTAATTGAATTTTTCGATAAAATTGTGAATAACAAAGTTATCTTTAGGTTTGTAACCGAAAACAATCCATATCTCACAACCATTGACTTAAAAAAGTCACTTAGAAACATTATAATATTTTAATTATAGGATTCAATAATACGTCACACACCTTTTTTCATGGATGCATGCAACAAAATGCACTTCAGCATGTGAGGTACTTTTCTTTGTTACCCATTATTTAAAAGATGCTGATATTTGATTTTACGCGATTAATGTGTTTCGTTTATGAGGCATGGGATGTTTCTAGTAACAACCACAGAACTAACTATACTTACTACAATTTTTCGAGAAATTCTATGAAATACAAACTTGGTTAAATTTTTGTTGATAAAATCAATCCTGTACCTGTTCCTCCGTAAATATTTGTACGACTACGGAACTATTCACTGTCTAAATCTACGCAATGCAAATGAGGAACTCTATTCTCAAGAAAATGCTCGAAATCTGAATATCTGAAATGCTTTTTGAGGGTGGGATGAAAATGTAACTGTTGAAAGCTGAATCGCTCATGGTAAAAATAATTTGAAAGCGGATTTAACCAGATAAATGTATTTGACTTTATGCTTTATTGTTACCATTCCAGTTTGAGTTGTTTTTTAAAATAATTATTTTTAAATTACCTACTTAGTATATACATTTACAAATATAATAACTTAAAACATCTGTACGGAAGTAGGTTTTAACCGGTTGAATGCCGTAATCTGCGTTTCCGGTAATCAAGAGGTTAATCTAAACTATTTGGTATGACTTGACCTACATACTTAATGTAATAAAAAAATATGTCTATTAAAAATTATACGTATTATTTATTTACGGAATCGTAGGCAAAATACCACCGAACTAGTCGCATCTGCGTCTGCGTGTATTCTTTGATCACAGTCCGTGCGCACTATGTGTGCGTGAGCCATGCCGGTGTGTGAGTTTAGCTTTGCCGGGATGCTCAAGGCCATTGGCGCATACTTGCGCCTTAATGTATGTATAACGCGAGGGATATATCCGACCAAACTTAAGACTGCATTCGTAAAACCTCTATATAAAAAAAATAAAGAGATAAAACGGAATCCTATAGACCTATTGCACTTGTTCCAATATTCTCAAAGATATTTGAAAAGTACATATACCAACAAATTCACAAATATCTAGTAAGACAAGACATCTTCACTGAAGAACAAAAAGGCTTTAAAAAAAATAAAACGATTAATATGGCTATTTATGACCTCCTTAATAAAATAATTGCAAATGTTGACCTTAATGTACCAGTATGCTCAAAGCATTTGACTACGTGGAACACAATATTTTGCTTAATAAGTTAGAAGCCTTCAGTATACGAGGAAATATCCTACAGCTTATTGAATCATATTTTAAAAATGGGGACTATATTTCTTGTTACCAAAATTTATATTTGTCATCAAGTTGTATCACCTAAAAAATAGATCTATCGCCACGAAATATTTTCGTTCTCAGATAAACAAAAAGTGTTCCCAGGTATGCATCAACGCCATCTTGTATTGTGTGACAACATCGACTCTGCATATTTAATTCATTTAAAAAGTTAACTTTGAGTATTTGCAGTGGAAACTAGTTTAAACATTAGAAAGACCAGTAATTAGTGTGTGATAGTGTTATCCAGTGACTTAATACAACATTCTGGACTAAAACAAACAAAAAGTGTCTACTGTGTGGTTCAGTTCGAGAAACAAAGCAGTTTGACAAACAGTTAATTCGTGCGAAACAAAGTGTTTATCTCGAATTTAAAAACCTGCAAGTGTGTTCAGGACAATATTGGATTTGTCTGTGATATTAACTTTTGGTACATAAGATGTGAAAATAGAAACCAGTTAAAATTATACCGTTTGATCACAAAAATTATATAAAAAATTTTATTTGACTACCCACATTCTAACAAAATTGACGCGTAAACAGAAGAAGATTTTCGACTTGAAAACTTGAGTACGATTAATCTAGTAGTCCGTGCGGTCGACATAAATAACGCACACGGCGCGGCACTGGTTCGCATCTCAGTAAGTGTTGGACTTTTTGGATTTATACAACATTTTAACCAATATAAGTAGGATAAACGTTAATTGTAATAAAAGTAGGATGGCAGACAACTCAAGGCAATTGTTTGACAGCCTTAGCAGTACCAATACAGATTCTCAAACTGCCAATGTTACGTTAAGGAACAGAATCAACTCTGTTACCTTGACTAACAATTCATTTGAAGTTGCAGCTGAATTGTCAGGTAAAGAGGATGAATATACGTCGCTTTCTTCGACGGCCTCTCAGGAGTTAAACCGTAGCTACCCAGATTTATATTTAAAATCAAATGACGATGTGAAACAATTAAAAACCAGACTAAGTCAACTCGAAGAAAAGTTGACAATCGCAGAAGCTGATATAGAGAACTTGTTGTTAGAAAATAGTTCTCAAGCCAAAATTATCACCGATTACAAACTAAGAATCGACAAATTGACACACATTTGTACAAGCACATCGTCCAAAAAACCTGCGAATAAAATAAAACGCAAGTGTCTTATTAGAACCAAACTTGACTTTAAAAATACACAAACTCCCGTTCAACAAGCTGTTATAAACAAACTGCCGTCGGAAGATGGGATCCTAGTACCTACGGTGACTCAAGATGACATACAAGTGCAAGTTACCTTAAAGGGCACCACTAATTTGGACGCAATGACATCGACGAAACAACATAGTAAAGTTATAAGAAATGCTCATCAGAATAAACTATGCATAATAAGTGATAATAATGTAAATAATATATTAGAAATTGCCGAAAACACCTTTCCAAAGTATAAAATCTGTCACTATTGTATGCCAAAAGCGGGTATTGCAAACTTCCTTGAAACAGTGGACAAAAAATTCGTAAAGTACACTCTTAATGACTATCGTTTAATCGTCTTGGTGAAAAAGACTTCTTACTCTCTGAAAATTATGTAGAGCTGGTTGATCATAAAATGTAAACTTGGCAAGGTAATGCACACGAATGTCATTATATGTTGTCCTAATTTAAAATTAAAATGGAATACAAGTCTGTTCAATTCCAGAATTGAAGCTTTTAATCGACTCTTGTACCAAAGTAACCGGGTTTTAAGTATGCGTATACTTTTGATACTAATAAACGTCTTGATTATACGCAGGAAATGTTTTGTAAGTATACTGGGAAGGTTAACAATACAGCAATGGACAATGTCTTCAGGAACTTGAAATACTACTTAGAGCTTTTTAAACAGTCAAAACATAAATATGACTGTAATGTTATTATGACTCAAGCACATCAAGACAGTGGAAAGTGCCAGCTCAAACCTGGTACTATTTCAATAAAATGTCAATTCCAGGCCCGATTTCATCTAAAGTTGTAACTAATTATAGCTCTGTTATTGAAGACAGTGATCTTTTTCGTGCATGATTCAGTAACAAATGCAGTATGTAAACCGAACTTGATGAATAAAACTAGCTGTTTAAAGATATTCCATCAAAATTTATGTGGAATAAATAATAAAAAAATTGAGCTCGAACTATATATTGAAACTACTGGTATTCCTATAGACTACCTATGTTTAACAGAACATTTTTTTAAATCCACAATCTGCTCTTGTGTTTAATATTTCCAATTATAATTTAGTTTCATACAACACAAGGACGAACAAAAAAGGGGAGGTAGTCTAATTTTAGGACATACGATAAACAGTGTGAAAATATCAATTTTGTAAAAAAAATGTATAGATCAGATAGTTTTGAAATATGTGGTGTAAAAGATCTGGAAACTGGGTTATTTCTCTGTTGTTGCTACAGAAGTCCCTACGATAAAAAAAAATTAAGTTTTATGTCCAGTTTAGAAAAATTGTTGGAACATTTTATTAACAAGAAGTGCATTATATGTAGTGATTTTAATATTGACGTACTTGTTGAGACTAAAAAATCTGCTGAATTTTTAAGAATGGTGACATGTTATAATTTTCGGTACCTTCATTCGGAACAACGCACATTCGTGCTTAGATAACGTAATTACAAATCTTGCTGATGATGACATAGACCAGTGTTTTATTGATCACAATGGATTATCAGATGGTCATGGTGGACTATTTTGCAATGTCGTTCTTGATAAAATCAATAATAAATCTATAACATCTGAACAAACAATAGTAATTAAAAAACGAATTTTTAATGAAAAAAATAATGTAGCCTTTAAGAACAGTATTAATAATAAAAATCGGACTAACATGGGAATAAATAGTTTTATAAGCTGTCTTGGTAAAGTATTCCAAGATTGCTATCGAAATAAATCAGTTAGAATAAAGCCATATAAAAACACTACAGTAAAGTGGATTACAAAAGGGGTTGAAGTTTCAAGTAAGATGAAGAGAGTACTATGCTCAGGTACGCTAAATAATTCCAGTATAAAACAATACAAAAATAGCTTCATCCGAATTTATAGAAGCAAGCCAAAAAAGATGCGACAAACTAATCATTTGAAAAATTCTAAAAACGTAAAAATAGAGACATGGAATATTGTAAACCAATTCAAAATAGCTAAAGTGGTTCCAATATTCAAGAAAGGCACTAAGACTGATCCAAAAAATTACCCACCTATATCCCTTTTGCCAACCTTATCAAAATTATTTGAAAAAAATATTAAAACCAGACTGTTGTTTCATTTGAATTTGAATAATATAATCAATTTAAGACAATTTGGATACCACAAGGGCGTCGGTTGTTCAGATGCAATTAACATTCTTATAGATGAAATAATTAATAAATTAAATGACAAAACGAAAGTGGCTGGGCTTTTCATTGGCCTTAGTTCTGCTTTTGACACGATACTATGAATTATTACTAACTAAACTAGAATATTACGGTATCAGAGGTAAGGCCTTACAGCTTTTAAGATCCTACTTACAAAATAGATGGATGTATGTTAAAATTAAAAGAATCGATGACAATAATCATGAAGTCGTGCACACGTCTAACATTACAGACATAAAACGTGGTGTGCCTCAAGGCTCAATTTTAGAACCGATACTCTTTATTATTTTTACCAATGACTTGCTTAACTTTATGCACCACGTTAAGCCCGATGCAAAACTTGTTGTCTTTGCAGATGACACTAATATTATAGTTGGGGCTAATGACTTAAACGAATTGACCAAAAACGTAAATAAAAGCCTAGAAATTATGTGCGATTGGTTGACAGCCAATAATCTTATTCTTAATACAAGTAAAACTAACATTATTTTATTTAAGACGACAACTCGTAACAATGACAATATAAATGTACAAATTAAAGAAGACAAGATTGAATTAGTTGACAAAGTAAAATGTTTAGGGATAAACATAGACGTGTATTTAAACTGGAAACAGGAGCTGGCTGCTATTGACTCTTCCATTTCATCAGCGTGCTATGCACTTAGGAGTCTTAGAGATATTTTGGATCTCAAGCAACTAAAGGTTGTATATCACGCACTGGTAGAATCTAGAATAAGATACAGCGTCATGTTTTGGGGTAATAGCTATAGTTATAACTGTCAGAAGGCATTTGCCTTACAGAAACGTGCCATAAGGACTATAGTCAGGATCTCACAAAGAGACTCATGCAGAGAGCACTTTAAAGAACTGAAAATATTGACAGTACCAAGCCTATACATATTAGTAGTCCTATCTCACTTTGCTAAGTATATATATCAGTGTGAATCACAAGAGGAACGTAAAATTAGAGAAAGCACCAGAAGGAAGGAATTCAAACACAAAATGTCACCAAATTTCATTATAGCTAAACATTGCTACGGATACAAGGCGGTGGAAATATTCAATAGGTTACCGACTGAGTTAAAGTTATTAATTTATAGTTTGCACTTATTTAAAACCAAATTAAAAGTTTTCTTGTTGGAAAAATGTTTCTACTCAGTGTCAGAATTTATGTCAGTTAATGATAAATAGATACTTGCTATTATAAATAGCAGTAACAAATATTTTAATTAAATTTATTGGACATTTATTTAATACTAGCTGTGCCCGCCGGCTTCGCTTCCGTCATCTGCCTGCCAACCCTACCATACTTACCAGCCTGCCTGCCTACTCCACTTACTCAAAAATATACATACTGCATAACAATTTTTTTTTCTAGGGTCATTCTTTCGCGTAAAATCTTAACACCGCGATTCAGAAAATGACTTTAAATGCACAACGCCATCTATCGAATAGCGAGTTCAACTGTCCGAGTAACTGAATTGCGTGAGCTGTGTTAATTTTACTTCTTGAACACTTTAAATTCATCTAACTTTTGATAGAGTGAACCGATTGCGATGAAACAAAAACTAAGTAATTCTTCAAGATACGCACAATTTTTATGTATAAAAGTTATCTACATTGGTTTCGTACATTTCACGTGATGCGTGCACAAATAAACAGACAAACAGACAAAAATTCCAAAAATGCTAGAGATGGGTTCTGTTGTTTATCCTTTAACACCCTGGCTATTTTTTTTTGATTTTTTTTCGATGTACAAAAAATATTTTTCTACAGATTTATTATATGTATTGATGATGATGATTTTTTGACATATTTATTTTTACTTTTGACATTACATTTTGAAATCACAATATTTTTGTGACATATATACATATATTGTATTAACTTGACATTATAATTTTTTGTGACATATATAATGGTTTAACTCGATGTTTATTACTTGTGACATATATCGTATTAATTTGCAATTATAATCTTGTAATATATATTGTGTGAACTTGACATTATTATTTTTTGTGACATATATTAGTTTAAATTGACATTACTTTTATTACTTGTGACATATATCGTATTAATTTGAAATTATAATTTTCTTGCAACATATATTGTATTAACTTGAAATTATAAATCTTACTTGTGAAATGTACTTAAAGGAACAATTTACTTCTGACTGAGCGTAATTAAAGATAATATAGATATACTAGCATACCCAATAGCTGAAATAATAAACGACTGCGTCAATGAGGGCGTTTTTCCTGACCAATTTAAGTTAGCCAGAGTTCTACCACTATTTAAGAAAGGTGCTAAAACAGATCAAAGCAACTACAGGCCCATTTCATTGTTGTCGGTTCTATCCAAACTTTTTGAAAAAGTTAATAGGCTTTTTAATTTTTTTTATTTAAAAGTAAGACATTTGAGTAGTCTAAAAATAATTGACCGTAATCTGTTTGGATACCAAAAAAGTAAAGGGACACTGGATGCTATAGACTCCTTAGTTAATAACGTAGTGAATAAGCTGAACAATAAACTTAAAGTTGCTGGCTTATTTCTGGACTTAAGTTCTACGTTTGATACTGTAGAACATTGCATTCTATTGGATAAGTTAGAGCATTATGGTATAAGAGAAGATGTTTTAAAACTTTTTAGTTCTTATTTGACCAACAGGAAATAGTACGTCGAAATTAAATCACTTCTCGAAGGTGTGGAAGAAATTCATAAATCCAAAACATTTACTGTAACTAGAGGTGTTCCACAGGGTTCGGTGTTGGGCCCCTTTTTATTTATAATATTTCTTAACGATCTAACTGTATACATTAAAACCATTTTACCAGATGCAGAATTGATAATATTTGCTGACGATACGAGTGCTGTTATAGCTGCTGATAATATGGAAACCTTAAAGTGTAAATTAAATATATCAATAGCTGCTTGTGAAAGCTGGTTTTCTATGAATAATCTTAAATTAAATGTAAGTAAGACAAAGTGTATGATATTTAGATCTACAGTTAGGAACAAAGCTTTGATAAACGTAGAATCCTTAGGCAGGAAAATTTATATAGTAGAAAGCCTAAAATTTTTGGGGGTGCAAATAGATTATTTGCTTAGTTGGAAGCAAAAACTAGATTCAATTACGAATACAATAAGCAGTTCGTGTTATGCGATCAGATCACTGAGGGATATTTTGTCTATTGCCCAACTTCAAGCCGTCTATTTTGCTCTAGTTGAATCTAAACTTAGATACAGCATAAAATTTTTGGGAAATAGCTATAAATATAATATTAAGGCAGCCTTTACTATACAAAAGCGAGCATTAAGAACCATGCTTCGTTTAAATCAGACAGAATCATGTAAGGAGTATTTTAGTAAACATAGGATTTTAAAGGTACCGTGTCTTTATATTTTAGTTCTCCTTACTCATTTAAACAAAAACTTAAACGAGTTTGAAACAGACGAAGAAAGAAAAACTAGAGTAGATACTCGAAGAAAAGATCTTTCTACTATTCTGCAGGCAAAGCTTAATGTTGTCAAACACTCATCACGTGTGCAGTCTGTCAATCTGTGTCAATCTGTCAAATTACCAGCGGAATTAAAGAATATTCAGAATGTGAACATTTTTAAAAATAAACTCAGGACTTTGTTAATCAAAAAAGCCTATTATAGCAATTTTGTAATGACAAAGACCTAAAAACTAGTTTTTTAGAACTCTTTTGACTTTGTTATAAATGTTTTTTTTGTTTGTTTTGTACTTAATATTTGACATTAAATGTATTTTTGTAGCTTTTTGCAAGGGACTTTGCTCTGTATCAATAAGAATTAATGTTAGTAAAGTTAGTATATTTTTATTTATTTTTCTTATTTGGATAGATGTTCTAACTTCGTTGATGGGTGAGGAACGAAGTTACTTATGTTACAATTGTTTATGTTGCTTCTTTTTATGTTTCTATTGTGCAAATAGTTCGACACAAATGTAATGTTTGTTATGAAATAAATAACTTGAACTTACAACTTAACATTATAATTAGTTCAACTTAACTTGACATTATAATTAGTTCTTGTGACATACTTCGGATTGATTTGGAATTGATTTTTGTGACATACACGGTATAAACTCGACATTGTAATCTTATCTTGAGGCATGTATGGGATAAATTTGAAACTGTATAATTTTCTATTGGAACATATTTTAAATTAAATTGACCCAATTTTCTAATAATTTAATTTACTTTCAAGTGTATCATAATAATTCTTTTATTGTAATTTTAATTAAGTAATGTTCGACACAATGTAAATTGTTTGAGAATAAATAAATGTAATGAAATGAAATATGAATTATCAAATTAATGTTAATATATGTGTAAAATAAGAGAAGGATTACCAATAAAATTGTAGTGCATTAGATGATCATATAAACTTCGTTCTTATAATAGCACAAAGCTATTATTTAAGCAATAAAACTAATTGCTTAAATAATAGCTTTGTGCTCAGAATGAAAGATCTGTCACCAAATAAGTCGATTATCGATTCCTGACTGCTTTTATCTCGTTTAGTTATTAAAATAATAGTATACGTTACCAATTTAACACATCAATTTATAATTTTAATGAATAAAAAAAATATGTTCAAACAGGCGGAGACAAATTGGTGCGCTTTAAAAAATTGACCAATCCGGCCTCAACGATGGGTCGTAGTTCAATTCAATTCAATTCTTTATTGCATATCACATGTGTATAACAAAGATCTTATAACAGTAGTATAGTTCACATGGACCCTGTCGGGCACAGCAATTTATTTAGGAATAAATACCTAGCTTATTATAAATTAATTATTATACCTAGCTGAAAAATTACAATGCAAGCTTTAAATGTAATTAAATTATGCTATAGAATGACAATTATAAAACGATGAATTTCAATTAAAGTTTAGATAAAAGTGAAATAAAACAATAAAAAATGGCAATGTCAACAAAATAAAATAAAACAAAATACAATATGTCAATACGTTGGGCACAGCAATTTAGAATTTTATCTAATAAATACATAGCATAAAGTTCAGGAAATATAATTTTGAATAATTTTACTTAAGTATTAACTGTAATTATAATTATGATGCCGCAGAATAAATTGTAAAATAAAATAGATGTCTATAGATGTGTATTAGTTAAGTCCGATATGGGAGCTTAGGGAACCCCGACACGGACAGGTTAGGTTCGAAGGGGAAAACGGGAGCTCAAGTGAGCGAGCAAAGCGAGCGAACTCATCTCCCGCCATCTCCTTCATGTTAGGTTATTTTAGACCCTGCATTCAGAAATATACTCTGTTATATAGTTTTTTTTTAATATATGATTTATTGGTGATGGTGATCTCTTTAAATTAGTTTGCTTAAATACTTATTAGGACAAACCTATTATAATCCATCCAAAAACATTTATTTGGTACTAGACCCTATATCTCCATGATTTTAGGTGATTTATTGTTGATCTCCATGATTTGTAATAATTAGATATGGTTTTATTTTTTTGGGGAAACTCAACAAATAGGGAACTCATATTTAAAACCCAAAAAAAGTGCATCAGGGCAATGTTTAGGTTGCATTGCACAAACACCTAAACACCTGTAAATCTTTCTTTATTAAAAACAATATACTAACTTTACCCTGTATGATTTTACCATATTTGAAATTGCAATATTTGTGAAAACCAATCCAAAACTTTTTCCCAAGTTATCCGATAGAAATGACCGAAGTCGACGACACAATATGTTAAGCTCGAGACTATGTAAAACAGCACTGATGCGAAATAGTGTTCTTTGCATGGTACAAGTATATACCATATACCAGAATCCATTAAAATGTTGAGTATTAACTTATTTAAAAGACATTTGAAAAACACTCTAGTAAGTATATCCTATTATAATATTTCAGAATTTCTAGAGGAAAGAATATAGCTATATTTTTTAAGCATTGTGTAGTAATAGTTACTTTTTATTTATACTTATGACGAAATTTATGATTGCATCTTTGACATTTTTTTTTTAGTTTATTGGTCTTTTACATGACATCATTTAATTGTTCTATCAGACATCAACATTCAATTATATTAATTATTTGTTTAACTAATTGATCATTTACAAATTGACATTAAAAATATTATTTGACATCTAATTTTTAAGGTTAACTTATTATTTGACATCTAATGTTTAAGGTTAATTTGCAATCTATATTTTAATTGTTTTTATTTAATTTTCAATTAATGTTTTGCATGTATTGTTTTTTTTATAATCTATTTATGGTATATGCAATAGAAGTCTAATATTGGCTCTTCTTATAATTTGATAGCCAATGATTTAATGACATTTGCTGATTCATTGTTATTGTAATTTGCTAATGATATTTGTACGCTTCACAGCAAAACAAAGAGAATCTACGTTATATTGAAACATCTCACACACCATGTATCACCTATGTTTACAAATAAAGATTCTGATTTAAAAAGCCTCGGCCTCCACACTTCTGCGGGATATACAAACTTATGACTGACGATCGTGGGTGATGCATTCGATATGCAGTCAGCAGTGTACGAACCCGCCTATCCAGGGCGTCCATCAATACCCATGCATGCATGATCCAACCGTTGAAGGGGCGCACCTTGTTTCCGCTCGAAAGAAGGCTATTGAATACTTTCTCCAGGCGGCCAAAGATGCGTTCCTTCAACGATTGATTAATGTCAGTAACGTTGATACCTAACGCTTCCGATATACCCAAATACTTATAGGTTTCGTTTGGAGAGAGGGATCTCAGGTTTATGGAATCCGTTAGTTGAATGCCTACGGATTCCACAATCTCCCCTCGCTTTACATGCACGACCGCACATTTGTCCACACCAAACTCCATCCTGATGGCTCTACTAAAAGTTTCAGCTACCTTCAGTAGCTCTATCAGCTGAAGATTGCTGGGGGCAAAGAGCTTTAGGTCGTCCATGTAAAGGAGGTGAGATATAACCTGACCACCTCTCTTAAACCGATAACCCAGCCCTGAATTCTCCAGCAGCATGCTTAGAGGATTCAGGGCTAGGCAACACCAAGGTGGAATCAAATTATCGCCCTGGAATAAACTTCGCTCGATCCTTACAGGTTCGCTATTCCTCTGGATATTTTGACATCCTGGATAGCGAATGACTGAGCTCCATTGCCATATACACGTCATCAGGAAGGTGCGTAGAGTTATATCTATTTCATACAATTCTAGCAGAAGAAGTTTATTTCGGAAATTCGGAGATATACACCATAATTCTTCAATAAATGACGGCAAATCTCTCGGGATTGCTGCAATCGCATGTTTGTTTTTTGTTTATACCGTTTCACAACATACCATCACGCCAGTATGCTCTAAACGGGTACGCAGATGTGTACAGCTCTCCCTGGTAAACTCCTCCACTCCTGCGGGCCCTTGCCCGTTTTGGGTAACGTCGGAATTGCCGGATATGCACCCTTACCCATTTTGGGTAAATCGTGTCCGTACTTGCTTTATCCATAATTTGTGTCACTAAACCGTCTGTGGGTGTTGCATCTCTATTTAATCTTTTGGTTTAATAGACAAGTATGAAAAAAAAACCCCGCTGGTCTTTGGATCCGCCCGAGACAGTGATATTTATTTTTTAAATCAGTGCACGTCCGGTCGCCATTCTCCGACGCCATTCGACCGCACAAGGGTCCGCGCTCAAAGTTTTTTTTTTTTTTTGTGGCGTTTGTTTTCTAGTGAAAAAAACGATGGATCGATAAGTGTTGAACTGTTTTTACTAGTTTATTTTTTGTACTTGGTGTAAATTCCAGCAGAAATACGTATTTAAAGAACGCCGTCGGACAGTTTTTTTGCGTTTGTTGTTGTTTTGGTGTCGTTGTAAAATTTGTTTTGTTTTTTTGTGTTTTTTTCCAATTTTACTAATGAAACTGTTGTTAGTAACAATGCTACGTTAACTAAAAACAGAATAAATGCATTTAATTGAAGTGGTAATGATCCAAATTCGAATATAGTGAAAAGTAAACATTAGACCCATTTTGGGTATTTGCACAGATGAACGTCCTTTTTCTGTAAATAATGTGTGGTTTTTTGAATTTCTTTGTTTTTTTAGGCAACATGCCCTATTATTGTGTTTATTCATTAGTAAATATCATTAGCACGTGGACTGTGAAATAAAATGCCAAACAAACAAAAAATAAACAAAAACAATCAAAGCCAAATAAACAAAGGCCGTCTTCATGGCTCTTGTTACGCGGTGCTAATTTATGAGGATCGCCGAGACAGCATTGACCCAAATCAACACTGCACACGGCTCAACCACGCAGTGCAGCGTCAGCAGAAACGTGCCGCGCGATAAGGACAACAGCGACTTCGCAATATCGGAAACGCGGACCCAAATTCATATTTGATTCATACTTCGAACATTGTCAACCTCTTAGAAATAATTAACTTGTAACTTTTAGTATAATCAAATTTTATTAAATACATTTTGCTTTTTTTTGGATCCTCCGGCTGTAGCCCACGTAATTCTCTTTTTCAAGTGTTTACATTGTGACTCATATCTCGTAAACTAAATAATTCTAACAGCTAAACACTGTGTGTGCGATAAGACTATGTACCAAACTATGTAATACAATAGCATTTAAGCCACTTGACCTACAGAGTTCACAGAGCTGGAGTGTAAACATACCCATTTTTTGTGCCGAGCCGGCGGGCGCGCCATTGGGCCATTTTTCTTGCGGCATAATTTTTTAAAGTGTGTGGGATGAAAAAAATGTATTGGGAGGTGTGTTATTTTCATTGATTATTGTGGAATAGGGTGTATTTACGCAAATAAAATTAAAACTTTTTGAAATTATGGTTTGTTTTTTTTATTTTTATCTACTTTTTTCTCTATTTTCATAGGAGACCAAACTATACTGCTGGCATCCCCGCAAAGACTGTCAACGTTCATACCACTAAAATTGCGCTGCATGAGAATTTTGGCTTTAGCCATAGGTGGTAGAATTTTACAAGAGAGAAAAATTTGGTCATGACATAAAAAGGCTCGGCTGAGCATTGGCCATGCTTAGCAACGCGATCAGGAGAGGAGACAGAAATCAAGTTACGAAACAAAGGAGTACAGTTTGGAAAATGATGAGTCGCTCTAAGCGGAAGAATGGAAATATTACTAGAAGCCGAAATATTAGTCAGGGAAGACGAACGATGGTCATTCTTCAGGAGAAAAGTATTAAAATCACCCATGATTATGCTATGACTGTAAAAAGGGATTAATATTTCTAAGAGCTTTTCGAAAGATTAAAATAAATTGATGCGTAAAGAGGGACAGTAATAAACACCAAAAAGTAATTTTGAATGATTTAGTTCGACCTCAAGAAAAAGATGTTCACCAGCATTTAATGGCGGTGGATCCGCTGACACATTGACATTTGAGAATGGAATGTATGTGCGGAGATATATGGCACCACCACCACCAACTGCTCTGTCGTTTCTTATGAGCACGAAGCCGGGAAAAGAGTAGCTAGTTGTAGGGAGACAGAGTTTAAGCCATGACTCGGAAATAAGAAAAGCATGAATGTTTTTACAGTCAAAACTTGCCAGCATATCATGGCAATGAGCCGGAATTCTTTGAGTGTTGATATATGTCGGGTTAATTCAAAAGTACGGACGTCAAAACAAATCACAAGCACGCCCCTAGCAGCAATCAAGAGCAATTACGCATTGGCGCGCTTTTATAAGCACTTGCGTGGTGCGAAATAGATCAGTTGAGTACTGACAGCCGTAGAGCTAAGACGTCGTAGAATCGGTGTCGATCCGTAATATTAGTAAGCAAGAATGTAACTTGTATCTATTTGAATATACTCAGTGTATCGAATAATTTGTGTGATTTAATTTCACGATTCTACCCAACGACCTGCCCACACACGATGTCTTAACCTAAGGGAATACATCCTGACTTCCCGATGGTTTACATCTATCGGCCAACCTTGATGCGACATCAGAATTGGGATTCGGTCGTTCTAATGAGATCACACGTAAAAACAAAGCTAGTGAAAATGGCGTTTACATTCTTGCAAAAAAAATCGCGGTGTCAGTAGCGACTACCCTCAGTATTGAATAATGAAAAACCAGTCCGGAGTGGAACAGAAAGGAGGTTAGCAACAACCAAAGAGCTGGACAGGTCAAGGCAGAGCTTGTGGACGTGTGGATAGATCCATACACACGGATCTTTATCCCAATCTGGTGAGTCGTTTTCATTTGTTATGACAAAGGCCAAGAGTGTTCATTATTCAAAATTCTGGTGTTGTGTACGGTATGGCGGTCAGTGGATCGTCGGGGCGGCCCGTGTCAGGTCATAATTTCATGTTAGTTATCGCTGATCAAGTTTTAGTGTTCCTGAAGAGTTATTATTCTACTATCACTGGTAATAGTCCTTAGCTGGCTATTATTGTTTGGACTTTAGAGCGATGTAGTAGCATTGCCGTACCAAATACATCATTCTGGAAATTATGATAATTCCTAACGAAATTATTAGTTTTGAGTTAATGGAATTTGATTATGAGGTTTCTATGCTTTTTCTTTTCAAGTTGTAACGTTGAATAGTAACGGTCAACGTTCCTGACTAAATCACCATAGCAAACTGCGGTATAAACACGCACAGATCAACAAAAATTATAACAAGAACCTTACAACCTGATAATTTAAAATAAGTAACAAACACATTGTAGGCGATAATACTAATAGGATAAATTAAACCTAATATCTATCTACCTACACATTATTAACGAGATATTAGAAAAAAATCGACTAGTCATTGCACTACGTTTCAACTCGATGACTTCCCGTGTGGCGGTAGTAACACATATATATGTCGCATCAAGGCTGGCCGATAGATGCAAACCATCGGGAAGTCAGGATGTATTCCCTTAGGTTAAGACATCGTGTGTGGGCAGGTAGGTGGGTCAATCGTGAAAATGAAATCACACAAATTATTCGATACACTGAGTATATTCAAATAGACACAAGTTACATTCTTGCTTACTAATATTACGGATCGACACTGATTCTACGACGTCTTAGCTCTACGGCTGTCAGTACTCAACTGCCCTATTCTGCTGTCCCAACTACGCAAGCGGTTAGAAAAAGCGCGCCAATGCGTAGTTGTTCTTGCTTTGCCGCCAGATGGCGTGCTTGCGATTTGTACTATTGACTAAACCCGACATATATGTAAAAAAATAATTATTAAGAGTCATGACAACTCGGGCTTTTGTCAAGGCACCGGACGGCATTGACGATCGGACACCTCAACTGTGTACACGGATACTCGCTCCATGGTATCATTACCTTATACCTAGCGTGTCATTTTTCGTGTATCTTTTTTAATAAAAAAAACAGTCGAAATCAATAAGAACACCGAGTGTGTTGATTGTAAATAAAACTAAATTGAGGTTTAACCCCGTATTGGGTAAGTGTTGACAATCATTCTTATGCTTAATCATGCTGGTTACGGTTATTATTATGATTTCTGTTGGTGTTTAGTTAGGTACCTATTGTTTTGTATTTTCTTTAGCGCTTACCTGCCAAAAGTGTTTTTTTACGTTACAAATTTACAATAAAACTCACTAGAGCTCCGGTTCTGATTGTGACAAGCACACATTCGCCTTGAGCGCCGTGGTACATCTTCTGCCCTACGCTTACGCAGTTGCGGTCACAATCAGACAAGGATAAGCCGGGAGACAAAGAGACTGATATGACGATTGGAAAATTCCAGGGTCCAAAGTTCCGGTTTAACTACCAGGGACCATCATAGGAGGAACCTGCCTGAACCTCGAATCATCGTCAGATCTGCGGGACGTCTTCCTGCTGGCGCGTAGTCCTCGGCCTTCCACGTCATCGTGACCGTTTCTGCTGCCAGGCCAGGATAGTACCAAGCGCCTACCTCCATAGAAAAAAATAAATAAATAAGAAACGGATTTTTGTACCTGCGACCCTGTTATTAAATTTTATGTAGTTAATGCTACGTGTTATTTCTCTCTATTAGATAATACCCGCAAACGCTACAAAGTTGAGGTTAAAGTTTTTAGATAGTTTGGGCCTAATATGTGGCATCGTTAATTGCGACTTAAAATGCCACTGACGCTATGGCATTGGATTTTCTAAAGCCCATATACCTACCTGGCCACTTGGGACACTGTAATGTGTTTCATGTTTGTGACTGGGACTCTGCACTCACATTTGGTGTCTACAATAAACCATTTTGCTGTCCCGGTTTAGTTTACTACACCGCTGCACTGGTTAATTTCCATCAAAGCTGTGTATAGTTAAGGGTGCGGCGAACAATGAATTGTCCATACAAACGTAATACCTAAATCATTTGTAAGTTCAGTTTATTTCCACCATATTATGCTGATATTCGGATTTAGACAGTATTTATCTAGGTTCGTACGTCTTTATTTTTTCAAAATACTTACCTAAAATGAAGTTTAAGCGAATTCCATTTCGTACATTTTTACAGCGTAAATTACATGTTTTCTTATTGATTTTTCTGTACTATAAAAAACAATATCTATTATAAGCAGAACTTATTGTTGGTAGTGGTGGTACCTACCGATTAATATAAAAGCGCGCGCTCGAGCGAGTATCGCCCCTTTTTATCCTGAGTCGTCGCACGGTAAGGTTATCGCTACCTTCGCTACTTTGCAGTAAGTTCGTTCCATATTGTGCTATTTGGGTTTTTGTGTTATTGGTTCTCGTTTTGAATATAAACGGTTGTTTGTGATTGCTCGAATTTTAATGATAACTTGAACTATTGTTAAAATTAAGTCTATCTTGAAATAAATTCGTTTTAGTTTGTTCAAATTGTTATTTTTATTTGTTTTTTTATCCTGGTCGCTAAAATCAGAAGTTGGATTCAGCTCATTTGCTCATAATTATTAGCCTTGTTACCTGCACAAACGGCCGTTGATTTCAAATAAAAATGCCACTTGAAGAGCTAGTTAGAACGCCACTTCGCTTTGAGGGTAGGCGTAGCCGTCGCAGTGAATCGCGAGACCATAAGCATGGTTCACGATCACCACACGGTAGGACTCGTTGGCACCGTGATTGGACTCAATCACGGTCACGCCATAGTAGAAATCGTTCGCATTCGCGTCGTGACAGGACTCACTCGCGTTCACGTAATGACATAACTCGTTTACGATCACATCGCAGTCGCTCACGTAATGGTGTTAAGCGAAGAACTTATGGTTCAAATAGTGGTTCACGGTATCAGTGATGTACAGGTACGTGCAGCCGCTATCAATGCTGACCTAACGTCAGAATGCCTAGTTTCCTTCTTGGTTAATTGTGTAAAGCCTATTCGTAAGTCTGATAATCGTAACCCAGAAAAATCGGGCGTAAAAGGCATAATTCTAACGGTTCTAGTAAATCTGAAAACAAATGTTTTAATTGCGGCCAAACAGGGCATCATAAAGAGAAGTACACCAAGAGGCGTAATATCAATGATAAAGACGGTAGAAGTAATAATGCTAGACAGATTGATTCTTTCTGTAAGAAGGTAGGGCTAATAAAGATTTGAATTTTGAATTTGTATCGGCGGTAGTAAATTACTTTTCCGGTTCACGTAAACAAATAGTGTTCTTTGAAACTGTTAAGTGATAAAGAGTTTGTTGCTCGCGAATATATCAGCTTGAGTCTAATAGTTAGTAATATCGCGCTTGAAATAGATTTTGTCATAGTACCCGCGTCGTGTATGAATAAACCCATTATCATGGGGACTGCCGTACTAAATCGCGATGGTGTCACGTTTATTCGCACAAAACATGGACAGTACTTGACTCATGTATCGGATAAGGTACTAAAAGTAAACGCTGTGAATGTTGTGTTGTTGTGTTGTGTGTGTGAACCTTACAATAATAAATACACCTCACATAGTAATATTAGTCGTGGTCAGGTAAGACCGAGCTGTAATAAAGAAAGTGTTACTTGATCCTCTATCTATGAGATGAGTCGACAAAGAGCTTCGGGGTGGCGGTAAGCCTCCTCGTACTTTTAACCTTGATCTAAGTTTTTGCAGAAAACAAGCCCAGTCGACAGGCAAGTTCTAGCTTGCGGGGCCCGCCCGTATGGCTCCTTCACTACGCATTGAAGAGATGTGCTGCGTATGAACTGCTGCCGCACCTGATCGGTGCCTGTGCACTGCCGCACCTGGTCGGTGCCTGTGCACTGCCGCACCTGGTTGGTGCCGTGCACTGTTGCGCCTGGTCGGTGCCGTGCACTGTTACGCCTGGTCGGTGCCGTGCACTGTTGCGCCTGGTCGGTACCGTGCACTGTTGCGCCTCGTCGGTACGTGTGCGCTGTTGCACCTGGTTGGTGCCTGTGCACGGTTGGTGCCTGTGCGCTGGTGCACCTGGTCGGTGCTTGTGCGCTGCCGCACCGGATCAGTGCTTGTGAGCTGCCGCACCGGGTCAGTGCTTGTGCGCTGCCGCACCGGGTCAGTGCCTGTGCGCTGTTGCACCTGGTCGGTGCCAGTGCGCTGTTGCACCTGATCGGTGCCTGTGCGCTGTTGCGCCTGATCGGTGCCAGTGCGCTGCCGCACCTGGTCGGTGCGTGTGCGCTATTGCACCTGGTCGGTGCGTGTGCGCTATTGCACCTGGTCGGTGCGTGTGCGCTGTTGCACCTGGTCGGTGCGTGTGCGCTGTTGCACCTGGTCGGTGCGTGTGCGCTGTTGCACCTGGTCGGTGCGTGTGCGCTGTTGCACCTGATCGGTGCCTGTGCGCTGTTGCACCTGATCGGTGCCTGTGCGCTGTTGCACCTGATCGGTGCCTGTGCGCTGTTGCACCTGATCGGTGCCTGTGCGCTGCCGCACCTGGTCGGTGCCTATACACTGCCGCACCTGGTCGGTGCCTGTGCACTGCCGCACCTGGTCGGTGCCTGTGCGCTGTTGCATCTGGTCGGTGCCTGTGCACTGTTGCACCTGATCGGAGCTTGTGCACTGTTGCACCTGGTTGGTGCCGTGCACTGTTGCACCTGGTTGGTGCCTGTGTGCAAGTGTAAGTGCTAGTCGCTGTGGTACTAGTCACTCAGGCGTTCGTCGCTTGGCGTTTGTCGCTACACTTGATCCTTTTGTCCTTTTGTCATGTATGGACATGGCCTGCATGTTGGACAGGCTTGCACGTATGAATACGGTCTGCGTGTCAGGCATTTGCTTTAAGTGTAAGTGCTAGTCGCTGTGGTACTAGTCACTCGGGCGTTCGTCGCTTGGCGTTTATCGCTGCACTTGATCAAAGTTGTCCTTTTGTCATGTATGGACCATGGCCTGCATGTTGGACAGGCTTGCACGTGTGAATACGGTCTGCGTGTCAAGCAGCTTGACGTATGAATACGGTCTGCGTCAAGCATGTTTTACCTTTTGCTTAAGTGTAAGTGCTAGTGGCTGTGGTACTAGTCACTCAGGCGTTCGTCGTTTGGCGTTTGTCGCTACACTTGATCCTTTTGTCCTTTTGTCATGTATGGACATGGCCTGCATGTTGGACAGGCTTGCACGTATGAATATGGTCTGCGTGTCAGGCATTTGCTTAAGTGTAAGTGCTAGTCGCTGTGGTACTAGTCACTCGGGCGTTCGTCGCTTGGCGTTTATCGCTGCACTTGATCAAAGTTGTCCTTTTGTCATGTATGGACCATGGCCTGCATGTTGGACAAGCTTGACTTATGAATACGGTCTGCGTCAAGCATTGTTTCAGACGTGGAAGATTGACCTTCACCCATCAGATAACTGGATGAGACATATTTTTTATCAAATATAATTTAGTAACAAACATGCTTTTGATAACTTGCCTATCGAAAAGTGTTCTTAGCTATTTTTAATTGAATTAATTGAAATAAATTTTTTTCATCACCATCACTCATTTGATAACCGAATGAATTTCATCTCAACTGATAGTTTTTAACACACAGAATATGCCTAGGTAGGCTTGCCTACTTATTTCTGTTCATGGCTACTTGGCAAGCAGATGTGAACAGGTAAGTCAATATAGGTAACTACACCGATCTGATAACCAATCCAAATGGATATCATAAGTAAGATATTTTAATTACAAAACCAATCGTATATGCTTGCCTGCAAAAAATCGTACATGAAATATTGTTGCCAAGCTATAAAGTTTTAGAATTGGAGCTATTTGATAGTTGCGAGAGAGAAAGTAGAGCGTCCTAGGTCCGTGTGATAGAACAGGATACAACATAGCAGATGCACTCTACCTAACCGTTGAATGTATCTGAGTGCGCATGCTCGTGTACAGTCGTAATATTCGAATTATAAACTTCAAAACAAGTATAAATTGACATACTTTATAAATACAACACCCAAATTTAAAAATAGAATTGAAAAATTGTTTTATTTATTTATAATCACCAATTATGAACTTTAAAACATTCGCGTTTCATAATTGAAAAAACAATATATCACGGGAATTTGACGCGATGATTTCGATTATTTATTTACCTATTTCCCCGACGCACATAGGGGTATTTGACTCAAAAATACGGACAATATTATTTTGTGGTCTTAAATGACATATAAGCTCAAAATAGTAATATGTATAATAAAATTGATTTTTTACTTAATGGGGTTTGGAAAATGGCAAAGAGTGAAACGTATTTAAGCTACTTCTTCAGGAAAAAGTGTAATAAAACATTAAAATACTTGATAAAATGGTTTATATACAAGATATAATGATTCAACGGATGATTCCCACTCGTCTCCATAAATATAATTATTAGTTTCATCGATATCTTCAGTAATTTCAACTTCTTCATTTGATGCCTCAACTTTACTCGGCAATAACATTTCCATGGCTGCTGCGCTAAATGGCCTTGATATTTTCGGTAGTTTAAGCCTTATGCTACTCATGAAGGGATCTGACGTTAGGAGCAACCTGTTTAGAACGTCTTGGTTGCATTGGCAACGCCACTTCTATTCAAGAATTGTGCGTGAAGCGATTGAAATTAAAAAACACAAAACGTTCAATCGGAATGATTGTTACAAATTATCCACGGCGTGGAATCCAGTGATTCAAAAAACATTACCTCGTTTTGTGCAGTCGGCGATCTTACAGAATAAGGACACGGTCAGTGTTGTGTGTAGAAATGTAGAGAAAATAAGAGAGAAAATAAGAAGATAATGATGAGTGAGAATGTTGTGTGTATGTTGCGGGCAGAGGAAGAATTTTCTGCCCCAACGGAACCAGTACACCGAGATACCAGTCTCCCCGGGACCACGGTCGTTGCAACACGGCCGAAACGTCGGGTGAAATAGGTAAATAAATAATCGAAATCATCACGTTAAATTCCCGTGATATACGCGAAAGTTTTAAAGTTTATAATTGGTGATTATAAATAAATAAAACAATTTTTTAAATTTGGGTGTTGTGTTTATAAAGTATGTCAATATAAACTTGTTTTGAAGTTTATAATTCTAATATTACGACTGTACACGAGCATGCGCACTCAGATACATTCAACGGTTAGGTAGAGTGCATCTGCTATGTTGTATCCTGTTCTATCACACGGACCTAGGACGCTCTACTTTCTCTCTCGCAACTATCAAATAGCTCCAATTTTAAAACTTTATAGCTTGGCAACAATATTTCATGTACGATTTTTTGCAGGCAAGCATATACGATTGGTTTTGTAATTAAAATATCTTACTTATGATATCCATTTCGATTGGTTATCAGATCGGTGTAGTTACCTATATTGACTTACCTGTTCACATCTGCTTGCCAAGTAGCCATGAACAGAAATAAGTAGGCAAGCCTACCTAGGCATATTCTGTGTGTTAAATACGA
Source organism: Orthosia incerta (assembly GCA_948252205.1). Classification (NCBI taxonomy): domain Eukaryota; kingdom Metazoa; phylum Arthropoda; class Insecta; order Lepidoptera; family Noctuidae; genus Orthosia; species Orthosia incerta. Next base: position 26,760,109 of record OX411745.1, on the reverse strand, counting down.
TCAGTTGAGATGAAACTCATTCGGTTATCAAATGAGTGAAGGTGATGAAAAAAAATTGATTTCAATTAATTCAATTAAAAATAGCTATGAACACTTTTCGATAGGCAAGTTATCAAAAGCATGTTTGTTAATAAATTATATTTGGTAAAAAATATGTCTCATCCAGTTATCTGATGGGTGAAGGTCAATCTTCCACGTCTCCCCTACTATGTGGTTTGTCGATTACTTTACTTACTGTGCTGTAAGTGCGTATTTATTTATTTTCTAAATTGTACGAGTACTTATTGTAATATTTCTGACACTATTGACATATTCTATGAATTTGGATTTAGATTTGCCTTGTGATTTGAACTTTGTTATTGAGTAATCTACTTTCTTACGAACTGCGTTATTTACGGACTCTGTTATTATTCACGATTTGGTTTGGTTGCCGACATGGACATTGGACTCCTAACGTTGGGATGTTTCTCACAGTTTCCCAATGACATAATAAAATAAGTTACATAAATAGTACCTATATATTTTACCTTAGTACCTATATATTTTATAAATTAGTATTTACCTATGTCTATGCATGGCCTGCCTGCGATTGGTTGGAGGCGCGCGGGGTATGAGAGGGCGCGCGGGAGGCGCGGGCGGCGCGGGCGGCGCTGGCACGTCTCCCGCTCCGAGCATCGCGCACTCAAATTCTTACCACGACGAAGACACTACATTTTAATTCGGATATTGTATTTTTGTAATTACACCAGGTTATTATAGTTCACGCTTTTTATTTATTCGCTCCTGTAACTGAGCAATCGACGTAGCATCGTCAACACCTACGTATCAATTATTTACAACTTACGAAGCTTTGGTTTTTTCGTTTTTTTTATTCATGTCATGAATGAGACAATTCGGGCATAGGTAATTATCTCAAGGACTCCGCTAAGAATTACCTACACTGCATTTTTAGGGTTCCGTACCCAAAGGGTAAAAACGGGACCCTATTACTAAGACTCCGCGATCCGTCTGTCTGTCTGTCCGTCTGTCACCAGGCTGTATCTTATGAACCGTGATAGCTAGAGAGTTGACATTTTCACAGATGATGTATTTCTGTTGCCGCTATAACAACAAATACTAACAACAGAATAAAATAAATATTTTTTTCTCCGAAGCCAAGTGGGTCGCTGCAGGCACAACTTTGTTAGATGGGGGTACTCCAATGACCCGCAGTGCGATTGCGGAGCCGCGTCCCAAACAATGCCTCACCTCCTATCGTGCTCTCTGTGCAACAACACCTGCACCCTGAAGGACCTTTGTGAGGCAAATGAAAACGCTATTGCCGTGGCTGAATTCTGGTCAAAACGTATTTAATTGAGGAATCATCGATACGACGAAGAAGAAGAATAAATATTTAAGTAGGGCACCCATACAACAAACGTGTTATTTTTCCGTTTTTGCGATAATGGTACGGAACCCTTCGTGCGCGTGTCCTACTCGCACTTGGCCGGTTTTTTACTTACCTACTGTGACGTTAGTTTGGCTCACCCAGGGTAGGGTGACCATACGATCGGATTTGCCTGCACAACCGCGGCTTTATGCCCTTGGTCCAGTTTGGAACGTTTTGTAAAATTCCTATTACAAAAAACTATAATTAAAAATACAAAGTCGTTCTAGTTTATTTAATTATTCTGGGCTTTTTTTCTGGCCTTCGGTGACCCTTACCCTGGGGATGCAATTCCAATAAACTTTGATAACTGGCTGGCTAATTGACTTTATAATTTTAAACTCTCGCTGATATGTATTTTATGCAAATATTTACATGTGAGAAAACTTTTAATTGGCCGTTTTTTGCATGTTGTTTCTGCGTATTTATTGTATTAGCTGTAATTTTTCCTAAGATTAATAAAATAAAATAAAAAGTACTTACCTATAAACTAAAAAGCAGTGCGTACATAAACTAAAATACTACTATTACTTACGTTTTATTGCGGTCGATTATCATCTTATGAATGGTACCTACTGCAGATTACCTATTTATACATATTATTATACCTACAAGCAAAATCTTATAAATCAGCGAGTTTTGTGTGGATCTTTGACACTAAGTTTTCTGAATATCATTATTGTATTTTTTTTTTATTTCGGTCAGTCTATTATTTATGGTTACTCTACATACACGATTATATCACGTTTCGATTTATATTTTTTAAACAGATGAATGATGATCTATAAAGTAAGAACATAACAAAATAAATGTTTATTCAAAATCCGAATTTTTATTTTTAATATTCTTAGCTCAGAGCACTGTTATTTATCTGTACTTATGCGTAAATAGGCATAAATTATTGGAAAATTAGTCTTTTACTAATACATTTCCTAAGTAACGCTTGTATTATTTTACTTGCTTTCCTTATTTATTATAATAATACATATTTGAGGTTTATTAAAAGGAATACCTACATAAATAAGACAAAAGAACGCCAACGGCGGCGCCGTTCAATAAATATTCAAAAATACCTCCTGACTTCCCCATGGTTTACATCTATCGGCCAGCCTTGATGCGACATACTCGTATATATAACAAATGTTAAAATTCTTAGGAACATCAGAAAACTGCGCCCAAGGCTATTTAAAAGAGAAGGCACGCTCACAAAACTGTCATCGCTACCTGTCAAAGAATAAAAACTAAAGTTATCACTGCTGTCATCTGTAATAGATATATATTTTTATATAATATTAATATATATCTACGAGTATATATATAAAAGCGAAAGGTCACTCATTCACCTGTCACGAAATATCGATAACCGCTTGACGTATAAAGATTAAATTTGGCAAGGAGGTAGTTTATAGTTAGTAGATGTCCGCTTAAAATGGATATTTTGACAGGGCCGGATTTAGGGGGTCTAAGGGCTCTCGCAAGTTTATATGCAAGTCCTTAATTTTTAGTGCTACAAACTTAAAATTTGGCAGAGAGGTAATTTATAGTAAGTAGACGTCCGCTCAGAAAGGATTTTGCGACAGGGCCGGCTTTAGGGGTCTAAGGGCTCTCGCAAGTTTGTATGAAAGTCCTTAATTTTTCGAGCTGCTTACTTAAAATTTGGCAGGGAGGTAGTTTATAATTAGTAGACGTCCGCTAAGAATGGAATTTGTGACAGGGCCGGCTTTAGTGGGTCTGAGGGCTATCGCAAATTTGTATGAAAGTCCTTAATTTATAGTGCTACAAACTGAAAATTTGGCAGATAGGTATTTTATAGTTAGTAGGCGTCCGTTCATAAAGGATTTTGCGACAGGGCCGGCTTTAGGGGTCTAAGGGCTCTCGCAAGTTTGTATGAAAGTCCTTAATTTTTCGAGCTGCTTACTTAAAATTTGGCAGGGAGGTAGTTTATAATTAGTAGACGTCCGCTAAGAATGGAATTTGTGACAGGGCCGGCTTTAGGGGGTCTGAGGGCTATCGTAAATTTGTATGAAAGTCCTTAATTTATAGTGCTACAAACTTAAAATTTGGCAGATAGGTATTTTATAGTTAGTAGGCGTCCGTTCATAAAGGATTTTGCGACAGGGCCGGCTTTAGGGGTCTAAGGGCTCTCGCAAGTTTGTATGAAAGTCCTTAATTTTTCGAGCTGCTTACTTAAAATTTGGCAGGGAGGTAGTTTATAATTAGTAGACGTCCGCTAAGAATGGAATTTGTGACAGGGCCGGCTTTAGGGGGTCTGAGGGCTCTCGCAAATTTGTATGAAAGTCCTTAATTTTTAGTGCTACAAACTTAAAATTTGGCAGATAGGTATTTTATAGTTAGTAGGCGTCCGTTCATAAAGGATTTTGCGACAGGGCCGGCTTTAGGGGTCTAAGGGCTCTCGCAAGTTTGTATGAAAGTCCTTAATTTTTCGAGCTGCTTACTTAAAATTTGGCAGGGAGGTAGTTTATAATTAGTAGACGTCCGCTAAGAATGGAATTTGTGACAGGGCCGGCTTTAGGGGGTCTGAGGGCTATCGCAAATTTGTACGAAAGTCCTTAATTTATAGTGCTACAAACTTAAAATTTGGCAGATAGGTATTTTATAGTTAGTAGGCGTCCGTTCATAAAGGATTTTGCGACAGGGCCGGCTTTAGGGGTCTAAGGGCTCTCGCAAGTTTGTATGAAAGTCCTTAATTTTTCGAGCTGCTTACTTAAAATTTGGCAGGGAGGTAGTTTATAATTAGTAGACGTCCGCTAAGAATGGAATTTGTGACAGGGCCGGCTTTAGGGGGTCTGAGGGCTATCGCAAATTTGTATGAAAGTCCTTAATTTATAGTGCTACAAACTTAAAATTTGGCAGATAGGTATTTTATAGTTAGTAGGCGTCCGTTCATAAAGGATTTTGCGACAGGGCCGGCTTTAGGGGTCTAAGGGCTCTCGCAAGTTTGTATGAAAGTCCTTAATTTTTCGAGCTGCTTACTTAAAATTTGGCAGGGAGGTAGTTTATAATTAGTAGACGTCCGCTAAGAATGGAATTTGTGACAGGGCCGGCTTTAGGGGGTCTGGGGGCTATCGCAAATTTGTATGAAAGTCCTTAATTTATAGTGCTACAAACTTAAAATTTGGCAGATAGGTATTTTATAGTTAGTAGGCGTCCGTTCATAAAGGATTTTGCGACAGGGCCGGCTTTAGGGGTCTAAGGACTCTCGCAAGTTTGTATGAAAGTCCTTAATTTTTCGAGCTGCTTACTTAAAATTTGGCAGGGAGGTAGTTTATAATTAGTAGACGTCCGCTAAGAATGGAATTTGTGACAGGGCCGGCTTTAGGGGGTCTGAGGGCTATCGCAAATTTGTTTGAAAGTCCTCGATTTTATAAGCTGCTAACTTAAAATTTGCAGGGAGGTAGTTTATAGTTAGTAATATAATCATTCATTTGCTTAAAAAAATGGTATAAAAGATGGTAATGTTAATAATGTGAACAAACATGTTTTGCTTAATAGATATAACCGTGCAAATTGTAAAAGTACATGCATAACGAAACAATCAGTCATCATGCGATTTTATGTTCCAGGAACACCTTAACAGTGTAAAAACTATTAGCAGAAAGCCATTTATATAATTTATTCTTGAATATTCTTGGATTTAATAATAATAACTGAAAGTATCGTCATTTAAACCGTCTCGCTACCCCACTGAGCAGTTATACAAAGAAAATCAAGTCCTGAGAGTGCGTCAACTGTTTATTGCACATTCTGTTGAAACAGCATACTCTCTTGGTCTATAATTGAACGCTGTCTAGGGGGAAAAGACGATATGAACCAGTGGAGCGCCATCATCTACGTCACAAAACTATTTTTGCAAAACGTTTCTTTTGCTATCTAGGTGGCTATTTATACAATAAAACTTATAAGTTGTTACATATCTTTAGTCTCACAAAGAATACATGCAAAAAGAGGCAAATGATACTGAAAACATTCTTATACAAACCTAAACAAAAAATCACACACACTCACACATTCACCCATACTATACATCTACTAACATTCGTCTCGCATACTTAACCTAGATACTAACCAAAATAAATAAAACTTTGAAATGTCTAATAATACTTTACTACGTTCTGTCAGCGCGCTTAGTACATAATTTATAAAATGAAAATGTAAAGGGGTGGGATCCTGGTGTCCTGAAACACAGGCCATGAGCCTAGCTTAGGCACCAGTCTCCCACGATATATATTTACCTATGTTGTGTATTATTGTCGAATCTGACCAATGTAAGAAAATGTATGTATATTGTGGTGAGAAATGAAAAATAAAGTTATTATTATAAAGTTATTATTATTATTCTTGAATATTCTTGGATTTAATGTTTTAATCGCGAGCAACGCCATCTTGTACTGTGTGACAACATCGACTCTGCATATTTAATTCATTTAAAAAGTTAACTTTGAGTCATTTGCAGTGGAAACTAGTTTAAACATTAGAAAGACCAGTAATTAGTGTGTGATAGTGTTATCCAGTGACTTAATACAACATTCTGGACAAAACCAAACAAACAAAAAGTGCCTACTGTGTGGTTCAGTTCGAGAAACAAAGCAGTTTGACAAACAGTTAATTCGTGCGAAACAAAGTGTTTATCTCGAATTTAAAAACCTGCAAGTGTGTTCAGGACAATATTGGATTTGTCTGTGATATTAACTTTAGATACATGTCGACGCAAGGCTAACTTAAACTTTAAAAATATTAACTTTAGGTTAAAACTTAACAGTTAAATATGACTAGATAGGTTTAAATTAGTTGAGATTTGATTATTGTAGTCAGTTTGCTACTTTTCAATTTAAAACAGCCGTGTTATGACTCGTAGTTAGTGTTATAACAGCGGTTCACTGAAGGTTTATTAATACTTAGGTTTAAAAAACAAGTTATCTATTGCTTAATTCATTTCTAAATTAATAAGCGATTTGCGTCAGTTTAATAATGTTTTTGGTTGATTTTTTTTGAACTACTGTTTGTTAAGCGGAAAAACATAGCGCGTGTCTATTAAAATGTTTAAAGTGTTTTAAGCAATAAATAATTAACTCAATGTAAAATAGAGTGCTAAAAATAGTAAAACGAATTAACAAATCATAGTTTGTTGCTTTAATCAATGTTACCTGCAATTTGTAAAATAATTATAAGTGTAATGACTTCGCAACGACGACGCCATTGATTGGAATAAAAAAATGACGAGCCGCTGCGAAGCCAGAAGAAAAGTAAATTTTGTAAAGGCTGCTGAAGTTTAATTACAATATCTTGTGAGTACGATTTGTATTATTAATTTAGATTTGAGGCTTTCTTAATTGTGATAAGAATAAAACGTAAGTAAATAAATTGGGTGTATTCATTTTTGCAATGACTGAGCCTTGCGGTGGAGATGGTGACGTCAGCTCTGCTGACGTCATGATTTCTAAAAATCTGAATCTGAAGGTCCCGGTTCTCCGTTATCGGAAGTGGGATTGAACCCCACTTCTGCCGGTCCATCTGGCTTGAATAATGAAAACGCTTCTGTTAATGGGGTACCGACGGAGTTTTTCACTCAGATGTTGCAAATGATGAAGCACATGTCCGATCGCATGACGACACAACCAGATACGCCTAAAGTCAAAATAAATGAAGTGTTTTTGCCGTCGTACGACCCGGACGCCAATATTGGGGTTAGAGAGTGGTGTCAACATGTGACCACAGCCATGGAAACTTATGATCAGAGCGATTATGAAGTTAGAATGAAAGTTGGTAGTTTGCTCAAAGGTCGCGCGAGGTTATGGGTCGACAATTGGCTTGTGTCTACCACGACGTGGCAAGAATTGCGTGATGTTCTGATAACGACTTTTGAACCGGAGAATAGGTACTCCCGGGATATTGTGCGCTTTAGGGAACATAATTATGATAATTCCAAAGATATCGCGCAGTTCTTGTCACAAGCTTGGGTATTATGGAGACGTATTACTAAGGATAAGTTATCAAATGATGACGCAGTTGAGGCGGTTATCGGTTGCATTGGCGACGAGAGGTTGAGAATCGAACTGTTGAATACCAGGGCCAAATCAGTACCCGAACTTATTTCGGTTGCATCTTCTATACGTAGCATTAAGCGCCCTCAGTCGGGTACATCAGGTGCACATCCGGGTCCCGCTAAGCGACCACGTTTTGATAAGCCGTCGTTGTTTTGTCAAATCTGCAAAAAGCCCGGTCATGATGCACGTGACTGTCGTTACCGTGACACAAACGGCAATTCTCAACCGCGTCAACATGATAAAACCTCGCCTCAAAATATAGGTAAACCTATGTGCACGTTCTGTTCAAGGATAGGTCATACTTACGAAACGTGTTATAAGCGACAAAGCGCAGTGGTTTCCAACGTCAACTATGTAGGTACATCTAAATTGAACCTGATGCAAGTGGTAGCTGGGAACTTAAACATACTCGCAATTTTTGACAGTGGAGCCGAATGTTCTGTAATACGCGAGTCTGTCGCTGCTAAACTACCCGGGCAACGAGTTGACCGAGTAAGTTATTTGAAGGGATTAGGTCAATTTACGGTAATATCTCTTTCGACATTGACAACAATTTGTGTAATCGATAGTTTACGGATAGAACTCGAATTTCACGTGGTGCCGGACTACGAAGTGTGCTCAGACATTCTGATAGGTATGAATCTTGTAGAAAAAAACAACTTAAGCGTCGTGGTGAACTCTCGGGGTGTAACTTTGGTTCATCAACCAGTTGTTTACCACGTGCGATCTCAAAGTGAAAAGTTTGATAACCTAAATTGTGACTTGACTGATGACGATCAAATCAACGAATTGAAAATATTGTTGAACAAGTTCGAACACTTGTTTATTCACGGTTACCCTCGCTCACGCGTCAATACCGGTGAGCTCGAAATACGCTTAAAAGATGATAGCAAGTGTGTCGAACGCAGGCCTTACCGATTGAGCCCAGTTGAACGCGAAAAAGTACGGGAAATAGTCAATGAATTACTCGAGCATGAAATTATCCGCGAAAGTAAATCACCTTTTTCGAGCCCAATAATATTAGTAAAAAAGAAGAATGGAAAAGACCGCATGTGCGTGGACTACCGCGAACTAAACAGAAACACTCTGAGAGACCACTATCCGTTACCGATCATTTCAGATCAACTAGATCAACTAGCGGGGGGTTATTATTTTTCGACAATAGACATGGCAGCTGGATTCCACCAAATACCGATTTCAGATGGCTCAATTGAGAAAACAGCCTTTGTTACGCCGGACGGTCTATACGAATATTTGACCATGCCCTTCGGACTCAGTAACGCGGTGTCAGTCTATCAGCGTTGCATAAATAGGGCCCTAGCTCACCTCTTGAGCTCAGTAGACCAGGTTTGCCAGGTATACGTTGATGACATTTTGTCAAAATGTAGGGTATTTGCTGAGGGCCTAGCCCATATCGAACGCATATTGATTGCCCTCCAAAATGCCGGTTTTTCGATCAATGTCGATAAAACTGCCTTCTTTAAACGCTCCATCGAGTATTTGGGCAATATCATTGCAGACGGACAAGTCAGCCCTAGTCCAAGAAAGGTGGAGGCTTTAACGAAGGCACCAATCCCGAAAACTGTCAAACAAATTAGGCAGTTTAACGGATTGGCTGGATACTTCAGACGTTTCATTCCCAATTTCTCGCGTGTGATGGTTCCACTCTATGAACTGACCAAGAACGATACGAAGTGGGAATGGAATGAAAGGCATGATGAGGCTCGCAACCATATCATACAACACCTGTCTACTGCGCCTACCCTTATGCTTTTTCAGGAAGACGCACCAATCGAGCTCTACACGGACGCCAGCAGCATCGGCTACGGGGCGGTACTCGTGCAGACCGTCGGCGGTCGCCAGCATCCAGTCGCGTACATGAGCCAGCGCACCACCGACGCTGAGAGCCGCTACCACTCGTACGAGCTCGAAACCCTGGCGGTAGTAAGGGCAGTCAAGCATTTTCGGCATTACATATACGGCCGAAAATTCAAGGTAATAACAGACTGTAACGCCTTGAAAGCGTCCAAGAACAAAAAGGATCTCCTTCCTCGAATACATAGGTGGTGGGCCTTCCTGCAGAATTACGAGTTCGAGGTCGAGTATAGAAAAGGTGAGCGGTTACAGCACGCGGATTTTTTCAGTAGGAATCCCTACACTGAAATGTCTGTCAACTTAATGATGAGAGACACTGAGTGGCTGCAGATCGAGCAGCGCCGCGACGACGTGTTGCGCCCGCTTATAGACACCATGAGTGGCAATATTCCGGCTGAAGGCTACGTCCTGGAAGAAGGAGTGCTTAAGAAGACTCTCACGGATTCTATACTCGGTATACATAAACCAATTGTAGTCCCTAGGTCATTTCAGTGGAGCCTGATAAACTCATTCCATGTCGCTCTGCAACACCCCGGATGGGAGAAAACCTTACAGAAGCTGAGGGAAACGTATTGGTTCCACAAAATGAATACAATCGTCAGGAGGTTTGTGGACAATTGTGTTGTATGTAAGACCTCGAAAGGGCCGTCGGGCGCTATCCAAGCCCAGCTTCATCCGATTCAGAAGCCAACTGCAGCGTTCCAGGTCATCCATATGGATATTACTGGCAAGCTGGGTACAAGAAGTGCTGAGGGACGAGATGAGTATGTAATTGTTACGATTGACGCATACACCAAATACATCCTGCTTAGCTACTCTAATGACAAAAGCACAAGCAGCAGTCTTGCAGCTTTGAAACGTGTCGTGCATCTATTCGGAACCCCAGTGCAAGTCGTGGTGGATGGAGGTCGAGAGTTTCTTGGTGAATTCAAAGTCTACTCAGACCGTTTCGGAATTGACATACATTCTATTGCGCCAGGAGTAAGCCGAGCAAACGGACAGGTCGAACGCATTATGGGCACTTTGAAAAACGCACTAACCATGATAAAAAATTACGACACTGAAGAATGGCAGCAGGCGCTAGAAGCTTTACAGCTCGCATTTAACTGCACTCCACATAGAGTAACGGGAGTCGCACCGCTTACACTACTGACCCGCCGCCAACACAATGTACCCCCAGAACTACTAAGGTTGGTAAATATTAATAACGAATGCATAGATTTTGACTTGCTTGAGCAACACGTGCAGGAGAAAATGACAGCTGCGGGACAATATGAGAAGCAAAGATTTGACAGGAGTAAGGCGAAAATGCGTCCGTTTCAGCGAGGAGATTACGTACTGGTCAAGAACAATCCCCGAAACCAGACGTCTCTAGACTTGAAATACAGCGAGCCATACGAGATATATAAAATCCTGGACAACGACCGATACATAGTGAAACGTGTGACCGGCAGAGGGCGTCCACGTAAGGTGGCTCACGACCAGCTGCGCCGAGCACCACAACCAGGCGAGCAGGAAACCGTGTCGACTAATAACGAAGATGACCCTCAACAAGTGGCCCTCCAGCTGGCTGAAGACTCATCGACAAACTTGGTCGATGAGAAACTACAACAGACTACATCTCAGATCATCAGCACGCCGCCGTCGAAGGAGCCACAGCCATTTACCTCCCTAGCTGCCCAGCTGCTGGACCGTTAAACTAACTATGTAAGTTTCTGCCTTGTTATCTTGATATCAACTATGCTATTGAGTTTGAATGACTTATAAGACAGCAACAACAGTAAGGATATCCATTATTGGCCATTGTCTTTGTTGACTGGCTGATAACATAAAAAAAAAAAAAAGCTACAAAGAGTAAGACTGTACAATCCTTATTCCCCGCTTCCCTACTGCACTCTTTCCAGAGCCTCTGTGGACCACGGTCAAAATAATAAGGCCTAGGCCACAGCATCGTCCTTTCCCAATCCATTAGAACCCCTGTGGACCACGGCGTACAAGACCGCTCAGCACCGCAGCATCAATCCCGTGAGTTTTTATCAACAAAGTTGCAATATAAGTTTTCAGAGCCACTGTGGACCACGGTCAAAATAAAGCCTAGGCCACAGCATCGTCCTTCCCAAATCCTTTAGAGCCCCTGTGGTCCAAGGCGTACGAGACCGCTCAGCACCACAGCATCAAACCCTAACAAGCTGTATAAACAGCTACGTAAGAACCTTATTTGTATTTTCTTTTCTCCTAGAGCCTCTGAGGACCATGGTCATAAATATAAGGCCTAGGCCTCAGCACCACCCTAGTTTCCTTTTCCTTTAGAACCTCTGTGGACCACGGCGTACAAGACCGCCCAGCACCACAGCATCATCCCTCTCTACGAGAAATAAAGTCATGCATGCATGCGTGGAGCATTTGCATTGACAAATCTAAATAAATGTGTAAGTAACCGTGTAGCGTTACAAGCACTTCAATATCTTCACTCACTTCCCTATTTACAGCAAATCCAGTTTATTAACTCTCATATGAACTTTATTCTTTCCATATTTACTTCGATATCTATAACTTGGAATACCTGACTACATAACCTTATGTTTAAGAATAACAAGGTATAAAAGTAATGGCTGATAACTTGGATTGTTGGGATCGGTTATCATTGAAAAGTTTAAGCTAAATAATTATGCTAAGGTAAATAAGCTTTAGAAATCATTTTGGAACAACAGCAGCTCCGATCACAAACAAGTTGTCAGCTAGTATACCTGTGAATGGATACCTAGCTCAGAAAAAAAATATTTTCAATTTCAGAACCGCGACTGGTGCAGGGCACGCACACCGTCCCGCAGAATGGCCGTGTCGACGCAAGGCTAACTTAAACTTTAAAAATATTAACTTTAGGTTAAAACTTAACAGTTAAATATGACTAGATAGGTTTAAATTAGTTGAGATTTGATTATTGTAGTCAGTTTGCTACTTTTCAATTTAAAACAGCCGTGTTATGACTCGTAGTTAGTGTTATAACAGCGGTTCACTGAAGGTTTATTAATACTTAGGTTTAAAAAACAAGTTATCTATTGCTTAATTCATTTCTTAATTAATAAGCGATTTGCGTCAGTTTAATAATGTTTTTGGTTGATTTTTTTTGAACTACTGTTTGTCAAGCGGAAAAACATAGCGCGTGTCTATTAAAATGTTTAAAGTGTTTTAAGCAATAAATTATTAACTCAATGTAAAATAGAGTGCTAAAAATAGTAAAACGAATTAACAAATCATAGTTTGTTGCTTTAATCAATGTTACCTGCAATTTGTAAAATAATTATAAGTGTAATGACTTCGCAACGACGACGCCATTGATTGGAATAAAAAAATGACGAGCCGCTGCGAAGCCAGAAGAAAAGTAAATTTTGTAAAGGCTGCTGAAGTTTAATTACAATATCTTGTGAGTACGATTTGTATTATTAATTTAGATTTGAGGCTTTCTTAATTGTGATAAGAATAAAACGTAAGTAAATAAATTGGGTGTATTCATTTTTGCAATGACTGAGCCTTGCGGTGGAGATGGTGACGTCAGCTCTGCTGACGTCATGATTTCTAAAAATCTGAATGGTCCCGGTTCTCCGTTATACATAAGATGTGAAAATAAAAACCGGTTAAAATTATACCGTTTGAACACAAAAATTATATAAAACAATTGATTTGACTACCCACATTCTAACAAAATTGACGCGTAAACAGATGAAGATTTTCGACTTGAAAACTTGAGTAGGATTGGTCAAGTGGTCCGTGCAGTCGACATAAATATCGCACACGGCGCCGCGGCGCGGCGCTGGTTCGCATCTCAGTAAGTGTTGGACTTTTTGGATTTATACAACATTTAAAACAATATTACCAAACGTTAGTTGTAATAAAAGTAGAATGGCAGACAACTCAAGGCAATTGTTTGACAGCCTTTGCAGTACCAATACAGATTCTCAAACTGCCAATGTTACGTTAAGGAACAGAATCAAATCTGTTACCTTGACTAACAATTAATTTGAAGTTGCAGCTGAATTGTCAGGTAAAGAGGATGAATATACGTCGCTTTCTTCGACGGCCTCTCAGGAGTTAAACCGTAGCTACCCAGATTTATATTTAAAATCAAATGACGATGTGGAAGAATTAAAAACCAGACTAAGTAAACTCGAAGAAAAGTTGACAATCGCAGAAGCTGAAATAGAGAATTTGTTGTTAGAAAATAGTTCTCAAGCCAAAATAATCACCGACTACAAACTAAGAATCGACAAATTGACACACATTTGTACAAGCACATCGTCCAAAAAACCTGCGAATAAAATAAAACGCAAGTGTCTTATTAGAACCAAGCTTGACTTTAAAAACACACAAACTCCTGTTCAACAATCTGTTATAAACAAACTGCCGTCGGAAGATAGGTTCCTAGTACCTACGGTGACTCAAGATGACATACAAGTGCAAGTTACCCTAGAGGGCACCACTAATTTTGTCGCAATGACATCGACGAAACAACGTAGTAAAGTTATAAGAAATGCTCATCAGGATAAACTATGCATAATAAGTGATAATAATGTAAATAATATATTAGAAATTGCCGAAAACACCTTTCCAAAGTATAAAATCTGTCACTATTGTATGCCAAAAGCGGGTATTGCAAACCTCCTTGAAACAGTGGACAAAAAATTAGTAAATTACACTCTTACAGTCTTATTAATAAAAATGGCGTATTCCCAGCTTACTCCGAAGTTACTCTTGGACTAGCTAATCCCGGAGTAACTAAGGTTTAACATAGATCTAGCAATGTTATTAATAAACATGGAATAACCTCGGACTACCTATTCATTTCTTAGTCTTGGATTTACGCGTAAGCTCTGGCAACCCAGTTGAATTTAAAAGTAAAAAGAATGAACTAGTGAATGAAAAATAAGCAAGTTGAAGACATTATGTAGTAAAAAAAATAAAAATGATATCTGCCATAGAGGTTTGACAGTAAAGGTGAAGGATCCCTCCTTTTCAAATTAGCGTATTACCTTTAAACTTAAAAATTACATAAAATGATGATTAATTAATTAATTAATTTGTAATTTCGTTGACTAAAGCTAAACAGCTGCCAATGACCTTATTTTTTTTAATGTTCCACACCTACGAAATAAAAAATCAGAGTCTATGTAATAATTGTGGTTGCGAGAGTTTTTGGCGGGATTTTTTCGAGTGTAGTTCAGCGGCTGTTAATATTATTTGCAAATTGATTCCTAGTGGATATTGTGATATTAAATTAGTGTAGTTTTATGTCTCAACTGTTTACGCAACTGGTCAATCTGTGAAAGCATTGACAGAAGCGACCTCGGGATAGTGGAGCGGAGAATTTTATTGTAGTATTGACTACCTCCTGCAAAGCTTACTGGGAAGGCTTACTGGGGCTGACTTGATACAATTTGCTGCCAAATACTCCAAAAAACATTAGAATCTGTTGCATCCGCATTCTAATGCATACTAAAGAATTCAAGAAGGATATTATGCACTGAACACGAGGCGGTATGGTCTAAGACCTTAGCCTGCCCGAATAGGGCGATGCAAAAAAATTAAAAAAAATGTGGTTGCCATAGTTACACTACTCTTATTCCGACCTTAAACTAGCTGGCACCATGGTTTAACTTTTAGTCCGAGACTAGTGTCAGATTAGTATAATCCCTCCTTATTCCGTGTTTATTAATACGGTTTTTTTTTAGTACCAATCTAATGCTTGGAATAAAGTTATTCTTACCTTAGTCCACGTTTATTAATAAGACGGTTAATGACTATTTTTTAATCTTCCATGGTGAAAAAGACTTCTTAGTCTCTAAAAATTATGTAGATCTGGTTGATCATATAAAATGTAAACTTGGCAAGGTAATGCACACGAATGTCATTATATGTTGTCCTAATTTTAAATTAAAATGGAATACAAGTCTGTTCAATTCCAGAATTGAAGCTTTTAATCGACTCTTGTACCAAAGTAACCGGGTTTTTAAGTATGCATACACTTTTGATACTAATAAACGACTTGATTATACGCAGGAAATGTTTTGTAAGTATACTGGGAAGGTTAACAATACAGCAATGAACAATGTCTTCAGGAACTTGAAATACTACTTAGAGCTTTTTAAACAGTCAACACATAAATATGCCTGTAATGTTATTATGACTCAATCACATCAAGACAGTGGAAAGTGCCAGCTCAAACCTGGTACTATTCCTTAGTATTTCAATAAAATGTCAATTCCAGGCCCGATTTCATCTAAACTTGTAACTAGTTATAGCTCTGTTATTGAAGACAGTGATCTTTTTCGTGAATGATTCAGTAACAAATGCAGTATGTAAACAGAACTTGATGAATAAAACTAGCTGTTTAAAGATATTCCATCAAAATGTATGCGGCATAAGTAATAAAAAAAATGAGCTCGAACTATATATTGAAACTACAGGTATTCCTATAGACTACCTATGTTTAACAGAACATTTTTTAAATCCACAATATGCTCTTGTGTTTAATATTTCCAATTATAATTTAGTTTCATACAACACAAGGACGAACAAAAAAAGGGGAGGTAGTCTAATTTTAGGACATATAAATAAACAGTGTGAAAATATCACTTTTGTTAATAAATTGTATAGATCAGATAGTTTTGAAATATGTGGTGTAAAAGATCTGGAAACTGGGTTATTTCTCTGTTGTTGCTACAGAAGTCCCTACGATAAAAATTGTCTTTGCAGATGACACTAATATTATAGTTGGGGCTAATGACTTCAACGAATTGACTAGAAACGTAAATAAAAGCCTAGAAATTATCTGCGATTGGTTTACAGCCAATAACCTTATTCTTAATACAAGTAAAACTAACATTATTTTATTTAAGACGACAACTCGTAACAATGACAGTATAAATGTACAAACTAAAGAAGATAAGATTGAATTAGTTGACAAAGTAAAATTTTTAGGGATAAACATAGACGTGTATTTAAACTGGAAACAGGAGCTGGCTGCTATTTACTCTTCCATTTCATCTGCATGCTATGCACTTAGGAGTCTTAGAGATATTTTGGATCTCAAGCAACTAAAGGATGTATATCATGCACTGGTAGAATCTAGAATAAGATACAGCGTCATGTTTTGGGGTAATAGCTATAGTTATAACTGTCAGAAGTCATTTGTCTTACAGAAACGTGCCATAAGGACTATAGTCAGGATCTCACAAAGAGACTCATGCTGAGAGCACTTTAAAGAACTGAAAATATTGACAGTAACAAGCCTATACATATTAGTAGTCCTATCTCACTTTGCTAAGTATATTTATCAGTATGAATCACAAGAGGAACGTAAAATTAGAGAAAGCACCAGAAGGAAGGAATTCAAACACAAACTGTCACCAAATTTCAATATAGCTAAACATTGCTACGGCATTCCAGGCGGTGGAAATATTCAATAGGTTACCGACTGAGTTAAAGTTTTATAGTTTGCACTTATTTAAAACCAAATTAAAAGCCTTCTTGTTGGAAAAATGTTTCTACTCAGTGTCAGAATTTATGTCAGTTAATGATAAATAGATACTTGCTATTAGAAATAGCAGTAACAAATATTTTAATTACATTTATTGGACATTTATTTAATATTTTTGACATATTTATTTTTACTTTTAACATTACATTTTGAAATCACAATATTTTTGTGACATATATACATATATTGTATTAACTTGACATTATAATTTTTTGTGACATATATATTGGTTTAAATCGATGTTTATTACTTGTGACATATATCGTATTAATTTGCAATTATAATCTTGTAGTTGTAACATATATTGTGTTAACTTGACATTATTATTTTTGTGACATATACTAGTTTAACTTGACATTACCTGTATTACTTGTGACATATATCGTATTAATTTGAAATTATTATCTTCTTGCAACATATATTGTATTAACTTGAAATTATCAATCTTATTTGTGAAATGTACTTAAAGGAACAATTTACTTCTTTTCTTTTTGACATGTTGAATTAAATTGACATTATAATTAGTTCTTGTGACATACTTCGGATTGATTTGGAATTGTTTTTTTTTGTGACATACACAGTATAAACTTGACATTGTAATCTTATATTGAGGCATGTATGGGATAAATTTGAAACTGTATCATTTTCTATTGGAACATATTTTAAATTAATTTGACTCAATTTTCTAATAATTTAATTTGCTTTCAAGTGTATCATAATAATTATTTTTTTTGTAATTTTAATTATGTAATGTTCGACACAATGTAAATTGTTTGAGAATAAATAAATAAAAATTCATTTGGTATTCTCAGGGAGGGAGTCAGTGATAGCGTGACGGGGGACAGGACGGTATGGAAGAAGAAAATCTGTTGCGCCGACCCCAAGTAACATGGGACAAGGGCAGGCAGATGATGATGAATTCATTTGTTATTCTGTTGTTTACCTAGACACTCATAAATATACAGCTTTCATTATATTTTGCAAGCCTTGGAAGGACATCCAACTCAAGCCTGTAGAGGTCGCGCCTGATGTGAGAATTCATATCGCTTGCTTTCGCAAACAATTCCCTATGCCTCCACACAAACAAACAAATTTCAAAAATATAAAGGGACGGTAGCGGTAACAAATCAAGTTTTTAAACATCGGCCTGCAAGATTCTCTGCGACAAATGTTCTATTTTGATCAGTGCTGTTTCTAGCTATAGCGTAGCACTGATTCAACATAATTATGCATGATATGTTGTTATAGATGTTTTAATGTTTGTTATGTTTCTAATCTGTTTTAGTGCATATACAAACTTATTAATTTGTTTGGATTCTGTATCAATATGTGCTTTTCAGTTGATGTCTTGATCCAAGGTTTCTCCTAAATATTTAGTTTGTATTACTTCGTGAATTCTATGTTTAATCATTTTAATATTGTGTTTTGTATTATTTGATTCATAAAATTATATATAAACAGAATTTTTTCGATTAATGGATAAGCTATTTTCCCTTAGCCATTTTATCAATCTTTCAATCACATTATTAATTTCTGTCTCGTGGTCTTTAATTCTATTACTTTTTTATCAGATACCACAATAATAGAGATATCATCAGCGAATATTATACATTTATGATCAGTTATTGTTATGATAGAATTTATATACAATAGGAATAAATTAGGGCCCAGTACACTTCCTTTTGAGATGCCTTGTTTATTGGATTTGAAAGCAGAATAGTGAGATGTCAAATTGTTACTTGTATCCATTTTAGTAATAGTAACGCGTTGTTGTCTTATACTTAGATATGATGATAACCATTTAAGTGTAATTCCTCTAATCCCAGTTGCCTCCAATTCCTGTAATAACAGGTCATGAGTGACTAGATCAAATGCCTTAGATAGATCGAAGAACAGCCCTGTAGTAAGATAGTTATGGTTAATATTCATTACCACTATTTTATAAGACTGTAGATAGCTAACGTTGTGGATTTATTCTTTTGGAAGCCAAACTGTTATTTCCTAATAATGTTAAATTTATTACAGAATTCAATCAGTCTTTTATACATACACTTTTAGAAGATTTTAGATAGAATAGGTATCAAAGTTATTGGGCGATAATTGTTAACGTCTGATTTTTCACCGGTTTTATAAAGTGGTTTAACAATTGACAGCTTTCGTGCTTCAGGAAGAATGCCAAGTGAGAATTATAAATTATTAATATAATTATAATAATCATAATTTCAATAAGTTCATTACTACATGCTTCAATGATTTTCGTGTTAATTTCGTCATAACCTTCGGAGTTTTTGTGTTATTCAATGACATAATCTCTGCTATAACCTCATTTTCGGACACAGGTTTACATCGAGTGAACTATTGAACATTCGTTACTGTTTATTTTTGCTCCCTTACTTGAAGATTGTGCCATATTAGTATAGTGGTAATTGAAAGCTGTTGCTATTTCTACAGGATCTGAAAGTACTGTGTTATCAAGTAGAATATTTTCTATGTTGTCCCTGTCGTTAATGTTTCCGATTTCATCCTTTATTACTCTCCAGACAGCTTTACATTTGTTTTCACTATTCTTTATGAATTTGATGTTAGCGTTCTTTTTTGATGTGTAAACGCATTTCTGTAAAATCTTTGAGTATTATATTTATATTTAGTTTTTTTTCTTAAATTTTTGCTCTTATAAGATTGATAGCGCAGAGACCTTTTTGTTTTGCAACTTGGTTTAAGACCTTTGGTTATCCAGTTGTGTTTCTTTTTACTATTATAATTTACTTTCACATTTATTTTTGGGAAACATAAATTACAGAACAAGCCTAACATTTCGTGAAAAGAATAGAATTGTAAAGAATTGAAAGTAGACGTCCGCTAAGAAGGGTATTTGCGACAATACCGGATTTAGGGGGTCTGAGGACTCTCACAAGTTTGTATGAAAGTCCTTCATTTTTTGAGCTGGTAACTTAAAATTTGGCAGGGAGGTATAGTTTATAATCAGTAGACGTCCGCTAAGAACGGAATTTGCGACAGGGCCGGATTTAGGGGGTCTAAGGGCTCTTGCAAGTTTGTATGAAAGTCCTTAATTTTTTGAGCTACAAACTTGTATTAAATAAGTTAAACCAGACAATAAACCTAGGCATTTATTTTCACCTAAAACAATGTATGTGCTTCTGCCATTGTCCTTTAAATGGTTATGAACATTTGCGTATTTTATGAGCTCGTTAGACTACATCATTTCTATTATCTTTGAGTACCAAGAAGTGTGTAGAGGTCTTCCAGACCCAATTTGGCCACGGTGGCCAATCTCTAGGGAGATTAGCCATTGGCCGGGGTGATAGGATAGGATAGATGGACCCCATCTTTTCGCACTCTAATTATGTCCGTTGTGCGTGCAGACCTCCTTTTCGTGAGAGGGAATGGGCCGTACTCCATCACTCGAGCCCATTGCAGATTGGAGGATGTCACATTTCTTCGAATTTTTGGTCTGCCACCACAGCTCTCTATGCATCAGCTTTCGTTATGCGGCTTCCAAAGTTTGGAATAATATTCCAACTCCGATCAGAACAGCCAACACAATGGACACATTTACACATTCTATTTTTATCTTTTATATAAGTAGGTACTTGTTTCACATACACATTTAGTTATTATAAAACTGCTTTACGTCCGTCATGTCATCGGTCACAGTTCCAATTGAAAACCAGCGTCGGGCACTAATTGCCCGACATTTTGCTGAACTGGTCCTATTTGGCACAGCCGTGGGGCAAACAATGTTACTTTTATATTGTTTTATTTTTTTATTTTTATTTTTTTATTATTGTTGTTTAGTCTAAGTTTTCTTTTTTATGTTTGTGTTGTGAGCTCTGGTTTGTGTCAAATGTGTTTTCTTTCTTTCTTTCTCTAGCTGTATAATATGTACTTATAATATCGAATATAATAATATCGACTGTAATATTATAGCGTACATGTGTGTGCGCAAGCACAGGTTCACTCTCTGTTTGTAAGTTTGGGTTTATCCATTAGGAATTTCTCGGTTGCAGCCCAGAGATTGGAAGTTGCCGATATGAAACGCCTGTGCCTCGAAATGCAGTTTAGCCGTTAGTCCTACGCCTTATCTCTCTTTGGTCTTTAGCACAATAATAGAGTATACTAACCCACGGCTTTCTTGAGATTCATGGTAGTGGCGAAGGACTTCAGCACTCCATTGTGTAGCGTCGCCACTCGGTCGCCTAGAGCGTCTGCTTCTTCCATGAAATGCGTTGTCAGAAGAATTGTTCGCTCGCCACGGAGAGACTGAAATTAAAAGTCCAAAATTATTTTTTAAAACACCCGAAAAATCTTCATTATCATAATAATAATAAGCCCGCTTAACACTGTCTCACTGCAGCTCAAAGACTTCTTCTTTTACAGAGAAATCACGAGTTTTAACTACAACGCTTGTTCAATACGGGTTAGTGATTTCAGACTATTAATTATGATAGGTAAGTATTACAGAATAATCTTTAAATTATAACAAACTAGCTGACTATACGAGTATACTTTGTTTTGCCATAAAAACACCAAACATTCATCTACCCTACCCTACCCTGCCCACCCTGCCTACCCTGCCTACCCTGCCTACCCTGCCTACCCTGCCTACCCTGCCTACCCTGCCCACCCTGCCTACCCTGCCTAATCTGCCTAATACTTCTCGCGTGATTGTTGAGGGAGAAAGCTCATTTGTGCATTATTAACAGAATTTTGACTTGTTTTCAAGTTTCTTGATTTTAACCTAAGGTTTTAAAAATATGACGTTACGTTTTTTTATTTTCTTTATTTATTTAAAGATGGTTTAATCTAAACAGATTATGCCACCCTCACCGTTACAAATCAACTTATAAACTTAGACAGAACTAAAATATATTACTCTTTATCGCAAATTACCCCTCCGTTTAATCCCAATGTTAACGAGTCTGTACATCATCCTGGCTGCTTTCGATGTAGGAGCGGCAAGGACGCTGTTACATACCCCAGTCTCATTCATATTATTAAATACCATCCACAAATCTTGTCTCTCCGGCTCGTTTCGGACACACTCCATCATGATATGGTAAACATCTTCAACAAGGTTGCATTCTACACAGTTTGGAGAAGCCACTTTACGCATTAAAAAAGCGAATTTATTTAAGGGTTTGTGTCCGGTGCGAAGTCGGAGTGCTGTTATGATAGTTTGCCTTCCCATGTTGGCACTGTCTAACCACGTATTTTTAGTAACGCTTGGCTGTATAGTGGCATACCATATCCCTTTACTACGACTACTTTCATCAAAATATTCTTGCCACCCGTCATAACAATGGTTTTTTAGTTCAAAGTAACGTTCCGTATAATAGGGCAAACAGGAATACTGTTCACCATCTGTTATAGCCTCTTTAGCTAATTGGTCCACCATCTCGTTACCTACAATGCCAACATGAGAGGGAAAAACAACCACCCATTGTATTACAACATTTTTATTCTTACTTTTAAGTTTACAGATCTAGTCCAATATGATATACGCAATTGGAATCCCACGTTTGGATGCCGTGCATCGAATTAATAACTGTAATGCACTACGACAATCGCTTATGATTAAAAAAATTGAACAAACAATTGAGTCAATATATGACAAAGCCTCTAAAATTGCTATTAATTCCGCATGCATTATTGAGATCACAGAATCAATTTTAAATTTCATAGATGCCTTTGCAGAGGAATAAAAAAATGCGACCCCGACTTCTTCATTATTAGAAATGGACGCATCAGTGTAAATTGTATAATGACTGGCGTAATTTATTTGTATATATCTATCACAAAGAACTTTTAATTGGCTAGCATTGTAATCTTTCTTAGCTTTGTTGACACTATCAATAGTTGAAACTATATTGCTGTTTAGATCCACGTTGCTGACCCAAGTGCGTAAACTAAACATATCTAAGTTCTCACAACAGTAAATACGTTCGTGCTTAAGTGAGTCATGGATCGCAACCAAAACAGGTTTTTGTTTACTCCTCCAGTAGCGGTGCGTACCCACTTGCGCGGACAGATGTTCGAGTACATCAACTTTGACATTGCTTTTAATAGATTTGCATTTCAACCAAAACTTACCACCCAGAAATTGCCGACGGATGTGCAAAGGCGCGATGCACAATTCATTTTCCATAATATGTATGGGTGTACTCTTTATGAAACCTCCTATTGTACGTAAGCATATATTTTGTATTCTTTCTAACTTTAATAAATGCGTACGACCGGCATTGCCATAAAGAAAACTCCTATAATCTATTCGGCTTCTTATTGTTGCAATATATACGCGTCTAAGGTGTGTAGGGTGCACTCCCCAGCCAGAACCAGCTAACATTCTAAAAACTCCTTAAATTCGTAAATATTTACTCCAATTTAATCTAAAATCAAACCATAGTCCCAAATATTTAATATTATCCATTACTTGTAATGGCGCCCCATTAACATATAGGCTGACATTTTCTCTTTTGTATCCTCTTTTAAACACACATACCTTACTTTTCGAGGGGGATATGTCAAGACCTAAACCTGCAATGATATTGTTAAATTTATCCAGAGCCGTCTGTAACTTCATGGAGGCAGTTGTGGCATGTAATGTATAGAATAAAATCATCAGCATATTGAGCTACATGAACGCCATTTATAGTTGTACAAATAGGAACAGTAGCAACGTTAAACAGTAAGGGTGATAGGGGGTCACCTTGAGCAAGCCCGCGTCCTGTAGTTCTGCTAATTGTTGTGTTCTCATCTATACAAATGCTCAATTGCCTATCTTGGAGAAAGTGCCACAAGTATTAGCATATTTTTGATCCAATATGTAATTTAAGATTCATATATTGCAGTAAAAGAATTATTTCAATATTATTATAGGCATTCTCAATGTCGATGAAGCAACCTACAGTATAGTGACCCTCAGAAAACCCTTTCTGTATTCTAGAAGTTAAGTTGGACAAACTATCTAAACTGGAGCGGCATTTCCTAAAACCTACCGTACAATCCGAGAATACTTTATTATGCTCTAAATACCATTCAATTCTGTTCATAATCATATAGTAGAATGTCTTACAAATACAAGAAATCATGGAGATAGGTCGGAGTTTCGTGGGTTCCGCGGTATTTTGGTTTTGTTTAGGAATGGGTACGATTTTAATTTGTTGCCATTGTATAGGGACAAACCCGTGAATAAAAAAATTGTTTAATAAATATAGCAGAATATCCTTAGCATTGTCTGGCAAATATTTTATCATTTTATAAGATATGTTATCTATACCAGGCGAACTGTTTCTATCTCTAATTGATTTAATCATTTCTTGTTTGGAGAAGGGCGCGTCTAGTTTTGGGTTGCATGACGTAAAAGTTTGGTCACCATAACCGACAAAATCTGGGGTCAAAGATGTGAGGAGGTTCTCGATATTAGTTTTATTGGTGTAAGTCCTAGGTGAAACGTATCCCTTTATCCAACGTAATTTACGCCACATACCGGAAGCAGTAATTTGGTGATCTATTGTCGAGCAAAAATCATGGAAAGACGATCGTCGCGTCGATTTAATGAGATTTTCCGATTCCTTAATTTTATTTTTCAAATCCTCATAATTCGAGTCAGTAGGGTTTCGTCGGAAGGTAGCAAGTGCGCGGCGGCGAACAGCGACGGATTTTGATATGGAAGCGTTCCAATATGGTTTCGGACGAAAAGTGGAGGTAGGCCCGGAATATAATTTATAGTATGGAATGTGTTTATCTGCCGCTGTGTTAATTAGTTTTTCAAATAAGTCATACGCCTTTTGCAAATCATCTGATTGTGAATAACTATCAAACAAAGTCTGTGCCAACTCTTTGTATAAAATCCAATCTGCCGCTTTAAAATTCCTTTGTTTTTTTGCCATCTTCGGGGTTCAGTGCCTAAGCTAGATTTGATTTTTATCATTAAATGGTCGCTGCCTAGTGATTCGTTTAGTACCGACCAGTCAAACTTAACCGCGATATCCGACGATGCCAGCGATAAATCCGGTGATGAATTTTGAACTACGCCATTTACTAATTTTATTCTTGTCGGACTTCCATTATTCAATACCACGAAGTTACTGTCAGACAACGAATCGAAAAGCTGACTGCCGCGATGATCCGTTTTATACGACCAATTACTATGGTGTCCGTTAAAATCACCCAACACCAAAGTCTTACTGTTGTATTGAGATAACAAAAAGTCCCAGTCAGTCGTAGATGTCGTCACAGAAGATGGACAGTAAACAGCAATAATAGCTTTGATGTCGTCACAATTAAATAGTTCAACTTTAACTGTTTGTATGCCTGAATTTGGACTGTTTATTAAGCGGATGCTAGACTTTAAAGATTTATGAACTATAATTGCTACGCCTCCGTAGCCATCAGACCGATCATTCCTGTAAATAATATATTTTTTAAATCTAAGTTCTGACTCGGGATCTAACCAAGTTTCACTGAGGATAGCAACGTGGATTTTTTCTAGTATGAGTAGATTTTCAAAATTGAGCAACTTAGGCTTAAGGCTTTGACAGTTCCATTGGATTATATTTAAATATTTATTTTTAATTTAATGATACATTGTTTAATGTTGTTGTAAACTCAAATAAACTCTTAAGTAATGGCAACTGTGATACATTACCTGCTAACCATACTATCACCCACTCTGTACATACTTTTAGGATATTTTGGAATTTAACAAATATTGTGTCACTTTTGGTAAAAAACACTTTTTCAATTTTTCTAAATAGATCTCTGATCGTAACATTACCATCCGAAATTCTTTTTGTTGCCGGCTTTCTGTAATTAGTGTTTATTTCTGCTTCACTACTTTCAGATTCTACCTCGGAGCGGGGTATTTCCCAATTTTTAAAGTTAAATTTGCTGGGTGTAGTTTTAGGCCTTGGCTTATCCTTTTTTTTAGATGTAGTCGGTTTATCTTGCTGATCCTGACTTGAAACTTCTTTTGCGGAGTAAACAGTAGCCGAGAATTGGTTCTCTTCACTTGGCTTATCAGATGATGTGTATGGCTGGGTAAATACCCGGGCTACTGGAGGTGGTGACGCGATATTTGGAGAGTCTGGGGCAGGGTACATCGTCAGGGCCTTACGATATGTGCAGTTGAATTCCGCCATAATGAGGCGGATTTTCCTTTCTTTCTTATATGTAGGTCATTCTTTGGAAAGCGCTATGTGTTGTCCTGAGCAATTCGGGCATTTCAACCGGTTCGTGTCGCAGTTCGCATGACCTCCACTACATTTTGGACAAACTATCTTACTGACACATCTCTTGGCGATATGGCCAAGTTTCCAGCACCGCGAACATTGTGACACTGGGAACACGTATTTATCAACATTGATTTTAAGGCTGTCCACAAAAAAACATACGCTGGCAAAAAATGACCCTTAAAACATAATCGTACGGTTTCGCATGGAATCCATCCATCTCCATTATCGTCACGACGATTAAGACGTTTTAGAGAAACAAGTTCTGCAGGGCTAGGACACGAGATATCTTCTAATATCTGCTCCTCATTTAGTTCCAGGTCCACATTTTTAATAATACCGTAAGAGTAACCTACTTCCATGGACTTAAATATTCGCCATCCCATAGATGTAAATTTCTCACAAGAAATAAACCTATCAGCACTTAAATCGTTATTGAATTCTACTCTTATTCGGTATGGGTTAATGTATTTAATTTTTAGTGTATCACAGATGCCTTGCTCCCTAAATAGCTTAGCTAAGCTGAACTGTTTGGGCAGCTTTTCTGAACTTGATACATAGACCTCAATTTTATTACAGTCTTCTTTTGCCTTTTTCCCGCTACGATCTACTACAGTCCATTCCATTTCGTCCTCTTCTCTGCGGCGTTTACTTGTTATTGAAACTTCTACATCATTGAATCGTACTTCAGTCGAGTTTTGTTCATGTGAACAGTTGTATTGGGCTGCCTCTGTAACCGTGCTGACTTCTTCTAAGTTATTGGCGCTTGTATTGCTGTTTGAATCACTTCTTTCCCTTTCAATATTAGACATTATCATAAAAACAAATCAATCGATGCATAATAACACAAAACGCAGGGCGCGCGACACGCGGTGCGCGTGCGCTCAATATCTGTGTTGTGAGCGAAAAGAAAGTATGATGCGCGGATAGTTAGTTCGTCAAGGACACGACGCCAACACGATCACTCCGTGCGAGTGTCGCCTCGAGACTGTACTCCAAGAAGGTTCCGAGTCTGAGTTTTTAAAATGTTAAAAAAGAAAAAAAATGATGATAAATTCGGCACTATGGAGGTAGAAGTAAATAGGTTTATGTTCATAATCTACTAATGTACGATGTTCTTGATTCAATTTACTTTATCCTCTAGTGGATAAAATCGGCTTTTGCACTCAGATATCCAAGAGTCAAAATACTCTTTCCGAGATCGGAGGATGTAATTTTTTTTTTTTTGTTTTATATCCGACGATTATATTAGCACCATAGATAGTAAAAAATTGCTTGAAACAAGCATTTTGTCAATTATTGATCTGCTTTCTGATAAATATTAAGGATACTAGCTGTTGCCCGCGGCTTCGCTCCCGTGGACCACCCCACAGGACCCGTTTTCGGGATTACAAAATAGCCTATGTCACTCAGGAATACTGTAGCTTTCTATTGATGAAAGAATTTTTTAAATCGGCCTAGTAGTTTCGGAGCCTATTCAGTACAAACAAACAAATATTTCCTCTTTATAATATTATTATAAGTATAGATGTAATCCCCCATGTTATTTTGTTATAAAGTAGTTACCAGAAACAAGTACCTCAATTCCCTGCGAGTCTCCACGTCGACCCCTGAAGTGGGTTTGTCCAACACCAGGACATCAGCCCCAACAACTAAGGCTTACGCCAGTTGAGCCCTTCTCTTACACAGAATATGTTGTTATAGTTACCAGAAGCAAGTCCCACAGCTCCCTTCGCGTCTCCACGTCGAGTCCTGAGGTGGGTTCGTCCAACACCAGGACATCAGCCTCACCAGCTAAGGCATATGCTAATTGAGCCCTTCTCTTCATACCCCCTGATAGTTCCGTTGTCAATGAATTCAGCTTGTCTGATAGAGATAGACGTTCAGCTAGCTTGCGCGATGACATCTTCGCTTCTTTGTAGGTGCCTCCTTTGAGCTGAGAATGAATAATAAGGTAAATTAGTAACAAGTCACAAAATCCTATATTATGCAAGCAGAGTGTTCGGCGTGATTTGACAATAGTCCGACAACAACCGTCAGGCAGTTGCCGGACTAGACACAACACCCGTCTGGTTGGAGGATCCTTCCTTATCAATGGAAGTTGCGGCAGTTTACTCCATGTTCTGCATATTATTATATTCGTTACTACGTAACTTTAGTCGTAAAATAGATTGATTTTATATGGTGTTTCTAAATAATAATGTATGTCTTCGTTAATCAATCAATCTGCCTAGCCGTTTCCAAACTATGTTGTTGTAGGCTTCCAGTCTAACCGGATTCATCTGAGTACGAGTATTTTACATGGAGCAATTGCCTATTTGACCTCCACAACCCATTAATTGGGTAACGCGATTTGGCGAGACTGGTGTCATATCTCAAACTTCTAACTACCCGTAACGACTGTCAAAGATCTTCAAATGACAGCCGTCGCTTGAAATCAAGCCTCAGTAAGTTTGCCACGCGTACTCAAGACGGTTGTGTTTTGCCTCGCTTGTTCAACGAACGACAGCATCATTTGCGTCATGGATATAGAACAGTGCCTTAAATTAATACAATTATATGGGGAATGTAGTGGGACGCACAATGTTCTGATTATACTAATAGAGGACTAATAGAAGATGCGTGAACAAAACATAAACCGAGAAATAAACATTCCAACAGAGGACTTAAAAAAAAGGATGCATTCTTTTATAGGATTTTATAGGAGAGAAAAAACTGGCTATAAGCCGCACTAGGCACGTGCAGTCTCTGTTCGACTTCTTGTTAAACTGAGCACTCGATGCTGGCTCATGCTCATCGTGGCTCAGCCTTGGCGCGCGCGGCAGCCTCATGCAAAAAAATATATGTACCGAGGCAGCCCCGCGCGGCAAACGTTCCAAGGACTGTCATACTGAACTTCGAAGTTTAAAATATCGATGTACTGTATTCGTAAAGTTTAAAAGTACGAATTACGTGATTTAGAAAGTACGCTAAGGCGACTTAATTAATTCAGAATGTTCATAATCGCGACGTACGGAACTTCGAAAGCTTGCAATGACGAATTACTTTATTGAGCATGTTTATCAATGCGATGTACTGAACTTCGAAAGCTTGCTATGACGAATTACTGAATTTCGAACGTTTGATCTCGATGACCAAAATCATTCAGAGTGAACGATACTATTAATATGTAGTAGCATGAAGGTCTATACATAAAAATTACTGCTGTTCGTTAGTCTTGGTCAAATTCAAAACGGCTAGACCGATTTCAATTATTCTCTCTTTTTTGTTTTGTTCGCCCAAATACAGGGAAGGTAAAAAATAAAAATTATTGACGTGGGAGGGTAGGCAGGTATATAAGGTAGGTTATTAGGTTAGGTAGGTAGAGTAAGTAGGTAGAGTAGGTAGTTAGGTTGGGTAGGTAGGCAGGGTAGATAGGTGTAGGAAGGATAGGGTAGGTAGGTAGGGTTGATGGGAGCGAAGCCGTGGGCGCAACTAGTGTAATAAAAAAACTTAAAATAATTTTAGAAGCATGAAGAAATGTTATATAAAAAACTTGATAAAAAAAAAAATGAAAAAAAAAAAATGAAGATGATTTAATAAAATGAAGTTGTCATACAACCTTCATAAAAAAAACCCAAAATTTAATCAGAAATACCACCAACATACTATCACACCTATCATCCTAAAGTCAAGCAGAGATAGTACACCTCCAAAATATTGCCATTCAAAAATAATCCTCGAAACCCCAAACATCCTTAGCCAGCAGCATCTATCAACATTTAAAGTATCAATCGTCGGTACAACAACATATTTTTTCTGTAATTAGAACATAAATTATGAAAAAAAAACTATTGTTTATAAAAGAAAGATCAAGTTTTTAAATAAAATATGTACGCGAGACCACTTAAATACACCTTCAAATTCATAGTTTCTTTCTATGTTATATAGTCTTTAATCCTCTTTATATGCATCGAGCTACTTCTTTTTCTTTTTTTAATATTTGCCGTTATTCTTTCTATTTCCAAACACGTATTTTTTTGCTCTTTTATTAATTCTTGTAATGTTTTGTATATATTCTTTTTTTTTAATTTAAGTGACTGTTAATGGTTGTGCCAATTTTTAATGGCATTCTGGGTTGTTGGAATATTTGCGTTAACGCAATCTAAAACAGACCACATCCGAAGAGGGAATCTGAGAGGTAACCTTTTCAGCTGAAATGTATGACTTGGTACTCGTTGATACGTGCCCCAATATAATATTTGTAAAACCAGTCTGTATCTTTTCCTGCATTATTAGGAATAATTTCATCGCGAATTATCTCAAAAGCTTCAGGAATTTCAGCCGGATCTAAATAAGCCAACTTTGCTATGTGTCGCATTTTATGGGCATAATCACTCTCGCTGGTATATTTTGCTAATCCTTCCTTTTGAATGTGCTTGAAAATATTCTGTGTCAAGTGAAAATAATAACATTTGTGATGTGCATCTGGGAAGACACTGGCACAAGCTTTTATTGTTGCTAATTCAAAGTCTGTAATAATGAATTGTGGGCTCTAGTGAATATTTAAGTTATTTAATGCGTACCTTACAACCATTTCTAAAAATAGCATATATGTGCGTTGACTTTTATTAGAAAGTAAGCCTTAAACTAGCGGCACGGTTTGTTTTGTATCGTTCTGTCCAACCTGGTCATGTATGGAATAAAGCTGGTAAAATAATTATGGGCAACATTTGAACGTGCCATCCATTATCCAAAATATGGAGGAGTCTAAAAGACGTAAGTTCTGCTTCGTACTAAAAAGAAGGATGACGTCATCATCATCTATGTAGTGTCCTAACAAAAATTGCTCGCCTTCAATTTCACTATATTGATCGGGAACAATGAAGTCATTTAAACTTTTTGGTAGGCTGGGTTCATTTCGGGTTCATTCCCGGTGAATGACCAATCGCAGCAATGCGATTGGTCATTTTTGAGGGCATATAGGGAGCTGATGTGGTAGGTATTTTTTGTTGAGTTTTTTGGAAAATTTGTAATTTGTTCGCAAAATATTTCGATGTACCCTCAAGTATTTAAACATGATTTCTTATAAATACTAAACTAGATATAAAATCTCAATCTTTTATATATTAGTCTATGATATAGAATTCTAATCGAGGCAAATCGAGATCAAACGTTCGAAATTCAGTAATTCGTCATAGCAAGCTTTCGAAGTTCGGTACGTCGCGATTATGAACATACTAAATTAAATAATTCGTCTAACCGTACTTTCTAAATCACGTAATACGTACCACTAAGCTTTACGAATACAGTACATCGATATTTTAAATTTCGAAGTTCAGTATGACAGTCCGTTGCAAGGCAAACGTCCGAGACTGCCTCGCGAGGTTGCTCGCTCAGTTAGTACGCGGCTACATGAATTAGGAATAGCTACTTAAAAATCCCCTTAAAATACACAACTACAGCAACTGACAAATAACAAATTTCTCTTTGTTAGTAACATAAAAAAATGGTTCATCTGGTCAGCACACAGTACAAAGCATATACGGACTCTTTACCTATATTTAAGACCTTGCATGCTTGATTTGTATGTAAACGCATGTTTGACAAATAAATTATCTTTATCCAATTGTAGGTTTTCACCAACTAATTCCGTGTTCCGTGAGTACCATCCGTTACAATTGTATATTAATTTTTTAATTTGGCTCGCGCGATTTTTCCAGCCAGTCACATGTTCAATACAATGTTCCCGTGCGGTCCAAAATAGAATTACAATTGCTCCTTAGCTATTCACCTCATACAATCGTCGTAATCGATTTTAGCGATGTAATCCTATTTTGGACCGCATGGTTTGTGATTCATCTCTTTGCTGACTGGAACATTTACTAACAATATCCACATTCCACAACAATTGAAATCACTTTTAGTCCCTAGGGATTATTTTAGTCCCTGTTTACTATGAATAAACTAGCTCTTTTTAAATAGATGTGACAAAAATTCCTTTTGGTCTCCTGTGCGAGTAACAAACAAAAAAAAAACTTTCTTTCTTTTAATTCAAAGTAACTTAGCAAACGTAACCAGTACACTTACCATCGAAAAGAAAATGATATGTTGCCAAACAGTCAAGTCCTCGAAGTACAGGTTATGTTGCGGGCAGAAACCGAGGATCTTGCGTAGTTCATCTTTCTGCGTCACCGTGTCCTTGCCGTTCACGTATACCTTTCCTTCTGTGGCACTTGTCATTCCTGTGCAACATAGATAAGGGCTATGGTATGGTTTACTAATGATACGCATAAAATATATTTCCATTATATTGGCATAAACAAAATTCATCATAATGATTATGAAGCATTATATTATTGGTCTTAAATGTTTTGCCATAATGTATATTGCCATATATACTTTTGGCATAATAATAATGATGCATAATTTTATGTTTTTTTTTTTTCTTCTCTTTTTGCTTAAGAAATAGACTCACACGTTGTTCCGTTGTTGTTAAATTAGGTAATTTACCTATGTTTTTAATATTTGTAAATATGTGAGAACCATGTTCCTTATTACCAAATAAATGCATTTACCTGTTAGTGCTTGTAATACTTTATATCTCTACGTAGTATAGTAGTATTAGTTAGGGTGCATCGTCCTCACGTATATGAATTAATGTATGTATGTAAATCTTGTAAAACACATTTTTTTAAAGAGTAAGTGTGGTGTTTCTTGTATGTTCTTCTCCAAAACAAGCTACTTTTCCGAATGGATGGTAAAATGAATTATTTAATTAATTACTTTTAAATTTGTGTTCAAAAGTGCCGCTTATTGGCCTTATTGAAATAAATAAGTTTTGATTTGATTGGATTTCATACACATAATCTTCTTTGGAATAAAACAAACGCCACCGCACCTTAATCTTATTAAATTCAGTTTTTATATCAAATATATTTAATTAAATATAAAAAAAATATATCGAAATACAAAGTATCGAATGTCTTACATATCGATATTAAAACACTTTTAAGTTGCTTCTGACAATTCGCCAGCGCTACGGCAATGTAACCCCTTCGCCCTTACGTAACAAAGAATAGGCACCCATGCTCACCTCCGCAGCATCGGCTTGCTGGTCGCTTCCAGCGACCAGCTTCAGCCGCTACGGCTCGCATAGGTGCCTATGGTTTGTTACAGCGGGCGGGGACTGCCCTCCCTTCGCAAGGCCAGTTTTTTATATAAACTCTAGGGATAGAAGCCAAAAGCACAAAACGTATTGGGGACTTTTATATTATGCGTACATTTAAGGAGTGGCATTCCCTGCCGGAGTCTGTTTTCCGATAGCTACAATCTGGGGTCTTTAAGTCAAGAGTGAATGGGTTTTTTCTAGGCAAGCGTGCATCAACGTCAACCGCAGCATCGCTTACCATCAGGTGAGGTAGTGGTTAAGCGCGAGCCTATTGACAATAAAAAATAAAACAAAAAAAACAGTCTGTGTGCCAATTCGGTTTTGGAACAGATTCGACCTATTTTAACCTATTCACTATTTAATGGTTTTCTTTGATACTGTTTCGTTGTTAACGAGTTGTTTGTATTCGGAATTGAACTACAGTCGCTGCGCTAGAATTATGATACTTATACGCGCTGCGCTTAGTTCACTTGATGTGAGGTACGTTGTTTCCGATTTCGTTCTATTGCGCACATTTGAAATTAAACGTAATATCCATGCAATGACCCTGTTTGCTTGTGTCAATGAGCTGCATTTGCTCAATGATTTGATAGTTACATAGTTTGTTGCGTGATTTTAGCGTGGTTTACCAAGTGCAGGCTAGGGCAGGCTGCGTCTATGTCCTTGGTCGCGACGATACGCGGCACCGGGTGAGTCCCTCGCTGAGTTGGACAAGATTGCGCCGGTGGGATCGAGCGATCCAAAAACGGCTGTGCCAGCTACCGCTGCTGCTGTGAAGACCGCAAGATTGAAGCATACTGCAGCTCTAAAGAAGTGATGTTTGCTATGTGTTAGTGATTGATGCAATGTCCGGGTAATGTTGTTATTCTTATTTACTTTCACTTGTTTTCTATTTGCTTCACTTTAGTTCCATTGTTGACCCTTTATTATTTTATTTATTTTATTCAATTTAGTGTTATTTACGTAGGTAATTCAATATGTCAACAAACAATCAAGAAGTATGAACAATAGCATTTGGTGAATACTCAAAAACTGGGTATATTGATTAGATAAAAACAGACCACTGACTTAAAAACCTATGGACTTGCCATACCTACGAAATTAGCGTGATACCTACATAAATCGGGAACTTAAGATGGCTGCCCATTGGCCAATGAGGTAGGCCATTTGCAACTGTTTGACAGCACAACTACACAGATAAACGTACATAAACAGCACACAACTACCAATTTTACTCGGTAATCAACATGGCGACCGGCCACGCATAGACATGATTTTGACGTCACACAAAAGTGTTACCAAGTTTAGTCCTTGACAAACATTTAGATGTCTCTCTTTTCATATGTAGTTCTTGGTTAGTTAAAAAGAGACAAAACGCTTTTTGACATGCGTGTGTCGATTTGATAGATATGTGTATAACTATTCTTCATATAGTAGAATAGGCCGTCTCCATAGATTTTCCTTCCTCATTGAAACAGACAGTTGATGTTGACAAGATGACAAATGACAAGTTGTCAGTGTCAGATGTCAGTCAACCTAATTGTCATCTGTGCGTTCCGTTTCAGGTAGCGTTGCATTATTACACCGTTGCCTGGCGTAATAGCGGGTTGGGAGAAGCTGTTTTTATTTTATGAATACATTGTTTTATTTTTAAGTTCCTTTTGTTGGAATTATTCGTTTCATATTTTTTTAAATTGTTATGTTTTTGTTCTTTGTTACTCGGACCGCTAGTATTTGTAAATTGTGTTATTTTTTATAACGTCATAACGCGACCGGCAGGTATATGTACCGGATATTCGGTGTTAATAGACTAAGGCAGGACTTTATATTTATTACATTTTAACTATACATATTTATATATACAGGGTGGAATTTTGTAATGCCACCTGGAGGGAAAGTACTCTTAATACTGCAGATAGAAAATTTTACTCAAAGGAAACATTCCTTTATTTTTGAATAGAAAGCAAACTGCATTCAAAGATTTTCGAAAATTCTCCTCTCCCACACCCGGGAATCGAACCGGCTAAAATCTAAAAAAAATATACCCTGTACTTTTATTGCATCGATCGTTAGGGTCAATTATAAGGATGAAATCTCTCTAACAAACATGATAAATTAAATGAAAGGAAATCTTAAATTAATTTAATTTTTTACAAAAAATGGTAAACTAACTAATTAGTTGCTCGAAATGGGCTCCATTCTCTTGGATACACAAGTTTATTCTTTTAACGAATTCATTTCTAGTAACCTTTAATAAAGTGTTGTGGTGAATATTATAAATCGTATTCTAAACTTCAACTCTCAACTCGTCATTCGCATAAGATTTCATGTAAATTTGATTTTTTACATACCCACACAAAAAAAAATCTAATGGGGTGAGATCTGGCGATCTCGCAGGCCATCTGATTGTGCCGTTTGTACCAAACCAGGTATTAAAATGGTTATTAATGTAGGCAGTAGTGATTCTGCTGTTATGTGCTGGAGCACCATCTTGCTGTAGAATTATTTGGTTTCGCTCTTCCTCGGGGAAACCATTTAACTCGTTTCTTAAGAGATCCAGTATTTCAATATACTTGACAGTGTTTAAATGACCTTCGTACACGTGGACTAACACTACATTATTTCTCATAATTCCGCACCAGACGTTGAAAGAAAATCTTACTTGATTGTTAGTTTCATGAACACGAACAGGATTCACTCGAGACCAATAATGGTTATTGCGGCGATTGTACATGCCATTATTGCTGAAGTTGGTTTCGTCAGACCATAGTTACAATGTTACTCAAAAAATTAGGGTTTCGGTCAATTTCTCCAAGCATGTTTTCACAAAACTGTAATCGTCTCTCACGATCCCCAATATGCAATTTTTGCACCAACCGACCTTCACGATAGCATTTATACTTATACTTTTTCAGCACTTTAAGTACGCGAGTGTGGGTTGTTCCTAATTCATCGGCAGCATCTCTACTTGAAGCCTTCGGAAATGATTCAAAGTATGTTAAAACATCTATTTCAAAATCGAAATAGTTTTGCTGAATAGTTTGCCGTCTCTGCTTGAAACCTCCCGTATTCTTTAAATTTTCTACCATTCTTTTCAATACGAACCGAGTTGGTGCCTGTCGGCCTTGATATCTCTCTCCATACCACCGCAGAGCTAGATTAACGTTTTTGTTATTTAAAAAATAAGCTTCCATTAAATCAAACTGTTCTTGATAAGCCATTTTCACCGTGAGACAAAATGTGAAATGAGTTGTAAAAACAATCAAATGTGAATAACAACTAACTATGACAATCTAATTTTCAAATTTTAATCCAACATTCCATATTTAAATTACCTCATACACGCAGCTACGAGTATGTCGCAAAGGAGTCTGCATTACAAAAGATGGATGTTAGTTAAAGAGCTTTAACTTGACTCATTGAATTTGTAACTTCAGATTTCCTGGTTTTCCTTTTATTTAATTTATCATGTTTGTTAGAGAGATTTCATCCTTATATTGACCCTAACGATCGATGCAATAAAAGTACAGGGTATATTTTTTTCAGATTTTAGCCGGTTCGATTCCCGGGTGTGGGAGAGGAGAATTTTCGAAAATCTTTGAATGCAGTTTGGTTTCTATTCAAAAATAAAGGAATGTTTCCTTTGAGTAAAATTTTCTATCTGCAGTATTAAGAGTACTTTCCCTCCAGGTGGCATTACAAAATTCCACCCTGTATATATTTTTTTCTATGTATATTGATCTGAGCAGTGATCTTGGCAGTGTTAGTAATAGCTTTTTCTCTCTGTCAAGTGATGATGACAGTTTTGTGAGCATTCCTTCTCTTTAATTAAATAAAAAAAATGTTTCTAAGAATTTTAACGTTATTCATATAAACGCCCAGAGTATTCCGGCCCATTTTCACGATATGCTGGCAAGTTTTGACTGTAAAAATATTCATGCTATTCTTGTATCTGAGTCATGGCTTAAACCTTGTCTCCTTTCAACAAGTTACTCTCTTCCCGGCTTCGTGCTCATAAGAAACGACAGGACGTTGACGTCGTTGGTGGTGGTGGTGGCGTTGCCATATATCTCCGTGCACACGTTCCCTTCTCTGTAGTCCATGTGTCGGCGCAACCACCCCCATCAAATGCTGGTGAACATCTTTTTCTTGAAGTCGAACTACATCACTCAAAATTACTTCTTGGCGTATATTACTGTCCCTCCTTACGCATCAACTTCTTTTCTTCTTTTGAAAAACTCCTAGAAGTTCTGACCCCTTCTTACAGTCATAGCATAATCATGGGTGTTTTTAACACTTGTCTCCTGAAAAATGACCAACTCTCTTCTTCTCTGACTAACGTTGCAGCTTCTAGTAGTCTTTGATTCTACCACTAAGTGCCACTCACCATTTTCCAAACTGTATACCTTCACTTCTTGACATGATATTTGTCACCTCTGCTGATCGCGTCGCTAAGCATGGCCAATGCTCAGCCGACGCCTTTTCGTATCATGACCTGATTTTTCTTTCTTATAAAATTCGTCCTCCTAAGGCTAAAGCCAAAATTCTCATGCAACGCAATTTTGGTGGTGTGAACGCTAACAATCTTTGCGAGGATGCCAGCAATATTGATTGGTCTCCATTGTTTGCGTCTACGTGAGTCAACGAGCAAGTTAATTATTTCACTGCTAGACTTGTCGAGCTTTACGATGTTCACGCACCTGTACGTGCAGTTAAAGTAAGACATTTGCCGGCACCGTGGCTGACGGATGAGATTAAGAAGCTGATGAACAAAAAAGTGACTGCAAAATCTAAATTTAAGCGACGGCCTACTAATGCTAATAGGGAAAAATATACCTTCATTCGTAAACATTGCAATAAGGTGTGTAGGAATACCAACACATTCTTAACTCTGTCCAAAATGGGGACGCATCCAAAGTTTGGACTTTTCTAAGATCATTGGGGATCGGTAAAACCCGACAAGAGTCAATACCTAAAAACTGAGACATCGATTCAATGAATAATGATTATACATCTTCGTCCAATTTCGATAGGACATTAAAATTGAATACATTGGATTACCTTTCATCTCTTCCGAACCCCAGTTATTCTCCATTTTTTTAGTCAATTCTCAGCATGTGATGTTAAGAAGAGCATACTATCGATTACTTCTAATGCGGTAGGAAGTGACTGTGTCAGCCGTAAAATGTTACTCCCAGTGCTGGATGTAATCCTTTCGGTCATTTGCCTCATCCTCAACTTTTCTGCGTCCAGTGGTGTCTTTCCTTGTTCATGGAAAGATGCTCAAATTATTCCATTACCAAAAAAGTCCAATCCCACATCCTTTTCAGAGTTCCGTCCAATATCCGTCCTGCCAATCCTGTCCATAGTCCTGGAACGATTAATCCACGACCAAATTAGCACTTTCTTACCTAAAAATAATCTCCTCAATCCTTTCCAGTCCGGCTTCCGTCCTGCCATGCTATTCTCTAAGAGACAGTTTCTTGGCTGTGCTCGTTGACGAGCTCGTCTTCGAGACAGTCTCGAGATCGACCGATCGTGCAGCGCTGATTCAAACGGTATTCTCTAGCGCGGTTATGGTCGTCGACGAACTCTAAGGCTGACATCTCGTGTCACAATTTCGTAGACGAATTAGGGCTTGAAACAAATTTTTTAAATTACAATCGATAAATCTCGACTGAGAGTTTTATAGGCTTAAAATGTATAGTATAGGTCTATTTTTAAGTATTTTAATTAATAGAGTGAAACTACAAACGATTTCATAGTTATAAGAGTTTAACTAATGTATTTTTATTATTGCATCTTAAGGCTGAATGACAATTTCTTTGCCTATTTCGTAAGTAAAAGCAACGCGCTGTCTGTGACGCTGCCACAACACGCAAAATCGCAACCGAGACCGACTCTTTTTGTTTGATAATTTGTTGTTTGTTTTTATTTAAAACTATTTACAAGTTTTTACACTGGTACTTAGCTGAATCCGGTAAGACTGGAAGCCGACCCCAATATAGTTGGGAAAAGGCTAGGTAGATCATCATGATGATTTACAAGTTTAAAAAAAATTAAGTGCTTTTACAGCTATTGATTTTAACATACCTAGTTGTGTGACTGTGTGAAATGTAAGTATTTTAATATTAAGTATATATATATAGGTACAGTGACAATGTGACAATATTATTATTGTCCAAGAAAGTGAAGTCAAGTATAGTATGTTTATCTTTAGATAAAATATAATAGTGCTGCGTTGAATTAAATTTTCAGGATGTAAAACCAGGGCTATCTTGGCGTAAGAACAATATTACGATGGAAAACCAGCCGAACACAAAACAAGTGATGAAGTTTTTTAGAAAAGTCTTACTAGGTATGTTATAATTTGTTTACATTTCGTATTACACTTTGAGGCTAGATCTCTGCTTTGAGGCACTGCAGGTGATAGTAGAGATGCCTCAATTGCCTATTCATGCATTGTTGGTGCAGTGTAAGAAGCTCTAGATAATTAAATAGTGTTCTCACTTTTCATTCCCAGGTTGGACCAAGTTGTTTGTGTTTTTATAAGTAGCCAAAAAATCAATTAACCTGCAATACTATAATTTGTCTGCCTATGATATCTGTTCCTTCAGAAAGAGAGAGTGATGCTGTTATACATAGTATCCTGCATATTTTTTTACCTATAATAGTAATTTGTTTCATTTTTATGTTCACAGCTCCTCGCAGGTGTCGTTTGCTAACGGTATGAGGCCATCTAATCCAATGCTCATTTCACAACAACCTTCACAAAGGCAGTCACAAATGGAGACACACTGAAGATATTTACAGGATAAAATTCGATTACTGGAAAATAGTTCAATAAATAAATCTGAGTTTTATCATTTTGAGTTTTTTTATTAGTCAATATGTATATTATGTCTAATTATTTTCCATAATAAATTATGCCATTAATCCTTTTTGCAGTCTTAATGCACAATTTTGCTTGTACAAACAAGAATTTGGCCTATTAAGATTGAGTATCTAGCCGGAAGGCAGGTTGTGAAGGTTGCGGTGTTCCGCTGGATGCGAGATGCACGCGACCGGTCAATGTGGCGACGCTTGGTGGAGGCCTATGTCCAGCGGTGGACGTCATTCGACGTATATGATGATGATGAAGCCGGACCAATAAACATGATTCACATCACAACAAATATTATTTAAATATATTTATGACATATAATTTTAATTAAAGAAGCTACTAATTAACTTATGCAATCCATACTAATATAATAAATGCGAAAGTAACTCTGTCTATTACTTTTTCACGCTTAAACCGCTGAACTGATTTAAATGAAATTTGGTACCTATGGAAACAGTTTGAGACAGTAGGTAACTAACTATCCTATGTCCTTCATAGGATAATT
Source organism: Orthosia incerta (assembly GCA_948252205.1). Classification (NCBI taxonomy): domain Eukaryota; kingdom Metazoa; phylum Arthropoda; class Insecta; order Lepidoptera; family Noctuidae; genus Orthosia; species Orthosia incerta. The sequence continues at coordinate 26,719,420 of OX411745.1, read as the reverse complement.
TTTATCATGGAAATATTCCTTAATTGTATGATGAATTAATAATATATTATGTAGTAAGGCGGCCCACACAAACCTACAATATTATTTCCTGATATAAAAAAATGGCTATTCGAAATACTAATGCTACGCAGACGTAGTTGCAGGCAACAGCTAATTACATAATATATAAATTAAAATTGACATTAAACATTTAAAACCCCTGTACGCTAAGAGCTAAGTCGTTTTCCATTACCTAGATATGTTATTAAATCCTAAGAAAGCCTGAAGGTAACTATGGATAAAGTGTCTCTATTCCGGGATATTGTTATCAACGTTGCTAATTCTCTCGCCTGTCGAGCTCTGTTAAAATCATTAATTTTCTTAGCTTCTTCTAATAAATGTAGCTTTAGTTAACCAAGCTGGTAAAAACTTATTTTATTAGCTTCTGCCAGCGGCTTCAAACACGTGAAAAGTGTTTTCTTAACCCAAGGGTACATTATATTGGGAAGAAAAGTATCCTTTATGCTATTCCTATAACTAGCTATAATCTATCTCTATGCAGAATTTCATCCAGTGCCGTTCTGGCGTGATTCAAAGAGTATGTAACACTGGCGTGATTGAGTAACAAACATACATCCACACACACATTCAAACCAACAAAACTCCCATCCAAACTTTCACATTTATAATATTAATTAGATTAAAATCCAAGAAGAATTACGTTACGCGCAAAAATAGTGGCTTTTGGATTTGACAGATAAAAACGAGGCTGTAAGCCAGGCTGTGAGCGTCTTCGACGCTGTTTTTTCTTACGGAATACCAAAATGTATGAAGAACTGTCAACTTGCTCGACATTGAGTAGTTCTAACTCACGGCCGTCACAGCTTAGAGCGCTAGTGTCGCTATTCGCGGCTTAGCGAATACCAAACTTAGATTCGTCGCTGGCACCAGCACTGCGCTCAAGGCTGTATCCTTAGAGAATAGCACTGCTGGTCACAGCACCACCACAGCTCTTCTCAATATAACATTCTGCGCTCTCTTAATATATCTCCATCGGTGATTGACTGGTTTCGTAGTAACCTGTTCGGTCGCCGGCAACGTATATGCATTGGAGAGACTTGGCCTTCCTGGTGTATTACTTCTGCTGGGGTACCGCAGGGTGGCGTTTTATCCCCTTTACTTTTCGCAGTTTTTATAAACTCAATCTCTAGTGAACTAACTTCTTCCTACCGGCTTTATGCGGACGACCTACAAATTTATGCGCGAGCTCCTCTCGGAAATCTGTCTGAGGCTATCGTAACAATAAATGGTGATCTGGCCCGCATATGCGACTGGAGCAAAAGGTATGAACTAATGGTAAACCCCACAAAAACGCAGGTTATAGTGGTGGGCAGTTCTAGGATGGTTTCAAGAATCGACTGGACGTCTCTTCCCCAGGTTTTTTTCGATTACTCATTGATTCCGTTTTGTGAGAAAGTTAAAGACTTGGGGATATTCATTGATGGGAACTTCTCTTGGACTGCCCAACTGCAGGCGGTTAGCCGCAAGCTATTTGCATCTACTGCATCTTTGAGAAGACTGCGTAATTTTCTTCCGATTGCCACCAGGATTGCGCTTGCACAATTTATTCTTCTACCCATCCTTGATTATGCTGATGCCAGCTATCTTGACCTAACTCAAGAACAACTTGATAAACTTGAGCGGCTTCAAAAGTTTGTATAAGGTTCATATTTGGTTTGCGCACATATGACCATGTTTCCAAATTCCGTGTGAAGCTCAAGTGGGGCAACCACTTGAGACTTGGTTTTCTGATGACCAAAGAAATCTCGTGTGGGAATCGCGGAGAAACTGGAAATGATTCTTGAGGTAAAGAGGGGTGTAAGGAGTAAAGAGTACATTATATAAAAGGGAAAGAATATGAGCATTCCGGCGAAGGCGAAAAGAGAGTCGGTAATCGCATCAAGGAAGATGTTCACGTCAAGCCATGGCGGCCTGTATGCAGTACCGACGATGACTGAGTGCGAGTTAACGTTCAGCCGGAGCCACATCTGCTCGACTTGCGGCGCGCTCGGGTGCGGCACGACGCCAGCGCACTCCGCGCCGCAAATAGAAGCCTACGCCGCCCTTGCGCCCGCCACACACCGCAAGCGGGCGCGGCACTTGACGCATCCGGTAGCCCGGGACAGTCGGCGCTCGACCCTCTTCCCCCCGCCTAAGCCAAATCTCGTTTATCGCCATGATGTCCACCGCACAGTTTGCCATAGCCACAATAAACTCAGCATGGCGCGTACCTAGTGAACCCGCGTTAAACAATCCAACTTTCCTAAATTTTGACAATTTATGATATTGGATGTGAATGGTTAGTGTATACTGGTAGGTGTATGTGTTTGAAATGTAATAATGCAAGTTAATATAATAAATAACAGATTTAAAAGAAGTATGTAGATACATATTATGTATTGTAAACACTATCGAGGTATAGCCGACAAGCCGACGTTTTATAAATATAATTATAATGTATATGATAAATATTTAGTGCTCGGGCCACAGAAAGGAACCACTATATACTGAGAGAAGAACAGTGCTGGCCGCGCACAGGGCAAACAAAGAAACACAAGTACACCCAACATAGATAGTACAACCGTAGATCTGAAGATGAACTTCACAGAATAAAGCTTGTAGGAGCCCAGCGAGCTAAACAACTTTCTCAGCAGACAACTCCCGGCCAAAAACACGAGCCAAGTCCTCCTCGGTGCGGATGCAATGGGTAGGCTTGCCGTCACCCTGCTAAGCCAGAATGCGGCCGTTCTTCGTCCAGGTATATCTCCAACCTTGGCGACTGCGAGCCTCATGCACACGGTAAAACAAGTACAAATGAAGAAGGATGAATAGGAAGAAAAATATAAAAGAATATTCTCAGATAACTTCAGGGCCAATGTCAAGCTGTTCTGGCAACAGGTAAGATTGGCTCGCGGAGTGAGAAAAACATCGAGCATGAATGTAATAAGAGCAGAAGATGGGTACTTACTGAGCGAAGAATGTAAGGTCTTAGAACGCTGGAAGGGATATTTTGAAAGTTTATTTAGTTGTCAGGATAGTGTGCAAGGAGTGGGTAACTGTGTAGAAGCCAAGACCCTTGACTTGCTTGTCAAGACCCAAACTGAGACGAAGAGCAAAATAATGAAAATAAAATAGAAATGGATGAGGTTCTAAAAGCATTGAGTGGGATGAAGATTGGTAAAGCTGCAGGGTATGACCGAGTATCTGTTGAAATGCTGAAGTTGTTGTTCTATCCGTTTTCTCCTGGGTGTAGCAGTTATACAACCGCTTTTCCAGGTCAGTTTTTATCTTAAATGACTGTGCAGCCATTATTTAGTTGTTAGGGCGAGTTAAACACCTAAACAATAAATTATTGTAAACACTTCATGGTTTCCGCACTTGTAACTAGGTCATGACAATGACCCCGATAGATCGACGAATGTACACCGCGGTGACGCGACGGTGTTGTGCTGCGTCTGCAGAAAACTCTTAACTAGAGCACGCGCGCGCGATCGTACGTCCGTTCACTATTGTAATTTAACAACAACTGATAAATGTGAGTGAAGCAAAAGAAGTATGTAAGGATCGTAGCAGGTGGCGGTCTGTAGTTTCTGCCTACCCCCATGGGAAAAAGGCGTGAGTTTATGTATGTATGTATGTTGTTCGTTCTGGTCAGCCTATCGTTCACGTAGAAGCGGCGCAGGGGCGCGGGGAGACCGAGGTCTGCAGTCGTGGCTCTCCGGCGGAAACGCGCGCCCTGCAGCAGCTCGCATCACTGACTCGAATATAGAGTAGTTCTTATAATTAGGGGGTCTGTAAACGCACACTATGACATGCTTATCCAGCTCAACACAGGACAGTTCTACACTATGTTCAACTGATAGGTCTACTATATCTTTACGAGGTTTTGATTTAATACCATTTTTAATTAATATAAGTGAACCCTCAGGCAACATAGTATTTCTATTAAAACAACTGCCCACAGTATAATTTTCAATATTGATTAGCATTGCATAATCTTTCAGCCAATGCTCAGTGAAACAAACAATATCAAACCTTGTTTTTTCTAAAAACTTCGATTTCCAATTCCTTCGAAGAAAAACTAATACACAGCAGAATAATTTCAGAGAATTCTGCTCAGACTTTTATTTGAAATTAAATTTTTGCGAGCAAGAAGGTACCTTTTTGATGGTGGATATACTCGTAACTACTCCATTATTGGTACCCTCCCTTGTCCTATCAACTAGTTTAAAGAATCAATATTAATAGCATTTTTGCTAACGTTATTCAAGGTATTGACCACATTTAAATTAGTACTATTACTAATATCAATAATAATAATATACTTGGACAAACTACTTATGTCTGAGTTTATTATATAAGATAATAGCCGAGCTATTTGATGTCTTACCCTAAGAGGCAGATACAAAGTATCGCCTGTCGACTTTAATTTACCAACAAAAATGTTGATGTCAAAAAAAACTAGTTTATCACTATAGTGACTCACAAGTGCAGATGCTTATTAAGCATGTAAATGTGATTATTTTGTCTATTTGACAATTTATCCAAGTAAGAGAAGGCACATAAAATAATTTTATTGTAATTTAACTTTAACAACTCTTTTAAACACTTAGTGATGTCATCTTTTTTTACTTTTATACTATTACCTACAAATACAGTTATATTGATGTCTGGTTTATATATATTCTTTGTCACAGATTCCATTATTTGCTTGTAAGATTACCCGGGCATGCAATAATTAAAAGTGGAATGACTCTTATTGCCAGTTATGAATTTACCTAAACCTTTTCCAATACCATCCGAAAACATAACCGAATGAAAACCTTCATTACTATGACTAGATGCACTTTCAGGCCGGTCTACTTGAGGCAAATCCTGTGCTACGTTAGATCTGTCTTGTACGAAGACACTGACTTGAGACACCCTCTCAGCCTGGACCGGGTCCTCCGTAGCATCAGGCTGGACTGCAATTAGATTTGAGACTGTCTGGCAGTTATATTGACACATCACTAACTCATTTGCTGCCAAAATGTGTTCTTTAATTTGTAATTTTGAATTTACATATTTATTGTGAAGAGAACTAAGTCTGTTCTCAAAGGCATAGGATATAGAGAAGAGGTTGTACGTCAGTTCCTTACACAGATAACATGTATCGATCAGGTATGAACAGGGATTTTAAAATGAAGGTGGAGTTAGGTACATCACTACCACCACTGCTGAAACCCGATGGGTCACTGGCTCACACCGCTGAGGAGAAGGCAAATTTGTTTGCCTCTCTTTTTGCGGAATCTTCACGTCTGAATCCTGGTGATTCGCGGCCCCCTCCTTCTCCTGATGGGTGCGAGACGAGTATGTCGGACATTCGCATTCATCAAAAGGACGTCCGTAGGGTGCTGCGCAACCTCGACGTGAACTATAGTTCTTGAAGCTATAGTTCTTAGAACCTGTGCGCCTGAACTGTCTCCGATCTTGACACGCCTATTCCGCCTTTCATATGAGACTGGAACAGTGCCGAATGCTTGGAAGCAAACCAACGTACAGCCCATGTCCAAGAAGGGCAGTAGAGCTGACCCGGCCAACTACAGACCCATCTCTGTAACATGTACTTAACACTAAGCTCCTGGCATACCTAGAAACTAACGATATCCTTAGCGGCCGCCAATACGGCTTTCGCCGAAATCGGTCTACTGGGGATCTTCTAGCGTATGCCATTCACATATGGAGTGAGGCCATCGAGAGGCATGGGGAAGCGCTTGCCGTCTCCCTCGACATCTCGAAGGCTTTCGATAGGGTCTGGCACGAAAGCCTTATTGGTAAGCTTCCTTCATTCGGTTTGCCCGGTGGTATGTGTGATTGGATTGCAGACTTCCTGAGAGATCGGTCCATTCGAGTGGTTATCGATGGCTGCTCGTCGGACCAATTGGATATTAATGCCGGGGTCCCTCAGGGGTCCGTACTCTCAGCAACATTGTTCTTGTTGCACATTAACGATCTGCTGAAGCCCGGCACCTTTGGGTATGCAGACGACAGCACTGTTGCTGAGAGATACTTGTCCAACGCGCGTGCTACCGGGCCTCAGGTCCATGTCCTCAGGCCATGGTGGAGCGCTTGAACTTGTCCTTGCAGGCAGTTTCCGAATGGGGCGATGCTAATCTGGTCAGGTTTAATGCTGCTAAAACCCAGGCGTGTCTTTTTTCCGCTAAAAGGAGCCAATTCCATACGGCTCCTACTTTCCGTGATGTAACCGTGCCAATAACGGACCATCTTGAGCTTCTTGGCGTTACGTTGACATCGACTCTCAATTTTGGGCCATACATTGAGGCAAAGGCTCAGCTGGCTGCCAAAAAGTTGGGGATCCTTGCGAAGGTGAGAAGGTACTTCACGCCGGAACAGCTGCTCAACTTGTATCAAGCGCAAGTTCGATCGTGCATGGAGTACTGTTCTCATCTCTGGGATGGATCTGCCAAATACCAGCTTGATGCACTAGAGTCGATCGAAAAGCGGGCCAAGAAACTCATCGGTAATGAGGCACTGGTCAAGTCAAAGCTCCAGAGCCTTGAACATCGTCGCCGAGTTGCCAGTTTGTCGGTATTTTATCGGTTACATTTCGGGGAGTGTGCGATGGAATTACATGATTTAATTCCGCCCAGCCCGTTCCATCATCGGACTACCAGACGTACGTCGATGCGTCATCGGTACATGGTGGACATCCAACCCATACGCACTAAACTTTTTTGGAAATACTTTCATTATGCGTACAGCTAAGGAGTGGAATTCCCTGCCGGAGTCTGTGTTTCCAGATAGCTACAACCTCGGGGTCTTTAAGTCAAGAGTGAATAGGTTTCTTCTAGGCAAGCGTGCTCTATCGTCGACCACATCATCGCTTACCATCAGGTGAGATAGTGGTCAAGCGCAAGCCTAAAGATAATAAAAAAAAAAAAAAAAAAAAACATATTTATGTCAAGTGTACCATTTGCGAGATATATCCCGTCAGTCATGAATACTATTTTTACCCGACTACGGCATCGCAGTGTTTATTGTTCGGTATGTATGTAAGTAAAAACGCATGTATACATTTATATATGTGGAGGAGTAGAACTATTATTATTCAGTTTAGTTTAATTGGCAACATTTAGCTTCTGATTCAAATCTCAGATCGATTTTATTCGATTGACAACACTTTATATTTCTTATGTCAAAATACTTGATATTGATTGGATGTTATAAACTGTACTTTGCCGGATGAGGTGGGTCTCCAATGGAAAGCGAAAGCGGAGGGTCCATACTGACTCCCTCGAGTGGAGTCTCCCGCCAGGGTTCGCTTAGATAGAAAAGAAACGCGCGTTTTGGAGTTGAGAGGAAAAGAGTTTAGAAGTAGCCTAAAGTGGCGTGTATCTCGGCAACATTATTCTTGCTGCACATTAATGATTTGCTAAAACCTTTGGGTACGCGCACTGTTGCTGAAAGATACGTGTACAGCGCACGGGCTACTGGGCCTCAGATTCGGTCACTCCGGGAGGCCATGTTTGAACGCTTGAACCTGTCCTTGAAGGCGGTCTTCGAATGGGGTGATGCCAATTTGGTCAGTTTTAATGCTGTTAAGACCCAGGCGTGTCTTTTTTCCGCTAAAGAGAGCCAATTCCACCCGGCTCCTTCTTTCCGTGGTGTAACCGTGCCGTTAACTGACCATCTCGAACTTCTTGGTGTTACGTTGACATCGACCCTCAACTTCGGTCCATTCATTGAGGCGAAAGCTCAGTTAGCTGCAATAAGTTGGGGATTCTTGCTAAGGTGAGACGGTACTTCACGCCTGAACAGCTGCTCAACTTGTATAAAGCGCAAGTTCGGTCATGCATGGAGTACTGCTCTAACCTCTGGGATGGATCTGCCAAATACCAGCTTGAGGCTCTTGAGTCGATCGACAGATGGGCCAAAAGGCTTATTGGCAACGATGCACTGGTCGCCTCAAAGCTCCAGAGCCTCGAACATCGACGCCGAGTTGCCAGTCTGTCGGTTTTTTATCGGTTAAATTTCGGGGAGTGTGCGACGGAACTGCACAATTTGATTCCGTCTAGCCCTTTCCATCATCGGACTACAAGACGTACGGCCATGCGCCATCGGTACAGGGTGGACATCCCTAAGTGCGCACAGCTAAGGAGTGGAATCCCCGTCCGGAGTCTTTGTTCCCTGATAGCTACAACCTTGAGGTCTTTAGGTCAAGAGTGAATAGGTTTCTTCTAGGCAAGCGTGCTTCACCGTAGACCACGTCATCGCTTAACATCAGGCGAGATAGTGGTCAAACGCGAGCCTTGACCACTATCTCGCCTGATGTTGAGATTTTTTGATGATTGATTGATGAGACAACAAAAAAAAAAAAAAATGAAAAAGTGTGTTTTTGTTGAGAGAAAGCGACACGATTGGTGACCGAATCCGCTGCTTTGTTAATTGGACCAAGGACTATCTCTAAAACGACATAAGTTACCTGCTTTGTGCATGCATTACCCAGATAAAGCCCACAAGATCGAGGGTATATTGAAGATAGACCTCCTGTTTGCGTATATATATTTGTTCCCTCATTATAGAGTCTCTCAAATTTCGAATCATAAACCTATGTGAATGTTTCGTTAGCTAACATTCACATAGGTTTATGATAACATATGATGACTACACACACATTGCTATTTTTACATTTGTACCTTAAAATACTATCCACTTTTTAGGGTTCCGTACCCAAAGGGTAAAAACGGGACCCTATTACTAAGACTTCACGATCCGTCTGTCTGTCTGTCTGTCCGTCTGTCACCAGGCTGTATCTCATGAACCGTGATAGCTAGACAGTTGAAATTTTCACTGATGATGTATTTCTATTGCCGCTATAACAACAAATACTAAAAACAGAATAAAATTATTTTTTAAGGGGGCTCCCATACAACAAACGTGATTTTTTTGCCGTTTTTTGCTCGATATTAATAACGGCAACAGGTAGACGCTTGAAATATTCACAGAATATTTAGTTGTATATTCACTTCAAAAAATAATAATAATTAAATTAAAATAAAATAAATTAAGGGGGGCTCCCATACAACAAACGTGATTTTTTTGCCATTATTTGCGATAATGGTGCGGAACCCTTCGTGCGCGAGTCCGACTCGCATTTGGCCAGTTTTATTGAAAAGTAAATTTCCTAAATCAACTCCGTTATTGTTATACGTTATCTAGAGTCCACTCTCGTAACTTATGCATTATCTAGATACATTTAAAATAAACCGTTAATAGAAAAATAAGATGTGGCTGTGCAAAAAATCCCAAAATAAAAATAAGTTGAAAATCCAAAACCCGCTACTTTGCAGAATGTATTGTAGGGGGCATACGGCCACGGTTATCCTATGAAATGAGAATATGTTTTTGTATCATACTTTTTAGGGCGTGATTTTTCAGTAGTCTGATTTTAGTTTTTGAACTTATTATTATTTATTTATTTATTATTCGCTTTATTGTACACCATAAAATACATTAATAAAAAAACTTAAGTCTAAAACACATACAATGGGCGGCCTTATCGCTTGCCGCGATCTCTTCCAGGCAACCTGGTATGGACAGTAATTACTTGGACATTAAATGGGGCGGTCATTGGAGTAACAATTTATTTATTTATTTATTTATTATATTCTTTATTGTACACCACAAAAATATATATACAGGACAAACAAGTATAAAAGCAAGTGAACAATGGGCGGCCTTATCGCACAGGGCAATCTCTTACAGACAACATTGCTTAAATGATATACTACAAAAGATACACAGATAAATACATAAGCTATTTAATAGATACATAAATACATACATACCCACTTAATATATAGGCAAATAAAAATAAATACAAAAAAGTTACGACAGTCTATTGATAATTACAATATCTAATTGAAATTGACAAGCTAAGAGGCAAGCATTATTTATTTATATCATTTATCACTATTTCACTACAATGTCATTAAGGAAAATAAGCTGTTTATTTAAAATAAAATACTATTTGTAGGCCGTCAGACTTCGTGGTACAGTCTAGGACCTTAACACAACTTTTAAAAATAATCGTATTACTAATACCTATTATAAATGCGAAAGTTTCGATGGATGGATTTTACTAAATGTTATTACTCAATCAAAGCAAAACAGCTAAATGGAACTGAATGAAATTTGGCACAGAGATAAATTATAGTCTGGATCTGGATTAGGCAACTTTTCATCGCGGTATAATGTTTTCTTGGTATAAGAAAACAGTTACACGCGGGCAAAGCCGCTGACAGAAGCTAGGAGTCAGTTACCTGTTATGATAGACATGAGGGTAGTCTTGCCGGCTCCGTTGTGGCCCAACAGCAATGTGATTTCACCCTTATAAACCTCCAAAGAGACGTTCCTTAACGCTCGGTGTTTTGGGTAAACCTGTACAAATAATTTAATTTCAAGATACTATACTCGATAAAAAAATAACACGACATCACGCCTGTTATACCTGGGTGTATAACGTTTGAAATAACAACAATAGCAGATTGTTTACCTAGAGAGCAAACAACTATTTAAAAGGCGAGAGTGATTTTTTAAATCCAGAGCGGAGTAAAGGATTCTAAAGTAGAATGCTCTTAATCTTCAACAAGGTTGCATTCTACACAGTTTGGAGAAGCCACTTTACGCATTACAAACCCGAATTTATTTAAGGGTATGTGTCCGGAGCGAAGTCGGAGGGCTGTTATGATCGTTTGCCTTTCCATGTTGGCACAGACAGCGTTACTAAAAATACGTGATTAGACAAATCACGTATTTTTAGTAACGCTTGGCTGTATAGTGGCATACCATATCCCTTTACTACGACTTCTTTCATCAAAATATTATCTCATAAGGATATTTAATTATATTATCATTTATTCTTTAATGTCATTTTTATAATTATCATTTCGTTTATTCAATTATGTACACATTTTAAATTTACATTTTTAAATATTTCTTTATAAAAACAAATCATAAAAAAAAAAACATTTAAAAATATAAAAAATAATGGTTGTCCGCCGGTATCGGGAACAGGGTCCAAGCTACCGGTGGTTAGGGCTGCAGAGACAGGAACCTCCTCACAATGCGAGCCGTATCGAGGAGTACTGCCTTCTGTATCAGACCTTTGATCCAACCGCCCAATGACAGCCAGTTTTCACGATGATCACTCATTTTGGGTCTTCGAAAGAAAACTTCACAAGCACTTGTAGAACTTTGTTTATTCAACGCAGAGCGTAACGACTTTACAGAGAGGTCCGTACTGTTCGGCGGCTCGAGCGTGAATGACTGAGCGCCGACAGTGCGGCCGTATTTATAGGGTTAGGCGCAAGCGTACATGTTCACAAGTTTTTAGGTTAAGTATTGAAATTACATTGACATGCGGTTGATTTTACATCGTAATACATTTAATGTACTCGATTGATGGTTTATAAGTAATTTTTAGAACAATCAAATAATCAAACTTAATTCATCAAGGTTTTATAACCCACGAACTGTTGAAGTTGCGCCGATATATATAATTATTATATTATATGTCGTTTATTCATCTTCTTTCTTATTTAATACATTTTTAAATATTTAAAAAAAGAAAACTTAAAAAACATTTTAAAATATAAATAATAGAAGCCAACCGGTATCGGGAACAGGATCCAAGCTACCGGTGGTTAGGGCTCCAGAGACAGGAACCTCCTCACAATGCGAGCCGTATCGAGGAGTACTGCCTTCTGTATCAGACCCTTGATCCAACCGCCCAATGACAGCCTCGACAGATGGTCGTCGAGGCTCTTGGCCATCAGGCCGTTGGCCGTAACGACAATCGGCACAATGATCGCCGAGTCCACATTCTACATGTGGACAACCTCATGTGCTAAGTCAAGATACTTGATTTGTTTCTCTTTCTTTCACGAGGTTCTCGTCATGCGGGATGGTGATATCGATTATCATTGTGCGGCGCGTTAATCGGTCTATCACCACTATATCCGGCTTATTGGCAACAATAGTCCTATCAGTAATGATAGACCGATCCCAGTACAACGTGACATGGTCATTTTCGAGAACTGGGTCGGGCATATACTTGTAATACGGTACCTCCGATTCCATTAGATTGTACTTCAAAGCAAGTTGCTGGTGAATAATCCTGGCCACTTGGTTATGCCTGAGTAAGTACTCGCCGTTAGCCAGACGAGAACAACCAGAGATAATATGTCTGATGGATTCACCCGGACGGTGGCATGCCCGACTTGCTTGTGGAACTCAACATATAACAAACGTCCACGTTTTTCGGACAATACACCGTCATCATCGAGCTGCCGTATATGTAAGAAGACAAATCACTCCACTAATGATTGCAGATTCAAACCTTCAGAGCCTAAAGCTAGCAATAAGGATCCAAAAGCAACAGCCACACCTGCCTGTACCTTTTGCAAGAAACCAGGCCATACATACGAAATTTGCTTCAAACGTGAACGTTCTTTGACATCAAACGTGAACTGCGTAGCAACCAATAAGCTGGCTCCTATCACCATCATAATAGGTGAAAGGGTCCTACAAGCCGTCTTCGACAGCGGGGCGGAATGCTTAATTGTTAGAGAATCGGTTGCTACAGCTTTGCCTGGTCAAAGAAGACCGGTAGTCAATTATTTGAAAGGGATTGGTAAATTCCCCGCACTTTCCTTAACCAAACTTACAACTGTATGCGTTGTAGACACTAGCCTTTCCACTAGCGTTTTACTCACTATTGAGCTAGAGTTTTACTTTTTGCCCGACTACGAAATGTCAACAGACATTTTAGTGGGTATGAACCTGATCCATGACACTAATCTAAGTGTGATAATCACATCCAACGGGACGAAGCTAATCCATAAAACACTCATCAATAATGTGAGTACTAGTTTTTCTCTCTTCAACAACTTGGACTGTGACCTAACTAAGGAAAATGAAATCGTGCAACTACATCGTCTTCTGAATAAATACGAACACCTGTTTATTCGTGGATACCCTAAAACTCGAGTCAACACCGGTGAGCTTGAAATCAGACTTAAGAACCCTGACAAATTCGTGGAAAGAAGACCATATCGCCTCAGCCCAGTGGAACGAGAGAAGGTTCGCATCATAATCACAGAGCTTCTAGAACACAACATCATTCGTGAGAGCAAATCTCCCTACTCAAGCCCTATCATATTGTAAGGTAGCTTTTCCTTACCCAACCAGCTAACTCATGGGTAGCAAGTAGCTTGAGACAATTGCAGGGATTAACTCACATGAAGCTGACTGAAGTAAAACACATTTAAGTTTGGTCAACTAATTTAATTCTTCAAGCACACATTCCATCAATACAATATCTTGAGGTTAACAAAGTATGAACCACTCACTTTCTGAAGGGATATAGTTTACCCACAATATTCAATGCTGGAGATATGATTCCTTAAACAGCATCGTTCTCTGTGTAGCTGTCCGTGAGCTTGCTGGATACCAGATGATAACAATTATGCTCGGAACCTTTTGCAAGAGGAGACTGCTGTAGCTTGACCAGCTAGTTGACCATTAGCTTTATTATATATAAAATTATACCCAAAGATAGCATTTGGGGCCCTGCCAAGGAGAAGAAAATTGCATGTTAAGATCAAACGCACATGTGTCATGAAAATGGGCATTCAGACAAATTCAAACTAATACTCACAGCGCCTACTGAATCATTGATTATGATGAGCTTTTCATCTTGACGCTAGCCAGCCTTGTCCCATATAACATCACGTATCTTTTTGGATCCTTGCCTTTGAGGTTATTTTTGGACACCGTCCTCTCAACGCAAGTTCACTCGTAGTAAAGGCTCAAGTCATCGCAAATACAGACCTTGAACACTTTACTTTTAAGACATAGGCCTTTTACTAAATTATAATTTTTTTGTAACCAATGTGAAAAGACTTTACAATTAATTATTATATGTATTGAATTTGTGTGTTTGTTGTATTAAATGATTTCACACAAATAAGATGCATATTTTATTATTAACATTTTAAATAGTGTCAAACATACATCAACGCCATCTACATCATCATCAACAAGATACTCAACTTGGGACACTTCAATATCGAACATGTGTCTGACGGATGACGCCAGATGTCGCTAACATATGCACTGGCAATTTTTAATCGCTACAATATTAGTCAAGAAGAAGAATGGTGACGATCGGCTGTGTGTGGACTTTCGAGAACTTAACTCGAATACTTTACGTGACCATTATCCACTTCCGTTGATCTCCGATCAGATTGACCAGTTGGTTATTTTTATACAAGTCTTGATATGGCGGCTGGTTTTCACCAGATTCCAATTGGTGAGGCCTCCATAGAGAAAACAGCTTTCGTCACACCAGATGGACTGTATGAATACCTCACCATGCCGTTCGGTTTGAGCAATGCTTGTTCGGTTTACCAACGATGCATCACCAGAGCTCTGACATCATTGCTGGGAACAGCTGCACAAGTCTACGTCGATGATGTGTTAAGTAAATGCACAGATTTCCCGGAGGGAATTTCACACCTGGAACGAATCCTCATAGCACTGCAAGACTCGGGATTTTCTATCAACGCAGACAAGTGCAGTTTCTTCAAACGGTCTATTGAATATCTCGGAAATGTAGTTTCTGATGGACAAGTACGACCAAGTCCACGAAAAGTAGAGGCTCTCGTCAAAGCTCCAGTATCCAAAACTGTCAAGCAAGTGAGGCAATTCAATGGTTTGGCTGGATATTTCAGGAAATACATTCCTGACTTTTCTCGTGTTATGGTGCCTTTGTACGAACTGACAAAACAAGGAGCAAAATGGGCGTGGACAGACAAACCTAACGTCTGCCCCAGTACTTACATTATTCCAAGAAGAAGCACCCATACAACTATACACGGATGCAAGCAGCCTCGGATTTGGTGCAGTACTGGTACAGATGATCGATGGACGCCAACATGCAGTTGCCTTTATGAGCATGAGAACCACGGAGGCTGAATGTCGCTACCACTCCTACGAGCTGGAGACACTGGCAGTGGTACGCGCTATAAAACACTTTCGCCAATATCTATATGGCCGTAAATTTACCGTGATAACGGATTGCAACGCGTTAAAGGCGTCAAAACACAACAAGGATCTCCTGCCAAGGATTCATCGCTGGTGGGCGTTCTTACAAAACTACGACTTTGAAGTAGAGTATCGTAAAGGTGAACGTCTGCAACATGCTGACTTTTTCAGTAGAAACCCAGCTGAGTTGACAGTCAACGTAATGACAAAAGACTTGAACTGGCTCATATTACGTCGTACCAGCGAGCGTATAGCACCTTGTTGTGGTTGCTCCTCTAAATAATATTAAACTTACGTTCCACAAGTGATAGAAGTGCAAATAAAGTTGAAGTACGGCCAGTAGCCATCTATTGCAGAAAAACTGCAGCAATATCAGGTGTTTTGGAGTGCTTAATTTACTGGAATTCGACGTCGAAAATCGGTGTTCGTCGTCGAAAATTGATAATTGTCTAAACATTGATCGACCTACCGCCAGAGCATTTTTAGTTGATCATTGTGATTAAACGCGCAAGCGCCACTTATTTCACGGCGCTTACGACATTCTTCTCGCGAACTACTACCTGTGGGTCTTTTTTAGTGTGCGACTTTGCTGCTGGGCATTTATTAGTGTCCTATTTTGAAGTGCCTAAATTATTTTAATTTTTTTTTTTTTTTTTTTGAAGAAAATATGATTCGGTCGACACCAGAACCAGAAAGGTCTCTCTCCGAGTCCGACTTGACGGCTGTTATTCAAAATGAGCCAGATTTGGAACGCTCTCCGAAGGTGACCCAAAGATGCAAACGTCCCCGTTTTTGTATAGATTCCCCGAACAGCGAGACTAACACAACAAAGCTTGATGAAATACTGGAAAAAGTAAATGCCATGTGTGCTAGACTTGATAACGTTGAGGAGCACATCAGGGAAGTGAAAAACCAAAATGATGGCATTCAAACAAACAGTGCCGAAATCATGAAATCCGTTGAATTTCTTGGCAAGCGACTGGGTGATCTGGAAAATCGAATTCATGGTATGGAACTTGAGAAGAAAGAATTTGCTGACTGCTTGTCTAAACTGGATGAAAAAATTGACCGGTTAGATCGAAGTGCTATTAAAACGTCTGTAGAAATCAGAAATGTGCCGAAAGTTCAAAAAGAAAATAAAACGGGCCTGTATGACAAAGCTCTTAAGTTGTTTAAATCTCTTGGAAGTGAGATACTGAAATCTGATGTTCGCGATGTATACAGAGCTCCGAGTAAATCTACTGATAGTAAATCCACCATGATTATTGAATTTACAGACACGCTCACTAAGACCAACTTTCTAGGAATAACCAGAGACTTCAATAACAAAAACCCTTCCAACAGGCTGAACTCCATTCATCTGGGGATTGGTGGAGAAAGGACCCCCATTTATATTTCAGAGCACCTCACAGCTAAAATGAAGCGGTTTCATTTCTTAGCACGAGACGTTGCTAAATATGCTCATTATGAGCACTGTTGGATATCGAATGGTCAGGTTTACCTCCGCAAACGAGAAGGCCAGCCCTATATACGGATCAAGTCAGAAGCACATCTCCATGAGCTTAAACTCAACCACGATAATCAAGATAAATGACTAGTCTCTAAATGTATTCAGCCAAACCCTTACTTGTTGAAACGACAACTTTCATAAATTTTGTGTCCTTTTGTTCTAAGTTAAATTCTTATTGTAATTCTTCCACTAAACCCTGCAAAACACACATTACAAACGTCTACATTCTTCATTGCGCCAACACATTTACAAGTTCTCTACACATCATCAAAGCCATCTCCAGATCTAACATGGTGAGTTTTTGTTCCTTTCTTGCTTACTTGCCAATATATTGTTTCCTTATTTGCTTGAATAAATTACGATTTCAGCCGATACACCAATTTCTAGTCTACTCTTCCTCCTTAATTTGTCCACATAATGGATAGTGAACTCCTACGTAATATTGATGACTCATCGATGGTTGATTGCTTTCGGGTCTCCACCCCAGAAGATATTATGAGCAAGCTGGATCATCGTAGTAACTTGACTGTCTTAAGTCAGAACATAAGAAGCATTCGTAAGAACTTTGACAGTTTTTCTGTATTTTTATCTAGACTGGGCTTTCTGCCGGATGTTATCATATTGACAGAGTGTTGGCTTGACCCCAGTTTCAGCACCGTAACCTTCCCCAATTACGATTCTCACATCTCCAAGGTATACTTAAATCAAAACGATGGCATTGTGGTATTATCAAAGTGTGGTCTAACTGTGCAGGTTCGTGAACCTAAATTTCGAGACGCTAACTGCCTTTTAATTGATATCGGAGCGGATTATAGTATTGTTGCATTGTATCGCTCACCATCCATTCACAATATTACTTACTTCTTGGAGTCTTTGGAAGATGTGATGAACTTGGCTAAAGGTAAAACTTGCATCGTCACCGGCGACATAAACCTCGACATCAAAACGAATACTGCTGACTCAAGAGCTAATGAGTACCTTAATCTTATTGCGTACAGTGGCTTTATATCAGGTCACAACCTTCCAACTAGGGGACCTAGCTGCCTAGACCATATGCTGCTGAAAACTAAGTCACCAGTACGCGTCGTCGTTTGTGATTCTGACATTACTGACCATGATAGAGTAATCGCTGGTATCAGCAAAACCTCAGTAACAAACAAGGTTTTCAAATATTGCACAAAAATCGATTACCTGGCACTAAACACGAGTATTGGCGAGACAGATTGGTCCAACATTATGGACGAATCAGACGTAAATGTTGCCACAGGTCGTTTCATTAGCTTGATGACACTTAAAATTAAAGAGTATAGTTCTCAAGCCAAAGTACGTAGTTCAGAAGCGATACGTAAGCCCTGGATGACGCCTGGTTTACTTAGATGCGTCCGAAAGAGGGATCTTCTGCACTACAACGCCAGAAAAAATCGGGACGATACTACGGCTCAAAGAGAGTATAAGCATTATAGAAATTTTTGCAACGACGTTATTAAAAAAACGAATCAGGAATACAACCGGAAATTGCTGGCTAAAAACAAGGACAATACCAAGAAACTGTGGCAAAATATTAAGGAAATATGCTATATGAAAAAAAATAGCAATATAAACGCAGACATTACCAAAATCCTAGATGATCCAGTGGAATCGGTAAATTCTGCCAACGAGTTTTTTAGTACAGTTGGTAAAAAGTTAGCTGACACCATTCTGTCGGAGCTTAGAGTTACTGAGAAACAACTGGCGGATGACACAAGACTCGATGGCAATTCTGGGAACTCCTTCTTCTTTACTCCAACAGACCCAGATGAAATTATTAAAATAATTGACAATCTGAAAGTGTGCTCTGCCCCAGGAAATGACATGATCAGCAACACAATCTTAAAACATTGTAAAATCTCTCTTGCCCCTGTACTCTCTTACTTATATAATCTTAGCATGTCAACCGGTGTCTTTCCGGACAGTCTCAAAGTAGCCAATGTCTGTCCCGTCTTCAAATCTGGTGACCCTCATCTAGTTACTAACTACAGACCTATCTCCCTGTTATCTTCTGTGTCCAAAATACTGGAAAAACTGGCCAATAACCGATTACAAAAATACCTAGCAAAAGAGAAACTGTTATCCGATAATCAGTATGGCTTTCGTCAAAATATGTCTACAGAGGATGCAGTGGTAACACTTGTTGACCACGTCACTGAAATGGTAGATTCTGGTCATAAATGCGTTGGTGTGTTCATAGATATGACTAAGGCATTCGACACAGTTTCGCGGCCGATACTCTTGCAGAAGCTGTCGTTAATGGGTGTACGGGGTCTAGCACAGAACTGGTTTCACTCCTACTTATCAAACCGACAGCAGAGAATAAAAGCTAAAGATGAAGCAATAAGCGAGTATTCTGATATCCATTTTGGCGTCCCTCAGGGTAGTGTTCTCGGGCCAACTCTATTCTTAGCCTACATCAATGATCTCTGCAGTCTTCGAATAGAAAATGCGAGATTCCTAACTTTTGCAGATGACACGGCTATTGTATTCCATGGTTGTAGTTGGGCTGAGGTCGTTGATGCTACTCAAAGGGGATTAGCTATAGTGATGAAATGGCTGCAGCAAAACCTTCTTACTATAAATGCCAGTAAGACAAAATACATGGCATTTAAAATATCGAATCGTGTTGAGCCCGAAAGTCCACTCCGAATTAAACTCCATTCCTGCAAACACCTTGGCAGTGACTCTTGTCAATGTGTCGAGATCGAACAAGTTGACCATATCAAGTACCTTGGCGTCTTGATCGACAACCAATTAACTTGGGTTAAACAAATAGATGCTGTTACTGCTAGGGTCCGTAAACTTATGTTTATATTCAAAAAACTCAGGAACATAGCAGACCACAGCACTATCAGGTGTGTTTACTTCGCTCTGTGCCAATCCATCTTAAACTATTGTATATCGGCATGGGGTGCAGCAGCGAAGAGTCACTTGATAAAACTGGAACGAGCTCAAAGAAGCATCTTAAAGGTTGCTTATGGAAGGCCCTATCGGTATCCAACTGACAGTCTGTATCAAGAATGTAAAGTTCTTAGGGTAAGACAACTTTTTATCATGTCTATCTTACTACGCTTTCACCGACAAGCTCTCATTACCCAAAACAAATCTACCAGGTCATGTAGACAGATAACATGGAAAACTCCCACTACTCGTACTAAATTCGCTAATAGATCACCTAGATACACGGGTCCATTCATTTATCAAAAAATTAACAGGATTTTGAACATAGTAGGATGCTCAAAGCATACTTGTAAGGTAAAAGTAATCAAATGGCTATCTGCTCAAGATTATGCGCAGACTGAAGCTCTTCTTATTCCCTTACAATAAATCCATTGTAATGACTCACCTAGGCGTATCACATACCTCTCAGATATAGGTACATATAAACTACACTAGACACACACTACACACACAAACAGACACACACTACACATACAAAGACACACACATACCTACACTCTTCACAAACCTTAAAAAAAAAATTTGTATGTTACCATTAGTTAAGTAATTTAACTTTAATTATTGTTTAGTGTGGTAGCCGGCTATTTGCTAACTACCTCCATGTGCATTTAAAATAATGTGTCATTAACGACGGAAAAACTAGATCCCACGACACAGGGTATCCTAGTGTGGGGTCTAGGGTTTCTTTAAGGCACTAAATATTTGTATTTACTTGTGTACCTGTGCTATAATTTTTACTATTTTATTTTGTTGTTGTGCTTAATGTATCTAAAGAAAGGTGTCCTAATAAAATTTATCTTATCTTATCTTAAAAAAAAAATTAACAGAGACGGGACGATGAACTACGACCAATAATGGACAGCCTCAGTGACAATAACCCTGTAGAAGACTATGTCTTGGAGGAAAATGTTTTAAAGAAGAACGTCAATGATCCTGTCTTTGGTCAGCAGCTCAGTACGGTCGTTCCCAAGTCCTTTCAATGGAGCATTATAAACTCTTTTCACACGGCACTAAAACACCCCGGTTGGGAAAAGACCCTTCTGAAGGTCAGAGAAACTTATTGGTTCAACAAAATGAGTTCTGCTGTTCGAAGATTTGTGGATAACTGCGTTATATGCCGAACATCTAAAGGAAGATCTGGGGCCATTCAAGTACACCCGATACAAAAACCGACGACTGCCTTCCAAGTTATTCATATGGACATAACAGGGAAGCTTGGCACTCCAGATGATCAGCATTACGTTATAGTCACCATTGACGCTTTTTCGAAGTACGTTTTGCTGTACTTCAGTACCAACAAAAACCCACACAGTACATTGGCTGCTCTGAAACGTACTGTCCATCTATTTGGTGCACCAGTCCAAGTCATAGTCGATGGAGGAAGAGAGTTCCTTGGCGAGTTTAAGGAGTACTGTGACAATATCGGAATAAACATCCATGCTATCGCTCCAGGAGTCAGCCGAGCGAATGGCCAAGTTGAAAGAGTCGTTGCAACCCTCAAGACTGCATTAGTAATGATTAAAAACAAAACGAAAACAAACGAACGAAACAGTGCAGTGGCACACTGTACTTGAGGAACTTCAACTGGCAATGAATTGTACAACTCAGCGGGTCACCGGTGTTGCTCCACTCACACTTATTACACAACGAAAGCACTGCGTACCGCCTGAACTCCTCAAACTAGTGGATATTGACAACGAAACCGTTGATATTGAAGCGCTCACTCAACGGGTGCATCAGAAAATGATCCGTTCTAGCGAACAAGACAGACAACGCTTCAACCTACACAAGGCCAAAATCCATCATTTCCAAAGAGGAGATTATGTATTGGTTAAGAATAATCCCCGCAACCAAACCTCGCTTGATCTTAAATTCAGCGAGCCGTATGAAGTCTGTAGAATACTGGAAAATGGCCGATATTTAGTAAAGAAAGTTGTCGGCAGAGGACGACCCCGCAAGGTTGCCCATGATCAACTGCGCCGTGCTCCACAACCTGGTGATCAGTTGACCGTATCGGCGGGAAACGAATCACCTTCTCACCGAGATTCTGCTGCAGAACCAACTGAGCCTATTCCATCAACCTCACGAGAAGAGCTGCAAATACAGCCAAACCACGACCTACAGGGTGAAGACTGCTCATCAGAATAAAAATGGTAAGTAATTCAATTCAATAATTCCAAATAACCTAAAGAGAACCCTTAATAGATCCACGAGAATCCTACGAAAACCACCGAGAACTCTACGAGTACCGCCGAGAACTCTACGAGAACCTCCGAGAACTCTACGGAGAATCTCCGAGAACTCTACGAGAACCTACGAGAATCTCCGAGAACTCTACGAGAATCTCCGAGAACTCTACGAGAACCTACGAGAATCGCCGAGAACCTACTAACCTTTTTAGCATTTCAAACTTACATAACAGTTGTGTTTAGGTAACAACTAAGATATAGCAACGCAAGTTGCATACAGATGCACTACTCAGAAGAAGTTCTTCCTATTATTACAGGTCACCGAGACTCAACGAGACTCAACGAGACTCGACGAGACTCGACGAGACTCGACGAGACTCGACGAGACTCGACGAGACTCGACGAGACTCGACGAGACTCGACGAGACTCTACGAGACTCGACGAGACTCGACGAGACTTGACGAGACTCAACGAGACTCAACGAGACTCAACGAGAATCTACGACAATCTATAAGAATCAACGAGGCTGGTGCAGAGCGCGCACCGCCTGTCAGTATGGCCGTATCGGCGCAACTTCAACAGTTCGTGGGTTATAAAACCTTGAATAATTAAATTTGATTATTTGATTGTTCTAAAAATTACTTATAAACCATCAATCGAGTACTTTAAATGTATTACGATGTAAAATCAACCGCATGTCAATGTAATTTCAATACTTAACCTAAAAACTTGCGAACATGTGCGCTTGCGCCTAACCCTATAAATACGGCCGCACTGTCGGCGCTCAGTTGTGCCTGGCT
This sequence comes from Orthosia incerta, assembly GCA_948252205.1. Taxonomy (NCBI): domain Eukaryota; kingdom Metazoa; phylum Arthropoda; class Insecta; order Lepidoptera; family Noctuidae; genus Orthosia; species Orthosia incerta. The sequence continues at coordinate 26,696,782 of OX411745.1, read as the reverse complement.
GGAGGCTATATAGCTTAGTCTCCGCAGGGAAGCCCGGTTAAGTAGTTGTCAGTCACTTTGACCGAACTACGAGACGCCCCATAGAAAAAAAAAAAAAAAAAAAGGCGCTCAGTCATTCACGCTCGAGCCGCCGAATAGTACGGACCTCTCTGTAAAGTCGTTACGCTCTGCGTTGAATAAACATAGTTCTACAAGTGCTTGTGAAGTTTTCTTTCGAAGACCCAAAATGAGTGATCATCGTGAAAACAACATTTGTGACGTCAGCAATGCTGACGTCACACTTTTTAAAAACATCACGGAGGTTCCTCCTCCGTTATATAATATTAATAATTAATTAATATTATTATATTATTTAATTATTATAATAATCTGTGGCTCAACTTGACAGACGGATGCCAAAATTTTTTCTCTACCAAATTTATTACAAAATATTAAATTTTAATAATCTAAATTGTACAATATACAAAGACCCCAAGAAAAAAAAAGAGGAAACAATAACATTATCAAAATTATGACCGATTTTCACATTGACCTACAAGATAAAAAAGAAAAATAAGGACGACGTCACGTTGACGAGAGCTGCCGCTACAAGACAAGCACGCCTACCACCTCCGGCCTCGTCGCCCAGCTCCGCCTCGTCATCGCCGGAAACCAGCCCCACCGTGAGTGCTGTGACACCGGCTGTGGCAGTTGCGTCGAGCTCGAGCGCCGAGTACTTCTCTCCGCCGACGACACCACCACCTGCGCGTCGACGGGGAGGACGCCGGCCGCCGGACCGCTTAGGACCTCGAGGCTTACCGGTCTCTGATAGGGTCCCAGCACCAGGCGGAAGTGTGCAGCGCATGAGCTAAGTGCCTCATGTTTGCTGATGATCTGAAGATCTACTTTAGCATAGGGACGGCGGCTGATTGTGATGCTCTTCAGCGGGACATCGACAATGTGGTAGCCTGGAGCAACCGCAACCGCTTGGAATTCAATACATCTAAGTGTAAGACCATTACATTTTCTCGCCAGCGCTCCCCGCATTTGTATACGTACAGTGTGACGGGCACCCCGCTGGAGCGCGTCACAACAATCCGCGATCTCGGTGTAGTGTTGGACACCGGGCTGACTTTTAATGACCACATAACCACTCTGTGTAAACGAGCACACAAATCTCTTGGGTTTGTCATGAGGCAGTCGGCTCGGTTTACTAGCAAACACGCTATTGTGGCCCTGTATTTCGTATTTGTCCGCAGCAAACTTGAATTTAATTCGATTGTGTGGGATCCACACGAGTCAAAGTATAATCTCCTGTTGGAGCGGGTGCAGCGGAAGTTCTGTCGGTACCTGTACAAAAAAATGTATGGGTATTATCCCTACTTGTATCCCTCTCTGTTCGTATCAGGAATGGTCGGTATTGATACTCTCGAGCTGAGACGTAAGTGCGCACTCCTTCTGCATTATTTCTTATTACTTAACGGCAAAATTGACAACCCTGCGGCATTGTCTCGCTGTGGACTATCCGCGCCGGCTCAATACACGCGACTGCGCTCGCGTCCGCTTTTAGCGACATCCAGAGTCCGGACTCGTACCGCACAATATGCGGCATCAAATCAAGCTGTTTCATTGCTCAACACCCTGACTGCTCAGCATCCGGATGTGGACATATTCCACTCCAATGTACGTGTATTTTTAAAGGGTTGCAAAGAGTGTTTTAGCGACTAAATGAGTTAATTGGAAATTATTGAATATTGTTGAATTATTATTATGAAATTGTTATTGTTGTATTATTATTATGTAACTGTTATTATTGAATTATTACTGATTTTTTTTATTTTTTTTATGGTCTGTTATTATTTGATTATTGAATTGTTGTATTATTTTTTATGGAATTGAAGAATTGTTTGTGTTGAATTATGAAATGTTTATTAATGTTAGTTTAATTGGTTTGCCTCTGTTTGTTTTGTTTTTCTGGTTTAATCTGTGTGAATTTAAATTATTAATATTATTCGTGTTATGTAATTCTTATTGACTCTCTGCACGTGTTGGGTCAAACTGTGAGTGCAGAGAGTAATTGCAATAAATAAATAAATAAAATAAATGAGATGGACACAATCCATTAACGAAAATGTCATGCGCGCATACTTTGGGGCTACAGAGGGAGGAAACAATCTGATCGCGTACCGTGTCCGGATGCTCTATTTGTTTCAGGTGCTTGAGCCGGCTGTCAACGTTTCGGCCCAACGACTTTCGGATCAGGTACGGGTCATCCAGCGTAATCGTATGTTGGATGATACTGTGCTTGATCGCCTCCGAACGGAAATGTGTAACCGTGTCACTGCCCAATCGTCACAGGCCGTGGTGCCACCACACTCCAACCTCGCTGACGAGGAGAGTAGTGACAGGGTTACAAACGTAAGTAACCAGTGCAATGAGGAATTGAGGAGTGCTTTGGAGTGTGCTATTCGGGATTATCGCTACATGCCGCTCGAACTTAGGCCATGATTACCTCGTTTGCCCATGCATAACAAAAATAGGGCACTGGTGGCTGTTCTGGATTCGCAGTTGTCAAACTATTTTGTTAACTGCGAAGACCTCACTGATACACATTCGATCATGTACTGCGCGGCTGTAGCGGCATGTCGTGTAGCCCACGTCAAATTTGTAGATGACAGAGCTACACGACCGAAACCAGCCGTACCAGCTTGGCAGTGCAGGATCGAACGTCGTATTGGTGGGGCCAGAGCACTCATCGGCAAACTAATTTGTTTCAGGGAGGGCAATAATCGGCCAAGAGTGATGCGCTTTGTGAGACGGGCGTTTTCGGGGACTGATGTCAGCTCCCAAGGCTATATAGCCCGTATCACAGAGCGCATCGACTTCCTGAAGCAAAAAGTGTTTGCATGGGCAAACCGTATTCGTAGGTATAGGCGGAGAGTGGAGCGATACACCCAGAATCGTACATTCCAAAGTAATGAAAGGTGGGTTTATCGGGCTTGGGAGCGACCCGACCAAGGTGTGACTGATACGCGCCTGCCGGATGATGACGCTATGTGTTCATTCTGGCGTAGCATCTGGTCGGTGCCTGTCAGTCACACCGAAGGTGAATGGACTCGGGAGGTCGAACGAGCGTGCGATCCAATACAAGAAATGGGGGCTATCACGATCAGCCCCCAAGATATAGCCCGTGCAGTCCGCCCGTTGCCGAACTGGAAATCTCCAGGGCCGGACGGGCTGCAAAGGTCGCACGCTCGTTTGGCATCTCAGTACCAGGCAGCCTTGGAGTCTGGTTCGCTACCCAGGTTCCTTACAACAGGAATAACCCACCTGCTCCACAAATCTGGTAGCACCGCGGAACCCAAAAATTATAGACCTATTACATGTTTACCAACGGTCTATAAGGTTCTTACATCCATTTTGAGAGTTAAAATTAATAAACACGTCGACGATAATACGATCATGTCGGTCTCTCAAAATGGATGTAGGAACGGGTCCCGCGGTACTAAGGAGCTACTCCTTATAGATATGGCCATTAGCCAACAGGTTCGGCGTTCCCGAAAGGATCTGTCGACATGTTGGATAGATTATAAGAAGGCCTATGACTCGGTGCCTCATACATGGCTCATGAGGGTGCTAGAATTGTATAAAATAGATACAACTCTACGCACCTTCCTGATGTCGTGTATGGGGCAATGGAGCACAGTCCTTCGCTATCCAGGATGTCGAAATATCCAGAGGAATAGCGAACCTGTAAGGATCGAGCGAGGTATATTCCAGGGCGATAGTTTGAGTCCACTTTGGTTTTGCCTAGCCCTGAATCCTCTAAGCATGCTGCTGGAGAATTCAGGGCTAGGCTATCGGTTGAAGAGAGGTGGTCAGGTTATATCTCACCTCCTTTATATGGATGATCTGAAGCTCTTTGCCCCCAGCAATCTTCAGCTGATGGAGCTACTGAAAGTAACTGAAACTTTTAGTAATGCTATCAGGATGGAGTTTGGTGTGGACAAATGTGCGGTCATGCATGTAAAGCGAGGGGAGATTGTGGAATCCGTAGGAATTCAACTCGTGGATTCCATAAACCTGAGATCCCTCTCTCCAAACGAAACCTATAAGTATTTGGGTATGTCGGAAGCGTTAGGTATCAGCACTACTGACATGAAGCAATCGTTGAGGGAACGCTTCTTTGGCCGCCTGAAAAAGGTATTCAATAGCCTTCTTTCAGGCGGAAACAAGGTTCGCGCCTTCAACGGTTGGGTCATGCCGGTATTGATGTACTCTTCCGGCATACTCAATTTTTTTTATTTTTTTTATACTCTTTAGGCTCGCGTTTGACCACTATCTCGCCTGTTGTTAAGCGATGACGTGGTCTACGGTGAAGCACGCTTGCCTAGAAGAAACCTTTTCACTCTTGACTTAAAGACCCCAAGGTTGTAGCTATCAGGGAACAAAGACCCCGGAAGGGAATTCCACTCCTTAGCTGTACGCACAATGAAAGTATTAGCAAAACGCTTTGTGCGTATGGGAGGGATGTCCACCATGTACCGATGGCGCATGGCCGTACGTCTTGTAGTCCGATGATGGACTCAAACGGAACTCGACGCCCTGGATAGGTGGGTCCGTACACTGCTGACTGCAAATCGAATGCATCACCCACGATCGTCAGTCATGAGATTGTATATCCCGCGGAAGTGTGGAGGCCGAGGCTTTTTAAATGCCAAAAACCTCCACAACCGCGAGATATGCAATCTCAGGGAATATTTTCTACACACCGATGTAGGTATGCATCGAGATGTAGTAGCAGTGGACAAGGGACTCACCCCACTCTCCATGGCGAATGAGAACTGGCGCAAGCCTCAGTGCTTGAAACTAACGACCGCAGGGAAGTATGGCAGAGTAAGGAGCTTCACGGACGCTTTTTCCTACATGGGTCTGATATAGACCAAGCAGCGTCTGTAGCCTGGCTGCGTTTCGGTGACCTATTTGGGGAAACCAAAGGTTTTGTCTGTGCAATTATGGACGAAGTTATCATGACGAATAATTACCGGAGATTTATTGTGAAGGATGGCACGGTTGACATCTGTCGGGCATGTCACTGCCCGGGTGAATCGATCCGCCACATTATCTCTGGATGTTCTCGTCTAGCTAACGAAGAGTATCTGCATAGGCACAACCTTGTAGCCAGGATCATCCACCAGCAACTTGCTCTGAAATACACTCTTGTGGAATCGGAGGTGCCGTACTACAGGTATGTGCCCGACCCAGTTCTCGAAAATGGCAATATCACATTGTACTGGGATCGGTCCATCATCACTGACAGGACTATTATCGCTAACAAGCCTGATATAGTGGTGGTGGACCGAATCGAGAGGCGTGCAATGATTGTTGATATTACCGTCCCGCATGACGGGAACCTCGTGAAAGCCGAGAAAGATAAACAAATCAAGTATCTTGACTTGGCTCGCGAGGTTGTCGACATGTGGGATGTGGACACAGCGATCATTGTACCGATAGTCGTGTCAGCCAATGGCTTAATAGCCACGAGCTTCGACCAACATCTTAGGAGGCTCTCGTTAGGCAGCTGGGTCATGGGCCTGATCCAGAAAGCAGTACTGCTGGACACGGCTCGTATCGTTAGGAGGTTCCTCTCTCTGGAGCCCTGACCCTGATTTTTTATATTTTTAAATGTTTTTGTTTTGTAATTTAATTTATTAAATATTTAAAAATGTAATTAATAAGTAATCGAATGAATAAAGGAAATAATAATTACCATTATTATTTATATTATTTTTTATAATAGACAATGTCACTTTGCATTTATTTTTAGAATTATATAAATGTTTTTTGTTATTTATTAATTGTGATTGCACATGTTTTTAAAATTCTAGAATAGGTCAGGTATCTTCTTGATATTTTTTGCTTAAGGCATCGTGTTGGTAATTATAATATAAAGTTCTCTTTTTTATGCACAACATTTTTATACCTTTACTTATCCATTTATTTTTTATTGTTTTATTATATTTTTTTATTGTTATTTCTAGGAAACATAGTTTATAAAAGAGAATATATAGCTCCACTAACACTGGCAGTATCTTTTTGACTCCAGTGAATGAACAAGACATAGTAAAAATTATCAACTCTTTAAATGATACTAACGCTACTGGATATGATGAAATAACCACAAAAATAATAAAACTAAGCAGTAAAAGCATAGTAGAACCATTAAGTTATTTAATTAATCTGTCATTTGAGACAGGCACATTTCCTACTGGATTAAAACAATCTATTGTCAAACCGCTATACAAAAAAGGTAACCGCACGGATATGTCCAATTATAGACCCATTACATTGATCCCTATCCTATCAAAGATTTTTGAAAAGGCAATGTACGAGAAAATAATTAACTTTTTAAACAAAAACAGTATCCTTACTGAGAACCAATTTGGTTTTAGGAAGAATAGTTCAACTTCTCTTACTTGTTTTACTTTGGTCAAACTGATATCTGAAGCCCTCAATAACAAAATGCCTGTATTGTCAGTGTTTTTAGCTATGAGCAAAGCATTTGATTTTGTCCCACATAATCGCCTACTTTGCAAAATGGAGAAATACGGCATAAGAGGCAAGGCGCATGACTGGCTTAAAAGTTATTTATCGAATCGCCAGCAAAGGACAGTAGTATCAAAAATTGACAATAACACAAACAAAACATACAGTTCAGAGTTAAAAATAAATAGTTGTGGTTTTCCTCAGGGAAGCGTATAAGGGCCTCCATTATTTATAATATACATAAATGACCTTTGCAAGAACCTAAAACATAATTGTACACTATTTGCTGATGGCACTACTCTCACAATAAATTCTTCAAATAGGAATTACCTAGAAACTGACACTAACAATGAAATACTAAAAGCTAAAATTGAATGGCAGGAATCTAATAATTTACGTGTAAATATTGAAAAAACAAAATTAGTACAATTTCAAACACACAATTCTTTAGTAAAACCACCTCAAATACACTACAATAATTCAGTTTTGGAACCTGTACCTTCAACCTTATTCTTGGGAATAGTTATTGATGAAAAATTAAATTGGAAAGAACATGTAAAAAAAGTCTGCACTCGTCTCGAAAAATTTGTTTTTGCTCTTCGAAAACTGAGACGAATAGCCAGTAAAGAAACAGCACTAAGTTCTTATCATGGATATGTTGCATCAGTGCTGCGTTACGGCCTCGTAATATGGGGAAATTCAGTAAATGTGAACAATGCATTCATTTCACAAAAAAAATGTGTCAGAGCTGTGTATGGAGCAGAGTATTTAGAGTATTGTAAGCCACTATTTAAAGCACTAAAAATTCTTCCACTTCCTTGCCTATATATTTTTGAGCTTTGTATGTTTATTAAAAGGTATTCGCATCTGTTCCCATTGTATGAACACATTTCGAAAACAGTGAAAAGCAGAAGCCCAAATAAATTACTTGCACCTAACCAGAGACTACAATTGTATAGCAGGAATTCCAATTGCATGGCAATCAAAATATTTAATAAGTTACCCCCACGCATCAGAGTGTTGCCCTCTAATAAATTTAGGAAAACAATATTTGCCTGGCTTTTGGACAATTGTTTCTATTCAGTAAATGAATTTTAAATCATAAATTTTGACATTACATTTTATTAATACTTATTTACACTTGTTAACTTGAATTGTAAAATTTTATTTTTTAAGTATTTGACATTATATAATTATTAAATTTTGACATTTCATTCATAATTATCACATTGTATAAAAATTGACAATTTGTATCTAAAATAATTTATAATATTGTATGCCTCAAACGTCGCGCGCTCACCATGTATGCGTAAGCTAGTGTTGTTTCTATTATGTCTGCTTAATGACGCGCAATGGGGGAATATAGCCTCTTGTCAACGTTTCGATGACAAACTTACTACAGTTATATTGTTGCGGCCTAACTTGGACACTTTGGTTTTGTATGTTAAACTGTTTAATTTAATATTAAGAGAATAAAAGTAAGAAGTATTCAGTGACAGTTTCATAACCGAGATAGCAGAGATGGGCATAGAATGGCACTTTAACGTGCCTAGCTGGCCTAATGCCGGCGGTCTATGGGACCGAGCAGTACGCAGTCTGAAACATCATCTCAAGAGGGTCATCAGTCAACAAAGACTAACCTTCGAGGAGTACACCACATTGTTAGCTAGACTAGAGGCGTGCCTCAACTCTACCTCTTCGCGCGATATCAGAGGATCCAGATGATATAAGCTTCCTTACACGGGCTCATTTCTTATCAGGAAGACCAGGAACAACTGTATTAGAAACCGAGCAAGATGCTAGAACCAGGTGGCATCTAACCAACAAGCTATTCCAAGATCTTTGGAAACGATGGAAGACTGAATACATGGTACAACTTGATAGTTGTACCAAGTATTCAGTCTTCCATCGTTTATCCATTTGCTTCTAGATGATTCTAAAAGCAAATGGTTGGAACCACAGAAAACATCGTTATTGGAGATCTAGTAGTGATTCATGATGATAATCTGCCTCCAGGAAAATGGGCTCTTGGACGGGTGATCAACACATCCAGGAAATGATGGTCTAACCAGAGCAGTTTCATTAAAAAAAAAAGAAAAAAAAAAAGTTTATTTCAATTACAAAGGACATTTTGATACATATTATTGGAGATCACCTTTTAAGCAAGGAATTGGTTTGAATTAAAACCAAAAATGGGGTCATGAAGCGCCCTTTTGTGAAACTCTCAGTATTGCCCGTTAACCAGAATAATGTAAATATACCAGAACCAGATATAAAACCAACGACCAAATTACCGAAAAGAAAAAGAAAACCAAGGTCAAAAATCGCAACTGTAGCAACTGTTTTACTGAGTTTTTTCACGCTGATTTTTCCATGTTACGGTTTAGATGCCGTGAAACCATTTCCAAACAACCAAACGCTTTATTTTGAACCTATTTCAAAAGTACAATTAATCAGGGATAAATGGACATTAGTCATGTATAACGATATGGGACCCTATTGGACAGGCATAGAAACTTACAAAAAAATAGCAAATTACCAAGAGAAATTGTGCGCAACCATTGAAACACAATCTCATTGTAATACGATCGTGCAGCAAGCCCGGCACGATTACCAGGAACTCGAATACTACACTGAACTTTTGCTAACACAGCATTTTGATATCCACGCTAGACGGCGACGCGTCACGGGGAAGACGGGTCGTCGCCGACAAGAAGTCTGTGTGACACTATGGCTGGTGTGAAAATTCATGTTTGTGTTAGGAACCTTACAGAAAGTTCCTTTTGAGTCATGAGGTTTAAGGAAAGTAAACTCGCAGTCACGCGTGTGGAGAGACCACCATGTTAATGTTGATGACGTTCGAATCGTCAAGCCCTCATTACGAAAATTATAATAATTCTGGTTTTCTAATTTTGATTACTATGCGTAGATCGTGTTGGTAAGACACACAAAGCTCAAGTACCAATTGAGATTGTAGGTAAAGTAGTAAGTACTAAATCTGTGTGAAAATGTTCCAAGTTCAGAGAGTCGAGTTGACTCGACATGGGCTAGTAGAACAATCGAGATGTACGAGTAGAACAATTGAGATAGCTAAGAGAGCTATGAGATAGCTAGTAGTGCTATGTGATGGCTAAAGATCGTGAATAAGAAACCTGGTGCATTGTTTCTTTTGTTTGATTTAATGTGAGAGTAATGACTGTCAGTGGTACTTGAACTTTGTAATCACGAAGATTAGGTGCTTATAGTTACCAAAACGATGATTAAATTGCTATTTTCAGTAAATTGGAAATAGAATTACTCGGTCCTTTCAATAGTGAGCAGAGAGATGTATAGATCATGTTTGATTGTTTCAAAATGTTTCCTCACTCTAGAGTATAAGTAAGGATTGGACGAGCAAGTACTGTTTGGAAATTTTGTATGTTTCAAAAAAACATCCCTTGTATGAGAGATTGCCAGGATGGAGTGGACTAAGACGACGTGTGGTGTAACACGAAGTGACCATGAGATGGCATGGAGCAAGGACAAGAAGATGATGCCTGCAGGTGATAGATTTGGGGATCCGTCACGTTCGCCCCTCAACAGGAATTACGGCCTAGAGAACACCATGTGGTTTTTGACAGAAGGAGTCTGACAGACCCCTCAGCTTTCCCCAAGGGCTGAGGACATCCATGATGATTTCCACATGATTCGATACACTATTAAAACCTGACAATGAGGAACAGACGAGGACGCCTGTCTCGCAGGATGGCCGTGTTGGGTTTAGTCGATAGTACGGACGTCAAAACAAATCACAAGCACGCCTCTAGCGGCAATCAAGAGCAACTACGCATTGGCGCGCTTTTATAAGCACTTGCGTGGTGCGAAATATGGCAGTTGAGTACTGACAGCCGTAGAGCTAAGACGTCTGTATTGAAGAAAGTATTTATGTGTGGATTCGAATCAGAACTCACCTTCTCAACTCCTGCACACCAGCCTTGCGCACCGTGGGTTCGGTCAACGTGCAAATAGCGAAGTATTGAATCTAGCAATTCACGCACAATTCCAAAGGTGCTGGTCACTCACTTTTCTTACCCAAAGCACTAAAGAATCCTCGATGAGCGAGAGGAAACTAGGAATTTCACATAATAGCCGTAGACCGTTCGGGAGACAGTCTTTTCGCGCACTAGTCCATTAGTTCAGTGAAAAACACGTGTGCTTTCGTGGCGCTACGGTGTTGTCCACCAATCGGATGGCTCGGCCAATGATGAAGAGCCAAAATGGTGGTTCCGCTCAAATCCACTCAATTTTCAATAAATCAATACATAATTGATGAAATTATGGTCGATGTGAGGTGAATAAAAGCCCAGAAAAACCCTTGAAATTATTATGCTTATTCTCCTTACGAACCCACTAAAATAAAACAGGTATTACTCACACTTGAAACGAAGAACGGTACGGAACATGCCGCTTGCCTTAAAAGAATGTAATTCTTTCTAACTTAAAATGGATGGGAATGTTTACTTAAATGAAATAGCTTCTAAGAGCGATGAAAGTTTACTAAAGACTAATGGATACTATCAATACTTAATAGGTTGGTACTTATTTCATATCAATGCCATAGTCGCTAAAGCATCTAAAGCACTAGGTTTCATAATGCGGCTATCCAAGTGCTTTACTCAAGCCAAAACTTTAAAAATTCTTTACTGTACTTTTGTTAGAAGCAACTTGGAATATGCGTCTGAAATCTGGAATCCATGTTATCAAAAGTACATTGATCGTATAGAGAGCATTCAGAAAAGGTTCATAAAGTATTTGTGTTATCATCAGAAAGTGCCCTACCGGTCTGAAGATTACCTCAATCTCTGCAAGAAGTACCATATATTACCCCTAATTAATCGGCGAGCGGTCTCTGACTGTACTACATTACTTAAAATTTTCAATAATTCGATCAATAACTCTGATATTCTATCCAAATTTTATTTTAACATTCCCGGAAGGTCGAAGCGATGGTACGCACCGTTGCGTGTTCCATCTTCCTCTACGAATTACAGGCAAAATTCATTTATAGTGCGTGCAAGCAGAAGCTTTAATGACATATGTAGGCGGCATGATTTTGATCCTTTCATAACAGGTGTGTCCTCGGCCAGAAAGTGCCTGAGCCTTGGCTTTTTTAATTAGGATTTTGCATGTTCAGGTTTTTATCAAATATGAAATGTTAATTTAGTTTAAACTTGAATGTTATACTGTTTTGTTTTTCTTTTTTTGGTAGCTGTGTTATGTTGTTCACACTATTTCCAAACTATTTTTAGAAGTGATGACTTTTAATTGGCTGTCAGTCTCACGTACTATTTGTTATTCTGTTTGTTTAGCTGTAACTCGTCCATAATTGATAAATAAATAAATTAACTAAGATTCGTAACAGTAAAGAATAGAAAACTTATTGTAGGTACGTATACAATTAAGTTTTTCTTATAAAATAGATGTGTAATTTTTATGGTGTACAATAAAGTATATTCTATTCTAATCTATTCTAACGGTAGAGGACATATTTTCACTACTGCCCGTTTAACAAAGCAATTGCCCATCTGAAGGGTTACGACGCGCGTAACGTTGTCGGATCCCGGATGAAGCGCGTGTACACGAGCCAGTCGCCAAAGCAACGGTACAGTTCATCATCACGCACTACAACAATCATACCTTCTCGGAGTTGAGAGCCGCGGTCTTGAAACCACTTATTTCGTTGTTGAATCTCATGTAAGTATTCACGACTCCAACACCTCCAAAAATGCTGTACGCACTGTTGTACCCTACGCCATCTAGTGAGACAATTTGACGAGTCCTCAGATACAGAGACATCAGGTAAGGCCCTCAAAGGACCTCCTATTAAAAATGAGAGGGAGTTAGGGGTAAAGGATCTAACGGGTCAGCGCTCAACACACATAGTGGGCGCGAATTTAAAACCGCTTCTATTTGGCAAAGAAGGGTATGCATCTCATCATAAGTTTGAGTCTGGGTACCAAGTACACGATGGAGATGGTGTTTAAAGCTTTTGACCCCAGATTCGAAAAGACCACCAAAGTGTGATGCATATGGTGGTTGAAAGTGCCAAGTGATGCCTTGCTCGAACGTCACACTGTTTAAAGCAGCTTGAACAGAATCATCACGTAAAAACTTATACAGGTCTTGTAGGTAGTTATTACAACCCAAGAAGTTTTTTCCACAATCCAAATAGATATCGGTGCATAAACCTCTACGGGACGTGAAGCATCGCAAAGCCGCTAAAAAGGCATCAGTTGATAACTCAGATACGAGTTCGAGGTGAATGGCCTTGACGGACATGCACACGAAAACGGAAATGTAGCATTTAACAATTTTAGCATTGCGGACCTTATTTGCCCGAACGTAAAAGGGACCCGCGTAATCAACCGATGTCTTGAGAAAAGGTCACTCGGTACGCACTCGAACAGCTAGTAACGGACCCATACATGGCTGAGGGTGCGCGGGACGCGCACGAAAGCAACGCACGCAACGATATATGCGCATACGTATCGCGTCGCGACTAGATAAGATCCAGTACTTTTGTAACAAAATGTACTGTACGGCTTGTGGACCTAAGTGCAAGTGAGTCACGTGGGCATGATCAATAATTAGATTAGTAAGATGATGCCTTTTGGGCAGAATTAATTGATGTTTGGAAACAAACAGCAACAGAGATTTATGAATCCGCCCACCTAAATTATTTTGTTTATCAATGAAAGGTTTCAACCTACGTAATTTAAGGGAAGGATATTTGCCTAATAAAATATTTTTAATGTCTTCGGGAAAAGACGAATGTTGGACTAAATGAATAAGTCGATCTAGGCAAAAATTAAATTCTGGAACAGTTACGTAGGTTGGATACTGAATTTGAACCCTCTTGCATCTATTATAAAATCGAAATGGGAGTGCTGTGACTCGAACAAGTTTACCTAAAGTAGAAAACTTTTCAATGTAGTCCGCAGCATCCGGAGGCGCTGGCGTCGCGGTAGACGAGTGTGTTAATAACGATAGGGACGAATTACATTTTTCCTCGGTAACTGTTGGTACCCTTTTAGGAATTGGCCAACACTTTGAATCACGAGCCAACCACCAGGGCCCCTGGAGCCACATATTATGATTTTCGATAAAACTAGCAGGAGGAATTCCTCGTGAAGGTGCATCGGCTGGATTTTCAACAGATGGAACATGTCGCCAGCAATCGGTAGGAAACCGTGACAAAATCTCACTTAAACGATTAGAGACGAATGTTTTCCATTCGTGTGGTGCCGAGCGAAGGCATGCTAACACGATCTGAGAATCGGACCACGCATAAACTTGATTGCAATTTACGTGGTCACCATACACATTCATAATCCTATCAATTAGCTGTGATAACAAAACAGCTGCACACAACTCGAGGCGCTGGATAGTGAGAACCGGTTTGAGCGGTGCTACACGTGTTTTCGCAAGTAAAAGAAATGTTTTGACGTTGCCACTACTATCGGTCACACGGACATACACACGCAGCGTACGCACGCTCGGATGCGTCCGAAAATCCATGAATCTCAATTGAAATTACGTTTGGAAACACAAAACGTAGAATTTGAAACTTTTATAGTAATGATAATTCATTGATGAAATTAGACCAAGAATTTATTATGTCTATGGGAGGTGACTCATCCCAGTTGACACCTGAAATCCATAGCAATTGAATAAGATGTTTTGCGTAGATGGTAATAGGAGATAACCACCCCATTGGATCATACATTTTAGCTATATGGGATAATATGGTCCATTTGGTAACTTTATCTAATATTACTTGAACACTAAAAGAAAATGTATCTGATTTTGGGTTCCATTGGAGTCCCAAAACCTTTGTTTGCTTATATTTTTCTATTAAAGCAAATTAAACATTATCGGGCCGCTCGCCTTGAGCCTCTGATGTCTGTAATGCAGCGAGTAACGCTGGCGCGTTGCTCTGCCACTTTCGTAGTTCGAAACCAGCCGCTGAACAAATACCTACTAATTCCCGCTGTAAAGCCAGAGCATGTGTGACGTCACATGTCCCGGTGACTACGTCGTCTACGAAAACTTGGTCTCGGAGGACCATAGAACCCAACGGAAAGTGAGCGGCTTCGTCATCCACAAGCTGTTGAATAAGAAGAGCTAAGAAGAAGAGAAGAAGAAGAAGAGCTAAGTACGGTGATGAACTGACCCTGAAAGTGACGGTTCGCAGCCGATAATCACGCAAAGGTTCGGTTGGAGATTGTCGCCACACAATACGCTGATAATCCCAATCCAATTTTTGTAACAAAATGTTTCTGTACATCTGCTTAGTATCAGCAGTGACAGCAATGGCATGAATACGAAAACCCAACAAAAACATCAACGATATCCTGGTGCAACTTTGGCCCAGTTAATAAAATATCATTAAGTGAAATGCCGTTGGAAGTTTTACAACTCGCATCAAACACAACACGAGTACGAGTTGTCTCACTGGACTCTTTGACCACGCAGTGGTGCGGAATGTAATAGGTATTTATAGAAGCGGAATCCACGGGCTCCATGTGACCAAGATCCAGATATTCCTGGAGGCACGCGTGATAATCAACCTTAAGTTGTGGATTACGTTCTTACCTATACTCTAATTTCTTAAACCTGGAGACCGCCGTATGATTCGCCGAGGGCAGGTGCATCCGGAGTGTGTGAATCTACGTAGATATACTCGCATTAAGCTTCGTCAGGGCTGGAAACTCTCTTTTCAGGCAGAGACTCTAATTCCCAGAACCGTTTCAGATTCATGACGTCATCGGAGGATGAGCTTGAACTACTGAAACACACTTGAAGAGAAGGCGTATTTTGGTTGTTAGAAACATCTCCCATCAATAAATAACCAAAGATACTATTTAAAGCTATTGGGGACCCTGAGGGGCCCGCGATCACGTGACCTAACATCACTTGGGGTAGAATATCCGCACCCAGAAGCATTTCCACCGCTTGTGGAAGATAAAATTTGGGATCTGCCAAATGTTAATGTTTTATGTGTGGCCAATCCCTAAATGGTAATGTTAAACAAGGCATATGTGACATGAGACTGGGTAAAATCAATGCATCCACTGAAATGGAAGAGTGATCAGTATGAGTAGGTGTAATACAACACGATACGACACCCTTTGGATATACAGGGTCACTTCCACCGATACCGAACACAGGAACGCGCGCATGCCTACGTTGCAACCCTAACCGCTGCACACAAGGCTCTGTAATAAAAGTTGCTTGACTACCCGTATCTATAATACATCTAACGGTGTGTTTTTGCGAGCCTACGTGTACATTGATAAGCGCTGTACATAAGAGAACCGTATTCGTACGTACGGAAGGCGCAATGGATTTTGAAGCGGGCACGTGATCACGCGACGCCGACGCCTGATTCACCGCGGTCAGCATTGCTGTCTCTGTCTTTTGGTTCACGGGAGACGAGACAGCGCAAGCGTTTGAGTTCGATTCTACTTCATTGATAATTACTGGCGATTGATTAAAATGAATTAAACTATGGTGTCTTTTATGACACGAACGACATACGAAATTGGATTTGCATTGTTTTACATCATGTCCTACGCTTAAACAATTGTAACAAACATTTTTGTTTTTTATGAAAGAATACCTCTCATGTGGAGATAAGTTTAGAAAATTCGCACATTTAGTCAACATATGTTGAGCACCACAATTAATACAAAAAATCTTTTTATTGTTTGGAAGGTTGGACTGTGAATGGTTTGATTTTGATTCTGATACCGCCGGTACACTGGCCGCGAGCGCTTGACGCGCGTTAGGCGGAGCCCGAGTTCTCAGTTCTCGTCGGCAAATCTGAGGTGCTTCATTTTCAAACCATTTATGTTCAGACCAAACTTTTCCCAGTTCAAGTTGCGAAAGATGTTTTCTTGAACGGCTGAAAACAATTTTGGAGATAGTGGGTCACCTTGCCTCACACATATTTCTATTTGGAATTCGTTTCCCAGTGATTCCGAATGAATTCTAGCCTTGCTGTTGGCATAAATGGTTTGAATGATTTTTATGTATGCTGCTGGAATTGCTTGTTGCTTTAGAGTTTCCCATATGTATTCGTGACTTAATCTATCGAAAGCCTTAGCGTCAATGAAGGCAATATATATATTTTTATTATGTTCTTTATATTTTTCAATGACCTGTTTGACTGTATGGATATGGTCAATAGTCGAATAACCTTTTCTGAAACCTGCCTGTTCAACCGGCTGTTGTTCATCCAACATTGGGCTCATTCTATCCAGTATGACCTTTGCAAATACCTTGTACACATTTGAGATTAAGCAAATTGGTCTATAATTTTCAATATCCTCTTTATCGCCTTTTTTGCATATTAAGGAATCTTCATCATCTTTCAGGAATATCACCGCTCCTCAGAATCTCGTTAAATATTTGAGTTAGAATGGGTATCATTTCTTCCATTGATCCCTGCAGCAGCTCATTTGTGATTCTGTCTGGTTCAGGAGATTTTCCCACCTTTTGACTCGTAATTGCTTTCTCTACCTCTTCAGGTAAAATTGAAGGTACGGTTTTTAGAGTAGTTTCAAATATTGATTCGGTATGTCTTTTTCTTGCTATATTTGGAGTATGTTTTGCGTATAGTTGACGGTAAAAGTCTGTTGCTAATTCACTGATGCTCTGCCTCTGTGTAGTGATCTTTGACCTCCTTTTAAGTTTTGGTATCCATTCTTTTCCTGCCTCCCGTAGTTCCTTTAATGCTTTTTTGACACCACCTGTTTTTTGTATATGGTATTCTAGGGTTTGTGTTCTTTTGATTTAACGGTCCCTTCTGATGGTAAAATTTATTTTTTTACTTGTCTCTGTTATTAATTTTAAGTTTCCTTATTGTATTTGGTCCTTTATCAGTTCTTTCCTTTCGCTTATAAGTCGTAAAGTTTGGTCATTAAATTGATATTTTTTGCTATTCTTTACTGTTTGAAATCTGACGGTTTTGTATTTTTTCTCAAGTATGTCATATTTCTGTGTCACTGTTAAATCCTTCGTTGTAATATGTTTTGTTTCTTCTGTGTACTTAGTGTTTTGTAGATCTCTTGGTTGGTCTTCAAATCGGTTGGTATTTATATGTCGGGTTTAGTCAATAGTACGGACGTCAAAACAAATCACAAGCACACCCCTAGCGGCAATCAAGAGCAACTACGCATTGGCGCGCTTTTATAAGCACTTGCGTGGTGTGAAATAGAGCAGTTGAATAATGACAGCCGTAGAGCTAAGACGTCGTAGAATCAGTATCGATCCGTAATATTAGTAAGCAAGAATGTAACTTGTGTCTATTTGCGTATACTCAGTGTATCGAATAATTTGTATGATTTCATTTTCACTATTGACCCACCTACCTGCCCACACACGATGTCTTAACCTAAGGGAATACTTCCTGACTTCCCGATGGTTTGCATCTATCGGTCAGTCTTGATGCGACATCAGAATTGGGATTCGGTCGTGCTAATGATCTCGAGATCACACTTAAAAACAATGCTAGTAAAAGTGGCGGTTACGTTCTTGCAAGGGGCTGGGCTGTATTAACAAACTTACGCTTTGAGCCCGTCAGCGACGAGCCCTGTAGGGCTTGGCTTTGTTGCAATCCTACCTTGCCTGGCTCCTTCAGAGCCTGCAAGGTGGCGTGGTCTTGACGGAGAGCGCTACGGTCGCGTAGATGGTGCGTACGGTTGGTGCAGTGGTTGAGCGATTGACTGCTGCGCTGCGTGTCGCGGGTTCGATTCCCGCACGGAACAAATATTTGTATGACCTACAGATAGTTGTCCCGGCTCTGGGTGTTGTGTATGTGAGTTTATATGTTTGTAAACGCACCCACGATACAGGAAGAAATTCCTAGTGTGGGGCAAAGTTTAAAAAAAAAAAAAGAAAAAAAAAGAAGATCCTCAAGGCAAGTGTGGTGATTTCCTTCTCGTGGTTGCCGCCCTGTTTTGGTCTAATTCCCTCTGAAATAGACGTAACTGAAATCACTGTGCGACGTATCACAGGGGTGGCGAGGTCATGCCCCTAAGTGTCCACCATTGAACAAGAACAATGATGGATAGCAATGACCTCCCGCGTGTTTGTGCCGTGCGCGGAGACCCGTACGGAAAGATGAGGGGATCCTGGTGGCTGAGCCGATGAGCGTAGGACGGTTTAACGTCTCTGAGGCAACACTCCACTTTGGCCCAGATTTCTTCTCACACGGAAGGCCTAGCTAGCTACGGCCAATCGGCTGCAGGGTCCGCTCAGATGGCCCCCAGGCGAGTTCACTCCCATTAGGGGCTTGCAGACGGCGGCGCTCACACGCATTGCTAGTGGTAGCGGTGCGAGTTAGTGTCGTGCAGTCTCGTGGTCAACTAATGGGGGCGGGGGCTATATCCCTCGACTAATCCCTGGTGCTACCATAGCATCGCCACTTGAGCACTCCATGGCGGGTGGGGATAGTCGAGGGATGAAAATTATTATTAATTAACGGATTTTTAATGGATAATTTAATTAAAAAAAACCACAAGGCGAAAGCTGGGACTGCGTTCCAAAAGGCGGGACCGGCGAAAGCTGATTGTTAACTTTTTTTATTGTTTTTTTTTTATTTCGTACGACTTATTGTCGGGCCTACGTTGTCCCCCCATATCCAAGTACTAATGCTGTAACATGGAAATATTGTAAACACAAACAAATTAAAAAAAGTAACCTTTTAGTTTCAAAAACAAAATAAAAAAAATAAGTGCCCATGCAGGCCTATGTAAAATAAAATAAAATTATTTTGGTTTTGATATGTACTGTGAGGACTCTGCCTAAGAAGGCAACCTACTTGCCTATATTAAGACTGGCAACAGATAACGTATTGAAAAGTAATTGAATTTCGAACATAGAATAAATGAAGATGTTCTTGCTAGGCTTGTGCCGTGTAAATAAAGGCCCTCCTCTGTGCCTTTTGGTTCACTTCTAAATGTGTCGCCTGAAAGCAGGCACATTATTACTTAAATATATCTCATAAAAGTAAAACCATTGTTTTCTTCTCGCAGCACCTGACTACGTCCTCACAATACCTACTTTCTAAGTTTATCTTGGAAATCGCTGAAAATGGTGAAGAAAATCATCGTGAGGAAAGCTGGGCTTTAAAGTTAACTAGCTGACCCCCGCGGCTTCGCTCCCGTCAACTGGCTACCTACCTACTCTGCGTACACTGCCTACTCAGCCTACCATGCCTACCCTGCCTACCTGGCCTACCCTGCCTACCCCGCCTGCCCTGCCTACCCTGCCTACGCTGCCTACGCTGCCTACGCTGCCTACCCTGCCTACGCTGCCTACGCTGCCTTCCCTGCCTACGCTGCCTACCCTGCCTACGCTGGCTACTACCCTGCCTACCCTGCCTATCCTACCTACCTAAAATTTGTATCTATCATCATCAATAGTTTTCTCAGCGCACGCCAAAGATTGAATTTTATAGGCAACATTTTGTTACCTTGGGTTACGTTATTGCAATTTTCATAAGAAACTCATTTTTTTTTGAAAATATTTTATAGCCTATGACACTCAGGAATAATGTAACTTTCTACTGGTGAAAGAATTTTCAAAATAGGTTCAGTAGATCCAGAGAATACCCCTTACAACGTCACAAACTCACAAACTTTACCTCTTTATAATATTAGTACAGATATAGACTAGTATAGATGTAAGTCCAAAATCGGTAACCCGTTTTGAGCAAGTCACTACACTTGCTCGTGCAAATTTAGAAAAGGGTATCATCGACACGGAGAAGAAGAATGCACGTGCCTTCTCTTTATGAGAAGGGATCTTTGTCCTGGTTTGGGACAGTTGCAGACTGGTATTATTATTATTGTAACACCAAATAATAAGCACAGGCACAACAAGCATTTTTATTTTCAATTAAAACCCATTTTTTAAAAGGCAGATGTGTGGTTTCTTTTCCGTTCTTAACCATAACAAGCAACATTTCCAAATCATCATCATCTTTTCTTAGATTCTCTAAGGGAACTGTTTAAGGACATTAACATCATGACGGTTCCTTGTCAATATATTTATGAAAACATCATGTACGTGAGAAAGAATTTACATCTTTTTAGTAAAAACGGCGACAGACATAATTATGTTACTAGAAATAGGAACCAATTAGTTCAACCAGGTTTCATACTGGCTAAAGTAGCCTCATCTTTCATGGGGTACTGTACAAAATGTTACAATAAAATTCCTCCCCACATTCTTGAACTGAATGAGACGAAATTTAAAACTTGTATAAAACGCACACTATGCAGGCTGGCATATTATAAGTTGGGGGATTACATCACTGATAATAATGCTAGCCAAGCATTTTTATCAGTGATGTAATCCCCCTCATGTAATGCTAGTCCTGCTCCACAGCCACTAGGGCGCAAAAACAAGCAGAACATTATTGTTGGACCTTCTGAAGACTGTATAAATGTATTTGTATTGTATAAACTCAATTTCATTCATCAAGGTATGGTAGGTATGTACTTATGTACCTAAATATTGTAAAAAGTTTTTATTTATTTAACCATTAATGTACACACACATAATACACAGACAAGAAGAAGGAACAGAAAATAGGTACAAAGGTATGCTTATTTCTAACGAAATCTCTTCCAGCATACCTGCGAGAGGAGAGTTGAAAAAATATATGTAGACAACGTGTGTAGAGGGGAATAAAAAGAAAAATATATTAAACAATTCACAATAAAGAAGAACACTGTATAGATAATAATATATACTCTTATATACATGCATATTAATAAAATAAATATTACAATAATAAATACTAACTAATATCACAAATACTTAAATAATAATACATAATTATATGCAACTAAGACGGAATGGAAAGATAATGCTCTTTCACTCTCTTTTTAAAAACTGCAAGAGTTTGGCAGTCCCTAATATCAGGCGGTAACGAGTTCCACAACCGCACCGCGTGCACAGTAAAGGAGTAGGAGTAAAAGTCGGTAGTGTGGGAAGGTGTTTCAAGGAGATGCTTGAGATGCGACCTGCAAAGTGCATCGGAAGGACGGGAGTAGGAGAAGCGTTCGCGGAGGTAGGAAGGCGTTTTAGGGTTGTGAAGGACGTTATATAGCAGACACAAAATCCGAGAGTTCCTGCGAAGTCGAATAGGGAGCCACTTGAGCATTTTACGAAAGCCTGAGACATGATCATACTTTTTGAGATTGAAAACAAAACGAATACATATATTTTGTAAACGCTCAAGTTTATTTAAAAGCTCCTCAGTGGCATCCAAATAACAGGCGTCGGCATAGTCGATGATGGGTTGAATAAGAGTTTGGGCAAGGGAAATTTTGGTGTTCAAGGGAAAAAAGCTCTGGAGGCACTTCAGCGAGTGGAAAGTGTAGTGCACCTTGCGACTGACTTCGGCGACATGGGCAGTCCATGATAAATAGGAGTCCATGATCACCCCCAAGTTTTTAGCCGTCCTAGCGAATTCAATTTGAACTCCATTCAAACTGAGAGGAGACAACACCGCAACATCAAGCCTGTTTCGCATATGCCTACCGCCGATAACCATGGCCTGAGACTTCTTAGGGTTGATTTGCAGCCCAAAGGACCGCGACCACTCCCCAATCAATCTCAGCTCACTGTTAATGGCGGACACAGCGGCTTCCGCATCTTGAATAGAAAAATGATGGTAAAGCTGCAAGTCGTCAGCATAGAGATGGACGTTACACGAGATGACTCTAGTGACAGAGTTAATAAAAATAGAAAAGAGAAGAGGAGAGAGAACGCCACCCTGTGGCACACCCGCAGTAAGAGAGCACCAATCCGAAGAAGTCTCGTCGAGGTGTACCCGCTGCGAACGGCCTTCAAGATAGGAGTGGAACCAATCAATAGTGGAAGAGGAGAAATTGAAAGATTTGAGGATCCCAAGAAGGATATCGAAGTCAACAGAGTTAAAAGCGCTGCTGAAATCGAGAAGTACAAGTAAAGTAAGAGATTTGTGGTCCATAGCCCGGCGGATATCGTCAGTAACCTTTAAAAGAGCTGTGACAGTACTGTGACCGGGCCGGAAACCAGATTGAAAAGGACTAAGAAGATCATTACTAGAGAGAAACAGAGACAATTGCTGATGGACAATGTGCTCAAGAACTTTGGAAAGATATGGAAGGATGGAAATGAGTCTGAAATCGGTCAGTGTGACCGGGTTAGAGATTTTGGGTAGTGGAATAATATGGGCTAGCTTCCAAGCATCGGGAACAGTGCAAGAAAACAAGGAGA
This sequence comes from Orthosia incerta, assembly GCA_948252205.1. Lineage (NCBI taxonomy): Eukaryota > Metazoa > Arthropoda > Insecta > Lepidoptera > Noctuidae > Orthosia > Orthosia incerta. Next base: position 26,673,940 of record OX411745.1, on the reverse strand, counting down.
AGTTAAAAATGTGGGTCAAAACGGGAAGTAATGTGGAGAGGATAGGAGAAATCATTCTTGAGCAAAGCCCGTCATTACCAACAGCGGAGGAGGAGATAGCACAAATAGATTTTTTGACATCACTTTCACTCACTGGACTGAAATCGAAAGACGAACACCGCGGCACTGGCAAAACAGAAAGTTTATTTAAGGTAGATAATTTGACGTGTGGATCCAACGTAACGGGTGGAAGTGAAAAATGTTTGTTTAGAGCACACACGTCAATGCCTTTGCTAGAAGCGGCAGGGGACTTACCAATGCCGACAGTTTTCAAAAACTTCCAGACTTCAGAGGAGTTCCGGTTGTCAAGAGAATTATGGAAGTAGCGTCTCTTTGCATCTCTACACATACGACTACAGCGATTACGCATCGCTCTATACGAACTCAGGTTGTGCTCGGAAGGACGGCGCTTTAACCTCCTTTTGGCTCGGTCTCTAATTGCCATTGCATCCTTAATAGCAGGAGTGAGCCAGGGTGCCGGCATATATTTTACTCTGACTCTTCGGATAGGAGCATGACGTTCGTAAAGGCTTAATATTTGAGAGTTGAAAATATGAACCATCTCGTTGATACTTGAACTGTCAAAAACATCCGTCCAATCGATAACACCAGCATCTCGCAGCAGCGCCTCCTGATCTATGCCCTTGTAATTCCGAAGGAAAATTAATGAAGGCTTGCGCTTAGGAGGACGAATCTTGTAAGACATGAAAATTAAGTCGTGATAGGAAAAACAAGCAGTGAGCTGACCGTGGACCGACACATTATTAGATTTTGAAACAATCATGAGGTCCAAAAGAGAAGGGGTACAATTAGGGAAATGATGAGTAGCGGCAAGAGGGAGAATACTGAGATTAAAAGAAGATACAATAGATTGAAGTTTCCGAGTACGAGAATCATTTTTAAGGAGACAAGTATTAAAATCACCCATCAGAACTACGTGGTCATAAGTAGGACACACATCGTTTAAAAGGGATTCGAAAGAGTCAAAGTAATCAATACTGAGGTTAGGACTATACATCACTCCAAGAAGCATCTTAGAGCGATGTAAAGTGATTTCTAAAAACAGATGCTCCGCTGACCCCGAGTAGGAAGATGGTGATTTACTGACAACCTTATAAGAAATACCAGCACGCAAATAAATAGCGACACCACCACCGCCCTTCCCCGTTCCATCATTACGAATAAGAACGAAGCCAGGGAGGGCATAGTGTACAGATAAAAGAGAAGGTTTCAGAAATGACTCAGAGATCAGCAAAGCATCTAAGTGTGCACAATTAATGGAAGCCAGAAGATCAGAGTAATGGCTAGGGACACTCTGGGCATTTATGTGAGCTATGTTGAGGTTATTGGGGTAAGGGGAAAACAAAGAGGAAATCTGGTCACCAAGTGTCAGTATAGACGATGAATCGCTCGCCGCACTAAGGAAGCTGCTAGAAGAGGAAGAACATGAGAAAAAGTCATCATCAAAATCACCATCAGTCATAAGTTGCAAATATAATAAATATACTAAATAAAAAATAAAAATATATTAGAAGAATAAAAAAATAAGTGCGCCCAACTAATAAAACCACCTGCACGCTGTTGATGGAAGAGATTTAACAAAATATTAAAGATAAAAACAGCAATCTAGAATATCAGTCATCACAACAAACTAACATAAACGCACAGTGTAACAAAACGTAAAACAAGAATTACAAAATTGACAGATGTCAAAAGTCATCATGTCAAGTACGACAAAGGTAAACAAATTAAATTTTATCAATTATCATCTACCGGCAGACATTCAGAGTGAAAAGTAAATAAAATAGATGTTACAGCAAAGATTCTTGTAAGGGTAAAATATTTTAAGTAAAACTAGTCCAAAAATGTACCGACATTACTTGTTACAATATGCACAGGTGACAAACAAATGAAACATTGAAACCGTAGACTCAGCGACGGGCCTTCCTCATAACCTTCGCTCTAGGGGTAGCGGTTTTAGGCAAAGCAGCAGCGGCAGCAGGCCCAGGATCGTTGGATGAACCCGCACTGGCTGCAGTGGGAAATAGCGCGATTAATGACTGAAGCTCACCCATTGATGCAATCTTCCGGCGAGACTTGTCAGGCGTCATGACGATAACCTTTCCCTCCGCAGACCAGCAGCTGTTGATGCTAAAGTGCTTGCGGGCAGCCATAAATACTTGGTGCCGTGTTTTGGTCAGAAATTCTGATATGGTGGTCCCGCTGCCCTTGAGCGAAGTTTTGTTGTCCCAGACCAACCGTCGATGCTCCATCTCATTGAAACGCACCAGGACGGGTCTAGTTTTACCCTGGGAGGCGCCAAGTCTGTGGCACACATTTATATACTCAGTCTTGAAGTCATCTATCTTGAGCTGGTTGGAGATAACTTCAAAGATTCTGTCGCACAACTTCTCTCCAGGTCTCTCAGGGATTCCATGAAACAGCAGAACTTTTCTCCTCATTGCTGTCTCATGACTATCCAGGCTCGAAGATAATAGTTGAATCTGCGTCTTGAAATGGGATAGTGTTTTGCAGACGAAATACTTGAAGTCAGTGAAATCTTTAGATAACGATGCCAAGTCAGAGTGTGTGGAGTCACTTCCAGCTGTAGCTCTCTGCAGCTTTTCTTCATATTGCTCCATGCGGGAGCTAAATAGCTTCTCCAGTTCCTCCATGCTATGTACTAGCCTGCTGTCCATTTTTGGAAATTATGAAAACGTTGTGGTTGTGATAGAGAGTGAGTTAAAGGAAAATATGAAGCGAAGGTGGGTTTTTTAGTGATTCAGCACATAATTTTTTTAAAAAACAATTAATAACTATTTTAAATTAATTTTAATACAGGGAGCTAAAAACGAATGTTCACTTGTCACGCCTACCCACGTAGGAAAAAAAACGTTTTTATTTTTTTTAAAAGAGTAAGTATGGAGTTTATTGTGCATTCTTCTCCATTACAAGCTACTTTCCGAATGCACAGTAGAATCAACTATTATTATTTGTAAAATGTAACGTTCAAAAGTGCCGCTTGGTGGCCTACTTGAAATAAAATATCTTTGTCTTTGTCTTTGTCTTGTCTTCCTGCCCTTGTCCCATGTTACTTGGGGTCGGCGCAACACGTTTTATTCTTCCATACCGTCCTGTCCCCCGTCTCGCTATCACTGACTCCCTTTTCTTTCATATCACTCCTCACACAGTCCATCCATCTTTTCTTTGGCCGTCCCCTCCCTCTCCATCATGACATGGTATGATTTTAATAATAATTCATGACATTGTTTAATTTTAATAATAATATTGCTTACCTAAACTGGTACAACACACACTACATCTGTTCACTTAAAATCTGGCAATGTTTAATTATGTACCGTGTTGAGCAATAAAGTTCTTTATATTTTTGTAAAAACCTTCACAGCTCCTACCTTAGACACGTTTACGATCTTGATCCCGGGCATGGCATGCGCTGGCGCCGGTTCGAAGTACCGCGGGTCCTGCGTCATGGGGACCTCCTCGACCGCAATCGAATCCGGTTTCTCCTTGTTTTTGCTCCAGAACTGAGGCTGTAGAAATCAAAGTTTAAGAATGGTTTCATTTATTAATCATTCACAGAGCACAGAATAGTTATAGCATAGTTATAATATAATAGGTAGTTTGGGATCCGGTTCCAGCAGTGTTGACGTCAAGACGCATAGATGTCGAGCTCCTTTTTCCGATACAAAAATTGAGTACATACCGTTCTATCCTGTGAAAAAACACCCTAATCTCGTGCGTAACGTGCTATGGTGCAAATTTAAACAAATAACCTAGTGAAAAAAGTGTCACCGATATCATTTTATGAGGATAAAAACATAAAATTCAGATTGCCATAAACTCAAAACTATGTGTAGTGTCATCATCATCATCATCATCATCAGCCTATTAATATTCCCACTGCTGGGACACAGGCCTCCTCTCTGTGAGAGGGAATGGGCCGTAATCCACCACGCGGGCCCAGTGCAGGTTGGTGGATGTCACATGTCTTCGAATTTTTTGGTTCTAGGACATGCCGGTTTCCTCACGATGTTTTCCTTCACCGTTATATGCAGTGTATCCGCGCAAAATATTTTATAAAAATCCTGTGCCAACTTGACAGAATAAAAACGCGTTGACACAACTACGGTCTGTTCCACCAAAGAGTCCGTTCCACCAAATCAATAATACAAGTATATATTTACCTACATAAAGATCACCCGAAGATGAAATTGAACTATTTTACAATGAAATTGAAGCAGCTGACGCACACGCGGCAAGTTGTAGTAGTGATGGGAGACTTAAATTCTAAAATAGGCTGCCCGAAAACAAATCACTACCCTGTTAAGGGAAAATACGGCGTCGGCGAACTGAACGAAATTGTCTGTTAAATTATGCTTACCAATACAAACTGTCAATAATGAACACATTTTTAAGAAAAAAATAGAAAATAAATGGACTTTTCATATTGACCAACAATCCTAAACAAATAATAAATACGGAAATACTAAGCAACATACAATTTTCCACGGACCATAACAGACGTTTCCAGCCGTCAATAACTACTCGGATCGACCGTTCACTGAGGAAGTCTTATATCCAGCTACAAAAACCAGCGGGGATGCCATAAGCAGGAAGCTTACTGAGTAGACTCGTGTGCAAGACCCTGTCAAAGGCCTTCGAGATATCAAGCGAAACAGCAAGTGCTTCGCCGTGTCTCTCGATGGCTTCGCCCCAGCAGTGCGTGACATACACAAGAAGATCGCCAGTTGACCGTCCCCGGCGAAAGCCATATTGACGAGCACTGAGGAGATTGTTGTTTTCAAGGTAGGTCAGCAACTTACTGTTAAGTACCCTTTCTATAACTATGGAGGTAATGGCGATCGGATGGTAATTGGCAGGGTCTGCACGGTTGCCATTTTTTGGCACTGGTTGCACATTTGCAAGCTTCCAGGATTTCGGCACTGTTCTTTTTACAAGAGAGAGGCGGAACAAGCGAGTCAACACAGGAGACAGTTCTGGCACACACTGCCTTAGCACTCTCGCTGGAATGCCGTCAGGCCCGCTGGCTTTGTTCACGTCTAGACTGCACAATACTCTCCGGACCTCTATAGCGTGCACAACGATCTCCGGCATGGGGCATAGAACAACTTGAACAAAATTCAAAAAAAAACAAAATAAGACATTATAATATGTCACGCAACATAACTTCTATAAAGACTTATACCGCAAAAGAAAGGATAATGAAATTAAAATACAATCAAATAATGAAAGCAGAGCTAATTGCATTAAACGAATTGAAGACTCAGAAGTTTATGAACAGAGACGGTTGAAAGTTGAAAAGAGTTCCGGCCCAGACGGAATATGTAAAGAAGCTCTCAAAATAGGCGCACTTATTTTAATTCACCACCTGTCGCACCTTTGAATATGGTGTTGGACACAGAAACTGTACTAAAACAATGGTGCACATCCGATATAACTTTACTTTTAAAAAAAGGAAACCCCTTAGATATAGGAAACTACAGACCCATAAGCCTCCTAGCAAGTATAAACAAACTGTTTTCATCCATAGTACTATAAAGAATGACTCAAGATAATGACACTTCAACGGAAGGAACAGGCAGGCTTCCGATCAGGATTTAGCACAACAGACCACATACAGACAATATGACAAATTATAGAAAAATACCGAGAGTTTAATAGACCTCTGTATCTGGGCTTTATAGACTATTAAAAAGCATCATCAGCCACTCTTCAATCTGGAATGCACTGCAACCCTCAAACTTTGATATAAAATACATCAATATCTTAATATATATATATGCACATAGTACAAGCAGAGTAAAACTGGAAAAAAGAGGTGAAGAAAGAGAAAAAAAGAAAGAGGAGTCAGGCAAGGAGACCCCATGTCATCGAAGCTTTTCATTGCAATACTTGAATATATAGTTAAGTTAAGACGGGCTGGTGTCCGCAACTCCACGTCTAAGCGCGTATTTTGCGTACGGAATATATACTGAATACTGTACTTGAATATATATCCCAGAATTAAGATTAGTCAAATAAAGGCATACAAATAAATATATGTTACCTAAACCATCTCAGATTTGCTGACGACATAGTTCTGCTAGCTGAAACTGCGAGGGATTTGTAGGTAATGATGAAATCACATGAACATGAAAGCTCAAAAGTCAGCTTAGAAATTAATGTAAGCAAAACTAAAATAATGATTAACTCCAACAGAAGGCCTATTTGTGATACAAGGAAACAAAATACAATATATCAATGACTATATATAATGATATATATATTTTGGCAAGCAGCTATCGTATAACAAATCCAGTAATGAAGAAGAGGTGACTAGGAGAATAAACGTAACCTGGAATAAATTTTGGGAATTAAAAGAAATTCTTAAAGGAAATTATAACTTGCACATTTTTTTTATTATAAATTGGCTCGCGCTTGACCACTATCTCACCAGATGGTAGGCGATGATTGGTCGACGGTGTAACACGCTTGCCTAGACGTACCCTATTCACTCTTGACTTAAATACCCCGAGGTTGTAGCTATCTGGAAACACAGACGCCTGTACGTATACTGAAACTATTTTCAAAACGTTTAGTGCGTATGGGTGGGATGTCTACCATGTACCGATGGCGCATCGCCGTAAGTCTTGTAGTCCGATGATGAAACGGGCATATTAAATCATGCAATTCCATCGCACTCTCCCCGAAATGCAACCGATAAAAAACCGACAAGCTGGCAACACGACGACGATGTTCAAGGCTTTGGAGCTTTGACTCAACCAGTGCCTCATTACCGATGTGCCTCTTGGCCCGATCTTTGATCGATTCTAGTGCATTAAGCTGGTATTTAGCAGATCCATCCCAGAGATGAGAACAGTATTCCATGCAAGATCGAACTTGCGCTTGATACAACTTAAGCAGCTGCTCTGGCGTGAAGTACCGTCTCACCTTCGCAAGGATCCCCAACTTTTTGGCAGCCAGTTGAGCCTTTGCCTCAATGTATGGGCCAAAATTGAGTGTCGATGTCAACGTTACGCCAAGAAGCTCAAGATGGTCTGTTATCGGTACGGTTACACCTCGGAAAGATTGAGCCGGGTGAAATTGGCTCTTTTTCGCAGAGAAGAGACACGCCTGTGTTTTTGCGGAATTGAACTTGACCAGATTGGCATCGCCCAATTCGGAGACTGCCATCAAGGTCAAGTTGAAGCGCTCCACCATGGCCTCACGGAGAGACCGGACCTGAGGCCCAGCGGCCCATGCGTTGGACAAGTATCTCTCAGCAACAGTGTTGTCATCTGCATACCCAAAGCTGCCGGGTTTTAGCAGTTCATTTATGTGCAACAAGAACAATGTCGCTGAGAGTACCGACCCCTGAGGGACCCCGGCATAAACATCCAATAGGTCCGAAGAGCAGCCATCGATAACTACTCGAATGGAACGAACCCTCAGGAAGACTGCATTCTAGTCACATAGACCACCGGGCAGACCGAATGAAGAAAGCTTACCAATAAGGCTTTCGTGCCAGACCCTATCAAAAGCCTTCGAGATGTCGAGGTAGACGGCAAGCGCTTCCCCATGCCTCTCGATGGCCTCACTCCAGATGTGAATGGCATACGCTAGAAGATCCCTCGAGATCGATTTCGGCGGCAGCCGTATTGGCAGTCGCTAAGGATGTCGTTCGCTTCTTGGTATGCCAGGAGCTTACTATTAAGTACGCGTTCCGTACTCTTACATAGTATGGACGTTACAGAGATGGGTCTGTAGTTGGCCGGGTCAGCAGGACTGCCCTTCTTGGGCACGGGCTGTACGTTGGCTTGCTTCCAAGCATTCGGTACTTTTCCAGTCCCATAAGAAAGGCGAAACAGGCGTGTCAAGATCGGAGACAATTCAGGCGCACAGGTTCTGAGAACAATTGCTGGTATACCGTAGGGTCCGCTTGCCTTATTCACGTCGAGGTTTCGCAGCACCCTACGAATGTCCTTTTGATGGATGCGAATGTCCGACATACTCGTCCCGCATCCATCAGGAGAAGGAGGGGTGCGTGCGCCACCAGGATTCAGACGCGAAGATGCCGCAAAAAGAGAGGCAAACAAGTTTGCTTTCTCCTCAGTGGAGTGGGCCAGCGACCCGTCGGGTTTCACAAGTGGTGGTAGTGAGGGACGGCAGAAGTTCGATTCAACCGATCTAGCCAGGGACCAGAACGCTTTACTACCTGCTGGGTAGGAAGCAAGTTTTATCCCTATCCGGCTAATGTGGTCGAACCGAGCCTTTCGCAACACCTTCTTGCAGGACTTGGCAGCCCTGTTGTAGGCTTTCTTCCTTTGACCAACGTCACTCGCCTTGCGCGTTCGAGCGTCGACCCAGGAATGGTACGCCTCATGTTTACGCGCATCGGCGCGATTACACTCGACGCCAAACCAAGGTCGGTCTTGGCTAGACATTGTTACGTCAGAGAACGGAATGTAGTACTCCGTTCCCTGACGCAACAAATCCGTCATGGCGTCCGCGCACGACGTAGGATCAGACGAAGAAAAGCAAAGCTCCCAAGGATAGCATGTGAAGAAAGATTGCATGCCATCCCAATCCGCTGTCTTGTACCGCCATATCCGCCGGGTGCCTCTTGGGCTGGGATCGGGAGGGGAGTAGACGGATACAGACTTCACCAGACAGTGGTCGGCGCTACCCAAAGGTGGAGATACCGACACCGAGTAACGGTCTGGATCTGTGGTCAGCAGAAGGTCCAAGCAATTAGCCGTATGCGAATCAACATCCGGCGCCCTCGTTGCCCCCTGGACTAGTTGAGTGAGATTTAACGCTAGCGCAAGCTTTCCCGTCTCTTGCCCAGCATGGTCAGTGTACTGGTTCGGGAAGAGCCACTCCTGGTGGTGGGCATTAAAGTCCCTCAGTATCACCAGTTGGGCGGACGAGTGCCGCTGCAGAGCCTCGTCAACCGCCTCACTAAGGTATTGTGTAAGCCCGGTTGTCTCCAGATCTCCGCTGTGCGACCTGTAGACACAGGCATAGATAATCTTATCCAGACCTATGTCCACCAGGGCCCAAAGCACTGAGTATCGAAAGTCTTCAAGGTTTCGGAGACGCCAACAACAGATGTCGTCATGGGCGTACATGCATACACCCGCGCGTGGCTTCAACCTTTGCTCCAGGGTAAACCCTGGGTAAGAAAGATACGCCACGTCTGACGGACATCTGATCTGCGTCTCCGAAAGGAACCAAAACTGGTCTATCCGTCTCCAGATGATGGTGGACTGCAACAAGATTAGAGTGTAGACCTCTGATGTTAGAGAGGTAAACCTTACGTGACAGTGAGTGCTGCCGCTGTACAGCTTTTTTTCCTTTTTTCCTTTTTGCCATAGTTGAGAGGATAGGAGAGGAGAAGGAAATGAGATGAGGTTCTACGCAGGCATCCCACAGACACGCGCCGGCAGGACGCCATCATTGGGGGACTGGTCTAGAGACTGCGGGGACGCCCGAGCCCCCCCAGAAATGTCCATCGGGCACTGTCTTCTGGTCGCCAACCAGCACTCCGGGATGGCGCATCCGGAATTTTTCGACAGTTGGCGGGGCAGCCTTTTGTGTGTGGCTGGCACACTACTTGGGCCCCCAACTACCTGCGGTCGGCCAGCGGCGCACCGTGCCTCGTATCCCGCTACCCTCCGCGACCAGTCTACCGATACATCCCTAACAGCGCGCATCAGGTCGGTCTGCCTGCAGTGGAACAGCCATCTCGACCCAGCTCCTCTAGTTGGCTGCACCGAGCATCGTACCGGAACACGGCTAGGCCGCTTGTCGGTACGTCTTTGCTCGGTGGGTGGTCGCTAGCCTTCGGCCAAAGCCTACCACCAGTTAGTGTCACCTGATTTGCACCACCCGGGGACCACGTGAAGGGAATCGATTGGGGTACACTCCTACGGACGCGGGTGACTCAGCCCCCAAACGAAATGGTAAAATGAAAAGTGACGATACTAAATATTTGGCTTATTTTATTTTGCGTAAAATGTGTTATGCCAACTGAAATATTTCACTACATACAAATTGGTAAAAGTACTAGTTGGTAAAAAAGTTAATGTTTGAACGTTCACTTGTCAAACATTAGGTTTGCGTTACAATTATTTGTGAAGAAATTTTTTGCTAAATAATAATTTGGCAAATGAATATATGCGGAAAATTGTTTGGGAACTGATAATTTGTCAATTTCTTTTCGATGAAACATAGGTAGCCCCAGAAAATCATATGTATCCAGAGAGCAATGAAAAGGAGTGTGTTGCATATCAGGAAAATTCATAAAGTGAAGAGCGAATACATTAGACATAAAACGAAATTTAACGATGCTCTCAAATATGCACTCACACTAAAATGGAAATGGGCTGGTCACATCTTGCGTTACACGGACAAAAGATGGACCATAGAAACCACACAATGGAAAGGCCCCAAAGGAAAAAGAAATGTTGGTAGACCAATAAGACGGTTGGCATATGATTTAACAAACACGACGGGAAACGATTGGTTTAACTTAGGCAAGTACAGCGAGTCATGGAAGAGGCTGGAGGAGGCCTTTACCCAAGATGAGATCCATATTTCAAATAAATAAATAATAAATACCCATAACACATTATTTAGGTGGCACTATTAGGTGAATTTGCAATGGAAAATGTTACTGATTACTTTTACAATAACAATCATATCGTGATATATAAGAGAGTTTTTAACTTTAGGAACGGTGTAATCTTTAGGCAACGAATACTTAAATATAACTGGACCGCTATGGGTATAAATACATTTATTAAGGCTTTTGGTAAGGCATTTCAGTATAGTTTTAGGAAACGGCAACAAAAAATTAAATTAGAAGGTAAATTTCAATTAAAGTGGGTAACAAAAGGTGTGAAAACATCAAGCAAAATGAAACGATTCTTATGCTCCAGTGGTAATAAATTTGATGCTAGTGTTCTTAACTACAAAAATAAGTATGTTAAAATTTATGGACGGGCAATTTCAAGTGCCAAAAAAATTACGATCAGTGATAAGATAAATCAATCTAATAATTAATGTAGAGAAATATGGAAGCTAATCAATAGGAGAACAAATAGGATCGAAGCAAAGCGGGGGAATATTAGATTCAAAATAAATAACCAAATAACAGATAATTCTCAGGAAGTTACTGACATTCTGGTAAACCAGTTCCATCACATGTGTATTATGCCTGGTAACAATACCCAACAAGCTGTTGACTTTCTTCAACAAAGTACGGGAAGAGTGGAAAACGAAAATGTCCTCTCGCTTACTACCACGGAAGAAATTCTTAAAATTGTAAATAATATGCAAAATAAGAAATCTTGTGGCTTTGAGGAAATACCAATATCGGTGACTAAGGATAATCTATCAGTATTATCTGGACCCCTCTCGACATTTTGTAATAAATGCATTGCAGTAGGCATTTTTCCAGACCAACAAAAAATTGCGAAAATCGTCCCAATTCATGAAAAGGGCACGAAACAGATCCAAAATACTATCGGCCCATTTCTTTACTACCCACCCTCGCAAAAAATTTGGAAAAAGTTTTAAAAGATCGCTTAGGTAGACACCTTGGTTTAAATAAAGTAATACATCTATGAAACATCTAAGTCAATTTGGATATCAGAAGAACGTCGGTACAGGAGATGCTATTTATACCTTACTAAATGATGTGGTTAATTGAATAGTAAAATGAGAGTTGCTGGTTTTTACATGGACCTAAGCTCAGCTTTCGACACGATTGATCATAACCTGCTCATCATAAAATTGGAACATTATGGTGTTAGAGGTAAAGCCTTACAACTCTTCTCATCATACTTAAAAAATAGAAAAATGTTTGTTGCTACCCACATGAATGTTTAAAAAAGAACTACAGGTCATTTATGTTGAATATTGCAACTGGTGTGCCCCAAGGATCAATTTTGGGCCCATTATTGTTTGTCTTGTTTATTAATGACCTCATCAATTTCATTCAAAATCTTTCACCTGACATTCAACTGGTAGTCTTTGCGGATGACACCAATGCTGTAGTAGCAGCTAACGACATCCAAGAGCTCACTGTAAATGTGAATACAGTCCTGGCTGCCTTTCATTCTTGGTTTAGTGCAAATATGCTCAAAATAAATATCACTAAAACAAACGTCATGCTATTCAAAACAACTGCGCGTAACGATGATAAAATGAATATAGAACTGGATCGAGTTAAAATTGACCTTGTTAAGGAAGTTAAGTTCCTTGGCATTTATATAGATGAACTTTTAAATTGGAAAAGAGTACTAGCGTAAAAACTAAGTTTAAATTAAATACATTAAGTTAACATCATAAATAACATGCAAACATAATACGATTATAATTAATTAATTGGTAATTGACATCACAAAAAAACACAAACCTATAATTCATCTACTGAGTATAAACATTTTTCCAAAAGAAATGCCTTAAGCTTTGCTTTGAAAGAGCCTGTGTACAAAATGCTTTTCAAGTCAAGAGATAATCTATTAAAAGCTTTAACGGCCTGATATTGTGGACTATGTTTAACTATTCCAAATTGAGGTACTATTTGATTTCCAAAGTCTTTCCTTCGTGTATTTTCCCTTATCTGCCTATTTTCGTCTAATTCATAGTTATATATGTATTTTTAAAAGGTGTTTAATAGAACTAATATGTATAGGCTAGGGACTGTCAGAATGCCAAGTTCTTTAAACAATGGTCTACGTCCCTTAGGATTCTTAAAGCATAGCAAGCAGATGACAATGATGAATCTAAATATTATAGTATGGTTACTGTTCTAGATAATTCGAGAAACATCCAGAACAATCGACTTTCGAACTCACTGTTCCCGAAGCGACTAGAAACTTCCAGAATGAAAGAAAGAAAGAAAGAAAAATATTTATTTGTGACCCGCACAGGAGACACGAGATAAGAAAAACACAAACAATAATAAAAAATAATAAATTACCCCGTGCGAGACCAAAAAGGCTCCTATCTCAGCATGTGCAACGATATCAAAAAGAAAATAACGCTGCGCTGATATTCTGATAGGGCCCACTGTTGATGCCACGGACACATTTACGAAAACGGATCATATTATCATATTTAAGAAATAAAAAATAGAACAAGATAATTATATAATATCAAAATAGTATAAATAAACACAGTAGGTGAGTCGCTGTATGTAAGTGTATACGTATAAAATAAATATCTAAATAAAACACAATAAAATAAATATACGACCAAAATGTCGACGGCTCGATGATCATTTGTCAAAACCGTAGACAAACGACAGAGCGCGTGTCAATCTGTGGTCGGCGTCGCGTCAGCTGTCAAAATGAAAATATCAAAATAATAATAATGGAAAATTATGTAAGAAATTTCTGTTAATAAACAAGGTGAAAAGATTGCTAGTATTCGATAAATCAGAATTGTGTGAATATTACTGTGTGTGGTGCAGAGAACAGAGAAGACAGTAGAAATCGCATATAGCTTTATTAGTATTGGAACCAGCGTACCCAAACTCACACATATACAGATTAATTGTATTTCAGAACACTAAGAAATCTTTGGTGTGATTGGTAGTTTAATTTTTAGGTGAAAGTAGAAAATATGTCAGTCGTCGCTTATTTGAAAATAAACCACAGCTTTATGACAATAGAGTTGGTTTATTGTCTACTCTTTTTGAGTATTTGTTACTTTTTTCGTTTAAAGCGCACACGTAATAGTTTAATGAGCAAGTTACGCTACCCGCCACTAGATGTCACTATAATAAATTCATTTAATTTAAAGCCGTATTTCGTTACCGATAAGATTTATATTTGCGAAATGAGGACATTACTACTCGTCCTCCTGTAGTGATGTACCATGGTCATTGACTTATTTATCGACATTCCGTATTATTTTCAAACAAAATACAGTTTAGTTAAAAAAAAACGTTGCCCCACACTAGGAATTTCTCCTGTATCGTGGGTGCGTTTACAAACATATAATTTCACATACACAAACTCCCAGAGCCGGAACAACTATTTGTAGATCATACAAATATTTGTTCCGTGCGGGAATCGAACCCGCAACACGCAGCGCAGCAGTCAATCGCTCAACCACTGCGCCAACCGTGCGCCCAATAACTAGAGTCGATAAATATTATTATGTTTGTAATCAAGTTTTATATAAATTTATTCCAATACTTACGATTTATAGAAAGTATTATTAAGATATTTTATGGTAAACTACTGATCCGATTTTGAAAATGATTCTGTTGATACAAAGATGGGCGTATCTTAGTGTTTTTGTTCTATCAATAGAATTATAGAATACAATACTCTTTATTATGTACACCATGTAAGTTACAGAAAGTACAGACGAAGAAAACATTACAATTCTGATTTATCGAATAGATAAATCAGAATTGTGTGAATATTACTGTGTGTGGTGCAGAGAACAGAGAAGACAGTAGAAATCGCATATAGCTTTATTAGTATTGGAACCAGCGTACCCAAACTCACACATATACAGATTAATTGTATTTCAGAACACTAAGAAATCTTTGGTGTGATTGGTAGTTTAATTTTTAGGTGAAAGTAGAAAATATGTCAGTCGTCGCTTATTTGAAAATAAACCACAGCTTTATGACAATAGAGTTGGTTTATTGTCTACTCTTTTTGAGTATTTGTTACTTTTTTCGTTTAAAGCGCACACGTAATAGTTTAATGAGCAAGTTACGCTACCCGCCACTAGATGTCACTATAATAAATTCATTTAATTTAAAGCCGTATTTCGTTACCGATAAGATTTATATTTGCGAAATGAGGACATTACTACTCGTCCTCCTGTAGTGATGTACCATGGTCATTGACTTATTTATCGACATTCCGTATTATTTTCAAACAAAATACAGTTTAGTTAAAAAAAAACGTTGCCCCACACTAGGAATTTCTCCTGTATCGTGGGTGCGTTTACAAACATATAATTTCACATACACAAACTCCCAGAGCCGGAACAACTATTTGTAGATCATACAAATATTTGTTCCGTGCGGGAATCGAACCCGCAACACGCAGCGCAGCAGTCAATCGCTCAACCACTGCGCCAACCGTGCGCCCAATAACTAGAGTCGATAAATATTATTATGTTTGTAATCAAGTTTTATATAAATTTATTCCAATACTTACGATTTATAGAAAGTATTATTAAGATATTTTATGGTAAACTACTGATCCGATTTTGAAAATGATTCTGTTGATACAAAGATGGGCGTATCTTAGTGTTTTTGTTCTATCAATAGAATTATAGAATACAATACTCTTTATTATGTACACCATGTAAGTTACAGAAAGTACAGACGAAGAAAACATTACACTGGGTGGCACAATGGGCGGCCTTATCGCTAAAAGCGATCTCTTCAAGACAATCTTTCCATGGATTTAAAAAATGAAAGGAAAGACAGTACTGTACGTAGTCTTTGGTGTACTATTATTAATTACAAGCTGTGACCGCGGCTTCGCTCCCGTCATCTGTTTGCCAACCCTACCCTACTTACCTTCCTGCCTACCCTACTTACCTACCGACCATATTTGTTTCTATAGTCATCAATCTTTCGCGAAGAATCTTAACACCGTGATTTAGAAACTGACTTCAAATTTACAACGCCATCTATCGAATATCGAGTTCAACTCTCCGAGTATCTGAATTGCGTGTGTTGTGATAATTTTACTTCTTGAACACTTTAAATTCATCTAACTTTTGATAGAGTGAACCGATTGCGATGATACAAAAACTAAGTAATTCTTCAAGTTACGCACAATGTTCATGTATAAAAGTTATTTACATTGGTTTCGTAAATGTCACGTGATGCGTGCACAAATAAACAGACAAACAGACAAAAATTCCAAAAATGCCGACAATAGGTTCTGTTGGTTATCCTTTAACACACTGGCTATTTTTTTGGAAATATTATTACAAAAAATACTTTTCTACATATTTATTATATGTATTGATGATTGATGATGATGATGCGATAGACTATACTACAAATGCAATACGTCCTACTGATATGGGAAGCTTACGCTTTCGCCTGCGGCTACACTCTTATTATGATTAGCTTGACTAACTTCCTTAATGAACTGATGAAATTTAGGTCTATACACCAGTAGATCTTAAATTTCAGACTAACACATAAGCCACTTTTTAACTGACTTAAAAAAAGAAGGAGGTTATATGTTCATGTGTTATTATTATTACACTTTGTTGATTTTGAAGGCTGTTGTCTTTTTAACCGAATTCAAAACAAGGAGGAGGTTCTCAATTCGTCGTAATCTTTTTTTACACGGCTGCAAGGAAAGGTTTATGTTTTTCGCGAGTAAAAAGATTTTTTCGAATATTGTAAGTTTAAAGTATCGATAACTCATTATCGATATTGGTAATCTCTAATTGAGTAGCTGAATGTGACATGTGCATAGTTGGAATCTTCGAGAACAATGTTTGAGTTTTAAAGAAAGTAGACCTTAAATTTAACAACATAAAATCAACTTTTACTTGTCTTGTTTAATAAAATATTGTTTTTACATTTTTATCGAAATAAAATAAATTAAGACTTGCCGATGGTAAGATATACCTACATTTGATACATTTTTGGTTCTGCTATCGTGTTTACATTCTAAAACAGCACAATAAGGCATTTTTGTATTTTTTTTCAAGTTTTTGTCACCGTGTCGGTTGAACCAAGACTGATGTGCGTAGTGTGTGCGCGGAAGGAAACATATGCAGAACTGTGCAAAGCTCGGGGTACGCGGGCCCCGCCCACTTGCGACTTCTATTGTAGTAGGCGTTTTTTTTGTTCTGTGGTGTGGTGTGTAGTGTTCGGTGAAGTTTTCGCCAGAAAGTTTAAAAACTAAGAACAAGGAACATGATAGAAGATAATATAACTGCGTGCAAACCCCGGCCGGGTAAGTTCATCCGCTGGCTTCCTTTTGCTTGCGTAATAAGTATTGCTTGAAATTAGTACTAAATGTTTCAATCGTCTTTACAGCGCGAAACGGCGGAGGAAGATCATTCCAGATACGAGAGGCAGCGAATTTGAAACTGCCACGGAATGCAGCAGTTTTGTGAGACGTCAATAAAAGGTAGGCAGAAGCTCTCGAATGATCGACGAACATTCTGGAAAAATCCATTCGACACGAGAAGATTAGTTCCGCTATTCGATACTAGATGACGCCACTAGTCACTACTTAGTTCTTCTACTCGTCACTAGATGGCGTTGCCCTATCTTGTAACATTGCCTCCCTCTTAGACATGCTCGTCCCGAGCATTGTTAGACCCACAGAACAGAGAAGACAGTAGAAATCGCATATAGCTTTATTAGTATCGGAACCAGCGTACCCAAACTCACACATATACAGATTAATTGTATTTCATAACACTAAGAAATCTTTGGTGTGATTGGTAGTTTAATTTTTAGATGAAAGTAGAAAATATGTCAGTCGTCGCTTATTTGAAAATAAACCACAGCCTTATGACAATAGAGTTGGTTTATTGTCTACTCTTTTTGAGTATTTATTACATTTTTCGTTTATAGCGCACACGGAATAGTTTAATGAGCAAGTTACGCTACCCGCCGCTAGATGTCACTATAATAAATTCATTTAATTTAAAGCCGTATTTCGTTACCGATAAGATTTATATTTGCGAAATGAGGTCATTACTACTCGTCCTCCTATAGTGATGTACCACGGTCGTTGACTTATTTATCGACATTCCGTATTATTTTCAAACAAAATACAGTTTAGTTAAAAAAAAAACGTTGCTCCACACTAAGAATTTCTCCTGTATCGTGGGTGCGTTTACAAACATATAATTTCACATACACAAACACCCAGAGTCGGAACAACTATTTGTAGATCATACAAATATTTGTTCCGTGCGGGAATCGAACCCGCGACACGCAGCGCAGCAGTCAATCGCTCAACAACTGCGCCAACCGTGCGCCCAATAACTAGAGTCGATAAATATTATTATGTTTGTAATCAAGTTTTTATATAAATTTATTCCAATACTTACGATTTATAGAAAGTATTATTAAGATATTTTATGGTAAACTACTGATCCGATTTTGAAAATGATTCTATTGATACAAAGATGGGCGTATCTTTGTGTTTTTGTTCTATCAATAGAATTATGTAATACAATACTCTTTATTATGTACACCATATAAGTTACAGAAAGTATAGACGAAGAAAACATTACACTGGGTGGCACAACGGGCGGCCTTATCGCTAAAAGCGATCTTTTCATGACAACTTTTCCATGGATTTAAAAAATGAAAGGAAAGACAGTACTGTACGTAGTCTTTGGTGTACTATTATTAATTACAAGCTGTGACCGCGGCTTCGCTCCCGTCATCTGTTTGCCAACCCTACCCTACTTACCTTCCTGCCTACCCTACTTACCTACCGACCATATTTGTTTCTATAGTCATCAATCTTTCGCGGAGAATCTTAACACCGTGATTCAGAAAATGACTTCAAATTCACAACGCCATCTATCGAATATCGAGTTCAACTCTCCGAGTATCTGAATTGCGTGTGTTGTGATAATTTTACTTCTTGAACACTTTAAATTCATCTAACTTTTGATAGAGTGAACCGATTGCGATGACACAAAAACTAAGTAATTCTTCAAGTTACGCACAATGTTTATGTATAAAAGTTAATTACATTGGTTTCGTACATGTCACGTGATGCGTGCACAAATAAACAGACAAACAGACAAAAATTCCAAAAATGCCGGAAATAGGTTGTGTTGGTTATCCTTTAACACACTGGCTATTTTTTTGGCAATGTTTTCGATGTACAAAAATACTTTTCTACAGATTTAATATATGTATTGATGATTGATGATGATGATGCTATAGACTACACTACAAATGCAATACGTCCTACTGATATGGGAAGCTTACGCTTTCGCCTGCGGTACACTCTTATTATGATTAGCTTGACTAACTTCCTTAATGAACTGATGCAATTTAGGTCTATACACCATTTGATCTTAAATTTCAGACTAACACATAAGCCAGTTTTTGACTGACTTAAAAAAAGAAGGAGGTTCTATGTTCATGTGTTATTATTATTACACTTTGTTGATTTTGAAGGCTGTTGTCTTTTTAACCGACTTCAAAAAAAGGAGGTGGTTCTCAATTCGTCGTAATCTTTATTTTTACACGGCTACAAGGAAAGGGTTATGTTTTTCGCGCGTAAGAAGATTTATTCGAATATTGTAAGTTTAAAGTATCGATAACTCATTATCGATATTGGTAATCTCTAATTGAGTAGCTGAATGTGACAGGTGCACAGTTGGAATCTTCGAGAACAATGTTTGAGTTTTAAAGAAAGTAGACCTTAAATTTAACATCATAAAATCAACTTTTACTTGTCTTGTTTAATAAAATATTGTTTTTACATTTTTATCGAAATAAAATAAATTAAGACTTGCCGATGGTAAGATATACCTACATTTGATACATTTTTGGTTCTGCTATCGTGTTTACATTCTAAAACAGCACAATAAGGCATTTTTGTATTTTTTTTCAAATTTTTGTCTCCGTGACGGTTGAACCAAGACTGATGTGCGTAGTGTGTGCGCGGAAGGAAGCATATGCAGAACTGTGCAAAACTTGGGGTACGCGGGCCCCGCCCACTTGCGACTTCTATTGTAGTAGGCGTTTTTTTTTTTGTTCTGTGGTTAGACCCATGATAACGGGCCAACCGATCCACTTGAACGACCTTTGATGCACCTCGGGGTCCCTTTTGAATTCGATAGGTGACGTCATTAATCATAGTAACTACGCAATATGGTCCATCCCATTTTGCTTGCAATTTAGGCGATTTTCCTTTGCTGCGGTTATGTAACCATACCAGTGATCCTTCATCGAAGCCCTTATTGTTCGCCTTCCGATCGTAGCGAGTCTTCATCTTATCAGACATCTGTTGACCGGTCTCTCTGATGTGCCCAAAAACCTTTAATGCACCTCTACTACGAGTGTGTGGTCCTTTCACAGGCGCACCTGCACAACTTGTGCATTTGCGGCACCATTCCTTAACGTCCTCTCAACAATGGATCTAGTAAAAGCGTTCTCGGATCTTGATTAGAGTCCTCTTAACTCCCATGTGACTTCCTGAACATCCATTATGATAGAGCTGTAGGACTTCCGGCACCTTAACCTTTGGTACGACCATTTGTAAATGACACTGGTCACCGCGAGTACTCGCCCATTTCCGGCAGAGAACTCCATCTTGGATAATCACGCTTTCTCACTGTGCGCAATAACTCTTGGTGATAGAACTCATTGCTGCAACATCACTCCACCGAGGCCTCGGAGCTCCTGATTTCTTCCATTCGAGGATCGGTTTTATGTCTCTTTCATTATGCTGAGCACTCTGCAGGATTCCCTTCCAATCTTCGCTAAGATCCGTCCCCAACATCCTCACAAATGTTACCTACTCAGCCTATTGCCTGGCACAGGGCTAACATTGATTGGAACACGATCCACGCGAGAGATCATCTGCATTGCCGTATGGTGTTCTGTTCCCTTCACATGATTGTGACTCACACACAATTTGTGAAATCGAGTTCCTTGGGGCTCTTCCATCACCAGCCACCAACCGCCACTTAGTCCTGGCGTCTACCGGTTTTCCTGCTGCTGGTAACTGACTTCCACAATGGGGGCTCCTTCGCTTCGGGCAGCTCAACCAGATGTGGCCTCTCTCCTCCCATATGCGGTGAGCTCGATCGTCCCGTCGTACAGCTTCCACCTCCAAAGCGTAGGCTAGGGTGTTCTTAAGGTTCTTAAGATGGCCTAGCCTTACGGCAGCCCTAACCTCCAGGTCGAGTATCCCATCCGTAAACTCCCGAGTGAGGTTCCCGTCGATCAGCACAGGTTACAACTGGTAAGCTTTCTAACACCAATTTGACTAACTTCTGACACCAATTTGTTACGAGCTGGGGCTCAGGGATAAATTATTTAAACAGCAGACTTAAACAATTCTATAACTTCGCAATACTGATCGCTTTGTGTCGCTTCCAAATCGAAACTGACTTACGACGAACCCGACCGCTCTTTATATAGCACGGAAGATGTTTCTAAAACGTTCTATACTGTTCTAGATAATTCGAGAAACATCCAGAACAATCGACTTTTGAACTCACTGTTCCCGAAGCGACTAGAAGCTTCTAGAATGTTCGGTTCGAACATTCTGTAAAATTCCATTCGACACGAGCAGATTAGTTCCGCTATTCGATACTAGATGGCGCCACTAGTAACTACTTAGTTCTTCTACTCGTCACTAGATGGCGTTGCCCTATCTTGTAACAATATTTAACAATTGTAAACAAGACAATACTGTACAACATAGCAATTAGAAACGAGGATTTGAATGGATTGAACATGTTTTTGACAAGTGTTCTAAATTTCTTGTTCCAAAAAGTACAGGTTCTTGAAACTAAACGCAGCTTGCTAAGCTAAGCCTAAGCTTGCTTAGTGACAGATGAGGTGTTCGCTTTTAGCTGCTCAGTACTGCGCAGTGACTCGAGGATTGTTCCGTGCCACCGATAAAAACCACCTACCTTTTATCGCACCGAAAACATTGCTTGCGCGATTCAGGATAGTTCATATGTAGCATCATAGATGCCGCTACATGACGTCAGGCCATCAGTTCGCATGTGATGGCATAGATGACGCTACAGGTGCAAACGAAAGATAATGCCCACATACCTTGAAGAGGAAGTTCCAGGGTAAGGCCTGACCATAATTCCCTGGCCTGACCAGGGACAGGTACCAGGTCAGGAAATAGAAGATGGCGGTTTGTAGCAGCATGAAGAAGTAACTGGTAAGAATGGAGGGCCTGTTTTGAGTGTGAGCCGTGGCCATGGTGCTGAAGTTAACGCCTCTATCTGTAAGAAAATATTGAATAAATAACAGGTTTTAAACAAAGGACATGGCTAAATAAAGTATGGACGATTGCCCTAGCAATGTATAAACATTATAACTAGTAATATGTAATGCTTAATAGCTGAATATTAGTATTTCGTATGAAAAAAGTTATGGGCACGTTTTATATCGTCACAATCCTGAAAAAAAAATCGTAGAAACTCTTACATTAATAGGTATACAAACTTGTGAAAGAATAAGATTTTGCTATGATACTTTAGCTCGTCCTCTAAACGCCTTAATGAAGTATCATAGCAAAATAATAACAGCCACACAGGCTTAATAATAACAGCCACACAGGTCGATCTTCAAGGTTAAGCAACGCTAGCCGAGGTCATTCCGTGGTTCCATCGTGTACATAGTGAGTTTTCTTCGTGCCTTGGAAAGCTAGTTAAGCCGTTGGTCCCGGCTGTCATTTGAAGATCTGTCATTTGTGGCTACACCACAGTTTATGCATCTCATGATGAATCAATACGCAATTGAAACTTAAGACCATACTAGTTGGCTCTGTATTAATACATAATATCGGGCGAAAGGAACTTCGTTCAAAGTGAGTTTCCACGACATGTTTTTTTTTTATTTGGTTCTAATCGAACCACGTGTTACCTATCTAGAAGAATCGATTGTAACTTTTTAGTGTCAGCACTATTGAGGTGCCCTTTCTTTCCAGATTTTGCCAGTAATTTATAGAAATCAGATATATGCAATTAATGAATTCAACATCTAAGGTTATAAGAGTTTTGAGATGTATAGTGAAAGGTACAAAAAATAAATAATAATGAATACTGTTTGTTTCGATTCACGCAAATGTCTTTAAAAGTAGGTTTACTGACTACAATTTTTCGTAGAACGGAATCTTATGTTCTTCTTGTCAAACAAAAACATGAAGAAACTTTTAATTATTTGATTAATTTACGAAAGATCTAGAAGAATAATAAAACTGTAATAATTAATTAATGAATATTTGAATGTATAATAACATTTTAACTACTAATATATAATGCTGAATAGCTGAATATTAGTATTTCGTATGAAAAAAGTTACAAGCACTTTTTATATCGTCACAATCCTGAAAATAAAATCGTAGAAACTCCTTCAATAATAGGTATACAAACTTGTAAAAGAATAAGATTTTACTATAATACTTTATTAAGGCGTTTAAAGAAGCTCGTGGCTTAATAATAACAGCCACACAGGACGACCTTCAAGGTTAAGCAACGCTAGCCGAGGTCATTCTGTGGTTCCGTCGTGTACATAGCGAGGTTCCTTCGTGCCTTGGAAAGCAAGTTAAGCCTTTGGTCCCGGCTGTCATTTGAAGATCTGTCATTTGTGGCTAGACCACAGTTTATGCATCTCATGATGAATCAATACGCAATTGAAACTTAAGACCATACTAGTTGGCTCTGTATTAATACATAATACCCCGCGAAAGGAACTTAGTTCAAAGTGAGTTAGTGTCAGCACTATTTAAGTGCCGTTTCTTTCCAGATTTTGCCAATAATTTCTAGAAATCAGATAAATGCAATTAAAGAAATCAATATCCAAGGTTCAAATTTCTCTAAGGTTTCGATATGTATAGCGAAAGGTACAAAAATAAATAATAATGAATACTGTTCGTTTCGATTTACGCAAATGTCTTTAAAAGTAGGTTTATTGACTACAATTTTTCGTAAAACGTAACCTTATATTCTTCTTGGCAAACAAAAACATGAAAAAACTTTTAATTATTTGATTAATTCGCAAATTTTCTAGAAGAATAATAAAACTGTAATAATTCATTAATGAATATTTGAGATGTATTGCGATAGGTACAAAAATAAATAATAATGAACACTCTTCGTTTCGACTCACGCAAATGCCTTTAAAAGTAGGTTTATTGACTACAATTTTTCATAGAATGGAATCTTATGTTCTTTTAGTCAAACAAAAACATGAAAAAACTTTTAATTATTTGATTAATTCGCGAAGTGCTAGAATAATAATAAAACTGTAATAATTCATTAATGAATATTTTAATGTTACGAGCTAGTGAAAAATTTCTATACATGCTAAGGACAGTTTTTTAGCCATGTCCTTTCATTCTATCCGCGAAGGTGATGGTATGATGGATGGCTAAATTGTAAGGGATTGATCACATTATATTTCCATAGAGCTTGACATTCCTAAACATTTTAGCTGTTTTTCTGTCGGTGCCGCAATACTGTCGTTGCATTTACTGCGAAAAAATATTTTTATTTTTTATTTATTGTCATTAGATATGGTCTATCACGTCTGCGCTGATTCGCTAACTTGTCTTTATACTGTGCAGGCATCTACAAATGTGTGTGTGGTATGGGTGGAATTCACAAAAATCCTTTTTTAGTGGTAAAAAAGGATTTTTGTGAATTCCACCCCTAAGGGGATGAAAGTTTGTATGAAAGTCGGTCAGTTTTGAAGTAAGGATCTTCGAATTTTGGGTTTGGGCTGAAGATTAAAATCTAACGCAAATTAAGGTTTTTTAGGAATTCCGTCCTTGGGGGCGGATCATGGGGCATGAAATGTTGTGTACAAAAGTCCTTCTTTTACAAAGGAAAAATTATGAAAAAATTCTTTTAAGTCTCTAAAGTCTATTGGTAACTATAAAAAACTTTTTTACAAAAAAATACTACCGACTTCCAAATAAGAAAACTACAAAGTGAAAAATAACTTTATTTTTGGAAGTCGGTGTCTTTCGTAGGTACCATTTTTTTTCGTTATGGACACCGACTTCCAAAAATAAAGTTATTTTTCACTTTGTAGTTTTCTTATTTGGAAGTCGGTAGTATTTTTTTGTAAAAAAGTTTTTTTATTTTTCACTTTTTAGTTTTACCTACCTAATAGGCAAGTTGTTTAGTAAGTTTCCTACAACGCCAGAATAGATTACCCGAATATCATGAAACTTGAACAAAACCGATCAAATGAGAGATCTGCTTACCCCTTAAGAGCATACTGGCGTGATGTTATGTTATGAAATGGTATAAACAATAAACAAACATGCGATTTCAGCAGTCCCGAGAGATTTGCCGTTATTTATTGAAGAGTTCTGTTGTATATCTTCGAAGTTCTTCATCAGATCTTCACCAAATTAAAATGGGACCAATTTCGGAACATACTCTTTCAAACAAAAAAAGAATTTTCAAAATCGGTCCACAATTGACGGAGATATCGGTGAACATACACAAAAAAAAAAAAAAAAAAAAAAAAACATACAAGAAGTCGAACATAGAACCTCCTCCTTTTTTGAAAGTCGGTTAAAAATGGCTCAACGCATAAATATAGGAATTAAATAGGGACAGGATAGGATATTATCTAAGCAAACTTATTGTTCGCGCCACCTCTAGGCGCGCTTATTGTTTAGTTACCCACATTTCTCTTAATATTTTATCATGTCCGTAAGGATTGAGGAGCCACTTTTCGTATCTTAATGAAATTAATATACTTATTTAGTGGTAGGTTTAGAAATTTTGTAGGTTCGATCCTCGATTTTGTAGTATAATACTTCAAAAGTTACATGAACATAAAGGTGGCTCCTCAATCTAAATGTTTGGATTGAGGAGCCACGTCAGAACTAGGAACATCATGGATTAATATTTATCATCATTTGGTATGATTTTGTTGCATTTGAGACTATTTAATAGACAAAATCTGAGCTCGGTTGCATTAAAATTAAAAAAGTTACCATACATTATATGTGGCTCCTCAGACCATACATACGACTCGTAATTTTTCAAAGAAGCAGTAGTTTAATTAATGCGAGATTTCTTCGTCATTTGGTAGTTAGTGTGTTCGAATTTGTAGCATATGGACAAAGTAATTTAATTGAGTGAATTTAGTAAACAAACGCATTTTATTTGGCTCCTCAATCCTGACGTTACTGTACCTACCTGAGATCACAACGTTACTGTACCTTCCTGAGATCACAACGGAATCAAAAACCAGAGACACTAAAATTTAGTATGAATGTCTACTAAATACTTAAGTAGAGATCAACATTGTATATATTCGGTATCTGAAAAACAAATTACTTTTCGATATTCCTTTAGAATTCGCTATTAAGGGTGACCATGTTATATGAACGAAACCAGGATGACTAGTTTTTGAAATTTAATATTTACAAATTAACAATATCGAAATATAGGTATGTACAGAGATTCTCCAGTTTTAAGTATTTAGTAGTCAAGATCGACATAAATCAAAGAATGAATTTGTTATTATTGGTTGTTTTAACGAATTTTACAGTGAGCATATTTTGCAGTGTGACTTATATAGTTAGTGAGAGCCTGAAATAGCCAAGTCAGAGGCCTGTTGGATTCCCAGAGGTGGCTAAATTAACTCTGATACCAGATGTGGCTAAACATCCTCATACAAAAAAAAGTGAGACTCATAGTCGTCGTAACAAAATATCTCATTCTTCCAGTAGCAAATAGTACCCCCAAAATTCAACAATTATGACGTGATTAATATAAGTTCACTAGTGGAACTGTAAGTTATATATAATAAATATAATTATTACGTTAAAATTTATTTATAACAATGTGGGAGATGTGTAGAAAAATTAAATTATGTTTTAAATGTTAAAATAATAAAATATATTTATTTGTTTTGAAAGAGACTAAAGGATTTTTTTAATATACTTTATTCATGGACACCCTTCAAAACCTAATGTTAGGAAATTAAAGAATAGTTAATAACTTCGTAGATTTTATTTTTTTTTATGGCAGATTATACGTAAAAATAGTATAAAGTTATACAAAATAAGATGCTTTTTTGTTCCAAATTTCGTCACAAATATAATTAGATTACAGGCAAATCTATTTACCGAAGCATCTCAATTGAGGAGCCAGTTAAAATGTGCCATATCTCCCAATTCATTCATTTTTATTTACTGATTTTTGTCCTACAAATCTTTTAAACTTACTACTAAATGACAAAGAAATTGCGCATTAATTGAACTACTACTTCTTTGAAAACTGACGAATCGTATGTATGGTCTGAGGAGCCACATATAATGTATGGTAACTTTTTTAATTTTAATGCAACCGAGCTCAGATTTTGTCTATTAAATAGTCTCAAATGCAACAAAATCATACCAAATGATGGTAAATATTAATCCATGATGTTCCTAGTTCTGACGTGGCTCCTCAATCCAAACATTTAGATTGAGGAGCCACCTTTATGTTCATGTAACTTTTGAAGTATTATACTACAAAATCGAGGACCGAACCTACAAAATTTCTAAACCTACTACTAAATAAGTATATTAATTTCATTAAGATACGAAAAGTGGCTCCTCAATCCTTACGGACATTATTTTATCTACCCTTTTCTTGTCAATTTTCGCTGCATTAAACTACATGTTCGATTTTCGAACAGTCTACGTTCGGCCCTCGTCGAGGGTAGCCTCACCGCTCGTGGAAGTCAACCGCCTGGCTATTCACCCTGGATTCCTCACCCGCTGTGAGATCCCACCGCTTTATTAAACCGCATCGTCTGCGATCGACTCTCGTCGTCGTCGGATTCGTGGTGATCACCTCTGATCATCACCTTGAGCCAGCGTCACGTAGCTCGCCGTTCTACCGCGCCGCATACAGTCCACTCTTGCGTCAGCAAATTGTGCCAGTACCCAGGGAACTTCAAACCAAGACGTCCAGTGGAACAGAGAAGGAGCGCTGCCAGAATTAACCAGAACGAGCACGAGGAAACCCGCCTCTGAGGTTAGTCGTAGCTTTGTTTAATGCAGCATCTCTCTCAGCATACCGACCCGTCTGTTTTCCCTAGGTCTAGCCTATCTACTTCTTGAACCTAGCGCACCGCGCGTGTTTGGCGTGCTCAGTGCTATTACTGCACTGCCGCGCCGATACACTTATTAAACATTTACGTGTAAAAATTGTATTAAAATAATTTTCAGTTTATTTCGTTTTAATTTCATTTAAGGTGTTGCATTAAGGGTCAGCACTGTAGCAAAATAAAAATAGGTATAGTTGTTTTATCTCACGAAAGCGGGTGACCCATACTTGTGTGTGTAAGTTTACATGCACAATGTCTTTGCGTGCGTAAGCTTGGGAGCAGTCGCAGTCATGGCCGAGTCACCGGCCGAGTCAGTAGTGCTTATTGGTTCGCGCCAAAATGATTTATCGAATACAGTCAGCATGGAAGGTACGAAGAAACGGAGAAAAGTTATTCGTAGTAAGGTAATGCAAATTAATGTTCATGTTTGATATATATTTATGTTGTGTGTAATGAATTAATGTATTAGTTAGTTTTTAATAAGAACATATTAAACGAGATTTTAATAATGTATTGTTTATTTTAGGCTCGTCAAATTATTGCAAATATTTATAATTTTCTCAAAGAAGAATGGAAATGAATTCACGGAACTTCATCGAGAACCAAATTGTGATTTATCACATTTGCGTAATATTACAAAACGCACTGCAGCAGCGAACGCGGGGGTAAAGTGAACGAACAGTGCAAAAAATATTAAAAGAATGAAGAGATGTCGCAAGTACATCTTCGAATTTTATGTCACCCAAGAAAAACCGAAGAAAGAGAGAAAATAAAGCACACATTGATGGATTTACAGCTGACGTTGTACGGAACACAATACAAAATTTTCATATCATACAAAAAAAAAAACAACATTGGCAAAACTAAGGTCAGTCTTGAATGAAAAAGTTGGTTTCGCTGGATGTCTCGCAACGCTTAGGAAGTTATTATAGTAGTTTATGATACTGTTGCATAATAAGGGGTATTAAAACATGAGTGTGTGTTTAAAAACCGAGCCGTAGGCGAGGTTTTTAATAGTATTCACACGAATGTTTTAATACCTAGTTATGTGCAGTTTCATACACTACTTTATCTACACTCATACATTTTGGGATTGAACCTACTAATTACTTTTTTTTTTGCATTTGCCATGCCCTGAAAAACGTATGAATGGCGCCAAAACCCAGCACATCACCGCATTATCTCCGCATGCTCTAAGGCTTAGCACACGCACTGCGATATTTATTCGCGTGAATTTTTTCCGCCCATTCTGCGACCTATGGAATTGTATGAAGCTGCTCGCATTGCGGTAAAAAAATCGTGCGGCAATAATACCGCATGAAATCCGTGTTTTGCAACAGAATCCACAGCACCGCAGCGCGAATTTCATTCGCCCGAATATTTTGAGTTCTATGAACAGGTAGAAAGAGACAAAATTCGCGCGAATAAAAAACGCAGTGCGTGCTAAGCCTAAAGCGGGCATTGTCACAGACAATTTAAAATTGGAATCAAATCTTTTTATAAAAGGTACTAAAATGGCATTACAAAAAAAAATATTGATGGAAAGTCCTTAGTGATTAACTTCTTGGATTTGTCCTGTATCGTAATAGAAAAAAAATGTTTTTCTTCCAACTATGCTTTAATTTCATCACAATCACACTAAAAACTCAGTACAAAGCGAGTCTTTATTGCTCTAGAGCAATAAAAATGTATGAAATTTCATTATCGCACAGTTTTTTTTTTATCGCACCAAAAGGTGCCAATCTCAATGGATTAGCTCTATTCAGCCAGCCGATATCAATACTTTTTTTTTTACGTACGTATTATTCGTTTCTATCGTACTTGTTCCAAATTTAAAAAATGATTGCTACTAATCCTGATTTAAAAATGAAAGAAATTTAAAAAAGTGATTTTCGACATCGCCGCGCTCGTGGCCGTTCCCATCTACTTCCCGTGATAACGACTTCATTGTAACAAATCAGCCAGGCCCATCTATCTCGTCTGATAATATTATTCAGTCCCAAGTTAAACAAACAAATGTAAATTTGCCCAACAAAACTTAACCTTACGTTTAATAATTGCTCAAGTATAACTTTTAATTTCAATAATTAAACTTCTATTTTAACTGTTTGATATGAGCTTCTTTTATCTACTATTCCTATAGGTAATAGTTGAAAGAAAAGCAGATTATGCACCTCGCCTTAAGTAATTTATATTGCCCTCGTGCCTGATAGATTAGAGCCCTCGCTAACGCTCGGGCTCTAAATCAGGCACTCGGTGCAATAATAAATTACTTTGTGCTCGATGCAATAATCTACTATTATAGCATTATTTTGTTAGAGAAATAGTGTTATAATTAGATTCTATTTTTAAATTTCGGTATTGTGTTTATAAAGTATGTCAATATAAACTCGGTTTGAAGTTTATAATTCGAATATTATGATATGAGAGTAGATAAAATAAATTAATAACTTCCTTAATAAAACTGGCCTATTAGACAAGATGTTAATCTTATCTCTGAATCTCACAAACCAATTGTGTAACATAATTGTCTACACTTTATTCAAATTAGTGTATCTCAAGTAGGGACTTTCACGTTGCGGACACGAAGTAGTGCCCATTCATCTGTTCTCCATATGCTACGAGTGGGCACGACCCGTCGTACCCCAATGCGTCGGTCCGCTTGCCTCTTAGTACTAGAGCAGGTAGAGACGAACCCTTACTTTTTACTCAACGAATTTTTTCACTTTGACAACAAAGCAAAACCAAAACATTTAAATACTTTAATTGTGGCTTCTTATTTCGCCATTACTTATAAGTTGTGTTTAACAACCTCAGTTGGTACTCCCCAGAACAATTTCATCCCTGAATAATTTGAAACATTTAGACCTTAATAGGTAGTACAATTCATTACATGCGGATGATGTTAAGCCGTTGGTCCCGGCTGTCACTTGAAGATCTTTGACAGTCGCTACTGGTAGTTAGATCGTGTTCTCCAGGTACTGGGCTGTGGAGGTCAGATAGGCAGTCGCTCCATGTAAAACACTCGTACACAACTAAATTCAGTTAGACTGCAAGCTGACCCCAATAAAGTTGGTAAGAAGGCTAGGCAGATGATGATGATGAATTTATTACATTTACTACTCCATTATTCATTGTTTTATTGATCCACTCGGCAATATCATTCAATGCCGTTATGCAAAGCGTATACTGTTTATAAGAAAATACTTGCTAGTTTTCGTTCATCTGAATTTGGGTATTACAATTTCGTCCTTACTGCGTGTATTTAAATTATGGAAGTCACTTCTAAGTTTTGAATAGCCCTCGATTTTTGCGGACATACAAAATACATTCCAAAATATAAAGTGAAGGTAGAGTCAGTATATCGATCTCTATAAATTTTTCTCTGAGGGACTCGCGAGGACCCATTTTATAGATCGCGCGGATTGCCCTCTTTTGTAAGATAAAAATTGAGTCAACGTCTGCTGCTGACCCCCACAGCAGAATGCCATAAGACATAATACCGTGGTAATAAGCATAGTATACTAGTCTAGCTGTGGCTTCATCGGTTAAGGCGTAAGGAAGATAAGGCAGTTGCCTTATCTTCCTTACTGCATAGGCAGCCGAACTTAACCTGCCCGAAAGAGTTCTAATGTGCGCGCCCCACTGCAATTTTGAATCGATAGTAATCCCCAAGAATACAGTTTCCGTTATTATTTCAAGATTTTTGCCGTCAAGACACGATGAGGAACATTTGGTAAAGAGAACTTTAGACATTTTGTTTTTTTCGCATTCAGTAAAAGATTGTTAGCTGCGAACCATTCCGAGAGAACAATCAGACTTTCGTTGACATGTAAGACACCCGTATCTTTCCTATCTATTTTAAAAATTAGCGAAGTATCATCAGTAAATAGAATTATAACCGATTATTTGGCCATCATAAAAGGGAGATCATTAATGTAAACAAGAAAAAGGAAAGGGCCGAGAATTGAACCTTGGGGCACGCCCATTTTGACTAGAGACCCGGAGGACGTCGCCCCATTAACATTTACTTTTTGCTGTCTGTTTGATAAATAGGAAAGCACAAGATCAGCAGCTTGTCCTCGAATTCCGTAGTGTTGTAATTTACAGATCAGTGTGTTGTGGTCGACGCAATCGAACGCTTTTGACAGATCACAGAAAATGCCAATGGCATCCTGGGACTTCTCCCAAGATTCTAAAATGTGGCTGATGAGTTTTACGCCCGCGTCCGTTGTCGACCTACCTTTCGTGAAACCAAACTGCTGACTATGCAGGATCCCATTTGAATTGAAATGAGGGAATAGAAATGTATCAATGCATATTGGTTTAAATTTAAAGGCTAGTATGTCTTTAGTAAAGTATTCCTTAAGAAGAGCTGCAGCCAATTTAGATGAGGAGGGAAGTGACTTCGTAACCTCTAACGGAATGTTGGTAAAGAAATTTTCTAATGTCTCAGCGACTTCTTGCTTATCAGAAATGGTTTGATTAGATATTTTCAAAGACAACTCATTCTGATCGTGTTGTTGTGTCGTTGTTGTGTATCCAGCTAAAGATGTTGTCGCATTATGCTGTAGTGCTGAGAAACTTTATAGAGAAAACATGAAAAGGAAAAGAATGGATGACCGCATTTTTGCCAAAAATGTGTTGGAAGTTCTCAAAAATAATCGGGTTTTATTTGAAAATTTAAAGAATCATGTGCTGGATCAAAACCCATTAAGCGATCACAGGTATTTGCTAATGAAAAGTGGTATTTAAACTTATTTTCTTCTACGATTGAAGCATGAAAGCAATTTGTTGAAGTTTAATAGACAAACTTTAAGAACTCAATTAAATAAGGCTGTACTATTTAGAGGACAGTAATTTGTTTTTTTTAAATAATAATTTTATTTTTTCACAAAAAATAAAATTATTTTCAAATGAAAACATTATTTTGAGAACTTCATAATGTGTGGGTATGTATGCTTACCTCGATTGAAACAATTGGTAAACTTATTTTTTCATTAGACTTTTCCC
Organism: Orthosia incerta; assembly: GCA_948252205.1. Lineage (NCBI taxonomy): Eukaryota > Metazoa > Arthropoda > Insecta > Lepidoptera > Noctuidae > Orthosia > Orthosia incerta. Next base: position 26,641,056 of record OX411745.1, on the reverse strand, counting down.
ACACTAGGAATTTCTTCCTGTATCGTGGGTGCGTTTACAAACATTACACAAGACACCCAGATCCGGAACAACTATATTCCAGGCCTTATCAATAGTATTCTTAGGCTTAACTTTGGATGCTAAGCTACAATGGGGCCCACATATAGATTTATTAGTACGAATGTCACGATGAATGACCGACTGTATTTTGTTATTTGTATTTTAAATAAAAATAGTTAAAATACCGTATTTTACATTTTAAATACACGACTTAAAAATATTTTGAATTTCGTATTTTAAATACATGCGAGATATTATTTTGTAATTTGTATTTTAATTAAAGCAAAGCATGGTTTTTGCCCAGCAATTGTGTTTCTTATGGTGTTCACCAAGTATCGATATCGATATTGAACATGGACTTTTTATCAACACTTTTTTTAACTAACACATGGACAAATTCCCTCACACATAGATTTTATATTTTTGGTTTCGTTTTCCATCTGACTCTGTGTATCTTGTACATACTATATCTATGGTTGTGACACCACGAATTTACGTAGTGATAGAGCGAGACAAGAGATGTTGTTGACGAATATTGGAACGTTAATCTCAAATGTGGTTCAAGCTACGGCTGAAACCTAAATATCCGTTTTTTACCCTTCGGGGGAAAAACGGTTCTATTAAAAGTTTCAATTCTTGAGTTATACATAATAGAAGAAGGGTCATTTTTGTATGTCGGAAGGCATATTATAACATTAGTGTGTTGCACAGTCATTAACGTCTCTCTAACATAAATAGTTAAGTCAAGATAATTCTTAGTTTGTCCAAAATCTTCGTCACCAATAAAAATTATGCAGTAATCGTCTCTTGAGTAATCCGCTAATTTCATAGTGATGATTCTTAACAGATTTTTAATTCTTCAGTTGGGCATATTTGAGTCTCTGCAAATGTTTTTTCGGCTAGATTCAATACATTATTCGTGTTGTTGCTACTTATGATGCATAATTTCGATTTGTTGTGCACTGGTTTGTCAGTCTGAGATAAAGATTCGTTACTTTCGATAGATCGGTAGCATCATACACTGCAAGTGCAGATGGGGATATCATCGTGTGTTTGCTATTAAAATTTGAAGCTGGCATTGTACGGGTTTTTTGTTTTTGCTTGCGTTTCTGACCGGTTCATGGTGTACCATTTTTGTTATCCGTGATATTTAAACTTTTGTAGGTGTCTATAACCTTCAGGTATTTTTGTAGATCTGCTTTTAGCCGAAAGTTTCCCGAGTTCAGATTCTCAATTTCTTGGTGCGCTATTAATAAATCATCAAATATTTTTTTGATTTTATCATTCAGGTTAGATTGACTTGAATTTAAGGATGTGTTTGGTAAACTCATCATAGTCGCATCAAAAAGCGACGAACTATCTTTGGTGATGTCAATTAATGAACTGGTACGGTGAATTCTGCAGTAAGTATGTAAGGTAGAATTTTCGCCCTTACTCACCAGCGTGCTCAGGGGTAGGTATTCTGCATGAGACAATAGCAGGGATGATTTCATATGAAGTTGATTGAAGTAAAAGTCACACAGTTTGGTGAACTAATTTAATTCTCCAAGCACATTCCGTCATCACAATCTCTTGATGTTCAAAATATAGGTATAATCAACTCACTTTCAGAAGGAATACATTTTACCATCAATTCCCAAAACTGGAGATATGATTTCTCAAACAGTACCGTTATCCTGTGTAGCTGTCCTCAAACTTTTCTAAATAATATCATCAGGAGTGTTCGAAACCTGCTGTAGTTATGTCGGCTAGTTGACCGTTATTTAATTTAATTTTTATATATATTCTAAGATACTCCTAAGGAGACATTTGGAGCCCTGCCAAGGAAAAGAAAATTGGGCTAAAATTTCCTTTATGGACCGCGGATTTGGAAGTTCATATTTTTTATGTAGATAGTACTCATAAATAGAAAGCTTTTTACAAAGTTTAAAAAAGCGGAGTATCACGGTTTACGAGAAAAAAATATTTTAAATTTCCATACAAATTTTGTTTTGTGCAAATTTTTAGGTTAGATAAATTGTCATGGTAAACGTCAAGGTTCACATTTCACGTTCCGTTAAAGTAGAGGTGTATTTTATACAATTTGAAGTCATATTTTTCACTTAAATATAATTTTATTTTCACTTACTCACATATTTCAATTTGGTGTGTAATTAATGTGCACAATAACCATGGTGAATTATGCAATTGCATTGACTTTTTACACAAAAAATTACGAATTTTTGTTTACACTGTGGAACGGAACGAAGCGATGCCGCGCTTTTTCGTATTAGCTGTCACTGGTCGTGTTTTATTTTCACTATGTGAATATCCGAAAATACCCAAAACGGAATCAGAGCACCACACTTTCCATGAGGTCTACATCACATTGTTTGGTCATTATGAATTAATCGAAGAGCGAGCGAAGCGAGCTCGGGAGCTTAGGGCACCCCGACACGGACAGGTTAGGTTCGAAGAGATGACGGGAGGTGAAGTGAGCGAGCAAAGCAAGCGAACTCAGCTCCCGTCATCTTCTTCGTGTTAGGTTACTTTAGACCCTTCAGACAGAAATAGGAGCCCTCTCCGTCGACACTGTTAAATAGTAGTTCTAAAAACTTTAACCATGGATATCTCCTTAACCATGTGGTTCCGCGGGGTGGGGATGGTACAGGGGGGTAGCCCCACTACCCCCCCACTTCCCTACCCCCTTCTCGCCCCAAAAATCGATGAACATTGATGGAAATTTTTGTTCTAACCTAAAAACTTTAACCATGGATATCTCCATAACCATGGGGCTCCGCGGGGTGGGGATGGTACAGGAGGGTATCTCCCCCTCCCCCCCCCTTCGCCCCGCCCTTCGCGCGCCTTAAATCCGCGGTCCATAAAGGAAATTTTAACCGAAAATTGCATGATAAAATCAAACGCACGTGTGTCACGAACATGGAAATTCAGAAAAATTAAAACTAATACTCACAGCGCCTACTGAACCATTGGTTTTTTAATTTTGACGCTAGCCAGCTTTGTCCTTCCCATCATCAAGGATATTTATTTATTTTTGGTTATGATTAACTTCTTAGGTGCTACTGACCTCAAATGCACTAAAACTTGTAAAAGAATTGACAGTCATCTCAACCATAGACCTTGAAGCTTTTATTTTTAAACCATAGACGCATTTTCTAAAGTATCCTTTATGTAACTAATTTGAAAAGAATTTAATAATTTATTATTTTGTATGTTGTATTTGTGTGTTTATTGAATTAAATTATTTCACACAAATAGGATATATTTTATTATAAACATTTACCAATGCCATACATATGCCAGCGCCATCTAGCACCTAAGTGAACAAACAATCAACCAGGGATATATCTGATCAATATTGGGTTTGTCTCAAGGACACTAGATGTCGCTAATATAATTATGTAATGACAAATTTTAATTGCTACAAGTAATATTGTTACATTCCTCCATTTTTATTTATGTTTCGTCTGCGAGTAATTGAACGCAATCTCAAAAGGCCGGTATTCAAGTGTAGTAAGTCAAGTTTCTGAACGAATATTTTGTTGTCAAATTAGTGAGCTTATTGGAGATTGGTCGAATGAGTCATCAGTTCTTTGTTTATGTTGCAAAAATACTGTCTTTGAATTCACAACCGTCAATAATGATGTTATTTTTGTTGTTGTGGGGCGGCGTGCCGTGTTATATGGTTTACTGTCGACTTATTGCATAGAAATCATTTATAGCCAACCTGTTTATATGGTGTTTATACTGAAGGAGATCCTTAATCACTGGTAAAGTCACTTTCACACTGACACCGCCTTATCCACGAAAGTTAAGTGTTTTAAGCTTAGATAACACTGTCACTGTTATAACTACTCATTTCTAGTGTAACCATTGAAGTTTATGGAATATTTATAGAAAAAATACAATAATTCTTAATTTTAAACTAAACAAGGAGATGTTTGACGTTTGACAGCTGACAACTGTTTTTGATAATCAACACAAAGCTTACTGCCAACGTTATTTTTTATTGTTTAGTGATAAACCGACTTCAAAAAAGGAGGAGGTTCTCAATTCGTTGGAATCCAGTTCCTTTTTATGTATGTTCCCCGATTACTCAAAGAAGCCTGGACCGATTTGGAAGATTCTTCTTTTGTTAGAAAGGGTTCACAAGTAGTCCCATAGTCATCAGGACAGGATCAGATGATGGAATCCTAGAGAAAGCGAGGGAACTCCTCATATATTATAGGCACACATATAGCTATTTTGGTATTTTCATCAATGCTATCATTTTCACTCAGAAAGTATCATTTGGTGAAGTGAAACCGATGAAGAAGACCACAAATGGCCACTGGAACTCCTTAATGCTAAGTATGTCAAGGATATAAGATATCTCAAATAATTAACCGACTATGATGAAGCAAATACTTATCAATAAATGGTACCATCGAACTGTTCTGATGATAAAGCCGGAAGGTAGGCACTGGAACTCCGAAATAAAACAATGTATGCTAGTCGTATTTTGGGCTCATTGTAATCGTCACAAGATGTACTTTGGCTATAAAAGATTATCATGTTAATTCGAGTTACCTACCAAAACTAAAAAGAGAAAAATAAAAACTTTTTATCAAAACATAAAACCGACTTCCAGAACAAAACACCGCAAAACGAAAAATAAATTTATTTTCTGAAGTCGGTGTCGAAAAACGGAAAACAGTGGGTATAAAAGACACCGACTTCGGAAAAGAAATTAATTTTTCGTTTTGCAGTGTTTTGTTTTGCAAGTCGGTTTGTTTATGTCCTATTATTATTTCCCCTATGCTAGACTAAGTTGCTATGGCCCGGCAAGAATAATAATATTATAAACACGTACATGAACTCACGTCTTTTGCCCAGGAGGGCAGACAAAGTACAGAACGCCACCCGCCACGATCCCTACACACTACCTACTACTACCTTGTTTCATTATAGTCATACACGGATACTAGTTATGCAAATTAGTGTTATAATGGCAACGAGAAAAACAAATGGCTATGGCTAGATTTATAAATATTGCGAATACGGAGACAGCGCACCTGGCTAATTGGCTGTGGCTTTTTTTTTTTTTTTTTATCTTATATAGGCTCGCGCTTGACCACCATCTCACCTGATGGTAAGCGATGATGTGGTCGATGATGGAGCACGCTTGCCTAGAAGCTCCTGGCAGACTGGCTGTGACTCCTGGCAGACCGGCTGTGGTTTTTGGCAGACTGGCTGTGGCTCTTGGCAGACTGGCTGTGGCTCCTGGCAGACTGGATGTGGCTCCTGGCAGACTGGCTGTGACTCCTGGCAGCTCTCGGCACTTGTTAGGACCTCTCCTTGCAGTCAGATGTAGCACATGTTAAATACTTTGATGTAGTCTTGCTCGGCGTGCAGTAGAGTTGATGGCAGAATTTAGCACACGCCGTGAAGCTTATAGTGTCGTTCCGTTCGTGAATCTCGCAAACATCTTCGATTTTTCTTCAGAGTCAAGGTGATCTTGTTGTGGCGAGGATATATTATTAAAACAAAGCTTATTTTTCGTAAATCCCAGTTTTGAGTGTAAAAGGCAGGTAAATGAAAATTGGCAGAGTTCTGTCTTCTTGTATCTTGTATTCACAATCGAAAGCGATAAATAAATGACTGGCAATGGCTTATATGGATATCCCCACTGCTTGGCATGGCTTGACTGGAAGGCAAGCGTCAATTTGGTGGCTTGGCTTTGACAGGCTCGGCGGGCACTGGTCGGTTGCACGTAGGCTCATGACACAACCGCTACAATAGATTGTATTTTTATCTAAGATAAACTGACAAGAATATTCAAAGTAACACTAACCACAAACTTCCAGCAAGGACAGCTCCATCCAGAACCAAGACATGGGCATATGAGGTAAGAAACCAGTAATCAGGGTCATCAGATAAGGCAGCTTCTTCTCCGAGAGGTAACGCGTCGGCATCCATAGAATAACGTACGCCAACACGGATAGGGTGGCCGCGTTTCGATCTGCAGGAGACAAGAGATGTAGGATTGAACTTTGATGGTAATTTTTTTTATTTTTTGTTATTCAAACTTTAATGTACACACACAAAATAAATAGACAAGAAGAAAGAACAGAAAATAGGTACAAAATTATGATTATTTCTAACGAAATCTCTTCCAGCATACCTGAGAGAGGAGAGTTGAAAAAAGATATATGTAGACACCGTGTGTAGAGGGGAAATAAAAAAAAACATATCAAACAATTCACTATAAAGAAGAATACAGTATAGAAGATTTATATAATATACTCTTATATACATGCATATTAATAATATAAATGCGGTCACGGAGACGGCAGGGCATTCGGGGGTGCGAAGAATCACCGGGTTACAGATGGACGCCAAACAACTGACCTTGGCGACGTATAATGGACGCATGTTACCGCTTGATGAGCACCTCGTGCAGCTTAAAGAAGAACTCGAGAGCTTAAGGAGGCACGTCTAGGGTTGAGTGAAGTCCGACTAGAGGGGGAGGATACAATAACCCTCAATTCGGGCCACCTTATGTATTTCCGAGAGGGAGACCAGCTATCCCAAGGCGGCGTCGGATTCCTGGTAAACAAATCCATCTGTGACAAAGTTGTGGAAGTCTCCAGTATCTCGAACAGGGTAGCGCACCTCATAATTAAGTTAACCGAGATGTATAGCCTCAAGGTTGTACAGGTTAGCGCACCGACCTCGGCAAACTCGGATGACGAAGTGGAGGAAATGTTTGAATATATTTCTAAGGCCTTGCATTCCACCACTAAGACCCACTACAGCGTTCTCATGGGGGATTTTTACGCCAAAGTGGGAGTATAAAATTGCAGTGATTCCGTAGTATGATCCTACGTGTGGTAGCAGGAATCATAGGGGGCAAATGCTTGTTAACTTCCTAGAAAGAGAGGGTATTTTCGTAATTAATTCCCTCTTTAAGGATCAGCCCCAAAGGAAGTGGACATCGTGAAACCCCGATAATGAGACCAGAAATGAGATAGACTTCATCATAATAGATAAAAAGCACATATTCAGGGATGTCTAAGTGATCAACAGGTTTAATACCGGCAGCGATCACAGACTGGTTCGAGGCACCCCTGAATATCAATTACAAGCTTGAGAGAACTCGTTTGATGGAATCTAGGCTCCGTCCAAATATGCTCCAAACAATGTTGGGATCTGAAGCGTTCCAGTCAGACGTGGAGAACCATTTGACTGCCGTGGAAACCGCAAAAAGCGTTGACCAGGCGCTCGACCAAATTATGGAAATCCTCAGGGCGGAAGGTGCAAGATTTTGTAAGATGCGGCGTACGGGCAGGAAGTTTAGACATTCGGAGGAGACTGAAGCTTATGAAGGAACGACGTAAAAATCCACCGGTAACTTCGTCAGAACAGCGGGCACTCAATAAACATATAAGGAAAATGGTACAACGCGACCTTCGACGAGCCAATACGCTCTCTATAGAGAAAGAGTTTGACCAAAACCGGGGGTCGAAAGTGTTTGTCCAGTCACTTGGGAGGAGCCACCTGACGAAGTTGACTACATCTATAGGGAATAACGTCGTTTCAAAGCCGGATATTCTTTTGAAAGTTGAAAACTTCCATGGCCAATTGTACGCAACGCATGGATCTCGGCCTGATCCAGAAAATGAGGATTCTAGAGCCACTTTAACCCGCGCATTACACAGAAGACCTGCCTGAGGTAAGACTGGACGTAATCGAAGCGGCTCTTAAACAGCTTAAAAATGGAAAATCCCCGGGCGAGGACGGGATTACTACCGAGCTACTAAAAGCGAATGGACGTCCGGTACTGAAAGAGCTTGGGGAGCTCTTCAATTCTCTCCTGTTCTCTGGGAGAACTCCAGAAGCGTGGCAAAGGAGCGTGGTCATTCTGTCGTTCAAAAAGGGTGACAAGACCCTTTTGAAGAATTACAGACCCATTTCGCTTCTTAGCCATGTATATAGTTGTTTTCGAGAGTCGTCACGAATCGTCTAGTGCGAAGACTCGACGAGTTTCAACCACCGGAACAGGCCGGGTTCCGAGGAGGATAAAGCAATGTGTGGATGTAGTCTATGGCAGACTACATCCACACATTGCGGCAAATCATACTGAAGTCCGAAGAATATAATCGATCCCTGTGTTTTGCTTACGTGGACTATGTGAAAGCTTTTGACTCTATCGAAACCTGGTCTGTTTTGGAGTCTATGCAGCGAAGCCAAGTGGACTGGCGATACATCCAAGTGCTGAGATGTCTTTATGCAAACGCAACAATGACCGTCCAAAGTCAGGAACGGCAAACTAAGCATATATATCTCACTGCGTCGAGGACAAGGGGACGTTATTTCACCGAAATTGTTTACATGTTGATGTTTAGGTGTGTATATGTAAATATATACCTTGTGGTGTAAATGGATGCGAAGCGGCGCATCATAAACTATTGCATGGCAACGATAATACCTCGCACGTGGCAACGTAAGCTCAATTAATCACTTATATAAATCTAATACCTATCTAAAAATAGTGCCAGTCGAATTAAGCGGTCTAATAGGTACAGTTAGCACCCACGCGCTGTTGGATGAACGACCCACCATGACGCTGGTCGAACGAGACGTGGTGGACAATGTCATACCTAGGGGACGCAGCCAGCTCTTGTCGCTAGAAGGAGTAGGAAATAGAGTAGATGATACGGAATCGTGCAAGTATGAATGCAAGCACTATTGGCAATCTTAAACTTATCTCCACAAGAAGTTATCAAAGTGCGGCAGTGCAGTCACCTAGTTGAAATCGAAGAGGAACTATGCTACAAACAGGGAAAACCGACCATTTTAATAGGCCAAGACAACTGGCATTTGATAACGTCCAGACAATTGCGTGTTGGTAATAAAAAACAGCCCATCATTAACTAAGCTATTTTGGGTACTACATAAACAAGACTCGCGTCCGCGTAAAACCGTCGCGATAATAAACCACGTGCGACCTACACAGACCGACGACCCCGTGCTAGAACTAATAAGAAACTTTTTCAGTATTGAATCGCTAGGTATAGAGCCACGAAAACCAACGTCTGACCCAGATCAGCGCGCCCTAGCTATTCTAGATAAAACAAGTAAACAATTGGAAAATTGCAATATATACAAAGCTTACTTACTCTGGCGGACAGACAGTGAGGAAATGCCAAATAACAAAAACAAGCTCTCAACCGTCTGTACAGCCTGGAAACAAAGCTAGATAAAAATAAAAACTTAAAAACCGAATACAGTAGGCAGGTAAACAACCTCATAGAATCAGGCTACGGTGAAAAAGTAGAGTCCGCAGCCACATCGCTACCCAGCTGGTACTTGCCGAATTTCTCGGTCATTCACCCCCAGAAAGGAAAAATGCGTTTAGTATTCGACGCAGCGGCCAAGTACGGGGGAAAGAGTTTAAATGACGCGCTCATAGCAGGACCAGACTTATTACAGTCATTATTCGGTGTATTAGTCAGATTCAGAGAAGGCAAAATCGCGGTTGTAGCCGATATTAAAGAAATGTTTTTATATATAAAAATAACCGAGCAGGACCGTGACAGTCTACGATTTTTATGGAGGGGTGAAGATGAGAAAAGCCACCACAGGAGTACCGAATGACGTCATTAATATTCGGGGCGGCGTCGTCACCTTGTTCTGCTATTTACGTAAAAAATAAAAACGCAAAATGTCACAGTAAGCAACACCCAGAAGCCGCGAAAGCCACTGTCCGTAACTTTTATATGGACGATTACCTAGGCGCGTTTGATACCGAAAGCGAAGCGAAGCGAGTAATAAACTCTATGTACGAAATCCATATAGCCGCATCTTTCGAATTACGTGCATGGGCGTCGAACGTATCCGAAGTAATAAGTGATGTTACAGACACGCGCAGCACCGATACAATCACACTAGGTAAAAGCGATACGGAGCGAACTTTAGGCCCAATATGGAACCACGCACGCGACTCGCTGGTTTTAACGTCAACGTCCAGCTATACGTATACTCCCGCGAGCTTTATTCAAGGCGATACTTTGCCTACCAAGCGACAGGTAACTAGCGCGGTAATGTCAGTATTTTATTTTATTCGCCCCGCTAGGTTTAGTTTCACCAATCACAATGATAGGTAAATGCCTCATACAAGAGATATGGCGCAGTGGTATAGGTTGGGACGAACCCATTACGCCCGAGCATCACGTAACGTGGTTATCATTTATAAATAACTTACAACAATTAAAAAAAGTTAGAAATAGATCGTTACATACCCGCGACAGCCTCTGGCGAAGAGGAGCTACACATTTTTTCGACGCGAGCGAAAAGGTGTACGCCACAGCAATATACCTCGCCAGTACAGAAGCAAACGGTATCAAAACATCACGACTGGTAGTAGGTAAAGCTAAAGTGACCCCGTTTAAACTTATATCAGTACCCCGTCTAGAGCTTCAAGCAGCAGTATTAGGCAGCAAATTAGCCGAATCGGTCAAGCGCAAGTGCGACTATAAAAATAATAAAATGTCATTATTGGTCCGACTCAAAAACAGTATTAGCTTGGATTAAATCAGACCCGCGCACGTTCAAATCATTTGTTGCAAACCGACTAGCTGAAATCATAAGTCTAGCTATGCCAGTAAACTGGCACTGGGTACCTAGCGCTGATAACGTAGCGGACGACGCAACCAAGGGCATATCCGCCAATTTCAACTAAAAACATAGGTGGTTCACAGGACCCGAGTACATTAGAGGCGATCCCACTACCTGGCCACAGGAAAAGCAGGTCATAGCGACGTCGCCCCCCACTGGGAAAGAAAGAGTACTAAAACAAGTTCACGTAATCACGTTCACGTTCCATTAGGCACGACGTTAACGACTATTTACCGCAGATATAACGTTTCTTAAAGTACATAATACTAATACGTGTTGCTGCCACCGTTCTCCTCGCCGCTGAGGTACTTAAAGCCAAACTACTCAAAAGAATTACACTGACTGAGCTCACACCGAGCCACATCAAGCTTGCAGAGTTATTACTCGTGAGAAGAAGTCAATATAACTCATTCGCTGAAGACATCACAACCATAGAGGCTGGGCGGCAGCCACCGAAGATGTTCGCGACGAAGCGTCATCAACCATACTAAATGGTTCATAGAAATTGAAGTTTGTATGTGTAGACATGTCTGCTTACCACGGCGCGCCACCTGATACTAAAATGAATTTTAGAGGCACGTTTATATTTATACTAAAATTTTACCTACATTTTTTGAGATAGTAGTATAATGTTTTTAGTGTTTGTCAGTATGTTATAGGGTTCAATAGTTCACCCTTAACAGAGTAAAATCATTAGAAAGCATACTGATAAGAGTTATCATAGTAAAAAACATAAATTTCTGTCATACGATACGTCTGTGCTCGGCGACGGATTAGTTCCGAATGAACCGTGAGAGGGAACCACACGTTATTTATAGTTTTGGTGGTTTTTGAAAATATTATAGTAATTAAAATCATGTTTTTAAGGGCTTATCCTATGTACTGGACATGAAATCAGTACATAATGATGAAACTATGTGAAGACCACATAGTTTCTGCTATGTAAATAGGAATATTGACTTGATATCTCAAACACCAAATATATGGTTTTAGGTCATTTTAGGGTATATGGGGGACCTAGACCGGGACAGGAAGCCTATATACACCTCATAGTTAGCGTAGTCTTTTATATAAAGCCCATTTACTTGAGATATCAAGTCAGTATATAATAGAAAAACTGCTGTTTATCTGGTTTTTGGCAATCGCTTACGGTTTTAGGTGCCCTAAGTACCTAGAAACATATAGGTGTACTGGTAAAAGTACTACCATTGGAAAGCCTGCTAAAAGGGCTTCCAGGCGGTTTCTAGATGGGAAGAATCGCTTGGATAGTCAACGAGATAAGCAGTCGTGAAAAATGTAAACAACGTAAAACGTTGAAATTTGTAGACCCTTCAGGTGGAATAACTCCATGAAGGGAATAGATGTACTCATGGTGTAAGTACTTTCGGATGGCTTGCTGGACTAGCTACCAAGCCATCACTTTGGAGCGAAAATCGCTCAAGTAGTTTAAGTACAATTCCAGAAAATAGGTTTCTGGAAATGTAATTTTTAGTCAGTTTTTGGCACTCCCCGGGACTATACACCCCTGGGAATTCCGAAAATAAGGAATTTTTGGGGACCTCCCGATGGCCCGTTAAACGCACCATCGTGTTGTCCCAATCTTATTAGTGTTTTTATATCTAATTTCTCTGATAGCTGGGCGCAAAGAAAGTGACCAGCTATCAAATTTGTACATATCAAGGCACCTTATGTGCATATGACCTAGATAGACTTACATAAACACTAGAAATGTAAAGTGTGGTCTATTGGCTACCAGAATCCCCATAATAGGCGGTGATTGTCTGGTTAGCCTAAGTAGGAAGTCCTAAAGTCGGTGAAATGACTTAGGAATTTATAGATTCGTTACATAAGGGATGATATCCCATAGAAGATTCCCGAAAATAAGCTTTTTCTAGACGTCAACAGACAGCCTGCTATTGGCACCAGCAGGTCAACCCAACCTATAGATATCCTTAGACTAGGTTAAAAGCTATTAAGGTTTTAACTGGGAAATAAAGGGAATTGTCCTTTCATTTCATGGAAATAGTCTAGGAAAGCTATCAATACCTGGAAATTAGGTATATTGATTAGATACATAGATAGGGGGCGTTACTGTGTTACAGTACGAAGGAATCCAGCTATTGATAGCACCATGGAAGGGGTGCGGTAACCCTATTTACCAAATATGTATAAGGGTTTTTTACATAAATAAAAATTATTTTCGGCGAGAATTTGCGGGGCTCTCAATAATGGCACGATGCGAGGGTATAAAGAACCCCCGGGCCCAAAATAGAATTTGTAGTCATCCAAAGCTAGTCGCTTGTACTTGTCTTAGTAAATAAGAAGTAATTCTTATATAGAATCAAGTCTCAGAAATTGTTGAGAGCCCTAGAATCGTGCCGTGTACTGAATAACTTAGTGTTTCATTTAATTCATCGACTTCAACCCTTATGAAGACATCCCTTTTCGATCCTGTCGAGCTGAACCTCGGAACCTGGACACCAGGAGTGCTGATCCAGAAGTAGGCAACCCGGAATCTGGAAATAACTCAAGTACAGCCAACACATCGTTGAATCGTTAGAGTCGATTTGCAACCCTACGTCACTGCTGCAGCTAGGCATCCAAGAACCTTTGTTTTCGTTGATGTGGATGGGGCGTTCAGCGGCAATGGCCAGAAGGTTTACGCCCTTCTTTTCTCGGGGCCAATGAACACGCTACGTCCTGCACATTTAATGGTCCTATCGAGCCGAATTTTGGAGCCTGGAGAGCCCCAGGACGTCGGGAACAGTAGATCCAGAAAAAACAACTGGGTGCCTGCATATTAAGTCGGCTACGTGCAACACAACGTTGACCCGTTCGAGCCGAAATTCGAAGTCTGGAGCGCCCCAGGACGTCAGGAAGAAACAGTGGTGGAATTAATTTTTCGAATTTTGGAGAAATTAATTTCACAAATAAACCAAAAATCGACGTGCACTGCAGGGAACAAGTCCTACGTGCCCTATTTGCCGCTGGATCCAAGAGGTAAAATTCTGGAGACAGTTATTGAAAATACCCTATTTTTTCAATAATTGTAAGAAAATAGAAGAAATTTTCTGTGAGCCGCAAAATGCTGTATGAAGACAGATGCGCATCCTTGAAGCCCCAAGAATAGTTCCTGAAGACTTATCGCTGAAAACTACCCTATGTTATCAGTGATTTGTTCTAGAACTGAACGCTTGTTTATTCAACCAAGAATACTCGTTCAGAAGATTGGATTACGTCTTTGACGCGGAAGAATAGTTCCTGAAGACTTATCGCTGAAAACTACCCTTATGTTTTTAGCGATTTGTTTAAAAAACGAGCGCCCGTCAGAAAAATACAAGACGTGCGTTTAGAAGGCTGATGTGCATCCTTGATGATTGAAGAATAATTCCTGAAGCCTTATGACTGAAAACAACCCCTATGTTTTCAGGAAAATTTTGAAGACTGAATTTTCGTCAGTGAATGGAAGAAACGTACTCTGAAGACTTAGATACGTTTCGGATGTACTGACTAAGCGGTTCCTGAAGCACTATCACTGAAAATAACTTTGACGTTTCGGTGATTTATTTGAAGATTGAATTTTCTTCAATCAAGCAAGATACGTGCTCGGAAGATTGATGCACGGCTCTGATGCTTTGGACAAGCAGTTCATGAAGCATCACCACCGAAAAGTAACCTTGACTTTTCGGTGATTTAGAATTTGATTGAATTATAGTCAATCAAATAGAACATACACGTTTATGGGAAAAATAAACTTGTATAGCAAATGCCTGAAGTTTCCTGAAGACTTATCACTGACCGTAAGTTTTTAGTGATTTTTTATTTGAAGATTGAATTATAGTCAATCGAAGTGGAGGTTAACTTCTGGAGATCGTCGGTTTGAACGCTGAAGCCCGGAACTGGGACTTATCTTTGAAAACTAACTTCGAGTTTTCAAAAGAAAATATTTCAACAACAATGCCGATAACCAGATCCAAAGGCAAGACGCCGGAGGCATGGACCGTGGAGTTGGATCAGCCAGCTGGCATCAGACATGAGCTGCCGCCGTGTTCACCTTCCACAACCGAAGGGACCGAGCCGTCGGACGAGCAGCGCCATCTAGCGCCTCAAACTGAAAGCACTCCGACGCATCAACCAATAGAAACTGATCAAGCGGTTTCTACCAGAGTAACCAGATTAGAAGGAGCTTCAGACACAACATTGAAACCTTCTCAGAAAGAGAAGATTTCCGAAGAAGACAGACGTACAGCGATGCCGATGACTACCCGGGGTGACGCCCGTATCGAACATAGCCGTCCGCCGTCAACTAGAGTGACTCGGTCACGAAAAAACATAGACAAAGCTCGCGAAGACTTACTCAAAATTAAGTTGGAGCTTGCACAACTGGCACTTCAGAGAGCGGAGGAAGAGGGTTCCGAAGCTGAATACCTGGATGACAGAAACTCGAATGACGAGTACGTGCGTTCATGGCTAGAAGAGGCACCAGAACCTCAGCCTGAGAAGGAGGATAACGTCGTTGAAGGGGGAACCAGAAATTCTATGCATAGACCCCTGACTGCGGCCGCCACCAAATCGCAAATAGAAGGTCAGCATCCTAAGGAGAGAGAAGTGCGAAAGCCTCCAGTTGCAGCGTCAGCTGAGTGTACAGGAGGTCAGAGGGATAGTCTCCGTCCATTCTTGACGGAGTTGACGTCCGCTATAGCGTCGCTAGCCGACAGGAAAATAGAACAGCGGGACCAACCGAACCCCTCTGCGTCGAAATTCGTCATGACATTGCCGAATTTCAATGGTTCTCATACTGAATGGCTATCATTTCGGGCCATATATGAGACAACTCGAGCGTACTTTACGGACATCGAGAATACAGCGAGGCTGAGGAGAAGCTTACATGGACGTGCAATGGAAACCGTCAGCTCAGAACTCATCGGACATGCCAGGCCCGATGACATCATGAAGGAACTCGAGCTGCAGTTCGGCCGTCCAGACTCCATAGCGCAAGCTGAAACAGATAGATTACGCGGACTGCCGCGCTGCAGTGAGTCACCAAGAGACATCTGCGCGTTTGCAAGTCGCGTAAGAGGTGCTGTAGTCACGCTCCGCGCGTTAAAAAAGGGTCATTACCTTATGAACGCGGAGCTTATGCGATTGTTAACAGAGAAGTTACCCAATTCGCTACGAGCACAATGGTACCGATCATATTCGGAGAAGTACCAATCGGTGCCAGATATTTCATTGTTCAGTAATTTCATATCTGAACAGGCACACTTCTGTAGTCCATTCGCCCCACCCGAAGGCATCGCTTCGGCCGAGGCGAACACCAACAGACGCGTCACACAAAGGACGCATATAGCTACGGACCAACCGGTAGGAAAATGCCGTGTTTGCGACGTGGGACATCACTACGCCACTGGATGTGCACAATTCAGGGGCGTAGCTGTCGAGAAAAGATGGGAGCTAGCGAAAAAACACAATCTATGTTATCGCTGCCTTCAACATCGACGAGGCAACCACACTTGTAAGAGAAAACAGTGTGGCCAAGACGGGTGCAGAGATACGCACCATCGGCTTCTTCATAGGAAGAAGCAACAGCAGAGGGAAGCCAACAAGAAGCCCGATGTTCCTGAATCCCGCAAGGATCCTCAGGAAACGGTGGCCAGTTTCGGGTCACCATCGAGCCAGGCGTACCTCAAGATAGTGCCGGTCCGGGTAATCGGACCGGCGGGAGAGGTAGCAACATACGCTCTCCTAGACGATGGGTCCACCGTTTCGCTGATGGATGAAGACATCGCGAGGCAAGTCGGGGCAGAGGGCCCTGTGGACCCGCTCAAGATCGGTGCGATAGGCAACACCATGCTCACCACCCCATGCTCAAGAAGAGTCAAGGTGACGCTGGTTAGCCCGCAAGAGAGAAGGGTACAATTTAAAGCACGTACTATACCTAAACTCAGCTTGGCAAAACAAACAGTGAGCGATAGGGTTGTCGCACGCTGCAAGCATTTAACCGACTTGAGAAAAGAGTTGATGTACAACAATGGCGTGCCAAAAATACTCGTCGGCCAAGACAACTGGCATTTGTTATTGGCCAGCGAGATTCGCAGAGGTCCAAGACACCAACCAATTGCGTCACTTACAGCGATGGGTTGGACACTACATGGCGCGCACAGTAGTTTACTACGACAACAAGTACATCATGTCAATAGAATAACAACTGATGACAATTTGGATCATCAGTTGCGCGAACATTTCGCCATAGAATCGTTGTGCGTAAACCCACAGCGACCTGCCTCTGACCCAGCAAGAAGGGCAGAGGACATTTTGAATCGATCAACTGTCCAATTAGAGAATGGACACATCGAAACCGCCATGCTTTGGCGTAATGAGCATGCTGAGATGCCAGATAGCTTTGAGACAGCTCTGAAGAGGCTCGTCTCAACAGAAAAGAAGCTGGACAAGAACCAGGAACTTCTAAGAAGATACTCAGACCAGATGGACTCGCTAATAGCGAAAGGGTACGCTGAAAGGGCACCCGCAATTAGCACGCCGGGCAAAACTTGGTACCTCCCACACTTCGATGTCTTCAACCCAATGAAGCCAGACAAACTTCGCATCGTACATGACGCTGCCGCCAAATCGAGAGGAATGTCACTGAATGACTTCCTGTTAACTGGGCCCGACCTATTACAGTCGCTGCCAGGCGTAATGATGCGGTTTCGCCGCCACTGCGTCGCAATAACCGGTGACATAGCGGAGATGTTCATGCAAGTGAAGGTGCGGAGCCAAGACCGAGACGCGCTTCGCTACCTGTGGAGGGGAAACCGCAGAGAAGGAGCGCCAGAAGAATATAGAATGACGTCCATCATTTTCGGCGCAGCCAGTTCGCCTTGCACAGCAATTTTTGCAAAGAACTGGAACGCAAACAAATATATAGAGAAGCACCCTGAAGCTGTGGATGCTATACTACGTAGTCATTATATGGATGACTACCTAGATAGTTATAGAACTATCGAGAAGGCGGCAGAAGTCGCTAGTATGGTGCGAAAAATACACCTACAGGCGAGGTTTGAACTCAAGAAATGGGTTTCAAATAGCTCGCAGCTCCTAGAAAAAATGGACCCATCGCACATACAAACTGAGATGGTATCCATTGGAGATATAGATACGTCGGAAAAGATACTCGGCCTCATATGGAGGCCAGGCGAAGACACGCTGGGTTTCAACCTCACACTCGCGCGTCTGCCTGAGGGTATCTTGGACCGAGAGGCGCCCACCAAGCGAGAGGCGCTCAGAATAGTAGCGTCGCTATACGACCCACTCGGACTCGCCTCGCCAGTAACCATCAAGGCGAAGCAAATATTGCAAGAAGCATGGAGGCGAGGCGTCGACTGGGATCAGAGGCTAGATGTTGACCTAGCATTACAATGGAAAATTTGGGTACAACATTTACGCCAACTAAAAAACGTTAGCGTACCAAGATGCTATCCTGGATATAGCGACGCTATAGAAATGCAGGTGCATGTGTTCACTGATGCAAGCGAGATGGCATATGCTACCGCTATATACTGGCGGGCCACGACCGTGGAAGGCAAGCACTTAATAAGCCTTGTTATGGCGAAAGCGCGGGTGGCCCCACTGAAACTGCTTTCGATACCGAGACTCGAACTTCAGGCCGCGGTATTGGGAACCCGCGTGGCCGCAGCAGTGATGAGTGAACACGACTGCAAGCCCACGTCAGTAACGTATTGGTCAGATAGCAAGACCGTACTGACCTGGATTAGAAGAGGAGCGAGAGTATACAAACCTTTCGTTGCTCACCGAATAGCTGCTATTGAAGACAATAGCAAAGTCGAAGATTGGCGATGGATACCCACCAAGATGAACATCGCTGATGCAGCAACCCGTGACGTGCCACTGCGGTTCAACTCGGACCACGAGTGGTACTGCGGGCCGAGTTTTTTGTCTCTTGGGCCCGAATTATGGCCCACAGAGAAACCTCCGACTACAAACGACACGGGAGAAGAAAAAACTTTCGTTGTCACAGAAGGGGACAAGAAGAGCTTCATAGAAGCCGTTCCAGAGCCAAGCAGATTCTCCAGATGGGAGCGACTGCTTCGTGCGACCGCCACAGTTCTGCGTTTTATATCTCTTTGCAAAAATAGAACAGAGATAACGTCCTATAAACGGACGAGAAAAAACGCTGAAAAGGACCCAGACTGGCGCAAGAAGCCCGCTGTACCTGCACAGAAGCAGAAGCAGGCATGCAGAGCACCAACCCAGGTCAACAGACAAATCATAGAAGCAGAATTTCTCCAAGAAGCTGAGAAAATACTTGTCCAGGTCGCACAACAACAATCGTTCGCTTCAGAGTTAGCGAATGTTGAAGAAATAAATAAAAATAGCTCGCTGCGACCTTTACAAATTCAGGTCGTCGACGGCGTGCTGCGACTAAGAAGTCGCATAGCAGCTACGCAAGAGGTAGCTGAAGAAGTGATGCGCCCGCCTATATTACATGGCGACCATCACATAACGCAGTTGTACATAGACTGGACACATCGCAGTCTACAACATAGTGGCACCGAACTCACAATTAATGAGGTACGGCAGCACTACTGGGTCGTGAAGATGCGACCAACAGCGAAGAAGGTGATAGCAAGATGCCTGCATTGCCGTATACGCAAGGCACAGCCACCAGTACCTGCGACCGGCGACCATCCGAAAACGCGCCTCGCTCACCATAAGAGGCCGTTTACATATACCGGGCTCGACTATTTCGGCCCGCTATCCGTCACCGTCGGTCGGCAGCATCAGAAGAGATACGTAGCACTATTTACGTGTCTCACATCAAGGGCGGTGCACCTTGAAATCGCCGCCAGCCTTAGCGCAGACTCCGCCATATTGGCGCTGCGCCGATTCGCCGCACGCAGAGGATGCCCAGCTGAGATACACTCAGACAATGGCACCAACATGCACGGCGCCGACAGAGAGCTGCGAGACGCCTTCAAAACAGAGGCAAGTCGTAGAGGCATCGTATGGCGCTTCATAACGCCATCAGCGCCATTCATGGGAGGCGCCTGGGAGCGCCTAGTTCGTTGTGTAAAAAACACACTATACAATGTACTTACAGAAAAACACCCCACCGAAGAGGTGTTGTCCACACTGATTTGTGAGGCAGAGTACATTGTAAATAGCCGACCATTGACACACGTGTCGGTAGATGGTGATGATGATGAATCCATCACACCGAATCACCTTTTACTCGGTGGGTCAGCCAGACTACCTACACCTGGCACGTTCACCGAGCAAGATATAGACAGCAGGAAAATATGGCGACGATCACAGATCCTCGCTGATATGTTCTGGAGTCGCTGGGTCAGAGAGTACCTGCCGGAGCTCCAAAACCGGCGGGAGCCACATAGTAGTGGGCCCAGATTTAAAGTGGGTGACCCTGTCCTGATAGCCGACGGCCAGCTGCCCCGCAATACGTGGCCGCGAGGCCGCATTGTGGCCGTGTATCCAGGAATCGACGGAGAAATCCGGACCGCTGAGGTACGCACGCTTGGCGGTACCTTGAAGCGTCCGGTGAAGAAACTCGTCCCACTGCCCCAGTAACCAGAGATGCCGGAGCGGCGACCGTCCTCTCGGTGGGCCTGGCCGGCAGCCGAGAAATGCCGTCCGTCGCTCACCGAAGGAATGCAGCGCCGCGCCGACAACACTTCGAGTCGACACAGCACTGCACGGCGGGAGATATGTTCGCGACGAAGCGTCATCAACCATACTAAATGGTTCATAGAAATTGAAGTTTGTATGTGTAGACATGTCTGCTTACCACGGCGCGCCACCTGATACTAAAATGAATTTTAGAGGCACGTTTATATTTATACTAAAATTTTACCTACATTTTTTGAGATAGTAGTATAATGTTTTTAGTGTTTGTCAGTATGTTATAGGGTTCAATAGTTCACCCTTAACAGAGTAAAATCATTAGAAAGCATACTGATAAGAGTTATCATAGTAAAAAACATAAATTTCTGTCATACGATACGTCTGTGCTCGGCGACGGATTAGTTCCGAATGAACCGTGAGAGGGAACCACACGTTATTTATAGTTTTGGTGGTTTTTGAAAATATTATAGTAATTAAAATCATGTTTTTAAGGGCTTATCCTATGTACTGGACATGAAATCAGTACATAATGATGAAACTATGTGAAGACCACATAGTTTCTGCTATGTAAATAGGAATATTGACTTGATATCTCAAACACCAAATATATGGTTTTAGGTCATTTTAGGGTATATGGGGGACCTAGACCGGGACAGGAAGCCTATATACACCTCATAGTTAGCGTAGTCTTTTATATAAAGCCCATTTACTTGAGATATCAAGTCAGTATATAATAGAAAAACTGCTGTTTATCTGGTTTTTGGCAATCGCTTACGGTTTTAGGTGCCCTAAGTACCTAGAAACATATAGGTGTACTGGTAAAAGTACTACCATTGGAAAGCCTGCTAAAAGGGCTTCCAGGCGGTTTCTAGATGGGAAGAATCGCTTGGATAGTCAACGAGATAAGCAGTCGTGAAAAATGTAAACAACGTAAAACGTTGAAATTTGTAGACCCTTCAGGTGGAATAACTCCATGAAGGGAATAGATGTACTCATGGTGTAAGTACTTTCGGATGGCTTGCTGGACTAGCTACCAAGCCATCACTTTGGAGCGAAAATCGCTCAAGTAGTTTAAGTACAATTCCAGAAAATAGGTTTCTGGAAATGTAATTTTTAGTCAGTTTTTGGCACTCCCCGGGACTATACACCCCTGGGAATTCCGAAAATAAGGAATTTTTGGGGACCTCCCGATGGCCCGTTAAACGCACCATCGTGTTGTCCCAATCTTATTAGTGTTTTTATATCTAATTTCTCTGATAGCTGGGCGCAAAGAAAGTGACCAGCTATCAAATTTGTACATATCAAGGCACCTTATGTGCATATGACCTAGATAGACTTACATAAACACTAGAAATGTAAAGTGTGGTCTATTGGCTACCAGAATCCCCATAATAGGCGGTGATTGTCTGGTTAGCCTAAGTAGGAAGTCCTAAAGTCGGTGAAATGACTTAGGAATTTATAGATTCGTTACATAAGGGATGATATCCCATAGAAGATTCCCGAAAATAAGCTTTTTCTAGACGTCAACAGACAGCCTGCTATTGGCACCAGCAGGTCAACCCAACCTATAGATATCCTTAGACTAGGTTAAAAGCTATTAAGGTTTTAACTGGGAAATAAAGGGAATTGTCCTTTCATTTCATGGAAATAGTCTAGGAAAGCTATCAATACCTGGAAATTAGGTATATTGATTAGATACATAGATAGGGGGCGTTACTGTGTTACAGTACGAAGGAATCCAGCTATTGATAGCACCATGGAAGGGGTGCGGTAACCCTATTTACCAAATATGTATAAGGGTTTTTTACATAAATAAAAATTATTTTCGGCGAGAATTTGCGGGGCTCTCAATAATGGCACGATGCGAGGGTATAAAGAACCCCCGGGCCCAAAATAGAATTTGTAGTCATCCAAAGCTAGTCGCTTGTACTTGTCTTAGTAAATAAGAAGTAATTCTTATATAGAATCAAGTCTCAGAAATTGTTGAGAGCCCTAGAATCGTGCCGTGTACTGAATAACTTAGTGTTTCATTTAATTCATCGACTTCAACCCTTATGAAGACATCCCTTTTCGATCCTGTCGAGCTGAACCTCGGAACCTGGACACCAGGAGTGCTGATCCAGAAGTAGGCAACCCGGAATCTGGAAATAACTCAAGTACAGCCAACACATCGTTGAATCGTTAGAGTCGATTTGCAACCCTACGTCACTGCTGCAGCTAGGCATCCAAGAACCTTTGTTTTCGTTGATGTGGATGGGGCGTTCAGCGGCAATGGCCAGAAGGTTTACGCCCTTCTTTTCTCGGGGCCAATGAACACGCTACGTCCTGCACATTTAATGGTCCTATCGAGCCGAATTTTGGAGCCTGGAGAGCCCCAGGACGTCGGGAACAGTAGATCCAGAAAAAACAACTGGGTGCCTGCATATTAAGTCGGCTACGTGCAACACAACGTTGACCCGTTCGAGCCGAAATTCGAAGTCTGGAGCGCCCCAGGACGTCAGGAAGAAACAGTGGTGGAATTAATTTTTCGAATTTTGGAGAAATTAATTTCACAAATAAACCAAAAATCGACGTGCACTGCAGGGAACAAGTCCTACGTGCCCTATTTGCCGCTGGATCCAAGAGGTAAAATTCTGGAGACAGTTATTGAAAATACCCTATTTTTTCAATAATTGTAAGAAAATAGAAGAAATTTTCTGTGAGCCGCAAAATGCTGTATGAAGACAGATGCGCATCCTTGAAGCCCCAAGAATAGTTCCTGAAGACTTATCGCTGAAAACTACCCTATGTTATCAGTGATTTGTTCTAGAACTGAACGCTTGTTTATTCAACCAAGAATACTCGTTCAGAAGATTGGATTACGTCTTTGACGCGGAAGAATAGTTCCTGAAGACTTATCGCTGAAAACTACCCTTATGTTTTTAGCGATTTGTTTAAAAAACGAGCGCCCGTCAGAAAAATACAAGACGTGCGTTTAGAAGGCTGATGTGCATCCTTGATGATTGAAGAATAATTCCTGAAGCCTTATGACTGAAAACAACCCCTATGTTTTCAGGAAAATTTTGAAGACTGAATTTTCGTCAGTGAATGGAAGAAACGTACTCTGAAGACTTAGATACGTTTCGGATGTACTGACTAAGCGGTTCCTGAAGCACTATCACTGAAAATAACTTTGACGTTTCGGTGATTTATTTGAAGATTGAATTTTCTTCAATCAAGCAAGATACGTGCTCGGAAGATTGATGCACGGCTCTGATGCTTTGGACAAGCAGTTCATGAAGCATCACCACCGAAAAGTAACCTTGACTTTTCGGTGATTTAGAATTTGATTGAATTATAGTCAATCAAATAGAACATACACGTTTATGGGAAAAATAAACTTGTATAGCAAATGCCTGAAGTTTCCTGAAGACTTATCACTGACCGTAAGTTTTTAGTGATTTTTTATTTGAAGATTGAATTATAGTCAATCGAAGTGGAGGTTAACTTCTGGAGATCGTCGGTTTGAACGCTGAAGCCCGGAACTGGGACTTATCTTTGAAAACTAACTTCGAGTTTTCAAAAGAAAATATTTCAACAACAATGCCGATAACCAGATCCAAAGGCAAGACGCCGGAGGCATGGACCGTGGAGTTGGATCAGCCAGCTGGCATCAGACATGAGCTGCCGCCGTGTTCACCTTCCACAACCGAAGGGACCGAGCCGTCGGACGAGCAGCGCCATCTAGCGCCTCAAACTGAAAGCACTCCGACGCATCAACCAATAGAAACTGATCAAGCGGTTTCTACCAGAGTAACCAGATTAGAAGGAGCTTCAGACACAACATTGAAACCTTCTCAGAAAGAGAAGATTTCCGAAGAAGACAGACGTACAGCGATGCCGATGACTACCCGGGGTGACGCCCGTATCGAACATAGCCGTCCGCCGTCAACTAGAGTGACTCGGTCACGAAAAAACATAGACAAAGCTCGCGAAGACTTACTCAAAATTAAGTTGGAGCTTGCACAACTGGCACTTCAGAGAGCGGAGGAAGAGGGTTCCGAAGCTGAATACCTGGATGACAGAAACTCGAATGACGAGTACGTGCGTTCATGGCTAGAAGAGGCACCAGAACCTCAGCCTGAGAAGGAGGATAACGTCGTTGAAGGGGGAACCAGAAATTCTATGCATAGACCCCTGACTGCGGCCGCCACCAAATCGCAAATAGAAGGTCAGCATCCTAAGGAGAGAGAAGTGCGAAAGCCTCCAGTTGCAGCGTCAGCTGAGTGTACAGGAGGTCAGAGGGATAGTCTCCGTCCATTCTTGACGGAGTTGACGTCCGCTATAGCGTCGCTAGCCGACAGGAAAATAGAACAGCGGGACCAACCGAACCCCTCTGCGTCGAAATTCGTCATGACATTGCCGAATTTCAATGGTTCTCATACTGAATGGCTATCATTTCGGGCCATATATGAGACAACTCGAGCGTACTTTACGGACATCGAGAATACAGCGAGGCTGAGGAGAAGCTTACATGGACGTGCAATGGAAACCGTCAGCTCAGAACTCATCGGACATGCCAGGCCCGATGACATCATGAAGGAACTCGAGCTGCAGTTCGGCCGTCCAGACTCCATAGCGCAAGCTGAAACAGATAGATTACGCGGACTGCCGCGCTGCAGTGAGTCACCAAGAGACATCTGCGCGTTTGCAAGTCGCGTAAGAGGTGCTGTAGTCACGCTCCGCGCGTTAAAAAAGGGTCATTACCTTATGAACGCGGAGCTTATGCGATTGTTAACAGAGAAGTTACCCAATTCGCTACGAGCACAATGGTACCGATCATATTCGGAGAAGTACCAATCGGTGCCAGATATTTCATTGTTCAGTAATTTCATATCTGAACAGGCACACTTCTGTAGTCCATTCGCCCCACCCGAAGGCATCGCTTCGGCCGAGGCGAACACCAACAGACGCGTCACACAAAGGACGCATATAGCTACGGACCAACCGGTAGGAAAATGCCGTGTTTGCGACGTGGGACATCACTACGCCACTGGATGTGCACAATTCAGGGGCGTAGCTGTCGAGAAAAGATGGGAGCTAGCGAAAAAACACAATCTATGTTATCGCTGCCTTCAACATCGACGAGGCAACCACACTTGTAAGAGAAAACAGTGTGGCCAAGACGGGTGCAGAGATACGCACCATCGGCTTCTTCATAGGAAGAAGCAACAGCAGAGGGAAGCCAACAAGAAGCCCGATGTTCCTGAATCCCGCAAGGATCCTCAGGAAACGGTGGCCAGTTTCGGGTCACCATCGAGCCAGGCGTACCTCAAGATAGTGCCGGTCCGGGTAATCGGACCGGCGGGAGAGGTAGCAACATACGCTCTCCTAGACGATGGGTCCACCGTTTCGCTGATGGATGAAGACATCGCGAGGCAAGTCGGGGCAGAGGGCCCTGTGGACCCGCTCAAGATCGGTGCGATAGGCAACACCATGCTCACCACCCCATGCTCAAGAAGAGTCAAGGTGACGCTGGTTAGCCCGCAAGAGAGAAGGGTACAATTTAAAGCACGTACTATACCTAAACTCAGCTTGGCAAAACAAACAGTGAGCGATAGGGTTGTCGCACGCTGCAAGCATTTAACCGACTTGAGAAAAGAGTTGATGTACAACAATGGCGTGCCAAAAATACTCGTCGGCCAAGACAACTGGCATTTGTTATTGGCCAGCGAGATTCGCAGAGGTCCAAGACACCAACCAATTGCGTCACTTACAGCGATGGGTTGGACACTACATGGCGCGCACAGTAGTTTACTACGACAACAAGTACATCATGTCAATAGAATAACAACTGATGACAATTTGGATCATCAGTTGCGCGAACATTTCGCCATAGAATCGTTGTGCGTAAACCCACAGCGACCTGCCTCTGACCCAGCAAGAAGGGCAGAGGACATTTTGAATCGATCAACTGTCCAATTAGAGAATGGACACATCGAAACCGCCATGCTTTGGCGTAATGAGCATGCTGAGATGCCAGATAGCTTTGAGACAGCTCTGAAGAGGCTCGTCTCAACAGAAAAGAAGCTGGACAAGAACCAGGAACTTCTAAGAAGATACTCAGACCAGATGGACTCGCTAATAGCGAAAGGGTACGCTGAAAGGGCACCCGCAATTAGCACGCCGGGCAAAACTTGGTACCTCCCACACTTCGATGTCTTCAACCCAATGAAGCCAGACAAACTTCGCATCGTACATGACGCTGCCGCCAAATCGAGAGGAATGTCACTGAATGACTTCCTGTTAACTGGGCCCGACCTATTACAGTCGCTGCCAGGCGTAATGATGCGGTTTCGCCGCCACTGCGTCGCAATAACCGGTGACATAGCGGAGATGTTCATGCAAGTGAAGGTGCGGAGCCAAGACCGAGACGCGCTTCGCTACCTGTGGAGGGGAAACCGCAGAGAAGGAGCGCCAGAAGAATATAGAATGACGTCCATCATTTTCGGCGCAGCCAGTTCGCCTTGCACAGCAATTTTTGCAAAGAACTGGAACGCAAACAAATATATAGAGAAGCACCCTGAAGCTGTGGATGCTATACTACGTAGTCATTATATGGATGACTACCTAGATAGTTATAGAACTATCGAGAAGGCGGCAGAAGTCGCTAGTATGGTGCGAAAAATACACCTACAGGCGAGGTTTGAACTCAAGAAATGGGTTTCAAATAGCTCGCAGCTCCTAGAAAAAATGGACCCATCGCACATACAAACTGAGATGGTATCCATTGGAGATATAGATACGTCGGAAAAGATACTCGGCCTCATATGGAGGCCAGGCGAAGACACGCTGGGTTTCAACCTCACACTCGCGCGTCTGCCTGAGGGTATCTTGGACCGAGAGGCGCCCACCAAGCGAGAGGCGCTCAGAATAGTAGCGTCGCTATACGACCCACTCGGACTCGCCTCGCCAGTAACCATCAAGGCGAAGCAAATATTGCAAGAAGCATGGAGGCGAGGCGTCGACTGGGATCAGAGGCTAGATGTTGACCTAGCATTACAATGGAAAATTTGGGTACAACATTTACGCCAACTAAAAAACGTTAGCGTACCAAGATGCTATCCTGGATATAGCGACGCTATAGAAATGCAGGTGCATGTGTTCACTGATGCAAGCGAGATGGCATATGCTACCGCTATATACTGGCGGGCCACGACCGTGGAAGGCAAGCACTTAATAAGCCTTGTTATGGCGAAAGCGCGGGTGGCCCCACTGAAACTGCTTTCGATACCGAGACTCGAACTTCAGGCCGCGGTATTGGGAACCCGCGTGGCCGCAGCAGTGATGAGTGAACACGACTGCAAGCCCACGTCAGTAACGTATTGGTCAGATAGCAAGACCGTACTGACCTGGATTAGAAGAGGAGCGAGAGTATACAAACCTTTCGTTGCTCACCGAATAGCTGCTATTGAAGACAATAGCAAAGTCGAAGATTGGCGATGGATACCCACCAAGATGAACATCGCTGATGCAGCAACCCGTGACGTGCCACTGCGGTTCAACTCGGACCACGAGTGGTACTGCGGGCCGAGTTTTTTGTCTCTTGGGCCCGAATTATGGCCCACAGAGAAACCTCCGACTACAAACGACACGGGAGAAGAAAAAACTTTCGTTGTCACAGAAGGGGACAAGAAGAGCTTCATAGAAGCCGTTCCAGAGCCAAGCAGATTCTCCAGATGGGAGCGACTGCTTCGTGCGACCGCCACAGTTCTGCGTTTTATATCTCTTTGCAAAAATAGAACAGAGATAACGTCCTATAAACGGACGAGAAAAAACGCTGAAAAGGACCCAGACTGGCGCAAGAAGCCCGCTGTACCTGCACAGAAGCAGAAGCAGGCATGCAGAGCACCAACCCAGGTCAACAGACAAATCATAGAAGCAGAATTTCTCCAAGAAGCTGAGAAAATACTTGTCCAGGTCGCACAACAACAATCGTTCGCTTCAGAGTTAGCGAATGTTGAAGAAATAAATAAAAATAGCTCGCTGCGACCTTTACAAATTCAGGTCGTCGACGGCGTGCTGCGACTAAGAAGTCGCATAGCAGCTACGCAAGAGGTAGCTGAAGAAGTGATGCGCCCGCCTATATTACATGGCGACCATCACATAACGCAGTTGTACATAGACTGGACACATCGCAGTCTACAACATAGTGGCACCGAACTCACAATTAATGAGGTACGGCAGCACTACTGGGTCGTGAAGATGCGACCAACAGCGAAGAAGGTGATAGCAAGATGCCTGCATTGCCGTATACGCAAGGCACAGCCACCAGTACCTGCGACCGGCGACCATCCGAAAACGCGCCTCGCTCACCATAAGAGGCCGTTTACATATACCGGGCTCGACTATTTCGGCCCGCTATCCGTCACCGTCGGTCGGCAGCATCAGAAGAGATACGTAGCACTATTTACGTGTCTCACATCAAGGGCGGTGCACCTTGAAATCGCCGCCAGCCTTAGCGCAGACTCCGCCATATTGGCGCTGCGCCGATTCGCCGCACGCAGAGGATGCCCAGCTGAGATACACTCAGACAATGGCACCAACATGCACGGCGCCGACAGAGAGCTGCGAGACGCCTTCAAAACAGAGGCAAGTCGTAGAGGCATCGTATGGCGCTTCATAACGCCATCAGCGCCATTCATGGGAGGCGCCTGGGAGCGCCTAGTTCGTTGTGTAAAAAACACACTATACAATGTACTTACAGAAAAACACCCCACCGAAGAGGTGTTGTCCACACTGATTTGTGAGGCAGAGTACATTGTAAATAGCCGACCATTGACACACGTGTCGGTAGATGGTGATGATGATGAATCCATCACACCGAATCACCTTTTACTCGGTGGGTCAGCCAGACTACCTACACCTGGCACGTTCACCGAGCAAGATATAGACAGCAGGAAAATATGGCGACGATCACAGATCCTCGCTGATATGTTCTGGAGTCGCTGGGTCAGAGAGTACCTGCCGGAGCTCCAAAACCGGCGGGAGCCACATAGTAGTGGGCCCAGATTTAAAGTGGGTGACCCTGTCCTGATAGCCGACGGCCAGCTGCCCCGCAATACGTGGCCGCGAGGCCGCATTGTGGCCGTGTATCCAGGAATCGACGGAGAAATCCGGACCGCTGAGGTACGCACGCTTGGCGGTACCTTGAAGCGTCCGGTGAAGAAACTCGTCCCACTGCCCCAGTAACCAGAGATGCCGGAGCGGCGACCGTCCTCTCGGTGGGCCTGGCCGGCAGCCGAGAAATGCCGTCCGTCGCTCACCGAAGGAATGCAGCGCCGCGCCGACAACACTTCGAGTCGACACAGCACTGCACGGCGGGAGATATGTTCGCGACGAAGCGTCATCAACCATACTAAATGGTTCATAGAAATTGAAGTTTGTATGTGTAGACATGTCTGCTTACCACGGCGCGCCACCTGATACTAAAATGAATTTTAGAGGCACGTTTATATTTATACTAAAATTTTACCTACATTTTTTGAGATAGTAGTATAATGTTTTTAGTGTTTGTCAGTATGTTATAGGGTTCAATAGTTCACCCTTAACAGAGTAAAATCATTAGAAAGCATACTGATAAGAGTTATCATAGTAAAAAACATAAATTTCTGTCATACGATACGTCTGTGCTCGGCGACGGATTAGTTCCGAATGAACCGTGAGAGGGAACCACACGTTATTTATAGTTTTGGTGGTTTTTGAAAATATTATAGTAATTAAAATCATGTTTTTAAGGGCTTATCCTATGTACTGGACATGAAATCAGTACATAATGATGAAACTATGTGAAGACCACATAGTTTCTGCTATGTAAATAGGAATATTGACTTGATATCTCAAACACCAAATATATGGTTTTAGGTCATTTTAGGGTATATGGGGGACCTAGACCGGGACAGGAAGCCTATATACACCTCATAGTTAGCGTAGTCTTTTATATAAAGCCCATTTACTTGAGATATCAAGTCAGTATATAATAGAAAAACTGCTGTTTATCTGGTTTTTGGCAATCGCTTACGGTTTTAGGTGCCCTAAGTACCTAGAAACATATAGGTGTACTGGTAAAAGTACTACCATTGGAAAGCCTGCTAAAAGGGCTTCCAGGCGGTTTCTAGATGGGAAGAATCGCTTGGATAGTCAACGAGATAAGCAGTCGTGAAAAATGTAAACAACGTAAAACGTTGAAATTTGTAGACCCTTCAGGTGGAATAACTCCATGAAGGGAATAGATGTACTCATGGTGTAAGTACTTTCGGATGGCTTGCTGGACTAGCTACCAAGCCATCACTTTGGAGCGAAAATCGCTCAAGTAGTTTAAGTACAATTCCAGAAAATAGGTTTCTGGAAATGTAATTTTTAGTCAGTTTTTGGCACTCCCCGGGACTATACACCCCTGGGAATTCCGAAAATAAGGAATTTTTGGGGACCTCCCGATGGCCCGTTAAACGCACCATCGTGTTGTCCCAATCTTATTAGTGTTTTTATATCTAATTTCTCTGATAGCTGGGCGCAAAGAAAGTGACCAGCTATCAAATTTGTACATATCAAGGCACCTTATGTGCATATGACCTAGATAGACTTACATAAACACTAGAAATGTAAAGTGTGGTCTATTGGCTACCAGAATCCCCATAATAGGCGGTGATTGTCTGGTTAGCCTAAGTAGGAAGTCCTAAAGTCGGTGAAATGACTTAGGAATTTATAGATTCGTTACATAAGGGATGATATCCCATAGAAGATTCCCGAAAATAAGCTTTTTCTAGACGTCAACAGACAGCCTGCTATTGGCACCAGCAGGTCAACCCAACCTATAGATATCCTTAGACTAGGTTAAAAGCTATTAAGGTTTTAACTGGGAAATAAAGGGAATTGTCCTTTCATTTCATGGAAATAGTCTAGGGAAGCTATCAATACCTGGAAATTAGGTATATTGATTAGATACATAGATAGGGGGCGTTACTGTGTTACAGTACGAAGGAATCCAGCTATTGATAGCACCATGGAAGGGGTGCGGTAACCCTATTTACCAAATATGTATAAGGGTTTTTTACATAAATAAAAATTATTTTCGGCGAGAATTTGCGGGGCTCTCAATAATGGCACGATGCGAGGGTATAAAGAACCCCCGGGCCCAAAATAGAATTTGTAGTCATCCAAAGCTAGTCGCTTGTACTTGTCTTAGTAAATAAGAAGTAATTCTTATATAGAATCAAGTCTCAGAAATTGTTGAGAGCCCTAGAATCGTGCCGTGTACTGAATAACTTAGTGTTTCATTTAATTCATCGACTTCAACCCTTATGAAGACATCCCTTTTCGATCCTGTCGAGCTGAACCTCGGAACCTGGACACCAGGAGTGCTGATCCAGAAGTAGGCAACCCGGAATCTGGAAATAACTCAAGTACAGCCAACACATCGTTGAATCGTTAGAGTCGATTTGCAACCCTACGTCACTGCTGCAGCTAGGCATCCAAGAACCTTTGTTTTCGTTGATGTGGATGGGGCGTTCAGCGGCAATGGCCAGAAGGTTTACGCCCTTCTTTTCTCGGGGCCAATGAACACGCTACGTCCTGCACAGAAGAAGTCAACGTTCCACAAGCTCTCCGTGAAGGTCGACCGCAACGGCATCCTGTGTTTGGACAGCAGAATAATGAAGATGAGCACAACCTACCAGTCCGACATGCCAAAGAAGGCTTTACGCAACTGTTGGCACATCACACGCACGCAACCATCAACCATGGCAACCATCAAACTGTCATAAATGAGCTACGACAACGATATCACATAATAGGACTGCGTAGTGTTATACGCTACATATACAACCAGTGGTGTCGGACCTATAAAGGGAACCCCTCTAAAATTTCCTTAGGCGACTTACCTACAGAAAGGCTAGCCCAGAATCAACCACCCTTCACAGCTACCGCGGTGGACTATTTTGGGCTAATGTATGTCACGGTCGGACGAAGGCATGAAAAGAGGTGGGGCGAACTCTACACGTGCCTCACCACACGCGCAGTACACCTAGAGTTGGCCACATCCCTTACGGTTTCCGCCATGATTATGAGTCTGCGACGAATGATAACGCGCTGCGGCATACCGACCGTGATATACAGCGACAATGGAACCAACTTCGTGGGCGCTGAAAAAGAAATTACAGAAGCCATGCAAAGCAACGACCAAAGCTTAAGCGCCTTTGCATCTGAAAAGTTAATCACCTGGAAGAAGATATCACCCGGTGCCCCAAGCGTGGGAGGCGCCTGGGAGCGTCTCGTCAGATCAGTAAAACCAGCTCTAAAAACCACACTCAAAGAAAGGTTTCCTTCTGATGAAGTTTTACACACATTGTTGTTAGAAGCCGAACATGTGATCAATTCGAGGCCATTGATCCCAATTTAAATGAAGAGGCGCTGACTCCCAAGCACTTCATCATGGGACGCTCTAGTGGATTATTACCATTTGGCTCATTCAAAGATACCCAATTGGACTCACATTCATGGAAAACCACCCAAGCATTAGCTGACACATTTTGGGCACGTTGGTCGGCAGAATACAAACCTCTCTTGATGCCGTGACCCAATGCTAACCCCCAACACAAAAACCTAAAGATTGGAGATATTGTCATTATAGCTGATAACACAACGCCCAGAGGAGTATGGCCAAGCGGAGAAATTGTCAAAGCACACCCAGGCCCAGATGGACGTGTCCGAGTGACCGAAGTAAGAACAACAGCTGGCCTGATCCGCCGCCCGGCCTCTCACCTTATCGTTATCACATCAACGGACTAAAAACGTTAGGTTTAGTGCTTGCGCACGAGGGGGACATTGTAAATAACAGCTTAAGTCCGTAATGTTAAGCTATAAGATTTCTTTGTATTCCATTTAGAGACCCCTTTGTTTACTTTGTTATTACCTTTTATTGCTAGCCTATACGTTTCTTATGTATTCTATAACAATAATACCTTTTGTTTTACCTAAAATATGATGATTATCTAATAAACGCTGCTGAAAACACTTTACAACAAACACCACACCGCATACAATACAGGGCAGCATGCGCGAAACTATAAAAGAGCGCCGCCCCCGCACAACGACGTCGGATCGCCACTAGTCGTGCATCTGCAAACACGTTTCGTTGTTCTACTCGCAGCAAATTCTCTGCACGGACCGTCACCAGTCTACCCTATTTGTCGCCGATAGTATAGGTTTTTCAACTTATACTGTCGGAGGCAACCAGGGCGGACATCGTTGCTGCCAACAGCCTTTGCTCGCGTGAAGCTGTTGTTGCGGTCACGGAATACTAGCCCCCCTAGTTTTCATGCCCATGCTTCACAGCAAAAAAGGAGCCAACAGAAGAAGAATAGAAGAAGATGTCACCGCCAACAAGAGGCCAAACCGACGAAGGACCGGACCGCCAGGCGCCCGCCCCCCAACCAACAAGAGGCCAAACCGACGATGGACCGGACTGCCTCGCTCCCTAACCTAGGTACTGCGGCGTCCGTTGCACCGCCGACCGAGGGCAGCCGCCAGCACCAGGAGGACACCAGAAGGAGACAGGGTAGGCATGCCGCCACCGACTATCTATCATCACCAACCTCTAGCCAAAGGTACTGTGCCCCCGTAAAATGCCAACCGAGCACAAAAACACCGGTACCCGCTACTCGTACTACGACTGCACGTATCCCGGAGTCGAGTTTTTCGACAATTTCACCGAATACCCGCAAAAATATTTTGGGGTCGGACACCCACCCAACCGCGCATTCCACGTATCCTACGTCTCAGCAAACGCGCCACGCACCCACGGGAATAGCTGCCGCAAAAACCGCGCGCCCGGACAACCAACTTCGCCGAACAAACGCGCCGCCGCGATCCCCGCAGCGCGCACCGTTAGGCATCAAAATAGCGACAAGTTCGCAAAAAACCACGGCCCGCATGCCAAATACCAGAACCGCAGCATCATCATCTGCTCGACCATTGCTAACAAACACGGTTTACACGGGAAACAAACCCACCAGTCGCGACCCGCGCGTCAGACGTGAATCGTTCCGCCAGAGGCGCCACCGTCGTCGTCTGCACCATCCAATACTGGATCGCCTGCACCCCTCGCACCTCTGCGTACGACTCACCCGCGATGAGATCTGGCCAATCATCGCTAAGTGGGTCAACCATGTCGCTAGCATCAGAGGGGCGCAGGGCAGAAACAGAGGACCCAGACACTCCGAAAAGCATCACCCACACCGAAGATGGGGCTCGATTTCGAGTTCCAGGCAGCAGCTAGGGCACAAAGGAGACGCAGGAGCTCGGACGAGCTGACAGTGAAAGAGGCAAAGCGCTATTGTGCTGACTCGCTGCGCCCTCAGGCGCGTGAACGTTTTGGCGCCGACTCGCCCTCTTTCGCCGACACTGTTCGTCACTCTCCTTCACCAAAACCGCATACCTCGCGTGCCAACGTGAAGAAGACGACTCCAGGAGCGAACGCAGCATCAACACTCGCCCCAAACCCGGACGCAGCCCCCAATCACCGCCACCGCAAACAACACGAAGAAGGCAGCAAAGAAAAATAAGAGGCCCCGCTACCCTCCATTGATAGTGAATAAGTTGCCAAACTGGGCAACCCACTTCAGAGCCCTAGCGACCATACTGGGACGCCCACCAAACGCCCGCCCCTACAGACAGGAAGTCAGGTTCTCGCCAGAAAGCGAAGAAGAATATAGGTTGGTACATAGATATTTGACCAACTTAGAAAAAGAAGAAGGAATAAGCTGGTTTGCCTACTCCTTGGCGGCCGACAGGAAACTGAAGGAAATGATATATGTCAAGCAACTAAACGCGCGACAAGGACGACCCGGCTGCGTTTATCACGCTGTTTTAAATAAGGGTCGAAAACAAACCCCTTTCACCACCCAGACTTCGCAAAAAGACACCCCTGAGACAACCCCTCTTAGAAAAGGCGCAGGTAACAAAACACACTAACAAAGTGACTACTAGCGCCGCAACCGCGCTAATCAAGCGCCACGCCGCGGACGAAATCGGTACTAATCAGAGCGCCGACCAATCAGGCGGCACAAGAAAAATTCAGGCAGCCAATAGAAACAAGGCTGCCGTAAACAAAGAAATTACACAAATTAGCCAACAA
The DNA here is from genome assembly GCA_948252205.1 of Orthosia incerta. Taxonomy (NCBI): domain Eukaryota; kingdom Metazoa; phylum Arthropoda; class Insecta; order Lepidoptera; family Noctuidae; genus Orthosia; species Orthosia incerta. Next base: position 26,605,526 of record OX411745.1, on the reverse strand, counting down.
CAAAAACAAAAAAGATTTCACTTCCTGCGCCATCCAGCTCCTCATGGACCCTATCAAGGCCATAAGGCAGGGGAAAGATGTAGAGCAGGTCATCCTCGACGGCTTAGCCGCACTTCTAACATTGTATCACAATGTCTAAGCCGTTGAGCATCGTAAACTGGAATGCCCGAGGCCTCAGGGGTAAAACTGAGGGCACAAAACGTCGACGTGGCGCTTATAAGCGAGACTCACCTGGGACCTGAGGATAGGTGCAAATTTCCGGGTTACCTCGCTTATAGACAGGACGAAAGGAATGCAACAAACATCCGCTATCGTGGCCTGGCCATGCAAGTAAAAAGAGGAGTCGTACACCAGGAGCTCCCACCCCCAGATCTTCAAAGTGCATACGCACTGGGTGTTCAGCTGCACGTAGCCGACGAGGACATAGTAGTCTATGCATGCTACAAGCCGCCAGGAAACAGGCTAGAAGTAAGCGACCTGAGAAAGCTACTCACCACATCCTACCATCCTCGCCGGTGATTGGAACTGCAAGCACCCAGCGTGGAATTTCTACTACGCCAACCAAGACGGGAGGCGACTCCTCCTGGACGCAGTGGCCCTTGGGTACTCAGTGTCTGGCCCAGAGTAGCCCACCCACTACCCAGACCAAGCCACACATATGCCAGACGTGCTGGACATTGTGATACACCGAAGGCTGCACTGCCAGGTCAAGCAACAGGTACTAGACGACGAGATGCAGTCGGACCATCATCCTGTGCTCGTCGTCCTGTCGGGGATGCCGACCCGAGTAGTACCTTCGGCGCTACGCCGACTCATAGACTGGATCAAATTCGCAGAAAGGATCGATTCCACGACACCGACTCGGCCTATCACCTCCGCCGCAGATGTCGACTTACTAAATTCAAATTCAAATCATTTAATTGCATAAAACATGGTATAAGATGATGTTAAATATAGTTGAAAAAGTACAAACATGTTCAGCTAAATTATGACATAGCATGCAATTTTTGGGTAACACACAAACTAGTTACAAGCATAAAAAATAGATTAAAATTAATGAGTAAAATAGTTAATAATGTAAATTAATTTCAATAATCAAACAAGAACAATTAATTCATGACCTATTGAGTCTTTCAGAGGATTTCAAGGCCATAAATTCTTTTATATCATAAAAATTACATTCACCTAACCACTTGTATAATTTAATTTTTAATGATCTTGTACTCATTGTCTTGAAGTGGTTTGGTATCATGTTATATATGTGCACACACATTGCACGGCAGCTTTTATTGTATTTGGTAAGTCTAGGCATATCATTTAGAACCAATTTGAAGGGATCTCGTCAGTTCCGAGGGCACTCTTCATTTGCTGTCTTAAATAGTTTTTTGTTTGTAATTACGAATACACATATTTCAAAAATGTAGAGAGATGGCAGCGTTTTTTAAATATTGGTCGACAAGAGTCATCCGGTATAAGACCATACATTGCTCTTATGCACTTTTTTTGGGCAACAAATGTTCTATTCAGATCAACGCTATTACCCCACATTACAAGACCATAGCGCAATAATGATTCCACATATGCGTGGTAAGACATAATGGCCATTTTTATGTTTGTTACGTTTTTTACTTGTTTTAGCGCATATACGAACTTATTAATTCTAGTGCTAACATTATCTACGTGTTCTTTCCCATTAATATCTTTATCTATTATTACCCCTAAGAATCTAGTATTTAGTAGTTTCTAGTATTTTTAGTATTAAATTGAATATAAACGGATTTATCTAAATTAATTTTTAAACGATTTATGTCAAGCCAATGCAGTAATGTATCTATTGTATTATTAATGTCAAGTTCGTGGTCTTAAATTGTATTTTCTATTTATCAGATGTCACTATAATGGAAATGTCGTCAGCAAATAAAACGCATTTATGCTTGGTTATATTTATGATGTCATTTATCACTTCAACACGGTCTAGGGATATTTCATACTGAATTAAATAACTGACTTAATTAAATAAGTCTGTTGCTAATTCACTGATGCTCTGATCTTTGACCTCCTTTTAAGTTTTGGTATCCATTCTTTTCCTGCCTTCCCGTAGTTCCTTTAGTGCTTTTTTGACACCATCAACCATTAAGTAAGGCTTATTTGGAAGAAGTTCTGAATGTTCACCGGCAGATCATGTTGATCGTAATGTGGCAATTATAATGATAAAGGTATTTATTAAACTGTTCGAATGAATGAATACTAAAAACGATATAGTATTTGTGAAAACTAGCCAAGTCAAATCTTGAGCTACAATGTATACTAAGTTATCTGCTTTATGTAAATAATTCGACTATTCAAATTTAAGAAGTAATATTTTAAAACAGCAAATATTGTTGACGCAGAAAAAGCATGATGGCATTAGGGGAAACGCGTTGAAATGGCTCGAAAGCTACCTTACACATCGACAGCAATGTGTTGAGATTTCGGGACAAACAGGAAATCAAAAGTCTCAGTATCGCGAAAATAACTGCGGTGTTCCCCAAGGTACCATACTGGGGCCGCCTTTATTCTTGCTATATGTTAACGACTTGCCTGGTGTAACTGCCCACAATTGCATACTATACGCTGACGATACGACCCTCAGTATTATAAAAGAAAATGACGACATTGTTGAGTACCAAAATGAAATAAACATGACATTAAATAAAATTATTACATGGCTTGAACACAATAATCTTCACATTAATATTAAGAAAACAAAAATGATACAATTCCAGACATATAACAGTACGCGTCCACGGCTAAAAATACAATATGGAAACGAGACAATAGAAGAGGTTGATTACGCAAAATTTTTGGGGATAATAATTGACAAAAACTGTAACTGGAAATCTCATATTGACGATATATGTAAGAAGATAGATAGATTTGTATTCGTTTTATATAGACTAACACGTGTGGCTAGTGTTAATGCGGCACTGTGTACATACCATGGCTATGTCTCATCAGTCTTGCGCTACGGCATTATAATATGGGGTAATTCTGTTGACCTTAATAGAGTGTTTCGAGCTCAGAAAAAATGTGTACGCTCAATTTGTGGAGTGCACCCACTGGACAGTTGTGTTCCACTATTTAAAAAACTTAAAATACTGCCACTGCCGGCACTATACATTTTTGAAATTTGTATCTTTGTACACCAAAACAGAAATGAATTTGACTTGCATAACGATGTTGTATCCAGACCCAGTCGCAGAGTGCATATGCTTAATGTTCCTAGGCGTAGAATTAAGTTGTTTTCTGATGGTGTATACTGCATGTCCATTACTGTTTATAACAAATTACCTGATGGCTTCAAAACTCTCAGCTTTAGAACATTTAAATTTAAATTATTTAACTTTCTTTTAAGCAAATGTTATTACTCAACTGAAGATTTTATGAATGAAAAATTTACATAAATATTTGACATTATTGTCTATAAATCATATATTACCTCCTTGACTTCATTGAATTTTGACTTATATAAATAATCTCTTTTACTACTATTGTTCAATTTATTTAAATTATTTGTAATTCTAATTCCAATGTTAAATGACTAAATTTCAAGGTAATGATGACCCATAATTTTACAAACCATATTTGTACGCCGGAAACGGCAAAATATTATGATCGTGACATATAATTCACCTAACAGCTTTGTACAATATTCTGACAAATAAATGCATTCTATTCTATTCTATTCTATTCTATTGTATGAAATTGTGTATTTTAATTTATTTTAGAATGTTTTATGTTCTTGTAAATAAATTTCAGGGTACAGTACTTGGCACCCATTTAGATCTCAATTCTTTTGTCGGCTTTATCAACAACCGCGCATATTCTTAGTATTGAACATGGTTCCCTATTTCACATTTATGTTTTTGATGGGATATGTAGTTTCTGTTCCGTATTCATTTTACCGTCGGCTACAATAGTGCACACCTCCTTCAGGTTCTGCTCGATGGTCACCATCCAGTTCTGAATTTCTGACGTCGAGATAATTTCAAAGGCATCTTTTGCATTTCGGTGAGGCTCCTGAGAGGCAGCCGTACCCGAAGCCGCGGGTACGGATGCTGGTACGGGTGTAGTGGGTGGGAAGCGAGCACACCTGCTACTCCGGTTGAACGGACTACTCTCCATTGTAATACCTTTTTTTTTTTTGTTTTCGGGGGAAAACCTTCAGAAGGCACCTGAAATTTTGGGGCAAAGACCAGGGAGTGTGGGCTTTCTACCTCACTAAAACCACCCCGGTGATCACCATCAGCACGTAGAAGGGACCCCGTGACCTCTCAAAAGACCACCCTGGAACCCCCTCTGTGCAACGCCTGTTAGGGCACATCCCTGGGAAGATAATTATAATGCACCTCCCCTGAGCCTCGCAGTGCACGGCAGCACGTGATCACTGTGCCACCGTCTTTCCTGGGGTCAATTGGTGGGCGAACAGAGTCCCCAATCTGAACGCCCATGACCCCGGAGTCCCGCCCACCTATGGAGCAGGCGGGGTTTGGGCTTTTAGGCATCGAGGCGGTTGCCTCAACGACGCCTTCTTCTCCGAGTGGGATCGGCCCTCTCACGATCCCGCTCGGCAGCCTCCTTCTGTACCATCACGGTCTCACAGAAGGAGGCCATTTCCCTCCAGTTTTCTGTCTCTGCCAGCATGGCCCTCAAAACTACTGGCAGAGACAGGTCTCGCCCAATCCTGGCGACCAAGGCCTGCCGCTCTGAGACCCATGCAGGGCACTCCTCGAGCGTGTGCTGTGCAGATTCAAGGTCGCCTCCGCAGTGGTGGCAATTTGACGTGGTCTCTCGCCCAATCCTATTCAGGTACTCACCGAAGCAACCGTGCCCGGTGAGTACCTGAGTGAGCCTGTAGGAGATGCGCTCCTCTCTCTTCAGCCAGGCTTCGAAGTGCGGCAGGAAGGCTTCGACAACGCGCTTGCGCGAAAATTGTGGCTGCTGTAGCCGCTCGCGCCACCGCTCGAGCGACACTTTACACACACCTAATGAATAGCACAGTTTGCGTTATTCGTAAAACTAGGTCTCGATTTCGCAAGTGGTTATTTGTTTATTTTAATAATTGTTCGACACGTCTGTTCACTATGATCGGATAACACGGAAAATAATGTTACGGAGTTTGACACGCAGGCTGGTTTTTATCAAAATCGGCCCAAAACTCTTTTTCGTTTTTGCTATTTCATTCCTCATAGTTTCTGATTTGGTCATCCACGCTTGGAAAACTCACAGTGTATAGGGAAACCAGTTGTTCACCTATAATACCCCTATATTTCGCCAGTTATGTTTATGTTCCATCGGCATAGGGAGCGAGCCTATTGCTACCAACCGGGCTCAAATCTAAACTCAGGGCTGCTACTGAGATATTCTGGTTAGACAAATACAAAAATACTTTACTCACTCCATTTCGATATATAACTGCATACGGAAGCCAAGGTAACCATAGTGTTGAAGTACAGAAGCAACATCAGAAATAGCCAGAAGCCGTTAGTTATGATGATCAGGGGGTTGGAGGTGATGGTGAAGAGTATGGCGCCTCCGATGGCGAAGATCAGCCCGCAGGGAAGCACGTTCAGGAAGTGAGAGAGCCATAGCGTGTTGAAGGATACGCCTGCCATTTTCATTAGTTCCTGTGAAAGAGATTTACATAAATATGTCACACCTGTAATCCCCAAAGGGTTAGCAGAGGCGCACCTGTAATAACACCCACATTTCGCCAAACTTAACTTTGGAATAAATACACATTTAGTTTGGATGACAATGCATGGTTAGCTCACATCAAAAAACAATCGACTCGGTTCATCAATGAATAATTTCAGAATAGGGTATTCTACTATGTTTGAAAAAGTACTTAAAAATGTTATTTCCTAATAAAAATCGACAAATAAAAAATGTTTCAGCAAAATAAACACGCTTTCTTACCATAAAAATACACTGAAATTTAAACCATTTTTATTCTCGCAAAAACGCTGTCTGCCATTTTGGTGACGTAATACTGGTAAAACAAAATAGTCGTGACCACCGGCACTCATTCAAAATTTTTGATGTCCGTGACTACCGCCGGACCACCAACGCCAATCGCTTCCATAGTTGGTAGTTAATCATCATTATCATCATCATCATCATCAGTCTTTTTAATATTCCCACTGCTGGGACACAGGCACCCCAGGCCACCAATAGGCCGTAATCCACCACGCAGGCCCAGTGCGGTTTGGTGGATGTCATATGTTTTCGAATTTTTGGTTCTAGGACATGCCGGTTTCCTCATGATGTTTTCCGTCACCGTTTTGAGAGCAGTGATGATGAAATAATTTACACAAAGTAAAGCGCCTCTGCCTGGGTTCGAACTCACGACCTACAACTTGTAAGTCGCTGCCGCGAGGAGCTTGTCGTTTTATTCAAACCTACATCAATCAATCAAGAGCAGTGGTGGCCCAGGGGCATGTCTTAGAACAAAAAATTCGAAGACATATGACATCCACCAACATGCACTGGGCCCACGTGGTACATTATGCCCCATTCCCTCTCACAGAGAGAAGGTCTGCACGTACAACGGATCAAATGTTAGTCTAAGTGCGGAAAAGGGGTCTATCTATGCTATCCTACATCAATCAATCTGCTTAGCCTTTTGCCAACTATATTGGGGTTGGCTTCCAGTCATACCAGATTCAGCTGAGTACCAGTGTTTTACATGGAGCGACTGCCCATCTGACCTCCACAACCCAGTTACTGGGTAACACGATACCGCTTGGCTAAACTGGCCCTTGGTACCTCAAACCTACATAGAAAATTAATATCTTGCAAGATAAAACTAGTACGCAACTTAACGTAACGTACGTAACTTCGATCCGTAACCGCTAAGTGGCTTACTAGACCTAGGGCCTCTTCCCTCAACGTGGAGAACAAATAGGTTTTCTTTTGACTAGGCGACAAGTCTGTCCTAGCATCCACCAAACTGTTGAACAGGTCGAAGTAAGCAGTCCAAAAACCTAAATCTCCACAAAAGTGTGGCAAGTCTAGGGTAGGCAACCGACTTAACAAAGCAAGATGGGTGGGAGACCTCGTCTCCACCTTCAAAACATACTGTGCAGAACCCCTCAATTTACTGGCTGCCTCAACAAAATCATCCGAGAAACTGTAGAATTGTGTGACGTCCGCTTCAACCGCAGCGGCTAACTCAGTGTCTTCGGTGGAAAATAGCGTCAAACATTCCGCATGATGTTTATCCACCCTGGCTTGACGAACTGGGAGTTCACTTAAACGGGCCAACAAAGCCTCTGATCTATCAGATCTAATTATCAAAGAGGCCGCGGCGGTCACCCATCTCAATTCCGCTCTAATCTTACAAGCAAATGTCACGGGTTCCCCTATTGGCATTCATGAATACAAAATGTAAACAACGGTTTGTAACTATTAATTAATACACAAAATGTTCAACAAATTAAGTTAATACTATATGTTTTACCAAAGCAACAGTTTGACAGTAATTCCCTTATCAAAGTTAAATATCAAATAATAATAAACAACAAGTTAATTCAACAAATAGTACTGAACCCTGTTACATTTACTTAATTATTCTCCAATACAAATTTAATATGGTACCCCAAATATCAATTTATAAAATTATCAAAACAAAGTGGGTAACACGACAAAATAATTCATTATCAACATACAAGTAGGTACGTTGATTTTACAATGAAATTCAATATTAAATTTACTTTAATAGTTAGAAACAGTGACTTTAACTTGATAGAATTAAGAATATTACTGTCAATATCAAACAATCAAATAAATTACCTTATACAATTGGTAACAAAGTAACCCAACAACAATTATTCAGGCAGGCGGGCACTGAGATTGGTTTCAACAAAAACAAACTTACAAATCCAAGATGAAAGTTTCAAGGTTCAATAATAATTATAACTCAATTAAATACAATTAGGGGAGACTATTTAGTCCTTACCAAACCTATATTGTATACAACAAACAAAATTCACTAACAAAAATTTAAAACTTTCATCCCGGAATGACAAATGTTAAGTTGTGAGTTGTGTACTTTATTTTAACTGGTTGGTATATAACTGTGGGGGTTGATTTAAACCCAACAATACACAGCTACCTCTGAGTGACTCAAAATGTACCACTTTCCAACCCAAGTATTCTCAACAATAAAAACAAACCGACAAACAATACAATGGTCACTGTGAACGAGTGTCCTAGCGAATACTATGGTGGAATATAACCACGCTCTGCTACCAAAATGATTAGTACAGGCCTTCGGATCACAAGGCCAATGCTGCGACTCCTGGATCCTATCAGGTCCGGTACCCACGAAACCACAGTACGTGGCAGCGGTCGCTACGGGCCTGTTTTTATTGGGAATACCTGGTTAATAATAAGTGGTACATAATAAAGGACAATAAGGGATTAGCGCCATCTTCTTTACCGAAGACTCCAGCATCCACCAGGCACGCGGTCGACACAAAATACCTCTCTATGCGCGAAATATACACAAAAGCCAAAGCACAAAACGCCGCACAATGAAAATCGTGAATCGCGGATGCAATTCCGATGCAGCTGGGGTGGATTTTTTAATAATTACATATAATCCCACGGGACCCCTATTTTATCGCGTTGCACGCGTTCTAACCAAACTTTCTAGACACTTCATTACACCTGTCAACCGTCCATTCAATCGAAAACTGTCCATTTTTTTTTTTTTTTTTTGTAATGGATTTGCTCTTGACTCTAGTCTAGGTCATAGGTGACAGAGACAGAGTCTACGATGGAGTGAGCTTACCCAGAAGAAGCCTGTTCACTCTAACTTTGAAGAGATTCGGGTTGAATGCGTTCGGAAACACAGACGCAGGCAGTGAGTTCCACTCATTCGCTGTGCGCATTATAAAGGATGTTTGGAAGCGCTTGGTTCGAATTGGTGGAATGGCAACAAGGTAAGGATGATAACTTGCAGTGCGTCTAGATGTCCGATGGTAGAAGGGGGCTGGTGGGATGAGGTCGTGGAGTTCCTGAGCACACTCACCGAAGTACAGTCTGTAGAAGACCGACAAGCAGGCAACTTTGCGGCGATGAGCCAAGCTGTGAAGCTTGGCGTCCACCAGTTCAACGTTGCCAATGAGCCTCTTGGCTCTGCGTTCCACTGAGTCAAGCGCGGCAAGCTGATACTTAGCTGAACCATCCCAAAGGTGGCTGCAATACTCCATGCAGGATCGGACTTGTGCTTTGTATAGGGTTAAAAGCTGTCCAGGCGTAAAGTATCGCTTCACTTTATTTAGGATGCCCAGTTTTTTGGCCGCGATTTGGGCTTTGTTCTCAATGGAGGAGCCGAAGTTGAGACTGGATGTCAACTCCATGCCTAGGAGCTCGAGCCGATCAGTCACAGGAACAGACGCACCCCGAAAAGTAGGCGTCTGATCGAACAGACTCCTTTTAGCGGTAAAATGACACGCCTGTGTTTTGGTGGCGTTAAAAGAGACCAGATTGTCATCAGCCCACTGGGAGACAAGGCTTAAGGTCAAATCTGTCCGCTCAACCATAGCCTCCCTCAAGGAACGAACTTCATCCACGCTGGTTTTTGCGCTGGACAAGTATCTCTCTGAAACAGTACTGTCATCTGCGTACCCAACAATACCAGGCTGAAGTAGGTCATTGATGTGCAGCAGAAAAAGAGTTGCAGAGAGAACAGACCCCTGAGGAACTCCGGCATCAATAGCCATAAGGTCTGAGGAGCAGCCGTCAATGACTACTCGGATCGAACGTTCGCTAAGGAAGTCTGATATCCAGCTACAAAAACCAGCGGGGATGCCATAAGCAGGAAGCTTACTGAGCAGACTCGCGTGCCAGACCCTGTCGAAGGCCTTCGAGATATCAAGCGATACAGCAAGTGCTTCGCCGTGTCTCTCGATGGCTTTGCCCCAGCAGTGCGTGACATACACAAGAAGATCGCCAGTTGACCGTCCCCGGCGAAAGCCATATTGACGGTCACTGAGGAGATTATTGTCTTCAAGGTAGGTCAGCAACTTTCTGTTCAGTACCCTTTCCATAACTTTGGACAAAATGGAGGTAATGGCGATCGGACGGTAATTGGCAGGGTCTGCACGGTTGCCTTTTTTGGGCACTGGTTGCACATTTGCAAGCTTCCAGGATTTCGGCACCGTCCCTTTTACAAGAGAGAGGCGGAACAAGCGAGTCAACACAGGAGATAGTTCTGGCGCACACTGCCTCAGCACTCTCGCTGGAATGCCGTCAGGTCCGCTGGCCTTGTTCACGTCTAGACTGCACAATACTCTCCGGACCTCTTTAGTGTGCACAGCGATCTCCGGCATCGAAGAGTCACATTGAGGTACAGTAGGTGGTTGCTTGGAGCCAGCGTCCAGACGTGAATTGCTAGCAAAAAGAGATGCAAATAAATTTGCTTTGTCACTTGCAGAGTGAGCCAGCGACCCATCAGGTTTCAGCATCGGAGGTAAAGTGGGCCGACAGAAATTCGTTTCAACCGCTTTAGACAGGGACCAAAACTGTTTACTACCCGGAGGGTGCGATGCCAGCTTGGCCCCAATACGTCCAATATGGTCAAAACGTGCCCGACGCAGAACCCGCTTGCAGAACTTGGCGGCAGAATTAAAGGCTATTTTCCTCGCGCGAACCCTACGCGCTCTAACTTTGCGGTAGCGGGCCCCGACCCAAGCTTGGTAAGCAGACTCTTTTCGGGCCTCAGCATGAGCGCATTCTGCATTATACCAAGGTCGGGATTTGTGACCGAGCGGAATGTCGGAGAATGGAATGAAATATTCCATTCCCTGCCGAATCACATCCGCAACCGCGTCTGCACAGCTCGAGGGGTCACCCGAGGAGAAGCACACATGCCGCCAAGGATAAGACGCAAAAAAGTGCCGCATCTCGTCCCAGTCTGCTGACTCGTATCGCCATACTCGCCTCGTGCCTCTAGGGCTCTCATCTGGAGGGGAGCAAGTCGAAACGGATTTCACCAGACAGTGGTCAGACGTTCCCAGCGGGGCTGAGACCGACACCGAATGACTGTCCGGATCAGTTGTCAGTAGAAGATCTAAGCAGTTGGGTGTATGGCCGTCAACATCCGGTACCCGCGTTGCCACATTCACCAGCTGGGTTAGATCTAGCGATAGAGAAAACTTGCGCGCCTCTAACCCGGCATGGTCAGTTTTCCGGTATGGGTATAACTATTCTTTATGATGGGCGTTAAAGTCCCCCAGAAAATTAAGCTTCGCTGTTGGGTACCGTTGCTGGGCTATGTCAGCCGACTCCACGAGGCAATTAAAAAGCGCTACCGTCTCCTGGTCACCGGAGTGCGATCGGTAGACGCCGATGTAAAGAGACATCTCCAAGCCAGTGTCCACAAGTAGCCATATGGCAGAAAAGCCCGATTTCTCAAAGCAACGGAGACGACGACAACAAATGTCATCGCGGACGTACACACAGACCCCAGCTTGCTTCTTGAATTTGTGTTCAAGAGAGTAACCCGGGTAGTTGAGGTACGCCACGTCCAACGGGGTTGTTATCTTCGTCTCCGTTAGAAAAAACAGGTGCGGCTTCTCGGTCTCGAGGTGGTGGTGGACCGGATCGAGATTAGAGTGCAACCCCCTGATGTCAGTGAGGTGCACTTTTAGTGGGAGGAAGTGCAGCCGTTGTTTAACCTTATTTCTTTTCTTTGATTTGGTCATTGTGTTAGAGTATGGTGGGGAAGAAGTCGAACTGTCGAGGCGCTGCTCAGTGAACCAAGTGGAAAACTGGAGCTAACCCAACCTATGGGGAACTCATTTGGAGACTGCGGGGACGCCCGAACCCCCCCGGATATGGCCACCGGGTCCTCCCATCCAGTCGCCAGCTGGCACGGTCGAGCATACCGGGATTTTTCGCGAGTTGGCGGGGCAGCCTTTGGCACGTGGCTGGCGTGCTACTTGGGCCCCCTACTGACTGCGGTCGGCCAACGGCTGGCACCGTGCTTCGGATCCCGCTACCCTCCAAAATGAGTTACCCGGCCAGTTTTGCCCAGAGACCAAGACCGGTTCTGAACAGCGCAACTGACATCCTCCTTCTCCCCCAAAGGCACTGGCAGTCCCATACACCGGCGGAACACAGCACGCTGCTTGGCGCCGGACTCCGGTGGGATGGTGGTCGCGAGCCAGGCGGCCCCTTGCGGAGCCTACCACCGCTTAAGTGGGATCGTTCAGCCGTACCACAGGCAAGCCTGTGGTGCCGTTGCCCGGGATGGACCGCTAGGAGGTAGATCCCATACCCACCCTAAAAAATGATAGTGAGCTGACAAGTGTTGCAACAAAATAACAGAAAGGAACGAAACCTTTGCGTTTCGAACAGAACCCTTAACCCTATCTGGGGGGCAACTTTAAAAAAAATATTATGTATATGTCGCATCAAGGCTGGCCGATAGATGTAAACCATCGGGAAGTCAGGATGTATTCCATTAGGTTAAGACATCGTGTGGGCAGGTCGGTGGGTATAATCGTGCAAATGAAATCACATAAATTATTCGATACACTGGGTTTATTCAAATAGACACAAGTTACATTTTTGCTAACCAATATTACGGATCGACACTGATTCTACGACGTCTTAGCTCTACGGCTGTCAGTACTCAACTGCCATATTCCGCACCTCGCAAGTGCTTATAAAAGCGCGCCAATGCCTAGTTGCTATTGACTGCCGCTAGGGGCTTGCTTGTGATTTGTTTTGACGTCCATACTATTGACTAAACCCGACACGGCCATCCTGCGAGACAGGCGTCCTCGTCTGTTCCTCATTGTCAGGTTTTAACAGTGTATCGAATCATGTGGAAATCCTCAATGGATGTCCTCAGCCCTTGGGGAAAGCTGAGGGGTCTGTCAGACTCTTACTGACTAAAACCACATGGTGTTCTCTAGGCCGTAATTTCTCTTGAGAGGCGAACGTGGAACACACACGTCGCCTTCTCGGGCCTCTCTCAGGTGACAGATCCCCAAATCTATCACCCGCAGGCATCATCTTCTTGTCCTCGCTCCATGCCATCTCATGGTCACCTCGTGTTGCACCACACGTCGTCTTAGTCCACTCCATCCTGGCAATCTCCCATCATACAAGGGATGTTCTTCTGAAAAATACAAAATTTTCAAACAGTATTTGCTCGTCCAATCCTGACTCATACATTAGAGTGAGGAAACATTTTGAAACAATCAAACATGATCATTCAAATCTCTCTGTTCACTATTGCAAGGAACGAGTAAATCTATTTCCAATTTAAAGTAAATAGCAATTTAATCATCGAATTGGTACCTAAAAGCACCTAATCTTCGTGATTACAAAATTCAAGTACCACTGATAAGTCATAAATCTCAAATTAAATCAAACAAAAGAAACAATATACCATGTTTCTTATTCACGATTTTTAACCATCACATAGCTCTACTAGCTATCTCATAGCTCTCTTAGCTATCTCAATTGCTCTACTCGCACATCTCCACGATGTCGAGTCAGCTCGACTCTCTGAACTTAGACCTTGTTCACACAGAGATTTAGTACTTACTACTTTATCTACAATATCAATTGGTAATTGAGCTTTGTGTGTCTTACCAACACGATCTACGCATAGTAATCAAAATTTGAAAACCAAAACTATTTCAATTTTCGTAATGAGGGCTTGACGATTCGAACGTCATTAACATTAACATGGTGACCTCACCTCTCGCATGACTATGTGAGTTTTCTTTATTTTAACCTCATAACTCATTAGAATCTTTCTGTATTATGTTATTTTCACACCAGACATAGTGTCACACAGACTTCCAGTTGCCATACAGACCTATAGTTGCCATAAAGGACTACAGTTGTCATACAGGCCTATAGTTTCTATAAAGACCTTCACTTGCCATACAGTCCAACAGTTGCCATACAGGCCAACAGTTGCCACACAGGCAAACAGTTGCCACACAGGCAAACAGTTGCCACACAGGCCAACAGTTGCCACACAGGCCAACAGTTGCCACACAGCGCTCTGCTACTCCTGACCGAACTAAATTATTGGGTTCCTTAAAATAGGGAAATTTTAGAACCCTACTCTTTAACTAAATCATTACCCTGGGCCATGTATCACTAGTCGCTCCAAACAAAGTTTAAAACTTATTCTGCAGCAAAAACTGCCAAGCTTACAGAAACCCTCGAATAAAACTTCCAACGCCACGGCTCCCTAGCCGACCAGCAATTATATTGCTCTCACAATGGTCTCTCGGTGTCTCTCTAGACCCCGACCGCCGCCAGAATCCACTGGTACGGTCAAACATAATACGTTCGATAGACTGAATTACTCGACACCTTAAGCATGCTCATTATTATCAAAATCCTTTTGAAATCAACATCGACTGGTACATAACCCGCTGGCATCTGCCCTAACCTACCTTGTGCGTACTTGTAGGTTCCAAGCCTATCTATTTAAAGCTTTCGGTGTATAACGATCACCGTCCTGTCATAATCACCTATCGTGCACCTAAGACAGGGCCTATTTAGTTTTAGAACTAGAGCCTCCCACAAAACACTATTCATTAGAAAAGGGTCAGACGATCAAAAAGTTCAAAAACTAAACAAAGTTATTGTAAAAATTCTGTTACTCTTTACCATAATTCAAAGGCAATGCACACTCAACTCATGAAACTTCTTCGTTGACCCATCGCCACATGTTACTCATGAGGTGTGGTCCAAAGTTCTGAGTATGACAAGTGTACAAGCCATCAGATTTGGTCTCACTACTACTGTCATCAACTATGACGTCTAATTCTCAAGGAACTTGGTGATCGGGGATCCTTCTCATAATATTCGCTCTTCTTGCTCAAAGATTTTGGAACATACCGACTATTGATGTGAGGGGAACGATTATGCCTGATAATATTTGCTGCCTTATACCTCGTGTGAAGGAGCTTCACGAATAAACTCTGATCAATACCTTTAAAATCAAATATCAACCATTCACTATCGCTCAGTAACTCAGTCTTACATAATAAGGAAAACGATCGCGAGATCTAATCTGCTATCATAATATTACTTTCAAAGTAAGCAAGTGAATCCAGATCTGAAGACGGTGGTTGTAAATCGTTACGCAACATAAGATCTATTCCGAATACACGGTAACGATACACAATTGCCCCCGCCCAACGATTTCACTAACTCGCTTTGCCACTGAAAATTACTAGTTGTTAAGTCACTTTAGATAGCTCATCTTCTTATGGGATATTAAATCCTAAAGTACGTACTGAATCAAATGTTGAAACTATTCCGCCTATAGGAAACTCATTAACTACTTGCTTTTTAGTAAGTGTCTTAATTAGCTAGTGGTAGTGCTAGATATAACCACGACCAACTCTGTGGTCAAACATGAACACTCTTAAATTTTGAAATAGCATCTCTTCACTAGAGAACATTCGACCTCACTATCGAAATAAAATAGAAGCAACTCACCGAGTATTCCATTCCAAACTTGCGCGCGCTCGTAAAGTTCGGCTACCACCTGTAAACTGCTAGCCTGCCGTCGGTCTCAATCTCTCAGATGTTGACAGTCTACCTTCGCATTCAGCATTTGAACCGCTAGCCTGTAGCAGAGGCTCCACTGCGACGCAATGTGGTATCTGAAACATGAAAAACACTACGAGAGTAAATGTTCACACGGTCATCTTAACCATAAATAGCTTTGATGGATATTAACCAGTGCAGCGGTGTAGTAAACTAAACCGGCACAGCAAAATGGGTTATTGTGGACACCAAATGTAAGTGCAGAGTCCCTGTCCAAAACATGAAACACATTACAGCGTCCCAAGTGTCCAGGTAGGTATATGGGCTTTAGAGAAACCAATGAATGCCATAACATTTTAAGTTGCAATTAACTAGGCCTGGTAGGGTTTATCAGCTTTTTAGATAGTTTCCGACCACAAAAGAAGAATACTATGCTTCTTCTCAAACTTAATTAACTCTCACTACATGAAACTATCACACTACAAAACTAATCAAAATATTTCATTTGGAATTGTAACAATTTCCAGACTGAAATGTAAGGTAGGTACATCACTATCACCATTTCGTTCTAAACAATGATAGTCAGCCAAGGCCAGCCAAGGGTTATTGTCAGTGATAGTAGAACAATAACTCTTCAATAACACCAAAACTTGTCTATTGATTGTAACTAAAGTGAAACTATGAACTGACACGGACCTCCCCGACGACCCACTGACCGCCATACCTTACACAAAATCAGAATTTTGAATAATGATTACTCTTGGCCATAGTTATAACAAAATGAAAACGACTCACCAGATTGGCATAAAGATCCGTGTGTATGGATCATTCCACACGTCCACACGCTCCTCCTTGACATGTCTAGCTCCTTGGTTGTTACTAGCATCCTTATTGCTCCGTTCCGGAATGATTTTACATTATTCAATACCGAGGGTAGTCGCAACTGACACCACGATTTTTTTTTGCAAGAATGTAACCGCCATTTTCACTAGCTTTGTTTTTACGTGTGATCTCATTAGCACGATCGAATCCCAATTCTGATGTCGCATCAAGGCTGGCCGATAGATGTAAACCATCGGGAAGTCAGGATGTATTCCCTTAGGTTAAGACATCGTGTGTGGGCAGGTCGGTGGGTATAATCGTGCAAATGAAATCACATAAATTATTCGATACACTGGGTTTATTCAAATAGACACAAGTTACATTTTTGCTAACCAATATTACGGATCGACACTGATTCTACGACGTCTTAGCTCTACGGCTGTCAGTACTCAACTGCCATATTCCGCACCTCGCAAGTGCTTATAAAAGCGCGCCAATGCGTAGTTGCTATTGACTGCCGCTAGGGGCTTGCTTGTGATTTGTTTTGACGTCCATACTATTGACTAAACCCGACATATATTTGATTATTTACTTTACCCCCAAGGAATAAAATTTTTCAAAAAAACAAATTGCCCCCTTTTCTACCCCTTAAAGATTGAAATTCGAAAATTCCTTCTTACACCCCTACATCAAAAAGGATACCTTGTGCAGTAAGATTCTTAGAAAACTTTGACACCCACTGGATTGTATTTTGAGAGTAGTTTCGAAAAACTTATAATGACATCCATAAATGGATTACTTACGTTGGTATTTAAGTCGAGTTTCAAGCGTAACTGGCGTCTGGTAATTAACGCTTGATAGGCTATTAACCCAAGAACAAACATTCTCCAAAAAAACTAACACCCCCAATTCATCTTTTGGGAGTAGTTTAAAAAAAAATGATGACAACCATTACTATTCATTTAGGTTAGTATTTGTGCCAAGTGCATGGTGCGGGAGTGTGTTTGTACTCTTCTTCAAGAAGGGTGACAATGCCCTATTGAAGAACTATAGGCCTATCTCACTTCTTAGCCATGTTTACAAACTGTTTTCAAGAGTCATTACGAATCGTCTCGCGCGCAGGTTTGATGATTGCCAGTTCCCGAACAAGCCGGATTCCGCAGAGGCTTTAACATCGTATACCACATACATACGCTGCGGCAGGTTATACAGAAGACCGAAGAGTACAACCTGCCTCTCTGCTTAGCGTTTGTAGACTACGAGAAAGCTGTCGATTCGATAGACTTGGGCTGACTGCAGTCTCTCCAACGGTGCCAAATTGACTACCGGTACAAGGTGTTGAAGTGTTGGTACAAAAACGCCACCATGTCAGTTCGACTTCAGGATCAGACCTCTAAACCTATCCTTCTGCAGCGAGGTGTGAGACAGGAAGAAGTCATATCTCCGAAACTGTTCACCACTGCACTGGAGGATGTCTTCAAGGTTCTGGACTGGAGAGGGCAAGGCATCAACGTCAATGGCGAGTACACCACTCACCTTCGGTTTGCCGACGATATAGTGGTTATGGCTGAGACCATGGAGGACCTCAGTATAATGCTCAATGACATCAGTAGAGCTTCCGAAAGAGTAGGTCTTAGGATGAACATGGACAAAACCAAGGTGATGTTGAATGCCCATGTTACACCCATTCCTATCAAGGTTGGAGACTCCTCACTCGAATTTGTGGAAGGCTATGTCTACCTAGGACAAACGATCCAGTTGGGTAGGGCCAACTTCGAGAAAGAGGTCAACCGTCGAATCCGACACGGCTGGGCAGCGTTCAGGAAGTTGCGCGGTATCTAGACCAACTTACGTGTCTCAAGACGAAATTCTATGACTAGTGTGTGTTGTCAGTGATGACATATGTCATCACTGACAACACACAGAGCCATATGGCTCTGAGACGTGGTCGCTCACAATTGGCTCAGAAATCCGACAGTCACCCAAAGGGCAATGGAGAGGGCTATGCTCGGAGTATCCTTGCGTGATCGAATCAGATATGTAGAGATCCGCAAGAGAACCAGGGTTACCGACATAGCCCGAAGAATTGCCAAACTTAAGTGGCAGTGGGCAGGGCTCATTGCTCGCAGAATGGATGGCCGATGGAGTAGAAAAGTTCTGGATTAGCGACGGCAAACCGGAAGTCGTTGCGTTGGAAGGCCTCCCACCAGGTGGACCGATGACCTGGTGAAAGTTGCGGCGATCCACTGGATGCGGGATGCATGGGACCGGTCTATGTGGCGACGCTTGGGAGAGTCCTTTACCCAGCAGTGGACGTTTTTCGGCTGATATGATGGTGATGATATGATTGTGCCATGTTTCAAGTTTATTAATCCAATAAATAAGATTACTCCATACAAACTTCAACATCCCTAAATCGTCATTTGGGGGTAGTTTTCAAAAACTAAAAATAACAACCTTTATTATTTATTTCAGTATTTGTGCCAAGTTTCAAAAACTAAAAATAACAACCTTTATTATTTATTTCAGTATTTGTGCCAAGTTTCAAAAACTAAAAATAACAACCTTTATTATTTATTTCAGTATTTGTGCCAAGTTTCAAAAACTAAAAATAACAACCTTTATTATTTATTTCAGTATTTGTGCCAAGTTTCAAAAACTAAAAATAACAACCTTTATTATTTATTTCAGTATTCGTGCCAAGTTTCAAAAACTAAAAATAACAACCTTTATTATTTATTTCAGTATTTGTGCCAAGTTTCATATTTAATAACCCAAAAAATAAGAGTCATCCATACAAACATCAACACCCCGTAAATCGTCTTTTGGGGTTATCTAAAACAAACCTTTAAAGAGTATCAAATATTATTAGTCTTAGGTAATTATCTTTTAAACAAAATATTTTTGAATATAACTGTGGATGGAGAGGGAGGGGACGGCCAAAGAAAAGATGGACGGACTGTGTAAAGAGAGATATGAAAAAAAAGGGAGTCAGTAATGGCGTGATGGGTGACAGGACGGTTTGGAAGAAGAAAACGTGTTGCGTCGACCCCAAGTAACATGTGACAAGGGCTGAAAGATGATGATACAGGTTTACATGTGGAATACTTGCCTGTATACCAGAGGTCCTCTCCTGTAGCAGGCGACACATGAAGAACACGAAGGTCAGCATCAGCGAGAGCCAGCTCAGCACGGTGAAGAACATGCAGAGCCGCACCGTGATGACAATTTCATTAAATTGTTGAAGGGAAACGGGAAAGCTTTGGATAACCATTTTCTGTGGGAAAGAATCAAATAATTTATTTATTTTATTAGCTTCTGCAAACGACTTCGCCCGCGTGGAAGTCAAAAGTTATCCCGAGGAAATAAAACCTATGATTTATTCTGATTTCTTGTGCTACTGGCTATAATCTATGTCTGTGCCAAATTTCATCCAGATCCGTTCAGCCGTTTGAGCGCGAAGAAGTAACAAATATACACAAAAATACAGTTTCACAAAATTTCGCCTTAATAATATTACTAGCTTTCAGCCCGCGGCTTCGCCTGCATGGACTACACGATTTTGGCTGTTTCGTTTTATCCAGTTCTGGAGGGATATTGAAAATTATTATTTAAACCTGGCTTTCCACCCCCGTCTTTTTTCGCGTAGACCACAAAATTTGCTTCACTTTATTATTTTACCGAATTATAAAACTTACATATAAATTGATATAAAATGAGCATAAGCTGAACTGCCTTCGTTTTCTTATAGCTAAAACGTTGGGCTTTCATTCCGGAGGTCTCGTGGTATCGATTTGCACGGAGAGGTACAAATAGTGGAAGTCCACTTTGATTTCAATTTCGGAATACTACTACCGAACTGGTGAAGGTTGCGGGGACCCGCTGGATGCGGGACGCACGGGACCGGTCAATGTGGTGACGCTAGGAGTAGGCCTAAGTCCAGCAGTGGACGTCTTTCAGCTGATATGATGATGACTACCGACACGATGGTAAATTAATATAGGGTAGCACAAACTTATTTTTTTATGGTAATCTTTGGTTCTTCTTTTGGATAATGTTTATTTGGTGTCTTATTTTTTTTCCATTTATTCGAGAAAATGATACATACGGCTAAGTGGCCGTCGCCAGAATTTATTAACATTCGAGCCCGATTTATGGCATTTTTATCAATCTTTTTTTTCAAACAATTAATTTTTCTAAGAAACTATAACACTCCTTTTTAACCACTCAAGGGATGAAATTCAAAAAATCCTTATTGTTCCCGTTCCTATATTAATGAATGTTGTTAGAAACATAACATACAGCGACATCTAGTGTAACTTATCCAAATTTCTGTATACAAGTGATGTCATCTACAATCTTCGTTTGGAACAATCTCCGCAAGAGCCACCCCGCGAGTTTTCTGCACTACAACTACTGTACTGTTCGGTGTTCGGGAGACCAAATGAAAGAAGTGTCTTACTCGAAGTACTAACGTTTAATGCTTCAACTTACATGCTAAGTACAATTATATAGGGAGGATATGTTACACACACTACACCTCCCCCGTTATTTATAGAAAAAATAAAAAATGTTTTTTTTTCTTACATATGATATATTATGATAAGTAGGTACTACTATACGTCGAGCTCTTGTAACCGCCGGGGTGCCAGCTGTTTTAGAACCCAATGGGTTGGCACGCGACGATGGGAAGAGACCGGACGGGATGACCATAATGCCTTGGAAGTTGGGTAGGCCTTTGGTGTGGGATGCAACATGTGTCGATACCCTTGCGCCATCCCATCTTCTTAGCACGGCGGGCTGTGCTGGGGCAGCTGCTGCTCGTGCAGAAAACCTCAAACGGCGCAAATATAACAACCTTATTGGCAGTTATATGTTTGAGCCGTTTGGGGTTGAGACATTAGGTCCATGGGGTCCGAGTGCTCATCGAGTGTTTCGAGACATTAGTAAACGGTTAGTCGACTGTTCGCGTGACCAGAGGGCTGGCCTTTTCTTCAGCCAGAGAATCAGCATTGCCATTCAACGTGGCAATGCTGCCAGCTTCTGGGTACGTTTCCCATTGACATCGATGTGGATGAATTTTTTGATGCGCAATGAGTCCCTTTTCCTCTCCCCTTTGTATGTAAGTTTGTTTTGTTATTAGGAATAAGATTAGAAATATTCAGTTGTATATATTGTTTAAATTATAAAAAAATAATAAAATTTTCCGGTACTACTTGTTTATTATTATATTAATGTCTAAAATATTATGTGCTATTTAATTCGAGCTTAATTGGCTTTACATAGCCATTGCTATAGAACTCCTTAAATTTAATCGACTTACAACTATTACATACTTATATTGATTTATGGTATAATTTTGTACGATTTTTGTATATAATGTCCTCTTTTCCTTTAATTTGTATTTTTACATTTGGAGATAAATCTTGTAAACTTTATAAGGACCTGAAAACACTGGTTTTGTTAATTTATTACCCGTCTCGTTCTTTACTAATATCAAATCATCTTTCTTATAAGTTACTGGATTTACATATTGATCAAAGTTGCATTTTCTAAGTTCTTTACTTGTAATTAAATTTTGTCTTGCATCATACTGTGTTTTTTGCAAACGGTATTTTAGTTCTAATGGATAACTGTCTGTATTATATAATGGTTCTACTATAGTTGTATTTAAATTACTTGGCAAATTAAATTTTTTCCCGAATACAAGTTCAAATGGACTATACTTTGTTTCACTATGTACCGTTGTGTTGTATGAAAAACACCAATATTGTAACCAATTACTCCAAAACCTAGAATTGTTATCAGTTTGAATTCTTAGAAATGAGTTTAGAGATTTATGAGTGTTTTCTAAGGATCCTAATGATTCATGGTGATATGCTGTTGACAAAATATGCTTTATTTCTAACAACTTACATACTTCGGTCATTGTACTCGATATAAACTGTGATCCTCTATCACTTCCTATTTCGCGTGGGATCCCGTACCTAAGAATGAAATTTTCTACAAATGCTCTAGCTACTACTATCTTTAGTTTCTAAAGGGTAGGCCTCCACATATTTACTTAGTTCGCATTGAATTGTTAATATATATGAATAATTATGATAATCTATTTCTAAGGGCCTTACAATATCTAAATATACCTTATCTAAAGCTCCTTGTGCCGTGGATGTGATCTCCAAGGGCTGTTTAGTTGGTAAAGAGTGCTTTTGCTTCTGACAGCTATCACATCTCTTTACGAACTTCTTAACGTCCTCACAAATATTCGGCCAAAAGTAGTATCGCTTAATATTATTTAGCATGCGCCTAACGCCTGCATGTCCACTCGTGGGCAGTAAATGAAAATCATTTAATATGACTCTTCTATCATCGACATTGTCTATTCTTGTTAATCCTTTAATAACACAAAGTCGTGGTCCGGACCACTTTGAATTATTTTTTATTTCATTGGTTAACCATTTAAGTAATAATATATACTTTTTATTCTTCATTATATATAATTCTTGAATATTCATTTTATTACAAAAGGATTCTATTCCTCTCATGAACGCGGCTCGCGCAGAACATGATCGAGTATCGATTTCAGTGTAAATTATGTACCTTGATGGTAAATACGAGAAAGTTTTATACTGTACACTTATTTCTTCACAATTCTTTTCGTGTGTAGTTCCGTATCTCAGTTCGACTCCTGTATTCGGTTTTTTAAGCATTTCTACGACATTTGGGTGATCAGCCTTGCAATCGTTAGAACTGTTAACAACCGAATCTGGATTTATTTGCACATCATCTTGCATTCTCTTCATTCTCCTAGTCATAACATTAATTAATTGTCTATCCATCTGTTTTAATTCATCCGATGTCAATACTATGCGAGATAATGCGTCTGCAGCAACATTATTCACCCCTTTTACATACTCAATCTTAAAGTCATATTCCTCTAAATTTTGTCTAAACTTTATTAACCGAGTACTTGGACTCTTTATAGTAATTTTTTTTTTTTATTTTTTTTTTTTTATTTGTGATGGGTTTGCTCTTGACTCTAGTCTAGGTCAAAGGTGACAGGGACAGAGTCTACGATGGAGTGAGCTTACCCAGAAGAAGCCTGTTCACTCTAACTTTGAAGAGATTCGGGTTAAATTAATATAATAGTGCTCTATGATCCGTTTTAATAGTAAATGTTTTTCCAAATATATAAGGCCGAAAATAACGCACTGACCACACTATTGCTAACAACTCTTTTTCTATCGTTGGATAATTTACTTCCGATTTATTTAATGTGCGACTTGCATATACTATTGGTTAATTATTTTTATTGCATAAGATAGAACCAATCGCAATACCTGATGCGTCAGTATGTAAAATAAATTCATTGTCTTGTGAAAAATCGGGATATTGCAATATCCCGATTGGGTGAAATGAGAGATTGTTTTAGGTGCTTAAATGTGTTCTCACATTCCTCGGTCCATTTGAATTGAACCCCTTTTCGACACAATTTATTTAGTGGGATAGTGATTTGGGCAAAATTAGGAATAAATTTCCGATAATAATTGGTAAACGCCACAAATCGTTTGATCTCATCACTATTACATGGCCTAGGATAATTTTGAATGGCCTTGGTTATATTTACCACTTAAATCTTGTACTAATCTTCTGGCTGGTCCCAACTTCGTGAGATATTCTTTAATATATTTTAATTGCGTTAATATATCAGTAAGCTCATCAGCCATAACACGTGTTTATATTTAATTACCAGAAGATATGGGGATATTATAAATTGCATATCAAATAAAATAATCGTCTATCAATACAAACTCATCATTTATATTCTTTTTTACATCAAATAACTTACTAAATGTTTAGCAAAACTCAAACTGCAGATAATTTTAATAGCCCTATGATAAAATAAAATAAAATAAAATAAATAAATCTTTATTAAGCAAATACCTTACATTATTTTGCTTAATATTTAGCGTGTTACACAATTTTTGAAAGGCGCACTAATTTATTAAACCCTGCCTCCTAAACTAGGATACCCTGTGTCTTAGGAGTCAGTGTTCTACTGCCGCTTGGACCCTTATCAAGTAAACATTATTTATGCTAAATCAGCAGATTATACACGAAAAATTAGATATACAAAGAAAACAACGCAGGCAAGAAAAAGAAAAAGAGGTGAATAAGAGGGTAAGCTGTGAGTGAGTGTGAGTTCGTGTGTGTGTGAGTGCATGTGTGTGTGTGTGTGTGTGTGTGTGCACGTGCGTGTGTATGTGTGTGCGTCTGCGAGTATAATAGTTGTTGAGAATGTTATAATAAATATATTACATGTGAACGAAGGATTTGTGGTTATACAGTGACCTGTTACTAATAGAATTTAATTAAGACATGGGCAACAGCAGTTTCTCTGTCTGCGCATAGTCAAGAAGATACAGCAGATTTTGTAATTTATTTTTAGCGTCGTGTTTGTTGAGTCTAGTTATAGATGAGGAACTATTTATGTTTCTATAGATTATTGAGCTCAACACGTACAAATGTCTTCTAGCAAAGGTGGTTTTATGCGACACACTCGGGCAATTTATCCTGTTTCCCCGTTTGCCAGGGTCTGGTGGTGGTATTTGCTGATGCTTCCAGAGTGTGGCTCTGAGCACAAAGAGCTGTCGCACCGTTAGAATTTTATGTTCGGCGTATAACTGATGTGTGGGATACCGGAAAGGTTTATTTAACATTACTTTAAGGACAGCTCTTTGTGCCCGTTCCACATCTAGGAACTTTGTTTTAGCGGTGCCACCCCATGCCAGAATGCAGTAATTGGCGACGGACTGACAGAGGGCAGTGTATACCATTTTTAGAATCTCAGGATCTGCGGAGTGCCTCAACGATTTGACAATATGAATGGTTTTTCTAATTTTGCAGGCGGTATTTTCTATCTGCTTATACCATTTCAGTCCGTCATCAACCATCACACCTAGGTACTTGACAGATGTAGCTTGGGGGACAGATGAGCAAGTGCAGGTTGTGGGGTCCAGACACGTATGGGCTATGATAGAATATGTGTTAGGGGGTTTTGTTTTCGCATTAATCGAGAAAGGGATATAGTTAGTCTTTTGGAGGTTCAATGTTAGAAGGTTCCTATTTAACCACTCTTTCACTATTTGTAGGGAAGTTTCTGCGTTAATTTTGACATCGGGCCAGTTTTTACCATGTACTACAATGGCGGTGTCATCGGCATATGTAAATATATTAGCAGTTGGTAAACTTAAGGTGCACAAATCATTGATGTAAATTAAAAATAGTGTTGGACCGAGGACACTACCTTGAGGCACTCCGTAGGTCATGGTCTCCTCGGCGCTAATGTGTGATCCTATTCTAACACAAATTTTCCTGTTTACTAGGTAACTCTCAAAGAGGTTATGCACAATGCCACGTATACCGATATTCTCCAGCTTGGGGAGGAGGGTGGGAACAGAGACTGTGTCGAACGCCTTTGTCAGGTCCAGAAATAGGCCTAGGCATTTCTGTTTATTGTCTAACTTCTTTGCTATAAAGTTTGTTAGGTCTAATACTGCATTTTCGGTAGATACGCCTTTTTTAAATCCATATTGGTTATTTGCTATAATATTGTGTTTGTTTAGGTAATTTACTAGTTGTTTATTAATTATTTTTTCCATTATTTTAGACATCAGTGGAAGTACAGCAATTGGTCTATAGTTGTCAACACAGTCTCTGTTACCACTCTTATATATAGGATGGACAACGGCTTTTTTGAAAGTGTTCGGAAATATACCTGAGTCAATAGAACAGTTAATTATATGTGTGATTAGTGGTACAAGGTTCCTTTCACATAGTTTTATTACTTTCATGGAAATCCCATCCCAGCCTGTGGCACAGTCTTGTCTTAGGCTTGAGATAGTACAGGCTACCTCCGCGTTATCAACGGGTAGAAGAACGAAGGAATCAGGAAATGGCCTACTTGTTTGGCTATGTGGCTCGGTGGGCGGTACCGAAGGCGCTATCGCAGATGCCAACTTTTGTCCTATGCTAGCAAAAAAGTGACAGACTTTGTTAGCTGCCGCATCTTGATCAGGAGCCGTTTTTAGTAATTCGAGGGGGGGAGACTTTGTTTTAGTAGTATATGTAATTTCTTTGATTTTGTTCCACAGTGATTTTGGGTTACTTTTGGCTTTGCGCAGTTCATTTTGTTCGTACACCCTTTTAAGTTTTCTTAATAAACCGTTGCAGAAGTTCCGATAGCGTCTATACGTAGTTTGTATCGTTAGATTGTTAGGCGCTTTTCGGGCTTTTTTGTGGAGTTTATCACGGTGACGTATGCACCGTAATAAACCAACCGTTATCCAGGGACGAATATTTCGTACTTTTTTAGGGACCGTTACTAACTTAGTATGCCTCACTGTAGCGCTATGTAATATTTCAGTTAGTTTGTCTGATGCTAAGTTAGGATCATTTGTATTTAATACTTCTGAAAAATCTTGTGCTTCAATATCTATCTTGAGACTTGTGTAATCAGTTCTAGGTATTTTATAGGCTGGTATCATAGGCGGACGTGTGTTACAGATTGATAGTAGAATTGGGAGGTGATCGGTGATGTGTGACTGGATGACGAGTACGGTAGCTGTTCTGTCCGTTTTCAGTAATGCATGGTCTATACAATTATCAATTCTGGTTGGTAATCGATGTGCTGGAAGTAAACCGTGTGTGGCGTTTAATGTTAGATAGTCACTAGCACGTGCTTGTATACCTGGGGGTTTTATATCTATATTTGTGTCCCCGATAAGACTTATATTTGAGTAGTTTTTGAAGGACGTGAGGACAGTGTCTAGGCTGTTTAAGAAGTTATCATACTCAGCTCTAGTATTATATGACGGCGAACGATATACAGATCACTGCCTAATGTCTCATTCATGACTGACCAGTCAGATGATACCAAAGAAATGTCGGGTGAGGATTTTTGGTATCCCAAGTTAACCATTTTTAACCGAGTTGGTTCGCCATTGCTTAAAGTAATAAATTGATTGTCTATTGCCGCTTCAAAAATTTGGAGACCCCTGCTATCCGTTTTATGTGACCAATTAGAATGGTGACCATTAAAATCACCGAGAACTATAGTATTTTTTGCAAAAATAGAAAGTAAAGCATCCCAGTCGTTTTGTGAAGTTCCAACTGAGGGTGGACAGTAAATAGAAACAATATTTTCTATCCTGCCACAGTTAAATACTTTTACACAAACTAATTCTATACCTTGGTTACTGAGTTGAATATCATGCAGTTGAGATTTTATTGATTTGTGGGTAAGAATTGCCACACCTCCGTACCCATCGAACCTGTCCTTACGATAAATTGTGTAATTGCTCAGCCTCATGCAACTTTCTGGATCCAGCCACGTCTCACTTATTGCAGCAATGTGTGTATGTTCTTGATTCAATAATTGTTCCAACAAAATCAGTTTTGGTTTCACACTTTGTGCGTTCCACTGCAATAAGTTTAACTGAACAATATTAGTTTTAGGAGCCATTACTCAAGAATACCATAAAATAACTCTAAACACTTATTCAAAATAGGCCACTCAGGTATACGATCTACCAAAACTAAAACTAGCCATTTACAACACTTAATAACATCATAAAACTTTTCTTGAATACTCCGATTTCGCATGTAAATAATGTCTTTTAAACGTCTAATTAACTCGTCCAGGTGTACCTCCCGCGTGTTGTTTACATTACCGCCGACATCGTTATCAGTTGTTTGCTTAGGAATGCGATCTGGTGACTTCCGATGTCCCAACAACTCCGTATTACCTTTTGGCGCATAGAAATATTCTTTCTTGCTTTTAAGATATTGCATATGCGATTGTCTGGGGAGGAGGCCTTTGCCGATTGGCAAACAGATCTTGGAAAGAACAGATTTTATTATGAATTAGTTAATAAGTTTAGTGTTAAATTTTAAGTTTTTTAGTAAGTTTAAATTACTGTAAAGTGATCTGAATAAAAGGCTATATTATTATTATTATGTCCTTTATTTAATTTCATTCTTATTTCTTACATTTTTAAATATTTTTACAAAATATATACAAAAAAGAAAAACATTTAAAAATATAAAAAATAGTAGCCCACCGGTATCGGGAACAGGGTCCAAGCTACCGGTGGTCAGGACTCCTGAGAGAGGAACCTCCTAACGATACGCGCCGTGTCCAGGAGTACCGCTTTCTGGATCAAGCCCTTGATCCAGCTGCCCAACGAGAGCCTCCTCAGATGTTCGTCGAGGCTCTTGGCTATTATGCCATTGGCCGTAACGACTATCGGTACAATGATTGCTGTATTCTCATCCCACATGTCGACAACCTCGCGAGCCAGATACTTGCTTTTTTTTATCTCTCTCAGCCTTCACGAGGTTCTCGTCATGGGGGACCGCTATATCAACAATCATTGCGCGATGCTCTAGTCGGTCTATCACCACTATATCAGGCTTATTGGCAACAATAGTCCTGTCAGTGATGATAGACCGATCCCAATACAACGTGACATTGCCATTCTCGAGAACTGGGTCGGGCTCATACCTATAGTAAGGCACTTCCGATTCCACAAGATTGTATTTAAGAGCAAGTTGCTGATGGATAATCCTGGCTACAAGGTTGTGTCTATGCAAATAGTGTTCGTTAGCTAGACTAGAACAACCGGAGATAATGTGACGGATGGATCCCCAGGCCGGTGACATGCCCGACAGATGTCAACCGTGCCATCTTTCACAATGTATTTCAGGTAGTTGTTCGCCATCATAACTTCGTCCATAATCGCAAAGACAAAACCTTCGGTTTCCCCAAAAAGGTCACCAAATCGCAACCAGGCCACGGATGCCAAAAAATCTATATCGGGCCCATGTAGGACCCGGTAGAAGCGTCCATGAAGCTCCTTGCTCTGCCATACCTCCATGCGGTCATTAGTATCTAATACTATAGGTTTGCGCCCGTTCTCGTTAGCCAAGGAGAGCGGGGTAAGGCCCTTGTCCACTGCTACCACATCTCGATGCATACCCACGTCAGCGGCCTGGAAGTATTCCCTAAGACTGCATACCTCGCGGTTGTGCAGGGTCTTAGCATTTAAAAAGCCACGACCCCCGCTCTTCCGAGGGATATACAGTCTCATAACGGATGACCGTGTATGATGCATACGATTTGCGGTAAGCAATGTGCGGACTCTCCTATCCAGGGCGTCAAGTTATTATTATTATTATTATATGCGATTGTCTGTTGCTATGACTTACTCGCGGCGATTCCGGTCGACTCCGCGTAAACAACGGTGGGAATAAATTCAAGTTACCACTGCTTCCCGATTCTTGCAAGAATAAACCGCTAAAGGTGTTGTTGGTGTCAATTTTCGGCTTCTCAGTGTCCTTACTCGTTAGAGTATCATTTGGCAACTTCGGTCTTACATACATGTTGCAGGCCATAGGTGCAATTATACTCCGCCATGAGCTCCCTCAAGCGCCTTTCTCGAGCATACACCGGGCAATTTCGGTTCAGCGCCATGTGGTCACCCCGACAGTTCACACATTTAAATGATGTGACTTCACAGTTACTGTGCTCCTCTGTACACTTTGGACATACTATTTTTTTAAAGTACATCTTAATTTGACGTGACCAAGCTTCCAGCAGTTGGAACACTGCGTCACTGGAAAGAAAAAAGGTTCCACCTTGGCACGCAGACAGTCCACATAAACAAAACATGGAAGGTGTGAGCCTCTGAACCCTATCTTAGCTACCTCACTAGGCACCCGGCCTCCTTCTTCTCGTCGTTGTAGCCTTTTCAAGGATACGATTTGCACCTCATTAGGACACCTGATTGCCTGCAGTGCCTCCTCGTCGGATAACTCGAGGTCCACGTCCCGTATAATGCCGTAGGAAATGTTAACGTCCATTGCGCTGTAAACCTTCCACTCTCTGGTTTGGAACTCCTGACAGTCCAACAACTTGCTCACACATTGCTCAGTTGAAGCCTCTGTTTTTAATTTATATGGGTTGATATATTTAATGTGGTTTATATCTATTAAACCCATGCTTTTAAATAATTTTGCTATAGCAAACTGCTTTGGCAACTTTTGTTTGCTCCAAATAAAAACTTCTTTTTAAATAATTTATGTTTCTTTCCTCTGTCTCTCTCCACTTTAGTCCAGCTTCCTTCTTCATCATCTTCTCTCCTTCGTTTTGTTGGGTGACCTATCATATTATCTTCTGCCATAATTTGAGCTTCCCTATTTGGTTCTAAATTAACCTCTTGTATGCCGGCATTCGAGACACAATGAAAAAGCCATTGTGTCTGGCTTAGATCTGCGTTATATACAAGAGGTTAATTTCCATTGTATTTTCTTCTTCCCCTTCCATTAAAATTTGCGACATTGTAACGTTACGTGTAGCTAGAGTAACTACACGTAAGCCACGTAAATTAAAACTAAATAATTATAAACAAAATAATAAAAAACGATGTAGAGAATAGAAAATATAGTAGGGGCCGGCTTCACACGTCGTGGGCAGCAGGTCCGGGGCAGGTGGTCCGGTAACCAGACAGTAGGTCGATAAGGCAGGTAGCTGAACAGACAGGAACTCGTTCAGTCGTGGTATGCTCGTGGTAGGCAGGTGGTCGTGTAGGCAAAAGGCAAGCCGACGGTCATTAGGCGGGATCAGAATCTGTGCGTATTGCTGGCGGGCGCGCTGTGGCCGTGCGCTTCACTATAGAATTGTCTGGTGCAGCTCTTGCATCACGTAACGGACTGGCACATTGATTTTATTTAGCAGTAAAAGTACACTTTGTCCAAATGCTATTTATTTACAGTTTTTCAGTTTTTCTAGAGATATTTTAAACCACATTGACATAATTATTAAATATTAGAGTTTACGAGAGTTTGCAGATTAGAAAAATACTCTTCGTAATCCTAAGTAGGAAAAGTCTTTCCGCGTTCAGACTAGAATCCAAAACTGTCCAGAAATGTCTGGGAAATGCCTTTTATAGTCTCAGCGTTTTTCCAAACAAATTGTTTAGTTTCTAGAATTACATTATTCTTTCTATAATACTTTAAATTGTGAGTTGCCTGTATTTAAAACGGCCTGTATTATACAGTCATAAAAGAATTCTGTGAGCGTGTTAACATTATTTTACAAGCGTAAGATAAGAAACTTCTATCCAGTAAACAATAATAAATGAACAATAATATACATTATTAGAGCTAACATACTAATAAAAATAATTTAAATTACATAAATCAAATTAAACCTTCATAGTCACTATGAAAATTAAGACACAAAATTAAAGAAAAAGTAAATGACAGCTTGACAACCGACGTAATGTCAGACAAAAAGTAAACATTGAAAAATTATAAAATTCAATATTCTATTTCAGCAAAATCGAATTAGATCGATTTAAGGACTGCCAACAAAAATAAATGCCACCAAGGCGCGACATAATATGGAAAAAGGACATTTTATAAAAGATGAGAATGATTGATTGTAAAAGTGTAAGTATGGATACTATATTTCCCCAACGACCCCGAGAAAATTTTTGGTCTAGAACAAAAATTTTGTAAGGTAGTATAACAGCATTCAAAACGTACATACTTCATTCAAACACACCGACATCAAACGAAGATAGGTCTGGTAGGATTCACATTCAATGATCACTACTCAACCTGTTATTTAATAACTTTAAGGCTTATTTTCGGAGTTGTAATCCGCTCTCATCTAAAACCCATTGATGATATGAAATATAAAGATTTTTAACATAGGCTTATTTTTAACGAAGTTGTTATCCGCTTCTAGTCAACTTTAGTTGATATATTAGAACACCGAAGTCAGTAAACTCCGAGTTACGTCAGGGCAGCTCCTGCCAAGGTAGGTAGTAGTAAGCTCCGAGTTAACGTAAGGGCAATAGCCTACTATAAATACCTACTAACTTGTAGAGTTAGTTGATACGAAGGTTTTAGATAACTTGTACATAAAAGCACTTCATAGAGTTATCTGATAAAAACAGAAATAA
The DNA here is from genome assembly GCA_948252205.1 of Orthosia incerta. Classification (NCBI taxonomy): domain Eukaryota; kingdom Metazoa; phylum Arthropoda; class Insecta; order Lepidoptera; family Noctuidae; genus Orthosia; species Orthosia incerta. Next base: position 26,573,091 of record OX411745.1, on the reverse strand, counting down.
GGAAAGATTAAAAATAATCCTATAATGGTTTAAGAACTGATGAATTTTTTTTTTTTTTTTTTTTTTAATACTTTATTAGTAAGAACAAAATTCTTAATAATTAATTACGATCTAGCCTAAAAGACTAATAAGCAATTTAACTCTAACTTAATATGTAACGTGATGTTAAAACTAAGAATAGTGTCCATTTGCACTTTTACACAAGTCCGCAGCACTTTCTTAGAGTCTGATATAATTTAAAAAAACACTATGTTCATGTGTTATATGTATAGCACAGCATTGTCACTATTAATTATTCACTTTACACTACACTAATTCAAACGGTTTAGTTCTTTTTAGTCTACGCACTAAGTCTGTATTGTCTAGCAGCTGGATAGCCTCAACATTCACGTGTCGATGAAGTCTGTGTTCGTGGGCTTCAGCAAATTTTTGGATGATGGTGGTGACGAATTCCGTTTTAAGGTCACGGTGAAGATCGTCATTCCTTATGTACCAGGGTGCATTTACAGCATCCCTGAGCACTTTATTTTGGAATTGTTGGATTAGTTTGACGTTGCTTTGTTTAGTACAGCCCCAAAGTTGGATACCATACGTCCAAATTGGCATCAGTAAATGCTTATATATGGTTATTTTATTATGTATTGATAGACAGGATTTCCTTCCGAGTAACCAATACATACTTTTATAACGTATGTCGAGTTCCTGTCTTTTCTTTTTGACATGAGCTTTCCAACGCAACTTGGCGTCGAGAGTTATGCCAAGGTATTTAGCTGTATTAGCATAAGGCACTTGCATGCCATTTATGTAGATTGGGTGATAGTCCAAGTGTTTGTTTGTGAAGTCAATGTGAATTGATTTTGACTCATTCAGTTTGATCCTCCATTTTTGTGTCCAATCATAAACTTTATTCACAGCTAGTTGAACTTTTTCTACTGCTTCTCTGTGGCTTGATCCAGTAGCCATAATTGCAGTATCATCTGCAAAGGTCGCAATGGTGTTATTTTCCAGTTCTGGGATGTCGCATGTGTATAACAAGTACAAAATTGGGCCTAGCACACTTCCTTGAGGTACCCCAGCTTTAATAGCTTTTAGCTCTGAATATGCGTCTTCTTGCCGTATTCTAAACATTCTATTAGTTATATACGACTCTAGAATATCTGCAAATTCTGGTAGCATGCGTCTGAGCTTGAATATTAGACCCTTATGCCAAATTTTGTCAAAAGCTTGCGCGACATCTAAAAACACGGTGGCGCAGACTTCCTTATTTTCAAGTGTTTTTTCAATAATGTTTGTTATTCTATGGACCTGGTCTATTGTTGAGTGTTTTTCCCTGAAGCCAAATTGATGATTTGGAATAAGGTCTTTATTTTCTATTATTGGTTTTAACCGTTTCAATAACAGTTTTTCGAAAAGCTTTGATAACATGGGCAACAGAGAAATAGGTCTATATGATGATGCTTCATGGGGTGGTTTCCCTGGCTTCGCAATCATAATGACTTCAGCGACCTTCCATGGCTCAGGTACATATTTTAGGATAAATGCAGCATTGATAAGCTTGGTCAGCTTTACTATGGCTTTGCGTGGGAGATGTTTAAGAGTTTCCCCTGTAATGAGGTCGTAACCCGGAGACTTTTTCGAGCTAATGTTATTTTGAATTTCTCTCATTACTTCTTTAGGAGTCACAAGCTTAATTCTTTGGTTTTGTGACAATCTTTCACTCTCAAGTATTTCTATCGAGCTTTCATTGGGTTGAAAAGTTTCTTCTAAGTGTTGAGCAAACCTTAATGCTTTTTGGTCATTGCTTATGGCCCATTTTCCGTCGCTATCTCTGATGGGTGGTATTTGTTTAATTGGTTTTTTCAGGTTTCTTGTAGCTTTCCAAAGGGAGTAATCCGTTGATTTGTCATTGGTTAGCTGCAAGAGTTTAGTATTCAGAGATTCCTCCTCAAACTGTAGAATTTTCCTCTTTAATCGTTTAGTTAGGTTATTTAGTGTTGTTTTATCTCGCGGGCACCTTGTTTGCTGCCACAGCTTCCTTTGTTTCCTTTTCTCAGATAGTAAATCTACAATTGCCTTAGGATAGTTAAATCCCTTATATTTACGTTTTAATTGCGGTGTGTTGTTCCACGCACATTGTTGGATATTAACAATATATTTGTTTACTTCTAAGTCAAGATGATCTTGCTTTTTTATCGGCGTTTTAAGGTCGATAATATTATCTAGATCAAGGGCAAAACTTTCCCAATCTGTAAACTTATTAACCAGGGTTAAGTGGCTTTCTTTAAGTAGGATTTTTTGACTAAGCATTAATATAATCGAGGAGTGGTCCGAGTTCATATGAAAACCTTCCTCCAAACGGATGTAGTTGGCGGATATATTTTTGCATATGAAAAAATCTATAAGATCCGGTATTTTCTGGTGGTCAGCGGGCCAGTACGTTGGTTTACCCGTGCTCATAACTTCTGAATTTATTTCTTTAACTGCACTTAAGAGCTGCCTTCCCTTAGTTGTAGTAAGTCTTGAACCCCAATGCGTGTTTTTAGCATTAAAATCGCCGCCTAGGATAAATCTCTGGCCTAATAGTTCAAAGAGATGTAAATATCGTTCTTTTCTTATCATATGCCGTGGAGGACAGTATATGGCTGCAATAGACACGTGACAATATTTGGTTTTAACAGATACTGCCACAGCTTGAACGTCTTGTTCTTCATATTTACACTGCAAGTAGTGACTAATGTTGTCTTTGATTATAACCGCGCTACCTCCTCTGGCAGAGTTGTCAGGGTGGAGCGAATTATATACCATGTATCCTCTAAATTTGACAAAAGATTGTTTAGTAAAGTGCGTTTCGGAGACCAAACACACGTCTATATTTTCTGTGTCTAGGACCACCTGCAACTCATTTTGATGTTTGAGGAGTCCATTGGAGTTCCACGCCATTACTTTAAGAGTGTTATTCATTTTGGATGATTTAAAACAGCTGTTTTAGCGCTGGATTCTAGCTTCTCTAATCTCTTGTCAAATGAGGTAATATACTTTAAGATCTGATTAATCTTATCATCTAGATTCAAAGGCTGTGACCTTTGTTTTGTAGCTTCCGCGTAGGAAACAGTGTTTGTTACTTGCATGGGTTTTGCAATTGACGGAACACTTGCTTTCTGTGCCTGTTTATCACGATTTTGTGGGGGAAGAGACTGCTGGGTAGTTGGTACCACAAGTTTCTTTTTAATATTTTTATTTTTCAGAATTTGTATCTGTTTAGCTACTTCACACCCTCTATAGTTGGCAGGGTGAGGAAGACCACAGTGAACACATTTTGGCTTCTCTTGCGGAGATTTGGTACAGTTGGCTGTAAGATGCTTACCAGTACATTTTACACACCTTGGCTCTTTTCTGCAATATTTATGAGTATGCCCATATGCCTGGCATCTCTTGCATTGGGGAATGAGTTTAGGATTTTTGAGTGGGTGTATTTCAATTTTACACCCTAAAATGTACTTTATGCCATAGATTTTGTTGACATCTTCGTCATTATTGAATGATAGAACGAACATATTGAGTGGTTCTTTACTCTTCCAGCTCAATTTGTTGTCTACGTTTTCTATTTTCAGTCCTTGTGATGTTAGATCGTCTTTGATACGATCAGGTTGGCAAGAGGAATGTAATTTCTTCACAACAACTCTAATTGGTCTAGCCTGCTTATTTTCGTACGAATGCCAATGGTATTCTTTTTCTGTCAAAAGCCTGGAAATTACTCTATAAGAGTCTTCTGTTTTGGCGTTCACCTTCACACAATCCCCATTCATCATTTTAGCGGTAAATGATTCGGCTGGTATGGTTTCGATTAGCGAGTCGTAGAATGATTGGTAGTTCTTAACTCCGTCTATTATGATTGGCGGTGGTGGGGGCACTTTTTTGACGGAAGTCTTTTTCGCATTTTTTTGTTTTTCTTCTTGTTGGGCACTTGATCCGGGTTGTTGTTTTGGAGAAAGGGAGGTGTTAAGCTTCCTCTTCTTCCTGCTCTTGGCCCTTATCCACTCAGTCTCTTTAGCGAGTTCATCCTCGTCTGTGCAATATTCAACGTCACTTTTAGTACGCTGGGAAAATATTGTTGTCTCGCTTGCCTGTTTTTTTAAGGGTTCTTCAGTTTCTTTTTTTCCTTCAAGCAATTTAATTCTCCTCGAAGGGCTTGTACTTGGTCCTGTAAGCTATTAATGTGATCATTCAGTTTACGTACCATAAGTTGCAGGTTTTCTCTATCCGTTTTCTCCTGGATGTAACAGTCATACAACCGCTTTTCCAGGTCAGTTTTTATCTTAAATGACTGTGCAGCCATTATTTAGTTGTTAGGGCGAGTTAAACACCTAAGCAATAAATTATTGTAAGCACTTCATGATTTCCGCACTTGTAACTAGGTCATGGCAATGACCCCGATAGATCGACGTATGTACACCGCGGTGACGCGACGGTGTTGTGCTGCGTCTGCAGAAAACTCTTAACTAGAGCACGCGCGCGCGATCGTACGTCCGTTCACTATTGTAATTAAACAACAACTGTGAACTGATGAATAAAATAGAAAATAAATAGAGTTTAAATGAACCGAAAAGAACTCTATCATAGAAGAGGGAAAGAAGAAAGAGATGATTCATGAGCATATAATATAAAAAAAAATTACAGGATTATCTACATTATATTTTAAAATCTTTAATATGCCATTTGGCTTGGTTGCCATTAGGATCCTCAAGTATGTAAACTAACGGGGATAGTTTCTGAAACACAGTGGACCTCACATATTTTGGCGCTAGTTTTGCGCTGAAATAAGTCCCAGCCTGACTATGTACATAGTTTCTTCGCCAGACTGTATCACCTACGTTATATTCTTTAAAGGAACGACTATCGTTATAACGAGAAGAGTTACGAGCATGAGCAATATGAAGGGCTATCTGAACTTTATCGAAAATTGCAGATAATAAACCTATGTTAGTAGCATAGATGTCCCTAGGTAGAAAAACGATTTCGTCGAGATTATTAGTTGGCGTATAAAGTGAGCCAGTAGAAACTGTCTCTCGTCCAAAGAGTAAAAAGTTAGGTGAGAAACCAGTAGTAATGCCACTACTGGTTTCTCACCTAACTTTTTACTCTTTGTTACAGTTGTGCTGTTCATAACGTATTGGACTTTAGGAAGATGGATGTCCCAAGATCTATGGTCATCACCAACCAAAGATGACAAAGCTGATTATGGTACGATTGTATCTTTCAGTGGGATTTACTTGAGGGCAATAATGAGGAGAGAAAAATATGTGCGGTATATTATATCTGCCCAGAAAGTTGCGGAATTCATGGGATTGGAAATGAGATCCATTATCCATAATAATAGTTTGAGGTACTCCATGAACCAGAAAAACAAAATTTTCTAAATTAGAGATGATGTTAGCACTAGTAGCCCGTTTTAGTGGAAAGATCAGGGAATATTTAGTAAAACAACAGTTAACTACCAAGATAAATTGATTTCTACGTCTAGTTATAGGTAGAGGACCCATTAGTTCTAACGAAATTTTTTGAAAAGGCCTGAAACAAATTTTTGGTTTACCCATAAGACCAAAGGGAGAGTGATTTGCGTGTTTGTAGGTTAAGCAAGTATCACAGACAAATTATTTTAGCGATATCTTTAAACATAGCTGGCCAGTAATATAGGAGTGATAATTTTTTATAAGTTTTAAAGATTCCTAGATGAGGCTGATCTGGGGACCCATGGTTATCTTCGACAAGGGTTTCCCGGAGATCAGGATGAGGAACTTCTTTCCACGTGAAATCTTTAGTTAACGCATAGGGAGATTGAGTATAGCGGAATAATTTATTTTCGCGAATAGTGTAATTGGGATATTGATCAGGATTGTTACGACATTCCAAAAGTATTTTGTTATAATGTTCCAATGTTGGAGATACGGTTTGAGGATTAAGTAAGATAGGATTAACGCCAATTGGACATGATGTACGGGAGAGTAAATCAGGAACTAAGTTGTCTTTACCTCTTTTGTGTTTCAGAATAAAATTAAAAGATGACAACCTAAGAGCCCACCGCGCGAGTCTACCAGATGGATTAGACAATTTTAAAAACCATTTAAGTGCTGCGTGATCTGTGTAAACAGTGAATTGTTTACACTTATTGATATAACAACGCCAATGTTCTAAAGCTGAAATTACCGCAAGAGTTTCTCTTTCTGTAGTTGAGTAATTTCGTTCGTTTTTATTAAGAGATTTGCTCATATAAGCTATAACTACTTCCTTGTCGTCTTTTATTTGTGTTAACATACCACCGATGCCGAAGTTAGAAGCATTGCAATGCACAGAGAAAGGGAGATCGTAGTCGGGACAAGTTAGTATAGGAGTAGTTACAAGAGCTTCTTTTAATTTATTAAAAGCCAGAGTAGCATCTTCATCCCAAAAGAATCTAAGAGCATTTTTACCGGAGGAAGTTAATTTATTAAGTGGAGTTGCAACTGTGCTGAAGTTAGGAATAAAACGGCGAAACCAACTACAAGTTCCAATAAATTTCCTCACTTCTTTACGAGTAGTTGGAGTAGGAAATTCGAGTATTGCTTTAATTTTAGTCGGATCTGAGCGTAAACCGTTGCTATCTACAATATATCCTAAGTGTTTAAGTTCATTTTTAAAGAATTGGCTTTTATCGAAGTTAATGGTCAATTTAGCAAACGTTAATTTCTCAAGAACTTTAACTAGATAAGAGATATGCTCTTCAAATGATTCAGAGATAATTATTATATCATCAAGGTAACAAAAGACCTTATTGTCAAATTCAGGAGTGAAAACCATGTCCATAAGTCTTTGCTGGGTAGCTGGAGCATTAGTTAAACAAAAGGGCATGATAACAAAGCGATACATGCCTCGACCAGGGACATAAAAAGCTGTTTTATCTTTATCCGCTTCATCTTTTAAAGGGATCTCCCAAAATGCTTTAGCAATATCGATGCTTGAAAGAAATTTAGCGTTTTTAAGATTATCTAAAATTTCGTTAACAAATGGAAGGCTGTATGCGTCCCTACGAGTAACTGAATTTAGTTTACGACTATCAACACAGAATCACCATTCGCCATTCTTTTTAGGTGTAATGATAACCGGAGAAAGCCAAGGACTTTCGCATTTTTCAATAACGCCCCATTCTAACATTTTATCGACTTCTACAATAAGAGCTTTTTATTTTTCGGGAGAAAGACGATAACATCGTTGTTCAATTGGAGGAGTATCATTAGTATCGATGTGATGACTAATAAGATGAGTGCGACCCAGTTTTCCTGTACTTTCAAAGGATATAGCTTTAAATCGTTTAATCATGTCATCAGCAATAGTTTTTTGCTCTAAAGAGAGGTGATTATAAGGAAGTACTTGTTTAGTAGTTTCAGTAACCACTGAACATTTAGTGTTTGGCTTAAAAGCCGAAGAAAGTATGTGTGGAACAAGGTTAAACTTTTTCCAAAAATCGACTCCCAAAATAATTGAAGGAGAAATATTTGGAAATACGAAGGCTTGGATTAGATGAGTTTGATTATTGTATCTAATCGGAATGTCAATTGAGCCAAGAGATTTACTTTTATGGTTCCTGGCAGTAGTAATCGTCATAGAAGAAGACTTGGATAACGTGAAGCCTAATTTTAAAATTTCTAGATGAGAGTTATTACCAAGTATTGTAATAGAACTACCGCTATCTAGTAAACCGGAAAATGTTCTGCTATTGATTGAAATATCAATAAAAGGCCGATTAAAATCTCTTTCATTATCATATAGTGAAGTTATCTTGTAACAATGAAAAAAATTTTTTAAAGTTTGTAACCAATCATGCCAGTCTGATTGATTAAAGTTTTTATTAACCAAGTCGTTGTTTAGTTTTTTGAGTTGTTAGTCTTATTACAGTTAGGGCAATCAGTATATTTGACATCTTTTAGACCACAACCAAAACAAATGATTAATGTACAAGGTTGCGAGCAATTAGTTAATGTATGACCATTAGTGCGACAGCGTACACAAAAAGCATTATTATTATGTTTATTAATTGTATTAACTTGAGGTTTATTGTTAAAACGATTAAAATTTGTTCTAGGAGGGAACGCGTTAGAGGTTGAGGGTTTTGGTGTTAAATTAGATGATTTATAGTTAAATTCAACAGCTAAAGGATTATTTGTAGTTTGAGGTTCGCTGAAACGTTTTTCTTTGTCCAAAAATTCTTCATATTTTTGACAACATGAAATAAGGTCAAGTATTGAATTGATATTATTATTCGCGATATAAGGTGAATAGCATGGTCGGATGTTATGAATAATAATTTGTAGTTTTTTAGTTTCCGATAATTTTTCTGATAATCTGGCAAACATGCCAGTCAGTATGGAAATAAAAATAACTATAGGTTCATCCTTGCCTTGAGTTCGACCATTAATGGCCTGTAGTAATTTATGGTCATGGTCAAAACCGCCAAAGTCTAAAATCAAGGCTTCGCAAAGTTCATCCCATGATAACAAAGAATCACGTTTGAAACGGTACCAATGTAAAGCGTTATCGGTAAGTAATTCGAACGCATGATCTAATAATTTGTTTGAAGAAATATTCCTAGAGATACTAAATTCCTGAATTTTCTGGATAAATGACCGTGGGCAAGAATTCCCGTTGTATTTTATTCTTTTTAATTCGTTAAGAGAATTGTTGGGAATTGAGTTATGAGATTGAGACTGAATGTCGGGAGGCACAGTATGGAACATTGTCTCATTGGGACTATTAGGAGTTGAAGAGGGATGGTTGAGTATTAAAGGTTGAGGGTTGATATCGTTGGAAGTAATAGTTAAAAAGTTAAATTTTGATTCTAAGTTGAGAAATCTCTCTTTAGTTTGAGATAAACGATTTACCTCTGAGGAATCCCAATCTATATCAATCCTCTCAAGTCGATAAAATAGATGATTAATAAAAGTTTTAATTTTTTTGTAGAGTCTAAGGTTGCCCTGTTCTAACAATAGAATTTTTGATTCGATGTAATTTAAGGTAGTGGTAAGTTCATCTAAATCAGTCTTAACTTCTGATACCGAGTCAACAATTTCTTCAGAGGGAACACGAGGTGTGAGTTGAAGAATTTGTTTTTTAAGTTGTATTACAGTATCTTTTGGTTCTTCTAATCTTATTTTAATTTCGTATTCTAGCTCAGCTTTAATTAGAAGTTCAAAGAAAATAATTCTATCCATGATTAAAAATTAAAGTTTAAAAAGATCAAATTGTGTTAAAGAGAGGAAAATAAGGGTTAATGAGTGTTAACGATGACTCAAGAGAGTCGAGAGTATTCAAGAAGACTCTTGAGTTCAAGAAAACTCAAGTGCTTGAAAGGATTCAAGTGAGGACTCAGAGTATGATAGGACTCAAAGGACTCAAGTGAGGACTCAAGAGTTTAAGAGCGTAAGGGAGACAAAGAGTAGGAGATAAGTTCTGAAGGAGGATTCTAAAGTAGCCTAATATCAGTGTCTATTATGACGTGCAACGTATGTTGCATGTGTGTGTGTAGGTAGGTGTTATGTAGGTGTAAATATTTGTACAAACGACCACAGGATATTGTCCTGCAGTTGTCGTAGAGTAACCAATCTCCAACCTTGGCAATGCCCAGAAGTGGGTTAACACATCCAAGAGGCCGAAAGGGTGGCAATTACCAGAGGTAAAAGGAATGTGTGTGTGTGGTGTGTGTGTGTAGGTTAGTGTAGTAGTATATAGATATTACGTAGGTATATATATATTTATAAACGACCACAGGATATTGTCCTGCAGCTGTCGTAAAGTAACCAATCTCCAACCTTGGCAATGCCCACAAGTGGGTTAACACAACCAAGAGGCCGAAAGGGTGCCAATAACCAGACGTAAAAGGAATGTGTGTGTATGTGTGTGTAGGAGAGTAGGTAGTGTGGTTGATGGGGTGAGTGAAAATTGGGCACACAAACAATGTTGTTGCGCTTAATTTTTTTAAAGTTGGGCGCCAAACTGTAACGTTACGTGTAGCTAGAGTAACTACACGTAAGCCACGTAAATTAAAACTAAATAATTATAAACAAAAAAATAAAAAAGATGTAGAGAATAGAAAATATAGTAGGGGCCGGCTTCACACGTCGTGGGCAGCAGTTCGGGGGCAGGTGGTCCGGTAACCGGGCAGTAGGTCGATAAGGCAGGTAGCTGAACAGACAGGAACTCGTTCAGTCGTGGTATGCTCGTGGTCGTGGTAGGCAGGTGGTCGTGTAGGCAAAAGGCAAGCCGACGGTCACTAGGCGGGATCAGAATCTGTGCGTATTGCTGGCGGGCGCGCTGTGGCCGTGCGCTTCACTATAGAATTGTCTGGTGCAGCTCTTGCATCACGTAACGGACTGGCACATTGATTTTATTTAGCAGTAAAAGTACACTTTGTCCAAATGCTATTTATTTACAGTTTTTCAGTTTTTCTAGAGATATTTTAAACCACATTGACATAATTATTAAATATTAGAGTTTAAGAGAGTTTGCAGATTAGAAAAATACTCTTCGTAATCCTAAGTAGGAAAAGTCTTTCCGCGTTCAGTCTAGAATCCAAAACTGTCCAGAAATGTCTGGGAAATGCCTTTTATAGTCTCAGCGTTTTTCCAAACAAATTGTTTAGATTCTAGAATTACATTATTCTTTCTATAATACTTTAAATTGTGAGTTGCCTGTATTTAAAACGGCCTGTATTATTCAGTCATAAAAGAATTCTGTGAGCGTGTTAACATTATTTTACAAGCGTAAGATAAGAAACTTCTATCCAGTAAACAATAATAAATGAACAATAATATACATTATTAGAGCTAACATACTAATAAAAATAATTTAAATTACATAAATCAAATTAAACCTTCATAGTCACTATGAAAATTAAGACACAAAATTAAAGAAAAAGTAAATGACAGCTTGACAACCGACGTAATGTCAGACAAAAAGTAAACATTGAAAAATTATAAAATTCAATATTCTATTTCAGCAAAATCGAATTAGATCGATTTAAGGACTGCCAACAAAAATAAATGCCACCAAGGCGCGACATAATATGGAAAAAGGACATTTTATAAAAGATGAGAATGATTGATTGTAAAAGTGTAAGTATGGATACTATAACATCCATCCATCTTCACGCTCACTGCCACTGTCATCTGTGGCCATTAGTTATTAGGACGCGCTCATCACATTGATGTGCGCGTCAATATAAATATTTGTTAGTTCTAAGAGCCTGTCCAGAAAGCGCGATTTACGCGCGAGTCGAGAGTCCCGCTCATTGCAAGCGTTTTACGCGCGTGTGAGGAAACGCGCGTAGGCATCTGGACGGGATATATGTAGCTCTAGTATCTCGGGTACGCGCGAGTGCCAACGCGCGAGTCCGCTCGCGCGTAAAACGCGTCATCTGGACAGGCTCTTACGGAACCGATAAGACGCGCGCGAGCGGTTAGCACGAGTGCCGTGATACAACTGGGTAGTGGTGGTACCTATCGATTAATATAAAAGCGTGCGCTCGAGCGAGTATCGTCCTTTTGCTCCTGAGTCGTCGCACGGTAAGGTTGTCGGTACCTTCGCTACTTTGCTGTAAGTTCGTTCCATATTGTGCTATTTGGGTTTTTGTGTTTTTAGATCATAATAATGTTATGCATTTATGGAGAAATAAATATTTATTATTATTATTGTGTTATTGGTTCTCGTTTTGAATATTAACGGTTGTTTGTGATTGCTCGAATTTTAATGATTAGTTGACAATTGTGAAAATTAAGTATATTCTGAAATAAATTCGTTTTAGTTTGTTCCAATTGTTTTTTTTTTATTTGTTTTTCCATCCTAGTCGCTAAAATCTGAAGTTGGATTCAGCCTATTTGCTCATAATTATTAGCCTTGTTACCTACATAAACAGCCGTTGATTTCAAATAAAAATGCCACTTGAAGAGCTAGTTAGAACGCCGCTTCGCTCTGAAGGTAGGCGTAGCCGTCGCAGTGAATCGCGAGACCATAAGCATGGTTCACGATCACCTCACGGTAGGACTCGTTCGCGCCGTGATAAAACTCATTCACGGTCACGCCATAGTAGAAATCGTTCACATTTGCGTCGTGACAGGAGTCACTCGCGTTCACGTAATGGTGACAATCATATTTAGCGAGAAAGGTCTAGGTCACGTACACATCATCGTTGTGGTAGATCTCGATCCTCATGTGTTTGTGAAAAATGTGTTGGGCACTATAATGTCGCGATTGACTGCTATTGAGACAAGCACCGCTAGTGGTTCGCGTGTTACGCCGTCAATTCGTGACAGCACACCCCCTTTAGATAAAAATAATGTTCTACGACCCTAGCGCTTGTTGTTGCGTTGGGGGTATTAACAAAAAATAAATCTAACTACTACGTGTCAAATTTTGATCCCGCTAAAAACAATTTTGAGGTGTGGTGTGGTGTTAACGAAGTGGACAGGGCTAGGTATGTGAACCATTGGGACGATCTTGAGTGTTTCACGCGTGTGGCTCGTTGTTTGAAAGGTGATGCAAAAACCTGGTTAAACGAGTGGGCTACAAATAATCGTTCGTGGACCAATTTCGTTAAGGAATCTAAGTCGTTGTATCCGCAAAAGATTAATTATACCTGTACGAGCAAACCCGTACATTTCAATAGTATCATTTTTATGCTGACATCGACGCGCAGCGAATGACTAAAAATCGCACACAGTACAGTAAAAAGGTAGTAGTTGCATAGCATCGTTGTTGGGTTGACTCATTCGCCGCGGGTCGATCATATATCAGTTTTCGGGTGTTTTAAATGAATACATCATTTGCAATTAAATCAAGTTTATCATTTAAATGTACCTTACCCGTACATTTTTGGTCCTTCGAGCCGGATGTCGCGTGTGTACATTACAGTGTAGCAACCAAATGCTGTAAAGTGTTTCACTAGTGACGTCAAACGAACTAGCAGTGAGAGTGTTTGTACTGCCAGCAATAGTGCAGAACATAGCAGCATTAACAGCAATCAGCAGGGATCCGCATTTCGTGAGCGACAAAGCTCCCGCTTGGACAATCAAGTAAGATCGTTTCATTTACTATCATTTCCATCAACAACATGTCTTCAATGGAGGACGTTCTCGCCCAAAAACAGCAGTTACTCAATCAGATAGAGCAAGTTTACACCAACTTCAAAAAGGATGGCTCCGATCGCAAAACCTCGGACTACATACGCCGTAGGTTAGAAAATTTGGATGCATGCTGGCAAGAGTATCAGTCGAATCATATAAGATTGTGTAGCATCGAATATGCCAGATCGCATACTTACTTTACTTCGAAGCAATTTGACACTGTGAAGGAGAGATATGAGAAAATCAGAGCAGTTATTCAGAATTATCCGCCAACAGAGGAAAGACCTTCAACACCGCTTCTAAAGCCTGCTACTCCTCTAGCTACCTCAAGCACCATACAACATTCTTCAGGTCAATCTTTAAAGTCTCAGGGATCAAACAGCAAGACCGATGAGATGATGAGGAAACAGATGACCAACTTCAAGGCTTTTGAACATACTGTTTCAAGTATCGACATGGATACTGTAGCGGAGAAATGGGAATTCGATCACCTGTTAAGCACGGTAAGGACTCGCTGGGCGAAGATTGACACTCAGCACTGGGACTTAGACAGTGGGCTGGGAGACCGAAATCAAGAGTATCATCGTATGTACCTCAAATACGAAAACACATACAACGCTGCTATCAAAGCAATCAATAAGAAGATGTCGTCCATTTCACATAGAGAGCATACTACGCCAAAAATAGAAATACCTACATTCAGCGGTAATTACCATCAATGGACATCTTTTAAGGATCTCTTCACAGAAGCAGTTCATAGCAACCCATCATTATCTGGAGTTCAGAAGATGCAGTTCCTCAAATCGAAAGTAAAAGGTGAAGCAGAGCGTCTCATACAGCATCTCCCGATCAGCTCAGACAACTACATCATAAGTTGGGACATTTTGAGCCATCGTTATGACAACAAAAGGATGATATTTACATCGCATATTAATATTTTATTAAATATGCCAATTTCACAGCAAGCATCAATTAATCATATCAAACGAATCCATGATACTGCACTTGAGACGATGAACGCCATACAGACTCTCGGCGTAGACGTGACGTCATGGGATCCGTTGATCGTGCACATCCTGTGTCAGAAATTGGATTCAGACACATTCAGCGAATACAACGCAGCTATCAAACAACCTCGCGAATTACTCGAGTTGAAAGAATTTAGAAAACAGGAGATAAATATTCAAAAACCCTTTTCTTCAAATACAAATAAACCATCAGAATCAAAACATTATCTTTTCAAGCAGTCATATTCAAGCAACAAGGCTATTTCGCAATCACTAACTTGCAGGAAATTGCAAAACAATCGGCAAAACTGTCCAGTCTATATATATAGATATTTTTTTGCAAGCAATTTGCTGACTTTTCCCCGATGAAGAGAAAACAATGTGTTGCTAACTTGAATTATTGCCAAAACTGCTTATATGATCATAAAGAAAAATATAGCTTATCAAAAAAGCGTTGCCTCGAATGCAACGAATTTCACAACACATTGCTTCATGAATCGTATTCAAAGGAATTGTCAAAACAAGGAGGTAATACGACGCCTTCTACACAGCAAAACAGCATCCGTTATAATCAAGAACGTGCAAAATAAGGTAACATGCACGTAACACAACAAAATAGTAATGTGATGCAAGAAACTTTGCTTTCAACTGCACTGCTAAAGGTTCAGAAAGCAGATGGCACATATCTGATCCTGCGGGCTCTTATTGATCAGGGCTCACAAATGTCTCTCATCATAGAGAACGCTGCTCAGCAATTAGGATTGAAGCGATCCAGGTGTGATGGCATAATCTCAGGTATAGGGCAAAAAGAAAACAGTTGCAAAGGAATTATGAACCTGAACTGTATGTCAAACTCAAGAATCAGACTATATCAATTCAACATCATGAATAACCTAACAAAACATTTACCTTCATACTCATTCCCGAAAATAGTATGCACATTTCTGGATAATTTAGAATTAGCAGATCCTGAGTTCAACATCAGCCGACCTATAGACATTTTATTGGGTGCGGACGTATATTTGAATATTCTTTTAACGGGCATTTGCAAATTAAGCGAATCACTTCCGCTTGTTCAAGAAACTTATCTGGGTTGGATATTATGTGGAAATATCAAAACTAAACTAATATGCAACGTCGTGCAATTTGATTTGGATAGATTAGAGCAATTCTGGGAGATGGAAGATGTTACAGAAGAAAAATCACTATCATCAGAAGATCAAGAGTGCATTCAGTACTACAAAGCAACAACAAATCGGTTGGAAGACGGAAAATACCAAGTGAGACTTCCACTTATACCACAATTTGAGGAAAAATTGGGGCAGTCCAAAAATAAGGCTGTTGCTCATTTCATTCATTTAGAAAAGAAATTGCATAAAAACAATTCTTTGTTCAACTCATATAAGTCATTCATTACCGATTACAAAAACTTAGGTCACATGAAACCTTCACCTCGCAATCAGACACTGGAATGTTTCCTACCGCATCATTGCGTATTGCGCGAAGAAAGTGCAACGACTGCATTGAGAGTTGTTTACAATGCTTCCGCAAAAACATCTACAAATAAAAGTTTAAATGATCTCATGTACACGGGGCCCAATTTACAGCAAGACCTTCAGTCTCTTATCATTAAATGGAGACAATATCAGTACGCATTCACGGCTGATATAGAAAAAATGTTTAGGCAGATTTGGGTACACCCAGAAGATCAACCTTTACAAAAAATTGTGTGGAGAGATAACCCGTCACAAAAAATAGTAGAATATCAATTGACAACCGTGACGTACGGCACAAAAGCTGCTCCATTTCTTGCAATGATGACATTGAGACAATTAGCGGTTGATGAACGGGATAAATTCCCAGAAGCCGCCAAGGTCATCAAAGAATCTTTCTACATGGACGATCTGGTTCATGGAGCCTGCTCTCTATCCACAGCACAACAGTTACAGCAAGATTTGATGAATCTGCAGAAATTAGGAGGCTTCAACTTGCGAAAGTGGACATCAAACGACAATCGTCTGCTGCAACTAGAAAATCATGACTATTATAAACAAGAAAGCAAGAGTTTTAATCAAGCAGGATTAACTAAGACATTAGGACTTCGTTGGAAACCTACACACGATAACTTCACATTTATATCAAAAATGTAACCTTCAAGCACTAATATCACTAAAAGATTCATACTATCAGACATGTCTAAAATATTTGACCCATTAGGATGGATCGTGCCAGTAACAACAAAATTGAAGATTTTATTTCAAGAAACATGGTTATCCAATCTTCAGTGGGATGAACAAGTACCAGATAAAATCAGCAAGGAATGGATCAAAAATAAGGAAGAATTAGAAAGTATCAATCAATTCAACATACCAAGATGGTACGGTACGGAAACAGCGGGTAGTGAAGAGTTACACGGCTTCTGTGACGCATCAACAAAAGCATATGCATGCGTCATTTACTGCAGAGTAAAAAATAAAAATCAATCAACAATATTAGTAGCAGCTAAATCAAAATTAGTTCCTACGAAAAAACCAATATCACTACCTCGATTGGAACTATGTGGAGCACTGTTGCTGGCCAAACTCATGACCAAAGTCAAGCAGTGTCTAGCAGGTCATGACCTACGTATATTTGGTTGGAGTGACTCTACTGCCGTACTGGGATGGCTTCAAGGAAATCCAAGTCGATGGAAAACGTTCGTAGCAAATAGAACAATACAAATAACAGATAGCATTAAGCCACAATCTTGGCGATATGTAAAATCAAGCGAAAATCCCGCTGACTGTGGAAGCAGAGGACTCACAGTAACTCAATTGAAAGATTATCGTTTGTGGTGGCAAGGGCCAAAATGGTTACAATCCTTTGAAGCAACGAAAGAAAATCAAGCAATCTATTCAACAAACGAGGAAATAAAGAAGCAAGAAGACGTTCATATTGTTACAAAGCATGAATCAAACATCATTACAGACCTGTTAAGCAAACATCAATCAATCAACAAAATTTCCCGTATTTTAGCATTAGTGATGAATATTACGACGTACAAAAGAAAGGCAATAAAGCATTATCTATCATTATTAGAAGTCAGTCAAGCTAAGCAAAAAGTTATCAAACAAGTACAGCAAGAAGAGTTCGCGAATGAAATAAGAGATTTAAAGCAAGAGGGAAAGCTAAATTACAAAAGCAAACTGTTAAAATTAAACCCTTATCTGGATCAAAATGATATCTTAAGAGTCGGAGGGAGACTACAAAAGGCACATATCAGCCATGACATGCAGCACCCTATTATTCTGCCGCACAGTGGACGTCTGACAGAATTAATAATAGAGGACGCATATTTAACCATGTTACATGCCGGCGCCCGACTGACATTGGGTTTTATCAGACAAAAATATTGGATTCTAGGAGGGAACGTCGCTACAAAGAGGCAGCTTCGTCGGTGCGTAACATGTAAAAAACAAAATCCACACTACCAACAGCAAATTATGGGGCACTTGCCGGAGGCCAGAAGTAATCCATCTCGTCCCTTTACACACACAGGCGTAGATTTTACCGGTCATATATACGTCAAAGCAAGCAAAGGACGAGGTATCAAGAGCACAAAGGGATATGTGGCTGTCTTTGTGTGTATGGTCACGAAAGCAGCACACTTAGAACTAGTTAGTGATTTAAGCACAACTTCATTCATCGCAGCATTAAGAAGGATGGCGGCTCGCAGAGGGACGCCTAGTCATATTTATAGTGACAATGGTCGCAATTTTGTTGGTGCCAACAAGGTACTACAACAGGAATATCAAGCACTAATGAATATCATGCAAGACAAAGATCTAAAAGCAGAAGTATTCGATATGGAAATCGAGTGGAGCTTATGCGCCCTGATGGCCATCTGCCGGAGGCCTATGGGAGGCGGCAGTTAAAAGCTTCAAATATAATTTCAAGAGGGTTATTGGTGACCAGGTTCTTACATTTGAGGAACTATATACGGTGCTCACACAGATTGAAGCTTGTCTCAACACAAGACCATTATGTGCTATATCTGAAGATCCAGACGATGTGGAGTTTTTAACGCCTGCTCACTTCCTGACAGGTGGATCAAAGGTTTCCATACATGAGACTGAAACAGATTTAAGAACCCGATGGCAGTTGACACAAAAAGTTGTACAGGATCTCTGGAAAAGAGTACCTAGTACAAATTACAGAAATAAGTAAGTGGAGACAAGCTGCAAGCAACCTCAATGTTGATGATATTGTCCTGATTCATGACGACAATCTTCCGCCGGGAGAATGGCTGATGGGCAGAGTCATCGAACTACATCCCGGTTCCGACAGTAATGTTCGCGTGGTTACAGTGAAACCAACCCAACATTACGTGGACCCCGGCAGACGATGGTCATTCTCTGCACCCTAAAAACCTGAACGGTCACGTCCAATCTATCTTTTTTAACAACGTTAACGCATGTAACCTATTGTAGTATAACTGTCACCCTAACAAAAACAATAAGATTCTGGACTTGGTGTTTTCCAATACCGAAGTTTCTGTTTCCTGCAGCATTGATCCTCTAGTTCCTGAAGATCCGCATCACAACGCACTATATATCACGGCGGACTTTGTTCAGCTGCATAGTCTGCCAGCTCGTGCCTATGTTAAATACTTGTATGGGTCTGCTGACTATGCAGCAATTAAAGACGAACTTGACATCGTTGACTGGCAATACGAGTTGAGCCGCAGGTCACTGGACGATGCCGTGGCATTCTTTTATGATGTTTTGTACAAAGTACACAAAACTTATATCCCATCGAAAACAGTTGTTTCTCAGTCTAAATAACCCCTCTGGTATAAAAGTCCGTTAATAAAAATTATTAAAGAGAAATCCAAATTCCACGCCAAATTTAAAAAGTATGGCAACGATGCGGACTACCAATCCTTTGTAATATTACGGCAACGTGCAAAGGATTTAGAAAAGTACATGTTCGATGATTACATGGCAAACGTAGAATCCACTATTCACAACAACCCACGAGCCTTCTGGAGCTACGTAAAATCTAAAAAGCAAAATAACTCCTACCCTTCTGTGCTGCGGTTTGGTGACTAGTCCTCTAGCAATGGTGAAGAAATTTTCAATTTCTTCGGCGAGTATTTTCTGTCAAACTTTCGTGAATCCACCAGCTCTGAGAATATTGCGCAATACCATTGTACCAGCGAGCGGACTGATTACAGTCCATACGATATTGCTGCTATCGAGGTTTGTGAAGACGAGGTTATGAAACTGTTAAAGCTTTTGGACTTAAATAAATCTGCTGGTCCAGACATGCTCCCACCAGTTTTCATAGTAAACTGTGCAACGAGCCTCTCGGTTCCTCTTACAATCTTATTCAGACGATCTCTGAATACCGGGGTTATGCCTGGTATATGGAAGTCGGCTTATATAACTCCTATTCACAAAAAGGGACCGAGAAACTGCGTTGACAACTATAGACCGATATCCAAATTATGCGTGTTTGCTAAAATATTAGAAAAAATTGTGTACAGGCAAGTTTACTCTGCACTCAGGCTCAGTTTCAGCGAACACCAGCACGGATTTTTGGGTGGTCGGTCAACAACTACAAACCTTGTTCTCTGCAGTGACTTCTTGTCAGAGGCTATGTCTGATCGGTCCCAAATCGACGTCATATACACAGACTATGCCAAATGTTTCGACAGAATTGATCACGCCGTTCTCATGCGTAAACTCCTATCGATGGGCATAAGGGGCAATCTTTTCCGTTGGTTTAAGTCGTATGTGGAAGACAGGTTTCAGACTGTTGTGCTGAATGGGTATTCATCAAGATCAATGCGTATCCCGTCTGGTGTACCTCAGGGATCTTTATTGGGGCCTCTCTTATTCAATTTATTCGTCAATGATATTGATTCTTGCTTCCTTCACTCTAAAATACTTCTCTATGCGGATGACATGAAAATTATGTCAAAAATATCCTCTTTATCAGATGCTTTGTCATTGCAGGAGGATCTAGATAGGTTCCAGTACTACTGCATCACTAATAAGCTCCATTTAAACGTCTCCAAGTGTTGCGTGTGCTCCTTCAGTAGAAAGCCCGTACCTATCACATTTAACTATAAACTTTTAGAAAAATCCCTGGCTAGAGTTAGCACAGTCAAAGACTTGGGCGTTGTATTTGATTCAAAATTATTATTTGATCAACACGTAGATCAAATCATTAATAAAGCATCGAAATCACTAGGGTTCATTTTGAGAGTCTCGTCTGAGTTCAGGAGCATCAAAACCATTAAAATTCACTACTGTACTTTTGTTCGCAGCCATCTCGAGTATGCCTCTCAAGTCTGGAATCCCAATTACAAAATATACATCAATCGATTGGAAGGCATACAGAGAAGATTTTTGAGGTATATTCAATTCCGTTCTAAAACTTATTCTCCCACTTATCTCCTTCGCTGTAAAAGGTTCCATCTACTTCCTCTTTCTGAACGTAGAAGAATTGCAGACTTGGAATTTTTATTTAGAAACGCTAATGGTTTAACCGAGCTGCCCGAATTGCTGAGCAAAATTGGACTGCGGATTCCTTCTACTTTTCGGCGCAATCCCTGTCTATTGGATATTCCTGTGGCAGGAACGAATTACAGACGAAATTCATACTTAATGAGAACGAGTCATACATATAACGCGATCTGCCGGGGCGTCGACATCGATGTTTTCAATACTAGCATATTAAAATTAAAAAGGACTCTTTGTAACCTCTTCTTTGATAACTTAAACTAATTAACTAAAATTCACGCTGTTTGAGTCACGTTTTTAACCGACTTCAAGAAGCAGGAGGTTCTCAATTCAGTTGTGTATTCGTTTTGATTTCAATTATGTTACTGCTGTTTTTACTTAAAACACTGTCTACCTTCTCAATTTTTTTTTGTTTATAAGCTGTCTTCTATCTGTGAAAACTTTTAATTGGCCTTATTTTTGTTACTCTCATTTGTGTTAAATTGTTTAGCTGTAAGTTTTCCTAAAACTGTAAAATAAAATAAATAAAACGGAACACTTAAACGTCCTATCACAAAATTATCAAAACTCCCAGTTAACAATGAATCCTCGCAAATCAAGCAAGCAAATACCGCGCGGTTGGGAGATTCTAACACAAATAAGTGGTCTGAAACAAGGAAAGGAGGCACTCGTTACAATATAGCAGCAGTGTTTGCAGCAATCATGTTATTCTTTAGTATCATAATACCTTCCCAATGCGCACTTAGCGTCACACAATTCAGAAATAATCAACATATTTACTTCGACAAACTAACAAACATGCAGATCATTCGCGACGACTGGAAACTAATCATATACTATGATTTAGATCCATATTGGGAAGGAATTACCGCACTCAACAAAAGTATAATGGCCCTGGAACAAACATGCAGCACGATCCAAGAACAAACACATTGTGACATAATATTATTACAGTTACGTCATGGGTACAATGAACTCGATTACAATAATCATATGTTACTCAGTCAGCATTTTGCAAATCAAGCGAACAGGTGGCGGCGAGGTCTTATCGACGGTGTCGGTTACATTGCAAACGGCCTCTTCGGTGTATTGGACGCTCGATTCGCAGAACAATACGAGAAAGATATCACTCTTCTTCGCAAAAATCAAAAGCATATTGTATCATATTGGCAAAATCAAACTTCGGTCATAGAAGCAGAATTCAGTCTCTTGAAGAGGACGGAGGCTACAATGCACAAACAACATAAAATGATTCATCAGCAGTTTGCAAACGTAGAAAATACATTAGAAGTATTAAAGGCTGCCACTCAAAATATTTCGAGGGCAAATGAAGTTTCTATGGGAGCTGTGGTCGCCAGCAATCTATTACGCGACTTGAAAGATTTACAGAATGCTTTAGTGGACACAATCACAGACATCTATCATGGCCGATTTAACCCGAGATAGTGTAGTGTATCAGTGTGACAATGAAAGGGGGAAGGTGGTAACAAGTCGGCGGAAGAGTCCGGAAACTTATTACAGTCTTTAAAACTCTCAGACGTGTCGCCGAATCCAGACTAGTAAAGCAAATTTATTACGCATTGTGTCAGAGCTTAATCTCGTACTGCATAACTTCATGGGGGGGAGCTCCAGCTTCTAATATTAAATGTGTAGAAATTGCACAACGAGCTATTCTCAAAGTGAGCACTTTTAGACCATTTCTGTTCCCCACGAAATCTTTATACCATGAATGTGAAGTCCTTACAGTTAGACAGCTGTTAATATTGGGCACAATTCTTAAACAGCATACCGACATCTTCAATGACCCTCTTAAAAATGTATCTCGTCGAAAAGGTAGGATATGTGAGTCTACAAAAAGGTGCCGTTCATCATTTATCCAAAGGTTTTACTGTTTCCTGGGTCCATTTATTTATAACAAAGTTAACCACATATTGTCCATTTACAGGCTCAACTCAAATCAGTGCAAAAAGATAGCTATGGCCTGGTTACTAACCCTAGGATATGATGAAACCGAAAAACTTCTTGTTGTTCCATCTTAGTTATATTTTCACCTCAACACCACATCATTACGATTGCCACACCACAAAATAACGACCTCCACACCACACCATTACTTCACAACTCATAACAATTTAGTTTAATTATTGTATGAATTTAGACATTTTGTAATAATTTCATAATAATGAATAATAATCGAATAATAATTTAATGTAAAAAAATTCAATAAGTTAGAAGTAATTAATAATAATCTAATCTAAGTATGTATATTTGAATTTAATTTAATAATACTATAATATAAAAATTGTAATAATAATCTAAGAATATATGAATTTAATCATTCTTTAATATAAATATTGTAATAATAATTTAAAAATGATATGTATGCTATTGTTTTCCGTGTACTTTAATAACAATAAAGCCATTTATTTCCGAAATTTGGGTACATATGCTCATTGTTTGCTAATAAGAACTGTTAAGAGTAATTAATTAAAGGATGTCCCGCCGTTCGGCGTGCCTGTTGGCATAGGCCTCCTCCAACTCCCTCCATTGTGCTCTGTCCTCTGCAACTCTAGTCCAACAAGGCCCCAGAGTAATGCGGATGTCGTCTTCCCATCTTGTTTTTGGACGTCCCTTTCTTCTAGTTTTGTCTCTTGGGTACCATAGGGTCACTTGTTTGCTCCATTTATTTATTTTACATCGAAGCATGTGTCCTGTCCAGCCCCATTTCAAATGATTGATGCGAGTTAATATATCCGTGACTTTAGTTTTCCTTCTTATGTCTGAATTTAGGATTTTGTCCCGTAGTTTAATTCCTAGCATGCTTCTCTCCATTGCCCTCTGACATTTTGCTAGTTTGTCCATAAGCTTATCTGTAAGCGACCATGTTTCGCATCCATATGTTAAGCATGGTAGAATGCAACTGTTGAAAGTCTTTCTCTTAATATGTATGCCTATCTCTTTGCTCTTCATTATTTCCTTGAGGGACCAGTATTTTTTCCACCCGCAGGCTATTCTTTTGTTAACTTCCTTGAACATGGAGTCATGAGGGGAGATAATTTGTCCTAGGTAAACATATTCGCTCACATATTCATAGTTCTTTCCATTAACTTCTATGTTTGCTTCTGTAGAGTTAGTCATTAGCTTTGTTTTGCTTGCATTCATTTCTAGCCCTACTTCTCTGCTCTTATCCGCTAGGGTCTTTATCATGTGTTCTAGTTTCTTGGGGCATTCTTCTAATAGGATTATATCGTCTGCGAATCTCAAATGGCTAAGGCGGATACCGTTGATGTTAAGACCGAACTCATCCCAATCTAATTGTCTGAAAATATTTTCTAGCACTGTATTGAAAAGTTTGGGTGATAGCGGGTCTCCTTGTCGGACGCCTCTGTTTATAGGAAAAGGGTTTCCTTTCGTTTCCAGTTTTATTCGACTTTTACTATTCCTGTATATGGTTTTGATTAGTTCGATGTAAGTATTTTCCACACCTTGTTCTCTTAGGCTGGACCAGATGTATTTGTGATTCAGGCTGTCGAACGCCTTGGAATAATCGATAAAGGCGATGTATAAGGGCTTCTGATATTCGTTGTACTTTTCCATGATTTGCTTGATTGTATGGATATGATCAATGGTACTGTAGTTCTTTCGGAATCCTGCCTGCTCTATCGGTTGACTTTCGTCCAACGTAGGTGTTATCCTTTCCAAAATTAATTTTGCAAAGACCTTGTAAACATTCGAAATAAGGCTTATTGGTCTGTAATTACCAATTTCGTCTTTATTTCCTTTCTTATGAAGGAGAATAATATAGGATTCGCCCCATTGATCTGGAATGATGCCTGTAGTTAGTTTCCGTGTACTTTACCAAAGGTTATTCCAAAGGCCATAATTGTAATCAAATCGACTAATAATCATAGTTATGTTGGGGGGCCTGGTAATCTGTGTTACAGGATTTCCTAGTGCGGATGCCAGTCTCCCACAAAGGATTTACCAAATAATATTGCACCATTATGTAATAGTTTAAGAAACCTTTGTGGAAGAGAATTAAATATTTTATTTATTTATTTTATTTATTTATAATAAATTCATTTAATTTAAAGCCGTATTTCGTTACCGATTAGATTTATATTTGCGAAATGAGGTCATTACTACTCGTCCTCCTGTAGTGATGTACCACGGTTGTTGACTTATTTATCGACATTCCGTTTTATTTTCAAACAAAATAATAATAATAATAATAATAATTTATTTGCAATAAAAAGGTGTACATTTGAACAGCATTAGGTTACAGACAAAGAGATGGAGACGTTATACATTAATATGTTTGGAGACTCTAGCACCCTTGCTAAGTTGCCAAGACAACTTGTATTAAAGGTGCTAGGCCCAACCCTTTCATGGGTGTCTTATAAAGAAAGTTTGTCTAATTAAAATACAAAATACAGATTAGTTTAAAAAAAAAACGTTGCCCCACACTAGGAATTTCTCCTGTATCGTGGGTGCGTTTACAAACATATAATTTCACATACACAAACACCCAGAGCCGGAACAACTATTTGTAGATCATACAAATATTTGTTCCGTGCGGGAATCGAACCCGCGACACGCAGCGCAGCAGTCAATCGCTCAACCACTGCGCCAACCGTTCGCCCAATAACTAGAGTCGTTAAATATTATTATGTTTGTAATCAAATTTTTATATAAATTTATTCCAATACTTACGATATATAGAAAGTATAATTAAGATATTTTATGGTAAACTACTGATCCGATTTTGAAAATGATTCTATTGATACAAAGATGGACGTATCTTTGTATGTGATGTTTTTGTTCTATCAATAGAATTATAGAATACAATACTCTTTATTATGTACACCATATAAGTTACAGAAAGTATAGACGAAGAAAACATTACACTGGGTGGCACAATGGGCGGCCTTATCGCTACAAGTGATCTTTTCAAGACAACCTTTGCATGGATTTAAAAAATGAAAGGAAAGACAGTACTGTAGGTAGTCTTTGGTGTACTATTATGAATTACTAGCTGTGCCCGCGGCTTCGCTCCCGTCATCTGTTTGCCAACCCTATCCTACTTACCTTCCTGGCTACCCTACTTACCTACCGACCATATTTGTTTCTATAGTCATCAATCTTTCGCGGAGAATCTTAACACCATGATTCAGAAAATATCTTCAAATTCACAACGCCATCTATCGAATATCGAGTTCAACTCTCCGAGTATCTGAATTGCGTGTGTTGTGATAATTTTACTTCTTGAACACTTTAAACTCATCTAACTTTTGATAGAGTGAACCGATTGCGATGACACAAAAACTAAGTAATTATTCAAGTTACGCACAATGTTTATGTATAAAAGTTATTTACATTGGTTTCGTACATTTCACGTGATGCGTGCACAAATAAACAGAAAAACAGACAAAAATTCCAAAAATTCTGGAAATAGGTTCTGTTGGTTATCCTTTAATACACTGGCTATTTTTTTGGAAATATTTTCGATGTACAAAAAATACTTTTCTACAGATTTATTATATGTATTGATGATTGATGATGATGATGCGATAGACTACACTACAAATGCAATACGTCCTACTGATATGGGAAGCTTACGCTTTCGCCTGCGGCTACACTCTTAATATGATTAGCTAGACTAACTCCTTAATGAACTGATGAAATTTAGGTCTATACACCAGTAGACCTTAAATTTCAGACTAACACATAAACCACTTTTTAACTGACTTAAAAAAAGGCGGGAGGTTCTATGTTCATGTGTTATAATTATTACACTTTGTTGATTTTGAAAGCTGTTGTCTTTTTAAACGACTTCAAAAAAAGGAGGAGGTTCTGAATTCGTCGTAATCATTATTTTTACACGGCTGCAAGGAAAGGGTTATGTCTTTCACGCGTAAGAAGATTTTTTCGAATATTGTAAGTTTTTTTTTTATTATCTATATGCTTGCGCTTGACCACTATCTCACCTAATGGTAAGCGATGATGTGGTCGACGATAGAGCACGCTTGCCTAGAAGAAACCCATTCACTCTTGACTTAAAGACCACTAGATTGTAGCTAT
The DNA here is from genome assembly GCA_948252205.1 of Orthosia incerta. NCBI lineage: Eukaryota > Metazoa > Arthropoda > Insecta > Lepidoptera > Noctuidae > Orthosia > Orthosia incerta. The sequence continues at coordinate 26,546,346 of OX411745.1, read as the reverse complement.
CGGGAAACACAGATTCCGGCAGGGAATTCCACTCTTTAGCTGTACGCATAATAAAAGTGTCCCAAAACGTTGTGCGTATGGGTGGGATGTCCACCATGTACCGATGTACCGATGACGCATCGCCGTACGTCTGGTAGTCCGATGATGGAACGGGCTGGGCGGAATTAAATCATGTAATTCCATCGCACACTACCCGAAATGTAACCAATAAAATACCGACAAACTGGCAACTCGGCGACGATGTTCAAGGCTCTGGAGCTTTGACTTGACCAGTACCTTATTACCGATGAGTTTCCTGGCCCGCTTTTCGATCGACTCTAGTATATCAAGCTGGTATTTGGCAAATCCGTCCCAGAGATGAGAACAGTACTCCATGCACGATCGAACTTGCGCTTGATACAAGTTGAGCAGCTGTTCCGGCGTGAAGTACCTTCTCACCTTCGCAAGGATCTCCAACTTTTTGGCAGCCAGCTGAGCCTTTGCCTCAATGTATGGCCAAAAATTGAGAGTCGATGTCAACGTAACGCCAAGAAGCTCAAGATGGTCCGTTATTGGCAAGGTTACATCACGGAAAGTTGGAGCCGGGTGAAATTGGCTCTTTTTTACGGAAAAAAGACACGCCTGGGTTTTAGCAGCATTAAACTTGACCAGATTGGCATCGCCCCATTCGGAGACTGCTTGCAGTTTAAAGTATTGATATATAAGTATAGATATTGGTAATCTCTAATTGAGTAGTTGAATGTGACATGTGCATAGTTGGAATCTTCGAGAACAATGTTTGAGTTTTAAAGAAAGTAGACCTTAAATTTAACATCATAAAATCAACTTTTACTTGTCTTGTTTAATAAAATATTGTTTTTACATTTTTATCGAAATAAAATAAATTAAGACTTGCCGATGGTAAGATATACCTACATTTGATACATTTTTGGTTCTGCTATCGTGTTTACATTCTAAAACAGCACAATAAGGCATTTTTGAATTTTTATTTCAAGTTTTTGTCACCGTGACGGTTGAACCAAGACTGATGTGCGTAGTGTGTGCGCGGAAGGAAACATATGCGTAACTGTGCAAAACTCGGGGTACGCGGGCCCCGCCCATTTGCGACTTCTATTGTAGTAGGCGTTTTTTTTGTTCTGTGGGACAGCTAGTTCATGTATAAAATGTACTCACCTGACGTATTTCGTTGCCCGTCCGTAGTTTGATGTAGCTTTTGTCCAACGCCCATTGGGTGCTCATAAATACGGGATTAAAACCTGTGTAAAACAGAACATTAAAACATAATTAGGCAAGCGTGCTCAATCGTCGACCACAAAATTGCTTACCATCAGTTGAGATGGTGGTAAAATGCGACCCTATCAATAATAATAATAAGGAGGCTTTCGTTAGGCAGCTGGGTCAAGGGCTTCATTAAGACAGCAGTACTTCTGAACACGGCTCGTATTGTTTAAAGGTTCTTGTCTCTGGAGCCCTGACCTTCGCCGCACAGTGATCAATTTTCAAAAGTTAGGGGACCAAATTATTAAATGAAATCGTGAATTAAAGGTATATTTATAAAATTAAATAATACCTAAAAATAGTTTTCATTAATTTTTATTCGGTAATTAATATTTTATTTTATATTAATATTTTTATATTTAGTTGCGATACTTCTAATATCTCCAAAATGTAAATTAATAGTTTATCTTTATTATACTTTGATAGCGGCTTCACTGGTTGATGTAATGACAAAATGATTAAATCAATATTTTTTATTGAGGCACAATTTCCTAAAAAAACATTATACCATAGAAACCGGCAATCAATTGCATATCATTATTTAGCTAATAGTCCCTCCTATATAATGGAATCAAAATGATACTGTACTAATTATTACTTTTAAACGTAACACAGTTAAAACTTAGAAAAGTTAGTAAATATCAGTATGCTAATATATTTATATACATATATATATTTTATAATATCACTTGATTAATTTTATTTTTTGTTTATATACCAATAAAAATTACAGACCTTCTTTGATGTGCACCATTTTGTTCAATTCACAGTTTACACTGATAAAATAACCAACTTGAATGGGAGCGCAAAGCAAAGATAAATCAGTATTATATAATAGTTTTGCTTTCGAGATAACTTTTAAATGTCATATCTTTTGGCAATTCTAAAGATTTCGTTCTGAAGAGAGCTATGGTTTCGAATGACTGACAGGTGTCAACTTGACAATGTTTTTGTCTGTTAAAAGAAAAAAAAATCGGAAAAAAAAGTGATTGCACATCACGGGTTCAAGGTTGTTTCATATTGTAGATAATTATGGTTTTCACAAAACACTTTAACTGTTGTGCTTTATAAAACATAGTATCATTACCTTTACTGTATAACATACTTGTCATAATCTTCTCAAAACGAATATTTTTAAGGCATAAAAATATTTAATATAATTATTGTTTGGCCGAATGCTCGTATGTCCGAATTTTCAATGGCGTACTTTTTAGATGGCAGAATTTTATTTGTCATAATTTCGTTTAGTAGAACTTTTATTTTGAGCGACGATTATTTGGTACAATTTCACTTGGCATATCGTCGCGAGAAAGGCACATTGTATGAACGACCATTTTGTTTAAAATTGAGTTGTTTACATTGAAATATACAATACAGGAGAAGTGGCAAGGAGACGTGTTGGTGTCCGCGCGACGTGGTCTGACTAAGCATGTCATAGACAAATGGCCGTCACCGCGAACTAGTGCGCTTTCTACCGTGATCATGAAAAGTTATAAGAATGCCGTGTTGTTCAGTGGTTTTTTGTAAAAACCGAAGCCTAAATCAAAACTTTGTAAATCATGGAATCACTTACCATATGTAATTACAAGTATTTTATTATATTTGTCTTTAAAATCATGAGAAACAACAAACCGTAAAATATTTCTTGCCTCTACTATGTTATTTTTGGTTTCAAATAGCACAGCGGCTGTACTATTTTTGCATTAAATACATTGCTTCTTAACCACTACCTAAGTTTGTCGCTGAGTGACTGAACAAGCAATGTAAAAATCACAAAACGATACTTTATTAAGCGGATGCATCGCGTAGTACGGCCGCTGCTTCTTGCGACGAGTTAGTGCTGTGCTTATGCAGATCCACTAACGTAGGATATCGACAACAACGTCGATTAACGAATGAAATATTGCTTTTATAGTTTATTTTTCAATTTGTCAACCGTTTTAACCCGGTTGGAAGATCGATGTGAAATAATGTTTATTACTTATTTTGATTATTTTACAGCGTGGTAGAGAAATGCGTAACTAACATTTTGACAAAAAATGAAACCCCAGTAATACCAAATTGTCTAGTGCTGCACAAATACCTCCACTTTACAGGTCATTGACTGAACACCATAGCAGGATTCAACAATACCTCCTGTTTCAATACGCTATGACAGCCTAAACCAACGTAACCAGATTTTTGATTGTTTGAATTTTTTGATTTACTTAATAATTTATATGTTTAGGTACATATTGTTTATTTTTATTATAATATTTTCTGGGCATGCTTTTTTTAATGTATTTTATTTACAGGACTACAATAAAAAAATATAATATAGTAAATGGGAAAATCGATAACTTTCCGATTTAGTCAATGTAAAATAAATTGCTTTTGCACAGCACAACGATAGCGACCGATGTTTTTGTGTGCGTAAGTTGTACGGTGCATGGTAAATACACGCTGTGTTGATGAGATAAGGTTTATAATTGACTGTGTAGTACGTTCTGATTTAAGAAATGCGGGTGTGTGCGTGACTGCGTATCTATTGCTTTTACTGAACTGCATGTATAGTAGTTGCCATGTGGTAGGGGCAAACTGGAGACACGGGTTTCCGATATATTTTCGTCTACACGCCATATCTCCTTGTTTATTATATCTATGGTTGTTTACATCGTTGGAATCGGAAGATTTTTTTCTTTCGAAGTGTCTAGGTTTTAGTTACATCCGAGCACTTTTGTGGTGATATTATTTTTTTAAACCATACATAACGTTAAAAAATTGGCCATAATTCAATTTGCTTTTTTGTCTAAATAAAAATTTGATGTTAAAACACTTTAGCCAATAATTTTCCCTTTTTTTCAATAAATCTTTTTAGTGGTTGGCCATTTAACCATTTAATAAAATAATTTATTTGTATATATGTTTTTGTTTATCGTCCGTTAAAACACTGTACATTTCTGGTAATTACAATCACTTGGACGTTAAGCGCATTTTATCATCAATGTTTAATAACAAGTTGGTTGATCGTACATTTTTACCTGAAATGATTTTGACGTATCGTTAGCATTTAAAAAAATCATTTTGTGGATGAAAAATTGGTGCATAAGCTGTTTTCAAGGAGCGCATTTTATGCGCACGAATGGTCGTCGATGAGGGTGGTCACGCACGAATTGCTCACTGCTTCTACCCAAAAATTATTTTCAATTAGGCGTGTAAAATATTAATTTATCATGGCGTTCGAACGATGCAAGAAAATATTGAAAAACGTTAGACTAAATTAGCAAACTCAGAATTATTAAATTTAAGGAAAAAATATTTAGATAATATTTTCATAAATAATTCGTTTAACCTACTTAACAAGTTATCCGATTTGGTTTTACATTCGATACTTTTTGCGGTAGAAGAACTGTGCCGCGAGACTTGTGTTTTTACAAATTTCGTTTTTGTGGGCTCTGATTTTTTTTTGTACGTAGTCCTCCTTTATTTCTTTTCGGGTACTATTTCCGGTGCGCCTTTTACGGTCCTGTAGTGTAAATGTAGGTAGTGCAGGTGATGAATAATTTTAAAAAAGTGTCCCCAGATGCTGATTTGGTAAAGTTTTGGTAAACTATTACTATCCAATGTAGGTATCATGAGGTGTATCTTAATTTGCAAACTTGCAACGCTAAAGAAATGTTGCAGTTACTGATGTGAAAGACGTCGAAGATTGAAGTTAGGTTCACTTTTTTAGGTATTTCACCAAAATTGATAGTTATTTGAATTACTTAAATTTTTGTGTTTTTTTTTCCCCGCACAGTGTGTTATTTATTAATTATGTTCGAGTTTTAATCGAACACTCAGCGAAAATGCATAATTGCATCGAACGCAAGTATGCACATTCGCTCGATTACCAAAATGTGGGACAGTTCGCGTATAGATCTTATCAGAGACACCCGTACTCATAAACAAAACCATAGCCATTTTACCATACTTTTTACCATTAATTTAGTTACATAGTTTACCATAATTTTGTATTTCGTGTATCTAGGTGTTATACACCGTGAAATTTAAGTGGTTGTTTTCCCGCGGCAGAACGACTTGCCTTTAGGAGTACTTTCGAAGCATAGAGTTAAAGTATAAAAATAACGATGTTTTTATTTTAAAATAATTTAAAAAATATTCATCAACTCGAAAAAGTGAGTAACAATAGTAACTTGTAGGTACTAGGTACTACTCGCGTCACCACCGTATTATTCACCGTAGTACCTAGTACCTACAAGTTACTATTGTTACCCACTTTTTCGAGTTTATGTTTTTTTTTTTATTATTTTAAAACAAAAACATCGTTATTTTTTTACTTTAACTCTATGCTTCGAAAGTACTCCTAAAGGCAAGTCGTTCTGCCGCGGGAAAACAACCACTTAAATTTCACGGTGTATAGTAATTCAATATAGTTGTTTACCAATTCAAGACTTTAACTTTTACCATAATCCTATCATTACAAGAAAGGTGTGTTAGGTCACCGTAGCACCGAGCACTACTTTCTACAAATTTATTCGAATAGTTTTTTAATGGTTCTACTTTTTATTACACTACCTAGTACCTATATAGAGTCTACAAGATGCATGTATCTGATCTATTGAGTCATAATTATAAACTATTAATGTTTAATCTATAATATAAAAATGAATCGCTAAGTGTGTTGCTAAGCGCAAATCTCGAGAACCACTGAACCGATGTAGCTAATAATTTTTTTGTTGTGTTTGTAATTGTTAGGAGAAGGTTCTTAAGGAGATAAAAATGAAAAAAAATGCCTAAAAAAGTCTAAAAACAACTATACTCCCATACAAACGATTCGTAATAATACTTAAAAGTCAATTTGAACTTTAATACCATACCATAAAGTTTAAGTGTTAGTGGAGAGGTTCGGGGAAGGCAAAACAATTGAGTGACGTGACGTTATCGTATAAATATTAATGTCAATATTTGTCAATACTCAAAAACAAATTGGTAGAGTTGGTAGGGTAGGGTAGAGTAGGGTAGGTAGGGTTGGGTAGGGTAGGTAGGGTAGGGTAGGTAGGGTTGGGTAGGGTAGGTAGGGTAGGGTAGGTAGGGTAGGTAGGGTAGTAAGGGTAATAGACATATTAAATAACAACTATTTTGAGTTTCGGTTTAAAGATTTTTTATTTATTCCAAAAGAACATACATTGTTCACTTAGCGAATAAATACATGACTAAGGTTAGTGTAGTCCAGTAGCTAACAGTTTTTTTCTTAATGAAGGTAGGCACGATGTCGACATTGATATAGTGAGACTTATCGTTTATAGCTTAGAAGTTTTGTGTTGTTAGTGACGTACTGTTTGAGTTTAGCTCTGAATACATTAAAAGAAGATGTGTTCCTTATATCTGCTGGTAGATTTATATAAAGCTGGACGCCTTCGTATTTTATATTTTTCTTGCCATATTGCGTTCGCGGGGGACGCGTCTGTATTTGGTTAGGGTTTCTTTGGCTGTATTTGGATGTTTTGGTGTTGAAGGATAACTGTGTGTGTATGGTTTTGTTATGATTTTTTCTAATGAGAACGCAGGAATTGAAAAGTGTAAAGTTGATAAATGCTCATTAGCTTGGTGTTTTTGTATAGTCCAGATGTAGATGTATGATAATCGTAGTTAAATAGAAGTTTCATTATTTTATTTTGTGCTATTTGCAGATCTTTAATTGCAGATTTTGTAGCACATCCCCAGTTTTTTTTTTTTTGATTTTGGGATGTTATGTACCCGCGCATTGATCCCATTAACGATGTTATTTTTGATTTTATGTAATCAATATGCGCTTGCCAAATGAGTTTGTTATCTAATCTAAGTCCGAGGTATTTTTCACAATTGCTTTTGATGATTTTAGTGTTGTTTATGTGTAAAGCTGGGTGATCAGAGATTTTTTTTTATTTTTAGCTGAGAATATCATGTACGATGTTTTTGATGCAAAGTAAATTGGAGCTAAATCAGTTACACAATATGTCCAAGTCTTGTTGAGCGACAGCTACAATTTTGTTTATGTTGTTATCGAAGTAGAATAGGCAAGTATCGTCGGCGTACAAAGTTAGTTGTCCAATTAAGCCTAAATCTTTAATATTGTTTATGTAAATAGCAAATAAGAGGGGGGATAGCAGAGATCCTTGGGGAACACCAAATTCTATTGGAGATTGTCTACTCATCGCGTTTCTCATTTTAACTATTTGTTTCCTATTGTTAGTCCAGTAGGGATATAATTGTTTTTCACATAACCTTTGATAATTCTAAAGTTTTTATTTTTGCTGGGTTGATACCTAATGTGAATTCATTGCTATCTACTAAAATGCTAACAGTTTAGAGTTATGCAATAGGTATGAACTAGGTATTACCTATTATTTTGTGTTATAACAATAATAAAATATTTAAATTTAAATAATTTACTGTTTCTTTATTAGAACTATCTAAACTTTAAATTACTGAAAATGCTAACAGATGAGTATAGTGGAACAATGTCAAACTGAAAATGACTCGTAACTCTTTCAATAAATGATTTAAGTTTTTGAAATAATATCCTATATGCATAGAGGGAGTAGTTTTATCCTTCAAAAAAAGTTCTAACAACTAAGTATCATGCTGTACAGGTAATTAAATTTTTTCTTTGCGATACGCGAAATATTGAATTTAAGTTTTTAATTTTGCGCCTACATATTCGTAATAATAAACTCTGCCACCATACAAAAGTTTTAACATTTACGTGCTATGCCTTTAGTTTGGGTCTTGCGGGGTGCGGTCAGTGCGGTGTAGGTTACCTGCGATCATTCGAGCGGCGCGGCGCGGTGCGGTGACACTCCACTCTGAACGTATTGAATGAGGTGCGAAACCATTTCATTACTGTCACATCTCACAAATCACTAGTATTTAAACCACGTTGATTATAACTTTATGTCAATTTGTTTTTTTTTAATGTTGAGGTCGAATACGATTTCTACCTTCTTCGTTACTATAAAAAGAATATCAAGGAAATATTCACAGAACACGGAATGGTCGTACCCGCCGTGCTGACAGTGTCTCGAGATGACAAAAATAATAAAATTCTCCGTTTTTTATCTTATATAGGCTCGCGCTTGACCACCATCTCACCTGATGGTAAGCGATGATGTGGTCGATGATGGAGCACGCTTGCCTAGAAGTAACCTATTCACTCTTGACTTAAAGACCCCTAGGTTGTAGCTATCGGGAAACACAGACTCCGGCAGGGAATTCCACTCCTTAGCTGTACGCATAATAAAAGTATTCTCAAAACGTTTAGTGCGTATGGGTGGGATGTCCACCATGTACCGATGGCGCATCGCCGTACGTCTGGTAGTCCGATGATGAAACGGCCTGGGTGGAATTAGCAATTCCATCGCACATTCCCCGAAATGTAATCGATAAAAAACCGACAAGCTGGCAACTCGGCGACGATGTTCAAGGCTCTGGAGCTTTGACTTAACCAATGCCTCATCGCCGATGAGCCTCTTGGCCCGCTTTTCGATCGACTCTAGTGCATCAAGTTGGTATTTGGCAGAGCCGTCCCAGAGATGAGAACAGTACTCCATGCATGATCGAACTTGCGCTTGATACAAGCTGAGCAGCTATTCTGGCGTGAAGTACCTTCTTACCTTTGCAAGGATCTCCAGCTTCTTGGCAGCCAGCTGAGACTTTGCCTCAATGTATGGACCAAAATTGAGAGTCGATGTCAACGTAACGCCAAGAAGCTCAAGATGGTCAGTTATTGGCACGGTCACACTTCGGAAAATTGGAGCCGGGTGAAGTTGACTCTTTTTAGCGGAAAAAAGACACGCCTGGGTTTTAAAGACACGCCTGCTGGGTACGAAGCAAGTTTGGTCCCTATTCGGCTAATGTGGTCGAACCGAGCCCTTCACAACACTAACTTGCAGGACTTGGCAGCCCTGTTGAAGGCCCTCTTCTTCAGACCCAGGTCACTCGCCTTACGCGATCGTGCGTCGACCCAAGCCAGGTACGCCCGCCGTTTAAGCGCGTCGGCGCGCTTACATTCGGCGCCAAACCATGGCCGGTCTTCGCTAGACATTGATACGTCAGAGAACGGAATGTAGTACTCCATTCCCTGACGCAACACATCCGTCACGGCGTCCGCGCACGACGATGGATCATTCGAAGAAAAGCAAGTAGGCTGCCAAGGATAGCATGCGAAGAAAGATCGCATACCATCCCAATCTGCTGACTTGTACCGCCAAACCCGCCGGGTACCTCTTGGGCTGTGATCGGGCGGGGAATAGACGGATACGGACTTCACCAGACAGTGGTCGGAACTACCCAAGGGTGAACCTATCGACACAGAGTATCTGTCTGGATCTGTTGTCAGCAGAAGGTCCAAGCAATTTGCTGTGTGCGAATCAACATCCGGTACCCTCGTTGCCCCCTGGACCAGCTGGGTGAGGTTTAGCGCTAGCGAAAGCTTACGCATCTCCCGTCCAGCATGGTCAGTGCACTGTTATGGGAAGAGCCACTCCTGATGGTGGGCATTAAAGTCCCCCAGTAACACTAATTGGGCGGAAGGGTACCGCTGCTGTGCCGCATCAGCCGCCTCACTGAGGTACTCTGTGAGCCTGGTTGTCTCCTGATCTCCGCTGTGCGAACGATATACACAGGCGTAGATAATTTTATCCAGACCTGTGTCCACCAGAACCCAGAGCGTTGTGAATTTGGAGTCCTCAAGGTTACGGAGACGCCGATAGCAAGTGTCGTCACGGGCGTACATACACACACCCGCGCGCGGTTTAAAATTGTGCTCCAGGCTAAACCCTGGGTAAGATAAGTACGACACGTTTGACGGACTCGCTATCTGCGTCTCCGTAAGGAAAAGCAGCGCTGGTTTCTCAGTCTCCAGGTGCTAGTGGACTACAGAGAGATTTGAGTGCAGGCCTCGAATGTTGGTGAGGTGCACTTTGTGAGGAGGGAGTGCAGCCGCTGTTTAAATTTCGTATTATTCCTTTTCCTTGGCATTATATTTTAAAGAGTGAATGGAGGAGAGGAGTTGGAAGTGAGACGAGGTTCCACGCTGCTAACCTTCAGACACGCACTGAAAGGACAGCATCATTGGGGCACTAGTCCGGAGACTGCGGGGACGCCCGAGCCCCCCCGGAATGTCCATCGGGCCCTCCCCATCTGGTTGCCAACCAGCACGATGGCGACAGTTGGCGGGGCAGCCTTTCATGTGTGGCTGGCACATTACTTGGGCCCCCAACTACCAGCGGTCGGCCAGCGGCGCACCGTGCCTCGGATCCCGCTACCCTCCGAGACCAGTCTCCCGATACGCCCTTACCAGCGCGCGTCAGGCTGGTCAGGCTGGTCAGCCTGCAGTGGAACAGCTATCTCGACCCAACTCCTCTTGTGGCTACACCGAGCATCGTACCGGAACACGGCTAAGCCGCTTGGCGGTACGTCTTTGCCCGGTGGGTGGCCGCAAGCCTTCGGCCGAAGCCTACCACCAGTTTTTGTCACCTGATTTGCACCACCCGGGGACCACGTGTAGGGTGTCGGAATAGGGTACACTCCTACGGACGTGGGTGACTCAGCCCCCAAGTATCGTGAATCTTTGACAGTCGTTACAAGTCAGGGGCACCGTATTATCCAGTAGGATTACCGTATAATCTGGGTTGGCAGGGTATGTAGTCACTTCATATAAAACACTGGTATTCAGATGCATCTGGTACGACTGAAAACAGCCTTGTCCAGCCAATGTGACTGAAGAAATATACACATCTAACCAGTGGAACTGTCACATGACACTAAGCTTTAGTGGATAACACTGTAAGCGCGATACGATGTATGTTTAGACGAATCGATGTATTTATTTTTGTTAAATACTACCTACTCATTTTTTTTTAATTCAGAATAAATATAGTAGCAAACCTAGAGAGTCCGGCAAGTAAAGGTGTCAATTTTCGAGGATGGCGGGAGTGGTCCGTCTGTAAACTGTATGTATGTAATACAGATATGTGCGAAAAACTTAACCCTTGCAATAGTGTAAAAAAAAAGAAGATTCACGCGTTCCCTTGTGATACGCTTACCGTATATTATACCGAGTATTTTTTTTATTTTAAAGGTATATAAATTTTACATTATCGTGTTTTTTGCGTCCTGTCTTTTTGATTTTAAACTCTATTAAACAGAAAAATATGCACCACGTGATCTTACCACACGGCTGCTGTACATCATAACCTAGTAAATGCCTTAAACTATTATATTCCAGGATAGCGCAATAAATATTATTTGAATTAGCCTATGGTAACCAAACGAAAAAAATAATCTGCGAGTATTACACAAGGCTAAGAGATGAACTGTACGTAATAACACAAATGATAATAATAGTTTCATAAATCTATTGAATATTTTACATGCCTTTTAACAAGACAATCCAATATTTCTACACACAACGACACTTCAACGACAATCCAAGTATTTATATTTGCTTTTTTAAGGTGTTTTTATAATTTGAAGGGACTTTCCTATTGTAAATAATGATATAATTGATTAATTAAAGCACCAAATCTCTATTCAAATATTAAATTCCCAGGTTAAAATTACATTCCCCCCGGTGGGTTCCCGCTTTGTCGAGGCGGGGGGCTCAGTAACCGTGGCTTGGTCACCCACGGTGAAGCGAAGAGGAACCCAAGGAGGCGCCGCTCGTCAGGGCTTTTTCCGATTAAGCCGACGACGTAGCGGCCAACTAGTAGGTTGCGGTGCCGCTTGGTAACAGGCGAAATCGCAACTGAAGCGGGCCGCGATGTCTTATGGAGATTCCCAGGTCCCATACGATATCGCGGCTGAGGGTTGGAGACCGCGGCGGGAGAGGAGTGCCGGTATTGCGGTGCGCCGCTCTCCCTACCTTCCGCGGCCTAGACGGGGTCACCACCGTCTAATGGCGGACGCGGTGGGGCCGCAGGGGAGGAGGAGTGTCGTTATAGCGTTAGCCGCTCTCCCTATCCCCTGCGGCCGCAAAATGGTAGGTGGCGGGGCCATTGACCTCGACCCGTCACAGTGGGACCAAGGGTGCTATACACGGGGTCGTCTGGCACCCATGTGCTGAATTGGTCCCTGGGGTGGTCACGGCGTACAGTGTTATCTGGTGCGCCGTTGATGGGGGGTACTCCCCCGAGGAGGGTCCGGTGACGGACAGCTGCGGCGGGTTCGCGGTGAGTGCTAACGCGTGCCCGTGTTCCCGCCATAAGCGGCACTGGAGGACACCGTGGAGTTTTAGTGGGTTAGAGTCCCACATAACTGCACTATCTCCCCGTGGTAGTGCAGTATGCATGAGCATTTCTCTACGCAAAAAAAAAAGGTTAAAATTACATAGTCCATCGCAGCATAGAAAAATTCATACAACGATTGGATTTTCAGGGTATAAAACCATTATAAAAAAATGTCACCTACTGCGTTCTTATATGGTCGTATAGTACCAGAAATAATTTTAATATATTTTATTCAATTCGCACGGCGAAGACTCGTTTAACACATGCTCGTTTAACATAATGTTTTTCTAAAAATCAACAATCCCCGTTAATTATATGTATAACTCAAAGAATTTAATACTGATGGTTCATACCTACACCGCGCCCCACTATACCCAAATTGTATTTTATTTATTAAACTAAAGGCATAGCACGTAAGTGTTTAAAATTTTGTATGGTGGCAGAGTTTATTACTTCGAATATATAGGCGCAAAATTATAAACTTGAATTTAATATTTCGCATATCACAAAGTAAAAATACAATTACCTGTACAGCACAATACTTAGTTGTTAGAACTTTTGTTGTAAGGTAATAATAATAATCTTTATTGGAACAAAACACACTTTACAAATTAATTGCGTACGTAAATAGCTACATTAGTTGCAAAACTGTGTCGCAGCTATTAACGCCCACCTCCAAGAGGGAGACAACATCGTTCCAAAATTGAAAAAAGAGAAAAAAAACATAACATAACATTTAACTAACATTAAAATAAAACAGACATACAGGTATACAAGTACAAAATTAAAGTAGTACAAAAACGAAAACAATAAAAAACAAATAGGTAAGTGTTTAATGTTGTGCATTTGGGAGTGTCGTGTGTGAGTGTAGTGCATGTATGTGGGGTGTAAGTGTAGAGTGTGCTTGTGGAACCTCCCACCGAGCACACTCTACGCTACATGTATTTGGTGTGCTTGTCTGCGGATGAAAAATTAATATTTAGGGTTTGACTAAGGTTTCCAATTCTTCGTATGTGAGAGTATGAAGCCATTTATTAATAATAATTTTGCAATCCCGGAGAGTGCACGGATAAATGGTAAGAACTTTATTTATTTTATTATAAAGCACGGGACTGTAGAAAGTGAACTGCCGGCGGACAGTTTCCAATTTAACAGCTGATGTCGGGCAGACTCTGTCAGTTTTACGTTTTTGTTTTCTAAACTCAGGGTCAAAAGACAAGTTTGAATGTTTCCGCAACACTGTACTTAACACAAAAGAGTGTCTTACTGTAGGTAGCTTCCATAGCGTGTACAGTTCGCTGGTAGGGAAGCGATAGGGTTTGAAGGCCATTACCTTAAGGACAGCCCTCTGCGCCCTCTCTAAGCGAAGGAACAGACATTTACCAGCACCACCCCAGGCCGAAATACAGTACGTTAAAACGGAATGGGCAAGAGCAAAGTACACAGTTCTCAGGGTAGAGAAATTGGCGGAGGTCCTGAGGTTTTTAAAAACAAATATTAATTTTCTTACCCTAGAGACCAGCGAATTGATTTGCTCACACCATGTCAACGTGCTGTCGACCCAGACTCCAAGATATTTTATAGAGTCCGTGCGCATAACTTCAGGACAGTCACAGCCGTCACAGGTGGCAGTCTTCGTTTTACGGCACACATGAGCTGTCAGACGGAAGGGTGGAACTGGTTGTGACGCTTTCCTTGGACTAAACGTGATAAATTTGGTTTATCCAAGTTGAGGGTGAGCAAATTCTGTGTGAGCCATCTCATAGTAACTCGCAAGGCTGACTCTGCCCGTAGCCGGGCCTCGTTCCAGTCACTGCCACGAACCAGGATTACAGTGTCATCTGCGTAAGCAATGACTTTGGAGTTTCTTAGATCAAGTTTACAGAGCTCGTTTATGTAAACCAGGAAAAGAACCCAATTATGGGTTAAGCTCGCCTTTGTACATAAGTTTTCCTTTTGTACTTGTAATGTTTATTTTGTGTACAATAAAGAATATGAATATGAACTAAAGGGTAGGTCCTAAGACACTACCTTGTGGAACTCCGTAGGTGAGGAATGCTTCCTTACTAGTGTGGTTGTTGATCCTGATGATTTGCGAGCGACCACTAAGGTAACTCTTAAACAAACTAAGCGCTAACTAATCTCTATAAGCATATAGGAAATTATTTAAAAAACTTAAATCTAATATTGAAAGAGTTACGAAACATTTTCAGTTTTCCAATATTCCACAGTACATATCTGTTAGCATGTTCATTAATATAAAGTTTAGATAGAGTTAATAAAGGCACAGCAAATTATTTAAATTTTATATTATTGCTATAAATCGAAATAATAGGAAATACCTACTTCGTACCTAATGCATAACTCTAAACTGTTAGCATTTTTGTACATAGCAATGAATTCACATAAGGTATCCACCCGGCAAAAATAAAAAACTTTTGAATCATCGAAGGGCATATTCTTCTGGCTATTGGACTATGTATAAGTATGAGGAAAGGATATTATACATTTCTCCGGTGATACCAATGCTTTTTAGCTTTAATAATAGGATTTTATGAGAAACTGTGTCAAAAGCCCTTTTTTATGTCAATAAAAATCCCGAGTGCAATGTTGTTTTGGTCAATGTTTGTTTTAATGGTGGTGACTAAATCGATTGTGGATCAAGGTGTTGGATTTGGGTCGGAAACCGAACTGTCGATCATAAATATAATTGATGTCGTTTAGGTATTTTTCTAGTGTTGTGTAAATTAATCGTCAAAAATTTTTGATAGTACCGGTAGTACCGATATGGGTCAATAATACCCGGGATCTGACTTTGTTCCGAATTTAAAAACAGGGTTCATAATTTTAATGGTATCTGGGAATGTTCCACTTTTGAAACAGTTATTAATACAGTTAGATAGGTTGGCCACTATTAGGTTTTTTATGCATTTAATAGTTTTAGTGGTGATGCCATCAATTCCTGAGCTACAACATGGATCTAAATTATCGATGATCTGTATGATTTCAGTACTATTACAGGGCGTGAGGGTATCTAATTTATTTGTGTTAGGGTTCTTGTTTGTTG
The DNA here is from genome assembly GCA_948252205.1 of Orthosia incerta. Lineage (NCBI taxonomy): Eukaryota > Metazoa > Arthropoda > Insecta > Lepidoptera > Noctuidae > Orthosia > Orthosia incerta. The sequence continues at coordinate 26,530,752 of OX411745.1, read as the reverse complement.
TGGTGTATTTTAAGTTACTGTGAAATTTGTGTGGTATTTGGGTGGCTAGGCGCTTCTCCACGGACGCAAAACAGTTATTGAAAGTTTCGCATATCTCGATAGGGTCGTTAATGGTTTTGTTGTTTACGTTTAGCTTAGGTATGTTGCAGGCGGTGACCGGATTATTATTAGTTAAATTGTTAATTAAGGACCACATCTTCTTTGGATTTGATTTGCAGTTAGAGGATTTATCATAAAAATATTGTCGTTTTTCTTTCTTCATAAGATGTTGCACTTCGTTTCTCTTTGCTATAAAATCGGTTTTAAAGTCGTTGTTGTTTGGATTACTTTTAGATTTTCTCCATAGCAGATTTCTCTTGACCATCTCCCTCGTAATTTTTCTGTTGATCCAATCGTCTCTGGGTAGGTTTAGGATTGTTGTGTTTGTTTTTACTTTATCCTTTATGAAACTCTCTAGATCAAGGTAGTCGTCGTTTGTTGTTATGTAGTTGGTATTTGAGACGTCTTTGTATAGATTTGTGTAGTCAATGGCTGTGTAGCGATGTATTTTTTTTTATGGTCGTTTGAATTTCTTCAGTTCCAGGTAAATATGGTTGTGGTCAGATAAGGACTATTCAGGGAGCAGTGGTGGCCCAGTGGCATCGGCCGCGACTTACAAGTTGTAGGTCGTGGGTTCGAGCCTAGGTAGGCGCTTTACTTTGTGTAAATTATTTCATCACCACTGCTCTCAAAACGGTGAAGGAAAACATCGTGAGGAAACCGGCATGTCCTAGAACCAAAAATTCGAAGACATGTGACATCCACCAACCCGCACTGGGCCTGCGTGGTGGATTACGGCCCATTCCCTCTCACAGAGAGGAGGCCTGTGTCCTAACTGTGGGAACATTAATAGGCTGATAATGTGATGTGATGTGAAGGACGATTCAATGACAGCCATGTGAAAGTCGTCTTTGGAAAGGTTTGTGCAGACGTGGTCTAATATTGTATTTGTGGTAACGGTAGTCAGAGTTGAATATTTTTTGTTTGTTTTATTTAGTATTTTTTATCCAGACTCCTTGATCATATTTGTGTAGCTTGTCGTAGTCCGACTTTTTTGTCGGTCGTTTCGTTCGCGCATTTTGTTCAGTAGTTCTTCCTGTTTAAACGTGGATGTTGGTTCTGTTTTTAGGGCAGTAATTTGGGATTCGATTTGTTGCAGCTTTTGTTCGGTTATATAACTTTTACATGCTAACTGCGATAAATCAGACTTTAATATCTGTTGCTCAGCTGTTAGCTTGTCCGCACGTTGATTAATGCTCGATAAGTCCGTTTTAAGGTCACTCAAGTCTTGCCGTATTTGTGACATGTTGTTGGACTGAGTTTTTGAGTTTTTTTCTAAGGAAGCAAATATATCCTTACGAAAGTTGGATATTATTACCGTAAATTGGGTATTCATGGTATTTATTTCCGTATGAATAATGGTAATCTCAACAAGCACGACAAGTTAAGAATACCCGTATTAGACACAAAATTCTCTCAGAGAGGACAATTACATTACTAAATAGGAGACAAATACTACAAAAAACGCCAGTCAAGTCCCGATCAGAAAAAATGAACTTAGCGCACTATATAAATTAACGAGTAAATACATAAAATATGACTATAAAAACTACAGGAATCAAAAAATACGAACCTAGGTAGGTTCGTATTTTTTTATTCCTGTAGTACACAGGGAAAAAGTTTCAAAAAAGTGATAAAAGAACTCTGAACAAATAAGACTTGGATCGAGGGATTAAACCAATCAGGACAAACAACACACAACCGTAGAGAAATAATAAATATTGCTACAGAATTCTATAAAAACCTATACAGTGCGAATATAACAAACAGGAAGCATACAACAACCACGGTAACCTAAAAAATAATATAAACGATATCGACGAACTGGAAATTATACAAGCAGCTAATAAGTTAAAATTAGAGAAGAGCCCAGGACCAGACTTCATTACTAATGAAGCAATTAAACATGGATGTGAAATACTAGCATCACCACTGGCCTCACTATTTAATTTAATACTCAAAACTGCGAACACACCTGCACAATGGTCAGAAGCCATTATAATCTTGCTCTATAAAAAAGGAAACCCTAATGACATCGGCAATTACAGGCCAATAAGCCTTCTACCAACTGTTTACAAACTCTTCTCTTCCATAATTAATAGAAGAATATCTGAAACGTTAGAAAAGAGACAGCCCATAGAGCAAGCTGGCTTTCGCAAGGGATATTCAACCATAGACCACATACACACTCTGAAACTTATTATTGAAAAATACCAAGAGAACCGAAGACCGCTCTACATTGCCTTCATAGATAACCAGAAAGCTTTTGACACAATTGCACACACAAGTATATGGGAAGCATTAAGTAAACAAGGAGTAGAAAATGAGTACATACAAATAATAAAAAAGATATACAACAACAGCGTCAGTAAAGTCAAACTGGAATCAACTGGCTCCGATTTCAACATCAATAGAGGAGTGAGACAACGGGACCCACTGTCTCAAAAACTATTTATTGCAGTTTTGGAATCAATTATAAATCAATTAGACAGGAAAAGGTACGGCTTGTATATCAAAGGAGAATACTTGAGTCATTTAAGATTCGCAGATGACTTGGTACTGCTATCTGAAACTGATGGCAACTTAGAGCGCATGATACAGGCATTACACGAAACTAGCAGACAAGTCGGATTAGAAATAAATTTGACAAAAACAAACACCATGACAAACAGTTATAAAAGAACCATCTCACGAGAAGACAAACCATTACGGTAAGTGGAAAAATATATCTACATATGAAAGCAGATAACATTGGACTGCAATAGCAACAAACTAGAGGTGGAGCGCAGGACAAGAATTACGTGGCATAAGTTCTGGAGTTACATAGAAGTAATGAAAAGTAACATGCCAACAGAAGTGAAAAAGAAAATGATGGACACTTGCATTTTACCATGTCTTACATATGCTTGCCAGACGTGGAAATTTACGAATAATATCAAGAATAAAATAATAAAGTGCCAGAGGGGAATGGAACGTAGCATGCTCAATATAAGAAAAACACAAAGAATCCGTCATACAAAGATAAGAAGCATAACCAAAACAGTAGATGCGCTCAAATATGCTCAAAGATTGAAATTCAAGTGGGCTGGCCACGTAGCACGACTTAAAGATAAGAGATGGACATCCACTTTCATCCACAGGGAAAACGGCGCGTCGGTAGACCGTACAGGCGCTGGGAGGATGACATTAGAAAAGTCGCTGGACCGCACTGTATTTATGTCGCCAGAGACAGAGACAAATGGAAATCTTTGGAGGAGGCCTTTACTTGATATAAAAATAAAACTAATAACTTGAATATCATAAAAATAATAATAATTTTACTTTTCTATAGCCTTTTATCAGGCGGGAACAAGGTGCGCGCCTTCAACGGCTGGGTCATGCCAGTCTTGATGTACTCTTTTGGCATACTCAAATGGACTCAGACAGAACTTGACGCCCTGGATAGGAGAGTCCGCACATTGCTTACCGCAAATCGTATGCATCACCCACGGTCATCGGTTATGAGATACTTAGCATAGCAAACTAGATTGCCGATACAATAACTTCGAATGCAGTATTTTTCGCAGAGTTAGTCATTTAAGGAGAGTGTGCCCCAACGGATAGTCCGGCAAAAAATTTACAGGGTCGGAATTTACGCACGAGATTGGACATACTGAAGCCCGACCGGGAATTGCGAGCGCTAGCGCGACAGAAACGTACCGAATGTCTGGCGGGCGGATCGCATAAGTAGCTAGAACCGGAGGATAAGGTATGGTACAGGAACTATCGTGGGACAGACAAATGGATAGCCGGGCAAGTTATAGAAAAACTAGGCAGTACTGATTACAATGTTAAATCAGTCTTTGGAACCGAGGCACACCGTCATGTTGATCAGTTAAGGCGCAGATCAGTGTTACCCAGAGAAGCACATCCACCACCTTGTAAAAAAAATAAAAAAGCAAGAAGTTCACTTCTGTTCCTTGCTATTAATGAAGAGGTTTCGAGTGGTGCTGTCGACGGGATCGGTATACCAGCGTCGAAAAATGTGTCTGAGTCTGAGTATTTTTTTTAATTTTTTATTATTATTGATTGGCTCGCGCTTGACCACTATCTCACCTGATGTTAAGTGATGATGTGGTCGACGATGTAGCGCGCTTACCTAGAAGAAACCTATTCACTCTTGACTTAAAGACTCCCAGGTTGTAGCTCTCAGGAAATACAGACTCCGGCAGGGAATTCCACTCCTTAGCTGTACGCATAATGAAAGTATTCCCAAAACGTTTGGTGCGTATGGGTGGAATGTCCACCATGTACCGATGACACATCGCCGTACGTCTTGTATTCCGATGATGGAAAGGGCTAGGAGGAATTAGTTCATGCAATTCCAACGCACACTCCCCGAAATGTAACCGATACAAAACCGACAGACTGGCAACTTGGCGCCGATGTTCAAGGCTCTGGAACCTAGACTTGACCAATATCTCATTGCCGATGAGCCTCTTGGCCCGCTTTTCGATCGACTCTAGTGCATCCAGCTGGTACTTGGCAGATCCGTCCCAGAGGTGAGAGCAGTACTCCATGCATGACCGAACTTGCGCTTGATACAAGTTTAGCAGCTGTTCTGGCGTGAAGTATCGTCTCACCTTTGCAAGGATCCTCAACTTTTTGGCAGCCAGTTGAGCTTTTGCCTCAATGAAAGGACCAAAATTGAGGGTCGATGTCAACGTAACGCCAAGAAGAATACAAAAATACATCGGGCACGACAGAGAACCGGCCTGAGTTACCTGGCTCGACACAATCACCTGACGTGCCAAGTAGAAATATTAACCCACAACCTCCAGTACGAGTAGTAACACCCATCGAACGTAGATATACATTAATAAATCGTAAACCTCCTCAACGATTTAGAATAGGAGAAAGTTAGTGTAAAGTGTAATATAATATAAGTCTATAGCATTGTAAGTTAGGTTACGTTATATCTGTGGTTGTATTATGTGTGTTGTACATAGAAATGTATAGTAATTGTTCGCGACGGTGCATCACGCCGCATATGTTAACGTATATAGGAACGTTATAGCTTATGTACTAATGTTATACATAACATACTTAGATACGTCTGCTCACCCCAGCGCGCCATCTCATACTAAACAAATTCCGGATGGCGCAGTCATATTTAAAGATTCGTGAATATTGAATTTTTGTTCACATTTTTGGGGAACTTAGATAATGATTTTAAGGTTTATCAGTAAGTGATAGGGTGCTATAGTGCAAGCTTAACAAATTAAAAGCGTCAATATAAATACTGATTGCGGTTATCATAGTAAAAACCTAAATTCATGATCAGCATCTCTGCTGATCATGAATTTAGGTTTTGCCGTGTAGCTAGCACGGCATTTTAGTACCAAATGAGCCGCTCGGGGGCAGCAGCGTATATTTATATAAAATGCGCGCTAGAAGAAATTTGATACAAACTATGTACTAGCGTTATGTGTTAAATATTTAGGTAATCTATGTAGTAGCTTAGATCAATTAAATTGTTTAATTATCTTCATGAAACCCTCAAAAAAGCAGGGTCGTTTGTAGGGCCGTGTACGATGCACACACGCGCCAAATTGTATTATTTACCTAACACACATTAGTCTGTCAGGACACATAACCTAGGTGTCCTACCCTGGGGCTATGACTGGAAAACAATATACAATAACAGTACATAGCCAGGGATCATAGAATTTCGCCCTAGAAAGGTGAATACACACACATTTCCCTCAAGTAAACACTAAGAAAACTGGTTTTTTTGCAAATCTAGTGCTTTAAGGCAGCCTAGACTTCTGCCTAAGCCCTATAACTAAGTGGCGCTTATGTAATTCTAGTACATAAACACTGCTTACTTGAGATAATGTGCTTGTATGAATCACAATAGACATTTCTATGCGTCAGTCAGCAGGCTCACCGCCTTCAGACACACCTGTGCCTGAAGGGTTGCCGATATGCCGTCAGAGGCATTACCTTCGGCAGCCTGCAGACAAGCGCCTGGATCTAGTCATCACACGTTGCCAATATGTGGCTCGCTTGATGACACAGGCTCATTAAAGCTGTGGAAAACACACACGTTTTCCTATTTCAGCCGCTTCCCGGCACCTTAAGTACCAGAAGGGCTGGTGGTACACCCATCAGGGAACCACCATATGATGGCCCAGTTCTCTGGCCCCCTAACCGCACTTCTGCAAGGAGCCTAGCTCTGGCGGTTGGGGAGATAACCTTGTTAAAAGACTACAAGGTTCCACAGCTTTCTTGTTGCAACAACCACATAAGGGTGAATTCTACTTCGAGAAAAAAAATCGACGGAAATTCCTCTCATTCCTCATTCTTCCTGGAGAATCTCTTCAGGGGTACCTGGAACCTAGTCAAAGGTTCGTTGGAAAGGCCATGCCAGGGCGCATCCAACAAGGTATCACACTTTGTGATCTTGTCAGGGAAAGGGGAGGTTCTGTCGGTTTTTAGCTAAGAGCTAGGATAAAAATATTTGTAAATAAAGATCGGCGCGTGCGCAATTTCGAGGCGCTAGTTACGGTACAGTTTGGTGGTTGAATAGTACGCATGCGCGGCGTTCATTTTGTAGCCATATTTTAAACAAGTCAAAATCCACGCAACTTTGCATAATGAAGACCTCGAAAAACATCGCAGAACGTTAAGAAGAATAAAGTCTTTCATTTCCTGGACATCAGACCTTTACCTACGAACACCTAGCGGCCCTCAACAGACTCCTAGGTTCCTGAATTTCCAACGATAAAGAACTTTGGTACAAGGGGCGTCAACGCGCTTAGAGCAGGAGCCTTACAACCTCCCGAATTCTACCATAACTCAAGCGATCACGTCCGTCCCGTAAAGTAATAATTAAGTAGGTTTTATATATTGTTGAATTTGAATTCGAATTCGATTTAAGAGTTGATGTTGTATAATGTCGCATCAAGACTGGCCGATAGATGCAAACCATCGGGAAATCAGGAAGTATTAGGTTAAGACATCGTGTGTGGGCAGGTAGGTGGACACAGTCAATCTCTCGTCTTCGCTCTACGGCTGTCAGTACTCAACTGCCCTATTCTACTGTCCCCATCACGCAAGTTATAAAAAGCATGCCAATGCGTAGTTGCTCTTGATTGCCGCCAGGGGCGTGCTTGTGATTTGTTTTGACGTCCTTACTATTGACTTCACAACAAAATATATAAATGTCGGGTTTACCCGACATTTATATATTTTGTATTTATTTTGTTAAATTTTGTATTTATTTTGTGTTTATTTTGTATTTATTTTGTATTTATGTGTGATTTTGTATTTATTATTGAATAATTTAAAGATAAATAACTGAAATAAATGAATTTTAATTTAATTTAATTTAATTGTTGCAAATGTGAAGGTGGTATGAACAGGGACGCCATTCTCGCATTAAACGTCAAAACGGAAGCACGTCTTTTATTCTCCAGTAACATACCTGGTGACATTGTTATTACTGTCTGTGACAAATCCACTCAAACTTGTACTCCTGATGACAAAATTACTAACTGCAACTTGTCTAAGTGTATGGACAAAGTTCCTAAAGCTTTGTCGTGTATAAATACCTAAATATCTTTCATCAAAGTTTCAATGGCTTGATTGTTAAGTCGGACCTACTTACCCTCCATTTAGAAGAATTATGGGACAAGGGACAAAATGTTGACTTATTATTAACTTAACTAAATTCATTGACTCTCTTCATAATCTTGGTTTTAGTGAAGTCTATCAACTCGATAATCCTAAAGGAAGCATTTAACTGTTTCTATGACCTGTTCATGCTTTTTTGTGACCTCTGTTTGTTTCCCATTAAGGAAAATAAATATCACTCTCCATAAAAAAAACAAATTGGATTTCCAAGGGAATCAAGCTCAGCAGAAAGCGTAAAAAAGAAATGTTATGGCAATACAGGCGCGCCCCTACTTTTAAAGCGAAAGCGACTTGGAGCATTATCATTAAATGTTAGATTAACTATCCTAGAGAAAATATACCTGAATACGCAACAATAAATGACGATAAACTACATAAACTTCGACTAATGCACAAGCTTTTAATAACTATTTTATAGACGAAATTCAATCGAATAATTCTACTCCTTCCTATTCAAATATTGATACTAATTTGTAACTCCATATTTATTCCTCCTACAGTACCAGCAGACATAGTGGTATAATTCACTCTTTAAATAATACCAATAGCCATGGATATGACGGCGTCATTAGGAAAGTGGTCAAACATGTAGCGCCATTAATAGGACCTGCTATGAGTTTTATCGTCAATCTTTGCATTAAATATGGCCATTTGTCCGTGAAATAAAATTTAAAATTACTGTTATTAAACCTATTCATAAAAAAGATGATGAAAGTATCATGGGTAATTCTAGACCGATAGCATTTATTCCTATTTTTCAAAAATTATAAAAAAGGTGATATCAATAGCCTTTCGTCGTTTTTTGAAACGCATGATCTCATAGTCAGAGAACAATTTGGATTTAGGAAAGGTAAATCCATTAATATGGCGAATTATGACGTGTTGATGCTAAAATTCTAGTAGTGGCCTTGCTCATGGATATATCTAAAGCATTCGACCATGTAGATCATAGTATACTGCTAATTGCTAATCAAATTAGAACGATACGGGATTAGAGGAACTGCATTAAACCTATTTCAATCTTATCTCTCTAATCGCACTCAAATTACACCGGTCGATAGGCTATGTGCGAGCTCAAAGTAGAAAACACATACATGTCACGTCCTAGAAAAACTACTTTTGGTGTTCCCCAAGGTAGCATTCTTGGCCCGCCATTATTTAACATTTACATAAATGATATGCCAAAGGTCAGTAAACATCAGATGGTCTTATTTGCTGATGACAGCGCTATTTTATTCTCTAAAAATGACATTAACATTCTTGAAAATGACATAAATGACGATTTTTTAAAACAAAATTGTCAGAGTGGTTACAAAAAAAGTGTTTCTACAGCATTAAGAAATTTATGTAACATAAAAATATTTGTTCAGAATATAAATAAAATTAATGTATTGTGAATAAATTGATGACATTAGTATATAATAATAATGTGAGAATAATATGATAATAATGTAATAGAATAAACACCGACGACTGGACCTGGCAACGTATAACACTCCGGACCGACGAGAAGATAGCCGAACTCGAGGAAGAATTGAGCAGATTGCGATGGAGTGTTATAGGGTTATCTGAAGCTCGAAAAGAGGGGGAGGACTCGATAATCCTCAAATCTGGTAACCTGCTCTATTTCCGAGAGGTTGACCGGCAGTCCCAGGGTGGGTTTATCGTCCACAAGTCCCTTGTGAGACGTTTAACGTGGTGAAGATCGAGAGTGTGTCGACCAGGGTGGCGTACCTTATACTCAGAATATCCTCACGATATTCGCTGAAGGTCATACAGGTCTACGCCCCAACCTCGGCACACCTCGACGACGAGGTAGAGACCATGTATGAGAATATCTCAAAAAAAAAAAAAATATAAGATAAAAATATTTTGTTGCAGACTTGTGTCGGAACAATAAATATTGGACCACCACCTTACATTTTAGAGCGGAATCGCTCCGCTCATGAATCTTGGGCCAAACGGAAATCACACGATAGTTTGCACCGAGTGACTGCACGCTAACATGTACTTCTACCGGCGGACGAGCCGGGCCGCGGACCGACAGTCTTCATTCGCTCGCCTACCGCACCATTCGGATCGCGCCGCGCTAAACTTTTTATATTTTAGTAATCTGTATAATTTCAAGTGTCCATGTAATTTAATTTAAATATAACTTTCTAACTCTCAATAATATTCTTCATTTCTTCATCTATACTTGCATCATTCTTTCGTCCTTACGCTTCACCTTCCGCTAATAAAAACAACAGTACGGGTAGATACCCGATTCGATAGAAAATCGGTGATCCTAACGATTTTCTACAGACTCAAAGGTCCATAGTTTTGTTAGTATTACAAATTACTTAAAGTCTATGTTAGTAAGACACTTAGACACGACATTTTATTTATATTGTTAGTAAACACAATACTTACAAACTAAGTTAGTTACAAATTTGTTTATGTCGTTAGTACATCCTACTTATAAGCTATGTTAGTAATAAAAAATAAAAAAAACAATTAATTCATGTATCTGTTGCGCTTACCTGACGCACCGGCCACATGCACATGTACATGTACCCAGTGCGCCATCATGGCGCAACATGGCTTATCACGGATGACCTTCAGAATGCTGTTGGGTCTCCGACGTACTCTGCGCATCATGGACGCCGTCCTATTTTGTAGGATGGTATTGAAACCATCCACACGAGTTTCGGCAAACATCCCTGACGCGCTGCAGTAACGCGGAAGCCCCAACAACATCCCGAAGGTGTTATTGCACTGAACTCTGAGGGCGTTGTATGCCCTTTGCGTATACCGAACCCGGGTGCACGTGTACACCGATTGACAAAAGGCCTTGAAAAGAGTTGATTTTACTTCTGGTGTACAACGCGCAAACCTGCGGGTCAATATGTTGCATCGGACAGCCAACGCCCTCCGTTCTCTTTACATATCAGCATCATCTTTCAAATCCTCAGTTACTATGTGCCCTAGGTATTTAAAATCTGACACTCTTTCAAGGGCAACACCACTTAACATAACCGGTGGGACATGTGCTGGTTTTATATGGTTTACCCTAAACACAAGAAGTTTGCTTTTTTGCACGTTATATAAAAGACCATGCGCCTCCGCATACGCTTCGCAGACCGCCAACAGTTTCCTGAGTGCGCTAATTGACGGACTCAGCAGCACCATGTCGTCCGCATAACTAATGCTATTGACACAGAGCCATGCATGGTTTCAAAACTCACGTCACCGTTGTCATGGGGGACTTCAACGCAAAATTGGGCAAACGAGACGAGGATGAGCTGCAAGTGTGGCAATTTGGAGTTGGACGTCGGAACCACCGGGGTCACCTACTGGCCAGTTTTATGGAGAAGGAAGGCTTCTATATGATGAACTCCTTCTTCAGAAAGCGCGAGCAATGGAAGTGGACATGGCAAAGCGCCGATGGTGCAGCTAAAAACGAGATCGACTTCATCATGTCAACCAAGAATCAAGTGTTCAATGATGTCTCTGTGATCAATTCGGTGAAAACCGGGAGCGATCACCGCATGGCACTTTGAAAATTAATATCATGCTTGAAAGGTCTCGACTGATGAAGTCCACGCTCCGTCCAGCATAGATCCAGATCCAAAACCCCGAATCGTTTCGATTGCCTAGGGAGGTCCGTGGACGATTACAGCGATGGGTTCGTGAAAGCTCTCCATACGGTCGGGTCTAAGTTTTTCAAGACCCACCGTACATATAGAAACAAAAAGCACTCTGATCCAACTCTCAAGCTAATGAAGGAGAGGCGTGAGATGATCCTGCAGTCTTCAGACGATGCGGTGAAATACCGGCAGCTGAATAGACGGATCTCAAAGTCCTTGAAAAGCGACCTCCGCCGCTTTAATACTGAAAGTATTAAAGATGCGATTGAGCGGAATAAGGGCTTGTCTATTGGGCAGAGCCAGCTCACAAAACTGAAGACCGATGATGGCAGGATCGTATTTGCCAAACCGGAGCTTCTGAGAGAGATCGAGAGATTCTACGGGCAGTTGTATAAGATTGACCCGACACTATACCGAAGATTTCCCGGACGTCAGCCTGTACAAGATTAGGATGGCTCTGAAACAGCTAAAAAACAACAATGCGCCGGGTGACGACTGAATCACGGCTGAACTCCTGAAGGCGGGTGGGAAACCGGTCCATAAGGCCCTTCAGAAGCTGTTTGATTCCGTCATACTTGAGGGCAAAACGCCACAGGCATGGTGCAGGGGTGTGGTGGTACTCTTCTTCAAAAAGGGCAACAATGCCCGGCTGAAGAACTATGGGCCCATCTCACTTCTTAGCCATGTCTACAAATTGTTATCAAGAGTCATCACGAATCGTCTCGCGCGCAGGTTTGACGATTTTCAGCCTCCCGAACAAGCCGGATTCCGAAAAGGATTTAGCTCTAAGGATCACATACAGAAGACCGAAGAGTACAACCTGTGTCGGTGTTTTTGAGGTGAAACAAGGTTTACATTAAACACTATTTATTTCTTAACCCAAATGTTCTTAATGACTAAAATGTTACAAAATGTTAAGGAATGTTTGAATACACCCGGCTGACGCGGTAGACAAAAGTGCACTGATTATAATATAATGAAATTAGGTTAACGCGTCAGGCCGATATTGCAAGGTAAGCTGTTCGGTGAAAACACCGAACATATTCCGGGGCACGAAAGATACGGATGCTGAGATGATACAATGTTATGTTAGTGATATAATGAAATGATCACTGTTATTACGAGTATGTTTACAAGGTGAAAACAATCAAACTTGAAATGTTAGTTGACCTAAAGTAAAATTTATACAATATCAAATCACGATCTTATTGTCCCTAAAGGATTCCTAGGTACGCTAGGACACGCTCTATTCACCACTGTACTGTTTAATTTTTCATACGTATGAGTTTCACTGGCTTGGTCCATGTTTTGACGCGCACTGAGACTAACTCTATTCACATTCACATCACTAACACTTCGGGTAGATTGAAGCTCCATGTCCGACGTGATGTGGGCGCGATGCGCTCGCCGCCACAGCCACCTGTACAGCAGCGCTGCCGCCGCCAGCGCCAGCGCGACGACCAGGATGTAGCTTACGGTGGATATCATGGGTGGATAATACATCTCCCACTTCCACTTGGCTGTTTTTCATTTGATCGATGCGTTTGTAAAGTTTTTCTAATGCGAACTTCATCTCGCCTGAGCCTGTTTCGTCTTTATAGTTTTCTAAAGGCATAGTGCTGTTAATTATGTTAATTATGAAGTTTAATTGATCCATCTCAGGTATAAAATGTCCGGACTCATCTCAATTTCATTTTTCTTTTGCCTCTGAATGTTCAGGGTAAAATCTTGACCCTTCAGCAGACAACCTGGTTTTAAGTAAATTACACCCGCCTTGCTGAGCTGTATTTTGATTACATGTTCCCCGCAGATTAATTTGACGACATAAATATTGCAGCAATGGTATAAGAAAAGTGACGGGTTGGTTAGAGATGTCAACTTGTTTTCACATCTGGACTTTCGTACCTTACATTTGTCTGTGTCTCGGTCGCGGTCACAGAAGTTGTTCTCGTTGTTTAGGTGGTATATTGGTTTCTTCCCACGATATATTGGTTTATTACCATATATTGGTTTATTATTTGGTTGTTTGGTATATTGGTTTATTACCAGATGCTACGCCAGAATGAACACATAGCGTCATCATCCGGCAGGCGCGTATCAGTCACACCTTGCTCGGGTCGCTCCCAAGCCCGATAAACCCACCTTTCATTACTTTGGAATGTACGATTCTGGGTGTATCGCTCCACTCTCCGCCTGTACCTACGAATACGGATTGCCTATGCAAATACTTTTTGTTTCAGGAAGTCGATGCACTTTGTGACATGGTATAAGTAGTCTCGGGGGCTGACATTGGTCCCCGAAAACGCGAGTATTTCAATTTTAAATTTATTGTAATGAAATGTATGCCTAAACTTTGTGCGATATGATTGTTTTACCTTTTAATGACTATTGATATGAAATGTATGCCTAAAGATGATTCTGACTTACAAAATTATGAGTTTTGAATGTATGATAAATGACTGTATGCCAAACGATTTTCTGCGAAATAAAGTTTATGCTATCCGTTGTTATGCATATTATGACATAATAAGATTGCTATAAAAAGTAGACCCATTTGTGAACGCACCCACGAGTACGCCACGAGGCTAAGATACAGGAAGAAATTCCTAGTGTGAGGCTAAGTTTTTTCATAAAATAAAAACTTAAAATACGTGTTACAAATGTTGCAATGATGTAAATTTTATACTCCCATATGTGCCCAGTGCGAGCTTTTACATATGCTCAAGCGCGTTAAGGGCCTACATACGCTTTAGTGCCGCAAAACGGCAACTTTCTAAAGCATACTCCTTAGTAACGGCTAGGTTAAAAGGTTTGAAAAAAAAAAAATTACTGATTCATGTACATAATTTTGAACATAAGGTTTTTACGTGTAACTAATAGTTTTGCTTTAAAAAAAATAATTAACAACACAATAATTTTCGCAACTTTTGGAAACTCCTCCAAAACGACTAGGATGTTTAAAAAAAATTACACAGAAAAAATTATGGCTGGTATTTCTTCATAACTAACATAGCATATGTAAATCAAATAATATTAACAAAACTGTTCAAAAGGAGGTTCAATTTTGATATTTTGGCATCGAGCGGGAGCACGGCCAGGTACTGCGTTAGCATTGGGGTGTATATATCGCCTTAACGTAAACGCCAATTTGTATTGAAACTGAACAATTTTGGTAATAGCAATGGAAAAACTTTTTTTTTTTACACAACTTGATGGAAAAAAAATGGAAATTAAAATGATTTCTGCGTAATTTAATTTTTTTATTCAAGATTGATCTTGAAGTACTCCTACTTTTTTGTATAAGGTTATTCTTCTGAACCATACTAAACTCTCATACTTAGTCGTGGACATAAAACGTGCGAGAGGACGCTATATTATAAGTGATAACTGAGTCTCACGTTATCTCACTCCAACTTTTAAAGACCGCGATTGCCGTCAACTGGCATTTAGTATATCTGATTCTTACGCCTTTTGCACATGTGAGTATAATATAAAATAGTGTTGATTATATCTTACCAAAGTGCTTGGAACCTACTAGTGTAACAACCATAGATTCATCCGTTTCCATATGGTGGCCGTGTCTCATACGAATGGTGTATTTCAGCTTTTCTGGCCATGTTACCCCTGACATACCCTGTTAACAAAATTTTACATCTTTAAAAAATAATACATTCTTTCAATCGTTCGCAAACGAGCTATGGATCTATGTTTGGAGCCTGAGGCATTGAATCCGCAACGAAGTGATCTGGCAGAGAACCGAGCTCACGGAAAAAGCAAGCTGAAGTACCAATGGGCCAGCCATATTTACCGTATAACCAATGACCGTTAGAGTAGACGTGTTCTAAAGTGGAGACCGCGAATTGGTAAACGCAAGGTGGACAACCTCATGCTAGGTGGAGCGACGATCTTAACAGGATGGCTGGCTAGTAGCAGCTGGATGAAAGTTGCCAAAAACTATATAAATGGCTTGCGATTGGAGGGGCCTGGGCCAATATTCAACATTGGACTACTGTAGGCTGATGGTGATGATGCACCTTGGCCTTCCACAGCTACAATGCACCACAATTAGTACTTACATGAAATAATAATATGACGGTAGACCATTGCATATCATCAGCTGTGTAGGAAGCCGGTGGAGAATCATTCGCGAGCGGGAAATAGCCTCGTGCTTCAGAGTTATCTGTGGGCATTACAATTAAATTAAGTAATGTATTTGAGATCTGGTGTGGGCTAAAAAAGTTTACTGGGGTACGTTTCACTCGCAGGAACATTTGAACATTAAACTCGAACATTAAACAGAACATTCTTCAAAACATTAAAACAGTGTGAACAGTGATATAATACAATCTTTTATTTCAGACAAATTCCATAGGATTAGTAACAATTTACTTAAAAAACTAGTGTTAGTAGGTACAGATATAAAACTAAAACTAAAAACATATAGCTAGACTTCAGCGTGGAGCTGCATCCACCTCTGCATCATCGGAGAATCCCACCGATCTGCGAACACACTGAGAATAGTGTTGGTACCGCCGCGAATACACGTCATCAGAGAGGCACATCTTTTTCTAATAATTGCGGCGAAACCATCAATGTTTGTGTTCAAAAACATCCCTGACGCACTGCAACGCCACGGCAGCCTCAACAGTACTCACAGTGCATTATTATATTGGACGCGCAGGTCGCTGTGTGCCCGCTGAGTGAAACTGACCCACAGGCTGCACGTGTAGAAGGACTGACATCATCATCATCATCATATCAGCCGAAAGACGTCCACTGCTGGACATAGGCCTCCCCCAAGCGTCGCCACATTGACCGGTCCCGTGCGTCCCGCAACCAGCGGATTCCTGCAACCTTCACCAGGTCATCGGTCCACCTGGTGGGAGGCCTTCCAACGCAACGTCTTCCGGTTCGCGGTCGCCACTCCAGAACCTTTCTGCCCCATCGGCCATCCGTTCTGCGAGCAATGTGCCCTGCCCACTGCCACTTAAGTTTGGCAATTCTTCGGGCTATGTCGGTAACCCTGGTTCTCTTACGGATCTCAACATTTCTGATTCGACCACGCAAGGAAACGCCGAGCATAGCCCTCTCCATTGCCCTTTGAGTGACTGTAAGCTTTCTGATAAGGCCCATTGTTAGCGACCACGTCTCAGAGCCATATGTCATCACTGGCAACACACACTGGTCATAGACTTTTGTCTTGAGACACTGTGGTAGGTTGGACGAGAAGACACCGCGCAACTTCCCGAACGCTGCCCAGCCGAGTCGGATTCGACGGTTGACCTCTTTCTCGAAATTGGCCCTACCCAGCTGGATCGTTTGTCCCAGGTAGACGTAGTTGTCCACAACTTCGAGTGTAGAGTAAGCTTTGAAAAGCGTTACTTTTATTGGCTTCGTACATCGTGCACACCTGCGGGCCAGAATGTTACAACGAACAGCCAGCGACCTACGTTCCCTCTCAATGTCCCCTTGTAAAACCGAACTGTTTGCTTTGTAATAATTTATGTTTATTAAAAAATCTTTGCAATTGCTCTAACATTAATTTCTCAAATATTTTACTAAACGTAGGTAGTACTGAAATAGGTCTATAATTTGTAGGGTCTGATGTACTACCTGATTTAAACAAAGGTATTATTTTACTATTTTTCATTAGGTCAGGAAACTCCCCACAGTCGATACAATTATTAAAGATAATAGCTAAACTAGGTGCGACAATGTCAATAATAGACCTAGCAACTTCTACAGAATGACCCCACAGATCTGCAGTCTTTTTAACATTTAAAGTGTGAAAGGTTTTAATTATGTCTCTACAAGTAATATGTTTTAAAACAAATTCCGAATCGCAAACATTAACATTTTCTTTTAGCAAAGACTCAGCAACAGAAGGTGATGAGATTAGGGATTTAGTAGTTGAAATGGGAACATCTGAAAAGAAATTTTCAAAAGCCGCTGCGACTTGTGAGTCTGATTTTATGATGCTGTCATTAATAGACAGGCTGTAGTCAATATGTCGGTTACCAGATCGTCCCGTTTCACTATTAATAATATTTCAAGTCGTTTTAATAACATTACTACTATTTTTAATCTTAGAACTTAAATAACGCGACTTGGCCAACCAACAAACTTTTTTAAATAATTTTGAATAATTTCTAACATATAAATTAAATTCAGCAGTGTTTACATAAGTCCTTTCATCGTACAGCTCATAAAGCCGTGTTCTACTTTTATGAATACCAACGGTAGCCCAATCACTGAATGATGCGTTACAATTAACGGAGATAGTTTTGGGCATAAATGTGGAATTAAATTGTTTACAGTATATACTAAAAAACTCATCATATAGGTGATTAAGATCAGCATGAATTGACAAAATTGGTATTTATTAATGAGTTTACCTTTAAAAGCTGTCAAGCGACTTGCAGTTTTGGGGTTAACAGTGATATCCTTTTTAGCCACTTTGTTGTTTTGGTTAGGTATAGTAATCTTCTGCCCGCAATGATCAGAATCTAGTAAATTTATAAATTATTTGTGGACTGGTATAACATTAGTATAAATATTATCTAAGCATGTGGCAATAGTAGGAGTTTTTCTTGTGGGCTCCAAAAATAGGTTTACAAATTTGTATGACTAAAACAGACTTATTATTTTACTACAAGAACCAGAGTTTTCTAATAAATTAACGTTCAAATCACCACAAATGATAATGGATTTACTCGAGTTACAAATCTTGTGTAACACTACATCCATTACCTTTTCAAAGCAGTCATACAAATCTGAAGGGGTCTGTACACACTTAATACAATAAACTGCTCCAATTCTATACAAGCTATTTCAACTGTCCGCTCAACAGATAAGCTCACAATATCCTTACGGTCTTTGAATTTAAGCTGGTTACTTACTAAAATCAATGAGCCATCATGTACAGCAATAACTCTGCTGAACAAACTACCAACCTGGTGATTATTAAAATTGAACAATAACTGGTGGCTTTTAAGCCAATGCTCAGTTATACAAAGAATATTGTTAAAATTCATAAAATAATTCTACTTCTAAATCTTTGTTCATAAATCCAAGAATATTTTGATGCACCAGGTTAATATTATTTACTGATTTTAAGCTTTTATTTGATTTTATTTTGCAATTTTCGTTCTGTACATTTTTGCAAGAGGTTGTCCCTATTGTCCTAATCTCTAATTTAAATTATTATCAATATCAATTTCTGATACCAAATTATTGGCTGAGTTAATAACATTTCTTGGCATTGCTCAATAGAAGCAAGTTGTTTAGCCAAATTCTTGGCTGTAATAGAAAAATTATATGATAGCGACACAGCTATCTGTCGTTTATAATACTTTGAAAGAAAGTACCTATCCATAAAAAAACTATCTTTTGTCAAATAAAAGTGATTACAGTGCGACATAAAAGAGTAGAAATTAAATGAGGGCGCCAAAATCGCTCAGATAGCAACCCAGTTAGTACGACCCAGCTGATCTTGATACTTGAATAGTATTATTTATTTATTGGGTATAAAAAATAAGTAAATATATTAAATAAGTATATTTATTAAATATTTGTCGCATCAAGGCTGGCCGATAGATGTAAACCATCGGGAAGTCAGGAAATATTCCCTTAGGTTAAGACATCGTGTGTGGGCAAAAAAAAAAAAAAAAAAAAAAAAAGGTCGGTGGGTGAATCGTAAAAATGAAATCACACAAATTATTCGATACACTGAGTATATTCAAATAGACACAAGTTACACTCCTGCTTACTAATATTACGGATCGACACTGATTCTACGACGTCTTAGCTCTACGGCTGTCAGTACTCAACTGCCATATTCCGCATCACGAGTGCTTATAAAAACGCGCCAATGCGTAGTTGCTCTTGATTGCCGCTAGGGGCGTGCTTGTGATTTGTTTTACATCCGTACTATTGACTAAACCCGACACGGCCATCCTGCGAGACAGGCGTCCTCGTCTGTTCCTAATTGTCAGGTTTTAACAGTGTATCGAATCATGTGGAAATCCTCAATGGATGTCCTCAGCCCTTGGGGAAAACTGAGGGGTCTGTCAGACTCCTACTGACTAAAACCACATGGTGTTCTCTAGGCCGTAATTCCTCTTGAGAGGCGAACGTGGAATACACACGTCGCCTTCTCGGGTCTCTCTCAGGTGACAGATCCCCTAATCTATCACCCGCAGGCATCATCTTCTTGTCCTTGCTCCATGCCATCTCGTGGTCACCTCGTGTTGCACCACACGTCGTCTTAGTCCACTCCATACTGGCAATCTCCCATCATACAAGGGATGTTCTTCTGAAAAATACAAAATTTTCAAACAGTATTTGCTCGTCCAATCCTGACTCATACACTAGAGTGAGGAAACATTTTGAAACAATCAAACATGATCATTCAAATCTCTCTGTTCACTATTGAAAGGAACGAGTAATTAAAATAGCAACCTCATCGATTTGGTACCTAAAAGCACCCAATCTTCGTGATTACAAAGTTCAAGTACCACTGATAGTCATAAATCTCAAATTAAATCTAGCAAAAGAAACCAACAGGTATCTTATTCACGATATTTAACTATCTCATCTCATAACTCTCCTAGCTATCTCAACATAGCTCTCTTAGCAATCACAATTGCTCTACTCGCTCATCCCCACGATGTCGAGTCAACTCAATTCTCTGAACTCAGAACCTGTTCACACAGAGATTTAGTCTGTCATATGTTACGTCAATTCATTATCTAATTCATCTACAATCTCAATTGGTACTTGAGCTTTGTGTGTCTTACCAACACGATCTACGCATAGTAATCAAAATTAGAAAACCAATATTATTTCAATTTACGTAATGAGGGCTTGACGAATCGAACGTCATCAACATCGTCGTCGTCGTCATGGTGCCCTCACCACACGCGTGACTGCGAGTTTACTTTCCTTTAACCTCATGACTCAATAGGAACTTTCTGTAAGGTTCCTAACACAAACATGAATTGTCTGACACCAGCCATAGTGTCACACAGACTTACAGGTGCCATACAGGCCTACCGTTGCTATAAAGGTCAAGTTGTCACACAGGCCAACAGTTGCCACAAAGGCCAACAGTTGCCACCCAGGCCAACAGTTGCCACCCAGGCCAACAGCTGCCATCCAGGCAAACATTTGCCATCCAGGCAAACAGTTGCCACTCAGGCTCGGCTACTCCTGACCAAACTAGAGATCATTGGTTTCGTGAAAATAGGGAAATTTTAGTACTCTACTCTACTCTTTAATTAAATCATTATCCTGGGCTATGTACCTCTAGTCGCTCGAAACAAACTTTAAAACTCTACTGCAGCAACAACTGCCAAGCTTATAGAAACCCTCGAGTAAAACCTCCAACGCCATGGCTCTCTAGCCGACCAGCAATTATATTGCTCTCACAACGGTCTCTCGGTCTCTCTCTAAACCCCGACCTCCGCCAGAATCCACTGGTACGGTCAAACTTAATGCGTTAAATAGACTGAATTACTCGACACCTTAAGCTTGCTCATTATCATCAAAATCCTTTTGACATCAACATCGACTGGTACATAACCCCACTGGCATCTTTCTTAACCTACAGTATGCATACTTGTAGGTTCTAAGCGTACCTATTTAAAGCTTTCGGTGTATGACGATCACCGTCCTGTCATAATCACCTATCGTGGACCTAATACAGGGCCTGTTTAGTTTTAGAACTAGAGCCTCCCACAAAACACTATTAATTAGAAAAAGGTCAGACGATCAACAAGTTCAACAACTAAACAAAGTAATTGTAACAATGCTGTTACTCTTTACCATAATTCTTGCAATGCATACTCAACTCAAACCTCTTCGTAAACCCATCGCCACATGTTACTCATGAGGTGCGGTCCGGAGCTTCGAGTATGAGTAGACATGTCAATCATATTTGGTTTCACTACCAATGTCATCAACTATGACATCCAATTCCCGAGGAACTTGGTGATCTGGGATCCTTCTCACAAGATTCACGCTTTCTACTCAAAGGTCTCGGAATATACCGACTGTTCATATCAGGGGAACAATTAAGCCCGATATTATTTGCGTCTTAATAGCTCGTGTGAAGGAGCTTTACGAATTAATTCGGATCAATATTCTTAAAATCTTATTATCAACAGTAACCCTTTACTATCGCACACTAACTCAGTTTTCATGTAAGGAAAACGATCGCGAGATCTACTAATATTACTTTCAAAGTAAGCAAGTGACGAAACAAGATCTTTTCTGAATACAGGTAAATGACCAGTACCGTTACTAACTCGATACAATTTTGTTACCCCACGACATTCCTAACTCACTTTGCCACTGAAAATCACTAGTTTTGCAGTCATTTTGGATATCTCATCTCCTTCATATGGGATATCTCATCCTAAAGTTCGTACTGAACCAAATGTTGAAACTAGGAAAGTACTAACTAGCCAATAGGAACCTCATTAACTAATTGATTCTAACTAAGTGTGTCTTAATTACCTAGAGTGCTAGATATAACCACGACCAATTTAGTGGTCAAACATGAACACTCTTAAAGCTCGAACTAGCATCTCTTCACTAGAGAACATTCGACCTCACTGTCGAAATAAAATGGAAGCGACTCGTCGAGTATTCTATTCCAAACTTGCGCGCTCTTGACCTCACACCTGTTGTCATACCGTTCGGCTACCATCTGCTAACTGCTAGCCTGCCGTTCCTCTTAACCTCTCAGATGTTGACAGTCGACCTTCACATTCAGCATTTGAACCGCTAGCCTGCATGAGCAGCAGAGGCTCCACTTCGACGCAATATGGTATCTGAAACGTGAAAAACATTACGAGAGTATATGTTCACAGTTATCTTAACTATACACAGCTTTGACGGAAATTAACCAGTGCAGCGGTGTAGTAAACTAAACCGGCACAGCTAAATGGGCTATTGTGGACATGAACCACACGTTACGGTGTCCCATGTGCCCGGGTAGGTAGATATATGGGTATTATAGAATCCAATGAATGCCATAGCATTTTAAGTCGCAATTTCTAGGCCTGGCAGGGTTTACCACCTTTTAGACAGTCTGGCCCTCCGACGACCACAAAAGAAGAATACAATGCTTCTTCTTAGTTAATTCTCACTACATAAAACTATCACACTACAAAAGTAATCAGAATATTTCATTTGGAATTATCATTATTTCCAGACTGAAATGTAAGGTAGGTACGTCACTGTCACCATATCGTTCTAAACAATGATAGTCAGCCAAGGCCAGCCAAGGGTTATTGTCAGTGATAGTAGAACAATAACTCTTCAATAACACCAAAACTTGACTATTGATTGTAACTTAAGTGAAATTATGAACTGACACGGGCCTCCCCGACGATCCACTGACCGCCATACCGTACACAAAATCAGAATTTTGAATAATGAACACACTTTTCCATAGTCATAACAAAATGAAAACGACTCACCAGATTGGCATAAAGATCCGTGTGTATGGATGTTTCTCCACGTCCACACGCTCCTCCTTGACCTGTCCAGCTCCTTGGTTGTTGCTAACCTCCTTGCTGCTCCGCTCCAGACTGGTTTTCATCATTTAAAACCGAGGGTAGTCGCAACTGACAACGCGATTATTTTTTTTGCAAGAATGTAACCGCCATTTTCACTAGCTTTGTTTTTACGTGTGATCTCATTAGCACGACCGAATCCCAATTCTGATGTCGCATCAAGGCTGGCCGATAGATGTAAACCATCGGGAAGTAAGGAAATATTTCCTTAGGTTAAGACATCGTGTGTGGGCAGGTCGGTGGGTGAATCGTAAAAATGAAATCACACAAATTATTCGATACACTGAGTATATTCAAATAGACACAAGTTACACTCCTGCTTACAAATATTACGGATCGACACTGATTCTACGACGTCTTAGCTCTACGGCTGTCAGTACTCAACTGCCATATTCCGCACCACGAGTGCTTATAAAAACGCGCCAATGCGTAGTTGCTCTTGATTGCCGCTAGGGGCGTGCTTGTGATTTGTTTTGACATCCGTACTATTGACTAAACCCGACATATTTAATATGTAGTAGTAATAAAACAACAATTTCACAAAAAATAAGTATTTTTAATAATCAATTGCTTTCCATATAAACTCAGATATAAACTAAAATTAGTGCTCTCATTCAAGAAGTGTTCACTTATACACACGTAATCCAGCGTTCTATTAAGAGTTTCCACATAAACTTCTAGTTCATTATTTTTCTTCATAACCCCACATAGGTTTTTTTGGTTTTTCGTGTATCAGTGAGACTTTGGTCGGGTCGCTCCCAAGCCCGATAAACCCACCTTTCATTACTTTAAACACTTTTTGTTTCAGGAAGTCGATGCGCTCTGTGACATGGGATATATAGTCTCGGGGGCTGACATCAGTCCCCAAAAACGGCCGTCTCACAAAGCGCATCACTCTTGGGCGATTATTGCCCTCCCTGAAACAAATTAGTTTGCCGATGAGTGTTCTGGCCCCAGCAATACGACGTTCGATCCAGCACTGCCAAGCCGGTACGGCTGGTTTCCGTCGTGTAGCTCTGTCATCTGCAAATTTGACATGGGCTACACGACATGCCGCTACAGCCGCGCAGTACATGATCGAATGTGTATCAGTGAGGTCTTCGCAGTTATCAAAATAGTTTGACAACTGCGAAACCAGAACAGCCACCAGCGCCCTATTTTTGTTATGCATGGGCAAACGAGGTAATCGTGGCCTAAGTTCGGGTTGCATGTAACGATACTCCCGAATAGCACACTCCAAAGCACTCCTCAATTCCTCATTGGACTGGGTACTTACGTTTGTAACCCTGTCACTACTCTCCTTGCCAGCGTGGTTGGACTGTAGTGGCACCACAGCCTGCGACGATGGGGCAGTGACACGGTTACACATTTCCGTTCGGAGGCGATCAAGCACAGTATCATCCAACATACGATTACGCTGGATGACCCGTACCTGATCCGAAAGTCGTTGGGCCGAAATGTTGACAGCCGGCACAAGCACCTGAAACAAAGAGAGCATCCGGACACGGTACGCAGTCAGATTGTTTCCTCCCTCTGTAGCCCCAAAGTATGCGCGCATGAAATTTTCGATTATGGATTGTGTCCATCTCATGCGCTGCACACTTCCGCCGGGTGCTGGGACCCTATCAGAGACCGGTAAGCCTCGAGGTCCTAAGCGGTCCGGCGGCCGGCGTCCTCCCCGTCGACGCGCAGGTGGTGGTGTCGTCGGCGGAGAGAAGTACCATACAGTTTTACATACAAATACATCCAGCCGCTCCAACAAAATTTTTAAGAGACCAGTGCTAGGATCTGCATCCTTCTCCTCAGATAGGCCATGCAATAGGGAGAACCTTGGCACGGGATGCCATCTCGTGCCTATCTAACCCAACCACAAGCAACTCCATCTGGGATTTCAGCGTACTCATGGTTTTCCAGACTAAGTCCTTGAAATCTGTGAAGTCCTTTGATAGGCTGGCAATCGTTTTGTGTGTAGCCTCACTGGTTGCATTCTTCAAGTCTTCTTCGTGCTGAGACATTCTTGATGAAAATGTGAGCGAAAGTTCCTCAACACAGGTTGACAGTTTGATGTACAGACCCATTACAATGAGTGCAGTGCTGGTAGTGTATACAAGTTTATGATGACGAAGAGTGGATATATTGGCCGGAGTGCAGTAGAGGTTTACGTACAACTTCAATATAATTTCCTCATTTAAAATCCACTTTTACAATTTTTTTAAATTAAAAATAAAAGAGTTCAAAAAAAATTGTGTTGTAGAAAGTCAGGATGGAGGAGTAGGAAAGTCCCAATTTCCTCTTCTTTTTTTTGTTCTTTTTCTTTTTTTTTCTTTTTTTTATAGCATGCATTGCAACTTTTTTTGCTGCCGGGGGCAACTTACAAAAGGTGCCCGGACTTTTGGGGAAAGACGTGGGAGTGTAGGATTTTTATCTCACTTAACCACCCGGATGATCACCAGCACAGCCATGAGCAGACGTAAAAATAAACCCTTTCGAATGGATTGCACCATCGGTATATGGTTGATATCCCACCCATACGCACAAAACGTTTTGGGCGTACTTATATTTTTCGTACAGCTAAGGAGTCGATCTCCTTGCCGGAGTCTGTGATTCCTGATAGCTAAAACCTAGGTGTATTTAAGTCAAGAGTGAATAGGTTACACACCAGGGGTTTACTGTACTTCTAGGCAATCGTGCTTCACCGACGACCGCTTCATCGCTTACCATCAGGTGAGATAGTGGTCAAATGCGAACCTATCGTTAATGGGTTATCCCACCGCACGACTAATACAGACAATAACAAAAAAACAATGGCTTACGCACATAATATGGTGTGCAAACGAAGTGTCATGGCATAAAAAAATTGGCGTGGAAATGTGTCAAAATACTGATCCTTGCCGTCAATTGGGGATCTACTCTCACTTACCGGAATTGGCGTCGAGTCTCTTCAAATCCAATCTGGCCCCCACGTCGTCCATGAGCAAGTTGGTAAGCGTTGATTCAGGGTAGTACATGATCAAGTCTGGCGTAGAAAACGATGATACTTCTTCTATATTTAGCACGTTCTGCAGAACAAAGATTTGTTTTCAAGAATTATTGAAATCAACTGTTTTTAGGGTTCCGTACCCGAAGGGTACAAACGGAGCTCTATTGCTATAACTCACGTGTCTGTCCGTCTGTCTGTCCGTATGTCTATCTGTCTGTCCGCAAGTTGAAAGCCTCCACGTGGCACACCCTAGGCAACGTCAGCTCCAACTGCCCACCCGCGTTGGGTAACCATTTGGGGTAGGTGGCTAATTTCAACACACAAGGAAAGGTCACGGTTCCAATCACAGATTATCATCCATGATACTTTCTGCTGACAGAGAGTAGGTCGAGTTGGCGTGGAGCGAAGATGAAACCCTATCTCAAAGTCAAGTGTGCCGAGGGGATGAATGGCCGGAGGGTTTGTATCCGGTCCCTAGCGCTGGGAAAGGGCCGCAACCTTAAAAAGTAAAATCATGAAATGGAGAGACTAAACGAAAAATATCCTCAGGCGGGTACCCTTGCGCAACGCAAGGGCGAGTCCAACCCCTCTTGGAATCTCCTAGAGGGCAGCCTCATCGTATCTGAGGGGGGCATCAATAGTCTCGCGGGCTGGCAGACCACCGCCGACCTGCGCCAAAAGAGCCACGAGCGAGAAACGGAGCTCCATGTTCACCTGAAGCAACTGCGCGACGTGAACGCACCGCTTGACGTCACTGACGGCAACAAGAGCCGAGGAGGCTCAGGTCCTGGAGACAACTTGTCTGACCAGGACTCGCGTGGCACCTCCATAGTTTGTTTTAACGGGACGGAGAGGGCGGGGTCACGCGTTGGCGGGTGTTGCCACCGCTCGGGTGCCATAACGCGACGTGCGGGGTCGCTTCTTGCCTCGGCCCGACACGCCTGCCCCTGCAGAGTGCCTACAGAGCGCCCCTGGGCACATGAGTGCAGACCAGAGCGGCTCCACCACGTCCTTGCTGGGGGCAAAAAGGTGGAGGCAAACGCCGCAAAGCGTTCGCAGCGACAGGCTGTCAATGTCAAAATACCTAGTGATGTATTAAAACTAAATGAAAGTCAATTTAAAACCTTAGTTAAAAGCACACTTTGTAAACAAGCATATTACAGATTAGATGATTATATTGAGGATAAGAATACTTGGAAACATGCTGGGGGGTGACCATAAGCTCTAAGAGCGGTATCAATTTGAGATCAAATAAGGGACAGATGTATCTGACTTGTATACATCTGTCACTTACTCGATATCAAATTGATACCGCTCTAAGAGCTTATGGTTACCCCCCTGGTCCTGCTCCATGGGGCAGGGCAATCTTTAGTGTAGACAAAATCAAAGGATCATGGGCAAATTTGTATGAAACCTGGGCGTAAGACCAACGGAACTACAATTACTGCCAGTTATTGGGACTCAATGCCAGAATCGTTATTATATAAATAACACTAGCCATATTAACCGGGTTTACTTGAAAAACTTTTGGAACAAAATAAAAAAAAATATGATAATATTGCTAATTAAATAAAAAAAAATGTTTTTGAACGCGAGGCACCGCCTCGATATATGCCCTGCCCATGGGTTTGGCCAGATAGACCATGGGCCCGTGTGCATGTTGATTTCTTAGGCCCTATCACGGGGCGGATATTTTTAGTAATGGTTGATGCCAGGACCAAATGGTTAAAAGTGAGTCAAGTACCTAGTACAGCGGCTAGTCACACGATCAGCGTTTTAAGTGACGTGATTGCACGTTTTGGATTACCCAGACAAATAGTCTCGGATAACGGGCCGCCCTTTACAAGCCATGAGTTTTCTCAATTTCTCGCTACAAACGGAATCGAACAGATATTTTCAGCGCGATATCACCCCGCCTCTAAGGGGGCAGCGGAGAACGCAGTTCGTACAGTTAAAAGAGCTATTAAAAAGGCAATTAGAGAGAACTTAAACATAAATTTATTTTTAAATAATTTTCTTCTGTATTATAGGAATACAGAACACTGTACGACAGGCGAAACACCGGCGTCGCTCATGTTTGGCCGCAGGTTACGTACAAAATTCGACGCCCTAAGACCAGGTAGGGACAGTAGAGTTAGGGATGCTCAGGAGCGCCAACAAAAATACGGCGCAAGTGGGTTACGTCAACTACGCCCGGGGGATGAGGTCTGGCTGCGTCAATATCGTGGACAGGATAAATGGGTATCTGGAAAGATTGCAGAAAAGATGGGGACCACTGATTATAAGGTAGAAGATGCTTTAGGTAGAGAATCCCACAAACATGTAGATCAGCTGAAGCCACGGATACGGAGTTCACTAATCTGTTCTTCTCCCTCTAGTCCAATCAGTGACAATTCCGAGACGGTTGAGGTAACGCAGGAACAGGGAGCGCCCAGTCCGGGCGGTCCGCGGAGCGAAGGCTCTACCGCAGCGACCACACATCAGGATGACGGGGAAGGAGAATCTTTTGAAGACTGCGTAGAACAGCCGGTTCAGAGCTCAACACAGCCTTCCTTGCCTTCTCCGGAGCCGCCCCAGTCTCATCCCGTTCGTCAATGTCGAATTGATAAGCCAGCTAGGTATAATTTATGGTGAGGGTGTAGAAGTGATATTAAGTTTCTTTTGTTTTTATGAGCCTTTTATTAATTGTTAAAATTTAAAGGGTTCTAGGTTAAGGGTGAAGGTATAAGAATGCTTGGAAACATGCTGGTCCTGCTCCATGGGGCAGGGCAATCTTTAGTGTAGACAAAATCAAAGGATCATGGGCAAATTTGTATGAAACCTGGGCGTAAGACCAACGGAACTGCAATTACTGCCAGTTCTTGGGACTCAATGCCAGAATCGTTATTATATAAATAACACTAGCCATATTCACCGGGTTTACTTGAAAAACTTTTAGAACAAAATAAAAAAAATATGATAATATTGCTAATTAAATAAAAAAATAATGTTTTTGAACGGTTTTAATGAAAAGCATGTGCTTAAAATAAATGAAAATAAATTACCCTACTACTCTGTCCCGGTCTATGACAACATCTAACAAAGTAAGCGCGGGGGCGATAAATGGCTCATGTCTTCCTAAAATTAGTCTTTTTTTTGGGTATGCTCTTGACTCTAGTCTAGGTCATAGGTGACAGAGACAGAGTCTACGATGGAGTGACATACCATATTATCGAAACTACATGAGCACAGCTGGTACCTGTAATGTATGGAACCTTATACCTATTGTTTATGATCTGTCTTGTTGGTGGTCTGTCACGGCTATGTCTGTCATCGCCGTCCCGAATAAACCGAATTACTAGCTACACGTTGTTTTACTCATATATTTCAGTACCAATGGTCCTTTTTCCTGTCAGGCTGGTACAGTAACAATGAATTATTTAATTATGACAACCTGTTCCCTGTCAATCAATATATATGAAAAATATGTGCGTGCTCTGACGTGCCTTGACTGAATCCGTGCTCGCAGCAACCTCACATTGGGTGCATTCACGGAGATCGTTCAGCACATCGTCTCTGCTGATTTCAATATTGGAAAAAACATTTTTTAAGTGATGATAAATGTCCAGAGCCAGTAAGATTATAGATTCAGCAACCGTTCTCCTAAGACTGATTCGACATTTCGCACACCCAGATCAACACTGCATTATGTCTAAAAATCTCAAAATCGACTTTTACCTATCAACGAATAGACAAAAATTTGCCGCATATACCACGAAGACAGGCGTATTTTTATCTAAAAAATAGTCCAAAAGATGGCGCGCTAACTCTCTATTGGTGACGACGCGCTGCCAAAATCATACCGTCAACACAAAACTATTTCCAGTTGCAACTTATCCGCCTTAGGAATATTACGCAGATCCTTTAAGCAACAGTGAATTATTTTGTGATAATGCGGTGTTGTTGTATGTAGAACGAAAATTACTCCGAATTATTTAGTTTTAATTCAGTGTTGGTAACTGTGTTTATAATACGTGTTTGATACTATTTCGAAATAGTACTCTGTGGTTGACAAAGGTATTTATTTTGTTTTTTATTATTCCAAAATGATTTAGTATTTGTATGTTCGTAAAAGGTGAAAATCTGTGAAATGATGCACTTTTTTTTTATTATTATTGATAGGCTTGCGTTTGACTACTATCTCACCTGATGGTAAGCGACGCTGTGGTTGACGATGAAGCACGCTTGCCTAGAAGAAACCTATTCACTCTTGACTTAAAGAACCCTAGGTTGTAGCTATCGGGAAACAGATTCCGGCAGGGAATTCCACTCTTTAGCTGTACGCATAATAAAAGTGAGTAAGTCATAAGTCGCCCGTTTTTCGATCGACTCAAGTGCATCAAGCTGGTATTTGGCAGATCCGTCCCAGAGATGAGAACAGTACTCCATGCATGATCGAACTTGCGCTTGATACAAGTTGAGCAATTGTTCTGTTCTGGCGTGAAGTACCGTCTCACCTTCGCGAGGATCCCCAATTTTTTGGCAGCCAGCTGAGCTTTTGCCTCAATGAATGGACCGAAATTGAGCGTCGATGTCAACGTAATACCAAGAACCTCAAGATGGTCCGTTATCGGCACGGTTACACCTCGGAAAGAAGGAGCCGGGTGGAATTGACTCCTTTTAGCGGAAAAAAGACACGCCTGGGTCTTAGCAGCATTGAACTTGATCAGATTGTCATCGCCCCATTCGGAGACTGCCTTCAAGGACAGATTCAAGCGCTCAACCATGGCCACCCGGAGAGACTGGATCTGAGGTCCAGTGCCACGCACGTTGGACACGTATCTCTCAGCAACAGTGCTATCGTCCGCATACCCAAAGGTGCCGGGTTTTAGCAGATCGTTTATGTGCAGCAAGAACAGTGTTGCTGAGAGAACCGACCCCTGAGGGACCCCGGCATTAATACACAGTTGTTCAGATGAGCGGCCATCAATTACCACTCGAATGGACCGGTTCCTCAGGAAGTCTGCAATCCAATCGCACAGACCACTGGGCAGACCGAATGCAGGAAGCTTACCAATAAGGCTTTCATGCCAGACCCTGTCAAAAGCCTTCGAGATGTCGAGGGAGACGGCAAGCGCTTCCCCGTGCCTCTCGATGGCCTCACTCCAGATGTGAATGGCATACGCTAGAAGATCCCCAGTTGACCGATTTTGGCGGAAGCCATATTGGCGGTCACTGAGGATGTCATTAGCTTCTAGGTATGCCAGGAGCTTAGAGTTGAGAACTCGTTCCATACTCTTGCAGAGGATGGACGTTATTGAAATGGGCCTGTAGTTGGCCGGGTCAGCCCGACTGCCCTTCTTGGGCACAGGCTGAACGTTAGCTTGCTTCCAAGCTTTCGGCACTTTTCCCGTCTCATACGAAAGGCGACACGCCTGTCAGGATCGGAGACAGTTCAGGCGCACAGGTTCTGAGAACAATTGCCGGAATCCCGTCGGGGCCACTAGCCTTGTTCACGTCAAGATTGCGCAGCACCCTACGAACATCCTTTTGATGGATGCGAATGTCCGACATACTCGTCTCGCATCCATCAGGAGAAGGAGGGGGCCGCGCGTCACCAGAATCCAGACGCGAAGATTCCGCGAAAAGAGAGGCAAACAAGTTTGCTTTCTCCTCAGCGGAGTGGGCCAGTGACCCGTCGGGCTTCAGCAGTGGTGGTAATGAGGGACGGCAGAAGTTCGATTCAACCGACTTGGCCAGGGACCAAAACGCTTTACTACCCGCTGGGTAAGAAGCAAGTTTTGGTCCCAATACGGCTTATGTGGTCAAACCGAGATTTTCGCATCACCTTCTTGCAGGACTTGGCAGCCCTATTGTAGGCATTCTTCCGCCGACCCACGTCGTTTGATTTGCGCGTCCGAGCGTCGACCCATGCCAGGTATGCCTCATGTTTAAAAGCGTTGACGCGCTTGCACTCGGCGCAAAACCATGGCCGGTCAACGCTAGACATTGCTACGTCAGAGAACGGTATGTAGTACTCCATTCCCCGATGCAACACATCTGACACGGCGTCCGCGCACAAAGAAGGATCAGCCGAAGAGAAGCAAGTAGGCTGCCAAGGATAAGATGCGAAAAAAGAACGCATCCCATCCCAATCTGCTGACTTGTACCGCGAAACCCGCCGAGCGCCTCTTGGGCTGGGATCGGGTGGGGAGTGGACGGATACAGACTTCACCAGACAATGGTCGGAACTACCCAAAGGTGAAGATACCGACACCGAGTAGCGGTCTGGATCTGTTGTCAGTAGAAGTTCCAAACAATTGGCTGTGTGCGAATTCACATCCGGCACCCTCGTTGCCCCTTGGACCAGCTGAGCGAGATTTAACGCAAGCGCGAGCTTTCGCGTCTCACGCCCAGCATGATCAGTGCACTGGTACGGGAAGAGCCACTCCTGGTGGTAGGCATTGAAGTCCCCCAGTAACACTAATTGGGCGGAAGGGTACCGCTGCTGTGCCGTATCCGCCACCTCACTAAGATAATCTGTGAGCCTGGTTGTCTCCTGATCACCGTTGTGCGAGCGGTAGACACAGGCGTACATAATTTTATCCAGGCCCGTGTCCCCATAGCCCACAGCACAGAGAACCTAGAGTCCTCAAGGTTTCGGAGACGCCGATAACAGATGTCATCTCGGGCGTACATGCATACACCCGCGCGTTGTTTAAAATTGTGCTCCAGGGTATACCCTGGGTATGTTAGGTACGATACGTCTGACGGACATCTGATCAGCGTCTCCGAAAGGAAAAAGAGAGCCGGCTTATCAGTCTCCAGGTGATGATGGACTGCTATGAGGTTGGAGTGCAGACCTCTGATATTAGTGAGGTGCACTTTTAGTGGGCGGGGGTGCAGCCGCTGTTCATATTTAGTGAGTGAAGTAAGGTAAGAAGAAGGAAGTGAGATGCGGTTCCTCGCTGCTAACCTACAGACACGCACTGACAGATCGCCATCATTGAGGGACTAGTCTGGAGACTGCGGGGACGCCCGAGCCCCCCCGGGAATGTCCATCGGGGCCTCTCTTCTGGTCGCCAACCAGCACGATGGCGCATTCTGGGCTTTTTCGTCAGTTGGCGGGGCAGCCTTTCGTGTGGGGCTGGCACACTACTTGGGCCCCCAACTACCTGCGGTCGGCCAGCGGTGCACCGTGCCTCGGATCCCGCTACCCTCCGCGACCAGTCTCCCGATACGACCATATCAGCGCGCGCAAGGCTGGTCTGCCTGCAATGGAACCGCCATCTCGACCCATCTCCTGAAGTGGCTACACCGAGCATCGCACCGGAACACGGCTAGGCCGCTTGGCGGTACGTCTTTGCCCGGTGGGTGGTCGCAAGCCATCGGCCGAAGCCTACCACCAGTTTTTGTCACCTGATTAGCACCACCCGGGGACCACGTGTAGGATATCGTATGAGGTACTTTCCTACGGACGTGGCTGACTCGGCCCCCAAAACTACGCACTATGCACTATTGATGGTAGTTATAAATTATGTCCTAATTTTGTTAAATATCATAAAAACACATTGTTTTATACAAATAATTGTAATTTACATTATAAATTAATAGAAATGTATTTATGATTTATTGTTTTCGTTATTTACAAGTTTTTTTTTTTTTTTAGATAAATTTTTAATAGTTATTTGGTAGATGATGAGAGGTCGTGGTATCCTGTAAAAAAAAAAAATGCAAGTCACTAACCTTCTACTGTGGGTTTTCATTTTGTTAAACAAATTAAAAAAATATATATTTGGGTATAACCCTGAAAGTACAAATAAAATACTGAGTTATATATTACTTGTTTTATATATTATACCAAGAACAAGAAATACTGCAAAAAAATTACCAAGTTACTATACAGCTACCCACATGTAGCATACCCTACTATAGTTTTCCACATAAGTGTGTTCCCACACTATATAATTTGCCCAGTTTATAAGCTGGTCAATTAGACAAACATATAGGTTAGTGGCCTATTATCGACACTTGCTTATTTTATTTCGGATCTTCCATTCATGATTTGGTTTTGCAGGCTCAGATGATTTAAAGAACCTTTTATTATGGTTTCAATATAATTTATCAACTGGCTACGTACCTACACCTACCCTACACCTACCCTACACCTACCCTACACCTACCCTACACCTACCCTACACCTACCCTACACCTACCCTACACCTACCCTACACCTACCCTACACCTACCCTACACCTACCCTACACCTACCCTACACCTACCCTACACCTAATTCTAACCAGTAGTTCCTGAGATTAGCGCGTTCAAACAAACAAACAAACAAACAAACTCTTCAGCTTTATAATATTAGTATAGAAGTATAGATTAACGATTAATATTTCTAAAACATGATATATCTTGTTCAAAGCAAAAAATAAAATAATTTCTCCACATAATCCATTAGTAATCAACAATACTTGTGAGAAATACCTTGGATTGAGAATGGATAGTTCTCTATCATTGACAGTTCAATTGGATCATATAAAAACAAAGCTTACGTCTCTACTTGGATCCCTCCGAAACATAGTTCGATGTATTCCTCATAGACTACATCACACTATCTTTAACGCATTAGTAAAACCACACTTACTATATCTGATTGAAATTTGGGGCAGTGCGGCCAAGACGAAACTAGCAAATCTCCAAGTTGCACAAAACAAATTAATAAAAATGATTTTAACTTCCCATATTTAACATCAACGTGCAAAATCGACGAAGATACCAAAATAATGAACGTTAGACAGTTATATATTTACAATACATGTATTTTTATCCATAAGGCACTCAACAAAAGTATACAGACTAACTTATCGTTTATTAAAGTAAAACAAGTAACCCAACGTAGCAGTCGCCGAGCTAGTTTTCTGATTTTACCGAAGATGAGAACTAAGTTTGGCAAAAAAATGTTAACTTTTGAAGGAGCACAATTATATAACAAAATACCCTCATGTATAAAAAGATTGCACTCATTCAATGCATTCAAAACTCAATTAGCTGCATATTTAATCACAAATAACACCGTTTCTTAAAGCTAAACGCATTGGCTGGGTGCATCATAATTGCTGCCGTGACGTCTGTGACAAATTTTATATAATTCACTTTTTAAGCATTGTTCTCATGTAAGTGACTTTGTATCTTTTTTGAGAATAAATACACACATCAACACGGTCTAGGGATATTTTTAAAAAAGCGAATTACTATCAATGTGTTATTTTTTTTATATGACATGTTTGCGTTGCATGGCTACAATACCTCAATTTTAACTTAAAAATGAAAAAAAACTGTAATTAAACGTAATTCGTATTGTTTTCTAAATTTCGCACAAATGAAATTGCCCTCTCCTACACATCAAGACATTTTTATGCCACCGAAACAAAAGAACTTTAAAAAAATTGAATTTGGAATTAGTCTGAGATAAATTACAAACAAATCGGTGTATGAAAGATTTCAATGCGGCCAGTACTTTTAGAGTTATTTAATTGAGTATGAAATATCCCTAGACCGTGTTGATGTGTTTATCTTTAATAGTAGTTTATGATACTGTTGCATAATAAGGGGTATTAAAACATGAGTGTAAGTTTAAAAACCGAGCCGTAGGCGAGGTTTTTAATAGTACTCACACGAATGTTTTAATACCTAGTTATGTGCAGTTTCATACACTACTTTATCTACACTCATAAATTTTGGGATTGAACCTACTTAATCTTACTTTTTTGCATTTTCCATGCCATAAAGTCGTGATAAATGCATCATATAATAATCTCGACTTTGCTGGTAAGAGATTATGAGTAATTTCCATCGCCGCATATAAAATAATTGGCGGCGTCAATTTTTCTTCACATTCACTAATATCAGCAATTAAAGCAAGAATTCAATTTAAACAAGAATTTTAAAAAGTCATGAAATTCAGTACAATGAAACCTGCAAAACGTATGAATGGCGCCAAAACCTAGCACATCACCGCATTAAATTGCGGTAAAAAAATCGTGCGGCAATAATACCGCATGAAATCCGTGTTTTGCAACAGAATCCACCGCATCGCAGCGCGAATTTAATTCGCGCGAATATTTTGAGCTCTATGAATAGGTGGAAAGAGACAAAAATTCGCGCAAATTAAAATGGCAGTGCGTAATAAGCCTAAAGCGGGCATTGTTACAGACAAGTTAAAATTGGAATCTTTTTTTTTTATTAGGTACTATAAAAATGGCATTTCAAAAAATTTAAATAATTGATGGAATCTCCTTAGTGATTAACTTCATGGATTTGTCCTGTATCATAATAGAAAAAAAGTTATTTTATGATGCAGTTGTTTGAAAATCGAAGGAAAATGTTGAACTATAATGGTTGTTTTTTTAATTTTACCTATCCACGAATATAAAGTACGTGTTTATGCAATATTTTTTGAATTCATAATTGGAACATTACGTTGTGAGTGTAGATAAAATTATTATAAGATATTCACCTTACCAATGCTGTGGTAAAGTCAGATTGTGGTACCTAGACCACCTTAAATCAAACTTAGAACCAGCCTAAAACTATCCCTGTTCCGCTAACCAAAATAACCAGTGAGAGAGAAAATATTAGAGAGCTAATTGTCATCTTATATAATGAAATTATATACCTTTGGGCGCCAACTGTCACC
This sequence comes from Orthosia incerta, assembly GCA_948252205.1. Taxonomy (NCBI): domain Eukaryota; kingdom Metazoa; phylum Arthropoda; class Insecta; order Lepidoptera; family Noctuidae; genus Orthosia; species Orthosia incerta. The sequence continues at coordinate 26,494,104 of OX411745.1, read as the reverse complement.
ACCCGGCATGTGGTAGGTATGGAATAAAGGCAATATTCAAATTAAACCAAATACCATGCTATACAAATACAATATTTATTAAGTCAAGTAGACGGGTACATCCATCCAATAGATGGTTTAATATTTCCTAACCCTATAAAAGTTACACAAAGCTTAAAGTTCCCGTTCAGAACTTGTCTCCGGTTCCAAGCTGAACAGGTAACATGAGAACAATGTTGTATTTATTTTTTATTTATAATAAGCAAACCAACAGCACTATCCTTACAATTCAAATAAAATAACATATAAAATCGGCATTTCAGTAATCATGCAAATAACAGGTATGCATGACATTGACATAATGAATATTTGACACAAAGTAAAAATAAAAAGTGTGTCCAGTAGACCTTTATCTAGAACACTACAAAAACAAAACAAATTGAGCTATATAGACGTACATTGCTCGCACTGTTTATATAGGGAACGTCTGTATGAAGTGAAACTCATAGAGAAAACATCGATAGGGTAATACGTCAAGTTGAACCTTTCATTATATAGCCTTGCCATACGTGTTAGGGGGCTATTAAAGGTAGTATTTAAGGTAGATGTAGGTTTAGGCACCTTAATGGTTGGGACGGTTTTATGATTCGACCGTAATATAGATCTATTGTATACAATATTGGGAAAATAAGTTTGTTAATATAGCGAGCATTGTAAAAACGTACCCTGTTAATGGTTATGTTTTAATAGCAGGCATGCCCTGGACCCAAAAGTAATTGCGTACCGTTCTGTAGATTATGAATAGTGTAGAAAGTTCCCAGAGAAAAGGAATATTCCATTGTATACGAACCGAAGCCGACAGCTACTATAAAAAGATCCGTGTGGCTCCGGATAGACACAGTTGGCACTCGGCAACAGAGCTCTCAACAATATATAATCTTCAAGATACAGTAAGACAAAGTGTTTCACTCTCTCCACCAATCCCAGTCAATAGTTAATGTATACAGAAGCGTGCACAACTATCTATAAATGAACCTAAGAGGGTCATTAGTGACCCTCTTAGGTTCATTTATAGATAGTTCTATACTCTTTAAAAATATAACGCCATGTAACTGAAACATTACTACAGCCTATTTAGCCTAACCGTTTAGCTGGTCAGCTGGTTAACTGGTTAGCTGGCTAGGTGGTTAGCTCGCTAGGTGGTTAGCTGGTTATTTTGGGTCGGGAACGTGCCGAGCAGCCTGGCGGGAAGACCACCAGAACACGTTGTCCCTTCCTTTATTATATATATTTTTCCCTATAACCCTCGACCGGACACGGCATTGACCAGGAGCCCACCGCGGGAACAAGGTTAAGTGCATAGTCGTGTATCACTCTCCACCTGTCTGACAGGAGTAGGTATCTCAACCAAACCCCAAGCTTTCCATTGCTGCGAATCGCAGTTTTGTGGGTAGAGATCTGATAGGATCTAGAAGTCGCAGCATTGCTTATGGGCCCCAGTGTCTGCCTCTTGGCTTTGTGGTCCGAAAGCCTGTATTAAACAAATACCTAACTTGATTTTAACTTGACTTAATTTGATTTTATTTTATTTGCGATTCGATATTGGTTATCGTGCATGCTGGTAGAAGTTCAGGATTTGTCGATGACGCTTTAATCATTTTCAAACCAAATACAAATACAGAAGACTATAACGGAAATATGAATTCCAACAATTTCGAAAAGTGGGTTCGCGAAAGCCTTTTTTCTGGCCTTCCTCTTAATTCAGTAATAGTTATGGATAACGCGAAATACCATTGCAACGAGGTGGATAAACCACTTACGATGTTATCCTTGAAAAAGGAAATGCAGGATTGGTTAAAGCGGCGTAATATTAAATACACTGAAGCGATGAAAAAGAGGGATTTGCTAGAGTTAATAATACGAAATAAACCAGAAAAACAATTCAATATTGATGCAATATTGAAAGAAAAGGGTCATACAGTACTTTATTTGCCTCCCTATCATCCGGATTTAAATCCTATTGAATTGGTATGGGGAGATATCAAGGGTGAGCTGGCACGACAATATATAAATTTAATTTAACTGAGAAGAAACGAGCTCTTACAGAGCTATTTTCTAAGTATTCTGTGGAGAATTGGCAAAACTGTGTCAATCACACAAAGAAAGTGGAGGAAGAGTACTATAAAGATGACAATCATAGTGACGAAGAAGTAAGGCCGGAGAGGCTTTACTTCTTGCTTAACATTCAACAGGCCAAAATCATACTCTGACTGTACAGTGCGGTGATTCGGCCCTTGATCACCTATGCCGTGATAGTGTAGCTTCGCTCTAAACTAAGTACAGCCGGGAACAAATTACATCTTATGGTAAGACTAGCCTGCATGGCGACAACGGGCTGCCTTAGGATTACCCTGACTGCTGCGCTCGAGGCCATGCCAGGACTCCCCGACTCCACCTGTTTATACAGCAGGAAGCGACAATGACGGCAGTACGTCTCAAGGCACTGGATCTTTTGGATAAGAGAGAGACACATCACACCACTGCTTGAGGGAATCGACGATGAACTAGCAAAAACTAACGAAAGCAATTAATGACGGGATACCCAAGTAATTCATCTTTGACAAGAAATACAAGATCCAACTCCATGAGGATCACCACTGCGAGGGGAGCCGTGACGAGCTAAAGATCTTCACAAACGCATCCAAAACAGGTACTGGCACGGGTGCAGGGGTGTTCTCAAAGGACTTCAACATCCACATAGCCACGCCAGTTGGGGTGCACAACACGGTGTTCCAGCTTCACCTATCCTAACCACGGAGGTTAAGGACTTCCCAATACGCATTTTCTCTGACAGCATAGCTATTCTGCAGTTACTTTACAGCCACTCGGTTAGCTCTGGGCTGATATACTAGTGTCACCAATGCCTGAACCAGGTCGGTTCATACAATAAAGTAACCATCCAATGCATCAAGGGGCACAGCGATTCCCGAGGTATTGATGCGGCGGATGAGCTCGCCCTCGGACATTCCACTGTGCAGAGCATGCATGGAGGAGGACCAGACCTGCTCCTAAGCTACCCGGTTACGGAGCCAAATACTTCGGTGACCCAGGTACCATACAGGAGATAGTCGGCAACACCAAAGCGTTGCTGGTCTTCGTCGAGGTGTTGGGGTGGATCGAGTAAGGAAGGAATCCTCCCCGAACGCAAAATACTCGCTTAGACATGGAGGCGCCACATTGCGGACACCAGCCCGTCTTAACCTTAACCTTAAGACAACTTAGTGGATGATAAATAAATATTTATGTCATGTTATAAAATGTTACATGGACATCTGAATCCAATATTAGGTTTTGACATCATATTCGTTATTAGCGACCCCAAAAACCATGATCTTAAATCGGGACGCAGCAAAAAGTGACGTGGTGATGCTCCGACGGGCGCTTGCGCCGTATTGACAGATACCCGCTTGGGCATAGTATTTTACTGTGATTCAGAGTGATATTAAATCTAATTATACACACATCAACACGGTCTAGGGATATTTTTAAAAAAGCGAATTACTATCAATGTGTTAATTATTTATATGACCATTTTTTAATAATGGTTAAGGTACTTCGATTAAAATTTCAGGATTTTATGGAAAAAAAATGAAGCATAGACGGCAATCGATATGAATTAACTTTTAATTTATTAGTAAAAACTGAAAAAAATCATTTAATTTGTGTTTATAAACTTGAAGTTAGTAGTCTAAGAAAGCGCCCATGATGTTCATAACACATCGGCAACGATTCGGCTTGCTCAGAACAAGGTTGTCAATGTCTTGCTGCGGAATATTGTCCCATGTCCTTCTGAGTTGCGCAAAAAGTTGATCTTCTGTAGCCACATTTTCAGGAACTTCCTTCAGAGCTCTTCTTTGCAGCATATCCCACGCATGCTCAATGGAATTTAGATCTGGCGATTGAGCAGGCCAGTCTAAGGCCCTAACATTGTGTGTATGTAACCAAGCTGCTACCGTTCTCTCCGTGTGTGCCCGGGCATTGTCGTGCATGAGCAGGAAATCTTGCCCCATTTGCGTTCTGTGGGGCAAGATTACGGGCCCCAGCACCTGTTGGACGTATCGTTCTGCCGTCATATTGCCCCGCACCCAAACGAGATCCGTCCGTCCTCCAAGACGAATTCCTGTCCAAAGCATAATTGTTCCTCCTTGGTATGGGTGAACTTCCTGAGGGTTCTGAAGACAGCTCCATCGTCCAGGAACTTGCCAAACACGCGTCCTTCGTGAATCTGGATGGAAGCCGAACCTGGATTCATCCGTGAACAGCACATTGGACCATTGCTCACGGCCCCAGTCCACGTGGTTCCGAACCCATTCTAATCGTCGTCCACGATTGCCTATCCGTAAAGGTGGGACCCGGAGTAGTCTACGAGAGCATAGATTGCTTTCATGCAGTCGCCTTCTTACAGTTTGGTCACTCACAAGCACTTGGTGTTCTACTCGCAGCCTTTGGACCAATTGAGTCGCCGTTGCATTTGGTTGATCTCGCGCAGTAATTTGCAAAAATCGGTCTTGTCTGGGGGTAGTGATGCGACTTGGCCCCCGGTGCCTCTCCGCTACTTCACCTGTGGCACTATAGCGTGTCCACAATCTTGAAATTACATTTTGGTGGGTCCCTATGGCCTCAGCAACATTACGCTGAACAGACCCAGCTTCCAGCATTCCCACAGCTCGTAACATCTCCGCTCTCGTCAAATGTTGGAGTTGCATGGCTACAATACCTCAATTTTAACTTTATCTTTCGTTTAAAAATGAAAAAAAACTGTAACTAAACGTAATTCGTATTGTTTTCTAAATTTCGCACAAATGAAAATTCCCTCTCCTACACATCAAGACATTTTTATGCCACCGAAACAAAAGAATTTTCAAAAATTTTAATTTGGAATTAGTCTGAGATAAATTACAAACAAATCGGTGTATAAAAGATTCCAATGCGGCCAGTACTATTCGAGTTATTTAATTGAGTATGTTAATATCCCTAGACCGTGTTGATGTGTTTATTAATTAAGGAATTGCAAATTAAACTTTAAAATATTTTTTTTTTCTAATATAGGCTCGCGCTTGACCGCTATCTCACCTGATGGTAAATGATGATGTGGTCGATGATGGAACACGTTTGCCTAGAAGCAACCTATTCAATCTTGACTTAAAGACCCCTAGATTGTAGCTAACGGGAAACACAGACTCCGGCAGGGAATTCCCACTCCTTAGCTGTACGCATTATAAAAGTATTCTCAAAACGTTTAGTGCGTATGGGTTGGATGTCCACCATGTACCTATGGTGCATTGCCGTACGTCTGGTAGTCCGATGATAAAACGGGCTGGGCGGAGTTAGATCATGCAATTCAATCGCACACTCCCCAAAATGTCATCGATAAAAAACCGATAAGCTGGCAACTCGGCGACGATGGTCAAGGCTCTGGAGCTTTGACTTAACCAGTGCCTGATCGCCGATGAGCTTCCTGGCCCACTTTTCAATTGACTCTAGTGCATCAAGCTGGTATTTGGCAGATCCGTCCCAGAGATGAGAACAGTACTCCATGCATGATCGAACTTGCGCTTGATACAAGCTGAGCAGCTGTTCTGGCGTGAAGCACCTTCTCACCTTTTCAAGGATCCCCAGCTTTTTGGCAGCCAGCTGAGCCTTTTCCTCAATGTATGGACCAAAATTGAGAGTCGAAGTCAACGTAACGCCAAGGAGCTCAAGATAGTCAGTTATTTGCACGGTCACATCTCGGAAAATTGGAGCCGGGTGAAATTGGCTCTTTTTAGCGGAAAAAGACACGCCTGGGTTTTAGCAGCATTAAACCTGACCAGATTGGCATCGCCCCATTCGGAGACTGCCTACAAGGACAGGTTCAAGCGCTATACCATGGCCTCCCGGAGAGACTGGATCTCAGGCCCAGTAGCACGCGTTGGACAAGTATCTCTCAGCAACAGTACTATGGTCTGCATACCAAGTGCAGAAGGGCGGAAGCCGTATTGGCGGTCACTTGGGATATCGTTTGCTTCTAGGTATGCCAGGAGCTTAATATTGAGTACGCGTTCCATACTCTTACAGAGTATGGAGGTTACAGATATGGGTCTGTAGTTGGCCGGGTCAGCTCGACTGCCCTTCTTGGGCACGGGCTGTACGTTAGCCTGCTTCGAAGCATTCGGCACTTTTCCAGCCTCATACGAAAGGTGGAATAGGCGTGTCAAGATCGGAGATAGTTCAGGCGCACAGGTTCTAAGAACAATTGCTGGTATTCCATCAGGGCCGCTAGCCTTGTTGACCTTGAGGTTGCGCAGCACCCTACGGACGTCCTTTTGATGGATGCGAGACGAGTATGTCAGACATTCGTATCCATACGAATGTCTGACATACTCGTCCCGCATACATCAGGAGAAGGAGGGGGCCGCGCGTCACCAGGATTCAGACGTGAATATGCCGCAAAAAGAGAGGCAAATAAATTTGCCTTCTCCTCAGCGGAGTTGGCCAGCGACCCGTCGGGTTTCAGCAGTGGTGGTAGTCAGTGTCGGCAGAAGTTCGACTTGACAGACTTAGCCAGAGACCAAAACGCTTTACTGCCTGCTGGGTAAGAAGCAAGTTTGGTCCCTATTTGGCCTATGTGATCGAACCGAGCCCTTCGCAACACCATCTTGCAGGACTTGCCAACCCTGTTGAAGGCCTTCTTCTTGTGGCCGTCGTCACTCGCCTTACGCGATCGAGCGTCGACCCAAGCCAGGTAAGCCCCATGTTTAAGCGTGTCGGCGCGCTTACATTCACCGCCAAACCATGGCCGTTCTTTGCTAGACATTGATACGTCAGAGAACGGAATCTAGTACTCCATTCCCTGACGCTGAATTGCTTAGTGCTATGCGAGAAATCAATTGCAATGCAATATCAACAGGAAAGCCTACTTACTGGCCTACTGATACCCAAAGAATTCCAGATCTGATCGACTTTTTCATTTTTAAGAATCTGTCGGCTACATATCTTCACATACAGGAGGGATTTGATATGAACTCTGATCATTCGCCCATTATCTTAACTTTAAGTGAAACCATAATTCAGAAAGAAAGCAATCCAACTTTAGTGAATAAAAACACGGATTGGCAGGCTTCAAATTCGATTTAGACAATATGATTGACCTCAAAGTACCACTCAAAAATAATCAACAATTGGATAAAGAAGTGTCAAAATTTGTGACAGACATTCAAAACTGTGCTTGGGGAAATACACCTCTCTTGAAAAGAAAAGTTGCAAGTCATAGTTATCCGTTAGAAATAAGAAACCTCATAGCCGTAAAGAGGGCTCAGAGGCAAAAATGGCAACAATCAAGATATCCACCTGACAAAACAATGCTAAATAGACTTACAAAAAGATTAAGTAAAGCAATACAGGAATATCATGATGATGCTACACATAATTACTTAAGCCAATTAACAAGTAGTGGAAAAACAGAACACTCACTGTGGAAAGCCACTAAACGTCTAAATAAGCCTATTGTTCATGCATCACCTATTAAACAAAAAGATGGCAAATGGGCCATAAGCAACGAACAGAAAGCAAATATATTTGCAGAGCATTTACAACAAACTTTTCAAACAAGTGCTGAGGAAAGCTCTGAAAACATAACACTAGATGTCACTCACCATGATGAGTTGAATATACGATTAGCTACGCCGAAAGAAGTGCAAAATATGATCAAAAACTTAGCCAAAAATAAATCGCCTGGATACGACCTTATCACTGGAGAACTGCTTCAAAATCTGCCACGAAAAGCCATAGTAAAACTTACAACCCTTATAAATGCAACTTTCAGATTGAAACACGTGCCTGATATCTGGAAAGTTGCTGAAGTAATAATGATCCCCAAACCCGGAAAATCGCCTCAGGAAGTAACATCATACAGACCTATATCCCTTTTACCAATTATTTCAAAATTATTTGAAAAACTACTTATAAGACGCATAAAACCAATAATAGAAGACAGGAAACTGATTCCCAATTACCAATTCGGTTTCAGAGAAAAACACTCCACGATAGACCAAGTACACAGAATTACCAACATTATAGAAAAAACCCTAGAAGAAAAAAAAGTCTGTTCTACAGTTTTTCTAGATGTAGCACAGGCATTTGATAAGGTTTGGCATAAAGGTCTCATTTATAAGTTAAGGAAAATGCTTCCTAAACAATTTGCAGACATTTTAGAATCTTACCTAACAGAGAGGACGTTTAGAGTCCGACATGAAGATGCTTACTCAGATCTCAAGCAAATAAAAGCTGGTGTACCACAAGGAAGTGTTCTTGGACCTATCTTGTACCTATTATACACCTGTGATATCCCAGAAATGGAAAACAACTTTATTGCAACCTTTGCAGATGACACAGCCATCATGGCTATAGGTGTCACTCACAAAGAAGCCGTAGATAAAGTACAAATTGCTGTGAACTCCATCACCAACTGGACAAAAAAATGGCGAATTAAGTTAAATGAGTCCAAATCGACCCATATAGACTTCACAAACCGAAGCCCTAATTATACACCGGTTTATATCAACGGTTGCATAATACCTTATGAAAATACAGCAAAATACCTGGGTATGACGCTTGACGCAAAGCTTCGCTGGAAGGCTCATGTCAAAAAGAAACGCCTGGAGTTAGATATCCGCTACAGGAATATGTACTGGCTACTTGGCAGACATTCATCATTGTCAGTGTACAACAAAGTACTTCTGTACAAACAAGTACTTATGCCTGTATGGGCATACGGTATACAGCTTTGGGGCTGTACAAAACGTACCAATGTTGAAATTATTCAAAGATTTCAAAACAAGGTACTGCGGAGCATAGTAAACGCTCCCTGGTATATTAGAAACGAGGATATCCACCGGGACTTAGGAGTGGACCTCGTCGCCAAAGTTATAAAAAAATACGCCGAAGCTCATGAACAGAGACTTCATAAACATGTGAATGTCGAGGCTATCCAGCTCCTTGACACCACGGACATAATAAGGAGACTGAAAAGGACTAAGCCTTTTGAGTTAGTTTAGAGTGAAATTAGTGTTACGAAGTGCAGTGAGTGCTACCTTTTAAGAACACATGAACTAAGTGTCTTCCCATCATAATAGAGACAATAAGAAAAGTGCCAATGGACACATTCTTTACCATATAAAGTATTAGCAAATTAGGTTAAATTTAAGTTACTTATTAGCCTCGATGCTAGATTGTGACTGTTATGAGGTAACTATTCAGTTACATCGTAATGATAAAAAAAAAAAAAAAAAAAAAAATCCCTGACGCAACACATCCGCAACGGCGTCCGCGCACGACGATGGATCAGTTGATAAAAAGCAAGAAGGCTGCCAAGGATAGCATGCGAAGAAAGATCGCATACCATCCCAATCTGCTGACTTGTACCGCCAAACCCACCGGGTGCCTCTTGGCCAGCCCAAGGTCAGGCGGATAATAGACGAACACAGACTTCACCTGATAGTGGTCGGAACTACCCAAAGGTTAAGCTATCGACACAGGGTATCTGTCTTGATCTGTTGTCAGCAGAAGGTCCAAGCAATTTGCTGTGTGCGGACCTCTAATATTGGTAAGGTGTACTTTGTATGGGAGTGGGTGCGGCCGCTGTTTAACTCGAGTATTCTTTTTCCTGTTCATAATTTTAAAAGAGTGAATAGATTAGAGGAGAAGGAAGTGAGACGAGGTTCCACGCTGCTAACCTACAGACACGCACTGAAAGGACGCCATCATTGGTGCACTAGTCTGGTAACTGTGGGGACGCCCGAGCCACCCCGGAATGTCCATCGGGTCGCCAACCAGCAGGATGGTGCATGTCGGGATTTTTAGACAGGTGGCAGGGCAGCCTTTCGTGTGTGGCTGGCACACTACTTAGGCCCCCAACTACATGCGGTTGGCCAGCGACACACCGTGCCTCGGATCCCGCTACCCTCCGCGACTAGTCTCCCGATACATCCCTAACAGCGCGCGTCAGGCTGGTCAACCTGCAGTGGAACAGCTATCTCGACTCCTCTTGTTGGCTACATCGAGCATCGTACCGGAACACGGCTAGGCCGCTTGGTGGTACGTCTTTGCCCAGCGGGTGGTCGCAAGCCTTAGACTGAAGCCTACCACCAGTTTAGTGTCACCTGATTTGCACCAACTGGGGACCACGTGTAGGGCATCAAAAAAAAGGGTACTGATATTTCAAAAGACCTATTTTATTTTGAACTAGCTTACTAGCCAGTGTCTACGCCCGCTTGAAAAGTGTTTTATCATCCTAAGGGAGCATTTTACCGGGATAAAAGCCTATGCGCTATTCCAGACTATAATCTATATTTGTGGTACATTTCATCCAGATCCGTTTAGCCGTTCTGGCGTGATTGAGTAACAAACATTAATCCATCTAAACTGTCGCATTTATAATATTTTGTTTGTAATTACGGTTTATTTAATCCAAAATTCACAAACAAATTGCGATAAAAAAACGGCAAAAAATGGCACCAGTCTTAATTATTTTTTTCTAATTTATGATCAGTAATCGGTAATTCGAACCAATAATACAATATTAAAATGTATGTCTGATGCTTACGTATATTTTACAGTAAAATTTGTAAATATTAATGATAGATATTGGCATCTCTAATTGACTCTGCGATGACTTTTTAGTGAACGAGTTTTGGAAGGTTAATCACCACAAAGAAGCCAAATTGCATTTAGTAAATGTGATATTATATTATTATACCATGGGTCTATTTTTTGTTTGCCATTTGTCAATTTAGAAGTATTGGCTAAGGTGATATATTAGGTGACTAAAATATTAGCAATTTGCGTAAAAGCGTCAAAGTCCTCTTAGGAAACTTGTTCTGCATTTCGACTTATGAATATTAGTAGAAAATTAAATTAATAGGAAAAAAAGATTATATCAACAACTACAAACTCACCGTTTCCACATCTTGAAACATTTCGTAATTATGTCTCAGCATATCTTTGAATGTAAATAAGAAGAGGAAGAACATCAGAGGAGCCAAATAGTCCACAGCTGTGTGGATAACCCTCCGCGCCCTGACCACCGCATGTTTCCACATCAAAACTGACAACAATCTCGTATTCATCATCACTAATTACTCCTAGATATCCGTTTCACAAGAATTTAATTCGACCGCACGAACTTTTAATATAAGAGACATCCAATGGATGGTATACAGCCCCTGTTTAAACTCTAGTTATTTTTCGCAACCATAATTGTTTTAAACTGACAATATAAACATAAGGTGCAATAGACTCTGTTTAGGATCGAGTAAAGTTTATGAACAATGTATTGAACATTTTATAAAACTTCCTCAAAATAAAGTGTTTCCAGTATGTATCGAAACTCAAAGAATATTCGAGTGAAATTATTGTGACGTTGACATGACAGTATGACAGTCTGCTGACGACAGCTGTCAGTTATGTATGCCAGTCAGTACCAAAGGTCAATAGTTCAGTCAAAGACCTTATACTTCTTTCGTAAAAAGAAGTAGTACGGTGTGATGTGATTATTTTTAATGCTATAGACATTAAAAAATACGTAACATTGAGTACTAATTAAATCACACACATCACATCATCAGCCTATTAATGTTCCCACTGCTGGGACACGGCCTGTGTCCCAGCAGTGGGAACATTAATAGGAAAATGGCCCATTCCCTCTCTGTGAGAGGGAATGGGCCATTTTCCACCACGCGGGCCCAGTGCGGGTTGGTGGATGTCACATGTCTTCGAATTTTCGGTTCTAGGACATGCCGGTTTCCTCACGATGTTTTTTTAATTAAATACCACTACAAATTTGTTTTAATGTCTACATAAATACGCATGTATAACCATATGGTGTTAATAAAATCTAATTTATACTTACAGGACTAACACTGAAAAGAAAAGTATTAAATAAGGAGGTTATAGGTACCTACCATTATTTGAAGCAAAACAGAGTCGATGAAGGATGAACAGAGAAGGTTCAAATTGAGGAGAAACCATTAGGACTCCAAATTGCCAGTGCTGTTTGAATAAGTGTCACAACAACATCAATCATTCCTATTATTCTAATAATGATAATATTGACATGCAGATCAGAAATTCATGATAATAGTATATTTTTAGAACCTACAAATGCTTCTGAAATTGAAACTATCATAAAGTCATTAAGAACTAATAAATCGGCAGGCTATGATAATATCACAACCAAAATTCTTAAAATTATATCAAAATACATATCATTGCCTTTAGCATCAGCCTACACATAAAACACAAAACTAGGAAAACAGGCTGTTTTCCTGACAGATTGAAACTTTCCTTAATTAAGCCATTACATAATCAAATCAAATCATTTATTGGTTTTCAAACATGGGTATATAGAACATATATATTACATTATATAAGAATCCTCAATGCTCTACCGTCACATTGGCATGCAAAACATATTATTTAATTTATACAAATTAAAATATTGAATTATCATTTCAAAAATCAATGAGAATCAAATAATACAAATTAATATCAATTGTTTGAATTGCAGTAAAATTTCACAAAAATACATTAATGTCACCAAGGTTACAATCAAAATAGTAAAAAAATGTGAAATGGTATAAATACGAGGGCAGTTTGATAAGTCCGTGAGTTTTTGTGAAAATAAAATAGTTTTCGGCAAAAAAACATTTTATTTCCCAACACAGTCTTCTTTTAGCTCAATTCAATTAACCCACTATTTAAAAAAAAATGCTTTTAAAATAATAGGTTTTTCATTACTCGAAAAGTAGGTCTGAAGTTGCTTGAGGAGCGGGTTGAAAGTAATACTTTTCAGCCCTAGGGAGAATCGCTTTCAACTGACAGCTGTCAAATTATTTAAAAAAAAAACTAGTTCCTTTTCACATATCTATTGAACCATGTTCCAACTTTCTATACAACCACGAAGTAAAATTGAAATTACTTAAAGTAAAGAATATATATTTTTTAAATAACTTTATTATAATTTAGTTTCAACAATTTCTTTAAAATAACTTAGATTTGGGCAAAATATTTACCATTTTTTCAATGATGAAAATAAAATATAATGGCTGAATAGCAGGCCGGCCACAGAAAAAAAAACAAACAAAATAGGCGGGAAAGCGGCAATCATTTTTTCTTTAGCTAATTCATGTTTTTATTTCCTTGTATTTGTAATTAAAAGCACAGTGTTTACCTCGGGTTAAAGACTTATTTAGTCCCTCGAACTATTGGCGCCCTCACTTCGTTCCGGGCGCCAAACCTCGTCTCGGGACTAAATAAGTTACTTTCACCCCTAGGATAACAATGTACTATTATAAAGGCCCCAACAAAAAATAGGCGTTGTTTTGAGTGATGACCATTTCATTAGAGTCAAATCTTCTTCCACCCACTATTTCTATAGGTTTCAAAACAGGAAATAGTCACAGGAGGCCTAATCTGGTGAAAATGCTGCATGAGGAAGCCTATTTTATGGATGTTTGCCATGGTGACTACACACGTGCATTGTCTTGATAGAACAGCACTTTTTCTTCACATAATGCGGTCGTTTTTGCTTCATATCAATATCGAAGCTGTCCAAAAGCTCTGCATAATATTTTCTGGTGATTGTTTTACCCTTTTAGAGGTAGTTAATATGAATCACACCGCGTGCATCTCAGAAAACGGTGGTCAAGACCTTATTGGCCGATTTTGCCTTCTTTGGTGCACGTTGTCCCTCCTAAAGTATGTATGTGAAATACTATATGCTTGCTTCACATAATGTACGGACGACATGAGGATACATAATTACACATTTATCATGAGAGTGGTAAGATGAGTCGACCAGTTTTATTCCACTCCTATTATTACATATATATACATATACTTACGAGTATATGGTGAGGTCTAGCCTTTCTAGTGTGGCTGTGCCACTCGCATGCATTAACTGGTTTTACCAAGTGTCTTGCCATACTCTTGTTACCTCTTCGTGGTTGCCCTCCCACGTAGTCTATAGAGAGATCTCATGACTGTCATTTGACTGTAGTTTACTTGCTGGGCATCGGTCGACTTGCTCCGGTCTAAACAGGGTACATCCCTGGTGACTCTGATCATGTTTGCATATTAGTCACTTAGCCGGACAGGGGGCTTATGGCCCCCCGGAGGCCTCCACCATCCCCATAGCCTCGCCACGGTTGCTCCAGCTCAGTCGACCGTGCCAGTGTGTTTCCGGATCACACTACCAATATATAGGAGCTCCAGGCTTCCCTGTCCCATTGAGGACATTTCCTTGACTACCAAGTGTGCTGTGCACTGCAAGATTGGACTACCAGTAAAGGAAAGAATGGCATGTTACTACAGTCTTCTCATCTTTCCACTTATAGGTCGACATAAAGATATTGATAAGTAAACACTCACCTGGGGTCTTCTTGGACCTCCTAGAAGCTCGTAGCTCCTACCTTGTCTTACGACAACCTTTCTGCTCACTTCTCATTCTTGCTGAATCGCAGCCACATTTCCCGCCTTGCCTCTAGCACAGTACCAACATAAAGTTAGTCAAAGCCAAGAGTGGTGTTACCACAATATAAAATATAGGTTGACATTACTAATGTTGATACATACCGATTGTTAGAGTGCGCGCAAGATAAGTCTGCGCGCGACGGGTGGCGTGCTTAATGTTGCCAGCATAACTGATCTTTTTTCCTTCATTTAATCAATAGTCATTTTTCATTACTCGAAACATAAAGTATTTTATGTAAAGCATAATTAATGACTAGCTTTTTCTACTTGCATAGAATATGATGAAAAAAGCTTCATGAAATGATTGGTAATCTTTTATTGAATACTTTTTTTTTTTTCTAATATTCTACCGCGGACATGTGGCAGTCCGCGCTCTTTTTTATAGTTATTATATTTTGTTTGTTTTTCTTTTTTTTTCATAATAGTTACAATTGTTTGACTCCTACGTCAGACATTATTTTTAGGCTAACTTAACTAACTTAAGTCTACGTGACTTCATCCCTCACTAAATACTATATATATATATTACACACCGGCATTACAGTTTTATGTTTTTATGTTATTAAATTATTTATTTTTTTTTTTTTTTTTTTCTTCTTTACATTGCTTATATTATATCACACACTTACGTTACGTTATATTATACACTTTCCGTGAATATGCATGGCAGTGCGAGCAGACCAGTCCCGGCTGACGATTCCGGTTATAGAACCCCGTCGTTAGGACATTAAGGTGAGTATGACTGACTCGCTCCACCATGCAGGCAGGGTGATGGTTTGGGTATGTGTTTGGGTTGGAGTTTATGGATGGGACTTGTTAGGTGGTGTTATGGTGATGTCTGCTGACCAGGGACTTCGCTAGCGTGAGCAAGGCCTCTATGACGACTACGTCTCGATGCTGCATGGCCGTCTTAATATTGTAGTTGACGACCGTTTTAGTCGGCGCATCCATCGCCCTCTTAGCAAGGCGGCCCGCGGCGTCATCGGCGTCGTCGGTGTAATAGACGCAACTGACTGTATGTCTGGACACCGCCACTACCGCGTGGGAGATGCTGTCGTGAACCTGAAGCCTCCTGGACTTGGTGTTGATGATGATGACGCTGTCGTAGGTTGACCCCTGAGCCTCGTGTATGGTTAGCAGGCGCGAACCTTCGCCGGACCCAAATCCATGGCTCACAAGAGAAGCTTTCTCCCCCTGCGTATGATCCAGGAACAGGGTGTTTTGGGCAGTGCTCGGTATTTGCGCCCTTGTATAACTTTTCACCTTCAGGGAGTGGACCCGCGACAGCGATGACTTGGAGGAGTATATACCGGGGTATATCTCACTCAGTGCAAACGCCACGTCCATTGGATTGCGGTGTGTGCAGAGAAACTCCTGGGTGATACCAGCCACCAGGTCTGGACGGTTATACCTAAGCTCGAAAAGGTTCTCTCTGTCCAAAAATGGAAGCTGGTTAACGTCTCCGACGAGGACAAGCTCGCTTGCTCCAGACAACTTTACTGCCATGACTATGGCCCCAAAGTGGTTCATAAGAGCCTCGTCTACCGTAAGACGGTAGCATTTGTCTTGGCTCTTGAAACCGTTTGCTAGGATTGAGGCCATAGTGCGCACCTTGGTCTTTGCTCGGTCTCCCAAGCGTCGCGCAAGCTTTTCCCTGAGATCTTTGGCAGCTTCTGTTGTCGTGGTGGCTATCACGTCCCTATCCTCGTCGAAGTGCTTTACCAGCCAGGTTGTCTTACCGCAACCCGGAACTCCGTTAATCCACCTGATACTGGGTGGTTATCCAGGGCTTGATAATGCGTTGTGTACTAGAGATCCTCTTTACGATACGGGGTCAGGGGCAACATATTAAATCTAGTCAAATCATATCTAATAGGACGTAAGCAAGCCACTGTTATAAATAGAATTTGTTCTAAATCCAAGATAGAAGCTACTCATATGTCGTCAATTAATACCCCAAGGAACTGTCCTTGGGCCCTTGTTGTTTCTCATATATGTTAACGATTTGCCAAAATGCACTGATCATCAAACTATTTTGTTTGCAGATGACAGTACACGTATTGTTCCATGTAAAAATATAGAAACTTATGAAGATGACATAAACAAGTCCATCCTTTGCATCATAAATTGGTTACATAAAAATAAATTAAAAATAAACTTAGATAAGACAAAGCTTATGACATTTTATCAAAGAACAACAAAACTCAACTTAAACATAGCTTACGATGATCAAATAGTAGCTGAAACAAGCAGTGCTAGATTTCTGGGACTTAACTTGGATAGTCATTTAGACTGGAAATGTCATGTAGAAACTGTTTGTAAGAAACTAAACCAGTACTCATATGCGCTTTACAATCTAGCAAAAATTGTGAATGAGTCCGTTGTTCTAATTTCCTACAAGGCATATGTCACATCCACATTACGTTTTGGAATAATATATTGGGGCAATTCCACGGACAAAGAACTTGCGTTTAAAGCCCAAAAAAGATGTGTGCGTTCTGTGTTTAAACTGAAACCGACTGATAGCTGCATTCCATATTTCAGAAATTTTAAACTCTTAACATTGCCCTGTATGTACATTTTTGAGACAGCAGTATTTGTCAAATCCAACTTCCATCTGTTTGAAACCTTGAGATCTAAACGTCGCAACGGAGAGATATGCACTTAGCCACATAGCACTGCTCTTTATGCAAAAAGTTTTTTAGGAATGGCACCTAGGATCTATAATAAGATCCCTAGACGAATTAAAGAAATAAACAATATAGACGATTTTAAAAAGGCTTTTCAAAAAATATTACATGTAAAAACATATTATACGGTGAACGAATACCTAACTGACACATTATAATTACATATTATTATTTTTTGTTTGACATTTTAATTGACTTGGAATGTATTTTTTTTTAATTTCGACTACTTAATTTATAATTATTTAATGATGTGTGATAATTTATTATAATCAGCATGTTTGTACCAAATTAATATTTGTACGCCGATGACGGCTAGACATAGCGTTCTTTAATAATCACAACATCTGTACCTAATCTACCTATGTTCAACAAATAAAGATATTTGTATTTGTATTTACCTTAAAATTCTCATCCAGAGATGCTTTAAGTTTATTGATTAAATGTTCTATCACAAAGTTAGGATCTTCACTTAATAATAAGTTGGATAGGTTTTTGTATATAAGCTTTTCAGCAGCTTCTTCGAAGTCAATGAAGGTTTTGATAGTTAGAGAACGATATTTAGTTTTTAATTTGGTTATGCTCATGAAGACCGAGGCGTGATCAGTTATAGCAGTGTATATGACTGCAATGCTGTCTGATAGCTTGGTTTGATCAATCTTTAAAATGAAAAGGTCAAGACAGCTATTTTCTCGCGTAGGAATTACGTGTCCAGGTAGTAGAGGACAGCATGTTAAGGTAAGAGGCATGATTACTACATTCGTAAGATGACTCATTATCTTTTATAGCTAGGTTAATATTTATATCACCAGATATTATAATATTGCGATTGCGTTTAATTGTGCATACTAAACTATTAAGTGAGTTAATAAAGTTTGATGCATTCCGATGTGAAGGTGACCGGTATATGCCCAGTATGGTACTCCCACATAAGTTTAACTGTATGCACGAGGCGTTATCTAGGTTATGTTCCTTAAAAACTGGATTTAGCTTGGATTTGGCGTATATGACTACTCCATCATTTTGATTACAGTTGTACGTGGTAGCATAATGACTATAGTTTTTTAAGAGGGGACAGGTTTGTTATTGCTAAGGCGACATTCGGTGAGTATTATAACGTCAATATCTGAATTGAGATCCGAGAGTGTGGCATCAAAGTTATCAAAGTTGCAATAAATACTTCTTATATGTTGTTGAATTAATGTTAGATCATTTTTGTTATACTTTATATGTTTGTTTAAATCTGCTATGTCAAATGTCACCGACTTTGCAACCACGATGTCGTCTATTTCATTTAAGTTTCTCAGATCATCTGACATTTATTTATAGGTTTTGACTGAGTTACATTTTGTGGGGGAGTGGTCAAATGCAGCAAAAGTAAATAAGAGCGCTTAAAGTGTGGAGTAAAGTTAGTTTTGTTTAGGGCTAATAAAGAGGTAAAATTTGTAAGTTTGTAAGTTTGTATGTAGGGGGTAATCTCTGGAACTAATGAACCAATTCTAAAATTTTTTTCACTGGTAGAAAGCTACATTATTCCTGAGTGCTATAGGCTATATAACATCACGCTACGACCAATAGGAGCGGAGCATAAATGAAAAATGTTGCAAAAACGGGAAAGAATATTAGGTGTAGGGTAGGGTAGGTACGTAGCCAGTTGACGGGAGCGTCGCCGCGTGGGACAGCTAGTGTGTATATATAATGAGTGCTATAAGTGTATGTAATGAATGTGAATGGGTTGAAGTGTCTGCATGTGGTTTTGAATGTATTGGAAAGCGTGGTGAGTATATTTATGCTAAGATTGTTTACAACGTTACACAGTAAATGAATGAGACATACATCAGATTTGTTTTTGGCTAATGTGTATGTGTAATGAGTGTTAAAAGTATATATTGTGTATGTGAATGGATGTAAGTGTATGCAAGTGGTTTTGAATGTCTTAGAAAGCGTGGTAAGTGGAGTTATGCTAAAATTGTTTACAATTTTACACAGTACATGAATTAAAGATACCAGTATAAGATACAAAAAATATGGGCACTAATAATACTACAGTCTATAAATAAATCTAGTCATACAGAGTTGAAAAGCTGCTTGATTTGAGCTTCATTAGTGATAGTTATTATTGGAGAGTTCTCGTCCTTTCTAACGTATACGTTTCCGTAGGCCGTCCAACAGAAGGTAAAAGCAGTAGATTTTATAAGATCCCGCGCAAGAAAATATAACCGTGAGGCCTTGGGTGTAAGTTGCTTAGAGACGAAGACAGCAGTCTCTTCGTTAATAACGAAACCCAGGTTTTTTGCGCGAACTTTAACTTGTTTTTTTGTGTTAAAGACCTTACATTTCTGCATTATATCGGACTTTAGCAAGGTCGATGTCAATTCTACAACGATAGATGCATTAGAGACACTGACCCCCCGCACACAAACCCTGTAAATGTCCTTGATGTCTGATTTCGTCATGCATGCACCAACGGTGGTGGATAGACTGGTAGCATATTTAATCAGATCATCTTTTGTTTCCTTTTCCAATTTTGCCACATTTTTTATTTCAGTATTGGCTTTTCTGTATATTTTCAATTTTGTCTTCAAGGGTGAATATATATTTCGCATCTTCTTTTTTCTGTTGCTCTAAATTTTCAATCTTCTTTTTCAATTCTGCGTTTTCTTTTTGCAAGTATTCAATAGAAGTTTCGATCGTGGCATTTGTTTCTTGAATTTTCTTCAACGTGGGGTTTATGTTACTAAATTCTTGTCGCTGAGCGGCAAGTAAGGAGGCAAACATCCCCCGCATTTCTTCCCTGAATGCGTAGAAATCATCTAAATCAGTGCTAGGGGTAGACAGCCTTGGATCAGCAGGACTACTCTGTTCTTTTCTCTTTTTAGCGCGACCAAAGACAAAGTTTGGGGTGGTACTATTTGGTTCACTTATTGACTGGTCGTTCAAGTTTGATTCGGACAAGGACTTATTCATATTTGCCAATACCAGGAGACCACAGAGAGGTAGAACTTAATACGGTACGGTCACTGTAGTGGTTCCTACACGTATAGTTTGCGAACCGGCACTGAGACGACTTGTGATTCCTTCGCCCACAGACAGAACATTTTTCTTTGTGAAGATGTCCTCCGGTAGGCGTCACTGGAGCCTGCACCTTGTACACTGGTTCCTGTTGTGGAGAGGGCGTGCTAGCTGCGGCGTCTGCTCGCAAGCATCGCACGCTCTGTGCCAGCTCCTCAGCCTTGGCAAGAGTCAGCGTTTCCATGTCCTTCGCTAAAAGTTTGTCACTCTCGAGGCCCGCTACCATGCCCATTACAAACCGGTCTCGAAGCGATTCCTCGACGTTTGCAAACCCGCAGTACGCGGTGAGGCCCCGCAATCTGACGGCCTACTGCGCATGCCTTTCGCACTCTCGCTGCGTCGCGGTTTTTTTTTTTTGTTTATTTATTGATAGGCTCGCGTTTGACCACTATCTCGCCTGATGGTAATCGATGATGTGTTCAACGGTGAAGCACGCTTGCCTAGAAGTAACCTATTCACTCTTGACTTGAAGACCTCAAGGTTGTAGCTATCAGGAAACAAAGACTCCGGCAGGGAATTCCACTCCTTAGCTGTGCGTACAATGAAAGTATTCGCAAAACGCTTAGTACGTATGGGTGGGATGTCCACCATGTACCGGTGGCGCATTGGCGTACGTCTTGTTGTTCGGTGATGGAAAGGGCTAGACGGAATCAAATTGTGCAGTTCCATCGCACACTCCCCGAAATGTAACCGATAAAAAACCGACAGACTGGCCACTTGGCGTCGATGTTCAAGGCTCTGGAGCTTTGAGGCGACCAGTGCATAGTGGCCGATAAGCCTCTTGGCCCGTTTGTCAATAGACTCAAGTGCATCAAGTTGATATTTGGCAGATCCGTCCTAGAGGTGAGAGCAGTACTCCATGTATGACCGAACTTGCGCTTTATACAAATTGAGCAGCTAAGGTGAGACGGTACTTCACGCCTGGACGCGTGAAGTACCGTCTCACCTTAGCAAGGATCCCTAACTTTTTTGCAGCCAACTGAGCCCTTGCCTCAATGAATGGACCAAAATTGAGGGTCGATGTTAAAGTAACACAAAGAAGGTCGAGATGGTCCGTTATCGGCACGGCTACTCCACGGAAAGATGGAGCCGGGTGGAATAGACTCTTTTTTGCGGAAAAAAGACACGCCTGGGTCTTAGCTGCATTGAAGCTGACTAGATTGGCATCGCCCCTTTCGGAGACTGCCTCCAAAGACATGTTCAAGCGCTCAACCATGGCCTCCGGGTGAGACCGGATCTCAGTTCCAGTAGCCCGTGCGCCGGACACGTATCTTTCAGCAACCGTGCTGTCGTCTGGGTACCCAAAGGTTCCGGGTTCTAACAGGTCATTAATGTGCAGCAAAAACAGTGTAGCCGAAAGCACCGACCCCTGAGGGACTCCGGCGTTAATACCTAACTGACCGGACGAGCAGCCATCGATAACCACTCGGATGGACCTCTCCCTCAGGAAGTCAGCAATCCAGTCACACAGACCACTAGGCAGACCGAAGGAAGGAAGCTTACTAATAAGGCTCTCATGCCAGACCCTGTCGAAAGCATTCGAGATGTCAAGGGAGACAGCAAGCGCTTCCCCGTGCCTCTCGATGGCCTCACTCCAGACGTGAATGGCATACGCTAGAAGATCCCCAGTTGACCGATTTCGGCGGAAGCCGTATTGGCAGTCACTGAGGATGTCGTTGTCTTCTAGGAATGCCAGGAGCTTATTGTTCAGCACACGTTCCATACTCTTACAGAGGATGGACGTTACCGAGATGGGTCTGTAGTTGGCCGGGTCAGCCCGACTACCCTTTTTAGGGGACTGGCTGAACGTTGGCTTGCTTCCAAGCCTTCGGCACCTTTCCAGTCGCTAACGAAAGGCGATATAGGCGCGTCAGGATCGGAGACAATTCAGGTGCACAAGTTTTCAGTACAATTGCCGGTATCCCGTCGGGGCCACTAGCTTTGTTCACGTCAAGGTTACGCAACACCCTACAGACCTCCCTCTGACGGATGCGAATATCCGACATACACGTCCCACATCCAACAGGAGACGGAGGGGGCCGCGTGCCATCAGAGTTCAGACGCGAAGATCCCGCAAAAAGGGAGGCAAACAAGTTTGCCTTGTCCTCGGCGGAGTGGGCCAGTGACCCGTCGGGTCTCAGCAGTGGTGGTAGTCAGGGGCGACAGAAGTTGTTGTGTGTAAAACTTATAGCGTTTGCCGAATCCACACTATTTCGGCGTGAAATGCTCGTACAGTAGCCGCAATATATCTTCGAACAGCACGTCCTCCAACTGCTTGGGTAACGCCAAGTCCGCTGCAAGTTGCCAGGTACCGCCGGTGAGTGCGCTCAGCAAAACGCTCGCCTTCTTTCCCCTCCGGTGTCATTTTTATCGGAGACATCGTTAGACACAAACCACTGTGTTATTCTACTTTTGTAAACTTTCCATTCCTATGAGGTATGGTCGAAGTTATTTAATATTCCAAAACCTAAATTACACATCGCCAGCGTAGCGGGTTACTACTCGTCGCCACTGTTGCGTATGCGGAATACGGGGTTAAGGCGCAAGTATGCCCCAATGGCCTTGAGCATCCCGGCGAAGCTAAACTCACACACCGACTTGGCTCAAGCACACATAGTGCGCACGGACTGTGATCAAAGAATATGCGCGGAAGCAGAGATGCGACTAGATCGGTGGTATTTTGCCTACGATTCCGTAAATAAATAATACGTATACTTTTTACTAGACTTTTTTTTTTATTACATTAAGTATGTAGGTCAAGTCATACGAAATAGTTTAGATTAACCTCTTGATTACCGGGAACGGCATTCAACCGGTTAAAACCTACTTCCGTACAGATGTTTTAAGTTACTATATTTGTAAATATATATACTAAGTAGGTAGGTAATTTAAAAATAATTATCTAAAAAAACAATTCAAACTGGAATGGTAACAATAAATCATAAAATCAATTAAATTTATCTAGTTAAATCCGCTTTCAAATTATTTTTACCACGAGCAATTCAGCTTTTAACAGTTACATTTTCATCCCACCCTCAAAACTTTAGAAATGATTTCGAGCATTTTCTTGAGAATATAGTTCCTCATTTGCGTAGATTTTAGACAGTGAATAGTTCCGTAGTCGTACAAATATTTACGGAGGAACAGGTACAGGATTGATTTTATCAACATAGTTTTTATCAATCACAAAAATAAGTTTGTATTTCATTGAATTTCTCGAAAAATTGTAATAAGTATAGTTAGTTCTGTGGTTGTTACTAGAAACATCCCATAATATGCCACACAAATGAAACATATTAATCGCGTAAAATCAAATAGCAGCATCTTTTAAATAATAGGGAACAAAGAAAATTACCTCACATGCTCAAGTGCATTTTGTTGCATGCATCCATGACAACAGGTGTGTGACGTATTATTGGATCCCATAATTAAAATATTATAATATTTCTAAGTGACTTTTTTAAGTCAATGGTTGAGAGATATGGGTTGTTTTCTGTTACAACCCTAAAGATAACATTGTTATTCCACAGATAATATAATACTATAATAGCATACAGATGCCTCATCCCATACAAAGAAACCGTGCCGACGTAACTAGCGTTTTCCATCTGATTAATCTTGTTATATTTTGGACATCGAACACGTTCGGTTCTGTTTCACGGTGATAGATAGATGGTGTTAGCAGCGACTTGAAAGTAAAAGGATTTATAAGGTTCGTGATTATTTTTTTCTTTAAATACAGTAAAGGTTCGTTTCATAGTATTTTTTTGCACGTTTTTACAGTTTTTTTGCACCAAAATGTGTTACAATGCAAATTTTTACAATCTAGTGGAATGCCTCAGAAATTTAAAAATGCGCCATCAATTGGCATCAATTTTAAGTGATCCGTTGAAATAATCTTTGAAATGTGAATTAAGAGCCCAATATTCCATAATTTTGTACTTAGGAGAGTTGATTAAACAAGAATAACAATTTTTATGTTATAATTCCAGAAAATGTTAATTTTACACACATTCAATAACAGACAGGTGCATATTGCGCCATCTAGTGAGATTTATTTGAACCAATTTTTTTTTGTTAGCAATGAGACCCCGTGGTTATTCACAATTTTATCGAGAAATTCAATGAAATACAAACTTATTTTTGTGATTGATAAAAACCAATAATATACATCTTTTTGCAATGTCAGGACGGTATGAAAGATGAAAACGTGTTGCGCCTAATCCAAGAAACATGGGATAATGGCAGGAAGATGATGATGTCAGTGGTAACAGTTTCCTACACAATACCCTCGCTATGCGGTTACAAATCAAACACAGCTCATTCTAAGAATCAATAAATAATAATTCTTTTTCTCATTTCAGCTCTGCTAAAACTCGTATAATATTATCAGTTTTTTGCTTCTTATTCTGCTCTTCATTTGAATCAACTTTGATTTCCTGTGTTGTGCCTTGTTCTTGATTCTCTGGTTCCTTACCTGTGGTAAATTATGTCAATTTTAATACTTAATTGATAGAAATTATTTAAACAAGGTCTTTTTTCTCAAAAACTATGAGATTACGCACTATAAAACTTTTTGGACGTGTTTTACTGGAAGAGTATTACACAAATAAATTGAGGCTTCTAGCAGCTTAAAGGTTATACACTTGCGACAAATCCGTTGCGTGGTTTGGAATAGAACCCTAATTGCATAAGTGAATTTGGCAAGGCAAAGGGTTTGACACCATGAAAGAGAATGACAAATTCTCTTTATATAATTAGGTATTGCCAAAAAATATTGGATGTTTTCATTGGTGAAGATACTCTTTTTGAAAGAGTCCAATATTTTTTGGCAATACCTTATTATTTAAAGAGTATTAGTCATACTCTTTCATGGGATCAAACCCTTTGCCTTGCTGAATTCACTTACGCAATTAGGCTGCAGGGCTACCAGACAATTCACTGAATAGATTGGAGGGCCGCACAAACAAATACCTACCTAATAAAAGTTAATCATTTAAGTAATATCAAACTATTTAATAGTAGATTATTGCATCGAGCACAAAGTAATTTATTATTGTACCGAGTGCCTGATTTAGAGCCCGAGCGTTAGCGAGGGCTCTAATCTAACAGGCACGAGGGCTATATAAATTACTTAAAGCGAGGTGCATAATCTGCTTTTCTTTCAACTATTACCTATAGGAATAGTAGATAAAAGAAACTCATATCAAACAGTTAAAATAGAAGTTTAATTATTGAAATTAAAAGTAAGAGCTTGAGCAATTATTAAACGTAAGGTTAAGAGTTTTATTGGGCAAATTTATATTTGTTTGTTTAACTTGGGACTGAATAATATTAACAGACGAGGTAGATGGGCCTGGCTGATTTGTTACAATGAAGTCGTTATCACGGGAAGTAGATGGGCGCGGCGATATCGAAAATCACTTTTTTAAATTTCTTTCATTTATAAATCAGAGTTAGTAGCAATCATTTTTTAAATTTGGAACAAGTAGGATAGAAACGAATAATACGTACGTAAAAAAAAAGTATTGATATCGGCTGGCTGAATAGAGCTAATCCACTGAGATTGGCACCTTTTGGTGCGATAAAAAAAAAAACTGTGCAATAATGAAATTTCATACATTTTTATTGCTCTAGAGCATTAAAGACTCGCTTTGTACTGAGTTTTTAGTGTGATTGTGATGAAATTAAAGCATAGTTGGAAGAAAAATATTTTAGTTCATTTATTTGGGATACCATAAAAGTAAAACAATGTAATTTTACCAAAATACCAAAACACAATTGCGTATGTGGTAAATTAGAAAGAAGCCGCGGGCCGCACAAATGTTAGCCGCCGGCCGCATGCGGCCCGTGCTTTGGACAGCCCTGGTTTAGAAGTATTTAGCGGAAAAACAGAAATGACGTCGACAGACTTTGTTTTGTACTATTTCTAAATATGAATAAAACAAGTGACTATTTACCTACCTCTATCATGTTATTTCTACTACTAGTATACTATTAAAATTTACCTGAATAGAATTAAGAATTAGTCGGATTATGGCCTTTCGATTTCTTTTGTTTTTTTTTATTTATTTCTAGATTTGCGGGAACAATTTCGTATAAACTTAATATCAATTATGACATAAAATTAGTAAACAGTCGTGGAAATGTGTAATTGTTTTTATTAAGAACAATTATAAAGTACATTCTATTTTACATCAGATAATAAAAAAGTTAAAGTAGTACTTTGACAAGACTTAGGTATAATAAGTAATTAGGTACTTACAAAACAAGATGCATTTTCTTAGCCCTGTACTGCATTTTTTCTTGATTTACTTGGTCTTGGCATAACTATAAATTTTCATGATGCACATTATAAACAGTCTAGAAATATAAAGCATCAATAAAGAGTACAGTCAGTACACGCGTACGTGCACGATCATGTTGGGTTCTTTGCGTCGACCTAGTCTATGAACGCACACTAATACAAAAACTTAGTAAATATTTGCACTAAAACGTACGAAAGCGCTTAGTCGGACGATAGCCCGGGGGAGCAGCGAGCGACACAGCCTTCCAGTGCCGTAGAGAGCTAGAATATATACATTGGACCTTACTTTGCAAGACTTTCTTCGCAAAATTTTGATTGATTTAAAAAAGCATAGTACAATCTAAAGAACCTTTTAGCACCAATCTGTCTACCTAAAAATATTTTTAAATATCATAGGCGTTTTGGAGGAGTATCCAAAAGTTGCGAAAAAATATCGTGTTGTTAATTATTTTTTTATAGCAAAACGATTAGTTACACGAAAAAACCTTGTGTACCAAATAATGTACATGAGTCAATAATAAATATATTTTTTTTTCAAACCTTTTAACCTAGCCGTTACGAAGGAGTATGCTTTAGAAAGTAACCGTTTTACGGCACTAAAGCGCATGTAGGCCCTTAACTGGCTAGAGACGCACTGACTTTATTCGTAAATCATAGAACATTCGGGAGGGGCGGGAGGTGCGCGGCGCGGGGTTCACGTGTCGCAGCACATTATAAGAAAAGGTACATATAAAGTGATCGCCGGTACCTAACACAGCACAAATACACAACACAAGCCATTTACATCTATCCCAACACACTCAAAATTTTCTTACTCTAAGAGCTTGTAACGGGTAAAAATTGCCAGTGCATATATTAGCAACATCTGGCGTTGATTTTGTTCACACTATGTATGTTAGCGACATCTGCCTCCTTTTTGCCAAACAAGTTCGGTTAGTTGTGTCGCTGATCGATTGTTTGAGCATTTGGGTACTAGATGGCGCTGACATATGTATGACATAGATGAAAGTTTAAATAAAATATATTCTGTTTGTGTGAAATCATTTAATTCAATAAACACACAAATTCAACATACAAATTAATAAATTATTAAATTATTTTCAAATTAGTTACATAAAAAATGATAATTTAGTAAAAGGCCTATGGCTTAAAAGCAAAGTATTCAAGATCGGTATTTACGATGACTTGACCTTTACTACGAGTGATCTTGCATTGATAGGACGGTGTCCAGAAATAACCTCAAAGGCAAGGACCTAAAAGTATACGTAATGCTATATGGGGCAAGGCTGGCTAGCGTCAAGATGAAAAGCTCATCATAATCAATAACCAGTAGGCGCTGTGAGTATTATTTTGAATTTGTCTGAATGCCCATTTTCATGACACATGTGCGTTTGATCTTAACATGCAATCTTCTTCTCCTTGGCAGGGCTCCAAATGCCTCTTTAGGTATAATTTTATATAAGTAATAAAGCTAATGGTCAACTAGCTGTTCAAGCTACAGCAGTCTCCTCTTGCAAAAGGTTCCGAGCATAATTGTCATCATCTGATATCCAGCAAGCACGGACAGCTACACAGAGAGCGATGCTGTTTGAGGAATCATATCTCCAGCATTGAATATTGTGGGTAATCTATATCCCTTCAGAAAGTGAGTGGTTCATACTTTGTAACCTCAAGTTATTGTATTGATGGAATGTGTGCTTGAAGAATTAAATTAGTTGACCAAACTTAAATGTGTTTTACTTCAGTCAGCTTCATGTGAGTTAATCCCTGCAAGTATCCCTGTGAGTATCTCCTTTCCCGGTTAAAAAAATTGAGAAACAATTTTTTTTTTTAATATAGTTATCATCAATGCACACTTTGAAACCAACATACTCCTTGACAGGTATTGAGGCAGTCCAAAAAAAAATATAAGAACTACCTACATTTAGTTTTCTAAAAAAGAAATAAGTTCTAAACTTATTTATCAAAGTTAAAAGTTTTTAAGTACAAAATGTACTAAACATTAAGACAAAGGACAATGTACTATGTCCAGTTAAACTAACAGGAAAAAAAAAACCTTAATTGTTCTCCTCCAAAGCAAATTTGACATACTCAGCAATTGTCACAAAACAGATAGCAATGTTTATAATACATCTATCACAACACAATTGCCAAGCAGTCTAAGTCCAAGTTCATTAGAATCAATGTATGATTCATTGTAAAATAAGTATTTTAAATGTTTAAGAGTCGGGTTATAATCCTAAAGATTAACCCATATTTTATTTAAGTGTAGACAAATGTCTAATCAAGTTAAGTTTTTACAACAACAGGGAACACTGCCATTGAAACAAAGCAAGTGCTATATTAAGTACCAAGTTGTTGATCAAATGTAAACAAACAAATGTAGGCAAGTACCACATCAAGTTAAGATTCATAATGAAGAGCAACGTTGCTTTTTTAAAATAGCAAACGTCACATTAAGTACCCATCCGTTGTATAGATATAGGAACATACCCAATCAAGTTAAGATTCGCAACAGAAAGTAATCACCCCACAACAATATGGAGTGCATTACATTGAGCACCCATTCATTGTATAGATGTGGGTAAATGTCTATTTAAGTTGAATTTCATAAAAAGAAAACTACCAAGTTTTTGCTCATATATGACAAATACCTAATCAAGTTAAGATTCATAGCAAAAAATAACATTGCTTTCTAAAATAGCAAATGTTACATTAAGTACCCATCCGTTGTATAGATAGGACAATACCTAATCAAGTTAAGATTCGCAACAGAAAGTAAATACCCCCATAACAATAAGGAAAGCATTACATTGAGCACCTATTCGCTGTATAGATTTCAGTAAATGTCTATTTAAGTTAAGATTATAATGAGAATACTACTCAGTTTTTGCATCATTGTGTTACCTTTCATCCTTCCATATACATACATAACCTATAAATGATTGTATATACGAATGAATTTTGAAAAAATCCTTATACCCTACCAGCATTCATTCATCCCTTACCAATTAAATATTTGCACCTCCATTATTGAGTTAGTGCAAATATTAAACCATTAACACAACAATGATTATTAACTAGGAGTCTCCATACTTTAAATTAATGTATGTAAATCAATTGAGGACCATTGTTGACATGGAAAATTTTAGGCATTCCGTGTACAAGAAACACTTATCTTCTATTATGGCATTGTTTGTTGCATTCCGTATAGGAAACAACATAACATATCTACCATAATGATCAGAGTATAATAATACCACATTGTGTTTCTTTTAGTTGACACCGGAAAAAATAACCTAATAAGCTTATGCACTGTTCACATGTATACATTTAGGTATTCTGTGTACAAGAAACACTAGTATTTTAACCATAGTAGTGCTTGTTGCATTCCATATAGGAAGAAATCAACATAACATAGCTACTATGATAATTAGAATTTGCTATTTAATTGTGTTTCTTATAATTGACACAGTAAAAAAAAACCTCCTAATAAGTCACTACAGATTGTTAGAAATATTTTATTTTATTTATTTTAAGATTGGGCGCCAGTGAGATCATAATTAAATAGAAATATAGATGTCCCACAACTTCTCTTAGCATCAGTATCTTCCAAGAGTATTTAGAAATTAAGTTTTATTTATTTTTAGTTTGAATGATTTAGTTTAAAAAATAATCATTTGAGAAATTCTCATTAAGTGATTTTAAAAGCGAGCTACGATACATATAATTGTAAAAGTACCTCCTGAATTTACTTTTATTTAAATGAAACAGCTCAGCAACAGGTTTCCGAACACATATGTATCTCATCAGACAATGTATATACGGGTTAGTCCATTATTTTGATGCTTCAAATCCAATACAGACTACACAGGAACCACACTGCTTGCAAACCATGTCTCCAGTTGATTTATGATCTGTTGAAATATAAAAACATTTAATTACATGTTTATTAAGTTCTTCTTTGAAGAGTTTTGGCGGGAACGTGATGTCGTCTATGTTGCTTCTCTGTTTTATTTTCCTATAATTGTGTTAAATTTAATATTAATAGTGTAAAAGTGGTGGTTTTTATTCTAATAATATTAGTGAACGTGCACGAGTGTGGGCAAGTAAAACACAGCGGTAGAACAAGAGTTTGTACATGGTGTCGACAAAACTCCGTAGAAGCTTCCAATAAAGTTACCGCCATTTTATTGGGGCCTAACTTGAACGACTAAAATCTAAAGAAACTAGAACAGCTAGAACTTCTACTCTAAACTTGACACTGGCTAAATGCACAAACCGTGCGAAGCCAAAATATAAAAAAAAAAAAAAAAAAAAAAAGTTCTTCTTTATGAAGATATTCAAACAAAGTTGCATTATGCATGTTGAACAAAAAATACTTTTTTGTTCTAAATATTCTAAACCAATTATCAGTACAACAAAACATTCATTAGTGCAAAGGTATATAGTTTTTAATAAAAATGTGACTATAACCCCACTTTTAAACTTTTATATAATGCAGGTGTTTTGTTTTTTTATTTTTAGTTTAAAGAAATGCTTTATGCATGTTGAACAAAACATATGTTTGTTCTATATACTTATCTCTAATTAACAGTTATAATAACTATGTTAGATTAGAGTTATCTATATTAAGTTTAACAAAACATTCACTAGTGAAAAGGTTTAGTTTGAAAATAAAACATGTGACTAAAACCGCACTTTGAAATTTTATATAAAGTTAATGTTTTGTTATTTAAAGATTGAAATTAAACAATATTGAAGTTAACCAATAGTTTGGTTAAGTTCTTAAGTAAGTATTAAAGTTATTCTAGACACAAAATTAAAAATTAAGTACTTCAGTAAAACTTCATGCGACACGTTGGGCGTACAATTGTAAGGCAGCTTTTCCTTACCCAACCGGCTAACTCTTGGGTATTAAGTAGCATGAGACAATTGCAGGGATTAACTCATGCTACTTAATACCCAAGAGTTAGCCGGTTGGGTAAGGAAAAGCTGCCTTACAAGCTTATGGTCACCCACAGTTCACATTTTATGAACTACAATAACATAAAACAATTGCTTGTATTACCTTATTTCTACCTCTTTTGTTTTGTGATCAACTGATTACTATAGGACTATGTCCTTTCCAGGGTCTCAACATATACCTATACCAAATTTCATCTAAATCGGTTCAGTGGTTTAAGCGTGAAAAAGTAACAGATATACCGATAGATTTACTTTTGCGTTATACAAGACGAAGTGATATTGATTGAGCGACATCACAGCATGCAGCGATCAGCTGCATGCTGATGCTTTTGGTTATCACAATACAATTTTCAAATGTATAACCAAACCGATTCATAAATATAAATCGACTAACATCTAAAAGATACATCTGATTACTATTCCCTCCACGGCACTGTATGAAATACGGCTCTGGGGCAGACCCTTTGAATAATTCGAGACTATAAAAATAAGTTTATAACGAACGTTTAGGTAACCTCGCTTTGTTATTTAAATGTTACTATATTTTTCAGTTGAAATATATAACAAAATAATTGAGACAAAAATTGCGGATACCAAATAAAATTTTAAAAATCCCCGGCACAAATACCTCTTGGTCCCGTTTTTACCCTTTGGGTACGGAACCCTAAAAAGCATTAAATTGTTACTACCTTCCTTCCCTGCTTTTCTTTTTTTTAATAAATAATTAATTTTTTGAATCATAATTATTTCAAAACAAATTTAATCTTACGCGTGTATGATTGATTGAAGATGTTATCGATTTCCTTAATTACTCGGTTCGTTCTTTTCATTATTGCTACCTTTTACTGTTTTTTTTTAATTTCATACATGACTGGATTTAGAATCGTAAAAATAAAATTGTTATTCAACTTTTACGATCCAAAATTCAGTATAAAAAAGAGTACTAATTTCTTACATTGATCAGTAACAAGTTCACAACGTTGGTTATTTGCTGTTCTAAATTAAAATTCATAATGAATCGTTGTATCATAATTTATTTGATGGGTAAGTTTAATTTATTTATTTACTATCTTCAGCCAGCAGTCAATCTGACATCAGTCTTTCCTAGAGGTATCGTGTTACCCAGTTACTATGGGTTGTGGTGTTCAGAAAGGCCGTCGCTTCATGTTAAGCACTGGTACCTAGCTGCATCCGGAAGCTGTGTCACCCACGTCCGTAGGAGTTATACCCCATTTGATTCCCTACACGTGGTCCCCGGGTGGTTTGGTGCAAATCAGGTAACACTAACAGGCTTCGGCCGGAGGCTTGCGACCACCCACCGGGCAAAGACGTATCGCGGCATAGCCGTGTTCCGGTACGCTGCTCGGTGTAGCAAATTAGAGGAGTTGGGTCCAGATAGCTGTTCCACTGCAAGCATACCAGCTTGACGCGCTTATATGGACGTATCGGGAGACTGCTCGCGGAGGGTAGCGGGATCCGAGGCTCGGTGCGCCGCTGGCTAACCGCAGGTAGTTGGAGGCCCAAGTAGTCTGCCAGCCACACACAAGCTGCCCGGCCACTTTTTTTTTTTATAATTCGTTATATTATATGGCAATAATTTTTGAAAATGTCAGAACAAGTAAAGCTGCCTGATCCCTTTGAATTATAACAAAACAATGCATGGCGGAAATAAAATCCAAAACAAAATCTGCAATAGCATAATTATGTGTTTGACTCACAATAAACAATTTTTTATGATATTCAAATTTTTGTGAAAGACTGCTTTATTTGCAAAGGTGTCCGGCACTATATCAATGTAACTTTTCAATTTATACGAGTATGTACAGTGGGTAAAAGTTGTGGCCTAACCCACCTTACCGTTAGCTGACCCACTAAAAGATAGACGAATTTGAAACTTCTGCAATTACCAGTAGATAAGTGCTATTCGAAGGAGAAGCTCTTTGATATAGCCATACTTGCCGTGTTTGACCTATGGTTTTCAAAGTTGGTCATTAAGGAAAAGCGAAAAAGACAAGCTAGCAACATGCTAACGTAAGATGGAATGGAGTATGTTAGGAATTATATTATCAGATAGATATTATTATATATATATATATATATATATATAGAAGAAGACTAGCTGTTCCCCGCGGCTTCACTCCCGTGGACCACCCCCACCGGACATGTTTTCGGAATTAAAAAGTAGCCTACATCACTCTAGAATAATGTAGCTTTCTATTGGTGAAATATTTTTTTAAATCGGTCGATAGTTTTGAAGCCTATTCGGTACAAACAAAAAAATATCTTTCCTCTTTATAATATTAGTATAGATAGATAGATGATGATGACATTTACTCTGATAAATATCAAAATTGTATAAAATTAAAATGAAAACAAGTAGTTATAAATATCCTGACGCTAACGTTTTAAAGATTGCGTATCTGTATTATTATTGTACCATCGAGTAGTTGTAGTCTGATAAACTCATACAAATTGTATAACCCTTAATGTTATAGGCAGAGGGTTCAAATTCGTTCGTTTTTAGGGTGGGTCAGGTTACAGCTGTTATCCATTGTAATAGAAGACAGACAGACATCGCTGACAACGGTGAAGGAAAATATTGTGTTGAAATCTGGAGTAATAGAGTTAATATCAGTTTGAAATCGCCAATCTGCATTGACCAAGCGTGGTGATTAATGCTCGTGTCTTCTCTGTTTAAGAAGAGGGCTTTGTTTTATAGTGGGACAGTTACAGGCTGGTATTATTTATTATTATGTTAAGGGGGATTCAAGGGGCAGCCTGCGGGATTCAAATTTTATTCCTTTATTTGCGATTTAAAACTTAGTATTAAGTTGTATGTTATTATATATTTTTTCAGCACCGTAACATATATATAAATGTTTTTTTTACAGTTTTTGGGCGAAACAGGTATGTTCCATTAAGATTATTATTATTAATTTATTGGTTTAGCGTTCCGTACTGTAAGGGAACCAATGAAACCGACACCCGTCTGCCTCTAGACGCCTATTGTTAGATGTTTCTCTTCAAAACCATTTGAAGTAGACTCAGTGTGAGGAAACGGTCTGCACTGGTCCTGCCGATTAATTGATAGGACTCGACAATGAACAACTCAAAAAAAAAATAACCACCAGAAAATTTGCAATATAAATAAGAATAACTTTTCTTTAATAATAATAATAATCTGTATAAACTAAGTTATGGATTGTCTTGTTCTATCAGTAATGTTTCTAATGTCAAGTGGGCTCTCATTACTTTATTTGTTTAAATTTACGCTTAATTTTACAACTTTTAACAAGTGTTTCTCCTACTTTAAGTGCAAGCAGTTTATAACGTCTTCTTAATCACATAATAATACACGTTAGGAGACATAATGGACGCAAATTCAGCCACCAGGGCTGTCGCCTTGGTCGATATTCGACCTATATAACATCGCCTGTTTCTCTCGCTGTCACCGGAACAATGATTGCATTGAAACATCTAATCTAGTATTCATCGTTTTGGGCCACATATTCATTTTTTTTTTAATTTACCCTGATCATCTAACAAAAATATCCTTTGCTAAGTAAGAACACTCTACAAGCTGCAAACTTAAAATGAAATAAAAGTGTAAGTAGCTATTAAATTAAATTAAATTAAAATGCATTTATTTCAGACTAATTACATGTCCATAGTTGTTAGTAACAAAGGTCTTAAAACTATGTTAGTCAATTTATTGTAATTAAATTCAAATTCAAATTAAATTTAAATTTTCAATCATTTAAGGAAGTTTTTACAAATTACATAGAATATACATAACAATTCATATACAATTCATGTATATATAGTTAGTATTTATATTAGTTTGGGTTCCATCTTTAATTCGTATCTAAGTAGCTGGGCTTGATGATATAGGATCAGACCTTTTATTCCAGATTCTAATAAATGTTTATTTTTCATTGTTTATAGATTCACCAACGCACAGGAACTCAATACCGCACCTATCTGGATGTCTGCAGAAGAACCAAACTACAATACAAACGTTGACTTGCTGTTCCCTTACTCCGAAGTTTATTACCTAGGAAAATACGATTTGGTAAAGATACCTGTCTCCCTCGACAAACTGATTTCACATGTTGACTACTGGGGTGAAGGGAAGGTTGTAACCAAAGAAGGCATTCGTGGCTTCTCAAATTGCTACAATGTGAACTATCAGTACCAACTGGTCAGTAGTGGCCCCGACCAAGGCAGGAAAATACCGAACAGGATCCCTATCATCAGTGAGGACGACTGCGACACCAGCGGGTATATCAAAGACAATGCTGTCCTTACTGTGACCGTCGCCGATGCAACACGCATCACTAGGAGCTGTGCTAAGGACATAGCGCGCATTGTTAACGACGAACGCGGCTTAGTGGTCGTATACGGAGTCCACAGCAGCTCTCAAGAGATCTCAGAGCTAGCTGTCGAATTGAAGAACATACTCGAAGGTGTGGGATTTGGTTCAAATGTTACCCTGCCCCTCGACCTTCAAGGATTAACATACTATGATACTCACTTGGTATTTTTGAAACCCACCACTCGTAAGAATGGCTTTTATTAACAGAAACGTTGTTACTGGTGTTGGAGTAGGAGTCCCTAGCAGTGTCTCGAGTGAAACACGGTTGAGATGCGAATGTATGTTTATTGCAAAACTAAACCTAGTTATAATCTCAGCCGCAGTACTTTTGACCTTATCAGCCAGACATGGCGGATGCGCTGTCGCCAGTGACCCCAGCTAAGTTGTAAGACCTTTTTTTTTTGCTTGGAGCAATGCTCATGCTTATTGCGCTACCACGGGGAGATAGCGCAGTTATGTGGGACTCTAACCCACTAAAACACCACGGTGCGGTGTCCTCCTGTGCCGCTTATGGCAGGAACACAGGCTCGCGTTAGCACTCACCGCGAACTCGCATTTAATTATAATAAGATAGAATAACAGAGATATTGAGAGCAGTGGTGGCCCAGTGGTATCGGCCGCGAATTACAAGTTGTAGGTCGTGGGTTCGAACCCAGGCAGGCGCTTTACTTTGTGTAAATTATTTCATCACCACTGCTCTCAAAAACGGTGAAGGAAAACATCGTGAGGAAACCGGCATATCCTAGAACTAAAAATTCAAAAACATGTGACATCCACCAACCCGCACTGGGCCCGCGTGGTGGATAACGGCCCATCCCCTCTCATAGAGAGGAGGCCTGTGTCCCAGCAGTGGGAACATTAAAAGGCTGATGATGTGATGTGAAGATAGAATAAGTAGTCTTGCATCGAACTCTGTAAGCGCGGGTAGTTTGTTCTAATAAACTCTTAGTTAAACGAGTTCCAACATTTTATTTTTAACCATCGCTTCGCTCCTGAAATCTAACTTCCGCAGCCACTTCGGTAGGATTGACGTAAACTGTTGCCTTCGCGGCAAGTCAAGAGTGAAATATTGTGTAAAGTAAAATGAACATTATAGAACTTATTCGTGAGTGGTAAAGTAGGATCGTCGTTACTTAAAATCAGTGAGACGGTCTTGGCAATCCTCGAACCAAATAAAATAAGCTTAGATAAGTCAAAGTCAAAGTCAAAACGTAACGCGTAAACGTAACGCGCGTAACGATAACGTCACCCACGTTATCGTTACGCGTTATCTAAGCTGAGATGTGATAATTACTAAGGCGGTTGGAATGTGAGTAATCTTCTACTTCATTCCTAAATTCCCACACTATTATGGTAATATAATTTTAACTTGTGTCTTTTATCTCATTAGTATTTCATGAAGTCTGAATATCTAATGAAAAACATTTTACTACTTAAACAAAGAAATCGTAAATTGGGATTTATAATTAACTAGCCGTGCCCGCGGCTTCGCTTCCGTCAACTGACTGCCTACCCTACTTACCTATACCTACCTACCATTTTTTTTTCTAGAGTCATCATTCTTTCGCGGAGAATCTTAACAGCCATTCTGAAAATGACTTCAAATGCACAACGCCATCTACCGAATATCGAGTTCAACTGTCCGAGTATCTGAATTGCGTGCGTTGTGATAATTTTAATTCTTGAACACTTTAAATACATCTAACTTTTGATAGAGTGAACCGATTACGATGAAAGAAAAACTAAGTAATACTTCAAATTACGCACAATTTTGATGTATAACAGAACTTATCTGCATTGGTTTTGTACATTTTACGTGATGCCTGCGCAAATAAACAGACAAACCGACAAACCAGGCAAAAATTTCAAAAATGCTAGAAATGGGTTCTGTTGTTTATTTTTTTTTTTTGGAAATATTTTCGATGTTAAAACGACTTTTCTTCAGATTTATTATATGTATTGCTGATGATATTGATTGATAAGTGAAAATTATCTTCACGCTATAACCTACCTACAACAGCAAACTTTTCACAAGGTTTTCTTTTATTTAGTTTGTAGAGAATATTACATTAATATGTGACTTTTTAGAATTATAATTTGAATTTAACAATAGTTTATGTGGATGATTATCTCTTGTTTACTATTGCGATTTTATTAGATTACACGTTTAATAACGAAAAATATTCAAGACCAAAATCCTGTACCCACTACGTTCGGTGGAGCCCCGTCGGCTCGGACTGAAACACTGTTTTCTATGCAATTTGCCGACTCGATGACCCCTGGATGTTTTTAATTTAATTTCTGAATTTAATGGCGAAACTTATTTACTTAGTTTTTTATACGTTTTTATGAATATGTTGTCGGAAAGTATCAATGAACTACAGCAGTGCTATTCTCTAAGGATACAGCCTCGAGCGCAGCGCTGTGCCAGCGACGAATCTACAGTTTGGTATTCGGCAAGCCGCGAATTGCGGCTCTAAGCTGTGACGGCCGTGAGTTACAACTACTCAATGTCGAGCAAGTTAACACTAATCGACAATTCTTCATACATTTTGGTATTCCTTAAGAAAAAACAGAGCCGAAGACACTCGCAGCCTGGCTCACAACCTCGATTTTATCTGTTAAATCCAAAAGCTACTATTTTTGCGCGTAACTTCTTGGATTTTAAATTTTCTAATATTATAAATGTGAAAGTTTTGATGGATATATGTGTGTGTGAATGTATGTTTGTTACTCAATCACGCCTGAACAGCTCTGGATAACATTTCTGGAATAGCACATAAGCTACATTTCATCCCGATATAATGTACCCTTGGGATAAGAAAACACTTTTTACGTGGGCGAAGCCGCTTGCAGAAACTAGCATAACAATATTACAATAATAATAATAAAAAAATATTATTTTATTATTTAATACAATATTATATTTATTGTATTATAATACGTAAGTGATTCCAATTAATTAAAAAAATTGGCAGCTCGGTTTACTAAAGCTACATGTATTAGAAGAAGCTAAGAAAATTAATGATTTTAACAGAGCTCGACAGGCGGGAGAACTAGCAACGTTGATAACAATATCCCGGGATAGAGACTTTATCCATAGTTAAGGCTTTCTCAGGATTTAATAACATATTGGAAAAAGACTTAGCTCTTAGCGTACAGGCGTTTTATATGTTTCATGTGAATGTTAATTTTTATATTATGTAACTAGCTGGTGCCCGCAACTACGTCTGCGTAGCATTAGTACTTCGGATAGACATTTTTTTTATATCAGGCAATAATATTGTAAGTGTGTGAACCGACTTACTAGAGAAATTAATGGCTTATTCGGTTATAGACAGATTCTGGTTTGGACGGATTCTTAATTCACCATACAAACTTCCACCCACTTTAGGAAGATTTCCATGATAAAAATTATCCTATGAAGGACATATGATAGTTACCTACGGTCCTTATATATACTGTTTCCTTACCAAATTTCATCTAAATCGGTTCAGCGGTTTAAGCGTGAAAAGGTAATAGACAGACAGACTTACTTTCGCATTTAATAAATGAGTATGGATTTCATAGGTTAATTAGTAGCTTCTATAATTAAAATTATATGTCATAAATATATTTGACGACATTAAATAATATTTGTTGTGATCTGAATTATGTTTATTGGTCCGACTACATCATCATCATATCAGCCAAAAGACGTCCACTGCTGGACATAGGCCTACCCCAATCGTCGCCTCGTTGACCACCCTCGTGCGTCTCGCATCCAGCGGAACCCCGCAATCTTCACAACCTGACTTCCGGCTTCAGCTGAATCTTAGGCTTAACACGCACTGCGATTTTTATTCGCGCGAATAAAAATTATTATGCGTGCAGCTTCATACATTTCGATAGGTCACAGATTGCGCGGAAAAAAATTAGCGCGAATAAAAATCGCAGTGCGTGCTAAGCCTTAATTGGCCAAATTCTTGTTTATACAAGCAAACATATGCATTAAGACTGCAAAACCACACATGGATATATATCCACATTTTGCCTGCATTTTTTGGTACTATATCGCCGTAAAATGAACATGGGATACAAAACGAATCAGTACCGCCAGTGGTCGGTATCCACTCACATCTGTGCCTGCACTCCCTTTAGGGACTGGGATAAATCAAGTGATTTTCCATTTGTCCGGGTAACGACCCACCAGCAAACATAAGCTCAAAATGTGCAACAAGGGCTCTTCAAAAACCGTACGACAATCCCGGACAATGTAAGATGGTATGCCGTGCGGACCCACTGAGCGTTTGGGCTTGAGAAGCAGGAGCGCCGCGAGCAGGACTCGCGCGCTGAGGCAGTCAACATGCACGCGCGCCGCTCCCGCAGCTTCGCCACCCACCACGCGCTCAGCGGCTACCGGGTCTAGAGCCGGCCACTTCTCACTGTACACCGAGAGGAAATACGAGGCGAAATAGTCTGCAAACTGCTCCTCTTTTAGCAATAAGCCGTTCTTTGGGACCTTAAGTTTATTGCGTCAACATTGTTTAGTCCTAATAAAGTTCCAGAACGATTTCGGATCTACTTCGAGGTTCTTCTGAAGCCTGTTTTGATAGACTTCATAGGTTGAAGATACCTTTCATTTAAAACTAGAAAACATTTCATAGTTACTCTGGGAGCAAGTAGTTTTATACAACTTATATATATAGATAACGCCACTTGTCTTTAATGTCTCTAATTAATTCAGAAGTGTACCAAGCAATTGTAAAGAACAATGGCGAATTCTTAGCTGACTTCAATTTGAGCGTCTCAAAGTGAGTTAAATACGAAAGAAATTCCAATAATTGACTACGTTTTTTGAAAGTATAACATTACCTGGTTCATTAGGGATTAAAAAAAAACATTATAAATGTAAGTTATTTGATTTTTACGTTCACTCTCATTAGCTTAGTGTTGCCATTTTACACTTATTCTGCCAAGTGACAAGTAGTGACTGTAGTAATTATATCATTATTTTATTTGTTATTATAATAAAACAGAGCAAATGAATGTCAATACAGTTTATGTCTAAGTGTAGGTGTCCCAAATGAATTAATTTAATTGATGATAGGCAAAAAGACTAGTATCCAAGTCTAAAAAAAATATAGCTTGGTTGTTGACGACGACCTTTTACATGTCAAAGTAGCTTGAATAAATAAATATACTCTTTCCGAAGAGTATATTTTACATTTCATGCTGAAATAACTAGGAAAGGGAAATACTAATGCGATATTGCCCTTTTACTTCCATGAAATTGAATATTATTACCTATTAAACACATTATTCATAGTTACCCAGACATAACCT
This sequence comes from Orthosia incerta, assembly GCA_948252205.1. Lineage (NCBI taxonomy): Eukaryota > Metazoa > Arthropoda > Insecta > Lepidoptera > Noctuidae > Orthosia > Orthosia incerta. Next base: position 26,452,823 of record OX411745.1, on the reverse strand, counting down.
ACAAAAGTTCTTGACTGAATATCTATTATTCCCGGCAATCTTGAACAAAAATTCTTGCACAAACTTATTCAGAACATGACCCTGAATTAAACAAGATATTTTTCATCTAGAGTCGTAGGAATTTAATCTCAGCTAAAATAATGTATGGGCTTCTGCCATTGTCCTTTGAGGCCTTTGATATATTTATGTTGCAGCTAATAATGAATATGAAAGCCTCACATCTTTTAATTTTCTAATAGGTAGAAAAATCGAATATTATGGACTGTCTTCATAGAAGACAGTCCTGATATGCATAAGCGTAAGAATGAAAAAAAAATACTCCATGTAAACAATTACTAATTAAACATTTTATTGCACAAAATATCATTAATACAACTAAACTTACATAGTTACATTGTTGGTGCACATTACAATAACAAAGGTGGGTATGTTTGGTTGCCCGATTATGATTCGCACTGTCCTCCGTACTAGTTTAAACTGTCTTACGGTAGGACAGTCTTTCTCCACTCTCACAATCACAACACTTGTATACATTTCCACTTAGGTACATAAATAATCACTTACTTCACAAATACTCGTAACATTATTCATCCTTATTTGCGAGTTACAATGTGATTCAATTATTAATGTTAATTGTAATGCAGGTAGCTCAAAATATCTTTTAGTATATGCAAGAATTACAAACAACATTTTAATAGATAAATTTGGATGACGAAAAAATAAAAAGATAGTAATGGTACAATAGTCGCTTTATATAAATAAATGTGTATTTGGATAGTGTAACTGTTAAATGTTCATAAAATGTGTTTAAAAAAATGTGTTTTTAAGTACTATGATAGGGTCTCTAACAGCCGCTCAGTGTTCTCGTAATTTAGAGTGATAAAGTATTTATCCATTTACACAGACGATTATTCAAATCACGTAAAGTTATGTTTTTAGATCATTTATTGTCCAAACCAAGATACTTAGAGAACCTTTGAGCAAACAATGTTCTACATTTCGGTACTGAGTCAACCAAATCTTTACCACGCCTATGGATGAAATTTGGAGGTTTTTTTTATGTTGTAACAAAATTCTATTTCTTATAAACAATTGCCTAACAGTAAGCACAGGCATATCTTTAAAAAGGCCCTGAGTAGGATATCGATAACGTCTAAAATTTATAACTTTTAAAACTAAGCTTTGCGCTCTCTCCAAAATTAGCATGGTATTCTTAGCTGTCCCTCCCCATACTGTAATGCAATAGGTCAAGATAGATTGACACAGGGCAAAGTAGTCCGATCGCAGGAGTTTCGATAGGAAAATGTTTCGGATATTTTATATATGTATACCAATTTTCTAACCCTTGCCGTTAAGGTGACAATATGTTCTTTCCAGTTAAGATTTTTATCAATAATCACACCCTAGTACTTAACTGCGGAAACCCTGGACAAGGCGCAGCAGCAACATGGTAAGGTATTGTTACAAGTGTGTATATTAATGTTTACAGAATTTGTAGGCAGTTGTGTGTTGTTTCTAATGCTGAATGTAATATATTGTGATTTTTTTATATATTTAAAGTAAGTAGGTTTAGATCTACCCATTTCATGACTAAGGAGCATCCATCGTTGGTTAGTAGATTCACTTCAGCCCACGTTCTCTCACTAAACAGTAGTGCCGTAGCGTCCGCAAACGTGACAATTTGTCCTTGTATCAGTTTGAGGTTGCACAGTGTGCGTCGTTTACGTATATTAAGAACAACGTTGGCCCCAAAATACTGCCCTGCAGTATCCCGAACTGCACCTTCTCATAACAACTCAGATGTTCGTTGACTCTGACACACTGAGCTCTGTTAGTCAAATAGTCCGCAATCAAAGACAAGGGGATGCCTCTAATGCCAATATTTTCTATCTTCTTAAGGAGTATGGGAACAGACACTGTGTCGAACGCCTTGGCCAGATCTGGAAACACTCCAATTGCTTTGTCCCCCCTATCTATTCCTTCAGCAATAATGGATGTAAGCTTAACTACTGCTTGAACAGTCGTTTTCTCTAAAACCAAATTTAAGGTTTTTAGTTTCTAAATACTTTTTAATCTTGAATTTATAATACGTTCGATGACTTTTGACAATGAGGGTAATAGTGAGATCGGTCTAAAGTTTGAGACACACTTGTGTATGGGAATTATAACGGGTTTTTTTGAGAGCAGATGGAAATCTACACTTAGTTATACACAGATTACAGTTATAGGGGCGGAGAGGAACTCCACTCCCCACTTCAAGACAGTTGACGGTATTCCGTCCCATCCACTTGAGTTAGAAGACTTTATATTTCGTATGGTTTGCTTGATTTCATCCTCACCTGTTGGTAATATTACAAACGAATTGGGCGTCGCATGTGCTGAACCTACACTCATTTTGCCAGATCAAGTTCTGTTTTGTGAACTCTGGTTAGTATACTATCAGCCAATTGACTTCCCGCGTTTGCAAAGTACTTGTTTACGTCGTCCAAAGAATCTTTTGGATCAGCTTTAATGCTGATCAGGGGATACAGAAGATTTATTGAGGCTACTTTCTTTTAAAATAGCCCATTGTTTTTTTTTATTGTTTTTGTGAGTATCTGTGCGGAAAAGTAGTCCTTTTTTATATTCTTTAGTATGTTGTTACATTTATTACGATACCGTGTGTAAGTAATTTTGGGCGTCAAGTTATCCGGGTCCTTTTTCAGTTTATGGTGTAACCGGTCTCTATTGTACATACAACGACAGAGCCCGGGCGTAATCCATGGCTTCAATGTATGCTTTAAATGGGTGATTTTGCATGTGCGACTATAATTGTTTATATATTCATTAATAGTCGACAGAAATGAATTCGTTGCTACCTCGGGATCGCCAGAATCTAACACAACCCGCCAGTCCACCAGCTTCAAATCATTCATAACAGCAGCAGTCGACTTTATGAAAGATTAAAAAAAAAAAAAAAAAAACTAAACTTAAAACTTTTTAAACTTTCCACTTTTGTGTAGGTTTTACATTTTATGTTTTTAGGTTGTTTGTTTTACTTAACGAGATCATAACACAAGAATGATCAGTAATAGTGGAATGGCAGGCAATGGTTCTATTAGAATAGGTGGTTTTAGCGAAGCAGTGGTCTGGGCAATTATTATTCCGGGTCGGAAGTGCATGAGTAGCAAGCAGACCGTGCAACGCGAGATGGTCCATATATTTGGTTGAGTTGTTGCCAGTATTGTTCAGTATATTGATGTTAATGTCACCCAGTAGTATTATCGTTTCGTAGTGTTTATAACTATGTAAAATGTTGTCTATGGCGGTTAGAAAATTATCAACGTTTCTAAACGCAGGTGGTCTATAAATAGCTATAATCGCAAGTTCATTTCTCTTTGTAGTGACCACCAGGCAGTTCAATTCATCATCAGGCTGTGTTTTTTCTACAACTAATATTTTTAGTCCATCTTTAATATAAATAACTATTCCGTCATTTTGGTTTAACTTAGTAGCTGTTGAGAAAGCCTGATATGAATCAATATTTAATATTGGTGTAGTTGCTGATAGCCAATATTCCGTCAAAACAATAAAATCTATTCCAATATCTACCTAATCTGTGCAGTAAGACTTATTATTCATTAAAATTATGATTTAGACTTCTAATATTTTGTGTAAGTATACAATAGGTTATCAGTTACGATTTGCGGCTTACAATTCTCCGGAATATCCACGCTATAAGCATTTCCAACAATGAGAGTAATATCAATGGCAGAGGACAATTTTCTAATGTCATCCATACTGTTGATAATTAGTTTTTAACATTTTATTTATGGCGGTTTTATAGCGAAGACAATCCGGGAAGAGAAAAAACAACATATGAGGCACCATCATAGAAGTGTGTAAAGTGTATTGTAGTGTGCTTATATGTAGACAATTAAAATATTGAAATATAATTATGTTATAACCATCTGAAATAAATATTTTATAAAATAGGTCATTCATAATTTCGGAATAGTATTCAAGCATGTAAATATAATAAAAAACTAATAATAACCCAAAAAATAACAATAAACCGAAATTTGATACAAAAACAACTGCTAGTCAATCATCAGTGTTTATGTTAACATTAGCCTGTGCTTTAGGGAGTTCGGCAGTAATGCCTTTGATTTGTTCTTCCGATTTTATTAAGATTGTAGCTGTTCCGTCATTTTTCTTCAAAAAGACATGTCTTCCAGATATCCAACAATATTTGAAACCATAACTTTTTTGTATTTCTCTAGCTAAATAGTGAAATCTACGAGCGGATGGAGTTAATGATTCTAAAATGTAAATCGGTTGTTTCTCACCTGGAACTTATTGATTTAGAATTTAGTTTTTCCTGCTTGTTATTCTTATTAATTAAATGTTTTCAGGGCCTTCAATACATTGAAACGAGTTTTGGGTGTCTGATATTCCACTACTATCATGTTGTTTTGGCGGGATTTCTTCCTGTACGCTTCGAATGTTTTGGGAAGATATCGTTAAGTCCAAGGCTTTATGTACTCTGGACACAATATCGACGACATCCTCCTTTTCACAAATATGCACAATCTTCTCAGTTCTTCAATTCGATTTTTGAGCTGGTTAATCTTAAGCCTGCAGCCAACGTAAATCGGTGCTGATTGGTAGCGAACGCTGAAGAGGGACGGATGAATTTAGGTGTACTCGTCTAATTTTGGACCTTAAACCTGATCGGACTTGGACAGGACTTAGATAGGCAGTCGCTCCATGTAAAACACTGGTACTCAGCTACTTTTTGTTGGGAAAAGGCTATGTATGTGCTGCACTGGTTTCTAGAATTACAGTATTATAGCTGATTATTAGTGGCAGTCGTATCTGCCAAAGCTTTTAGGAAATAAGTGCATTTGAGGTTATCATACCAACCAGCTGACCTTTGAGAGTGCTGATGTTTTCTTGCAAGGATTCGAACTTCGAATTCTGTTCGTGGATTCTTGATTCCAATGTCGAGATTTCGTCAGTGTCAAAGCAGAACTTCCTTTTTCTTCTGGACTGAGCGGACTCAGTATCCTCCGGAGTGTTAGTAGACACATCTTTTTGAGACGATTTATTAGTCTACGAAGGTGACTGGGAATTTTTTATTTATCCGAATAACCTGAATATACTATGCTAGTACGTGGTTTCTTGAATCGTAGGTACGTAACGCGATAAGTCCCCTATTGTACGTGTATTATGACTTGGTTATGATCCTTATTTCATTTTTGTTAGGGTATAAATAAGCACAGAAGTTAGTTCTATTTAGAAATTTTTTTTTTTAAGTAAACAACGAGTACGTCTATTCACAGTCGAAGCGAGTGAAGAAGTGAGAAAATGTTGAGATTAAAAAAAAAATGTAGGACTGGGTTTGGAAAATCTTAGAATTTAGTGTGATAAGTTGACCTGACCTATGTCTTCGTGTATAAATAAAGTATGAATTAATTCATGTTTCTTATGTCTTTCATTCATTCAATCATTTAATAATCGGTGGATCGAACACATGCTGATTTTTAAATGTGTGACACACTGGTATACATGTTTATATAACATAGGATTTAATGGAAATAGCAAATAGCATCGTTAATAACTAAAAAATGGGATCTAAAACTGGGATACCAACGAAAATAAATCCTTTTTTTAACAGCTGAATAAACAGGAATAGTGTCGGTGTGAGATGACCCTTATTTAAATTTTCATCAAGGTAGGTAAGTAATTCAAGTCTAGGTCACGGAAGGCTCCATGTGCTGTTGGAGATCACCGGTGAAGTAAAAATCCCACCATTCCTGGTCTTTAATAAATTGTAGTTCTAAAAACAAAAAAAACACGCTTTAATGGTAAATTGAACTAAAAAGTCGCTAATCCTGAAGATCTTGGTAAGGCTAATGGGACAAACAATTTAAACGCGCACGGTAGAATCAACTTTTATTACTTGCAAATTTTAATTTTTGTTTGACTTTCAAAAGTACTTTGACTTTGACTTTGACTAAATTATTGCATTGTCATCGGTCCTTGATAGGTGTGCAAAGTTTCAAATCAATCCGACGTTTTGAAGTGGGTGAAAATCACGTTCAAAGATTCCGTTACATTGATACATAGATACATACCAAGCTAATAAAAGCGTGTTAAAAAGTCCAGGCATCTTGCCAGTAGGTTTCCACTCGAAATAAAAGGAAGGTATTTCAAGTCTAATAAAGTAATAGTTTTGTTCACGACACAGGTCACAAAAAGAAAAAGACACAGTTTTGTTAAGTACAATTTATTATAATTAGAGCAAACTAGTTGCTCAGCTATTATTGCAATTAAAACTTAAATAAAACAAACCGTTTTAGCAAAACACAAACCCTGCGCCCGTTTTCAGCCATATACTAACAAGAGAAGTGCATCTACTTCGTGTTGGTAAGTCTTCATATACTAACAAGACAATCGATAATGGGTATTGTATGGGTGTTTACTACTCGGTGAAAATAACTGTGCACCTGGTGCTGTGACGTCACTTTGACGTACGACTCTCGCTATCCACACACCTCGTGCGCCACACGAGGAGAATGCGGGGCACTGCGTGGATAGGAGAGTGTGGGAGTGGTGTAGATTACAGTCGATGTGCACAGTTATCTTGACCGTGTTGAAGTTGATAGTTTTATACATTTCAGTCGTGCACAATAACACACTTCATAATTATCGAGAGCCCGAGCTTCAGTAAAAGCATACCAAAAGGCCCGGCCACATATCAGGAACATCTCGATCACGTTCCTGATACGGCAAAGACAGACCAATGCCTAAGCCTTAGTCCACCATTGTACTTTTGTGAATGAAATTTTAAATAAATAAACTTTTCATGACACGTGCGGTTTAGGTCTAAAGATAATGATTAAGATGGTACTTAAATCGTGTTTTTTATTGTAGTTAGGCTCGCGCTTGATCACTATCTTCTGATGTTAAGCGATGATGTGGTCGGTGGTCGAGCACTTGCCTAGAAGTAACCTATTCACTCTTGACTTAAAGACCCCGAGGTTGTAGCTATCGGAAAACACAGACTCCGTCGAAAACATAATGAAAGTATTTTCAAAACGTTTACGGACGTCTGGGTGAGATGTCCATCATGTACCGATGGCGCATCGCCGTACGTCTTGTAGTCTGATGATGAAATGGGCTTGGCGGAATTAGATCATGCTATTCCATCGCACGCTCCCCGAAATGCAACCGATACAAACCTGACCAGAAAGAACTTGACTAGATTGGCATCCCCTATTCGGAGACTGCGTCCAAGGAAAAACTCAAACGCTCCACCATGGGCTCACGGAGAGACTGGACGTGAGGTCCAGTAGCCCGTGCGTTGAATAAGTATCTCTCAGCAAAAGTGCTGTCGTCTGCGTACCCGGGGTCTTAGCAATTCATTTATGTGCTGCAAGAATAATGTCGCCGAGAATACCGACCTCTGAGGGACCCCGGCATTAATTTTCAATTAGTCCGACGAGAAGCCATCGATAACTACACGAATGGACCAATCCCTAAGGAAGTCTGCTATCCAATCACACAGACCATCGGGCAGACCGAACGCAGGTAGCTTACCAATATGGCTTTCGTGCCAGACCCTATCAAATGCCTTCGAGATGTCGAGGGAGATGTCGAGGGAGATAACAAGCGCTTCTCCATGTCTCTCGATGGCCTCCCTCCAGATGTGAATGGCATACGCTAGAAGATCCCCAGTAGACCGAATTTAGCGGAAGCCACATTGTCGGTCACTAAGGACGTCGTTAGCTTCTAAATATGCCAGGAGCTTACCATTAAGTACCCGTTCCTTAAATTACTCTTACAGAGTATAGACGTTACAGACATGGGTCTCTAGTTGTCTGGATCAGCTCGACTGCCCTTCTAGGGCACGGGCTGTACGTTGGCTTGCTTCCAAGCATTTGGCATTTAAGGAGTCTCATTCGAAAGGCGAAACAGGCTTTTCATGATCGGAGACAATTCAGGCGCACAGGTTCTAAGAACAATTGCTGGTATACCGTCGAGGCCGTTAGCCTTATTCACGTCGAGGTTGCGCAGCACTCCACGTACGTCCTTTTGATGGATATGAATGTCCAACATACTTGTCTCGCATCCATCAGGAGAAGGAGGAGGGCGCACGCCAGCCGGTTTTAGACACGAAAATTCCGCAAAAAGAGAGACAAACAAGTTTGGTTTCCCCTCAGCGGACTGGGCCAAGTTTAATCCCTATTATATAATATAATATAAGCTAATGTGGTCGAACCGAGCCTATCGCAACACCTTCTCGCAGGACTTAGCAGTCCTGTTGTAGGCTTTCTTCCTCTAACACACGTCACTCGGCTTGCGCGTTCAAGCGTCGACCCAGGCATGGTACAGCTCATTTTTAAGCGCATCGGCGCGATTGCACTCGAGCCAAACCAAGGTCGATCTTCGCTAGACATTTTTACGTCAGAGAACGAAATGTACTACTCCATTTTCCCTGACGCAACACATTTGTCACAGCGTCCGCGCACGGCGTAGGATCAGGCAAAGAAAAGGAAGTAGGCGGCCAAGGATAGCATGCGAAGAAAAATCGCATCCCATCCCAACCCGCTGACTTGTACCGCCATACCCGTCAGGTGCCTCTTGGGCTGGGATCGGGCGGGGAGTAGACGGATACAGACTTCACCAGACAGTGGTCAGAACTACCCAAAGGTGGAGACTCCGACACCGAGTAACGGTATGGATCTGTTGTCAGCAGAAGGTCCAAGCAATTAGCTGTATGCAAATCAATATCCCTCGTTGCCCCTCGCGTCTCTCGTCCAACATGGTCATTGTACTGGTACGAGTAGAGCCATTCCTGATGGTAGGCATTACCAATATCACCAGTTGGGTGGAAGGGTACTGTTGCTGAGCCTCATCATCCACCTCACTTAAGTATTGTCACTTAAGTATTGTGTAAGCCCGGATGTCTGCTGATCTCCACTGTGTAAGATCATCTGTGCTGTGTGGTAGACACAAGCATAGATGATCTTATCCAGACCTGTGTCCACCAGGGCCCAGAGCGCTGAGTATCGAGAATCTTCAAGGCACACGCCGAAATCAGATGTCGTCACAGGCGTACAAGCATACACCCGCGCGTGGCATATACTTGTGCTCCAGGTTAAATGCTGGATATGAGAGATACGCCACGTCTGACGGACATCCGATCTACGTCTCTGAAAGGAACAAAAGCGCTGGTTTATCAGTCTCCAGATGATGGTGGACTGCGTCAAGGTTTGTGATTAGACCTCTGATGTTATAGAGGAGAGTTTGCTGCCGCTGTACAGCTATTTTTCTTCTGTTATATAGACTGTCACCAGTTTTAATGATTTGGAGAGGGGAATGTTCACTTATAGATCAGGATCGGAAGGACGAGTACAGTTATAAATCAGGAGCACTGGGATGAGTCCAGTGATTCATTAAGATCACTGGGACGAGTTCAGTTATAAAGCTGGAGCACTAGTATGATCTCTCTGGACCATCTGAACCATTCATGAAGATCATGGGAACGTGTACATTGATTCATCAGGGTAACAGGGACGGCTCCATAATCATGGAGATGGTTGCAGTGAGCAGCTCAGAATCACAGGGTCGCGGTGGCGTCAGGGTTTTCTGTTACGTCTTCAGCGGGCTTCTCTCCTGAAGCTTCTGTTTTTACCTGCGCATAAAGTTGAGGTGAGCTTTCAGCGCCAGTGACAGAAAAGTTGAAAGGGATACGTTTGTGCTGGTATGGTTATGCGGTGACGAGGGATGAAACACATGTTACTAAAGGAGTTATGAATATAAATTTGGATGGATTGGTGAGAGAGCGAAAGGCCAAAGAAAAGATGGATGAACTGTGTGAGGAGTGATATGAAACAAAAGGGAGTCAGTGATAGAGTGACAGTGGAAAGGACGGAATGGAAGAAGAAAACGTGTTGCGCCGACCCCAAGTAACTTGGGACAAGGGTAAGGAACCTTTTGTATTAAAAAGGCCCAAAAAAATATGGAATTTGATCCATTTCCTGCATCACAAAAATGTATAATTATCTCGCACTATTTATAGTAATACATTATTGAATACCTCAACAGCTGATTCATGGGGTGCGTCAACGTCCTGTAATGCAATAATATTTTGATTACTATGTATATTTTTGAATGTTTTCGTTTTTTTTTAGCATAGTTTCAAGTTTTGTTAAAGAATGTGTGCGATATGGAATAATATGTGGAACCCTACAGAAGAGGTGGCCTGATGCTCCGTATGAAAGTGTGCGTGTCCCACCATCGCTAACGTTCACTAGATGTGCAGAGCAGTAGATTCTGAAGTAAATGGTTTTCCATTGGTATAATTGCTGCAAGGCGTACACATATGGACAAATGACAGTCAGAACCAACAGTTAAAATTTATTTATTTATTTTCATTAGTTTCATCATTACAATTAAAAGAACCACTGTTGGACGAAGGCATCCCCTAAGCATCGTAACAACACACTAATTTGTCCTGTGCGTCTCGCATACACTGGATTCCCACAGCCTTAAACAGGTCATCTCATCGGTTCACCTAGAGGGAGGCCTTCAAACGTTGCGTCTTCCGACCATCCCTTCTGCGAGCAATACCCTGCCCACTGCCACTTTAGTTTGGCATGCCTACACTGAGTTTTATTTTTCCTTAATTTAAAAAAAAGAACGCATAGTCCTCACCATCTCTAACTCCTCTTCCTTAACGCTCTCTTCCTCGATGTAATCATCTCCGTAGCCTACGGGGAACATGACGAGGCACTCCCGTTCTCCGGACACCACATCGGAGCTGATGTACACGGGGTTCAGGCCGGCTAGCTGCAGTAGAGGAAAGCTGCGTTTGCGAGAGACCATGAGTGCTAGACGATCGTAACTGTAGAAATAAATTATCTTTAAGTGTGGATTTTCATAAACTGTTGATTATCATCATCATCACGACTTGAGCCAAAAGACATCCACTGCTGAAAGTAGGCCTTCCCCAAGTTGACACATCGACCGGTCCCGTGCGTCTCGCATATAGCGGATTGCCGACACAGTAACCAAGTCATCGGTCCACCAAGAGGGAGGCCTTCCAACGCAGTGACTTCCAGTTTACGGTCGCCACTCCAGAACTTTTAAGCCCCATCGACCATCCGTTCTGCGAACAATGTGCCCTGCCCACTGCAGCTTAAATATGGCAATTCTTCGGGTCATCTCGGTAACTTTGGTACTCCTGCCGATGACCTCATTTCTTATGCGACCACGCTTGGAAGCTCCGAGCATAGCCCTCTCTATTGCCTTTAGTTAAAGCTTTCTGATGAGGTCCAAGATTGTGAGCGACCATCACGTCTCAATTCTATAGATAATCACTAGTCTAGTCTAGACAAGTTTAGTCTAGCTTAGATTCGTGGTGGGCCAACTTTGTCAATGCAGCCGAGGCGGGATTGACACCTAAGGCGAGGCCGCTTTGGAGTCGTGGGACTGAAATGACAAATGCCCACGTGTATTAAGGTTGCCCTAGTCGGTCATTCTTCCATACAAACGTAAAAGTTGCCCTAGTCAGTCATTCTTCCATACAAACGTAGTATGGCGATCCACTTGACGGTGTACGGTAACGGCTAACCTAAACGGTTTGAAAAAAAAATGATTCTTGTACATTATTTGTGAAACATAGATTTTTCGTGTAACTAATAGTTTAGTTTAAAAAAAAAAAAAAACACGATATTTTTGCGCTATTTTTGGATACTCCTCCAAAATGACTGGGATGTTTAAAATGTTAACGCAGACAAAATTATGGCTTCGCTATTTTCTTCATAACTGAAACAGCATACATATAAATAAAATAATATTTTTCAAACAAAACTGTCCAAAAGGAGTTTCATTATCGATATTCTGGCTCCGAGCGGGCGCACGACCAGAACTGGTTATTTTTTGGGAATATATACGCCTCAAAAGCAAGGTCTTACAGCACAAGTAAAGGGAAAATGCCGAAAAAAAAATGTGAAAATTAAGATAAATTTTAGTACTAACAAGTTTTCGTGAAAATCTAAATTTGCCCATATCTTTTTATCATATTGACTCAGGACCTTGATTTTTATTCACTTAATAGAGCCTATAGAACTCAATATCTGGTATATATTTCTAGTTGTTAGATCAACCCGTTCCTGAGAAAGTCGGTGGTGACACACGGACAGACGGACAACAGAGTAATCTTATAAGGGTTCCTTTTATTACCTTTTGAGGTACGGAACCCTAAAAATGATAACAATTTGTCTCATCATTATTTAGCCCTGTATAGAAACAAAAAAGTAAAAAAAACGTGTATTTGGCAGTTATGAGCGTCGAAAGTGCCATATTTCAACACTAATTTCAACGCATCTTTGGGTGGCAAAAAAGAAGGAAAATTGCAAAACAGACACCATACAGAGATAAATGAGCAGTAAATAAATGCAAATAATTTTATTTTAAACAAATACATTTATTAGTTTTTTCATGATAGTCATGCGCCCAAAGGTCTCTTTATAAAATTTCCCGCTCCTTTTCGTTCTAAATCATCTTCCATTTATTATAATATTTATACCATGAGTGTGAATTCTTACGCGCACTAGCTTCTTACTGCTCATCATGCATTTAACCCTGGCCACAAAATAGTTCGTGCCGCCGACTAGGGCAACCTTAAACGAAGTCTTCCTAAAAAGGTTCTATGTTCGAAAGTGTGTTCTAGTACGTTTTCACACTAATATTATACCTAATGCGAAAACTTTGTGAGTGTGTGAGTGTGTTTGTATGTTTGTTACTCTTCCCTGCAATAACTATTGAACGGATCTGGATGAAATTTGGCACAGAGATAGATTATCACATCCTTTTATGACGGGAATATGTGCCCTTCGGATAATTTTCGTCATTCGCGCGGGCGAAGCCGTTGGCAGAAGCTAGTTGTGTTTTAAAATGAAGTGTCGGAACATACTATCTCCTCGGTCGTATAATCTTGTCGTATTGTTTGATGGTGTAAGCGATGTGTTCCGCCTTATAAGGGTCGTCTCCCACGAAGATTCCCACCTGCAATAACAAGTATTCTATAGTGTTGTTAATTCTAGTGCTTCATGTGAGAGAGCTATTCTGGGAACGACTAAGTCGGACGTCTAAGTCTGTAGGCACAAGCATTAAAATCTATGCATGCTCAAGGTGGGATGGCGATTTCAGACTTATATCTATTATAAGTCCAGCTTAAAACTTAACTTAGTAAGTTAAGTTTTAAGTTGCGTAACCTTTTTGACAGCTCAAATTTATGCTGTGCTACCGTGGTATAACTAATATTCCACTATCCGACATCTGGTTTTGATGCTATATTAATGAGAAAAAAATATCTATCGATCTGTGTTTGCGAATTTCAATACCTAGAACAAAACTATTCAAGGTATTGAAAATTCGCAAACACAGATCGATAGATTTTTTTTTTTAAAGTAAAAAAAAACCGGTAAAGTGCGAGTCAAACTCGTGCGCCGAGGGTGCCGCACCTACCCATTATACCGCCATAATACAATTCCATTTTAAAGATATGGGCAAATTTAGATTTTTGCGTAAACTTGTAAGTACCAAAATTTACCTTAATTTTCAATTATTTTATTTTTTGGCATTGTTCCTTTATTTGTGCTGTAAGAACTTACTTTTTGCCAAATTTCGTGATTCTAGGTCAATGGGAACTACCATATAGATTTTCGACCCAAAACCTATAGGGTGCTTCCGGTTGACCTAGAATTGTCAATTTCGGTAAAAAGCAAGATCTTTGATTTTTATCCACCTTATAGGGACTATTATAGACGGACAGACGGAAAAGAGAGTGATCTTATATGGGTTCCTTTTTACCTTTTGAGGTACAGAACCCTAAAAATAAACCAGATGTTGGATAACGGCATTTTAGTTATACCATGGCAGTATGTGTGTAGTGCTGGTCATACACGATATCTGGTCTCTCTGCATATCATCGCATAAGATATAATAAGTATTTACTTTTAGGGCATACAGAGGGCATACATAGATCATATAGTCACGTCTACATTTTTCAATAATCTAGCAGGCTAACCTTTTTCCAGATATGTTGGGGTCGCTTCTATTCGTCGACTGCCTATCTGGCCTCCGCAACCCATTGACTGAGTAACACAATACCCCTAGGCAAATTGGTGTCAGATTTCAGGCTTCTGACTACCCGTGATTTCTTCCCAATTGAAATTGAAATATGCCAGGGCAAAACGGACCTTCTTGGCGATGAGCAGATGCCAATGCAATTTTCTGTGCCGGTTTATAAGTTCTAATCCCAGCAGCATGTAAATCGACTGTCAAAGACCTCCAAATGACAGCCAGGACCAACGGTTTAACGTGCCTTCCGAGGCATGAAAGAATCTCGCTTTGTAATGATAGTCACCCATCTACGCACCAACCTCGGCAAGCGTTGCTTAACCTTGAAGATCAACCTGTGTGGCTGATATTATTTAGCCAGAAGCTGCATTTTTTCAATATATAAAAAAAAACGCACGTTCAAAATCTCGGAGGGAAAGTTGCTGATGACTTCCTGTACGTCATATCGCTTGTCTATGGGGAAAATGACGAGGATGTGCGGCGGCAGGAACTCGGTCTCTATGGCATCTGTGAACTCGCTCACTTGCTGCAAAATAAGTGAAATGTGGCCTTTACAATGTGCAGGGGGTTATAGAACTGTTTAATACGGAAGGGCCTATAGACTATGGACTTGGCCGATTAGAAAATCAATTGAATAGTCAGTGTTTTTCAGACTACTCGGTCCATCTTTACTATTCATATTTGTCTTGCTTTCGCATTTGCACCCGATAAATTACAGACCAAAGATAGCTTATTGCCGGAGGTGGTGTAAAAGGCCCTTAGTATAGATTTTCTATTTACAGTGCGACATAAAAGAGTAGAAATTAAATGAGGGCTCCACAATCGCTCGGATAGCAACCCAGTTAGTACGACCCAGCTGATCTTGATACTTGAATAGTATTATTTATTTATTGGGTATAAAAAATGAGTAAATATATTAAATACGTATATTTATTAAATATTTAATATGTAGTAGTAATAAAACAACAATTTCACAAAAAATAAGTATTTTTAATAATCAATTGCTTTCCTATAAACTCAGATATAAACTAAAATTGATAAAATAAACTAATCTAATAAATCAAAATCTAAATACTCTACACCTTCCATGGGATCACTTAAGTTCGTGTAGTCTATTTTAAGCTCTGGTATTGATTCGTCACTGATTTCTGAACCACTCTCATCGTCACTGCTGTCTGCACCATAGGACGACCCTTCATGTGTTTAGCTGGTGTTGAGAATTTCCCACCGTTTTCAATGCCGTGTTGTACGATTCTGTGCACTGTGCTTACAGAAACACCTAAAACAAGCAAATAAAAGAATCACTGTCAGTCCGAAGAAAGAAGTTCCGCGGTAAATAAACGTGAATATATTTTAAAATTGTTTCTTTCCATTTATTCGATTGCATCAACAAATATGGCATAGTAAAAAAATAAATTCGTATCCGCAATAAATTACATTAATTGTTTTTGCCTTACTATCAACGTTTTTAAGTCGCGCTATAACTACAACGGTATTTGTTTACCTTAGGATAACCTCAAAAATGGTAGACAAATAATTTGTAAATGATTTGTGGTTCGAAAATTTAGCTCCCTGAATGTATTAATCGTTTGTAATTAACGTTTAGCGTAACTTTCAATAGTTACTTACCAGTAAAATCTGCTGTACGATTGTAAACATCTTCTAAGTTGCATAGAAGCTTTCCAGCTTGGAATTCGGCTATACACCACATATAAACTTTGTAAACTATATCACGGGCACCTCCACGAATTACCTTACTCATGATTTGCCACTGTTTTTCTGTCTACACTCAGAAATACCACACAAAAACCAAAATTCTTACGAAAATCGAAACCGATCGAGAAAAATTGACAGCTCAAGTACTCATTTTAGATGTTGCCAGAAAATTAAAACTATTAGTTCCCAAATATTTAATTTCTACTCTTTTATGTCGTACTGTACGAAAATTCATCCCCTAAATGGGTTAAATAGGAGATAAAAATTGGTTTGTAGTAGCGCCATCTCTTGATAAATGTCATAAACCAATGACTGAATTCGTTAACAGGGCATTTTGACATCTCAGGGGTGAACCCTCCCTTCTTCGTATTCAAATCGCCAGCTCTCCAAGCCAGATGGCTGGAGACTGATGCATCCAATAGAGAACTATCCGCAAAGCTGAGCTCAGATGGCGCCACAGGAATCAGAGTAAGCAAACCAAACTGTCAAGCCGACCGGCCGGCTATTATGGATCATATCAGTTTCATTTCTGAAAAACAAAACACTGATGCATTAATGACCAACAGTTAGCAAAATTATTATTTGGTTTTTGAACGCTAATTATTCTTAAAAATAGTAAATAAAGTTCGGTAACCACAAACAGTAGTAGTCAAGCTCCATCTGGCGGGTGCAATTGGCAGTAATGTTCCCTATTAGTAGGATTGCAGAGAACTTTATAAACCGTGTCTATTACCTGCTTTGCGGATAGAAAAGTGTCGTGTGCTGTGAACATGATTGACACCGTCGTCACTTTAGAGTAAGAAGAATCACGGCTCGCCAGTCTTCACCACCACACTCGGGCTGACTTCAATCATACTATTCCCTCATTCGAGTTGCGAGAGGTTTTGGCGGGATTTTTTCGAGTGTAGTTCAGCGGCTGTTAATATTATTTGCAAATTGATTCCTAGTGGATATTGTGATATTAAATTGGTGTAGTTTTATGTCTCAACTGTCTACGCAACTGGTCAATCTGTGAAAGCATTGACAGAAGCGATCTCGGGATAGTGGAGCGGAGAATTTAATTATAGTATTGACTATCTCCCGCAAAGCTTACTGGGAAGGCTGACTTGATACAATTTGCTGCCAAATACTCCAAAAAACATTAGAATCTGTTGCATCCGCATTATAATGCATACTAAAGAATTCAAGAAGGATATTATGCACTGAACACGAGGCGGTATGGTCTAAGACCTTAGCCTGCACGAATAGGGCGATGCAAAAAAATTAAAAAAATGATGGTTGCCATAGTTACACTACTCTTATTCCGACCTTAAACTAGCTGGCATCATGGTTTAACTTTTAGTCCGAGACTAGTGTCAGATTAGTATAATCCCTCCTTATTCCGTGTTTATTAATACGGATTTTTTTTAGTACCAACCTAATGCTTGGAATAAAGTTATTCTTACCTTAGTCCACGTTTATTAATAAGACGGTCACTGTCTAATACTATGAAGAAGACAGTGCAGTGGAGCTTTCGCACGAGTCTCACGATAAATATGAATACAACTAAGGTCATATTAAATACCCATGTAGCACCCATTCTCATGAAAATCAGTGACTGTACAGAAGGTATTCAACGAATCCGACTCTAGTATTTTGCCAAGTTTAAAATATTTAAGCCCAACAAATTAGAAACAGGGGTGTAATTACCGGAAATCAATAAACTCATTGTTTTTTTATTATTCAAGAGCGTAAACCTACGATTTCAGATGCTTTACCCTCCAAACCGAAGAAATTTCATACCAAGTTTCAACCCCTATTTTATCCCCTTAGGGGTAGAATTACCAAAAACCAACACATGAATTCTTTTTAACAACCAAGAGCGTAAATATAAAATTTCAAGTGTCCAACTTACAAACTGTAGAAATATCATACAAAATATCAACCCTCTTTTTACCCCCTTAGGGGTAGAATTTCTAGAACTTAATAAATACATGATTTCTCTTTGTCAACCAAGACCGTAAATCTAAAATTTCACGTACATGTCCAACTTAACGACGTTTGACGACGACTACCCGTCGAAAGAGTTAGCATTGTATTTGTTTTGTCTCTGCTAAATTTGTATAAAAAAGTGGTAAAAAGTTGATCAATTAATTGGTGTTGTATATCATTGTGAAGGTTGTGAAACCGGCTAAAGAGTGATATATATAACACATCTGGACTCCATCGGTACCGTGAGTAATCAGTGCAAAAAATTTAGAAAAATATGCAATGACTTGCGTCCCCGACCTAGGGCAACCCGTAGATCGGCCGCTTCTACCCACACATGCTTAACGCTTACACGTACATTAGGCGCTTGCTTCAACTTGTTTGCTTGCTTTATAGCAGCCTTAGCTTACGCCACGCTTCGTGATTATAGTAACAACAATACTATTACAACCTTTCATTTATTTGCAACATGGATGGAGATCAATATTTATAATATCACCTACAGAAATAAACAAACAACAAAATTAAATCTTAGCTTGCTAGAGGAAACAGCTATGGATATTGAAAATAATTTACTACTAGATTCATCAATGAAAAGTTTGCCTGCCACATTAAATAAGGATCATATGTTATTTGAAGAATACGAAGAAAAGATTTCTACATTACAATTAAGGTTAGAATATACAAAATATGCAATTAAAGATTAGTGTTGAAAAATCATCAAAAGTAATAGCTTTATATAAGACGATTGGAATTACTGAAACTTGGAATTACTATTTCTACTCCAGTTAAACGAAAGGTAAAAAAAGTGTTTTCCGGTGAATATCCGGGGGATCACCTAGACACAGCATTACATAAACAAATGAAATCTCAACACAAACAACTGAAAATTATGTGACGCGCCTTTATCATTAAAAAAATGTTTACAAAAAATCTAAAATAGCCGAAATAAAATAAATAATTTAATTCATAAAATTTTGATATTAAAAACTCAAAATAAAAAACTTTTGGATGAACTGGAAATCATACAAGATGAAAATGAGCCGTATGATGATATAAACACTAATATGGACGAGATCTCCAGAATATTCACTAAAGATAATACGTCGCTCACAGATGACACTAGGCTAAACGAAAGTATTGACCAAGCAATAATAAGAAAAAGTGAATGTAAATTGGAATCTACAGCCTTAAATGGTCCAAATAAAACTAGATCCAAAGTGATTGTTCTTGCAGATCAACACGGTCGCGGTGTCCAGAAAGTCTTTAGCCAACGCCTTATTGATAGATATGACGTATTTTGCTTTGTGAAACCTTTTAGCAAACTTTCTGACTGTGGTATATTGACTCGTTCATATTCCTTTGTTCATACATTCACTCTGGGATTGGTTCTCTTGGCCTAGCGTTCTAACCGGCTATGTATCTGTTGTTACTATTAAATATGTTATAAATAAAATAGAGTGTTAACTGAAGTGATTGTGTTATTAATTAATTGGCCTTCACCGAAGACATCTCAAGATATAATAATGGCGACGAGGATAACGGAAATCAAAAGATATATGTGAGTAAACGCGTGAACCGGCAAGAAAAAATAGCGGCCATATTTGGAAAAAATAACGGGGTGAAGTTACCTACATTGGAGCACAGATAAGACAGATTTGAGACAGATTTGTTGGCGAATGAGCAAAGTTACACATACGCACAGTCATTCACTCATTCATTTGACTTGAACTTCGCTACTCTTTACATTTTGTTTGACATTGAGAAAAGAATCAAGACTAACCTATCAAATGATTTTATGGCCGTTTTTAGATGAAATAAAAGCAAAGAAAACTACTTGGATTCAAGAATTAAGTAAAAGCGAGCTATTGGAAATATTTATAGAATTACAATTGCCGGGCGTAGCCGGCGTAAACTAAAATATTGACAGTATAAGAAAAACACTTCGAGAATTGGTGCAAAGCGGCGAATTGTTGTCACATTTCAAAAAAACAAAAGGAAGAGTCTGAGTGTGATAAACTAGTTCCACTAGTTCAAACAAAAATGAATTACGCTTACATAAATATTGATAAGTTTGACGGAAAGAATTTCGAAATATTTGAACAACAATTAGAATGCGTCATAACTTTAAACGACATACCAAAACCGAAGCAAACACCTTTACTTTTAACAAATTTATCAGTCAAGGTATTAGAGACGCTTAACCACTTATGTTCACCCATCAAGCCAATAAAAAAGAATATAATGACTTGTTGAAGTTATTAGAGACGAGATACACAAAGTCAACATCCATTGCCTTAGATCGAGCTGCATTTAGGTCCAGGAATCAAGGTCAAACGGAGAAAATTGAAGATTACGTTATAGAGTTAAAAAAATTAGCTAAAAGGTGTGATTTCAAAGACTCAGACGAACAAGTAAAAGAAAAATTTATTGATGGGGTACATAAACCAATGATTAAATTTGAGTTATTGAAAATTAGAGATCAGACATTGGAAAAGTTAAGTTAATTTCCAGGAGTAAAAAAATGGAATGTGGAGTTCCACAGGGCAGGTTTTGGGCAGGCAGGGCAGGTTTTGGGCCCACCACTTTTTCTTATCTATATCAATGACCTGCCGAAATCTACTACAGATCGTATGGTACTATTTGCTGATGACTGCACTGTTGTAAACAATGATGAAAACATTATTAATAGTAGTTCAAATTCAAAAATTCAATGGTTACAAAATAATAAGTTATTAATTAATATCGATAAAACTAAATTAATGCAATTTAAACAGAAAACAATAAATACTTTACATACTCGAATAGAATTTAACGGTGATATATAATATAATATAATATAATATAATATAATATAATATAATATAATATAATATAATATAATATAATATAATATAATATAATATAATATAATATAATATAATATAATATAATATAATATAATATAATATAATATAATATATGTCGGGTTTAGTCAATAGTACGGACGTTAAGTCAAAACACAAGCACGCCCCTAGCGGCAATCAAGAGCAACTACGCATTGGCGCGCTTTTATAAGCGCTTGCATAGAGGGGACAGCAGAATAGAGCAGTGTAGTACTGACAGCCGTAGAGCTAAGATGTCGTAGAATCAGTGTCGATCCGTAATATTAGTAAGCAGGAATGTAACTTGAGTCTTATTTGAAAATACACAGTGTATCGAATAACTTATGTGATTTCATTTGCACGATTGACCCACCTGCCTGCCCACACACGATGTGACTTAACCTAAGGGAATACATCCTGACTTCCCGATGGTTTGCATCTATCGGCCAGCCTTGATGCGACATCAGAATTGGGATTCGGTCGTGCTAATGAGATCACACGTAAAAACAAAGCTAGTGAAAATGTCGGTTACATTCTTGCAAAAAAAAATCGTGTTGTCAGTTGCGACTACCCTCAGTTTTAAATGATGAAAAACCAGTCTGGAGCGGAGCAACAAGGAGGCTAGCAACAACCAAGGAGCTGGACAGGTCAAAGAGGAGCGTGTGGACGTGTGGATAGATCCATACACACTGATCTTTATGCCAATCTGGTGAGTCGTTTTCATTTTGTTATGACTATGGCCAAGAGTAATCATTATTCAAAATTCTGATTTTGTGTACGGTATGGCGGTCAGTGAATCGTCGGGGAGGCCCGTGTCAGTTTCAAGTCAAGTTTTCAGTCTGGAAATTATGATAATTCCAAATGAAATATTCTGATTACTTTTGTAGTGTGATAGTTTTATGTAGTGAGAATTAATTAAGTTTGAGAAGAAGCATAGTATTCTTTTGTGGTTGGAGAGCCAAACTGTCTAAAAGGTGACAAACCCTACCAGGCCTCGTTAATTGCGACTTAAAATGCCACTGACGCTATGGCATTGGATTTTCTAAAGCCCATATACCTACCTGGACACTTGGGACACTGTACTGTTTCATGTTTTGGACAGGGACTCTGCACTCACATTTGGTGTCCGTAATAACCCATTTTTCTGTGCCGGTTTAGTTTACTACACCGCTGCACTGGTTAATTTCCATCAAAGCTGTGTATAGTTCAGGTACTGAACATATACTCTCGTAATGTTTTTCACGTTTCAGGTACCATATTGCGTCGAAGTGGAGCCTCGGCTGCAGGCTAGCGGTTCAAATGCTGAATGCGAAGGTGGACTGTCAACATTTGAGAGGTTGAGACCGACGGCACGCTAGCAGTTCGCAGGTGGTAGCCGAACTTTAAGAGTGCGCGCAAGTTTGGAATGGAATACTCGGTGAGTCGCTTCCATTTTATTTCGATAGTGAGGTCAAATGTTCTCTAGTGAAGAGATGCTATTTCAAAATTTAAGAGTTTTCATGTTTGACCACTGAGTTGGTCGTGATTACATCTAGCACTATCACTAGGTAATTAAGACATACTTGTAAGAAAGTAGTTAATGAGTTTCCTATTGGCGGTAGTTTCAACATTTGGTTCAGTACAAACTTTAGGATTTAATATCCCTTAAGAAAATGAGCTCGTGGCTGAATGGTAGCGGCCGCGCGGGTCGATCGTCGGGGTTAGGCGGCGCTTGACGGGGTCGGTCCGTGGATGGGTGGCCGTTTCAGCGTGCCGAGTTTCCTCCGTGCCTCGGAGGGCGCGTTGGGCCGTTGGTCCCGGCTGTCATTTGAGGATCTTTGACGGTCGTTGCGGGTGGTCGGAGGCTTGGGGTCTGGCGGCAGTCTTGCCAAGGGGTGCCGTGTTGCCCAGTTGCTGGGTTGTGGAGGTCGGATGGGCGGTCGCTCCATGTGGGGCACTGGCGCTTGGCTGAATCCGGTGGGACTGGAGGCCGACCCCAGTGTGGTTGGGAGGGGGCTAGGCAGATGATGAAGAAGATGATCTATCCAAAGTGACTTAACAACTAGTCATTTTCAGCGGCAAAGCGAGTTAGTAAAGTCGTTGGGCAAAGGCAATTGTATCGATTTAGTAACGGCACTGGTAATTTGCGTGTATTCGGAACAGATATTATGTTGCGTAACGATTTACAACCACCGTCTTTTGATCTGAATTCACTTGCTTACTTTGAAAGTAATATTATGATAGCAGTGGATCTCGCGATCGTTTTCCTTACATAAAGACTGAGTTAGAGAACGATAGTAAAGCGTTACTGTTAATGATGAGATTTTAAGAATATTGATCCGAATTAATTCGTTTTTCGCTGTGTTTCGCTCCTTCATACGAGCTATTAAGACGCAAATAATATCGGGCTTAATTGTTCCCCTCATATTAACAGTCGGTATGCTCCAATATCTTTGAGTAAAAAGAGCGAATCTAGTAAGAAGGATCCTCGATCACCAAGTTCCTTGAGAATTAGACGTCATAGTTAATGACAATGGTAGTGAGACCAAATCTGATGGCTTGTACACTTGTCATACTCAGAACTTTGGACCGCACCTCATGAGTAACATGTGGCGATGGGTCAACGAAGAAGTTTCATGAGTTGAGTGTGCATTGCCTTTGAATTATGGTAAAGAGTAACAGAATTTTTACAATAACTTTGTTTAGTTGTTGAACTTTTTGATCGTCGGACCTTTATATAATGGAGTGTTTTGTGGGAAACTCTGATACGAAAACTAAATAGGACCTGTATTAGGTCCGCGGTAGGTGATTATGGCAGGACGGTGATAATTATACACCGAAAGCTTTCGAAATAGGTACGCTTAGAACCTACAAGTATGCACAAGGTAGGTTAGGGGCAGATGCCAGCGGGTCATGTACCAGTCGATGTTGATGTCAAAAGGATTTGATGATGATGAGCAAGCTTAAGGTGTCGAGTAATTCAGTCTATCGAACGTATTATGTTTGACCGTACCAGTGGATTCTGGCGGCGGTCGGGGTCTAGAGAGAGACCGAGCGACCGTTGTGAGAGCAATATAATTGCTGGTCGGCTAGAGAGCCATGGCGTTGGAGGTTTTACTCGAGGGTTTCTGTAAGCTTGGCAGTTTTTGCTGCAGAATAAGTTTTAAACTTTGGAGCGACTAGTGGTACATGGCCCAGGGTAATGATTTAGTTAAAGAGTAGGGTTCTAAAATTTCCCTATTTTAACGAACCCAATAATCTAGTTCGGTCAGGAGTAGCCGAGCGCTGTGTGGCAACTGTTGGCCTGTGTGGCAACTGTTGGCCTGTGTGGCAACTGTTGGCCTGTGTGGCAACTGTTGGCCTGTGTGGCAACTGTTGGCCTGTATGTCAAGTGAAGGTCTTTATAGAAACTATAGGCCTGTATGACAACTGTAGTCCTTTATGGCAACTATAGGCCTGTATGGCAACTGGAAGTCTGTGTGACACTATGTCTGGTGTGAAAATTCATGTTTGTGTTAGGAACCTTACAGAAAGATTCTAATGAGTTATGAGGTTAAAAGAAAGTAAACTCACGTAGTCATGCGAGAGGTGAGGTCACCATGTTAATGTTAATGACGTTCGAATCGTCAAGCCCTCATTACGAAAATTGAAATAGTTTTGGTTTTCAAATTTTGATTACTATGCGTAGATCGTGTTGGTAAGACACATAGAGCTCAAGTAACAATTGAGATTGTAGATAAAGTAGTAAGTACTAAATCTCTGTGTGAACAAGTTCTAAGTTCAGAGAGTCGAGTTGACTCGACATCGTGGAGATGTGCGAGTAGAGCAATTGAGATAGCTAAGAGAGCTATGAGATAGCTAGTAGAGCTATGTGATGGTTAAAAATCGTGAATAAGAAACATGGTATATTGTTTCTTTTGTTTGATTTAATTTGAGATTTATGACTTATCAGTGGTACTTGAACTTTGTAATCACAAAGATTGGGTGCTTTTAGGTATCAAATCGATGAGGTTGCTATTTTCTTTAAATTGGAAATAGAATTACTCGTTCCTTGCAATAGTGAACAGAGAGATTTAAATGATCATGTTTGATTGTTTAAAAATGTTTCCTCACTCTAGAGTTTGTGTCAGGATTGGACGAGCGAATACTGTTTGGAAATTTTGTATGTTTCAGAAAAACATCCCTTGTATGATGGGAGATTGCCAGGATGGAGTGGACTGATACGACGTGTGGTGTAACACGAGGTGACCATGAGATGGCATGGAGCAAGCACAAGAAGATGATGCCTGCGGGTGATAGATTTGGGGATCTGTCACCTGAGAGAGGCCCGAGAAGGCGACGTGTGTGTTCCACGCTCGCCTCTCAAGAGGAATTACGGCCTAGAGAACACCATGTGGTTTTAGTCAGTAGGAGTCTGACAGACCCCTCAGCTTTCCCCAAGGGCTGAGGACATCCATTGAGGATTTCCACATGATTCGATACACTGTTAGAACCTGACAATTAGGAACAGACGAGGACGCCTGTCTCGCAGGATGGCCGTGTCGGGTTTAGTCAATAGTACGGACGTTAAGTCAAAACACAAGCACGCCCCTAGCGGCAATCAAGAGCAACTACGCATTGGCGCGCTTTTATAAGCGCTTGCATAGAGGGGACAGCAGAATAGAGCAGTGTAGTACTGACAGCCGTAGAGCTAAGATGTCGTAGAATCAGTGTCGATCCGTAATATTAGTAAGCAGGAATGTAACTTGAGTCTTATTTGAAAATACACAGTGTATCGAATAACTTATGTGATTTCATTTGCACGATTGACCCACCTGCCTGCCCACACACGATGTGACTTAACCTAAGGGAATACATCCTGACTTCCCGATGGTTTGCATCTATCGGCCAGCCTTGATGCGACATCAGAATTGGGATTCGGTCGTGCTAATGAGATCACACGTAAAAACAAAGCTAGTGAAAATGTCGGTTACATTCTTGCAAAAAAAAATCGTGTTGTCAGTTGCGACTACCCTCAGTTTTAAATGATGAAAAACCAGTCTGGAGCGGAGCAACAAGGAGGCTAGCAACAACCAAGGAGCCATCGGCCAGCCTTGATGCGACATATAATATAATATAATATAATATAATATAATATAATATAATATAATATAATATAATATAATATAATATAATATAATATAATATAATATAATATAATATAATATAATATAATATAATATAATATAATATAATATAATATAATATAATATAATATAATATAATATAATATAATATAATATAATATAATATAATATAATATAATATAATATAATATAATATAATATAATATAATATAATATAATATAATATAATATAATGTAATGTAATGCAATATAATATATACTTTATTGTACTCCAAAAGTTTTTTTTTTTTTAATAAATACCTTTGGGAAGAAGTAAGCGAGTCCACAAGCCTTGCCTAGCTCATTGGCTGGAGTATAGAACCCGGGCACGAAGAGTCCCCCTGCAGGTATGAAGTCCTCTCCCTCTATCTCCACGTCTGAATCAAACACTTCTTCTTTCTCAGCTTCCGGTATTACTTCCTCTGGTGGAACGGGTTCTCCTGCCTCTCCACCCTGTTATTGGCGTGATAGATAGATATGTCATTTATTTGGCACAGCAAAAAAGGAAATACAGCATAAAAATTATAATGTCACTTGTCAATACACATCTAATGAGCTGAATCACGCTGGTACTATCTTGTCTGGTTAACGAGTTGCTATGGTCACCTTCCGGCTCCAACATGCAAATAGCTCCTTAGTACCATATTATTTCAATGCTTATAAATTTACATCAGTACGCTAAATTTGAACTTAATCGGATACCAGGAAAATGGATTACTAGTTGCTGGATACACACACAAAGGTAATGAAAAAACTATATAAACACATACACATATACATTTTTGGTAGAATAAATCATATTTTATCATATCTTTTCAAAAAGAGCTAGTTTGATATTCGTAAATAAAATACCTCATTAATCCGTAGGGCCTAGAAATGGTTTGAATTCAATGATATAGTTAGTAAATGTTCCAATAAGCAAAGAGATGAATCACTTTTTTTATATTTTATAGGCTCGCGCTTGACCACTATCTCACCTGTTGGTAAGCAATGATGTGGTCGACGGTGAGACATACTTAGCTAGAAATAACCTATTCACTCTTGACTTAAATAATCCCAGATTGTAGCTGTCGGGAAACACAGACTCCGGCAGGGAATTCCACTCCTTAGCAGTACGCACAATAAAAGTGTTTCAAAAATGTTTTGTGCGTATGGTTGGGATGTCCACCATATAGCGAAGGCGCATCGCCATCCGTCTAGTAGTCCGATGATGAAACGGGCTAGGTTGAATTAGATCGAGCAATACCAACGCACACTCCCCGAAATGTAACAGATAAAAAACTAACAAGCTGGCGACGGTGTTCAAGGCTCTAGAGCTTTGACTTGACCAGTGCCTCATCACTGATGAGCCTCTTGGCCCGCTTTTCGATCAACTCCAGTGCGTCGAGCTGGTATTTGGCAGATCCGTCCCAGAGATGAGAACAGTACTCCATGCATGATCGAACTTGCGCTTGATATAAATTGAGGAGCTGTTCCGATGTTAAATACCTTCTCACTTTTGCAAGGATCCCCAGTTTTTTGGCAGCCTCAATGTGTACTGTGCCTTTGCCTCAATGTAAGGCCTAAAATTGAGATTCGATGTCAGCGTAACGCCAAGAAGCTCAAGATGGTCCGTTATTGGCACGTTCACATCTCGGAAAGTTAGAGCCGGTTCAAATTGGGTCTTTTTAGCGGAAAAACACACGCCTGGGTTTCAGCAGCATTAAACCTGACCATATTGGCATCGCCCCATTCGGACACTGCCTGCAAGGACAGGTTCAAACGCTCCACCATGGCCTCACGGAAGGACTGGATCTGCGGCCCGATAGCCCGTGCGTTGGACAAGTATCTCTCAGCAACAGTGCCGTCGTCTGCATACACAAAGGTGCTGGGTTTTAGCAGATCGTTAATGTGCAGCAAGAATAATGTTACTGAGATTACCGACCACGGCATTAATAACCAATTGGTCTGATGAGCAGCCATCTATAAACACTCGAATGGACCGATCACTCAGGAAGTCTGCAATCCAATCACATATAGACCACCGGGCAGACTGAATGAAGGAAGCTTACCAATAAGGCATTCATGTCAGACCCTGTCAAAAGACTTTGATATGTCGAGGGAGACGGCAAGCACTTCCCCGTGGTTCTCGATGGCCTTACTCCATATGTGAATGGCATACGCTAGAAGATCCCCAGTAGACCGATTTCAGCGGAAGCCGTATTGCCGGCGGAGCGTGTACTTAACACGAAGCCAGGAGCTTCGTGTTAAGTACACGCTCCATACTCTTACATTGTATGGACGTTACAGAGATGGGTCTGTAGTTGGCCGGGTCAGCTCGACTGCCCTTCTTGGGCACGCGTTGTACGTTAGCTTGACATGACTGGAGACAGTTCAGGCACACAGGTTCTAAGAACCACCGCTGGTATTCCGTCAGGGCCACTAGCCTTGTTCACCTTGAGGTTCCGCAGCACCCTACGGACGTCCTTTCAATGGATGCGAATGTCCAACATACTCGTCTCGCATCCATCAGGAAAAGGAGGGGGTCGCGCGTCACCAGGATTCAGACGTGAAAATTTCGCAAAAAGAGAGGCAAATAAATTTGCCTTCTCCTCAGCGGAGTGGGTCAGCGACCCGTTGCAGTCTGTGGCAGGCAGTGAGGGATGGCAGAGGTTCGACTCGACCGACTTAGCTAGGGACCAAAACGCTTTACTTCCTGCTGGGTAAGAAGCAAGTTTGGTCCCTTTTCGGCCAATGTGGTCCAACCGAGCCCCTCTCAACACCATCTTGCAGAACTTGGCAGCCCTGTTGAAGGCTTTCTTCTTCTGACCCACATCACTCAAAAGGTTTACATTTACGCTCCTGGTTAGTAAAAAACATGAAACTTGACATAAATACCAACCTAAATAAATAATAATGGTTTTCATTATTAGTTTTTTGAAACTTTTTTCCGATTTTCGAACAATTATTTCTGCTCCCCTAGAACCCAACGTCAAAAACGAAACCCTGTCCCAGTTATATTCTTAGCTTGAGTTAGTTTCGAAAAAATTATAATGACAACCATTATTATTCATTTAGGTTAGTATTTGTAGCAAGTTTAAGTTTATTGACCCAAGAAATCAGATTTTTATCAGAGTATCAGAGTATCCGTCGTAGGGCTATGCTTCTCAGAACCTAAATGGTTTTTATGGCCAAGGTTAAACCGAAACTGCAATAAAATTGTAAATTTGCCGAAAAAGATAAAATATAAACGTCAAGAAGTTATGCCACAAGTCAAGAAAATATCTCACGCCGCTGTGCTAGCATTTAAGACAAAATGGCTTTATCGCCCAAACTGTGATAAAAAGTGTGACTTAAGCCATGTCACAGTAGGCCGTGCTCGCCGGGCAGGAGGAAGTACGACAGCTTATGCCGTTAAATATATCGTCAATTGACTGATATAATGTAGATACCGCGAGGCTGGTCTATTTTAGTTACTTTCATAGTATAATGTCATACGGTATCTTACTACGGGGAAGAGTTGCAGGCATTGAGTAAATTTTTATTCTGCAAAAACGAGCCATCAGAGCATCTTCGCCGGCGCAATTCTCTAAAGGCACAACTTAAGGACATTAACATTATGACGGTACCTTGTCAATATATTTACGAAAACATCATCTACGTTAGAAAGAATTTACATCTTTTTGGTAAAAACGGCGACAGTCATAATTATGTTACTAAAAATAGGAACCAATTAATTCAACCAGGTTTCAGGCCGGCTAAAGTAGTGTCATCTTTTAAGTGGTACTGTATAAAATGTTACAATAAAATAATCTCCCCACATTCTAGAACGACGTCTTTTTACATCCTTTTTACTTGTGATATGTATTTTCCAACAAGAATGATGTCACCAAATACCTGTAATTAAAACTGATGAAAAAGTGGTCCGTGGAGTTTCTTGCACATTCTATTCCATAGAGACCTACTTACGCTTGCGAATGTGCAACTAGATTCATCTTGGTTTTGTTTGATAATTAAAAAGTACCGGTTTAGTTGAAATAATCTGTTTTATTAATTTACTTAAACTTCATGTACATAACATATGCGGCTTTAATGCAGCAAGGCATTATCTACCAGTCAACTTTTGGGTTAAAAAGGACACCACAGTGGTAGGTGTATAAAATAAAAAATATGAACAATAATTAAAGTCGGATATTAATAAACTACCTAACTAATAAAATACATAAATAATTCCTAAAATAATAGACTATTAAATATTACAATAAATACCAAATTCTAAATGAGACTGTGAGTTTAAAATATAATAACTATGACGAAAACCAAGCTATGTATGAGTGGACAAATAAAAACGCTTAGACAGAGCATTTCTCAGTCAGCTTTCAGGGCGAGAGTTAAGACAATAATACTTCGCAAACAAATCTCAAATGCTTAAGATACTGCTCTCTGTCTGTCCTCGCATACACTATGTCTCATTCGGCAGGGCTACACAAGGGTCCCGCTAGTTACGCTCAGTCTTAAATATGCCGCCCGTGACGTAAGACACTGCTTTATCCTCTTGGTGAAAATTATCTACAATTTTATCTAAAGCAGCTGGTCTACCCGACTGCTGGCATGGTGAAGTGTCGACATGGACGCATAACTTAGGCATGGCGATGCGTAGCCACGCGCTTGAGGTGCTCTAAAAATAGGTGCTAAAACGGGAATACTTCGTAATTCTGCGACTCTTTTCCTATTCGAAATTTAAAAAGTAATAATATTGGTATTCAAATAATATGTATTATTTAAATGTTTTTATTTTTAAAGTTATCTGCATATTTCGATTTTGATTATAACATACTAGCTGTTCCCCGCGGCTTAGCTCCCGTGGACCACCCCACAGGACCCGTTTTCGGGATAAAAAAAGCCTATGCCACTCAGGAATAATGTAGCTTTCTATTGGTGAAAGAATTTTTTTAAATCTATTCAGTAGTTTCGGAGCCTATTCGGTACAAACAAACAAAAAAATATTTCCTCTTTATAATATTAGTATAGATTTGTTGCCTTTAATAAACCAATCTTTTATGCACATTTTCTATACAAAATAGTTTCGATGTTTCACATCTGCCAGGCGTGCCGGGACCCGTGACGGCTCAATTTTTTTTTGTAATCTCTCTGTGTTATTTGTTTTATTTATGCCAGCTTTTCCCGCAACTGCGTCTGCGTAGCATTAGAACTTCGAACACTTCGTTTACCATACAAATTGCCATCCCCTTTCCACTCCCTTAAGGATGATTTCCGCGATAAAAACTATCTTATGTCCTTTCCAGGGTCTCAAACTATCTCCTATTTGCTATTCCAGATTATAATATAACTCTGTACCATTTCATCTAGATCCCTTCAGCCGTTCTGGTGTGATTGAGTAACAAACATACACACATCCATCCAAACTTTCGCATTTATAATAGAATAGAATATCTTTATAGATTTCGGACGCAAAAATCCATAGAGTGTTAGTAACATAGAAATCTTTTTACCTAGTGATAGTAACATAGAAAATCTTATTACCTAGTGATAGTAACAATCAACCTCTGTACAAACTGCTGCATAATCGGAGAGCCGAAGCTCTCAGCTACAGTTTTCAGGATACTGTTTTGACTGTCCCTCACTCTCCTCAGTAGCGACGCTGTTTTTTTTTACGTATAATCGCGTAGAAGCCGCCTGTACGGGCTTGCGCAAATATCTCGAATATACAAAAAATTATCTTATAATTACGCACTACAGTAACGAGGCAGTAGATGTATACATATACATCAACATTTGCAATTGTCTGCCAAGCTGACACAGACACCACACAGTGATCTAACCATCTTCTACTTCCGTACACATCACTTATAAAAGTGTAAGTATCACTATCAATACCCCGTTTCACTACATCAGCACAAACCCAGGATTGGTCAGAACAAAAGTTCATTAAATCTTCGCGTTGAAAACATGCAACGCCACCTGCGACGATCCTTACATACTTCTTTTGCTTCACTCACATTCATACATCTAGTCATACACGCACGCCGATTATGAGTACTGCACACCTAGCCTTTCTGAAGAACATAGCCTATAAGTTTTACCGCATTTATAATAATAATAAGATATAAGTATGGATATGGATTATCGATAGTATAGTATGGATTCTATTCTATACCTCTTCCGCCGGTGCCTGGGTGGCAGCTGTGACCTCTGTGGCCACCGCTCCTGCCACTGCCCCTTCTGCTCCTTCTCCCCCTTCACCCCCTTCTGCGCCGGATGCCCCTTCTGCACCTTGTTCTCCTTCTGGTACTTCTGGTTCCGGTTCCGGTTCCGGGGGTGGAAGATCTGCTGGCAACTGGAACATTATAAATATTATTTGACATCGCTCTTCAAGGTTAAGCAACTTTTGCGGGAGTCATTCCATGGATGGGAGGGCAATAAAGAATGGAATGAATTTACACACCGAGATTCCTCCGTGCCTCGGCAAGCACGTAAAGTCGCTAGTCTCAGTTGTCTGAATG
The DNA here is from genome assembly GCA_948252205.1 of Orthosia incerta. Taxonomy (NCBI): domain Eukaryota; kingdom Metazoa; phylum Arthropoda; class Insecta; order Lepidoptera; family Noctuidae; genus Orthosia; species Orthosia incerta. The sequence goes on along the minus strand of OX411745.1, from coordinate 26,420,492 downwards.
TCTTTGATAGTCCATGTTAAATTTTGGTACTCAGTTGCATCTGGTTAGAATGAAAACTGATCCAACTGGTTGGATTGTTGTTTGGTTGGCAGACTAATTGTTTTTTCACGGTGACCTGGTGCCATGGCTGGCCACGAACAAATTGTCGGACAACCTGGATATATCCCTTAGGATAGAAAAAAGTAACCCAGAATACGTTGGAAGGAAAGGTGGAAAGTCTTTGCCCATCCGTGGCACAGTTGGGGCTAGTAATAATAATTTTACTACAATATACTCTACTAGCGATCCGTCCTGGCTTCATACGGGACGAATTAAATACAACAACTTTCCTCGTTTATCGCTCTTTCTATTATGCAAAACCGTATCAAATTCCATTGCGTAGTTAGGAAGAATTTAGCGGAGAAACAAAAATGAAGTCGACAGATGTTGACAGATGAAGTGACAGCGACTTTGTTTTATACTATTCAGAGATGACCAAAGACTGGAACCGAACAGCCTGCACTCCTTCTAGGTGGAGCGATGACCTAATCAAGACTGCGGGAATCCGGTGGTTGCGAAATGCAAAAGACCGATCAGTGTGGCGACGCTTGAGGGAAGTATATGTCCAGCAATGGACTTCTTTCGGCTAAAATACAGACACAAAAAAACAACACAAATTAAAAAAAACATACAGAAGATTGAAATACTCTAGGCCCAAGATTATAGAACTATAAAAGACGAGAAGTGGAGAAGGTATTTTTTTTTATGGGAAAAGCCTGACACACTATTGTTGGGTCGATCTTCAACTTTAGGCAATGCTTGTCGAGGTCGGTCCGTGGATGGGTGACCATCTTTACATAGTGAGTTTCTGCCGGGCCTCGGAAAGCACGTTAAGCCGTTGATTCCGGCTGTCATTAGATGATATTTGACAGTCGTTACGAGTAGTCAGAAACCTGAGATCTGACACCAGTCTAGCCAAGAGGTATCGTGTGACCCAGTTACTGGGTTGTGGAGGTCAGAAAGGCAGTCGCTACATGTAAAACACTGGTACTCATCTGAATCCGGTAAGACTGGAAGCTGACCCCAATATAATTGGGCAAAGGCTAGGCAGATTGATTATTTTTACCACTGCTACTCCTGACAGCCAGAATCAACAGCGGTGACCACAAGAAAAGCGCCAAGTACAACGTTCGACGAGTCCAGGAGAAACGATTCAACCGTCTTAGATCCCGCAAAAAGATCAGAAAATAACAGCGGCAGAGAAAGAAAAACAAAATATCCACTGAAACTTGATACAAAAAGAGGTTATTTCTGCAATAAAATGCAGCGTTTGACAAAATAAATGACAAATCGTCAATCGATTGTTGTTGTAACACCTTAAGAATGATGGTGTGATTTTAATTTACGAATACAAACTTTATAATAAACATGATTTTTATGACACTTGATTACGATTATTATCTTTCTTATAAAGCATGCACACTATATTTTAATAACTAACATTACTGTATCGATCCTAGATTAACAAACAGCTAAAGCCTCTAAAATGCTCCACGAGACAGGTTCGACCAGGGACAAAAGTAAGGTCATTTATTTCGTGCGTAAGTAATAGATGTATACAAGTCATATACATCTGTCCCTTATGCACAATAGAAATGACTGCTCTAAGAGCGCATAGTAGTTTGGAATCCACTAGTTAAAACACTTAAAACATTATTTTATTTATTTATTTAAAACTTCATGCACAAAGTTACAATGGCAGACTTAATGTCTAGGCATTCTCTACCAGTCAACCAAGGGTGGTGATGGAATAACATGGCAGGTGCATTATTTAAATTGTGACAAGCAAAAAAGGAAAACAAAAAACACTAATAAATTTATTTATTTTGGAACAAAAACATGTTTATAAATTACAATAATTGTGTACGGAAATGGCCGCATTAGTGAGACTGTGTCGCAGCCATTAACGCCCACCTCCAGAAGGGAGACGACAACGTTCCAACATTATTAGAAAGAAAATAAATACCAACAAAAATTAATTAACATTAAAAATCAATCAATAAAAATTTAAATCAAAATTACACTAAAAATACAAATTAAATCAAATACCTATCAAAATTAAAAAAAATATAAATTACAAATCAAAACAAAATTAAAATAAAGTTACAATTAAAATTATAGATAAAATAGAATTACAAATTAAAATTCAATCTTTAAAAATAATATCAAAATCAAGCACTACAACAATAATAATAATATCTAAATTAAACTAATACGCAAACATTTACCATCAATAATAAAAATCTATTATTAAAAATCAAAGTCAAAATCAAAACAAAACTAATAATTATTAAAATACAGCAGTCATTGTGCCGATAGTCGTGACGGCCAATGGTATAATAGCCAAGAGCCTCGACGAACATCTGAGGAGGCTCTCGTTGGGCAGCTGGATCAAGGGCTTGATCCAGAAAGCGGTACTCCTGGACACGGCTCGTATTGTTAGGAGGTTCCTCTCTCAGGAGCCCTGACCACCGGTAGCTTGGACCCTGTTCCCGATACCGGTGGGCTACTATTTTTGTATTTTTAAATGTTTTTTTATTTTATTTTTTATAGAATGATATTTAAAAATGTAAAAATATGTAAATATAATAAATAAATGGAATTAAAATATTAAGAATTAAAATATTATAATGAAATACAGATGAATCCTTCAATAAATTAATATAAGATAGACATGTGTATGCGTGGGTATATTAAAGAGTATCTGAGTGTGAGTGTAAGTAAGATTGTGTGGATAAGAGAGATCTGAGTGTGAGTGTGTGTAAAAGTGTGTGAATAACAGAGTGTTCGTGCGTTATGTATGTAGTGAGTGGGTAGACAAAATATCAGTGAGTTTGCTGGTGGGAGAGTGGGGACTATGACAGAACCTTAAGCATATTTTCAGTCTCCTCATATGTGCGACTTTGTAGGTACGTAGAGACTTTGGTTTTGCATTCTCGTAGCGGAAGAGAGTAAATATTTATTTCCTTATTTATCTTATTGAAGAGCATTGAGCTTAAATGGAGGAAATGGCGGCCTGCCAGTGCAGTCCTCCGTGGTAATGATTTACAAACCCTATCAGCCCTACGCTTATTTTTGGTTAGTTGGACATCAAAAGACAGTTGCGCATGCTTCCTAAGAAATACTTGCCTCACAAAAAGTTGTCGGACCGTGAGCACATTGCAGAGTCTGTACAGCTCAAAAGTGGGATAGCGGATAGGTTTAGATAGCATCACCTTCAAGACGGATCTCTGAGCTCTTTCTAGGCGTAGCATTATAGTTTTTGCCACTCCACCCCAAGCCGGCACACAATAACCTAGAATAGACTGAACAAGAGCAAAGTAAACCGATTTCAGAGTGTCTAGGTTTACAACACATCTTAAATATCTAAAAACATACAGTATCTTCCGGACCCTACCAACTGTAGCCGCAACCTGCTCGTGCCATCTTAGGACTTCGTCGATCACTATTCCAAGATACTTGAAGTTTCGCGTTCGTGCAATTTTAGTACAGACACAGGCTCGTTCCTGGCTAGGATTACACATGTGAGCCCGAATTGAAAAAGATGTTGGGGGCAGAGAAGCCAGCCTCGATCCAAATGCAACAAACTTAGTTTTCTCCACATTTAAGGTTAAAAGGTTACTCACTAACCAGCTCATGACCCGTCTGAGGGCTGCCTCAGCATTAACACTTACCTCCAACCAGTCTTTACCTTCGACGAGCAGAGCTGTATCATCAGCATACGTCACTATTTTGCACTTAGGGATTGACAGTTTGCAAAGGTCATTGATGTAGGCAAGAAAGAGAGTTGGTCCAAGGACACTGCCCTGTGGAACTCCAAAATTCAAGCTCTCCTCCTTACTAACGTGACCGTCAATAATGACGCACTGTGATCGATCACTGAGATAACTCTTAAAAATGTCCAAAGCAACACCTCTTACCCCAACCGCCTCCAGCTTGGCAATCAGCTTAGGGATCGAAACCGTATCGAAAGCTTTGGATAGGTCCAAGAAGATCCCAACTGTTTTAATTTTACGGTCTATGTTATGAACAGTAGAGTCCAAAAGATCCATGATGGCATCCTCTGTAGACCTTCCAGGCAGAAAGCCGTATTGATTTTTGGCAAATATATCATTTTTGTTAAGAAATCGTATCAATCGTTTATTTAAGACCTTTTCAAATATCTTTGAAATAGAACTCAACACTGATATAGGCCTGTAATTATCCATATTGTCCTTAACTCCTTTTTATGTATGGGGTGTACAACAGCTTTCTTAAAAACCCTAGGAAATATACCAGTACTCAAGCCAAGATTACAAACTCGGGTTATGACTGGTACTAGTACACATTTGGCAGCCTTCAGAATGCCAGCCGGGATGCCATCCCATCCCACTGCACAGTTACTTCTAAGATTATTGATGATGGACTCGATTTCACTATCATCGACACTATACAGTACCATGGAATTGGGCGGGCCCTCTTTACTGGATTCGGTTGCACCCTGGGGATTGTCACTCTCGCCCGAAAACTCAAGCAATTTAGAGGCTAACTTTTTTCCCATACCAGCAAAAAAACTCATTCACTGTGTTCACGGCAGAGGCAGGATCATGTGACACAGTTAGCAACTCGCTAGATGTCTGTGATCGTTTCTGGTTGATGTTAGTGAACTGTTTTATAAGGTCCCAAGTTTTTTTTGGGTTTCCACTAGCTTTCTGGAGTTCACCACGTTCATAACAAGTCTTCACCTTTTTAAGCAGTTTATTACAGAAGGTCTTATATCGTGTGAAAGTAAGTCCAAGGACAGTGTTTTCAGGATCCTTCCTTGATCTCAATTGTAGTCTATCGCGATTTCGAATGCAACGTAATAGACCAGGGGTGATCCACGGTTTCAGGATTCTTTTTCTACTGGGAATGGTTACACTATGTGAGTTTGCTTTAATAACTGCGGAAATTGTCGTAATTAGTTCTGTCGCGGCATCCTCTGCACTTGAAGCATTTAGGACTGATGAAAAATCAGTTTCCTGCAGGTCAGTTACAACCGCAGCATGGTCAAGGCGTATAGATGTCCGAGTTTTTTTAGGTGCTTTCAGTTTAAGGTCACAGACAAGTATCACTGGGGCGTGATCCGTAAACATCGAGTCAAGATTATGATATCCATCGAGTAATCGAGTCTATTCAGCATTATTAGGAGATGGTCAAAGTTGCAGTTTATACTTCTAATATTTACGTGAAAGATCCTAAGTCCATTTTCTGAGACCCTCAGAAAAGAACAGCATTGTTCTGGGCAAAGAATAAAGGATTCCGAGGGGGAAATTTCATCAACCTCATTAGCGATATTTTCACAGTCATGCATTTTCAATAATTGTGTTTAACATAGTCCAATTAAAAGTATTCAAAAGGGTTTTTGTGTTCACAAAAACAAGCATTTGACTTAAATATAGTAATAACTGCAACAAGAACTTATTGTAATATCCGTCGTAACATATAAAGGAATTATTGTAATATCCGTCTACCATGAAAAATGTGTGGTTTGAGTGAAAGAGTGAATCATAGTTTATGTGGTGGTGTGGTTGTGTATATTGTGTTATAAATTTGAGCATTGCACATGGTCCTCTATTTACATTAAAGTTAAAAGATACTGAATCAATTAGTATTAAGGTATAGATAGTAAGATACTTACTAGCTAACATGCAGTTCAACATTACAATTGATATCCTAGGGCATCGTGTAAAAACAAGAACATCGCGAAAGAAGACTAGTCAGGTTACAGTTTTTACATGGGTTTTTATCTTGGTCAAATCTACCTCGTTTTTAACAAGTATATGGGGATCTCCCTCCCTTTTCCGAAGAAAAATCTTTCCGTTAGATGTCCAGCAAAAAGTAAAATCATTTGATTTAGCAAAATCTCGGGTTAGGAAGAAAAGCCTTTTCAATTTCGGCGAGAGGTTTTCGGATATGAAAATTAACTTGGCTGGACCACTCAGCCTTAACTTTTCTGTAGTAAGTCTGTTGTTGTCCCTGATTGATTTTCGGTACATGCGGATGACCCGTTCCTTCAAGAGAGCACTTGTCAAATCTACAACAACAGTTTTGCATGTTACATGTTGAATCCTTCGAATTGACGCGAAAAACGTCTTTCACCTCATGTGGTTGAATAGGCACTTTTAAAATATTGCCTGCGGTTATCACGTAAGGTATCACGTCGGTTATTAAGTACGCGTTCCATACTCTTACAGAGTATGGAACGCGTACTTAATAGTAAGCTCCTGGTATACCTAGAAGCCAACGACATCCTTAGCAACCGCCAATACGGCTTCCGCCGAAATCGGTCTACTGGGGATCTTCTAGCGTATGCCATTCACATCTGGAGTGAGGCCATCGAGAGACATGGGGAAGCGCTTGCCGTCTTCCTCGACATCTCGAAGGCTTTTGATAGGGTCTGGCACGAAAGCCTTATTGGTAAGCTTCCTTCATTCGGTCTGCCCGGTGGTCTGTGTGACTGGATTGCAGACTTCCTGAGGGGTCGGTCCATTCGAGTAGTTATCGATGGCTGCTCTTCGGACCTATTGGATATTAATGCCGGGGTCCCTCAGGGGTCGGTACTGTCAGCGACATTGTTCTTGCTGCACATAAATGAACTGCTAAAACCCGGCACCTTTGGGTATGCAGATGACAGCACTGTTGCTGAGAGATACTTGTCAAATGCACGGGCCACTGGGGCTCAGGTCCGGTCTCTCCGTGAGGCCATGGTGGAGCGCTTGAACTTGTCCTTGGAGGCAGTCTCCGAATGGGGCGATGCCAATCTTGTCAAGTTCAATGCCGCAAAAACACAGGCGTGTCTCTTCTCCGCGAAAAAGAGCCAATTTCACCCGGCTCCATCTTTCCGAGGTGTAACCGTACCGATAACGGACCATCTTGAGCTTCTTGGCGTAACGTTGCCCATAACATTAACATAAACAGTACATAAACATAAAATTAACATAAATAATAACACTCAATTTTGGTCCATATATTGAAGCAAAGGCTCAACTAGCTGCCAAAAAGTTGGGGATCCTTGCGAAGGTGAGACGGTACTTCACGCCAGAGCAGCTGCTTAAGTTGTATCAAGCGCAAGTTCGATCTTGCATGGAATACTGTTCTCATCTCTGGGACGGATCGGCCAAATACCAGCTTGATGCACTAGAGTCGATCGAAAAACGGGCCAAGAGGCTCATCGGCAATGAGGCATTGGTCGAGTCAAAGCTCCAAAGCCTTGAACATCGTCGTCGAGTTGCCAGCTTGTCGGTTTTTTATTGGTTGCATTTCGGGGAGTGTGCGATGGAATTGCATAATCTAATTCCGCCCAGTCCGTTTCATCATCGGACTACCAGACGTACGGCAATGCGCCATCGATACATGGTGGACATCCCACCCATACGCACTAAACGTTTTGGAAATACTTTCATTATGCGTACAGCTAAGGAGTGGAATTCCCTGCCGGAGTCTGTGTTTCCAGATAGCTACAACCTCGGGGTCTTTAAGTCAAGAGTGAATAGGTTACTTCTAGGCAAGCGTGTAACACCGTCGACCACATCATCGCTTACCATCAGGTGAGATAGTGGTCAAGCGCGAGCCTATCTATAATAAAAAAAATAAAATAAAAAAAAATATCACGGTTTGAAGAAGAGCCTCCTTGGATTCACCTTTTACAGTTGGGATGTTTTTTAATTCCAAGCAGGTAGATCTCGACATTCTTTCACAGTTGTCTAGCTTATCTTCCAGCGACTGTAAGTATTGAAGATTCTTTTTACGTTCGGCTTCAAGATCATTTATTTGGCTGGTAATTGATTCGTATTGTTTAGCCAAGAAATCCACAGAATCCTTAATACCACTGCTCTGGTTCTGTACTTCGGCAAACGCTGTAAAAATTTTCTCGAACTTTTCGTTCTGCTCTTCTAATAATAATACATAATATATATTTTATATAATACATACCTAAATAAATGTATATTCATAAAATAATGAATAGAAGTTATCGAGATGTCCCTTCTCCCCGTTGAAAATAAAACCGCAATTTACGCTTAAAAGCATATTGACTGGTGGCCGTCCTGATTTCGAGAGGAACCGCGTTCCAGAGAATAATATACTGAATATGAAAGGAAGAATGAACAAAATCAGTAGTATTACAAGGACACAGTAGGAGAAGATTATTGGAGGAACGCAGATTCTTAGCGTGTGAAGAACTTAATTGAAATTGAGACATAAGGTAAGAAGCACCTTCTTACCTTATGTACCGTGGGCGAGTTGAGTAGGGAAAAAAGCACATTTATGTAGGTACTCTATTCTTTAAGGAAATGTAAGAAAACAAATAAATGAAATTACTTACTCCAGCAGCAATCCTGGCCATCCTCTCTTCTTCTTGGCGCTGCTTCTCGAGCCTTGCGGCTTCTTCTGCCTCCTCCCGCGCTATGCGAGCTTGCTCAGAAGCTAACCTTTCAGCCTCTTCTTTCTCTTGTGCCTGTTTGAAAATTGAGAAGTATAAGTGCCATGCATTACGTGAATCATCTTGAAATCTATTTGTGTAATTTGTGATATCTCAGCTGTTTATAGTGTCAAAAACTCTCTATAGGCATAAGTAGTCCCATTAGCAGGGAACGAAATGTTACGCCGCTGCCATAACCATAGAGATATAGAGCAAAATCCCAGAGCCCCCGTTTTAGCACCTTCAAAAAAATGTGTAGGATTTGAACGTACGCATACTTGCCAACTCTGGCCGACGTGACGGCCAATTTACAGGTGCAATCTTACAATTTTGTGTAGAAAGACTTCAGAAACTTCTGGGGGCTCTGGGATCTTGGACCACTAGAGACATCTGTAAAAAAAAACAATAACCCGTTGGACGGACAGTAAAGGATTTAATTATCTTTTTTTTTATTTTTTTATTCTTGATGGGATTGCTCTTGACTCTAAGTCTAGGTCTGAGGTGACAGAGACAAAGTCGACGATGGATTGAGCTGACCCAGAAGAAGCCTGTTCACTCTAACTTTGAAGAGATTCGGGTTGTATGCGTTCGGAAACACAGACGCAGGCAGTGAGTTCCACTCTTTTGTTGTGCGCATTATGAAGGATGTTTGGAAGCGCTTGGTGCGAATTGGTGGAATAGCAACTAGGTGAGGATGGTAACTTGCAGTGCGTCTTGATGTCCGGTGGTAGAAGGGGGCCAGTGGGATGAGGTCGTGGAGTTCATGAGCACACTCACCAAAATACAGTCTGTAGAAGACCGACAAGCAGGCAACCTTACGGCGATGAGCTAAGCTGTGAAGCTTGGCATCCACCAGTTTGACGTCGCCAATTAGTCTCTTGGCTCTGCGTTCCTCCGAGTCAAGCGCGGCAAGCTGATATTTAGCTGAGCCATCCCAGAGGTGGCTGCAATACTCCATGCAGGATCGGACTTGCGCTTTGTAAAGAGTTAATAGCTGTCCAGGCATAAAGTATCGCTTCACTCTGTTTAGGACGCCCAGTTTCTATGCCGCAATTTGGGCTTTGTACTCGATGGTGGCGCCGAAGTTGAGACTGGATGTCAACTCCATGCCAAGGAGCTCGAGCCGATCAGTTACAGGAACAGATGCACCCCGAAAAGTAGGCGTTTGGATGAAATGAGTCCTCTTTGCGGTAAAAAGACATGCTTGTGTTTTGGTGGCGTTAAAAGAGACCAGATTGTCATCACCCTAACGGGAGACAAGACTTAAGGTCAAATCAGTACGCTCCACCATAGCTTCTCTCAAGGAACGAACTTCATCCCCGCCGGTTTTTGCGCTGGACAAGTATCTCTCTGAAACAGTACTGTCATCTGCGTACCCAACAATACCAGGCAGAAGTAGGTAATTGATGTGCAACAGGAAAAGAGTTGCAGAGAGAACGGACCCCTGAGGAACAACGGCATTAATAGCCTTAAGGTCAGAGGAGCAGCCGTCAACGACTAATCGGATCGACCGTTCACTGAGGAAGTCTGATATCCAGCTACAAAAACCGGCTGGGATGCCATAAGCAGGAAGCATGCTGAGTAGACTAGCGTGCCAGACCCTGTCAAAGGCCTTCGAGATATCGAGCGATACAGCAAGTGCTTCGCCGTGTTTCTCGATGGCTTCGCCCCAGCAGTGCGTGACAAACACAGGAAGATCGCCAAGAAGAAGAGAAGAAAGCCATATTGACGGTCACTGAGGAGCTCATTTTCTTCAAGGTAGGTCAGCAACTTACTGTTCAGTACCCATTCCATAATCTTACATAGTATAGAGGTAATGGCTATCGGACGGTAGTGGGCACGGTCGCCCTTCTTGGGTACTGGTTGTACATTTGCAAGCTGCCAGGATTTCGGCACATTTCTTTTTTTAAGAGAGAGGCAATCTAGGGGTCTTTAAGTCAAGATTGAATGGTTTTTTTCTAGGCAAGCGTGCTTCACCGTCGACCACATCATCGCTTACCATCAGGTGAGATAGTGGGCAAGCGCAAGCCTATTGATAATAAAAAAAGAGGCGGAACAAGCGTGTCAATACAGGAGACAGTTCAGGCGCACACTGCCTCAATACTTTCGCTGGAATGCCGTCAGGCCCGCTGGCCTTGTTCACGTCTAGGCTGCACAGTACTCTCCGAACCTCTTTAGTGTGAACTGCGATCTCCGGCATCGAAGAGTCACATTGAGGTATATTTGGTGGTTGCTTAGAGACAGCATCCAGACGTGAATTGCTTGCAAAGCGAGATGCAAATAAATTTGCTTTCTCACTTGCAGAGTGAGCCAGCGACCCTTCAGGTTTCAGCATTGGAGGTAAAGTGGGACGACAGAAACTAGATTCAACCGCTTTGGACAGGGACCAAAACTGTTTACTACCCGGAGGGTGCGATGCCAGCTTGGCCCCGATACGTCCAATATGGTCAAAACGTGCCCGACGCAGAACCCGCTTGCAGAACTTGGCGGCAGAATTAAAGGCTCTTTTCCTCGCACTAACCCTACGCGCTCTAATTTTGCGGTCGCGGGCCTTGACCCAGGCTTGGTAGGCAGATTCTTTTCGTGCCTCAGCATGGGCGCATTCTGCATTATTCCAAGGCCGGTATTTGTGACCGAGCGGAATGTCGGAGAATGGAATAAAATACTCCATTCCCTGCCGAATCACGTCCGCAACCACGTCAGCACAGCACGAGGGGTCACCCGAGGAGAAGCACACAAGCCACCAAGGATAGGACGCAAAAAAGTGCCGCATCTCATCCCAGTTTGCTGACTCGTATCGCCATACTCGCCTCGTGCCTCTAGGACTCTCATCAGGAGGAGAGTAGGTCGAAACGAATTTCACCAGACAGTAGTCAGACGTTCCCAGCGGGGCTGAGACCGATACTGAATGACTGCCCGGATCAGTTGTCAGCAGGAGGTCCAAACAATTGGGTGTATGGCCATCTACATCCGGTACCCGCGTTGCCACATTCACCAGCTGGGTAAGATCTAGCGTTAAAGCAAACTTGCGCACCTCCAACCCAGCATGGTCGGTTTTCTGGTACGGGAACAGCCAACAACTCCTTATGATGGGCGTTGAAGTCCCCCAGAAAAACAAACTTCGCTGTTGGGTATCGTTGCTGGGCTACATCAGTCGACTCAACAAGGCTATTAAAGAGCGCTGTTGACTCCTGGTCACCGCTATGTGATCGGTATACGCCGACGTAGATATATTTCTCCACGCCTGTGTCCACAAGTAGCCATATGGCAGCAAAACCCGATTTCTCAAAGCAACGGAGACGACGACAACAGATGTCATCGCGGACGTACACACAGACTCCAGCTTGCTTATTGAACTTGTGTTCAAGAGAGTAACCCGGGTAGTTGAGATACGCCACGTCCGACGGGGTTGTTATCTTCGTCTCCGTTAGGAAAAACAGGTGTGGCTTCTCGGTCTCTAGGTGGTGGTGGACCGGATCAAGGTTGGAGTGCATCCCCCTGATGTTAATGAGGTGCACTTTAAGTAGGAGGAAGTGCAGCCGTTGTTTAACCTTATTTCTCTTCTTTGCTTTGGTCATTAATTTTGTTAGAGTTCCTGGGGAAAAAGTTGAAAAACATTAAACTCCTTTGGAGACTGCGGGGACGCCCGAATCCCCCCGGATATGGCCACCGGGTCCTCCCATCCAGTCGCCAGCTGGCACAGTGGAGCATACCGGGATTTTTCGCGAGTTGGCGGGGCAGCCTTTGGCACGTGGCTGGCGTGCTACTTGGGCCCCCTACTGACTGCGGTCGGCCAACGGTTGGCACCGTGCTTCGGATCCCGCTACCCTCCAGAATGAGCTACCCGGCAAGTTATTCTCAGAGACCAAGACCGGTTCTGAACAGCGCAACTGACAACCTCCTTCTCCCCCAAAGGCACTGGCACTCCCACACACCGACGGAATACAGCAAGCTGCTTGGCACCGGACTCCGGTGGGATGGTAGTCGCGAGCCAGGCAGCCCCTTGCGGAGCCTACCACCGCTTAAGTGGGATCGTTCAGCCGTACCACAGGCAAGCCCGTGGTGCCGTTGCCCAGGGTGGACCGCTAGGAGGTAGATCCCATACCACCCCAAAATCCTATAACGAACCCCCTTTTAGCGAATCCCTTTATTGGGCTGGAGTCACGAATGTTTATACGATGCGACCTATATTTTCCGTGGCGTTCAACAACTGAAATCACTTTTTAGTAACAAAATTATTTTCTAAGTTAAAGTTTGCTTAAATTTAAGGTTACAAAACTCCTTGTCCTCACCAACTTAGCAAGTTTAGCGTTGTACCGGTCCCGCCGGATTTCCCTAGCAGTTTTGCTGATACTGGCGTAACGCTCATAGGCGGGTATGGGAGGCAACTGCTTCTCTGGAGGCACATCCTCCTTGGGTATCGGGATCTCCTCGTATAGGGTGTAGCGCATCAGTTCTGTTTTGGCATAAATGGAGAAAGAAATGTGTATTTATTGATAAGAGGTAGGTTTGCTCGTCGTGGTGGCCCAAGTGGACTCTCGTGCTTGAGGTATTTTCTCTAGGTTCAAATCTGGGCAAGTATGTGACGTTTTCAAAATCAAATGTACTTTCTAAGTTTATCTTGGACAACACTGACAACGGTGAAGGAAAACATCGTGAGGAAACCTGGACTTATAAGTAATATATATAAGTCTGAAATTGCCAACCCGCATTGAGCAAGCGTGCTGATTATTGCTCGTGCCTTCTCTGTTTGGGAAGAGGTCTTTGACCAGCAGTGGGGTAGTAACAGGCTAGTATAATTATTTTTTATGAGTTTGCTGGCCGCGGATTGTTGTTAAAGGTTGTGTTATTTCGTAGTCTGCAATCTACCGAGAGTTTGGAAGAACGACATCTATCTGGCATCACCTGCTTCCATAGGGTGGGCATTGCCTACTTCAATAGAAATAAATCAGAGGTTTATTTTGAGCTGTCCTAATCGAGTTATTATTTATTTATTTATTATCTTTTAAATAGTTCTTCATCTTAACAGTTTACAATATAAAATAAATGGCTTTATTTTTTCTATTTTTTATTATGGCTTTTTTATCATTTGCTGATGTAATAAAAAACAGCTAAAATGTGAACGCAGTCTCTCAGAACTCTATTTATTTACTATATTGAACACTGAACGCATCCTTGTCTTTAGTATGCCTATACATTTATTTTTTTGGCGTGCGCTGAGAAAACTATTGACGATACATAAAAAATATGTACTACATGATTAAAATACTCATTATTACCAACAAAAAAGTAAGCGAGAGAATAAAATATCTAAATATCATAGTTACGTCACAATAGCAGCGTTTATGTTCTTAATTTAATTAGATCGCCCACAAGGCCGAATTGCCAGATTTTTATTTACTCTCTGACTGGGTAAGGTAATTATGTAATATAAGTGTTAAAAGGTAGAAATTAACTTTTAACATGGTACAATAAAAAAATGTATAAAGCTATTTCTCAAGTATTTTTTACAAAAGTCCTTAAATTAGGTTCTATGTTATCATACTGATCATCGTCGTCTACATAATTGTAACGGTATTGTTTTGCATAAGTTGCTTCTACATCGTCTCCGGCGCTGCGGGAAGTACAACCCGCTCCGACCAGCCTCAGCAGCTACGGCTCGCACAGGTGCCTCTACTTTGTTACGGCAGGCGGCGATTACTCTTCTTTCGCACCTCCGGTTTCTATATACACTCTAGGAGTAGCAACCAAAAGACTACGTGAAGTCGGGGCGCCCCGATTCGGCTTTGGAACAGTTCGAACTTTTTTAACCATGAAGTGTCATGAACTACAAGAGGACCGTAAGAATGAGATGTCATATCAGGTCACCGATACACAAAATGGCGGCAAACGTTCTGTTCTGACAGAAGACCGGTATAAATATATATTTTAAACGATAGACCTTATGATTTTCGATTAAATAAACGTTATATCCAATAACGTTATATGAAATAAGTTTTAGAGTACCAAATAACTTTATGTGATATGAGACGCACCCGATTAAAACAGCTTCAAATTGGTAGTAAAATGTTCGTCTGTACGCGTTATTCTTGCGTTATTAAGAAAGTAGGATTCTAATACTTACTAACAAAGTCCCGAGTATCCGTTTCGTACATCTTGAACAGCACGATCAGGGCTTCGCCAGCGAACAGCGCGTGCAGACAGGCCTCGTTGGGATCTACGTCACTCATGTAGAGCGCCTCCCGCGCACCAGCCTCGTCCATTTGCATGGTCTCTTTAGCAGCTACGGTTATGTCTGATGGGAAGGAGTGGCGGTGAGAAGAACACACCAAAATATGCATGAAAGGAGCCTCTTCGAGCGGTTTTAAAAATACCGTACCGCAATAATAGGGTAGTTTTCTGAAAATTTATTTTTTGTCTGTCAGGTAGATTGATAAAAAATGTTGGTCAAGTATTTTTCTTTTGTCACGTGAACATAAAGTGACGCTGAAATATCGTGAAACGTCACCCCGCTAGTACACTTTATACTGCATTTGTGACGTCACAAGCCCCCACTCCTAAACGTTAATGCGCCTTAACTTTGTAATTGTTTATTGATTTGGCGTAGTGAACAGACGTGTGGAACAATTACTAAAATAAACAAATAATCACTTGCGAAATATTGTGACCTAGTTTTACGACGAACGCTGTGTTATTTATTAGGTTTGTGTAAGCGTGTAATTTGTGAAAATGACCCGTGATCGATAATTTAAGAAAAGATAACATCATTCAATCACAATGGTAGGTAGTCCGTTCAACCAGAGTAGCAGGTATGCTCACTCCCCGCCCACTACCCCTGTACCCGCAGCCGTTCTCGAAGCCGCTCCAGCCTCCCAGGACGGCTCCTGAGAGGCTGGCACCAAAAACAAAAGATGCCCTTGAAATTATTTCGTCAGTAGAGATTCAGAACTGGATGATAATCATCGAGCAGAACCTGAAGAATGTATGTACTATTGTAGTCGACGGTAAAATAAATACGGAACAGAAACTACGTAACTATCATCATATCTACGTAACCATCGGCCTTATGCCGTAAAGTATATAACGGGACATCACAGATGCCCGTACAATATTAGTCCATCAAGGCGAGAGCTGTTCAATACCACCACACTGTACAAAGTCTTGAGAAGCAACTTGACCTCTCACAGCAACTACAAAAACTTAAGCAAAGTATAGAATTGAATATTATAACACCTGGTCAAGGAACTACTTTTGCGGACATGGTAAAAAAGGTGCCAACAATTTTATACAGCCAATAAACTTAAGTTCTGTGGCCATCTATCCAAAAGACAAATTGAAGACCAGCGATGAGACCAAAATCTCTTATCCAAAAATAATTCACCCTGAACGGATGAAGCGCCACGTATAAGGCCTACGCAAGACGAGGAACAGGGATGTTATTATCAGCACTGAGACGAAGGACGACATCAAGAAGCTGAGACTATCGGTGCAGCTATCAAAGTCAGACCTAACAGTCGACGAGCCTTATAAAAGGAAGGCTCGGTTGGTTGTTATAGGGGTACCGACATCCATACCAGAAAAAGAGCTTTTTCTTGTCTATTCCATCAAAATCTGGCCGAGAAACTTCAGGACTGCAGCCTTGAGACGCTTTTGACCTCAATTAAGTTGAGACACAAATCAGGTAAGAATGATGCTGAGACCTGTAACTATGTGGTCCGAAGCCTATTATCGTGAGTTACGGCCTACATTTGATTGTCTCGCTACATACAAAACAATGCCTCGCAATCAGCGTCCGCTTCCAGCATCGCCACCGCTGAGCCAAGTTAAGTTAGACTCGGATTTTCCTCAAAGGGGTATTGAACAGCCCGTTTGATAGTGTCAACACTACGTCACGGATAAGCCTGCTTGCCCGGAATTTTTGCCTGGTAATGAACTTCAGGACGTAAAGCGAGAAATATTTGAAATGCTTTCGACCTGGAAAAGATAACAAGAGGAACGCCTTACTAAATTTTCGGCCGACCAAAGCTCTTGTCTCTCTAAGCTGGTATCCGAAATAGCAGAAATGAAACTGCAAAATAGTGCGATACAGGAGTCCAACTGTGAGATCGTAAAATCTATCACATTCATCAGTGAGCAGTATGATGACATGGTGAAGCAAGTTGATGTTCTAAAACAGAAAACCAAGCCTGCAGAGACAACATAATTATTTTGGAAATTATGGTACAAGACCTTCAGCAGCTTTCCCAGACGTCGTGCGTCGAGATCCGCAATGTGCCCTTAACGGAGAATGAGTCAACGTCAGACTTATCTACGATTATCACTAAGATAGGTGCAGCAGTTGACGTGCCTCTCAATAGAACGCAAATACGCGATGCATATCGTTTACCCGGAAAACCAGGCTCGGTAAGACCAATCATTGCAGAATTCACTGATGTTCCGATTAAGAACAGACTCATCACAAGGGTACGTGATTTCAATAAAAACCACCCCAATGATGGCCGTTTGAATACACAAAGCATTGGTTTACCCTATGACTATTTAATTACCTTTTTGTAACCTTTTGATACAAGGTATTTTTAGTTTTTAGTTCTTATACATGTTATACACCCACAATTATTATTACTGTGCCCCATTATACATTATACTCGCATTTGTACACACTTTATACACCTCAGTACCATACACACATTATTATGACAACTTGTTTACACACTGCACACTCAGCTAAGACCAATTATTACTACACCACTTCAGTACCGCCACCGAATACACCTAGCTTCTTCGTGTTGCGGCTTAAGTCATCGAGATATGTCTCGAGATATGTGCTAAATTAGCTATTAGAAAACATAAGTTGGTGTATCAGTATATGTACTAATACACCAACTTATGTTTTCTAATAGCTAATTTAGCACAAGTTATTGATGAAATCAACAAGTCAGCCTGCACAACTAGCCTAAAACTAAATGTTCTATAGATTAATGTAGACGTTACCTAGGCGATACTGGAAATCAGTACTCGGTTGTAGTACAAAATAATACGCAGTATTAGAAAGAACTTTGATGACTTCACTGTTCTCTTGAGCCGGCTGCTTTTTACGCCTGATATAATTATTTTAACAGAGAGCTGGCTTGACGACGGGCTTGGAACCTTCGAAATTGATAACTACGACTATCACTGGTAAATTACCTAAACTAAACACTCGAAAATTTTCAAAATTAAATACAAATAAATTGAGGATGAGAGCAGTGGTGGCCCAGTGGTATCGGCCGCGACTTACAAGTTGTAGGTCGTGGGTTCGAGCCCAGACAGGCGCTTTACTTTGTGTAAATTATTTCATCACCACTACTCTCAAAACGGTGAAGGAAAACATCGTGAGGAAACCGGCATATCCTAGAACCAAAAATTTGAAGACATGTGACATCCACCAACCCGCACTGGGCCCGCGTGGTGGATTACGGCCCATTCCCCTCTAAGAGAGGAGGCCTGTGTCCCAGCAGTGGGAACATTAATAGGCTGATGGTGGAAACTTGAGGATGATTTACGCGTCATCGATTTTGAACCAGGCTACAATTCTGCTGACCCACATGTTGTATGTAATAGAAAATATATTTCAGAAAAACACAGTTATATCGCAGTTGCAGTCGCACGGTTGGCGCAGTGGTTGAGCGATTGACTGCTGCGCTGCGTGTCACGGGTTCGATTCCCGCACGGAACAAACATTTGTATGACCTACAGATAGTTGTTCCGGCTCTGGGTGTTTGTGTATGTGAGTTTATATGTTTGTAAACGCACCCACGATACAGGAAGAAATTCCTAGTGTGGGGCAACGTTTTTTTAAAAAAGAAAAGAAAAAGAAAGAAAGTTGAGCAATAAAAATCACAACTTAAAACCATGGATCACGACGTATTCTATGTATGAAACATAGAGATAAACTGCATTTAAAGGCAAAATCCAATCCAGATACAATACAGACGCTCACAATAATTATTAAATAAATACCATGCATGTCTGATTAGTCATTGTAAACGCATGTATGACAAATAAAGTTTTCTTTCTTTCTTTCAGTTAATGCAATATTTCAAGTGTCGTACAAAAGATACAGGAACTTTTGTAATGATCTCCTGAGAAAAGTAAAATGCAACTACGATAAATCTAAACTGTAAAAGGCTGGCACAAATAGTAAAAAGATCTGGCAATAAATTAAAAACGTAACTTATACATCGAAACAAAATCAGTCATCTTTAGGTTTATAACAAGTACATTCGTCACAGCTGGCATCTGCTAACATGGCAAATAATTTCATTGTTGGAAAGTATCTTGCAGAAAAAGTTCGGGGTCAATCACATTTCCTAACAGGCACTCCTTTTATGTGTAGCACCACATTAAAATCCTTTGGGCTGCTGGATACAGATGAGACTGAGGTAGAAAGTATAATTACGACTTTGAAAGACGACTGTGCAGTTGGTTGGGATAACATATCCAATAAAATTATTAAGCAATTCAGGCATATTTTAGTACCACCACTGACTTATATTTTCCGCATTTGTTTATCTACAGGTGTTTTTTCCAGAATGTCTAAAAAAAGCGGCTGTCCTCCCTGTCTATAAATCAGTAAAGATTGGCAATGTGCTCAGCGCTGTTAAAAAATACATCCTTTGGTGTTCCCCAAAGAAGTGTTTAGGGTCTACTCTGTTTTTGGTATACATAAATGACCTTTGTAATCTATGGCATAATTGTATCATACGCTGACGACACTGCTCTACTTTTTTCGGCAGACTCAGAAAATGAAGTGTACAAACTTGCGCAACACGGATTCAATACTGTAAATAATTGGCTTCAACATAACTCACTAACCTTAAATGCGGATAAGATAAATTGCGTTAGGTTTACAATGCGCAAGACAGCCAATATTGCCTCAAACATGTATGCTCATTGGTGTAGAGATCCTATCGATAGATAGCCAGTGTGGGTGCTCCAATATCAAAATGAGTAGTAAAATAAAATAGTAGTGTAATAGTAGTGTTTTTAGTCATTTCAAATAGTCTGTACTTTGTACGTTGCTTTTCACATTATGTGGCTAACTACATTACACTCGTCATTCGGCAACGCTATATCAACAATCATTGCGCGACGCTATAGTTGGTCTATCACCACTATCTCAGACTTATTGGCTAAAATAGTCCTGTCAGTGATGACTGACCGATCCCAATACAACGTGACATTGCCATATTCGAGAACTGGGTCGGGCACATACTTATAGTAAGGCACTTCCGATTCCACAATTGTATTTAAGAGCAAGTTGATGGTGGATAGTCCTGGCCACAAGGTTGTGTCTATGCAAATAGTCTCCGTTAGCCAGACTAGACCAACCGGAGATAATGTGTCGGATTGATTCCCCCGGCCGATGACATGGCCGACAGATGTCAACCATGCTGTAATTGTTCGTCATCATAACTTCATCCATAACCGCAAAGACAAAACCTTCAGTTTCCCCGAAAAGGTCACCAAATCGCTGCCAGGCCACGGACGCTAAAAGATATACATCGGGCCCATGTAGGACCCGGTAGAAGCGTCCGTGAAGATCCCTGCTCTGCCATACCTCCCTGTGGTCATTAGTATCTAATACTCTAGGTATGCGCCAGTTCTCGTTAGCCAAGGAGAGCGGGGTAAGGCTCTTGTCCACTGCTACCACATCTCGATGCATACCTACGTCGGCGGCCTGGAAGTATTCCCTAAGACTACATAATCTGCGGTTGTACAGGGTCTTAGCATTTAAAAAGCCGACCTCAACGGCCGCACGCCTCCGCACTTCCGCGGGATTTACAGTCTCATAACCGATGATCGTGGGTGATGCATACCATTTGCGGTAAGCAATATGCGGACTCTCCTATCCAGGGCGTCAAGTTCTGTCTGAGCCCATTTGAGTATGCCGAAAGAGTACAGCAAGACCGGCATGACCTAGCCGTTGAAGGCCGTGTTCCCACCTGATAAAAGACTATTTCGTACTTTTTTCAGGCGGCCAAAGAAGCGCTCCTTCAACGACTTTTTCACCCCAGTAGCATTGATGCCTAGTGCTGCCGACATACCCAAACACTTGTAAGTTTCGGTAGAGGAAAGAGATCGAAGGTGTTTGGAATCCGAGAGTTGTATGCCCACGGATTCCATAATCTTCCCTCGCTTTACATGCATGACTGCACATTTGTCCACCCCAAATTCCATCTTGATGGCGTCACTGAAGGTTTCTGTTACCTTCAGTTGCTTCATCAGTGGCATGTTGTTGGGGGTAAAGAGCTTCAGATCATCCATGTAAAGGAGGTGTTATATGACCTGACCATCTCTACTCAACCGATAGCCCAGGTCCAAACCCTCCAGCAGTGTACTGAAAAAAAAACCACAGAGGACTCAGACTGTCGCCCTTAAAAAATCCGCGCTCGATCCTTATAGGTTCACTGTTTTCCTGAATCTGTCGACATCCTGGATAGTGAAGGACTGTCCTACAATGCCCCATAAATGACGTCAGAAAGGCGCGCAGAGTTGCATCAATTTTATACAACTCCTGCACCCTCATGAGTCATGTATATGGCACTGAGTCATAGGCCTTCTTGTAATCTATCCAACATGTCGCCAGATCCTTGCGGGAACGGCGAACCTGTTGGCAATTGGCAATGTCTATAAGTGGCTATTATTATTATTATGTATTTCCTTTATTTGTTATTCTTATTTAATACATTTTTAAATATAAAAAAAAGAAAACTTAAAAACATTTAAAAATAGAGGACAACCGGTATCGGGAACAGGGTTCAAGCTACCGGTGGTTAGGGCTCCAGAGACAGGAACCTCCTCACAATGCGAGCCGTATCAAGGAGTACTGCCTTCTGTATCAGGCCCTTATCCAACCGCGTAATGACAGCCTCGACAGATGGTCATCGAAGCTATTGGCCATCAGGCCGTTAGCCGTAACGACAATTGGCACAATGATCGCCGAGTCCACATTCCACATGTCGACAACCTCGTGTGCTAAGTCGAGATACTTGATTTGCTTCTTTCTTAGCTTTCACGAGGTTCTCGTCATGTGGGATGGTGACACCGATTGTTGTGCGGCGCGCTAACCGGTCTATCACCACTATATGCGGCTTATTGGCAAGTAAGTCAGAGGCCTGTGGGATACCCAGAGGCGGCTTAATTAACTCTGACACCAGAGGTGGGGGTGCCCCCACCTCTGGTGTCAGAGTTAATTCCTCACACAAAAGAAGAAGATTGGCAACAATAATCCTATCAGTGATGATAGACCGATCCCAGTACAACATGACATGGTCATTTTCGAGAACTGGGTCGGGCACTTAATTGTAATACGGTACCTCAGAATCCACAAGATTGTATTTCAAAGCAAGTTGCTGGTGAATAATTCTGGCCACTTGGTTAGCCAGACGAAAACAACCAGAGATAATATGTCTTATGGATTCACCTGGGCGGTGGCATTTCCGTGGCGTCAACCGTCTCGTCCTTCATTATATGTGTCCGGTAGTTATTTATCAGGACAACTTCGTCCATAATTGCACTGACAAAATAGCACAAAAAAAAACCCAATAGGTATACCCCTGTATGATCAATGTTGCTGCTGTTCTTTCTATTATTCTACTCTAAAGATAATGAGGTGTCGCCTGGACGGCGCGCCACAAGGTGCATTAGAGGGAGACAATGTTTTTTCTCTTAGTTATACTCTAAAGACTTGTGCGACGTGATCGAAGCGTAGGCAATCTACTACATGGTCAAGATTTAAAACTCTTCGACGAAGACAGGATAATTGAGATCGAACTTCACTTCAGGTAAGTTCGTTTGATCTTCCAATTATACCCTGCAAGTTTTGAGAAGTGTTTTTATTTGTGAATCACTTAACTACACTTATGTCTTTTAAGAGCTGAGATAATAATTTTGCATGAGCAAAACGTTTCAATTAGTGAAATTGCGAGGCATTTAATGATATCGCCATCGTCGAGTAACAAAATAATTTTGATTATGTTATAAGTTTAGTGTAATCCACATGTTATTGATTGTTGTTTTTTGTAATAATATTTTATTATTGTTCACAGAGAAGAACTGTGCACTTGTGGCTCTATCGTTATGCAGATTCGGGAAGCATTGATCCTCGCCGACCAGTGCAGTACCGTGACATAGTTGCTTGGCATATGGCTGAGCACTTCCTCACTAGTTCACTACTCGTTCCACGGTGACTAAACATGACGTGAAATTACAAACTGCATGGAACCACTTGCATGCAGCTGGTGTGTACATGTTGTAGGCCAGCCACGAAAACAAGAAAATATGTAATATATTGTGATTGTTGTTGTTGTGTTGTGTCTACGTCGAATAAATGTTTTCTATTCTATTCTATTCTAGAAAAAGCGACTTTGGTGGCTCATTCTTTTGTTTTCCAATATTATTTTTTTGCAAAAATTACGATATTTATTTACTCAATGAGTTCTGAACTACGAAACTCCACTCGATGGGGTAGGTCAACTGTTTTTGAAGCGTCTCTCTTTATCTGTATGGGAGGTTCCCCTTAAAATCATTTAAAATATTTTTTTACAATTTGTATGGCTTTGGGTCAACAAGTTGCGTATACTGTGAAAATTTTAAGACTGTTCACTGTTAAGCTCCAGTTGTTTGGCTGTAAAACCTGTGTGACAGACGAAGGACAAACAAGTGAGTGACAGCAATAGGGCTCCGTTTGGAGCCTTCGGGTACGGAAACCTAAAAAACCTAGATTCAGCTCTTTTTTATTTAGCTAAATGAACAATGAAGACGCAGTGCTTTAAGGCCACTAGGTGAGCCGATGACCTGGTTAAGGCTACCCGAATCTGGTAGATGCGAGATGCACAGGACTGTGGCGACACTTGGGGGAAGCCTATGTCCAACTGTGGACTTCATTCGGCTGTAATGATGACGACGATAATGAAATAAAAAAAGACGCACTGATCATGTCCCACTTCTCGTACAAGTCGTAGTGCGCCTTGTGGCAGTGTGGCCAGAACATGATGAAGTTCAGGTGCCTGATCGACTTCGACAATCTTTCGTTCACCCTTTTCTTGCGAGCGGCCAGGGTCAGCACTCGGAGCCTCTCCGCTGCTTCTTTGTACTCTTCCTCTATCTTAATGTCTTCTTCCAATTTTTGCTGCAAAAATATTCATACAAGTTAAAAAGTTAACATTTCATAATGGGTAGTATTTAATTGCAAATCAAAAAAAAATACTTTTAGCATCCAAAAATAATCAGAATGTCAATCAAAAATACTGATTGCACAGCAAAATAGTTACCTCAAAATATTATTATTTTAGCAACAATTGTGGTAGCAACTCCTATTTGTCTGCGGGGTCTAAAGTAACCTTACCGTTCCGTTTCGGTTGCCCTAAGCTCCCGAGCTCGTTTCGCGCGCAGTTGGACTTACTTTGCCTGCGTGAATATCGAAAATTATCCCGAGGAAACATATTGCCGAGATAATTTCTTGTTATAAAAAAAAAATATTCTCTTGTTGTTGGTCGATTGCCAACAGCTCCCAAATTGCTAAGTACATAAGTTTTGGAGTCTTTGACGGCATTTTATCGAAATAATTGTATTTGACAAACAGCGAGCGAAAAGCAAATAATTGATTGACTTATAGCCATCGATCGCGCGACGACTGCGCGATCGCTGCGCAATTATTGCTGATTGCTGTTTCATACGTAATAAGCCTACGGAAGTGTATAGACTATACATCCCATTGTTAATTAAAATATGGAACTTATTGCCAACTTTTTGCTCCCATTCAAATCTCTACAAAGTTACATCAACAATAAATCTTACCGCTTCTTCAGGCAACATCTCAGCGATTGCCAACCGCTCCCAAATTGTTAAGTTCATAAGTTTTGGAGTCTTTGACGGCATTTTATCGAAATAATTGCATTTGACAAACAGCGAGCGAAAAGCAAATAATTGATTGACTTATAGCCATCGCTCGCGCGATGACTGCGCGATCGCTGCGCAATTATTGCTGATTGCTGTTTCATACGTAATAAGCCTACGGAAGTGTATAGACTATACATCCCATTGTTAATTAAAATATGGAACTTATTGCCAACTTTTTGCTCCCATTCAAATCTCTACAAAGTTACATCAACAATAAATCTTACCGCTTCTTCAGGCAACATCTCAGCGATTTCCAACCGCGTCCTGTCAGACGGGATGCCCTGTTCCTCATCCGCCGACTTCTTCAGTTCTTCTTCCATAATACGACACAAGTCTATCCCGTTCGGGCCGAACATTGCACGAATCAGTTTGCCTGCCTGTCGCAAAATTTGATGGTTGAAGTTATACTATACTTCCAAACGGATTATTTTCCGATTTTATTCTTTGCAGATTTACATTGATTTAAAAAAAAATCTTATGTAAAAGCGCCACGGGTTTGATAATGTTTGTGGAGAAATTTGTTCTAAGAAGCTTCTATTGCATTTCTATCTTATCTTTTTAGCCTATGTTGTCCCACTGCTGGGCAAAGGCTTCTCTTTCCTCCACATACCTCCCTGTGTGTAACCCTTTTTACCCTCTGTGACCTCGTGTCATTATTGACCAGTCTTATCGGTATAGGAATAAAGTTCGATTCGACATGTCGACATAACTTATTAGACCTCTTTCATTTTGCGTACAGGCTAAGGAGTGGCATTCCCTGCCGGAGTCCGTGTTGCCAGATGCTACATCCTAGGGTAATTTAAGTCAAAAGTGGTAATTTCAGTTCTAGGCAAGCGTGCTTCACCGTCGACCACATCATTGCTTACCATCAGATAGGTAAGATAGTGGTCAAGCGCGAGCCAATCAATAACAAAAATAATACATATTTACCAGTCAACTGTTACATTTATAAGGAAAAAATGAATATATACCACAATAAATAAAAAGACTGGTTCGCTGTGATGCTTGAATCTTGCCAACATGTCTATGTGGTCGGCGGGGCACTGGAACAGAAGATGCAATGTACTTATGTCGTTACGGGTGGTCAATGTAGGGTTGGGCGATTCTTTTCAAAACAATCGATTCTTGTATAGATTCGAAACGAAATCATAAAAATCCACCACAAAAAAATCGAAGTCTAAAAAATCGATCTTTTTTATTTCGATTTGCTTTTCGCGTTTGTATTTTTAATACAAATATAAAACCAATTACCGAAAACAAAAAAAAACTATAATAATAATCATCTTTAAACATTTAAGTTAAAAAAATTAAGTATTTTGGTTACATTAAAAAGTTTTCAATGAAACTGATTTTTTTGTCATGTCTTTATAATTAAATGAAACACAATATTAATATATAATTATCACTTTACTAATGCTTAGATGTAGGTACTTTAAATGTTATACACCTAAACTATTATTAAATAAAATAAATAAATAAAACGAGTGTGACGTCGAACGGTCCGCAAGGAAAGAGGCCGGGCCGTGGCGCGCCGAGCCACCGAGCGAGCCGGTCTCCTCCCTACCACGAACAGCGGTAAACCGATGTTATCGTCGCGTCTAGCTAGACGGCGCTTGTAGTTCCGGACGCCAATAACAGATGGCGCACCCTCCACGAAGTTGTCAACGTTTAGGCTTAGCACGCACTGCTATTTTTATTAGCGCGAATTTTTTCCGCGCGAATTTTTTAGTCCTATTTGAGCGCGATTTTTTTTCCGCAGTGCGTGCAGCTTCATACATTTCCATAGGTCACAGAATGGGCGGAAGAAAATTCGCGCGAATAAAAATCGCAGTGCGTGTTAAGCCTTATATGTATTGTTGTACATTCAATTATTCAACTAATTTTAAATAGTATTTTGGTTCATATTGAAACAGAAAATTGAATTCCGATTTACTAGGGTGAAATATCGATTCACTGTATCGATTCAGTACTAGATATTATTATTTTTTTAATTAAATTGATTCACAGTTAGAATCTCTTCATCTTCGTTGTTGTTCCTTCAATACTGAGGATTGCGACCACATACAACGCTTCATTGTCGTGTTTTTTGGTTTGTTAAAATGCACCGGCAAGACTACAGGCGACTATGTCTACCTGGGACAAACAATTCAGTTGGGTAGGGCCAACTTCGAAAAAGAGGTCAACCGTCAAATCCGACTTGACTGGGCAGCGTTCGGGAAGTTGCGCGGTATCTTCTCGTCCAACTTACCACAGTGTGTGTTGCCAGTGATGACATATGGCTCTGAGTCGTGGTCATCATCGATGAATTACAATGGGCATCATCGCAAAGCTTACAGTCACTCAAAGGGCAATGGAAAGGGCTATGCTCGGAGTTTCCTTGCGTGAATGAATCAGAAATGTAAAGATCCGCAAGAGAACCAAGGTTACCGACATAGCCCGAAGAATTACCAAACTAAAGTGGCAGTAGGCAGGGCACATTGCTCGCAGAACGGATGGCCGTTGGGTCAGAAAGGTTTTGGAGTGGCGACCACGAACCAGCAAACGTTGCATTGGAAGGCCTCCTACCAGGTGGACCGATGACCTGGTAAAGGTTGCGGGGATCCGCTTGTTGCGGGACGTACGGGACCGGTCAAAGTGGCGACGCTTGGGGGAGGCCTATGTCCAGCAGTGGACCTCTTTCGGCTGATATGGTGAGACTACAGGCAAGACAAATCCAGGCAGGTGCTTTACTTTGCGTTAATTATTTCATCACCACTGGTCTTAAAATGGTGAAGGAAAATATCGTGAGGAAACCGACATATCCTAAAATGATGAATGAATGAAGAAATTCGAAGACACGTGACATCCACCAACCCGCACTGAGCCTGCGTGGTGGATTAAGGCCCATTCCATCTCTCACAGAGAGGAGGCCTGTGTTCCAGCAGGGAACATTAAAAGGCTGATGATGATGGTGAAGACGATCCGACGCAATGAAGAATGCTGTTTGAGGTAGCATGTAGCGAGTAGTCCACATTTAGAATAGGAAATCTTTATTGCACACCACGTTAAGGTTAATAATAGATATGTATTAATCAGATAACACAATAATTATAAAGTGCCAATCATCATTTCAGGACATAGGCCTTTCCCAAGTGTCGTTACGTCAACCAATCCTTCTTGCATCCAACGGATTGCCGCAATTTTCTTCGATCCACCTTGGGAGTTTGTCGACTTATCACGACGAGCGTCAATTTAGAACGCATCGGCTCCATCGGACATCCATTCTGCGAGTAATGAGCCCTGACCACTACCACTTACCTAAGTATGGCAATTTTTCGGACTATGACGGTATCTTGGCCTTTATTAATTCGATTTCGCAGGGATATGATGGATGAGCATAGCCATCGGAGAATACTAACTAAGTAAATAGTTTTATTTTAAGGGAGAAGATTCGTTATCTTTTTATTTTTAACCTGTAAGAGTTGTTGCAAGATCAAAAAAATAGCTTACTTTGACCATGGCGATGCGATCTTGACCAATCTCCATCTTACCCTTTCTGATAGCGTTTGCAGTTGCTAGACAAGGACCGCAGAACTCGGAGTACACCTCCATGCCTACAGGAAGTCAAATTATGAGATCTACGAAGTTACCTACATCATATTTTTAGACAGATCCTGCTTAATATTATATGGAGACTTCTTATGCGGCATCAGCAGCGGGTGACGGGGTCTACATGAATTCATGCAGACCAATACCTGGCCAGAGGAACGTGTCGAAACTCAGGCGCACTCCAGCAGCATGGTCAAAAGTAGGTAGTAGTCTGACAGATTGGTGTAATTGCTGCAAGGCGTTCCAGAGCGAGGATAAACTAATAGATCAAATCCCTTCGCCCGCTCTGGGGCGGAGGACATGAGGATTTCCACACGTTAAAAAAAAAGTAGGTGTAGGAGGCTCAGAATAAGGTAGGAGGATTCATTTACTCACAAATCAGCTTATCCTTATGAGTTTCGAGGTAGTTTTCAAAATCCTCATTATTATCTATGGTTTCTTGAATAGCTACCGCTTGTTTACGCGCCATTTTCTCAGTCCTTCAATTACGTTGAATAGAATTTTTTAAGGACTGAATATTTTCTTGAAGACTTTCTGACATATCTTTTTGAAGCTGTCAAATTACTTTTTATTCCTTCTTTTCAATCGATTTTAAAAGAGTGTAAACTATTCATGAGGTGGACCTTTGGCACATCCGCTGACGTATTTTGTGCCTTTGGTAAAAAAACAAAGTTGTCAATGAGTACAGCCATAGACTACTATTAAATTTAGGTAGGTATTCTATAACTATTATAGTATAATCACAAAATAGAAAAGTATATTCCAGTGCCCACACGGCGAGTCTCAATTGGATCTTATTATAAAACCTCATGACTGAGGTCTTGATCGAATGACCGGTGTGACTGTTATTTAGCCACAACCCCTTTGAGTTTTTAGCTACATAAGCTAAAAACTCATCGGACATCGTTAGTGAGCGCCAATAAAGTGTAAATCTTAGGTTAATCCCTATCAACAATACCCCTTTTTATTGATTTAACATTACCTACCTTAATTTTGGCTGCCTCAACCAACTCCATATAAAAAGTCATCTGTAGGATAAAATACGGAACTATTGAGGTATTAATGTACGGAACACGCAATCGAAGTCGCGGGCAAAGCACTAGTCTATATATAATATGTGATTTTTTATTTCGTAACTTAAACTGACAATGATGACAATGTGTGCGTGTGCAAAATGACGCTTTGTTCGTAGTGATTTCTCTGCTGCGGCGCACCTTGTACTTTGTAGCTATAGGCACAAAAAAGATCGCCGCCGCATCCGTACTTTGTGCTATAGGTATAGTTCTCATGCTTTGCGCATCAGAAACCTAACATTAGGGCGGCCAATGGTTTTGGCGAGAACTATACTTCAATTGGCGTTTATTAAGGTTACACTAGTCGACGGCACGAACTATTTTGTGCTCGGGGTTAAAATGCCTGCTATCTCATCCGACAACACGTGCGAAAGAGATAGATGCTGATGCATCACGGCATCTTTCTCGCTCGCGTACAAATTAGCTCGTTTGGAAGTTTGTAGCGAAATGGATGATGATTTAGGAAGAAAACGAGCGCACAAATTTTATAAACAGACCTTTGGGAGTCTAGATGTCATTAAAAAACGACTAAATGTATATTTTCAAAATAAAATTATTTGCATTGTTGAACTACTAATCTATCCCTGTATGGTGGCCGTTTTGAAAATGTCCTTCTTCTTATTAACACGCTTTTATTAGCTTGGTATGTATCTATGTATCAATGTAACGGAATCTTTGAACGTCATTTTACCTCCTTCAAAACGTGGGATTGATTTGAAACTTTGCACACTTATCAAAAACCGATGACAATGCAATAGTTTAGTCAAAGTTAAAGCCAAAGTCAAAGTCAAATATGTTTATTCAATTAGGCCAATAAGCGGCACTTTTGAACGTCAAATTTACAAATAATGAAAGTTGAACTACCGGGCGCGATTAAATAGTTTGTTTGTTGTTAGTTTTGCCTTACCAAGATCTTCACGATTAGCGATTTTTTAGTTCAATGTACCATTAAAGCATATTTCCATACAGGGCTAGATAATGATAAGACAGATTGATATAAATTTTTATTTTTAACGTAAATCGTCAAACAGTGGAGTAATGGCCAGACTACGTTTGTATGGAATAATGATCGATTAGTGTAACCTTAAGGGAACAATTTTACAGGAATTCGAAAAGGAAAAAAAACACATACTTATGCATATTTATAACATTAAAAAAATACAGATTTCATACATAATTTCATGTTCTCCTTTTTCTCCCTTTATGATTTGCGTAGGAGTACATAGTAACATTGCAAGTTCTGAATGATGTTTACAATACGGTGTCATACTGGGGAGGATACACAACTCAGCTAATCGGAAGGTTGACACAATGTGGATAATGGTGCCGTTACGAAACAACGAGAACTTTATTGCAAAAAGAAAGTAAAATAAATACGCACTATCTTATCGTAGGCGGCCATCTGCAATTAAAGTGTGGCCCTACAAACACAAAATTTTGCATTTTTAAGCCGGAAAAAGACTTGGAAACTGCTGCATTATTGTGCTGATAATATAAACATCTTTATGCTCGAATTTATTATCGAAATTATTCTTTTATTTTTCTACATTTACTTCAAGGTTAACATGTGATTATAATTTTATTTCTTGGTTTATATTTTTCTCCCAGAATCAGAAAAACCACCAAAAACCAACACTGATTTTCCCTTAATGATTTGATAGATGGCTTATTTTAGAGACAGAAAGCATACCCATCCAATGGACAATAAGTTCTATAATTCTGATTCATAAGAAGGGAGACCGATCAGATATAGGAAACTACCGCGCTATAAGCCTGATGTCCAATTTATACAAGGTGTTTGCAAAAATAATACTAAAGCGCATTAGCAAAAGCCTGGAAGATGAACAACCAAGAGAACAGGCTGGTTTTAGATTTCCACTTTAGATCACATCGGAGTCATGAAACAGCATATTGAAAAAAGTAAGAAATAAAACTATATATAGCCTTTATTGACTACAATAAAGCATTTGACGCTCTGGAACATCAATCCATATGGGCTGCTTTAAAAAAACAAGGAATAGACAAGAAATACATAAGGATAATAAAAAATGTATACACAAACAGCACGGCACGAATAAAGCTGGAAAAAGAGGGGGAAATCTTCCCAATACACAGAGGCGTGAGACAGGGTGATCCACTCTCACCAAATTTTTTCTCTGCGGTACTAGAAGAAGTCTTCAGGAAGCTCGATTGGGATGATATGGGAATAAACATTAATGGAACAACCTTTAACCACCTGAGATTCGCTGATGACATCATACTCATAGAAGATAACCCAGAAAGTCTTCAAACCATGCTCCAGGACCTGGCACAAGAATGCAAAAGGGTGGGCCCAACAATGAACAAATCTAAGACAAAAATTATTACAAACAGATCACATTGTCGGCACTATAGGTCTTTTGTAAGTAACCAATTTTCTGAAGAATTATATTGATTGTATATGACTGTTTGATGCCAAAATAAAATAAAATAAATAAAAATCCCAAGAAGCCATAAAACTAGAAGGGGAGGAAATAGCATATGTAGATTCCTATATTTACTTGGGCCAGTTAATATCCATTCTACCATCCGTTTGGAAAATACCTACGTGAAGAAGAACGGATAAGAAACTCCTTTTATATCTAATGTTTTAACTATAGCTCAGCACACAGCACAGCGAGCACAGCAAGGCGCAGGGGAGACGCTCCTCAGTGTCCCCAGGGATGTGCCCTAACAGGCGTTGCACAGAGGGGGTTCTGGAGTGGTCTTATAAGAGGTATCGGGGCCCCTTCCGAGTGCTGATATTGATCGGTGATCAATATCAGCACTCGGAAGGGGCATCCAACAGGGAATGGCTGGACCTAGTTGTAGCCGGCATGATGAAGGCTAGACCTAGTTTTACCCGAAAACAATCGGCTCGTACTAGGTTTAACCAGGAGTAAGTGGCTACACCTAACCGTAACCGGCTAAAACTAGGTGTAGCCGCACTTCGGGTATTAGCCGTAACATATATATTATGACTTTTAGATAATAATCTGAAAAAAGCTATTAAAATAAGTATTAAAAAAATATGGGCCCGCGTGGTGGATTACGACCCATTCCTTCTCACAGAGAGGAGGCCTGTGTCCCAGCAGTGGGAACATTAATAGGCTGATGATGTGTGATTAAAAATATTGGCAAATAAATACGTTGTCATTCTTATGAGGGGGTAAAGCTATTCTTATTTGATCTACGATGTTGATTTTAATGAAACACAAGTATAGTAAAATAGACAGTTATAATTCACAATAACTTAACATTTACTTAAACTAGGTACATGACAACATCATTATCAACAATATTGTATAAATAATATCAACAACATTTAGGTCCAAGCATCAGAGAAGACCACGAAACGGATATAATTAATTTAAATGAGTATTAAATATATAATATAATTATTTTATAAATATTTAATATATAATAATAATAAAACTTTACTTTTTTTACAACAATAAAACATAATAATTCAGACGGTAAAATTCAGAACATCATTAGTCACACACTTCATAACATATAATTAGAAATTAATTTAATTATTTGTTCAAATAGTTATTTAGATATTAATAATTTATTATTTAATTCAAATGTATTTAAAGGAAAATTTTACTTGCTTCGTCAGTGTATGAAAAACATCGTATATTATTATTATAGCTACCGTTTTAACGGACAGCCAATTAAAGATTTTTTGGTTTGGTCAGCACAAAATTATTTTTGTCAGCAAACAAAGTCGAGTAAGGTGCTGGTGAGTCGGAAATAAATATCTGTATACTGCAACAATATTAGTAATAGAGCAGCAAATCATGATTTTGTTTAAATTACAGTCGTAAGTATT
The DNA here is from genome assembly GCA_948252205.1 of Orthosia incerta. Lineage (NCBI taxonomy): Eukaryota > Metazoa > Arthropoda > Insecta > Lepidoptera > Noctuidae > Orthosia > Orthosia incerta. The sequence continues at coordinate 26,387,557 of OX411745.1, read as the reverse complement.
GTAAGTTGACAAAGCCTCACTGAACGGGTCTACTATTTCTGTGCGTAGGGTTTAAAGGAAAGAGATTATGGCAGCTTAATTCGCTAGCTTTGTTCGCTCACTTCAGCTCCCGTTATCCCATCGAACCTAACCTGCCCGTGTCAGGAATTCGGAATTTACGTAAAGATAAAGCAAATATTATTACATATACTAAATGAGCGGCGCCACTTACAAATATAATATTTTTTATGCCAACCGATGGTGCTATAATGCTGACCAAATAATAATTTTGCATTAGGACTATTTATTTTGCAAACATATATATTATTGAGCTGACCAAATGTCTACTTATTTTCTGATAGTACTTAGTTTTACTTATTTGCTGATCAGATATTTCTGGTAATTTTTTTAGGACCGATAAAAACATGTCATACCTGTTATGCTGCCAAAATAACTGTTTAGCAGATTTTTCTTGCTGTATATTTCTTGATATTTATTAATGAATACAATATATTATTTAGAAAACTCATAATCGAAGTGTTGGGTCCTACGATGAATTTACAATACACAGGGTCAAATTATCTAGAGGTATTTTACAGACTGATTTACTAAACTCCTATTTCTGGCGGTAATTGGTCCCGTAGTTACCGATATCCTTGCCCGTTGGGGAAGTTTAGTTGGTTCTGGCTGAGCTGGTGCAGGATGGAAGACTTCTGCTGGGTCCGATCGATCGGGCTCCTCGAGCTGGTTGAAATGAGTCCAAGCTCGATGGTCCAGCCCTGACCTGGGCCGAGATAGGACGAGGGGGGTGCGGTAATAAATGAAGGGTTGGGGGGCGGGTGTCTGTTGGGGCCAAAAGATAGGGCTCCTCAAGCCGGTCACAATGGACCCAAGCTTGGGTGGTCTGCCACTATATTTAGCCTAGAAAACCGGAGGGGGGGAAATTTTGGGGGGGTAAGTAAAGTGGGGGGGGGGGGGGGTAAATGTAAAGTAATATAATGATAATAATATCGTTTATATATACATAAGGCACATTTTACAATAAAAATATCTTAAAATTATAAAAGAAGACAGTTGCTTATTTGCCTGAACTAGGTTGAACCTGTGTTTCAGACTATAAAGTGCTTAAAACTAATAATAATAATAATGGATGTAGGAACGGGTCCCGCGGTACTAAGAAGCTACTCCTTATTGATATGGCCATTAGCCAACAGGTTCGGCGTTCCCGAAAGGATCTGTCGACATGTTGGATAGATTATAAGAAGGCCTATGACTCGGTGCCTCATACATGGCTCATGAGGGTGCTAGAATTGTATAAAATAGATACAACTCTACGCACCTTCCTGATGTCGTGTATGGGGCAATGGAGCACAGTCCTTCGCTATCCAGGATGTCGAAATATCCAGAGGAATAGCGAACCTGTAAGGATCGAGCGAGGTATATTCCAGGGCGATAGTTTGAGTCCACTTTGGTTTTGCCTAGCCCTGAATCCTCTAAGCATGCTGCTGGAGAATTCAGGGCTAGGCTATCGGTTGAAGAGAGGTGGTCAGGTTATATCTCACCTTCTTTACATGGATGATCTGAAGCTCTTTGCCCCCAGCAATCTTCAGCTGATGGAGCTACTGAAAGTAACTGAAACTTTTAGTAACGCCATCAGGATGGAGTTTGGTGTGGACAAATGTGCGGTCATGCATGTAAAGCGAGGGGAGATTGTGGAATCCGTAGGAATTCAACTCGCGGATTCCATAAACCTGAGATCCCTCTCTCCAAACGAAACCTATAAGTATTTGGGTATGTCGGAAGCGTTAGGTATCAGCACTACTGACATGAAGCAATCGTTGAGGGAACGCTTCTTTGGCCGCCTAAAAAAGGTATTCAATAGCCTTCTTTCAGGCGGAAACAAGGTGCGCGCCTTCAACGGTTGGGTCATGCCGGTATTGATGTACTCTTTCGGCGTACTCAAATGGACTCAAACGGAACTCGACGCGCTGGATAGGCGGGTCCGTACACTGCTGACTGCAAATCGAATGCATCACCCACGATCGTCAGTCATGAGATTGTATATCCCGCGGAAGTGTGGAGGCCGAGGCTTTTTAAATGCCAAAAACCTCCACAACCGCGAGATATGCAATCTCAGGGAATATTTTCTAAACACCGACGTAGGTATGCATCGAGATGTAGTAGCAGTGGACAAGGGACTCACCCCGCTCTCCATGGCGAATGAGAACTGGCGCAAGCCTGTAGTGCTTGAAACTAACGACCGTAGGGAAGTATGGCAGAGTAAGGAGCTTCACGGACGCTTTTTCCGGGCCCTACATGGGTCTGATGTAGACCAAGCAGCGTCCGTAGCCTGGCTGCGTTTCGGTGACCTCTTTGGGGAAACCGAAGGTTTTGTCTGTGCAATTATGGACGAAGTTATCATGACGAATAACTACCGGAGATTTATTGTGAAGGATGGCACGGTTGACATCTGTCGGGCATGTCACCGCCCGGGTGAATCGATCCGCCACATTATCTCTGGATGTTCTCGTCTAGCTAACGAAGAGTATTTGCATAGGCACAATCTTGTAGCCAGGATCATCCACCAGCAACTTGCTCTGAAATACACTCTTGTGGCATCGGAGGTACCGTACTACAGGTATGTGCCCGACCCAGTTCTCGAAAATGGCAATATCACATTGTACTGGGATCGGTCCATCATCACTGACAGGACTATTATCGCTAACAAGCCTGATATAGTGGTGGTGGACCGAATCGAGAGGCGTGCAATGATTGTTGACATAACTGTCCCGCATGACGGGAACCTCGTGAAAGCCGAGAAAGATAAACAAATCAAGTATCTTGACTTGGCTCGCGAGGTTGTTGACATGTGGGATGTGGACACAGCGATCATTGTACCGATAGTCGTGTCAGCCAATGGCTTAATAGCCACGAGCCTCGACCAACATCTTAGAAGGCTCTCGTTAGGCAGCTGGGTCAAGGGCCTGATCCAGAAAGCAGTACTGCTGGACACGGCTCGTATAGTTAGGAGGTTCCTCTCTCTGGAGCCCTGACCGCCGGTAGCTTGGACCCTGTTCCCGATACCGGTGGGCCTCTATTTTTTATATTTTTAAATGTTTTTGTTTTTTAATTTATTTTATAAAAATATTTAAAAATGTAAATAATAAGAAAACTGTTAAATAAAGGAAATAATAATAAATTAACAATGACATAGCTTGTATATGAATACTTAAATTAAAGACAAAGCAAAATTATTATTTTGTTACAGCCAGGAGATCTTCTGTCTCTCCGTAAGAGATGCGAAGCAGATGTTCAATAATAGTCTTTTTACAGCTAAAATAATTTAAGTTATAGATTCTTAATTTTCTATTTAATCTATTGTACAGAAATGGTCCTAAGAATGTAAAGAATCTATTTACAAATACATATTTTGAGGATGGATTAGAATTGCAGACAATATCATTTCGTCTCTTATTATTTATGTATTCGGCGTTATAGGAAAGCATGGTGTGCTGTTTTAATACTAAATGCATAATGAAAAGCTGGCGAACAGTCAGCACGTTGCAGGATTTGTAAAGAAGATCAGTAGGGTAGAGAAAAGGGTGGAAATAGGCTACTTTTAAAATTGCTCTCTGAGCCCTTTCAAGAGGCAGTAGATTCGTTTTTGGTGCCCCACCCCATGAGGTGATACAGTAATTGATTACAGATTGACCTAGGGCCAAATAGACTTGTTTGATCAATTTTGAATCTGCAATCGTTCTCAACTTTTTAAAAACATAAATTAATTTGCGCGCTCTATTAAAAGTGGGGGGGGGTAGGTATTTGGAGAAGTGGCGAGGGGGTATCCGACCGGTGGTAGCCGAAAGGTGGTAGGTGACGGGGCCACAGACCCGACCCGTCACAGGGGGAGCTCCGGCGTGCCATGACTGCGGCGCGTCGGAGGGCCTGGACCCCTCGCTTCCTGGCGTGGGTAGCGCCATGCTGGAAGGCGACGGGTCTGGGCAGCGGCCGCCTCCTTTTGCGAGGGTGGTAAATCGCAAAAGGAGGCGAAGGTGGTGATACGCGGGCGACAGGTGCGGGGGCCCCTTCGCCCGCATTGCACATCACCACCCGCGGGAGGGAATGGCCGAGCACTCGCGGTCATTCCCGGGCCTTTCCGTTGAGAGGGGCATGAGGGGCCCGCTGTGAGACAGCGGGCAGTCGTCGGCGGCGGTCTGGAGGTAAAGGCTCTGCCGGTTTCCCAGTCCTCCTCCACTAAGACGATGCGGGAGTGCCGTTGGGTTTTTTAGTGGGTATACCGGCAACAGACCGGGGAGTCCCACATACCCCTCCCTTCCCCCGGAGGGAGGATGATGCGTAATGCATTTTTCCCAGCGCAACAAAAAAAAAAAAAGGTTAGGTTGGGGTGCAAGTTGAAAGCCTCCACGCGGCGCACCCTGGGCAACGTCGGCTCCAACTGCCCACCCGCGTTGGATGGACAGTTGGGGCGGGCGGCTGATTTCAACATACGAGGAAGGGTTACGGTTCCAAACACAGATCATCATCAATGATGGTCTGTGAAGGGAACCGGGCTAGAGGTGGGACGGCTAGTCCGTCACTGCGGTGGCCATTTAACGCCTACTGCCCCCTCTGCTGACAGAGGGTACGTCGAGTGGGCATGGATTATAGATGGAACCCAATCCCAAGGTCTCGCGTGCCAAAGGGGATGAATGGCCGGAGGGTTTATATCCGGTCCCTAGCGCAGGGAAAGGGACCACACCCTTCAAAAGGAACCAAAAATGAAACAAAGACTTTTGGAAAATAATCCTCAGGCGGGTACCCTTGCGCAACGCAAGGGCCAGTCCCGCCCCTCTAGGCATCCCCTAGAGGGCAGCCCCATCGTATCTGAGGGGGGCACCACTAGTCTCGCGGGCCGGCAGACCACTGCCGACCTGCGCCAAGAGAGCCACGAGCGAGAAAAGGAGCTCCAGGAGAACCTGGAGCAACTGCGCGATGTGGACGCACCGCTTGCCGTCGCCGATGGCAACAAGAGCCGAGGAGGCTCAAGTCCTCATGTGGACGTTCCTCTTGCCGTCGCTGGCGGCAACAAGAGCCGAGGAGGCTCAAATCCTGGGGACAACTTGTCCGACCAGGACTCGCGCGGGTACACCTCCAATTCTTGGAGGAAGCGACCGCGCAGCAAGGACTCGGGGTCGCTGGGTCTCTCCTCGAGTGAGGAGAACCTGTCGGCCCCGAAGGTGTCAACAGGGCGGAGAGGGAGGGGTCGCGCGGTGGCGGGTGTAGCCACGACTCGGTAGCCAGAGCGCGACGTGCGGGGTCGCTTTGTTCGACCCGATACGCCTGCCCCTACGGAATGCGTGGAGAGTGACCCTGGGCACATGAGTGCGGACCAGAGTGGTGACTCCAGCGCGTCCCTGCTGGGCAGAAATAAGGCGGAGGCGAATGCTGCAAAGCGGGCGCAGCGACAGGCTGTCGCGGCTGACGAGGTCAGTCAGTTGGTCCGACAGTCCCGAGAGCGGCGCTTGGCTCAGACGGCTGCCGGTGGTGATGTATCGGCGGTGGCGCTCAATCGTCAGGTGATGGACGGGCTTGAAGTCGTCCTGAAAGTTGCCACCAAATCGGGCAACCTGAAGGGCACGTTCACCTATGCCCTGAAGCAGGCGGTGAGCGACATCCAAGAGGCGGTTGAGGTCCTCAGCAGCCGTACAACCACGGATGAGACGGCGAAATTGTGGGAGGAGAACCGCTGTCTGCGATCCGAGTTGGAGGACCTCAAGCGGCAGTTTGCCGCCCAGAAGGCTGCCTCTTCTGTCACAAGCCCATCGCCGTCCCCGTCTTCGGCCCCGTCGTCGGCCCCTGCACTTGCGGATGCGGATATCAAAAGGATCGCGCGCATCTGCATGATGCAGTGTGGCCAAATGGTGAGTGCCCGGATGGAGGCCATAGAGGCGAGGTTGCCCCCAGCCGAAACCGTCCGCCCACCACTCGCTGCAGGCGAGGGGGGCTGAGTCACCCTCGTCCGTAGGAGAGAACCCCATACGAATCCCTACACGTGGCCCCCGGGTGGTGCAAATCAAGTGACATCAATTAACTGGTGGTAGGTTACGGCCGAAGGCTTGCGACCATCCACCGGGCACAGACGTGCCGCCAAGCGGCCTAGCCGTGTTCCGGTACGATGCCCGGTGTAGCCAACTAGAGGAGTTGGCTTGAGATAGCTGTTCCACTGCAGGCGTTCCAGCCTGACGCGCGCTGTTATGGGCCTATCGGGAGACTGGTCGCGGAGGGTAGCGGGATCCGAGGCACGGTGCGCCGCTGGCCGACCGCAGGTAGTTGGGGGCCCAAGTAATGTGCCAGCCACACATGAATGGCTGCCCCGCCAACTGTCGAAAAATCCCGGAATGCACCATCGTGCTGGTTGGCGACCAGAAGACAGGGCCCGATGGACATTCCCGGGGGGGCTCGGGCGTCCCCGCGGTCTCCAGATCAGTCCCCTATTGATAGCTTCCTGTCACTGCGTGTCTGTAGGTTGCCAGCGTGGAACCTCATCTCACTGCCTTCTCCTCACCTCTTATCACTCAAATGCAAAGAAAAAATAAAAGAAAAGCTGTACAGCGGCAGCACTCCCTGTCACTCAAAGTGCACCTCAGCAACATAAGAGGGTTGCACTCTAATCTCGAAGCAGTCCATCACCACCTGGAGACTGATAGACCAGCTCTTCTTTTCCTTTCGGAGACGCAGATCGGATGTCCGTCAGACGTGTCGTACTTATCATACCCAGGGTTTACCCTGGAGCACAATTTTAAACCACCCGCGGGTGTATGCATGTACGCCCGAGACGGCATCTGTTATCGGCGTCTCCGAAACCTTGAGGACTCCAGGTTTTCTGTGCTCTGGGCACTAGTGGACACAGGCCTGGATAAACTTATCTACGCCTGTGTCTACCGATTGCACAGTGGAGATCAGGAGACAACCAGGCTCACGGAACATCTGTGTGAGGCGGCTGATATGGCACAGCAGCGGTACCCTTCTGCCCAATTAGTGATACTGGGGGATTTCAATGCCCACCACCAGGAGTGGCTCTTCCCATACCAGTGCACTGATCATGCTGGGCGAGAGACGCGAAAGCTTGCGCTTGCGTTAAATCTCGCCCAGCTGGTCCAGGGAGCAACAAGGGTGCCGGATGTTCATTCGCACACTGCCAATTGCTTGGACCTTCTGCTGACAACAGATCCAGACCGCTACTCTGTGTCGGTATCTTCACCTTTGGGTAGCTCCGACCATTGTCTGGTGAAGTCTGTATCCGTCTACTCCCCGCCCGATCCCAGCCCAAGAGGCACTCGGCGGGTTTGGCGGTACAGGTCAGCAGATTGGGATGGGATGCGTTCTTTCTTCGCATCTTATCCTTTGCAGCCCATTTGCTTTTCTTCGGCTGATCCTTCGTCGTGCGCGGACGCCGTGACGGACGTGTTGCGTCAGGGAATGGAGTACTTCATTCCGTTCTCTGACGTAGCAATGTCTAGCGTTGACCGGCCATGGTTTGGCGCCGAGTGCAATCGTGCCAACACGCTGAAACATGAGGCGTACCTGGCTTGGATCGACGGTCGGTCGCGCAAAGCTAGCGACGTAAGCCAGCGGAAGAGAGCCTTCCTCTTGCCCGGCATTTCTCGGCTCGGCTGAGGCGGCTGCCGGTTTAGCGGGCCCCTCTTGTCTCCGCTTGTCTGCATTTTTTTTTTGTCTGGATCTGAGGCCCGGTAGCACGCGCGTTGGACAAGTATCTCTCAGCAACAGTGCTGTCGTCTGCATACCCAAAAGTGCCGGGTTTTAGCAGATCATTTATGTGCAACAAGAACAATGTTGCTGAGAGTACCGACCCCTGAGGGACCCCGGCGTTGATATCCCGTTGGTCAGACGAGCGGCCATCAATAACCACTCGTATAGACCGGTCCCTCAGGAAGTCTGCGATCCAATCGCACAGACCACCGGGCAGACCGAATGACGGAAGCTTACCAATAAGGCTCTCATGCCAGACCCTGTCAAAAGCCTTCGAGATGTCGAGAGAGACGGCAAGCGCTTCCCCGTGCCTCTCGATGGCTTCACTCCATATGTGAATGGCATACGCTAGAAGATCCCCAGTTGACCGATTTCGGCGGAAGCCATATTGGCGGTCACTGAGGATGTCGTTAGCTTCTAGGTATGCCAGGAGCTTGGAGTTGAGCACCCGTTCCATACTCTTACAGAGGATGGACGTAACTGAGATGGGTCTATAGTTGGCTGGGTCAGCCCGACTGCCCTTCTTGGGCACAGGCTGAACGTTAGCTTGCTTCCAGGCATTCGGTACTTTTCCAGTCTCATATGAAAGGCGAAACAGGCGAGTCAGGATCGGAGACAGTTCAGGCGCACAAGTTCTTAGAACACCTCGCTCTGAAGGAGCTTGAGCCTTGGCTGAGAGGACTCTTCACAGCGTGCCTTGAGCGGGGCCAGTTTCCGACTTTATGGAAATCTGGTCGTCTGGTCCTGCTCAGGAAGGCGTGGCGCCCTGCGGACTCGCCGTCCGCGTACCGGCCCATAGTGTTGCTAGACGAGGTGGGTAAACTGTTCGAGCGGATTATCACTGCCCGCCTCGTCAGCCACTTGTACAGGGAGGGGCCGGACCTGGACGAAAGCCAGTTCGGCTTTCGGCATGGGCGCTCCACCATCCACGCAATATCGCAGGTGAGAGTCCTGGCGGAGGAAGCGGTGTCCCGGGGTGGGGTGATGTTGGCGGTGTCCTTTGACATTTCCAACGCCTTCAACACCCTGCCCTGGAGTTGTGTTCGGGAGGCACTGCGGTATCATCGAGTGCCTCCCTACCTCCGCCGCATCGTCGGGGCTTATTTGGCGGAGAGATGTGTCACCTACGTGGGACGTGATGGCGTCGAAAACCAACACTGCATGTCGGCGGTGTTCCACAGGGCTCGGTCTTGGGCCCGCCCCTGTGGAACATCAGGTACGACTGGTTGCAGAGGGGCGAACTCCAACCGGGCGTAGACCTGACGTGTTACGCGGACGATACGCTGGTCACCGCCCGGGGGAGTTCGTACAGGGAGGCAGCGTTGCTGGCGACGGCTGCGGTCTCACAGGTGGTGAGCCGCATACGGCGCCTTGGCCTGGAGGTGGCCCTCAACAAGTCGGAGGCCATAGTCTTTCATGGCCCCCGGCGGGCGCCACCGCCCGATGCCCACATCGTCGTCGGGGGTGCTCGAATCGCTGTCGAGTCAACCATGAAATACCTGGGATTGGTGCTCGACAGCCGGTGGGATTTCGGCCCCCACTTCCGGCGGCTGGCGCCCAAGTTGTTGGGCGCGGCTGGGGCGCTGTCAACGTTGCTTCCCAATCTGGGGGGCCCGAGCGCTGCCTGTAGGCGGCTCTACGTGGGGATCGTGCGATCGATGGCCCTGTATGGGGCCCCGATCTGGGCGGCTGACCTGACGGCCGGCAGCATCGCTGTTCTGCGAAAGCCGCAGAGAGCGATGGCCGTCAGAGTCATCAGGGGGTATCGCACGATCTCCTACGAGGCGGCTTGTGCACTGGCCGGATCCCCGCCCTGGGACCTTGAGGCGAAGGTACTCGCGTCACTGTATCGGTGGCGCGAGAAAGTGCGGGCGCGGGGCGAAGGGCTGATGCAGCGACATATTGAGTTGCGTCAGTCTCAGCTTCGCGAAGTCCTGGTGGCAGAATGGCGGGACAGGCTTTCACGCCCTACCGCCGGCCTCGTTACCATCGAGGCGGTCCGGCCAGTGCTCGAGCGCTGGCTCGGGAGGAGGCACGGCTCCTTGTCGTTTCGGGTGACGCAGGTGCTCTCGGGGCATGGTTGCTTCGGGAAGTACCTGTGTCGCATAAACAGGGAGCCAGACGCCCAGTGTCACCACTGCGTCGACTGCCGGGAGGTCACGGCGCGGCATACGCTGGCAGAGTGTGCCGCTTGGGAGGAGCCACGCCGTGCCCTCATCTCTGAAGTAGGCAGTGACCTGTCGCTGCCGGCCGTAGTCGAGTCTATGGTCGGCAGCGAGGAGTCCTGGGACGCGGTGGTATCCTTCTGCGAAACAGTTGTCTCGCAGAAGGAGGCTGCAGAGAGGGAGAGGGAGATTTCATCCGCTAACCCGATCCGCAGCAGACGCGCCGGGCGTCGGCGGAGGGCAGACAACGACCTCTTCCAGCCCCCCTAAATGGGTCCAGGGGCGACGGACTCGGGGACGTCCGTCGCCCCCCACACATCAGGACCCGAGGTGGAGGCGCGTAGTGTTCCACGCGCGCTCCTCTTAGACGTCGCGGGGGGAGTCCAACACCTCACTCGCCCAAACCCGAATTTTTTGTTTTTATTTCAATCCCTATTTCTTGTTCCATCTGGAATCTCTCTAGGCTATAGGCGGGGCAATCCGTCAGTATATGTATGACAGTTTCTTGTTTTTCAGGATCACATATACACGATGGGCTTTCCTTGCACTTAAACCTGTGCAGGTATTCGGCAAAACCACCGTGTCCTGTCAGTAATTGTGTCAGTGTCCCTGTCGGTCTTAATTCTCTCACATGTTTGTATGCTTGAATGGCGTCCGGGTAAATCATTTTCGTAACTCCGGCTGTGTCCTCAGTCCTGTATCTCCGATTCCATTCACCAAGCGTTTCCTCGCGGATCTGCCGCTTGACGAATGAGATCAGACACTGGTCGTAATCTGGGCGTGTTTTTGTTTTTAGGGCAGCTTCCTTAGCCAGCTGGTCTGCTCTCTCATTCCCCTCTAATCCTGTGTGAGCTTTTATCCAAAAAAGTTCAACTTTTTTGGATTTTTCCTCACACTGACGCAGGTTTTCTCGCGTTTCGACTGCGAGAGGATGGAGAGTGCGGTGGTTGGTGACCGTTTCTAATGACGATCTAGAATCGCTGTAGATGCCAAAACTGGTTTTTGAGCTACGCAAGATCTCCCGTGTTGCCTTGCATATAGCCAGCAATTCCGCCTGGTAGACGGTACAGTGGGGCGACAGTTTCAGCTTTTGGCTTTTGGTTTCGGCATCGTTGCTCCAATGGGACAACGATGCTCCAACTTTGCCCTCGATCTTGCTGCCGTCCGTGTGGTGACACGCACTTCTTGGGTGCGGTGGTTGCTCTCTTGCTCCTCATCTGCCACGCATATGAATTGGAGGCTTATATGGTCGGTTCGACTACTGCCGTGTAGATGGTGCGTATTACCTCCGGATGGAGTCCCCAACTGACCCTGGCTGTCCTCGACAGCTGCTTATAAAAATTCAATGCCTTTTTGCATACGTTAGATGCATGGGCATTGAAGGTTAGCTTGCTGTCTATTGTCAGTCCCAGGATCTTGATTTCCTGCGACGCGTCAATGGTTACCCCGCCCATGCTCAGCAGTGGGGTGTCATGTTTGAGCTTTCGCGTGACGACCATTGCATTCGTCTTGTGTGGTGCGAATCTGAACGCGAAGTCGGAGGCTTGGGGCAACCCGGCTGCCTCCTGCAACGTCCGGGGACGCGCCGCCGAATTTTGGGTGGCCTCGTGCGGCGTATTGGTGGTCGGAGGAGCTGGCAGGGCTACGGACCGCCTGCGTGGCGGCCAGAAGGGCCTATACGCGGAGCCGGCGGCGCACGGCCCGAGATCAGGCTGGGGTGGACCGCCTCTACGCCTCTTACCGAGAGGCGAAGACGGTCCTCAAGTCGGCTATGTGCGCCGCCAAGGACTCGGTGAGGGCCGAGATGCTGGAGGGCCTCGACAGGGATCCGTACGGGAGGCCATACAAGGCGGCGCGGAACCAACTGCGCCCCTTTGGTCCCCCACTGACGGAGACCCTGGAGCCGGCGTTGCTGGATGGGGTGGTCCGGTCCCTGTTTCCACGCAGGACCGACTTCACCCCACCAACGATGAACCCCTCATGGGGGGTGGTGGCTTCGCCGGAGGAAGAGGTACCTCCAGTATCGGCAGAGGAACTTCGCGCGGGGGTTCTGTCCCTCCGCGCGAAGAAGACGGCCGCTGGACCGGATGGCGTCCCGCGTGGTGGCCATCGCAGCGTCCCTCATAGAGCTGGAAGGTTCCCGAAGCTCTGGAAGGAGGGGCGGTTGTGCCTCCTCCGGAAGGTGGGACGCCCGGTGGACTCCCCCTCGGCATACCGTCCCATCGTTTTGCTCGATGAGGTCGGTAAATTGTTGACCGCAGCCGTCGTGGTGACACTGACCGCGGAGGCTGCGGAGCGGGGGGAGACGTACGCGTCCGTCATGATGCGGGCGCGTACCAATGCCGATCCCACAAAACTGGGGATCGGCAAGGTGTCTTGCCGCAGGACGCAAGCCGGGGCTCGCATTTTTGAGTTCCCGGGGGCGGAGGGCGGTAAGAACGCAGATCTCTACGCAGCAAAGCTGCAAGAGGTCATTGCGGACGCGGCGAAGGTTGCCAGGCCTGTCAAGTCGGCGGCCTTAGAAGTGTCCGATTTGGATGACTCCGTGTAAGGCAGCTTTTCCTTACCCAACCGGCTAACTCGTGGGTAGCAAGTAGCTTGAGACAATTGCAGGGATTAACTCACATGAAGCTGACTGAAGTAAAACACACTTAAGTTTGGTCAACTAATTTAATTCTTCAAGCACACATTCCATCAATACAATAACTTGAGGTTACAAAGTATGAACCACTCACTTTCTGAAGGGATATAGATTACCCACAATATTCAATGCTGGAGATATGATTCCTCAAACAGCATCGTTCTCTGTGTAGCTGTCCGTAAGCTCGCTGTATATCAGATGATGACAATTATGCTCGGAACCTTTTGCAAGAGGAGACTGCTGTAGCTTGAACAGCTAGTTGACCATTAGCTTTAACTATATATAAAATTATACCTAAAGAGGCATTTGGAGCCCTGCCAAGGAGAAGAAAATTGCAAGTTAAGATCAAACGCACATGTGTCATGAAAATGGGCATTCAGACAAATTCAAACTAGTACTCACAGCGCCTACTGGATCATTGGTTATGATGAGCTTTTCATCTTGACGCTAGCCAGCCTTGCCCCATATAGCATTACGTATACTTTTAGGTCCTTGCCTTTGAGGTTATTTCTGGACACCGTCCTCTCAATGCAAGTTCACTCGTAGTAAAGGCCCAAGTCATTGCAACTACCGATCTTGAATACTTTGCTTTTAAGCCATAGGCCTTTTACTAAATTATCATTTTTTATGTAACTAATTTGAAAAGAATTTAATAATTTATTAATTTGTATGTTGAATTTGTGTGCTTATTGAATTAAATGATTTCACACAAATAGAATATATTTTATTTAAACTTTCATCTATGTCATACATATGTCAGCGCCATCTAGCACCCAAATGATCAAACAATCAATCAACGACACAACTAACCGAACTTGTTTGGCAAAAAGGAGGCAGATGTCGCTAACATACATAGTGTGAACAAAAAATGCGTTACAATATCTTCTTTCCCGGTTAAAAAAATTGTGAAACAATTTTTTAATTTGATTTAGTCAATACCCATGCACAATGTGAAATTATCATTTTCCTTGACAGGTATTGAGGTAGTCAAATATAATTTATATTAGAACTACCTACATTAAGTTTTCTAAAAAAGAAATAGGTTCAAAACAAATGTACTAAATATTAAAATAATAGAGATAATATATTAACTATAGGATACGAACTTTGATTGCTCTTATCTAAACCTAATCAACATACTTAGTAATTGTCCTACAATAAATTAGTAATGCATAACATTCATTTATCACAGCACAACCGCCGAGCAGTTAGCTTATTTATAAGTCAAGCCTTAATCCAATCTGATTAAGGTTTATTAAAATCAGTTTATGATTAATAAAACATTTAATATACATGTATTAAATGTTTAAGAGTTGGGTTATAATCTATAAAAGATTTAACCATCTTTCATTCTAGTGTAGACAAATGTCTAAACAAGTTAAGTTCAACAACAAGGAACACTGTCATTCAAATAGGGCAAGTGTTATTTTAAATACCAAGTTGTTGATTGTATGTCGACAAATAAATGTAGGCAAATACCACATCCATCTAGCCAATATATAACAAAGAGCAACGTTGCTTTTTTAAAATAGCAAACGTCACATTAAGTACCCATCCGTTGTATAGATATAGGAACATACCCAATCAAGTTAAGATTCGCAACAGAAAGTAAATACCCCCATAACAATAAGGAAAGCATTACATTGAGCACCTATTCGCTGTATAGATTTCAGTAAATGTCTATTTAAGTTAAGATTATAATGAGAATACTACTAAGTTTTTGCATCATTGTGTTACCTTTCATCCTTCCATATACATACATAACCTATAAATGATTGTATATACGAATGAATTTTGAAAAAATCCTTATACCCTACCAGCATTCATTCATCCCTTTCTCAATTAAATATTTGCACCTCCATTATTGAGTTAGTGCAAATATTAAACCATTAACACAACAATGATTATTAACTAGGAGTCTTCATACTTCAAAATGTCTTTTATGTGAAATCTACCTAAATCCTTACCCTGCATGTCTTTCAAACTATACACAACAGGTGAGTGTTTAATGGAAACAACACATCTAATAAAACGTGGTGCTAGTTTAGAAGTAAAATGCTTACTAGCATCCGACAAGGTAAATGTCCTCTTATAGACTATTTGACCAACCTTATATTCCAAAGGTCGCTTCTTTAAATCATAATGCTTTTTATTCTTATCGTGAACAAGCCTTAAGTTTTTACTAACCTCCTTGAAAATCATTTGAAGTTCTTTTAAATTTTCACCATGAATTCGGTGATCCACCACGGTTAGATCAGAAACTGGTTGTGGCACTTCAGAGTTTTGATGTAGTTTTCCATCTACAAACATTTCTCGTCCATGGACGAGAAAGTATGGAGAAAATTTTGTTGACTCATTCACTGAAGTATTAAGTGCACATTGAATTTCTGGTATGTGATTGTCCCATTGCCTGTGGTTAGATTTTACATATGAGGCAATCGCATACAGAATATTTCTGATAGCTCTCTCAGCTTGATTAACCTGGGGATGATATCTTGGATTGTAGTAAATATTAGGCACATTATATTTGCACATTAAATCTCTAAATTGCTTTGAAATAAATTGAGGACCATTGTCGACATAGACAAATTTAGGTATTCCGTGCACAAGAAACACTTTTTCTTCCAGTATTTTGACTATAGCAGTGCCTGTTGCATTCCGTATAGGAAACAACATAACATACTTACTAAAGTAGTCAGAACATACTAGTAAATTTGTGTTTCTTTTAGTAGACACAGGAAAAGGTCCTAATAAGTCGCAACAAATTGCTTCAAATGGTTTATTAACTTGTTTTGGGTTACCCATTAAACCTGGGCGAGATGAGTTTACCGGCTTGTACTCTTAACAAGTTTGACAACTGTTGACATAATTTTCGACATCCTTATACATATTTTTCCAAAAACAATGTAGTGCTAAACGTTTATGAGTTTTAAATATTCCGAGATGGGCGCCAGTGGGATCATCATGAAATTGTTTTAATAAGGGTCCCACGTCTTCTTTTGGTATCACTTGTTTCCAAGAGAATTGAGAAGTTAAATTATATTTATTTTTAGAATGCCTAAGCAATTTACCTTCTTTAAATGTATAGTTGGGAAACTTGTGAGGATATTTTTCACAGTTTTCTACCATTTTTAAGTACCACTTATCTTGAATGTTATCAGAAATTTCTATTGATTCTACTTTAATTCTTGAGAGTGCATCCGGTAGAACAATATCTTTACCCTTCCTATGCTTAATGTCAAAATCAAATTGACTCAAGCGAATACTCCATCGAGCCAATCGCCCTGAAGGATTTTTTAATTTATAAAACCATTGTAATGATGCATGATCAGTAATAATACTGCATTTTTGACCCTCAACATACATTCTAAATTGTTCTAGTGCATACAAAACTGCTAGTAATTCACGTTCTGTAGTAGTATAGTTAATTTCATGTTTGTTAAGTAATCTACTACAGAATGCAATTGGGTGGTCAAAATTCTCATATGATTGGGTCAATACGGCACCAATAGCATATGCTGATGCATCACTTTGGATTGAGAATGGTAAGCTAAAGTCTGGACATTTAAGAATTGGAGCTGAAACTAAGCTTGATTTTAGTTTAGTAAAGGCTTCTTCAGCTTCCTCTGTCCATACAAAATCAACATTTTTACAGGTTAACTTACTAAGCGGCCTACAGATTTTTGAAAAATCCTGTATAAAGCGGCGGTACCAACCTGCCATGCCTACAAATCTTTTAACTTCCTTAGGAGTAGTAGGTGTTGGATAGTTAAGGATTACTTCCACTTTAGAAGGATCTGTACGCAAACCTTGCTTATCAACCATGTATCCAAGATATTTGAGTTCTTTTCTACAGAATTGAGTTTTGCTCATATTAATTGTCAAGTTTGCTTCTGCCAAACGCTGATATACCCTTTCCAACAGCTCAACATGTTTGCTAAATTCATTAGAGATGCATATAATGTCATCCTGAAAGACAAAAACCTTGTTATCAAATTCAGGACCAAACAATTTATCCATCAGACGCTGCATGGTGGCAGATGCTCCAACTAGACCGAACGACATTGTCACATAGTGAAAAAGTCCACGTCTAGGAACTGTAAATGCAGTTTTCTCAGCAGACTTCTCACTATCGTATTCAATCTGCCAATATGCAGCACTGAGGTCAATTGATGTCAAATATTTTGCATCTCTAAGACTATCCAGTATTTGATGGATATAAGGCAAAGGATATGCATCAGCTTTGGAAACAGCATTTAGTTTTCGACAATCCAAACAAAGTCTTAAGTCACCATTAGGTTTAGTTACCATAACAACTGGAGAATTCCAAGGTGAGTTGGATGGGACAACCACACCCAACTGCAACATCCTATCCAGTTCCTTTTCCAAGCTTAGTTGTTTAGCTGGAGATAGAGGATAGTACCTTTGCTTAATTGGTGGAGTATCACCAGTGTCTATTTTATGGGTAATTAATTTTGTCCTGCCTAAACCGACTTTCTCTGTATTAATTTCATCAAATTTATCAATAACTTTCTGTAATGTTATCTGTTGATCAGAAGTTAATGATTCTAAACTTTCCAGACCTTGGTCTGTGTCTACCAAATTAATATAATTGTCAGGTAGGCCAAAAACTTTTCCATTATTCAATACACTATCAAGTGTTGTTAAAAATGTTTTACAAAAATCCATTCCAAAAATGATTGAAGTTACTATGTTGGGAACTATGTAGAACTTAATGATCTTGATTTGGTTCAAATAACTAATAGGTAGTTGCATATAGCCTAAGCATTTAATTTTTGAACCATCTGCAGTTCTCACATTTTGTCCATTGGGTAATTTAACTAATTTAAATCCATATTCCATAAATAATTTATGTGAATTATTTCCCAAAATTGAACAAACTGCACCAGTGTCCAACATACCATAAACTTCCAACTCCAAAATGTTAACCAATAAATGAGGTCTAATGTCATCTGACTTTGCCTGAAAAAGAGCCACACTATTAATATTGTGTGTACAAGATGTTAAATTGATGACTAAGTCTTTGTGGCTCTTATTCCTTAGTTTTTTGAACACTTTGGACATTTTATACTTTTGACTCCCTTTTCACCACACTTGAAACAAACCACCTCCTTTGAAGCTTTGCAAAATTTTGTGGAATGGTTTGTGCGATCACATCTAAAACATTTCCTGACATTGGCTTCAGAGGCTGATTGAGTTTCAACTGCTGCAACAGGTTTACTAGACTTCTGTAAACTAGCACACTTTATTTTAGGTTGGAAATCTTGACTAAGTTTTTGTTTCGAGAGGTTAGGTTCTACAAATTGTTCAGCCCTAGCCCGGGCAAGTTCCAATTTCTTACCATATACTTGGAGATCCTTAATTGATTTGATGTCAAGTAAGGCCATCTCCTTCATGTATTCTGGTCTGATGTTATGCATTAGGATTTCTAATTGTTCACTTTCAGGCAGAGGTTTTGACAACCTATTAAACATACCCTGCAAATTAGATATATAAACTATCATTGACTCGTGCTTAGCTTGCGTACGGGAACGTATTTCTTGGGTCAATTTATAATCCAAGTCTGGTATGTCGAAATCTTCACGTAAGCAAACAAGCAACTGTCTATATGATGTAAAAGTATGTTTGTTTGATCTAAACCAATTCAGTGCTGATTTCTCTAAAATATCAGTAAAAGCAATCAATGCACGCTCCTCAGGTATACCTCTAGCCTGCCTCAACTCCTCCAATCTTTCTATGAAAACCCTAACGCATGTAGTACCATCATATTTCAAATTTAGTGTATTTAAGTTCAATGACCTGTCATTTACAAAGACTACCTGTGGTTTTTCCACTGGCTCAATTTCTGGTGATGAATCATGCGTAGATTGCATTTCCTCATCATCAGAATCGTCTTGTAATGAGGTTATAATATTAATTAATTTATTTTTTTATTAATTTATTTTAGTTTACTTTTGTTTAGTTTTTAAGTATGTACATATTCTTATCCTTTTTTCTTTTAATTAAATTAATCTCTAGTTGTCCTTCTGTATTTGTTTATGTTTGATTTATTTTTAAGTTCAAGTAATTCCGGTGACGCATCAGTCACACGAGAAATTCTCATTAAGTAGTATTGTGAACGAGCTAATATTCGCCTAATTGTAACAGTATCTCCTGGAGTCAACTCTTTATTTAAGCGTAACAGCTCAGCAACAGGTTCCGAACACAACTGTACCTCATCCATCACTGCTGGTGCCGGATAATCCTCCTGTTTGATGCTGCCTCTCCGATACAAATTACACAGGGAACGATACTGCTTTCGAATCACATCTCTGCTTGCTTTAACATCTGTTGAAATATTAAAATGTTTTAGTTCATGTATAACTTCTTCTTTACGAAGGTAGTCAATCCAAATTGCTTTATGCATGTTGAACAAAACAATAATTGTTCTATATACTTATCTCTAATTAACAGTTATAATAACTATGTTAGATTAGAGTTATCTATATTAAGTTTAACAAAACATTCACTAGTGAAAAGGTTTAGTTTGAAAATAAAACATGTGACTATAACCGCACTTTGAAATTTTATACAAAGTTAATGTTTTGTTATTTAAAGATTGAAATTAAACAATATTGAAGTTAACCAATAGTTTGGTTAAGTTCTTAAGTAAGTATTAAAGTTATTCTAGACACAAAATCAAAAATTAAGTACTTCAGTAAAACTTCATGCCCCACGTTGGGCGCCAATTGTAAGGCAGCTTTTCCTTACCCAACCGGCTAACTCGTGGGTAGCAAGTAGCTTGAGACAATTGCAGGGATTAACTCACATGAAGCTGACTGAAGTAAAACACACTTAAGTTTGGTCAACTAATTTAATTCTTCAAGCACACATTCCATCAATACAATAACTTGAGATTACAAAGTATGAACCACTCACTTTCTGAAGGGATATAGATTACCCACAATATTCAATGCTGGAGATATGATTCCTCAAACAGCATCGTTCTCTGTGTAGCTGTCCGTAAGCTCGCTGTATATCAGATGATGACAATTATGCTCGGAACCTTTTGCAAGAGGAGACTGCTGTAGCTTGAACAGCTAGTTGACCATTAGCTTTAACTATATATAAAATTATACCTAAAGAGGCATTTGGAGCCCTGCCAAGGAGAAGAAAATTGCAAGTTAAGATCAAACGCACATGTGTCATGAAAATGGGCATTCAGACAAATTCAAACTAGTACTCACAGCGCCTACTGGATCATTGGTTATGATGAGCTTTTCATCTTGACGCTAGCCAGCCTTGCCCCATATAGCATTACGTATACTTTTAGGTCCTTGCCTTTGAGGTTATTTCTGGACACCGTCCTCTCAATGCAAGTTCACTCGTAGTAAAGGCCCAAGTCATTGCAACTACCGATCTTGAATACTTTGCTTTTAAGCCATAGGCCTTTTACTAAATTATCATTTTTTATGTAACTAATTTGAAAAGAATTTAATAATTTATTAATTTGTATGTTGAATTTGTGTGCTTATTGAATTAAATGATTTCACACAAATAGAATATATTTTATTTAAACTTTCATCTATGTCATACATATGTCAGCGCCATCTAGCACCCAAATGATCAAACAATCAATCAGCGACACAACTAACCGAACTTGTTTGGCAAAAAGGAGGCAGATGTCGCTAACATACATAGTGTGAACAAAAAATGCGTTACATCCGTCACCAAAGAGGAGGTGGTGGCGGCGGTCGCAGCCATAGGGGGCTGCAGCGTCGCAGTGGTGCAAGGACGGGGCATCAGGCCCGGCCGGGGCGGCATGGGCACTATTCGTCTGGAGTGCCCAGTCGCCGCTGCCAAAGCCGTCCTCACCAAGGGACGGCTTTCTGTCGGGTTCAGCTCGGGTGCTGTCCGGGCACTTGCAGACCAGCCCCTGCGATGTTATAGGTGCTTTGGCATCGGACACACCCGGGCCTTCTGCCCGTCCAGCGTAGACAGGACGGACAGCTGCTACCACTGCGGCAAGGAGGGCCATAAGGCCGCCTCCTGCAAGGCCGCCACGCCGCACTGCGCTGTGTGCGCCGCCAGTGGCCGCCCGGCGGGCCACGTCACCAAGGGGAGGAACTGCAGTCCTCCCTCAAAGAGGGGCAAAGCGCAGGCAACGATCCGGCCTGCTGCTACCACCACCGACGCCGTTCCAGAGACTGGGACTACGACGGCTGCCGGCCTGGCTGAGGAGTAGGGTGCAATGTCCGACTAATGGATACCGTTGGCTGGGTGATCGGGACGGCTTGATGGCGCTGGTGTCGCGGCCTGCCACGGATTCCCCTACCCTCTCGCTTTTAGAGAGGGGGTCGGGATACGTGGCCGCCACGTGGGGAGAAATAGCCCTGGTCGGGGTTTATTTCGCTGGGAAAAATGCATTACGCATCATCCTCCCTCCGGGGAAAGGGAGGGGTATGAGGGACTCCCCGGTCTGCTTCCGGTATACCCACTAAAAAACCCAACGGCACTTCCGCATCGTCTTAGTGGAGGAGGACTGGGAAACCGGCAGAGCCTTTACCTCCAGACTCCCGCCAACGACTGCCCGCTGTCTCACAGCGGGCCCCTCATGCCCCTCTCAACGGAGGGGCCCGGGAATGACCGCGAGTGCTCGGCCATTCCCTCCCGCGGGTGGTGATGTGCAATCCGGGCGAAGGGGCCCCCGCACCTGTCGCCCGCGTATCACCACCTTCGCCTCCTTTTGCGATTTACCACCCTCGCAAAAGGAGGCTACCGCTGCCCAGACCCGTCGCCTTCCAGCATGGCGCTACCCACGCCAGGAAGCGAGGGGTCCAGGCCCTCCAACGCGCTGCAGTCATGGCACGCCGGAGCTCACCCTGTGACGGGTCGGGTCTGTGGCCCCGTCACCTACCACCTTTCGGCCGCAGGGGACAGGGACAGCGGCAACAAAACACCAACAGTCCTCTTCCCCTACGGCCCCACCGCGTCCGCCATCTGACGGTGGCGGCCCCGTTGAGGCCGCGGAAGGTAAGGGAGAATGGCCGAAGCCACACCGACACTCCTCCCCGCCGCGGCCCCCCGCACTGCGCCGCTATGCCCCTCCCCATCAGAGAGGGGCATCGCAGCCCGCTCAGTTGCGATGCCGCTACAGGCGGCACCCGCGGCACCGCAACTATTGGGCCACTCGTCGTAGGCTTATCGCCAAAAGCCTAGACGAGCGGCCCCCGCCAAGGTTCCTCTTGGCTTCACCGTGGGTTTCCGCCACCACGGCTACTGAGCCCCCCCGCCACGACAAGGCGGGAACCAATTTAAAAAAAAACCTCTTCCGTCCGAACTGGCACTGAGAATAGACGTGTTGTTGACGGCTCCTCGTGATAAGTCAGCGATAGCCACCTGATAATAGTGCATATTACAACGTATTCGAGCTACTACTTTTACATACGCAAGCTTCGTGTACCGCCGGCAAGAGGAGGTGCGCCCTTGTACACCCGCGACCCGCGAGAAAAAGAGACAGTTGAAATAATTGCTGTCCTACTCCAGCATCGTTATCAGCTGCGTGCGCGCCGTCGTACACTGCTACAAGACATTGCTACAAAACTGGTTTTCGCTACGAAGTTGCTACGAGGACTATTTACGCACCACCACCAGGTACGTTAGATTGCTTTTTTGTTTGTTGGTGTCGCTGTTGCTGTTTGCTTCAACTGAAGAGTGAGACGATTAATTGTAGGCGCTAAATGTAAATAAATACTTGCTTAAGACAGTGGTTACGCTTCCTAATTTATAATTTTTATATTTTATTACATCACCATAGGGCGATTGAGAGGCATTGGTTTAATAGTTCCAATTTATTAAATAAGTGTCACATATCGTTGATTTGGTGACATCCCGCGCGGTGGCGCCACCGTCAATACGCCGCCGCCGGATCTTCTTCTTCTCGTTTTAACCACGGTTGGGTGCGCGCACGTCCATCATCGCGCATCATCTCGCCCAATGTTCCCTATTGAACCTACATGAAAGTGTTATCTGCATTACCTAGACCTTCTGTGTTGTGTACCGCTGGCCAGCATAGTGTATCTAGTCTGTGAGCTGAACTTCCCGAACGTGACATCCATCTGCATCTGCATGGGAATCGCTGTTTCAAAGGTATGTGGCATAATTAGTAAATTGAACTTTATCCATTGCCTATCGTCTCATCTGCGTATTTTTCTCCTTCCAATTAGCACTGCTGAATCAGCAATTATAGCCTAGATTACTCTAATAATTTAGGTTCAAGCGCGTGTGATTTTACTAGTAATCTTCTAGAGGTTATACGCACCATTTTGGTCCTTCGAGCCGGATACATTAAATTTGGGCCTATTTACAGCCTATTTTTTAAGTTCTAAAAGTCTAATTTTATGCAAAAAGTTTGGGAAATTTCCATATGAATTGCAGATCATCACACAATTCTCGCCTCTATTGCGTTGGGAATAAGGCTGGCTGCCTTGCATGTAGTAGTTTCTACCGGCAAATTAATTGTGAACTTAAATCTTTAATTTCACCAGTTAAAACTCCGAAAAATACATTTAATTGAATATCAACGTTGATTCATAACGCTAAATAAGTTTATTTAATAAATCAATTAATTTTCGGCGTAATTACATATTTTTTGTACGTGTATGAAAATTGTGGGTAGTCTGGTAAAACATTCGTCAAGTTGGCCTTCGGGACTGTGGAATATTCCAGTTCTTTGTTATCGCACGGCTAATTTTTATTTACGTATTAGAAACTTTTATATATTTTTTCTAATCGAGATTTGCTGAATGAATGACATTGATTGTTATCGTTGATACACTACAATTGTTGGTTCGTTAGGTAAATGCCTACTATACTCGTATTGCACGAGTAGGTATTTTTATAATTCGAGAATCAACCGCATTTGATTAATTATTGCAATTAACCAGATTATCATTGCGTCGCTAGTTATTTTATTTTGTAAGGTAACTTGATCTTTTGATAGGAACCTTCAGGTAAAATAACAGATTTGTATAAACTTTACGCGTTTAGTTCTCCTCATAGGAAACAGCCGTATATTTATACATATCACCCCCGCACCTAACTTTGTAAACGTAGTACTTACTAGATAACTTACTTCGAACGGTCATCTGCGTATTTACTTGTTAGGAATTTTATTGTTTTTTACGAAGGTATTTCGTTACGAACACAATCGCATCGCTTATGGAAATAAGTACTATACTTGTTTCTAAGTTGCACACTTAACTTATTGTTGGTTAAGAAACTGTACATATTCTATTTATTGAGTAAGTTAATCTCATATAAATAGAAGTAGTACAAAAGAAAAAAAAAGGTTATCGCGTCGCATCCGACATAAATGCTAATTATCGGGTTGTAGGTATCTATAAGCTAATCATAAATATATGTTATAGATGGGTACGTTCACGTGCTTACTATTTTATTTGTATTAGACTTTGTTACTTGCACGCGGTTCAAACTTTGTACGCTTTATATTTTTTTTCACCTTACAATTTATTATTGTTAGGGTTCGCGTGTACGGATCGTTCCGTACTATTATTTACTTAAGTTATAAATCTTTCGTTGAGTTATCGGCTTGTTTGGATCAATAATTTCACTTACGCGGGTTCCGTATAAGATAAAGATTTGTTGTTTGTTTTTGTTTCCATATTTTAACTTCTGTTCACAATGACTGACGAGATTAAACTTAGATTGTTGGAAAGTAAACGCGACGCGTATTTCGCGCGAGCTCAAAGGATTTTGGATTCAACAGAATCTTTAACAACCGAAAGATTACGTAAGTCTTTTATTGCTCAGGCTAAACAAATTGACGGATTACGTAGTGAATTTAATGAGATAGTGGACGAGATAAATATGTTAAACTTGACAATTGATCCAAAGTGCGAAGTGAGCTATAGTGCCTTCCATTCATTTGATGAGTTGGTCGGCGAGATAAAAATTACTTTAGCTTCATTAACTGAATCGAATGTTTCCAAGGAACCTAGCCCGACAGCGAGCCCTAATGCTTATCATATAAAGGTACCTAAAATTGAGCTGCCTACCTTTGACGGTGATATTCAGAGCTTTCCGTTCTTTTATGAGACTTTCAAACGTATTATACATACAAACGCAGATTTATCAGATTCTGATCGCATTCATTATCTGTTGAGTTGTTTAAAGGGAAAGGCTAGGAATGTGGCAGTAGGTATTGTACCTTCTGGCGATAATTACCGCGTTGTCTGGGATGCGCTTATCGCAAAGTACCTGGATACTCGCGCGCTCGCCACTAATTATCTAAATCAGCTGTTCTCATTGAAGTCGTTCGGACCGACACCCGCTAATATTGAACAAGGTTTCGATAAATTAACTTCTACGGTTGCGGGACTCAAACAATTGAAAATACATAACTTGGATGATTTTATATTTATTCATTGGGGTCTTAAATTAATAGACTCAGATACAGCAAAACATTTTGAAATGTCGCTTCGTAATCAACAAGAGTTGGATTATGATTATTTCGTAAAGTTTGTTCGTGAACAAGTAAAAATCTTATATCGCTCCTCTTCTGCGGCAACTAAGCCCGCCCCTGCAGTTAGACCCAGCACCTCATCTAAGGTCTCGCAGGTGTTTGTGGCTACTGAATCTAAATGTTCGCTTTGTCAATCCACGCATAAAAACTTGTTTACGTGCAAAGCGTTTCAAAAATTGAGCGCGTTTAATCGATTTAAGTTTGTAAAAGACAACAACAGATGTGGTAACTGCCTAAGTAGCCAACATACCGTCTCTAAGTGCCTATCTAAGTCAACATGTAGGAAATGCAACGGTAAGCATCATTCTTTATTGCATTTTGAGCAATCGACGCAAGCCCCTGCGCTGGCGCCCGCTAGCGAACCAGCCTCCGTTACTGCGGCCGACCCAGCTACTTCTGATCGTGTGGCGTTGTGTACGCATTCTTCTGCTCCAATCCAGGCCACACGTAGTACCGAAGTGCTGGCCACTGCCAAGGTGTTAGTGGCGGGTCGGCAGGGTAAGGGCGTGGTGGTTAGATGTCTTTTGGACCCTGGGTCGCAAAAGAATTATATGACGTCGCGTTGCTGCCGTATGCTCGGTCTAACTATACATACGGACTCAATAACTACCGTTCGTGGTATTGGTGGCACATCGCAGCCCGTTCGCGGCTCGGTGAATCTTACGTTCAGCTCACGGTTTTGCTCGCAGCCTAGGTATGAAATCGACGCTTTAGTCTTGGATCAGATAACCGGGCAGCTTCCTCTGGGTGCTATAGATACTGCCGAATTGAAGCATATTGATCCTAAACTACTCGCTGATGACAGCTGGGGAGTGCCAGGTAATATTGACATGTTACTTGGGGTCAGGTTGTTCGCTAAGTTATTGCAACCCGGTCACATGACCAGCGCATCCGGTTGCCCCGATGCATTGGAGACTACGCTCGGCTACATACTTCTAGGAGAAGCACCTATTATCGAACCTCCAACTGACACTCTGTCTTTCTTTGCGAGTTCTTTCGATAACTTCGATCTTCGTAAGTTTTGGGAGATTGAAGATGTTACTGCTTCGTCCATTGGGAGTGTGGATGATAAATTCTGTGAAGAGTTTTACTGTAGCACAATTAGCCGCGCTCCAAATGGCAAGTATGTTGCAGCTTTACCACTGAAAACAGACGCGTCAGCGTTAGGAAAATCTTTTGATATAGCTCGCAAGAGATTCCATAGCCTCGAACGTAAACTTAAATCGCTTCCTAACGTCAAGCTTCTTTATGATGACGTTATACGGGATTATCTACAGAACAATTATATTTCTTTGGTGCAGAATATCGTACCTGAATGTGGGTTGCCCAAACGAAATTGTAAGGAGCGAGAAATGGCATACTATATTCCTCACCATGCTGTTATTCGAGAGGATAAAGTGACCACTAAGCTGCGCGTGGTCCTAGATGCCAGTGCATGTACAGATAACGGTACCTCGCTCAATGATATCCTGTACGCAGGTCCAGTCCTTCAGTCTGACCTTTTTAACATCTTGTTAAATTTTAGGCTTTTTAGTGTCGCTATTTCCGCAGATGTCAAATCTATGTACCTATACGCCCACAAGATTGTTCGCTTCAACGTATCTTATATCGGTTTAATGAGGAAGAAGAACTTCATATTTATCAGTTTTCAGTGCTTCCCTTTGGATTAAAGTGTAGTCCTTTTATAGCTATCCGCACTATCCAACAGTTATGTCAGGATGAAGGAACGCAGTTACCTCTCGCTAGGGACATTTTGCAGCGAGATATTTACATGGATGACATAGTTAGTTCGATACCTAGCACTGCGCTGGCTATAGACTCAGCTCGTGAACTAATAAAAATATTCTCTCTCGGTGATTTTCAGCTGACGAAGTGGTCTAGCAATAGTGTCGATGTTCTTCGGAATATACCAGAGTCATTACGACTTTCTCAGAGCGTGGACCTAAGTAAAGATCCGACACAGAAAATACTGGGACTTCGTTGGTTCCCTGATGAGGATTGTTTCGTATTCCAGGTTAACCCTAATGTTCGCCCTTGCACGAAACGGAATATTCTTTCTTCCATTGCACGTCTTTTCGACGTTTTAGGCCTCGTGGCACCGATAATTTTATACGCCAAGCTTCTTATCAAAGAGCTTTGGCTTGTCAAACTTGGATGGGATGACGTCCCACCACTTCGCATTGTTCGTCTGTGGGAACAATTTAACGCTGAACTGCCAATTATCTCTGAATTGAGATTTTTGCGACATGTTGGCGTCGTAGAACGCTGTAGGCTCTCACTCGTCGGTTTTGCCGACGCTAGTGAGAAAGCTTACGGTGGTTCGGTTTACGCCCACGTTGTTAAACCCGACGGTAGTATCGTCGTTTCGCTGGTGTGTGCGAAATCTAAAGTCGCGCCACTGAAAATAGTTTCGCTAGCTCGTCTCGAGTTATGCGCCGCATTCCTCTTATCAACTGTGATAAAGCGAGTATATAATCTTTTCGCAGCTCGGCACGCCATTGAGGCAGTCGTAGCTTTCTCGGATTCAACTGTAACTTTGAGTTGGATTCATTCCGCACCGCATCGATGGCATACCTTCGTAGCCAATCGTATCGCTAAGATTCATGAGAATCTTTCGGCAGATCACTTCTTCCATGTGAAAGGGTCTGAAAATCCTAGTGATTGCCTATCTCGCGGTTTAACGCCTGTTCAATTAGTTCATCATCCGTTGTGGCTAAATGGACCGCCGTGGCTTAAACTTCCGCGCGCTGAATGGCCGATAAAACCATTCGTTTCAGGCGAGGCGCAAGAGCTTCCCGAAATGAAGCCCGTGGCTTTACCAGTGCTCTCGCACGAATGCTCGGACAGAAGTCCTCCTTCCGACAACATTCTATACGCTCGCTCTACTAGATTCTCGTCCTGGTTGAAATATTTAAAAACCATTTGCTTCGTTTATAAGTTCATCAAACGACTCCCTAGAGGGCCCGTTACCGCGTCTGAACTAGAGTTCGCTGAATTTATTGTGTGGCGATCTGTGCAGAGGATTTATTTTGAAGCTGATCTCGATCGCTTAGCCCGCAATGAGTTGTGTTCTAAGTCAGTACAACGGCTAAGTCCCTTCCTCCACGAAGGACTTATCCACGTTGGAGGTCGCCTAGCAAACTCTGAGCTAGATTTTGACTCGCGTCATCAGATCCTTCTTCCGCGTCAAGATCATATAGTGGAACTTTTAGTTTCCCACTATCATGTGAAAAATTTCCACACAGGACCAACCTTGCTCGTATCTCTCTTACGACAGAAGTATTGGATCCTGTCCGCGCGACGTATTTCACGTCACATTACCTTTAATTGTAACCTTTGCTTTCGGGCGAAGCCGCGACCTACCTTTCCTATAATGGCGGATTTGCCACGTTTTCGCGTTGAGTCGGCTCCTAAGGCTTTCTCTCAAACAGGTTGCGACTACGCGGGACCTTTCTTGATCACGTCGATACGTGCTAGAGGCCAAAAATCGAGGAAAGCGTATATCTTTTTACATGCCTGACAACGCGTGCTCTGCATCTTGAGATTGCCTCAGATCTTAGCACTGCGAGCTTTCTGTCCGCTTTTAAACGCTTCCTGGCGCGTAGAGGGCCGGTTCAGTGTCTTTACACAGATAACGCTACCAATTTTATTGGAGCCAAATCCTATCTACGGGATCTTTACCAATTCTTGGCTAAAGAGTATCACCCTTTATGGGAAAGAGAACTTGCAGAGCATCGAATAAAACTTAAAAACATCCCCTGTAGAGCTCCACATTTTGGTGGTTGTTGGGAAAGTGAAGTAAAGAGTGTCAAAACGCATCTCCGCAAAGTCATCGGTCAGCAAATTCTTAGTTTTGATGAATTTAACACTATACTAACTCAAATAGAAGCTTTATTAAACTCGAGGCCTCTGTATGCGATCAGCTCGGATCCGTCAGAGCCCACTTCATTATCGCCGGCGCACTTCTTGCATACGAAACCTCTTTTATTTTTCCCCGCCCACGAAGTCAATGAAACGCGATTACATCTTATTTCGCGTTATGAATTAACTGACAAAATGGTCCAATCTTTTTGGAAGCGGTGGCGCCAAGAGTACTTGCACACCCTACAATCCAAACAGAAATGGAACACCCCTGCCAATCCAATACGGGTCGGTATGGTTGTCGTCTCCATGCAGGACAATGTGATGCCTCTGCATTGGCCGTTAGGAGTAATCACAGAAATATTTCCAGATAAAAACGGAGTTTGTAGAGTCGCATCCGTAAAGACAAAAGGCGGGATCCTTCAGAGTCGCCCGGTAGTAAAGTTGTGCCCTTTGCCAACGCAATAAGTTTCGTTACATTAATATTAAATGTTACCGTGCACAAATGTGCAGTATTAGATTTAGTTACCGCGTAGAATAGTTAGTTAAATATTCTTATTTGTAATAGAGAGTCGCAACTTTAGAGTTCTCATAACCGTTGGTAGAGTTGTGATGATCTGCAACCTTATTTATTTCTCCTTTGTGTTTCGAAAGTGGGAACTTTCAAGCCGGGGAAAATGGTTACGCTTCCTAATTTATAATTTTTATATTTTATTACATCACCATAGGGCGATTGAGAGGCATTGGTTTAATAGTTCCAATTTATTAAATAAGTGTCACATATCGTTGATTTGGTGACATCCCGCGCGGTG
Organism: Orthosia incerta; assembly: GCA_948252205.1. Lineage (NCBI taxonomy): Eukaryota > Metazoa > Arthropoda > Insecta > Lepidoptera > Noctuidae > Orthosia > Orthosia incerta. Next base: position 26,357,785 of record OX411745.1, on the reverse strand, counting down.
GCGCCACCGTCAATACGCCGCCGCCGGATCTTCTTCTTCTCGTTTTAACCACGGTTGGGTGCGCGCACGTCCATCATCGCGCATCATCTCGCCCAATGTTCCCTATTGAACCTACATGAAAGTGTTATCTGCATTACCTAGACCTTCTGTGTTGTGTACCGCTGGCCAGCATAGTGTATCTAGTCTGTGAGCTGAACTTCCCGAACGTGACATCCATCTGCATCTGCATGGGAATCGCTGTTTCAAAGGTATGTGGCATAATTAGTAAATTGAACTTTATCCATTGCCTATCGTCTCATCTGCGTATTTTTCTCCTTCCAATTAGCACTGCTGAATCAGCAATTATAGCCTAGATTACTCTAATAATTCGAATTCGGTTCAAGCGCGTGTGATTTTACTAGTAATCTTCTAGAGGTTATACGCACCAGACAGCATTGAAAGATAATTAATAAAATGTCAGTGCCACGCACGCCATCTCAGGGAAGAAAGACGATTCATCAGACCGATTACCATCTGACAGTGACACAACTGTTACCCAAATCACCTCGCGTAAATTTAAGCGCAAACTAGGTGACTTGCACATGACCGAAATAAGGGAACTGTTTGACGAATTTAGCAATGCCCAAAATGCCAAGTTGGATGCCCTCAATTCTTCTATGTTACAACTGAAGGAGGAAACAGCGGAGATGAAGAATTCTCTTATTTTTATGTCTAAGAAGTATGATGAAGTATTGGAGAACCTCGCCAAAATACAGAAGGAAAATACCAACTATAAGGTGCGAATTGAATTACTTGAACAAAAGGTTGATTTTCTGGAAAGGAAATCCAGGTCCTCAACTATTGAATTAAGGAATGTGCCTCAAGCGCCTACGGAGACCAAGGAAAATATCTTACAAATTATTAAAAAAGTCGGTGAAGTGGTTCAGTACCCTGTTCAAATCTCTGACGTTCGAGATGCCTATCGAATGAAAACCAAGAATAAAGGTTCTTCCCCCATTATAGTACAATTTACCTCGATAACCACTAAAGAAAGTATTATCCAAAAAGTAAAGCTATTTAATAGGGGCAACAAGAAGAATATGCTAAATAGTTCACATTTAATGATTGGCGGCCCTACCCAACCAGTGTATATCTCTGAATCTCTAACTCCATTTGCCAAGAATCTGTTTTATTTGGCGCGACAGCATGCTAAAAAACATTTGTTTGTGGGTTGCTGGCACTCTTTCGGCAAAATATACATGAAAAAGAGTGATGATCACCCGACCCTGCGCATTGATAGTGAAGATGATATTCTAAAACTTGTTCAAGCATGTCTGTCTGCGTTAAGTCAGCAAATCATAATAATATTTTTATTTTATCTTAAGCACATTTCCCAAGAATTTTTTTTTATACTTTGTTAATTATGCTACGAGTAACTTTATTTTTTGTCATATTTATAAAGCTTTGACGACTACACTACACATATTTTCACTACTCTTACATACCTTAATTGTTTGCAATATATGCTTTGTACGGTATGTTTTTACTGCCATAACTGATTTTTCTCACGTGAGCACCCTTAGACTTATCGATACTGTTTCCAAATTTTCAATAATATAAATAAAGAAAATATCTCTACTGATATCGATTCAATATCCGTGGCTAATACTTCTACATGTACTATTAACCAATGCTCAACACTTATACCAGCATCTGGGAAATCATTTAGGGTAATTGTTCAGAACATCAGAAGCTTAAATTGTAATATGGATGGAATGCTTGCCCTCTTGGCTCAATCCAATGTTGACTGGGACCTAATAATATTGACAGAGTGCTGGCTGCTTAGTGTTTCCAATCCTCCTGTACTGGATGGTTTTGATTATTACTGTACAAATAGAAACCATACACAAAATGAAGGAGTAGCTATTTATATTAAAAAAACTAAATTTGTGTGTACAGGAACCGGTCATTATAGATTGTAATAGTCTACTAATAACCCTCGACAAAAACACTGCAGTTCTCGCTCTATACCGATCACCCAGTGTCAGGAATGTTGACATGTTTTTGGAGAGCTTGAATGGCTTGCTGGTTGAGGTTGCTCCTAAATATAAAAACTTTATTTTGACTGGTGATGTAAATATTGATATTGCTGATAACACACTAGACACACGAAAAGACCGTTATTTAAATCTTGTGGCATCACATGGTATGCTACCAGCCTATCAAACTCCCACGCGTGCAAATTCCTGCATTGACCATGTCATACTCAAATCCGAATTGCCAGCATCATGTTTGATTGCAGAAACATCTCTCACTGATCATTATAGTGTAATTATTTCGGTCAATGTATCAATACCAGCAAAACAGTTGCTCAAAACCATCAAGCGTGTAGAATATACTGCTCTTGACTCGGCTATACCCAAAATTGATTTTATGACCCTCTATTTAATCTCAGATGTTAATGAAGTTGTTGGACATTTCACTGGCTCTCTTAATGCTGCTATTGAATCATGCACAAAAACAATAACCATATCAAGACGTAAACGTATATTAAAGCCATGGATCACGCCAGGTCTCTTGAGATGCGTAAGAAATAGAGATAGACTTCATCTTAAATCAAAAAAATCTCCTGATAACGCAACTCTTAAATTAACCTACACAAGATACAGGAATTTTTGTAATGAAGTTCTGCACAAAGTAAAACGGGAATATGAAGGGAATGAATTTGCTAAGGCAGGTAACAATTCTAAAAAAAATTGGGACGTTGTTAAAACTGTAACTAATACTAGACGGCAGAATGAGATTGCTTCTGAATTAATATGTCCCAACAATCCCCAACTCTCCGTTGATAATATAAATAAATTCTTTGCAAATGTAGGAAAATCACTGGCAGAAAAGGACATATGGACAAACCACACAAGCAGCAGCACAGTATATGGTGCCTTGGTGAGGCGAGTGGTGCCCGGAGTCGTGCGCCGCTTTCTCTGAGGGTATCCAAGAACTCTCTTCATCTGAACTACAGACATGCTGTCTTGGCGTTCTTTGGAACTACAGACGAATTGTCTTGGCGTTCGTTTGTAACATATATTTTGTTCACACTATGTATGTTAGCGACATCTGCCTCTTTTTTGCCAAACAAGTTCGATTAGTTGTGTCGCTACTCGATTTTTTGATCATTTGGGTACTAGATGGCGCTGACATATGTATGACATAGATGAAAGTTTAAATAAAATATATTCTATTTGTGTGAAGTCATTTAATTCAATAAACACACAAATTCAACATACAAACTAATAAATTATTAAATTCTTTTCAAATTAGTTACATAAAGGATAATTTTGTGAATGCGTCTATGGTTTAAAGTAAAACGTTCAGGGTCTATGGTTGACGTGACTGACAATTCTTTTACAAGGCTGGACTTGAGGTCACTAACACCTGTGAACTTAATATTCAAAAAAGAAAACCGAATAATCTTTGATGTCGGGAAGGACAAGGCTGGCTAGCGTCAAAATGAAAGGAACATTCGTTAAGTAGGCGCTGTGAGTATTAGCTTGAATTTGTCTGAATTTTCATATTCGTGACACGTGCGTTTGCTTTTATCATGCAATTTTCTTTTCCTTGGCAGGGCTCCAAACGTCTCCTTAGGAGTATCCTAGTTAATAAATATACCTTAAGAAATAGATATAATAATGGTCAACTAGCCACAGCTACAGCAAGGTTTCGAACACTCCTGATGATATAATGTACCAAAGTTTGAAGACAGCTACACAGGATAGCGGTACTGTTTGAGAAATCATATCTCCAGTATTGTGTATTGATGGTAAAATGTGTTCCTTCTGAAAGTGAGTTGTTTATACCTATATTTAGAACATCTACAAGTGATGATAACGGACTCTATGCTCGATGAATTAAATAAGTTGACCAAACTCTGAGTGCCTTTTACTTCAATCAACTTCATGTTAAATAAACCCTGCTATAGTCTCATGCAGAAACTACCTCTGTGCAAGCCGGTGAATAAGGAAGAAAAATCTACCTTACACGTTGAACTACAAACTTATAGTCTTGGCGTTCATTACGAGTATCTGAACTACAGGCTTGGAGCCTTGGCGTTCTATGTTGAAACTTCGGGCAAATCGCCCTGGCGTTTCTTAAAATACTGGCATGCTGTCTTGGCGTTCGTTGAACTACAGACGCATTGTCATGGCGTTCGTTGATCTACAGACCTATGGCCTTGGCGTTCTCATACACACAATGTAGATGGTGACCAAGCAGTTGCAGTCTGTGCAGCGCCGAAGTTACGAAGCCCAAATGCCTTGGCTTGGTTTTTCATTTTAAGATACGTCTCTGTTATAATTATAAGAGTGTTGTATGAAAAGCGCGTGATCGATGAAGTTTGAATTGATTGAGAGATGATGAGAAATAGGTTGAGTAGGTCAATGAAGCCTAACCTTGATTACCATGAATGATGGTTTCAGATGAAAATTTAGACGAACAGGATCCACTAGAGGGGACACCAGTTCCCTCAGTTGATCATTGTACGCCTCCGTCGGACGCAGGCCCAGACTCCGAAGCTGCTCATGCTGTTCCCAGCGGCGTAGCACCGGTATCCAGTGGTCAAGCGGCAGTCGGACTATCAATGCCTCTACTGGACGCAGATGAAGACGTTGGACTAGACGCTTCTGGATCCAGCAGCACCACAATGGAAGCCCGTGTCAAGGACGACCTATGTCAGGAGAGGCCATATAAGCGGTACCCCCGTATTTTTCCGCTACTCCGTATAAAAAGGAGCGACAAGTTGGCGCAAGTCTCTTTCTCGTCCCAGACTTCGAAGCGTGCACATCGGTAGCGTGAGTGCTGTAATCGTGTGATTTTAAGTTTTTATGTTGTGGATTGATTTGTTCCTCTAATTATCAAATTATTGAGTCAAGAAAAATTGTTTTGTTAAAATTAAAGATCTAAATTTCTAATCAGTGTTTTTTTTAATAATTTCTACTTCAGATTCCTAAAAATATTGTTATTAAATTTTACTTCAATAATAATTTAAATTTTTATGCACCTGCCCAATGATATTCTAGTATACAGATATGTTAAGAGCGCGTGCATTGTGAAGACTCGAATAAGTCCTAATTGGGGTCTTTAGTCTGTCACCCATGGCGAAGAGCGATAGGATTCGTTAAAAAAAAACAAAATTTAGAAATTGTGCCAATTATGATACCAAAGTACATAAAACAGAAGGTATCTCATACCAAAAGTGTGTATAACGTAGGTATCTGTTTATTAGAATATCAATGCACCTGCCATTATCTCTTCACCACCCATGGTTGACTGGTAGAGAATGCCTCAAGCATTAAGTCCGCCTATGTACCTGTATGTTGTATGAAGTTTTAAATAAATAAATGTTTTCCGCCCAATACACGAAAAGCAAATCGTGGACTTTTATTATGATTTGATCAAAACCAACATCGCAAAAACCAAAATACTTAAATTAATAAAACATTAATTGCTAAAGACAAGACTCAGTTCAATTAGAACAGGTACAAGCTTACATAGTGCAGGTACCTATTTAATACAAAGTAACCTAAGAAATGCATCAAAGTGTTATTGATTTGGGAATTATTAGTTACTGACTAAATAAAGTACATAGTTGTTGAGTTCTGGATTCGTGTCAGCAAGCTTTCATCGTACAGTTGAGCGGTCCTACCGAAATTTTTCAAGATGACAAGTAAAAAATTCAATATCTAAGAAAATAATAAATAATTTTAAGTCCATAGACGAAATTGGAATGGCTATGAAACTTGTAACCCTCCTAGATTTCGACTCTTATTCGTCAAAACTGGCGCCTTTTTACCCGACTACAAGGAAGCCGTTATGTTTTTCGCGCGTTCCTTGTATGTATGTAATATTATTTATTACCTCATACCATTCAAACCACAGACAGTGGACTTGCGCATCTCCTATTGTCACTAACGAGCTGGGTGGTTCTCTGCTCTTTGGCAGCGCCTCAATTTTCAAATCTGAATGCAATGGGTTTAAGGGTACACTAGTCGACGGCACGAACTATTTAGTGCGCGGGTTAAAATGCATTTTATATCAACCGACAACACGTGCGGAAGAGATAGATGCTGTGATGCGCAGTAGGATAGCTTCCTACTGCGCATCACAGCATCTTTCAGTTCGCGTACGAATACACACTTTTGCAAATTTGTAGCGAAATGGATATTGGATAATGATTTAGGACGAAACCGAGTGCGCGAAATTTTATAAACAGACCTTTGGCAGTCTAGATATCATGAAAAAACGACCAAATCTATCTGTTCAAAATAAAATTATTTGCATTGTTGAACTACTAATCTATCCCTGTATGGAGGCCGTTTTGCAATTTTCCGTCTTCTTATGGTATTTATTCGCGCCACAGATTACCTCCCAATTGGGAGGTGATCTGTCATTCGCGCCCAAAACAGCGTTAAAATTAGTGTCGAAATGTGGAACTTTCGACGCTCATAACTTTCAAATATTTTCTTTTTTTACTTTTTTGCTTCCATACAGTGCTAGATAATGATGAGGCAAATTGATATCACTTTTTATTTTTAACGTACATCGTCAAACAGTGGAATAATCCCTAGACTACGTTTGTATGGAAGAATTTTCGACTAGTGTAACCTTAAAACCGGAACCTCATCCGTGCGATGGCAGCACCGTCATAATGTTACTATCATTAAGCAGTCATTATTATGTTCCAATTGCAGTTTAGTTTTAATGAATGGAACTAATATTATAAAAAGTGCGTATTTTATGAGCAGTAACATCTGAAGTGAGTAGTTGGCAGTTTTTAGTGCCACTGTGAAACCGGCGCGTTTTGGAATATTATGGTCGGCAGCCGAAGTTCTAAACCACGGCTGCCGGGCGCGCTATCGTAAGCTAACGAGGCACCTGGTTGGATGCACTTCATTACTATAATAAATCAGGCACTCCGACCCAAATAGAATAGGAAATCTTTTATCTTGAGTAAGCCCCACCCACTCTAAAACGAGTCAGGGCATGGATTCATTTGCACTCTTACAAAAATGAAATGGTCGGGGCGACAGGCACTTCCTTAGATACAATAGTGACGCAATTGCTGGAAACACTTACGCGAAGTCCATTCCGAATCGCAGACAGGAGCTGCGCCGTGCGGCTGGGGTGACAAATTACTTCTGTATTGGGGATTGGCCCCAGAGTCGTTGCACTTGTGCTCTGTGGACTTATTCCGAGTTTTTAACTACTCTCCCGTAGTTAAGTAAACGATCACTTGTGCTTATCCAGTTTCAATACAAATTAACGTTTATGTTAACGCGATTGAGCACGAGTAAAACTCGCACTAAGCCCATACCACTGATGTCCAAATGTACATTTCGATACATCCAATCAGAAGGATATTATATATTATTATAAATTAGTACTTATTTTTTTTTATTTTTTTTATTTAAGGCGATATAATATTAGGTACGAAAATAAAAGCCATAATTATGGTATGATCAAGATTATATCGCGATGATATCATAATTCACTTTCATAAAACTATCACATATTGTTCGATTAATAATCGAACACTCAGCGAAAATGCTTATTTGCATCGAACGCAAGTACCTATGCATATTCGCTCGGTTACCTACATGTGGGCCAGTTCGCGTATAGATCTCGTCAGAGACACCACGTACTCATACATAACCTTTTTTACCAATAAATTCGTTACGTAGTTTACCATAATTTACTATTTCGTGTTTCTCAGAGTTACCTATATAGTGATTCAATATGGTTGTTTCCCTTATAATTCAAGACTATAACTTTTAACATACCCTATCAATACGTTCTCGTAAAGGTGTGTTAGCTCACCACAGAACCGAGCACTGCTTTCTACACAAGTTATAATGACTGATGTAAACTGTTTAAGTTAAATAGTACAGGAGCAATAAGTCTAGTGCACTCGGTGCATGACAGCGAGCTCTCTTGACGTTTGTTCACAGTGGCATCATGCGTGTAGTGTATCCGTGCCGCGCGTGCCTGCGCGTGCGCGCTATAGCTGCACGCCCAGCAGCGTGAACAGGCGGTGCTGCGTGAGGCGCGTGCGCACGTGCGGCAGCGAGCTGAGCCCGTCGCGCTCGCCGCCGGTCGCGAAGTTGTCGCGGATGATCTGCATCCGCGCGCTGTTGCGCCGCTCCTGCGGGTGCTTCAGCATCGTGTAGCGGGACATCTCCGGAGGATATCTATAACATATATACGTATATTGGCCATTTATCATGTAGCTACTTCATTACAATTCTAAAACACAATATCCAGGCTAAGTATTGAATCCATCAGTGTAAGATACAAATGATTACCTGACTACATCAAACTTATGCGCTGCAAGTCTGATGGAAAAATCATCATCTTCACCGCCCCAGCCTTCAAATCTATTAGAGAAGCCGTTGGCGGCCACGAAGTCCTTGGCGCGCACGGCGAGCACGCCGCCCGTCAGGTAGTCGTAGGGCAGCACGAAGCGGAACTTGTCGACGATGGCGGACATGTGGCGCGGCGCGGCGGCGCACGCGTACAGGTTAGCGTTGTCCAGCGGCAGCAGGTCCACGTCGTGCAGCACGAGGCACGGGAACGCGTCGCGCATGGCGGTCTGCGCCCCCACGTTGTACAGAATACCTTTGTTAAAGGTCTTCTCATCTTGTTGTTCTACTACGTAAATCCTACAACAGAACTGTTGTTTTGTAATTGGATAAGGAAACTAATTAAATATTTTTTCGGTCAACATAATAGGTACCTATGTTTTGTCGTAAAAAAACTAACCGTTATACCTAGTCAGCAATTAAATCAAGCATTATTATCGAAAAGTCTGTAGATATTTGGTTAGCTTGATAATATATATATATTTGACTGACCATTTAAATTAAATGATAACACTCACAGCGGGATCGCTCAGCGTCAAATAGTATATTATGCAACTAGTGAATAAAGGACGGATTAAAGCGAGGGCCATAGATGAATCACGAGCAAGTGAAGGATTCTAACAGCTAATCACGAGTATAGCGAGTGATTCAAGTGTTAGAATCCTGAGCGACGCAAGTGATTCATGGCCCTCGATATAAATCCGTTTTATTCAAGAGTTGCATACTATATTTTACACCATGACTACGAGAAAAAGAAAGATTGTAATAATAAATAAATGGCTTATTACCTTTAAATTTACAAAAAATGTGAAACCTCAGGGTTTAAATTTTGAAGCTGAGTTAGGTAACAGCACCTGTGTTTCAGGGGTCAGTGACCACCTCCGTTACGTTACATAATTATAATTAAATAAACACCAATGCAATTGATATTAGAATTACAATTCAAATAAGTATTCAGTAAACATAATAGACCAGAATCAAAATTAAATCCTAAATATAAATAAATTCAAAATTAAATCGGTGAAGGAGTTGGAAAATCGAATATTCTTTGCACAAGGAGTTTGTATCGAGTATTTTATGCGCAAGGAGGTTGTATAGCATTTAGATGGAGTAATATATATTGGTTTTGTTCTAAATTCAAACACCAAAACAGTGATTAAAAGTGCTTTTTATTCACTGTTTTCAGTGAATAAAATAAGCTTTTTAGAGGGAGACTGGCATAATAGTATATTATGCAACTAGTGAATAAAGGACGGTTTTAAAGCGAGGGCCATAGATGAATCACGAGCAAGTGAAGAATTCTAACAACTGAATCATGACTCGCTATGCTCGTGATTCAAGTGATAGAATCTGAGCGACGCGAGTGATTCATGGTGTTTATTACCGAGCTGGTAATGTTGGACTAACACACATGTGTGAACACTAATAGGGTTAAAATTGAAATAAAACCAAATTGTGTCCTGATCAAAGCTGGTATATATTTTCTAAAGTACACTCGAGTACAACTAAATCGCGGTAATGAAACCATAGCGAGATCTAATTTGACGCCAACGCCATCTATCGAGCTTGAGGTCAAACTTTTGAATTTATACAAATTATCACTACGGTTTCTGCATTAACATACCGCCCACCAAGGACATTTAGTGGCGGAATGTCCTTCTAAAATTATCTTAGATCTAAAATTTGCACTTTACATACACTATCAGCTATAATACTTCGTAAATCTAATAAACAAACAAAAATAAACAGACTTCATCAGCTCAAGTATCTTAGCGGTTGTAAAAACTTAGTACATAGTTAAGATTTGCGAAGATATAAATAAAGTATAAATAAACCTATAAAATGTATAAATTAAAACTTTGTAAATATAAATTTGATCTTAAAAATAACACATAGATTTGATCTGCAGAAGTTTTACATAGACTTGATAAAAAAAACAAAATTCATTGAGCTATTGGTAAAACACACAATTTGGAAGTTGGTCTCTTAATTGTGGAGGATTTGGTGCGCAATGTGACCACACGGGTAACGTTATCATCACCGGGATGTTTATCCACAACCCGTCCTAACAACCAACGACTTGGGGGTAAATCATCTTCCTTAATTAAAACAATGTCCCCAATATTGGGCTCTGGAACTTGAGAAGACCATTTGTATCTGTTCATAAGATTTGACAAATACTCGTGGGACCATCGTTTCCAAAAAGACTGCATCATTCGTTGAACTAATTGCCACCGAGTCAAATAATTTATATTGGAACTTTCATAATTTTTATCTGGCACATTAACTAACGGCTCGCCGATCAGAAAATGTCCAGGGGTTAACGGCAGGGGTTCACCAGGGTCAGCAAAGTTAATAACGCTTATCGGTCGCGAATTTAAGCACGCTTCCACTTGGTTGAGGAGTGTGGACATTTCCTCATATGTAAGCGTTGAGTCGCCGATTACCCTTTTAAGGTGAAACTTTGTGGATTTTACACCTGCTTCCCAAAGTCCACCGAAATTAGGTGCATGAGGCGGTATAAAATGCCACTCAGTATTGTTTGCTTCCAGGTGTTCTGCTATTGCTGGCTGTATAGAGGCCAACTGTTGTAACTCTCGGGAGGCACTAACAAAGTTGGTACCGTTGTCACTCCACAATTTAGCACAGTGACCTCGTCTCGAAACAAATCGCCGAAAGGCTGCTAAAAATGCCTGTGTGCTCATATCACTGACGACTTCTAAGTGAAGAGCGCGGGTGGACATACAAACGAAAAGGCATATATAGCCTTTGTATGAATGGTGACCACGGCCCTTTGTCGTTCTTATGCTTATGGGTCCAGCATAATCCACTCCGCTATGCAAAAATGGTCTTGCTGGTCTACATCGGACTGATGGAAGATCACCCATCAGTTGATTTCTGACGCTAGCCCTCTGTTTTGCACAAATCACACATTTGCGAACATGCTGTTGGATTAGCGATCTAGCACCTATTATCCAATAGGCTGACCTTAAAAAGTTTGACAGCAACTGAGGACCACCATGCAGTGTTTTTTCATGCGCATCTGCTACTATAAGATGAGTCAGATGGCTAGAATGTGGTAGGACTATCGGATATTTCGAATCTTCGTCCAGTTCCGACTTTGCAAGTCGTCCTCGAACCCTTATGATACCTTTTGTGTCAAGAAAAGGGCAAAGTGACTTCAGTTTGCTAGATTTGATGTTTAAATACCCTTTTTCTTTTAACTGTGTATATTCTGTTGTAAATATCTCTGTTTGTGTCTTCCTTATACAGGTTTCTAATGCTGCCTCTATTTCTTGGTCCCTTAAATATGTACCATTGTATTTGTCCTTCTTCAAAAATCGTCGGCAATACGCCACTACTCTAACTAGTTTGCGTAGACTAGAATAATTTTCTAGGACTACGTGTTGTGGGATTACAGCTGCATGAGCCTTTATTGTTTGCTCTAAATCTATTTTTAAATCCTTTGGCCTTTTGTACTCTATTATTTTGTTTTTCAGGAATGGCGGTCCAGAAAACCACAACTCATTACTAACCAATGAACTGGGTAGTATTCCTCTTGAAGCGCAATCTGCTGGATTCTCATTGGTCGACACGTGAAACCATTGAGACGAACTCATTACACCCAATATTTCAGCAGTCCGATTCGCAACAAAGGTTTTCCACCGGCTAGGATGGCTGTTAAGCCATGATAGCACTACTGTCGAATCAGTCCACGCTGAAATCTTTTCCTTTGGTATATTTAAGACCTCTGCAGACTCTGTCAATAGCTTGGCTAAGAGTACTGCTCCACATAACTCCAATCGAGGAATGCTGACTTGTTTTATTGGGGCAACCCTTGTTTTTGCAACCAGCAATGAAACTTGCACCTTGCCTGTGGTATCAATTACCCGCAAGTAAACGACTGCTGAGTATGCAGCTTTCGAGGCGTCACTAAAACCTTGCAATTCCAGTTCATCAGTTGAACTAGTCCCAAGCCAACGATGTATTCGAACCTTGGTAAGCAATTTTAACTCTTCGCGGTAAGTACTCCACTCTGTTTTTAATTCCGTAGTTAATTCCTCATCTCAACTAACACCTGCGAGCCATAATTTCTGGATGAACACCTTTGCTACAACCACACTAGGAGCTAACCATCCTAATGGGTCGAACAAACGAGCTATGTCTGATATTATAGATCTTTTTGTTACAGGTGCCTTCGTCAGCGGTTGGAGATTTACCGCGTACTGAAAGGAATCTTCATGGCGGTTCCAGGTGAGTCCTAATATTTTTGTAGTACTATCTAGTTTGATTTCTCTGTCCTTATTATTTTGTTCCCTTTCCTTTACTATCATGTCCTGTTTGTCCTTATTCCTAATGTCCTCATTTTTTATCCTTTTTTGACCTGTTTGCAGAATTCCTTCATTCCTGTCCATAGAACCTAATTTATCTAATAATTGCTGATTATTACTGTTCCATTTCTGTAATGTAAATCCTCCTTTTTCTAATAGATCTACCATTTGATTACAGATTTCTACACCTTCCTCGATGTTGTTACATCCTGTCATTAAATCGTCCATATAAAAACAATTTAAAACTCTGTCTGCTGCAAGTGGGAATTTGTCTCCTTCATCATATGAGACCTGCTGGAGCGATCTAACTGCTTGATATGGTGCAGATGCGGTCCCGAAGGTCACCGTTATCAGCTCATAATCTCTGATTGGCTTTTCAGGATCGTCTCGCCAGAGTATTCGCTGGAAGATAGCATCTTCATCGGCCACTCTAACTTGACGATACATTTTAATTATGTCTGCCACAATACCAATAACGTGCATTCTCCATCTCATGACAGTGTGTCTTAAATCTGCTTGCAGCGTTGGTCCTACCATTAGAGTGTCGTTTAGGGAAACTCCTTTCTTATTCCTTTCTGAAGCGTTAAATACAACCCGAACCTTAGTCGTGATCTTATCATTTCTTATCACCGCGTGGTGTGGTAGATAAACGGCTTCATCTTTATAACTATCCTCTTCTTTTACAGGTCTCATGTGTCCTAATTGTAAGTATTCATTAATTACCTCTGTATATTTTTCCTTTAAATCTGTGTCCTTACTTAATCTTTTTTTCTAATGATTTAAATCTTGTTTCAGCTATATCACGTGAACTTCCGGCCTTACAAGCAGGTTCTTCATCTCGGAATGGCAGTCGTACAACATGTCTGCCTGAATCGTCTCTCTTAGTAGTTTTAACATAGAATTCTTCACACCGTTGCTCTTCTGGATTAAGTAATTTCTTTGTACTAGTTTGTTCTTCGATCTCCCAAAATTTCTTTAAAATGTCATCTTCATAGATCTGTGCACAATGTACCATTATATCCGTATTTTTGGTGTGATGCTTTGAACTCTCACGACTTGAACTGACTACACCTGAAAGGACCCACCCTAAAGTGGTGCTCTGTGCAATGAGAGTGCCGGATGGACTCTTGACTATACCTTCCTTCACAATGTAGCAGTAAGCATCTGCACCCAAAAGAATATCTATTCTATTGGGTGTGTTAAAGTTAGGATCTGCTAAACGTAGATCGTTTATGGCAATCCAATCTAATGAAGTTGTTTTAACACTTCTCTCAGGCAAGTATGAGGTGATCTTACTCAAAACGTAGGCGTTTATTTTGAGTTGAAAATCGAGATCAATTGTTGACTCAATTGTCAGATTCACCATATGCTTTGCAATGGTTGATCTATCGTCACCTAAGCCTGAAACGAGACCTCTGACTGGAATTTTCTTCAGTCTACGAAGTTGGACTGTGGCCTCCGTAATAAAACAAGCCTGTGAACCTTGGTCTAATAATGCTCGAATGGTTTGGAACTCACCCGTCTTGGACTCGGCTTTTATTAACGCTGTGGCTAATAAAACCTGTCTGGGTTTAGAGACCTTGCCCGTAGACAAACATGCGACTATCGGATTATCACTAGTTGAAGAACTTGTATTATCCGTAGCCAGTTTTACGGTAGCATCTGGGCCTTCGTTCTCTCCGTTACGTTCTCCATTCGGGTGCAGCAATGAATGATGGCGCTTGTTGCAGACTTTACAGACGGTCTGCTTTTTACAGTCGTATACTCTATGATTGCTGCCCAAACAATTAAAACAGATTTTATTTTTTGCTACGAATTCGCGTCTACTTTCTGTGGGCTGTTTTGCAAATTGCTTGCAGAAACACAGCTTGTGGACTTCCGAGCAGTATTCGCAACGAATATTTGACGAATTTGTGGCTAGCATTGCTTTCGAACTATGAACCTGTGAACTATTACCGGCCTGGTGAGCCACGGCCTTTCTCGGCTCTATACATTCTAATGCGCGAAAACGACTTTCAATAAATATTTTAAGTTCCTTAAAGGTGGGCAACTCGTTGCTTAAATCGTTAGAACTGCTTAACTCCCATTGTTTTCGCGTTTCATTATCTAATTTGAATGTTACGATATGGATGATGATAACGTCCCATGTACTCACATTGATGTTTAAATTTGTAAGCGCATTGAGGCAGTCACTTGTTGTATCTAACAGCTCCTTTAATGCGGCAGCTGATTCTACATTTAATCGCCTTTGGCTGAACAACCTTTTCAAAATACAATTGACTAGATACTTTTTATTAGCATAACGCTTTTCCAACTGAGACCAACATTCGCTGTAGTTGGCATCTGTGATTGGTGTATGCCTAATTAATTGTTCGGCTTCACCAGTAAGATGGCCTTTGAGATAGTGCAGTTTTTGCACATTGTCTAAAGATGCGTTATTGTGTACAAGCGACTTAAAAAGATCGTGAAAGGCTGTCCATTCACTGTACTTGCCTGAAAAATTGGGAATTGTGATCTTCGGCAACTTTACAAATGAGTTTGATGACTTGGAAGAATTATCATTATTAGATCCACTATTTTTTGGTACCGGATCCACTCTAGGATTAATCTTATGAAGCGTTGCTTTCATCAGACATTTACACGATATATATGTATCTTCCGTGGAGTCGTATATATCGACCACCTTTTGACCTATGTCTTCCATCTTAAAACGACCATAAAGCTGAGATTTGGTTTCCTTAAATGAAGACCAATCATTTTCCAATAATTCAAGCCTTGTCTCGATATATTCTACTGTCAATTGATCTTTAGGACTCTTTTTAAAATTAGTAAAAGCCTTTTGTATAACATTTTGGAGGTCTTTCAATATATTAATTTGACCTTCCATCATGAACAACAACAAAAATATTAAAAGTCTGAGTGTTAAAATAAAATTAATAAACTAAGTAAAATTCAACAAGCCTAATAAAGGAAAACCCTAAATTGAGACTTAAAACTTACAAGTTTGGTTTTGAACAATACGTTCAGATTTTTTCTAAGTCTCAATAACAGCGAAAAATTTTACAAGTGTTTTTAAAACAAACACTGGCAGAAATCGGGCATAGGTTCCCCGTTCCGTCGTTTTTATAAAAACTATTCTAAGTCCTTAAAACTACATGCACAATTTTAAAGCTAAGTTAAATAATTATCTAAATGTTAAAGTAAAAATCTTCTTTAAAATAAAGTTCAAAATGTCTTGGCAAAGTCTTCTTAATCACTGTAATCACTGCTACTTTTATTTATTAAATTATTGTACTCACGTTTGCACTTCACTCACACTTCAGGTTTCGTAGTGTATCACTGGTGGCGCCCCCTTTGGCGTCACTTGGAACTTCGACTGCCGATTATTGACGTCGATTTCGTTCACCTTGCTGAACGAAGCTGCCGCCTGAACTGGAATCCTGAACTTCTGTTGAACTGCTGGTGGCGCCCTCTGTCGCGTCACGTTGAACTAACAATTCCCGGCACTCCTGTTGCAGCAATCCACTGCGAGTACACTGGGGTGCGGTCCAAATAAAGCTGGCACCGCTTACTTCAAAAACTTCAGACTTTCTGGGTCTGATCCAGGGTCGATGGACCAATGTTTATTACCGAGCTGGTAATGTTGGACTAACACACATGTGTGAACACTAATAGGGTTAAAATTGAAATAAAACCAGATTGTGTCCTGATCTAAGCTGGTATAATTATATTTTCTAAAGTACACTCGAGTACAACTAAATCGCGGTAACGAAACCATAGCGAGATCTAATTTGACGCCAACGCCATCTATCGAGCTTGAGGTCAAACTTTTGAATTTATACAAATTATCACTACGGTTTCTGCATTAACACATGGCTCTCGATATAAATCCGTTTTATTCAAGAGTTGCATACTATATTTTATACCATGACTACGAGAAAAAGAAAGATTTAAGCGAAAATCACAAGGAAAAATACTAAATAAAAGTTTTATTACCTTCAAAATTTTGAAAAAATGTGAAAACTCAGGGTTATACATTTTTTTAAATTAAAGCAGAGCTAGGTAACAGCAACTGTGTTTCAGGGGCCAGTGACCACCTCCGTTACGTTACATAATTATAATTTATTAACACCAATGCAATTAATATTACAATTACAATCCAAATATTCACTAAACATCCCAGACTAAAATCAAAATCATTATTAAAATCCTAAACATTAACAAACTGAAAATCAAATCGATAAAGGAGTTTGAAAGTCGAATATTCTTTGCACAAGGAGTTCGTATAGAGTATTTTATGCGCAAGGAGATTGTATAGCATTGAGATGGACGTCGAATATATATTAGTGTGTTAATAGGTTCGAAGGGTGTAAAATTTAACATTTTACACCCTTCGAACCTAACCTGTCCTTTGAACTCTGCAGACAGAAATAGGAGCCTATTCTACGACCGCAATAGTTTAATCCAAACTTTATAAAATCCTAATCATAATTTGCAGCTTTAATACTAATATTAATTTAATTATTTATTTATTTAATTAGCAATGACATGAGGCTGCCTACTATCACATTACTGCATGATCAATTAAGATATTGTTGCGGGCCACTAAAGGCAGTTCACTTCACTTTTGTTTGCTGATAAAATACAATTTGGAGCTGACTAAAACCTCATTAATTGTGTACATCAGAATCGCGGGCGTACTTTTCAGATTTGCATAAATTTATTGCAGTTATTTGGTACCTTCTGTGTACCTTTACGTACCTCTCCTGAAAATCTGTGTGCCTACACCCGTACAATTATATTTTAAAAATTAGGTACCCAGTATATTATGTACTTAAGCGCACTGTTTAAATAAATTTGGTACCTCGTGTACCTGCAGAAACACATATTTAATAAACAAAATAGTGTAAAACTTACACTATTTTGTTTATTATACCCAAACTACCAGGAGGCCAGAATCAAAATCATTTTTTTTTTTATGTTACTTTGGCCTACATGGGCACTTACAAAACGTCGACAAAAGGTGCACGGTTCGGGTTAGTCGTTTCATTATTCCATTCGCTCTCGTGCTGTACTACGTACCGATTTGGTGTCAACGTCTTATTAAATTGTTAACTAACTACCTACTACCTCCAAAATGACCAAATGTGATGTCTGCAGCAAAGGAATTACCAGCAGGTTACCCGGACTGGAATGCAGGTCTTGTGCCAAGACCGTTCATGCAAGTAAGGCTTGATCTGGTCTTACTGCGAAACAGCTGTCTGCACTTCGTAACGCGGACAGCCTGGACTGGATATGTGAGGAATGCAATCGCAAGTCGCCTTCTAGGAAGTCATCTTTCTTCATTCCGGACGAAGAAGTAATCACCAGAAGTATCACAAATAATCAATTAATAGTACCTCAGGCTAAAAACTATTATGGAAGGCGAACGACAAAATCCTTGATTCCCACTCTATTGAATGAAATCCCACCAAACATAAAAAATGAAATAAATTGTAAAAAATATAAACTAAAATACAACAAATACTATTACGACTACATATTAACTTAGCCTAACTACAAATTGTGAAATTCAGTAGAAAAAAAAAAGAAAAAAAGCTCAGTTAAAAATATATCAACCTACTCGTATATATCCTGTTGAGCTACCGGTTTTCTAATGATTAGCCATTGTGCGCCATTGTGGCGCACAGCTTCGACGAAACGTCACAAACGAAATATTCACATACCCACAATCACTCTCACAATTGCATTGTTTCTTTTACTGATAGATGTTTACGGCTTAAATAAAGGATTGCGTGAATGTTTAGTTTTTAGGATGAGTGAATAGTTGATAAGTTAGTTAATATAGTTATTAAGGCGAATGTAAGTTGCAACACAAACCCATACAGGTTTATTGGTACAAAATTAAAGTGAAATTGTACTCAAGACTGTATTTAAGAACAAATAAAAAAAATAAAAAAAAATATGAAGAAGAACCGGCAAGAAAAGCCATGGTTACTCTTTTAAAAATGGTTTGGTTTTACAATATTTCCATGTTACAGCATTAGTACTTGGATATGGGAGGACAACGTAGGCCCGACAATAAGTCGTAAGAAATTAAAAAAACAAAAATAGTGTAAAACGAAATAAAAAGTTAACAATCATCTAGAAATCTAAAAGGCCTACAATGTTCACACATTCACAAAACAATCGGTAAAAGAATCTATATGACGGCGCACTGCTAGCGCCACTTGTTGAGAGATACGTCGGAACGAGATTTGACAGCTGTCAGTCTGGCGGAGCGTCGAGGTGATGGTCAGCACAGCCGTTTTGAACGTCAGTTGGTTTTTCCGAACGTCAACGGCGTGTGCACCACGTATCCGACGAATCGCTTTTGTTCCGAGTAATCTTGTCCTATTTTGTTTCAGAAATAATTAACACCGATTGATTAAGTGATTTCCTAATTACTAGTGAATAGATTTTAGTTACATTCTGCAAAGAAGATATTTTGTGCGATTAAATAATTTTTGATTGTGACTCGAGTGATTATTTGTTGGTTCCTAACCACATTACCACTTATTGAAAAAATGGCCGATTCTAATGATTACGGGCATATGCCCATATCAGAAGTGGGATCCCATGCGCTACTGACCGAGGAACAACGATCGCCTGACGAAAATAGCGCCTTGAAGTTGTTGAGTAATATGGAAGCCCTGCTTACTCGTATGTTAGCAACGTCGCAACCAGCGGTGGCAATTCCTAGCGCCCAGTCCAGTGCAGTGCAGCTCGTACAGTTTAATCCGGAGGATGCCGACGCGGATATAGAAGGTTGGTGTAAGATTACAGAACTTATAGTCTTGAGTAAACATCTAGAGGGTGTTGATTTGCTTGTGGCTCTTACCGGTGCACTAAAAGGCCGTGCAGCCTCTTGCTTGACCAAGTTAAATTTGAATGAGCTTACATGGGAGGCTGTAAAACAAAGTTTAATGGCCAGATTTTGTAGACCGAAATTATTTCAAGACTACTTTGATGAAGTATTGCGATTTCAAATTGGAGCAAAGGAAACCGCATCAGAAACTGGCCTACGCTTGTGGAATATGATCGAATGTATACCTAAGACCAAAATGCCAGAAGATGTTCTTACTGGATTGGTCATATCGGTTTTATGTCAGAAGGATGGTTTGATACGCCGTGAGTTAAACGCATATGCTGTCACTACCAAAGCTCAGCTATTTAGAATCTTAAGCGGTATTTCACTAAAGCGAAGATTGGAGGTTACTGAATTTCATGAACCTGATTTTAAGCGACCTAGAAATTGCGGATGCAAGATTTCCCGGTAAATGTCATTGGTGTGAAATCCCTGGACATCGGCAATCTGACTGTAGAAAACGACGAGAAGATTCTTCTGCGGTGACTAAACAGCCAGATCCCTCAACTGCCGCACGTGTCCCCGAGAAGACTTCGACTGTAACTTGCTACATTTGCGGTAATCCAGGACACATAGCAACGAATTGTCAAGAAAAGGTGAAAAATAGTAGAGCTGCTGCAAGGAAAGAGGTCAATCTCTGCGAACAACGATTGTCGAGGGGTACCTTGAGGACGTCATCCGGTGAGTCTCCTTTTTATTTGATAGCGGATCGTCTTGCTCTTTGATAAAAGAAAGCTTCTCTAGTAAGTTTCCAGGTACTGTGCGTAATAATCTCGTGTATCTTTCGGGCATTGGCGGCGATGAAATAAAATGTACGTCACAAATTTCGAGTGAGGTAAATCTTGCAGAAGTTTTACAGTTCTTGACATTTCATGTAGTATCAGACTCTTGTCTTTTGGACCCTGTTATAATAGGTAGGGACATTTTAGAAAACGGTGTGAGCGTCAAAATTAATAATGATAACTTGATATTTCATTTTGAGGAACAAGCTAGTGTTTGTGAGTCGGTGGCTACCCAGCCAGACTTTACTCAGATAGACACGGATTTGACAGGTGATGATAGAGACGCCCTTATTAAACTTTTGAACAAATATAGCAGCTGCTTCTTAGAGGGTGTTCCCCATAGGCGCGTGAGCACAGGATAGTTAGTAATTGATTTAGTAGACCAACATAAAACTGTACAAAGACGCCCATATAGGCTAGCACCAATTGAAAAGCAAATTGTTAGAGAAAAGGTTCAAGAGCTCCTCGATGCGGGTGTAATTCGAGAAAGCTCATCACCATTCGCGAGTCCAATTCTCTTAGTGAAAAAAAAGGAACCATAAGGATAACACCGAGAGAATGTGTGTCGATTATCGGGAGCTTAACTCCAATACACGACCCGAACACTACCCCCTCCCTCGTATTGAGGAACAAATAGATCAGCTCAGTGGTGCCCATTATTTCACATCTTTAGATATGGCATCAGGATTTCACCAAATTCCTATCCACCATGACTCAGTAGAAAAGACAGCATTTGTAACGCCCGAGGGACAGTACGAATATCTCGCGATGCCCTTCGGGTTACGCAATGCCCCTTCGGTTTATCAACGCTGCATCACAAGGGATGTCCATCAGCTGAAGGATAAGCCTCTGATTTATATGGATGACGTATTATGTTATTGTGATGACATATCCGAGGGTATTAAACGTCTTGATAAAGTCTTAAATGCTCTTTCTACCGCTGGTTTCTCATTAAACCTTAAAAAATGTAAGTTTATGAAAAAGAAAATTGATTTCTTGGGTTATTCTATCCAGTGCGGAGAGGTAGGACCAAACTCGCGCAAGATACAGGCTTTAATAGACTCTCCCCAGCCGAAAACTGCGACGCAAGTACGTCAATTTTTAGGTCTTGCGTCGTATTTCCGAAAATTAATCTCTGGATTTACAAAAATTGTTGGCCCATTGTATCCGATAACAAAACTGAAAGGTCCTGAAGGAAGAAAAACATGAAAAGATCCGTAACACCATTATAGTGATACTTACCTCCGAACCAGTTCTTATGATCTTTGACCCGACAGCTCCGAGGGCTATGGGGCAATCCTAATACAGAAAAAGAAAGACCTGCCTCATGTTGTAGAATACTTTAGCCGACGTACATCTGAAGTAGAGTCCCGCTACCACTCCTACGAACTAGAAACGCTGGCAGTCGTACGAGTGGTAGAACACTTTCGGCATTATTTATACGGCCGACGTTTCAAGGTTTTCACGGACTGTAACTCACTAAAGGCATCGAAATCTAAAACTGATCTAACCCCACGTGTTCATCGCTGGTGGGCGTTTTTGCAAGCCTACGATTTCGACATCGTAAATCGCGAAGGTCGTGGCATGGAACACGCGGATTACCTCTCTAGAAATCCCTTGCCAGACCCCAATAGCGTAGCTTCCACATCGCAAGTTTTTTCAAAACCCACAGCCAAGACAGTACAGTTTGTAGAATTGCATCAGGGTTGGCTTTCTGTAGAACAAAAGCGTGATGCAGAGATCCAAGACTTGATCAACAAGCACAATAATAACGATTTTCCCGAAACAGTTGGTCAGACATATGACGTTAGGTTATTCTTTATAGGAAAATTGTAAGAAACAGGATTATTTCATGGCTGCCAGTCGTCCCTCGTTCCTTAATATGGACCTTGATCAATCACATTCATAATGAATTACAACATCTGGGTAGTGACAAAACACTGGACAAACTGTATGACCAGTACTGGTTCCCTCAAATGTCCAAGTGCGTTAGGAAATTTATTGATTCGTGCATTGTCTGCAAGGCATCAAAAGGTCCCTCAGGTGCTCAGCCTGTGCAGCTACACTCCATTCCAAAAGTTTCGGTACCATGGCACACGATTCATATAGACTTTACCGGGAAACTAAGTAGAAAAAGTGACCGTAAGGAATATTGTTCGGTTATCATCGACGCGTTTACTAAATACGTGTTATTAGAGCACACCTCTTCATTTGACGCAGCCAGTGCAGTTCGAGCCCTTAAAAATGCCATTTGCCTTTTTGGGGCACCTAAGCGCATAATAGCAGATCAGGGCAGGTGTTACATTAGCCAGGATTTTAAGAACTTTTGTTCAGTATATAATATTAAGCTGCATTTTATAGCAACGGGCTCCAGCAGGGCGAACGTGCAAGTAGAACGCGTGATGCGCACCTTGAAAAGTTTGCTAACGATTATCGAAAACGATCCCAACAAAGCTTGGCGTGACGAGTTAGGAAATGGTCAGTTAGCGCTTAATAGTACTAAGTCTTCAGTCACCAAATTTATGCCAACAGAACTCATGTTCGGTATCCATTCCCAATCTCTAGGTATGTCGAAAATTAGGTCTTCAAGTCCAGACCTGGAACAAGAACAGCGAATTGACCTAGAGTCAGTTAGGCAAGATGCGTCTAATAACATACAAAGGGCAGCCGCGTCCGATACTTTACGATTTAACGAAGGTCGAGCCACTATCAAGCCGTTTTTTAAAGACGATTTCGTATTTATCAAAAGCAGCGAACGAAACCAAACCAAATTAGATAGGAAGTTCAGGGGTCCTTATGTAATAACTGCAGTATTAGACAATGATCGTTACGAGTTGAAAAGCATGACCGGTTCATATCGTACCTTTAAATACGCGCATGAGAACTTGCGTCCAGTACCTCGAGGTCATGACGGGTTAGTTGAAATATCTACTAGTTTGATGATTGAGGAAGAGGCCATGACGGCGCCGGAAAACGTTGAACTCGATATTGGTCACCTCGACAGACTACGTAATTCTGATACATTAACTGCAAGCTCCGATACCTTTTCCGCAGAATCAAACACACTTACAGCAGAGTCTGATACCCTTTCCGCAGAATCAAACACACTTACAGCAGAGTCTGATACCCTCAGTAACATCTCAGATCATGAAGTCCGAATTCACGCAGAGCAAGACAGTCCGTAACTTATAGGTATGTGTAATCTGTAACCATTATTTGCGTGAAGTCTACATAACTATGTTGGGACGTTCGGAGTAGTTATCGAATAATGTGAAGGTGGTCGAAGGGGTAATGTCGTCCGGGCCATGCAGCTGATAGCGGCTGGCCGAGGGGACACATTCATCCGGTCAAACCATAAGTGTTTACTGGTCGAAGGGACAGTGTCGTCCGGGCCATGCGCGAGTGGTTGGTCGAAAGGACACACTCGTCCGGTCCAGGTTAATATTATGTGGAAAGTTGATTGCAACACGACGGTGTCGTCCGGGCCAGACCCAAGGGTTGGTTGATAGGACATGCCGATCGAGTTTTAGAGTGCATTAAGCAATGCTAACTGTTTAAAGAAAGGTGCCGTCCGGTCCACGAGTGGTCGAAAGGACACACGCTTTCTTTTGTTCTGAGACAGTTACAGTTACTATGAGAGTAATGTTATGTCTACTAGTCATAGTTTGTCAGGTTGGGCGAGCGGGTAGATTTACTGACACCCGTTCGATTGATTATGTGATTGTTACAGGACTGCAATATGATGCGCCCGAGGACGGTCGAAAGTCAGTCCGGCCGTGACGGCGCACTGCTAGCGCCACTTGTTGAGAGATACGTCGGAACGAGATTTGACAGCTGTCAGTCTGGCGGAGCGTCGAGGCAATGGTCAGCACAGCCGTTTTGAACGTCAGTTGGTTTTTCCGAACGTCAACGGCGTGTGCACCACGTATCCGACGAATCGCTTTTGTTCCGAGTAATCTTGTCCTATTTTGTTTCAAAAATAATTAACACCGATTGATTAAGTGATTTCCTAATTACTAGTGAATAGATTTTAGTTAAATTCTGCAAAGAAGATATTTTGTGCGATTAAATAACTTTTGATTGTGACTCGAGTGATTCTTTGTTGGTTCCTACCCACATTACCACTTATTGAAAAAATGCCCGATTCTAATGATTACGGGCATACGCCCATATATACAAAGGTAAAAAAACAAAAATAATAAACAAAAAACAATGTCAAACAACACTAAATTGTGGCACAAATATTGTTATAAGTGCTATAACTATTCTTAGCAAAGGGCTATAAAGATGATTGAAAAACATTGTGAAAAGTCTAATTAAAAGCGAAAAATAAAATGAGATTAAGAATAGTTAGAGACATCCACATATTTGTGCCGTTAATGAGTTACCAGGGAAGCCGCATGCGCAGAAGGAGCTAAATCCAAATTTTTTATCTTCAACGTAGTCCTTGATTTTATAATATGCTTTTCAATACAGTTGTTAAACATGGCGTACTTTCAGAGGCTATAATTATGATTCGAAAGTTAAATCTTACGCATAGGCATCTTTCTGTTACGCGGTCGTGACTTTTGTTTACGAGCTCGATCATTATGTTTGCAGTTTAGTTTTAAATTTATAAGTCAATTTAAAAAAAGTTTAGTAGCAAGGAGTTTTCAAACATAGAATAAAATGGGATAGATTTTCTAAGAGGAAAAATGAATGATTCCGTACGTTTTAGCATTGAATTCTCAAAAGTCTTATAAATGGTTGTTTAATATATTTAATTACCAGTTTTAATTTAATTATTTTCACATCAACATTTGTTAAAAATCGAATAGGCTGTATAGCTGTATAGGCTGATATCGTTGTAAAAAAATAAGTCCAGTTGCAAAAACGCACCATAAGTCAATTTAAAAAAGTTTAGTAGCAAGGAGTTTTCATACATAGAATAAAATGGGATACGATTTTATACGAGGAAAAATGAATGATTCCGTACGTTTTAGCATTGAATTCACAATTTTTTTTTTAAAGTTGTTTAATATGTTTAATTAACAGTTTTAAGTTAATTATTTTCACATTAACGTTTGTCAAAAATCTAATAGGCTGTATAGGCTGTTTTCTTTGTAAAAAAATATGTCCAGTTGCAAAAACGCGCCATATTGAAAATTTTATTTTTTGTGAATAAACAAATCTAATTCTTTGATTTGTTTTTACTGTTTCTCACAACTGTATTGAAAAACGTCGTGTGATACACGGGTGTGTAGGTTATTGCAAACTCGTGTCATTAAAAACCCTCGCCTTCGGCTCGGGCTTGTTAATGTCAGCTCGTTTGCAATAACCTACTTCCCACCCTTGTATCACAATGTACTATTTTTAATAAGGAAACGTTTTATGTAGTTTTTGAACTTTCAATCGGTCAGTTCTATAACTGACTTTGGCAATCATGACGAAGTCTTAATATTTGCGGGGCTGGCATCATTACCGGTTAAGACTAACTTAAGTACCAGGAAATTATAATCATGAGGAAGTATTATATAATAGTAACAACGTCAAATAAAGAAAATCGTTTTTAGGGTTCCGTACCCAAAGGGTAAAAACGGGACCCTACTAATAAGACTCCGCGATCCGTCTGTCTGTCCATCTGTCACAAGGCTGTATCTCATGAACCGTGATAGCTAGACAGCTGCAACTTTTAAAGATGATGTATTTCTGTTGCCGCTATAACAACAAATAGAATAAAATAAATATTTAAGTGCGGCGGGTGTCAGAACCGCGGGTGTACTGCTAACCAGTATATGTACTTAAGTGCACTGTTTAAGTAAATTTGATACCTCGTGTACATGCAGAAACAAATAGTGTAAGGTTGCTGCGAAAAGTAAAAAAACCAGCCAAGTGCGAGTCGGACTCGCGCACGAAGGGTTCCGTACCATTATCGCGAAAAAAGGCCAAAAAATCACGTTTGTTGTATGGGAGCCCTACTTAAATATTAATTTTATTCTGTTATTAGTATTTGTTGTTATAGCGGCAACAGATACATACATACATACAATACATCATCTGTGAAAAATTCAACTGCCTAGCTATCACGCTTCATGAGATACAGCCTGGTGACAGACGGACAGACAGACAGACAGACAGATGGATCACGGAGTCTTAGTAATAGGGTCCCATTTTTACCCTTTAGGTACAGAACCCTAAAAAAATGATCCCTAGTGCCCGGCAGCCTGCCTACCCTCGACTACGGTAGCGGTCGAGGCTACCGCATGGCAAGGGTGCTAAGACTCCTCGGAGGATATCCGGTTTCCCCAACAACAACACCGACAATTGGACCTGGCAACATATTACATGCGCACACTGCGGACCGACGAGAAAGTCGCTGAATTCGAGAAGCAGTTTACGACGGAGTATTATAGGGTTATCTGAAGTCCGAAGAGAGGGAGAGGACTCGATAATTATCAAATCCGGTAACTTGCTCTATTTCCGAGAGGGTGACCGGCAGTCCCAGGGTCCAAGACCCTTGTGAATAAGGTGGTGAAGATGGAGTGTGTCGACCAGGGTGGCGTACCTTATACTCATAATAACCTCATGATATTCGCTGAAGGTCGTCACCTACTGGGCAGTTTTATGAAGAAGGAGGTTAAATTCCTTCTTCAGAAAGCGTGAGCACAGGAAGTGAACCTGGCAGAGCCCCGATGGTGCAACAAAAAATGAGATAGACTTCATCTTGTTGTCAACCAAGAAGATGTTTTTCAATGATGTCTCTGTGATAAATTCGGTGAAAACCGGGCGCGATCACCGCATGGTACAAGTAAGAGCCACATTGAACATTAATAGCTTGAAAGATATACATCACACTAATATTATAAAGGCGAAAGTCTGTGAGTGTGTATGTTCGTTACTTCTTCACGCTCAAACGGCTGGACGGATCTGGATGATATTTGGCGCACATATAGATTATAGCTAGGAATAATACTTTTTATCCCGGGCATATGTTCCCTCGGGATAACTTTCGACATTCACGCGGGCGAAGCCGCTGGCAGAAGCTAGTATATCTATACTATATAATCTATTATATATTAATATTATAAAGAGGTAAAATTTGTAAGTTTGTATGTAGGGGGTAATCTCTGGAACTAATGATACAATTCTAAAAATTTTTTCACTGGTAGAAACCTACATTATTCCTGAGTGCTATAGGCTATATAACATCACGATACGACCAATATGAGCGGAGCATAAATGAAAAACGTTGCAAAAACGGGAAAGAATATTACTGTTTCAGTTATGCAATCATATATGTAGTGTAGGTAGGGAAGGTGTAGGGTAGGTGTAGGGTAGGTGTAGGGTAGGTGTAGGGTAGGTGTAGGGTAGGTGTAGGGTAGGTGTAGGGTAGGTGTAGGGTAGGTGTAGGGTAGGTGTAGGGTAGGTGTAGGGTAGGTGTAGGGTAGGTGTAGGGTAGGTGTAGGGTAGGTGTAGGGTAGGTGTAGGGTAGGTGTAGGGTAGGTGTAGGGTAGGTGTAGGGTAGGTGTAGGGTAGGTGTAGGGTAGGTGTAGGGTAGGTGTAGGGTAGGTGTAGGGTAGGTGTAGGGTAGGTGTAGGGTAGGTGTAGGGTAGGTGTAGGGTAGGTGTAGGGTAGGTGTAGGGTAGGTGTAGGGTAGGTGTAGGGTAGGTGTAGGGTAGGTGTAGGGTAGGTGTAGGGTAGGTGTAGGGTAGGTGTAGGGTAGGTGTAGGGTAGGTGTAGGGTAGGTGTAGGGTAGGTGTAGGGTAGGTGTAGGGTAGGTGTAGGGTAGGTGTAGGGTAGGTGTAGGGTAGGTGTAGGGTAGGTGTAGGGTAGGTGTAGGGTAGGTGTAGGGTAGGTGTAGGGTAGGTGTAGGGTAGGTGTAGGGTAGGTGTAGGGTAGGTGTAGGGTAGGTGTAGGGTTGGTGTAGGGTAGGTGTAGGGTAGGTGTAGGGTAGGTGTAGGGTAGGTGTAGGGTAGGTGTAGGGTAGGTGTAGGGTAGGTGTAGGGTAGGTGTAGGGTAGGTGTAGGGTAGGTGTAGGGTAGGTGTAGGGTAGGTGTAGGGTAGGTGTAGGGTAGGTGTAGGGTAGGTGTAGGGTAGGTGTAGGGTAGGTGTAGGGTAGGTGTAGGGTAGGTGTAGGGTAGGTGTAGGGTAGGTGTAGGGTAGGTGTAGGGTAGGTGTAGGGTAGGTGTAGGGTAGGTGTAGGGTAGGTGTAGGGTAGGTGTAGGGTAGGTGTAGGGTAGGTGTAGGGTAGGTGTAGGGTAGGTGTAGGGTAGGTGTAGGGTAGGTGTAGGGTAGGTGTAGGGTAGGTGTAGGGTAGGTGTAGGGTAGGTGTAGGGTAGGTGTAGGGTAGGTGCAGGGTAGGTGCAGGGTAGGTGTAGGGTAGGTGTAGGGTAGGTGTAGGGTAGGTGTAGGGTAGGTGTAGGGTAGGTGTAGGGTAGGTGTAGGGTAGGTGTAGGGTAGGTGTAGGGTAGGTGTAGGGTAGGTGTAGGGTAGGTGTAGGGTAGGTGTAGGGTAGGTGTAGGGTAGGTGTAGGGTAGGTGTAGGGTAGGTGTAGGGTAGGTGTAGGGTAGGTGTAGGGTAGGTGTAGGGTAGGTGTAGGGTAGGTGTAGGGTAGGTGTAGGGTAGGTGTAGGGTAGGTGTAGGGTAGGTGTAGGGTAGGTGTAGGGTAGGTGTAGGGTAGGTGTAGGGTAGGTGTAGGGTAGGTGTAGGGTAGGTGTAGGGTAGGTGTAGGGTAGGTGTAGGGTAGGTGTAGGGTAGGTGTAGGGTAGGTGTAGGGTAGGTGTAGGGTAGGTGTAGGGTAGGTGTAGGGTAGGTGTAGGGTAGGTGTAGGGTAGGTGTAGGGTAGGTGTAGGGTAGGTGTAGGGTAGGTGTAGGGTAGGTGTAGGGTAGGTGTAGGGTAGGTGTAGGGTAGGTGTAGGGTAGGTGTAGGGTAGGTGTAGGGTAGGTGTAGGGTAGGTGTAGGGTAGGTGTAAGGTAGGTGTAGGGTAGGTGTAGGGTAGGTGTAGGGTAGGTGTAGGGTAGGTGTAGGGTAGGTGTAGGACAGGTGTAGGGTAGGTGTAGGGTAGGTGTAGGGTAGGTGTAGGGTAGGTGTAGGGTAGGTGTAGGGTAGGTGTAGGGTAGGTGTAGGGTAGGTGTAGGGTAGGTGTAGGGTAGGTGTAGGGTAGGTGTAGGGTAGGTGTAGGGTAGGTGTAGGGTAGGTGTAGGGTAGGTGTAGGGTAGGTGTAGGGTAGGTGTAGGGTAGGTGTAGGGTAGGTGTAGGGTAGGTGTAGGGTAGGTGTAGGGTAGGTGTAGGGTAGGTGTAGGGTAGGTGTAGGGTAGGTGTAGGGTAGGTGTAGGGTAGGTGTAGGGTAGGTGTAGGGTAGGTGTAGGGTAGGTGTAGGGTAGGTGTAGGGTAGGTGTAGGGTAGGTGTAGGGTAGGTGTAGGGTAGGTGTAGGGTAGGTGTAGGGTAGGTGTAGGGTAGGTGTAGGGTAGGTGTAGGGTAGGTGTAGGGTAGGTGTAGGGTAGGTGTAGGGTAGGTGTAGGGTAGGTAGGATAGGGTAGGTACGTAGCCAGTTGACGGGAGCGGAGCCGCGTGGGACAGCTAGTTATATATAAGTATATATTATTTTCAATATATATGTACGTGTATTTTACCTATTTTAGTACATATGTTATATAATAACTGGTATTATTTTTATTATTAAACAATGCACCTGCCATGTTATCTCTTCACCAGCCTTGGTTGACTGGTAGAGAATGCCTAAGGCATTAAGTCCACCTTTGTACCTTTGCGCATGAAGTCTAAATAAATAAATAAAGATCTTGATGATGATAATGATGCAAATTCAAAACCCAGAGAGCTTTTAGCTCGAACTCCAGAATCATTTTGTGCATAAGGAGCTCCGTGGACGAAGACAACGATGGGTTCGTGGAAACTGATCTTAAGGTTGGGTCTAAGTAAATTTTTTTTATAATTAACTAAACTGATGTACACAAAGCAAACTAGATAGGTTTGCAGGGCACACCAACATAGATATTCGTGTGCGAAATCTACGGGTGTATTACTTCGCCTATTTATTAGAGTTTGCTTCACAAATAGCGGCTCTCTGTCCTACACTTTGGAGCGCGCTCTAAACCGATGGTTTGGAACGCGCTCCGTACCTTTCGTGTAAAAATAGCGTTTTTGACATCGCACTTCGGAGTGCGCTCAGATGCGTTAACATTTGAACTGACGATGACGCATCAAACCACACGTCTAAAGGCAATAACGGCCCTCATACGTACACTTCGGAGCGAACGAAATACCACGCGCCACTCCGAAGCGAGCTTAGAAGTGTACGTGTAAAGGCATTCGGCGCGCATTCCGACGGGCGCTTGGTCGCGCGCGCCCGTCCCACGTTTCGGAGCGATCTTGGTGGTGGAACGTACGTGTAAATGGTTCTGGAGTTAGAAATGGCAGTTTGGAACGTGAAAGCTGTAACCGGGTTTATAGATATTTAATTAAACTTTTTCTCATGACTGTGTCCTTCTTCTTATATCTGAATATATTTTCATAGATAGGAAGCATCACTGTTCATCCGCAAAAAAATATTATAATCCTCTGGTTGGTTCCTACTAATATTATAAATGCGAAAGTAACTCAGTCTGTCTGTCTGTTACCTTTTCACGCTTAAACCGCTCCACCGATTTAGATGAAATTTGGTAAGAAGATAGATTGAAACCTTGGAACGGACATAGGCTACTTTTTTTTTGCAAAAAACGTGGAGGGGGGAAATGGGAGGGGGGTTAATTTTGAATGAAACTTCTTATTATGGCTCAAACCGCTGAACCGACTTAGATAAAATTTGGTGTGAAAATAGTTTGAGACTCTGGGCAGAGGCTACTTTTTTTAGCATAAAACACAAAGGGGATGAAATGGGGGGTGGGTTAGTTTTGTATGAAACTTCTTAATGACTTAAACCGCTGAACCGATTTCGATGAAATTTGGTGTGAAGAAAGTTTGAGACCCTGCTCAGGATTTAGGCTACTTTTTTTTGCATAAAACAAAAAGGGGAAGAAATGGGGGGGGTAGTTATAAAATATGAAAATAATATGAAACTTCTTATTATGGCGACCTTTTTATTCGGCTGTAGGCGTGATATAATTGTTTATGAAAGATTTTAATGTCAATTTTAAAAAGTCAACTTCATGTCAGTGTCCGTGAAAGTGGTAATTTAAGCAAAACTTTGAAATATTCTACTGCTTATTTTTATTAGCGGGGTATTTTTATGCTATGGATATGCCTCGCAAGCGTAAATCTCATCTGAGCCGTAGCTCTAGCAGAGCTCGAACAGCAAGAGTAGCTAGAAGCCAAGAAACAGAGGAGCAGACTCAATCCCGTCTAATTTAAGATGTCGAGCGTCACGCAACCCAAAGAGCTGATGAGACTTTCGTTCAGACTTAGGCACGCCAGCTCGCAGATGCCAAGCGTCATGCAACTGAAAGAGCTGCTGAGACTTTCGACCAGATTCAGGTTCGCCAACTCGCATATGCTGAGCGTCACGCAACTGAAAGAGCTGCTGAGACTTTAGACCAGATTCAGGTTCGCCAACACGCAGAAGCTAAGCGTCACGCAACTGAAAGAGCTGCTGAGACTTTCAACCAGACTCAGGCTTGCCAACTCGCAGATGCCAAGCGTCACGCAACTAAAAGAGCTGTTGAGACTTTCGACCAGATTCAGGTTCGCCAACTCGCATATGCTGAGCGTCACGCAACTGAAAGAGCTGCTGAGACTTTAGACCAGATTCAGGTTCGCCAACACGCAGAAGTTAAGCGTCACGCAACTGAAAGAGCTGCTGAGACTTTCAACCAGACTCAGGCTTGCCAACTCACAGATGCCAAGCGTCACGCAACTGAAAGAGCTGCTGAGACTTCCGACCAGATTCAGGTTCGCCAACTCGCATATGCTGAGAGTCACGCAACTGAAAGAGCCGCTGAGACTTTCGACTAGACTCGGGATCGCCAACTCGCAGATGCAGAGCGTCACGCAACTGAAAGAGCTGCTGAGACTTTCGACCAGACTCAGGCTCGACAACTCGCAGATGCAGAGCGTCATGCAACTGAACGAGCTGTTGAGACTTTCGACCAGATTCAGGTTTGCCAACTCGCATATGCTGAGCGTCACGCAACTGAAAGAGCTGCTGAGACTTTAAACCAGATTCAGGTTCGCCAACACGCAGAAGCTGTCACGCAACTGAAAGAGCTGCTGAGACTTTCAACCAGACTCAGGCTTGCCAACTCACAGATGCCAAGAATCACGCAACTGAAAGAGCTGCTGAGACTTTCGACCAGATTCAGGTTCGCCAACTCGCATATGCTGAGAGTCATGCAACTGAAAGAGCTGCTGAGACTTTAGACCAGATTCAGGTTCGCCAACACGCAGAAGCTAAGCGTCACGCAACTGAAAGAGCTGCTGAGACTTTCGACCAGATTCAGGTTCGCCAACTCGCATATGCTGAGAGTCACGCAACTGAAAGAGCTGCTGAGACTTTCGACCAGATTCAGGTTCGCCAACTCGCATATGCTGAGCGTCACGCAACTGAAAGAGCTGCTGAGACTTTAGACAAGATTTAGGTTCGCCAACACGCAGAAGCTAAGCGTCACGCAACTGAAAGAGCTGCTGAGACTTTCAACCAGACTCAGGCTTGCCAATTACTCACAGATGCCAAGCGTCACGCAACTGAAAGAGCTGCTGAGACTTCCGACCAGATTTAGGTTCGCCAACTCGCAGATGCAGAGCGTCACGCAACTGAAAGAGCTGCTGAGACTTTCGACCAGACTCAGGCTCGCCAACTCGCTGATGCAGAGCGTCATGCAACTGAAAGAGCTGCTGAGACTTTCGACCTGATTCAGGTTTGCCAACTCGCATATGCTGAGCGTCACGCAACTGAAAGAGCTGCTGAGACTTTAGACCAGATTCAGGTTCGCCAACACGCAGAAGCTAAGCGTCACGCAACTGAAAGAGCTGCTGAGACTTTCAACCAGACTCAGGCTTGCCAACTCACAGATGCCAAGCGTCACGCAACTGAAAGAGCTGCTGAGACTTTCGACCAGATTCAGGTTCGCCAACTCGCATATGCTGAGAGTCATGCAACTTAAAGAGCTGCTGAGACTTTAGACCAGATTCAGGTTCGCCAACACGCAGAAGCTAAGCGTCACGCAACTGAAAGAGCTGCTGAGACTTTCAACCAGACTCAGGCTTGCCAACTCACAGATGCCAAGCGTCACGCAACTGAAAGAGCTGCTGAGACTTTCGACCAGATTCAGGTTCGCCAACTCGCATATGCTGAGAGTCACGCAACTGAAAGAGCTGCTGAGACTTTAGACCAGATTCAGGTTCGCCAACACGCAGAAGCTAAGCGTCACGCAACTGAAAGAGCTGCTGAGACTTTCAACCAGACTCAGGCTTGCCAACTCGCATATGCTGAGAGTCATGCAACTGAAAGAGCTGCTGAGACTTTAGACCAGATTCAGGTTCGCCAACACGCAGAAGCTAAGCGTCACGCA
Organism: Orthosia incerta; assembly: GCA_948252205.1. Taxonomy (NCBI): domain Eukaryota; kingdom Metazoa; phylum Arthropoda; class Insecta; order Lepidoptera; family Noctuidae; genus Orthosia; species Orthosia incerta. The sequence continues at coordinate 26,323,868 of OX411745.1, read as the reverse complement.
ACTCAAAGAGCTGCTGAAACTTTCGACCAGACTCGGGCTCGCCAACTCGCAGATGCAGAGCGTCACGCAACTGAAAGAGCTGCTGAGACTTTCGACTAGACTCGGGATCGCCAACTCGCAGATGCAGAGCGTCATGCAACTGAAAGAGCTGCTGAGACTTTCGACCAGTTTCAGGTTCGCCAACTCGCATATGCTGAGCGTCACGCAACTGAAAGAGCTGCTGAGACTTTAGACCAGATTCAGGTTCGCCAACACGCAGAAGCTAAGCGTCACGCAACTGAAAGAGCTGCTGAGACTTTCAACCAGACTCAGGCTTGCCAACTCGCAGATGCCAAGCGTCACGCAACTGAAAGAGCTGCTGAGACTAAACTAGAGCCTCCAGCCAGGCAAGACACCCAGTGCGAGCGGCAGCAGTCTTATAACTTTTAACTTTTATAACGTGGACTTGAGTGAGCAAGCAAAACGAACGAAAGAAGCTCGTGACACCCCACCGCACTATTCCCAAACCACTGCAACGTCCGAAAGTCAGAATCAACAGTGGCGACCACCAGAAGAGCGCCGAGGCAATGAAGCTCGACGAAGTCCCGGAGAATGAATTTAACTGTCTTGGATCCCGCAACGAAATTAATCAGAAAAGAATAACGGAGGAGTAGAATAAAAATACAAATTTCCATGGAAGGTCCATATCAAGCAGGAGACAGAACAAACAAGGCCAACAGGCACAAAGGGTCGTTAACAACTAGGTTAAGCCCAGTTGCCTAGCACCACGGATAAAATTTGGATTAATATTAATGGGTCCTAACATTGACGCTCGTGACACCCGCTTTGGGTTCGTTTTATTTTAAACAACTATTTTAAAAACAAATCTTTTATGATTTAGCAAAAGCAATACACACAAACTCGAACCATTTATGTCTTACGAAACATTTAAGGGAACGTATGTCGTATATTTACAGAACCTAATTTTGGAGCATTTGAATTTTACGAGCCGGCTAGTCGCATAGTTGATTAAATTTACTCACCTGTAGTGTATGTTTTGTTTCCTTAGAAAATTATGCATATACGGCAGGAATATGTCTAGTTGACTCTGCCTATTCCTGTAAGCTACTATTATAGCGACGCTGAACAGCGGATTGCAGTGCTCGGGTACGTAGCTACCATTCACTAGGCCTGCTGCTGAAAAATCGACGAATTTTCTTGGCACTTCCCAATTAAGTAGAGAACTGGTACTTTTAAGTATTTCATCATATTTACAATCGGGCTTAGATTTGTAGAGCACTAGTTTTGGTGACCTTTGCTTGTACAGTTGTGTTTCTAAGACCTCAGCAGGTATGTGTGCGTAATTGTACTCGCCGTAATTTACAAAGAAAAGCAATACTGCTATGACACTTAGTATAAAAAATATACAAGTCACACGAAGTTGCAGTATCCTGAAAATAATTTTAATTAATTAATATTCAATGCCAAACTTCCCTCCGCGATAAAAAAGTATGTTGCTCTAATATTGCAGCAGACTCTGATGAACATTTTGAATTATTCTCGCAACATTGAGTAAAGGTGCGCATACACGGCACAGGCAATTAGAAATTGAGCGCATCTTGGCATGTTTTTTTTTTATTTTTAGGTTTCCGTTCCTCAAAAGAAAAAAAAATCGTTTATTTATAACATAAGGCACATTTTTACAATAAAATATCTTATAATATAAAAGTACACAGTTGCTTATTCGCCTGAACTAGGTTGATCCTGTGTATCAGGCTATAAAGTGCTTAAAACTTATAATAATAATAAATTAACAATGGGTATACTAGTTTAGGAATACTTAAATAGTACATTACACGAACGATTCTCTTTCCACTGCCTGATGAGCTTACTTATCTAAATGCAAATAAGTTCCAACAACAATTAATTAGAAACGTTCAGACTAAAAACCACAGACTATATACACACAATCAACGCGCGTTTTTTAGAGAGGTAACAGGTTCAGTATCATTCTGCCAGTTACATAATGATATCAAAACTCCATACAAAAGTCATTTCGTAACTGTTATTATGTAATTTTGTTTTTTTTTATTTTATAATCTGGTGTCTAAATGTTCATATTTCGAAACGGATTTCGTAGGTCATGTGTTAAGTATATAATAGACAAGGTGTTCGCGCGCGAACGAACGGTGCCGCGGCAGACGACAGCAGGGAAGGGAGGCGCGCGGGACGCCGACGCCACCGCCACCGCCGGCCGGCCGCCATTGCCAGAAAAGAAACTACACGCAAGCGAGCGGGCATAACACTATTGTAAAATTAGGGTTTTTGGGTGTTATACCATCTTCGCATTATTGCCTTTCACAGCAGTTGAATGGTTTCAAAATCTATAACGGGCATAGGTAGGTAGAAACATTTTTTCTGTTTTATAGTCGAGATTTTTGCAGAAGAAAAATATTTATAACTAAATAAGCCCATGGATTTTTCACAAAATATATTTCACATAATAATAGTTTACATCTTTATATTTATTGAAGGACAAGTATATTCCAAGTGATCTCATGTCTGTTGGTGGGTGAGCCCATGTTTCATACATTTTGTGCCTATGGTCCTTTGTACCTAGTACATAAAAAAATATATTCCATCTGTTAAGACCTTTTTCTCAGGAACGTTTGAAGGTATCAAGTAAAAATTACACATTAAATCTCTGCAAAACGTTATAACCGATGCGCAAAAATACCTTGACCTGCTGAACGAATGGTTAAAATATAACTTATTGACTATTAACACTTCAAAAACATAATTTATGATATTCGCCGCAAAAACTAAGCTAACGATCAACGGAGAAACATCAAACGATCTAGTAACGAAGGCCATCGACCATGACAAAACAAAGTTACTATCACTATTGCAGCGTTACGATAAGTTACAAAATGTATCCCGAAAAAAGTACGACGTGTCCCAAAATTTCAACGATAAGCGTGGTACCAGAGGGTGGACCTGCTCATGGTCATGACTGGGTACTACTGGGTATATACCATTAGGGGTGTCGACTTTAGACGATTTTTTTTTTATTTCAAAAAATATTGAGATATATATTTGATCTTTTTTACTAACTGTGGGTGTAAGGGGCTCCGCTAAGATCTTGGAGCCCAAACCAACCTCACCTGCACGTGGCGCACCTGCTGGACAACGGAAAGGGCTCTGGCGATGCCACTCCTCTGGGGTTCGTCCTAGGGGTTCGGGGGTCAGACGGCAGTCGCCCCGGTAATTGGCACAAAGCCACTTAAAAATGGAGAGAAAAAGAAAGAGATATACGTTTAGGGCTAGGGCGTCGCCGCATAACGACGCGCATGGGGATCGCCTTAACCCTGCGACAAGTATGCGAGTGCTACCGGGCCCCGTGCGAGCCCGGCTAAAGACGTTAGCACCAACTACGAAGATTCGCTTTGCAAACTGGAACATTGGCACGCTTACGGGACGATCCGCAGAACTTGCGGCCATACTTGCCAGGCGTAAAGTGTTAGTGGCATTCCTGCAGGAGACACGGTGGAAAGCCAACAGGAGCCGGAATATTGGGCACGGCTACAAGCTGATCTATACAGGCTCTTCTGGTGGGGAGAACGGTGTGGCAGTGGTGCTCGCCGAGCGTTTCCACGATAGCGTCTTGGAAGTTAGACGCATATGCGACCGACTTATGGTAGTAAGGTTGCTTACTGAGGGGGTCGTGACCCACTTAATAAGTGCCTACGCCACACAGGTCGGTTGCAGCGACGCGGATAAGACGGTGTTTTGGGATCGGCTCGGAGATGTACTACGCGGCATACCGTTGTCCCACGATGTCGTTTTGGGTGGCGACCTGAATGGTCATGTGGGCGAGGTGCAGGGGGAGTATGAACGTGTCCACGGCGGCTATGGTTACGGCCGAAGAAACGCAGAGGGGGAACCCATCTCAGAACCTGCACTGCATCTGACCTGGCCGTGGTGAACACGTTCTTCAAAAAGAAAACCGAGCACCTGATTACCTACAGGAGCGGTCGGAACGCCACTCAAATCGACTATCTACTGACCAGGAGAAGCCATATCAGTCGCGTGGCCAACTGTAAGGTCATACCCGGTGAGTGTCTCACTGACCAACACCGACTTCTTGTCATGGACCTCTGCGTAAAACCCCGTCGCAGACACGCCGAACGTTGCCACGGTCAAATCAAGTGGTGGCTGCTGGATCAAACCAGATACTCAAAGTTTGACTCTGCCGCTGGGGATATTAGTTTCGACACAGCAGGCAAGTCCATCCAAGAGTGCTGGAAAACGATTCAGACAGCAATCACAAAGACGGCAAAACAAGTTCTTGGCGTGGCGAAAGGGGGCCGCAAAATCGACAAGGAGACCTGGTGGTGGGACGCCACAGTCCAGGGTTCATTACGGGAGAAGAAAGCGCTCTTCAAGACGTGGCAAGCGACCAAATCTCCTGAAGATCGCGCATCTTACAAGACAGCGAAAAGAGCTGCCAAGAAAGCTGTAGCCAGAGCCAGGCGTGACCACTTGCAACCATTATATGCTAAGTTGGACACTCCTGAGGGGCACAAGCTCATATATAAACTGGCGCGCTCTAGGGCTAAAGCAGCGCAAGATATTACTCGCTGCTGCAGCGTCAACGGCCCTAATGGCGAGCTCCTGTACGATGATCGTGCGGTGAAGGAGAGATGGCGCTCTTATTTCCACGTTTTGCTGAATACTCAGCACCGGGAAGTGCACCCTCCCGAACAACTCCCGAACAATGGACTCGTGCCACCGATTAGACCTGACGAGGTCCTCGCATCTCTTCGTCACGTGGAGAATCGGAAAGCTGTCGGACCGGACGAAGTGCCAATTGAAGCGTGGAAAGCGCTGGGGGCTCGTGGTGTGTTCATTCTTACTAACCTTTACAATAGAATCCTGAACGACCGAATAATGCCCGATCAGTGGCGGCTTAGTATAATAACGCCGGTCCACAAGGGTAAAGGGTCCGTTCAGGATTGCGGTAATTACCGCGGTATAAAGGTGATGTCACACACCATGAAGCTCTTCGAGCTCATTATTGACGCCAGGATCCGACAGGAGTGTACAGTTTCGGACTCCCAGTACGGTTTCCAACCAGGACGCGGTACCATGGACCCTATATTCGCCCTAAGGATCCTCATGGAGAAGCACAGGGAAAGAATATACCTCTGCATTTTCTATTCCTAGACCTGCAGAAGGCCTTTGACTGTGTTCCCAGGGAGATGATCTGGTGGGCGTTGCGTTCGAAGTTGGTACCAGAGACCTACGTGGAAATCGTACGTGACATGTACCGCAACTCCGATTCAATAGTCAGGACCGCTGTTGGTGATACCACCCCCTTCCCCATAACCGTAGGCGTGCATCAGGGCTCCGTCTTGAGCCCCTATCTCTTCAGTGTGATATTAGACGAACTGTCAGCCAGCGTACAGAAACTACCGCAGCCTTGGCTGCTTATGTACGCTGATGATATCGCACTGGTGGACGGGGACAAAGGACGGCTCACCAGACGCGAGGTGACGGGTGTCATTTGTGACCCCAAAATGCCGGTCAAGCTGAAGGGACAGGTCTATAAGACCATCATAAGGCCTGTCCTTACGTACGGCAGTGAGGCGTGGCCGGTGCTGGAGCGACACCGACAGGTGTTGCATATCCGGAGATGAACATGCTGCGGTGGATGTATGGCGCCACGCGGAAAGACCGTGTACGGAATACATACATCCGCGGCAGCCTCCATGTCCGTGACATTGCTGACAAGCTGCAGGAAAGTCGCCTCCGCTGGTACGGCCACGTCTTACGACAACCGGCAAGCTACGTGGGAAACAAATGCCTGGTCATGACCCTACCTGGCACCAGGAGCAGAGGACGGCCCAAGAAACGCTGGCTTGATGTCGCGCAGGATGACAATCATGTGCGCCAATGGGCTAGTTGCGAGGGATGCCGAAGACCGGGCAAAGTGGAGGAGGAAGTGTAGGAAAGCGGACCCTGGGTTCTCCCGCGCTGGGCGGGATGAGCAACTGGGATAAACGCTAGGTAGAAGAAGAAGAAGAAGAACCTAAGCAGCACTGCTATCCACCACAACCCTTAAAAAGGCCAGAAAACATGTAAGTTTAACACAAAAATCAATAGAAATCATATTTTCTAAAAAAATTAAAGATTCTTACTTTCAGTCTACTTTTACTCATCGTGATGTATAAAAAAAACATACATAAAGTCGAACATCAAAAAGGAGGAGGCCTTTTTGGTAAGTCGGTAAAAAATAGTACTGACATAGTGTCAGTACTATTTGTGACAAGTTTTTAAAAAGTTGACGCAACTAACCAAGATTCTAAAATGGTAGGTATAAAAATAAAATGCTAACTATTTCTAAACAAGAACCGATTTTTTTAATGATATGATTTTTGTTGTTGAATAATGTTGCATGAATCAAAACAAATGGTACAAATAATTTTACATGTATTTTATTAATTTATTACATTATTAATATTACAGTAAATGTTATAATTGTTTTTATACGGATGTTTTTTTGTGAACGTACCCTTAGCTGTAGGTACCTACGCATAATGAAAGTATTTCCAAAACGTTTAGTGCGCATGAGTGCGCGGTCCACCGTATGTATCATGTACCGATAGCGCATCGCCGTACATCTTGTAGGCGGGGTAGGCGGCATTGGATAATGCAATTTCAATGCCGCCTAGCCCGCCTACAAGACGTACCATTTTGTGTTACACTGTCCATTGGGATAAAATTACCGATTAGTAACACTGTAATGTAACTCAATGCCACGTTTATTCTTCCCATCAATTCACACTACAACCTAATAGTACGTAATAGGGTTACATATCAAATGACAAAGTCGACGGAGTCCCGCTACGCGGGGCTCCTATTCCTGTCTGCAGGGTTTAAAGTAACCTAACCTATCCTACCCGTGTCGGGGTGCCCGAAGCTCCCGAGCTCGCTTCGCTCGCTCTGCACAGCGATGTCACCTCGTCGGTTGTTCTGCTATTTTATATATAAGGTTGGGGAAAAAGTTTCTTCGCATTTTTTAAGAAAATTCAAAACATTTTTTAATATAGTTTATTTACATTTAACTAAAGTATGAAGGTACCATTTTGTTCGATAACTTCTTGCCATCTTGTAAGTAGGGAAATGATCCCATTGCTATAGAAATTTTGGGACATCTGATCAAAATACCGCGACAAGTGGTTTTGGCAGTCCTCTCGTGATGTTAACCTGACAATGCCTAAAGAATTCTGAAGAGACCGAAACAGGTGGAAAACTGAAGGTGCAAGGTCAGGACTATACGGCGGATGCATTAACACCGCCCAGCTAAACTCTCTTAATTTTTGCTGAGTGGCTAAAGATGTGTGAGGTCTAGCGTTATTATGATGTAAAACCACAAACCTTCTGTTGATTAATTCCGGCCACTTTCTCTTAACTTTTTGCTTTAATCTCATCAGTTGTTCGCAGCAGAGTTCAGAATCGATGGTCCTGCCTGGCGGTAACAGCTCATAATGAATAATGCCCTTCCAATCCCACCACACACACAGCATCACCTTGTTGCGAGTTAACCCGGGTTTCGCCACAGTCTGTGAAGCCTGACCGGCCTTTGACCATGACCTTTTTCGCATGTTCTTGTCGTACGTGATCCAATTTTCATCACCAGTAATCAGCTTCTTCAAAAATGGTTCGGTTTCATTACGTCGTAATAAAGAATCACAAATGAGTACACGGTTCATTAGGTTTCTTTCAGTGAGCTCGTGATGTACCCAAATATCGAGCTTTTTTGTGTACCCAGTTTTTTTCAAATGCGCCAAAACTGTTTTGTGGTCAATTCCCAGTTCTTCAGCTACGTCGTAACTACTGATATGCCGATCTTGCTCCACTTTTTCAAAAATGGCATCCACTTTATTCGTAATAGGGCGACCAGAGCGACGTGCATCTTTGACATCAAAATTTCCGGATTGAAAACGCTTAAACCAAATTTGTGCTACTCTCACAGACACTGCACTAGGTCCATAAACATCGCAAATTTTTTCGCGGCTTGCGTTGCATTTTTACCTTTTTTGAAGTAAAATTTTAAAATGTATCGAATTTCTTCATTAGATTCACTCATCTTGACGGTACGAAAAACAAATGAAAATCACACATTTTCCTAATTTGAATTTGGAATTATGTTCTTTAAAATTTAAACTTTCAATGATACCAAAACCAGCCAGATACAAATAGTATAGCCAAAGAGATTTTATTACAAGTTCATACATACTATAATGCGAAAAGACTTTTTCCCCAACCTATTATAATAATATGCTAATGCAACTTAATAGGATTAAGTGCTATTAGGTTGCAATACTTTGTATCTGCCTCTTAGGGTAAGATATCAAATAGCTCTGCTATTATCATATACAATAAACTCAGACATAAGTAGTATGTCGAAGTATCCAGTTATTATTGATATTAGTAATAGTACTAATTTAAATGTGGTCAATACCTTGAATAACGTTAGCAATAATGCTATTTATATTTATTCTTTAAACTAGTTAATAGGACAAGGGAGGGTACCAATAATGGAGTAGTTACGAGTATATCCACCATCAAAAAGGTGCCTTCTTGCTCGCAAAAATTTAATTTCAAAAAAAGGTCTGAGCAGAATTCTCTGAAATTATTCCACCAGAATATTCAGGGTTTTTCTTCGAAGGAATTGGAAATCGAACTATTTTTAGAAAAAACAATGTTTGAAATTGTTTGTTTCACTGAATGTTTGACCTGATGATGTCCAGCCAGGGTCCGCGTAGGGCTTCGCATGGAACCAGGGCGCCTCCGGATTTAAATAAAACACGCAACCTGATCCAACGGGTATATTCGCAGTAAAAGCAAAGATTTCACTAGCACACCGATAATATTCATTTAAAGGAAAATCTTAACATCGCGATTCACAAAACCACAAGATAGGTACAGCGCCATCTATCGAGCTTATGCTCAACTAATTCAACAAAATAAACAGTTGTTATGAACTAAGCTATACATTCTCCCCCCATTAAGGGCAAGCGTAGATTAACCTTAATATCAACAAGCTCTTTCAATAAAAATAAAATACAACTTAGATACTAAATATTTACTAACTAATGCACGGTTAACAACAACGTGTAAGTTTAGTCTTAAGGGCCTGCAACCGCTTTAGTGCCGTAAAACGGTAACTTTCTACTAAAGCATACTCCTTAGTAACGGTTAGGTTAAAAGGTTTGAAAAAAAAATATATATATTATTGTTTCATGTACACTATTTGTGAAACATGGGTTTTTCGTATAACAACTATGCTTGCGCAAGTTTTATTAAATAAAATTTTACTACCAATATTTCTGAACGCATCTCACATTTAAATACAGCATTCGCCGCAGTTTTTGAGCTAACTATATTCCCTTCCTTTCCTAATTCCTATACTGCAGAGAGAGAAGGAACTATTCATCGAACGCGACCAATCAATTGCTGTTACGACGTTGGTTGTTCTGAATTGTGAAACAAGCCGCACCGCATTTTCAACCGCTCTTCGCCGATTACTTATATTTACCGCTAATCCGCTCAATATTTTATAATTCTTGTTGGCCAACACGCGTGTGACATATACAGACCAAGGGAGCAAAAGTGAAAAGTGAATAAGTGAAAAAAAGAGGCATCGAACACGAGCGTCATCATCTCTGCTGCCCTTACACCAACGTGCTTCACTCCAGATACCAAGTAAGTCCTTTCACCACCCGTTTCCTTTGGTTGGCTCACCACTGTTTGTCAATGTCAATAGGAATTTAAACCGCATAAATTATAATTCCCGCTGGTCCTTCGAAAAGCCGCGATTTACTCCACAACAAACTACCAAAAAGTCTTAATGTTTAAAATATTTCTACACAGAAAATTTGATGGCTAGATCTTCTTCATAACTAAAATAGCATAATTATGTTAATATAAGAATATTTTGCAAACAAAACTATCCAAAAGGCGGTTCAATATTGATATAGTGGTTCCGAGCGGGCGCACGGCCAGTACAGCAACAACATTGCGGAACATATACGCCTTAATAAACCACAATGCAAAACTTAAATTACTTGATTGTTGTAGCATTCTTATCTCTTACATTTACTTTAATTTTATTTGTAATGTGGGGTTTAAGTTACCTTAATAAACGATTTTAATATATTATTCTAAAGACTTTCGTAACTGTGTTCATATTGGTTCACGTGGAATGGAGGAATAAAACACTTTAGTAGTAGTTTTCGTATAATCACGGTAAAGGTGCACTTAGATTGTAGATTATTACATTGATACGGAACTATTTATATACAACAACCGATTCAGAAAACGCGCGGCGGTTTTGGAGCTCGGGCGCGCGTGCCGGTTCGAAACGAGTCCCTGCGTGTACTACTCTCGCGACGAACGTCGATCGGCGCGCGAGCGTTTCGGTTGCGTTATCGCTCTCCCTCTCTTATGCCTCGAGTGCATAGTCTTTAAAGCGAGAGGGACGCATGCGCGGCGGCGTCCGGAAGTGCGTGGGCTTGTATTATTTGCGACAAGACTTATTTACTACACAATCAAACAATCTATTCGGCAACAGGAAGTATACATAACTTCGATACAGGTCTTTTAACAATAGAGTTTTTAGTTTTATTAGTGACCACTCGTACTATTCCGTCACTACCTGGATGCTCTTCCTCTACCAAACCATAAAGCCGACACGGAGGAAGCCCGTCTTCCTTAATTAAGACCACATCACCTCTTTTCGGAGAGAGAGTTTCCGAGGTCCACCTATGTCTATGAAAGAATTGCCTCAAATATTCTTGAGACCACTTTCGCCAGAAATTTGCAACATAAGCTGAGTATACTGCCATCTCTTTAACGAGCCTATATAAGAATTTTCGAAGTTATAATCTGGTGGGGTAACAAGAGGTTCGCCGACTAGGAAGTGGCCAGGAGTCAAAATTTCTATATTTTCGGCATTTGTCCCCAATCTAGTTAAAGGTTGGGAATTTAGACACGGTTCGACCTGAGCTAAAACAGTGGCCAGTTCCTCGTAAGTCAGGGTGGAAGTGCCCACGACCCGTTTTAAATGATATTTAACTGATTTTATTCCAGCCTCCCACAAACCTCCGAAATTAGGTGCGTGAGGTGGAATAAAATGCCATGACGTTCCGTTTGAACCTAAAGCTTCTGCTATTTCAGACAAAATGCTATTCTTTTCCTTGGTAAAAAGAATCCCTAGTTCCTTTGCTGCGCCTACAAATTAGTGCCATTGTCGCTCCACACCTCCTGACAATGACCTCTTCGCGCCACAAATCTCTTAAAGGCTTGCAAAAATCCTTCAGACGTAAGGTCAGATACTGCTTCAATATGGACAGCCCGTGTTGACATGCAGACAAACAGACATATATAACCTTTAAAAGACTTATGTCCACGACCCTTTGCTGTACGTAAATGAATAGGCCCAGCAAAGTCTACACCACTACGAAGAAATGCGCGAGAGGGCTTGGCACGTGCTGCGTGCTCCCATAAGTGGATTACAGGTAAGTCCAGTGTTTTTAACACATGTAACACATTTCCGTATATGGCCAGATACCAGCTGTTTTGCTCTGAATATCCAAAATTTATTATAAATGTAACTCAACGTTAATTGTGTTCCCCCATGACAGGTCTGTTTATGACTGAAAGCTATAATTAAATTCGTAAAATGGGATCTTTTGGGCAAAATGATAGGATGTTTTCTTGAGATATCTAACTCAGATTTTTCTAATCTGCCACCTACCCTTAAAATATTGTTCGCGTCTAAATATGGATTTAATGTTTTTAAACTACTCTTTGATTTAATTTGTTCTTTCCTTTCTAATGTTTTTATTTCCTCTTCAAAATGTTTTCTCTGACACAATCTCACGCATGTTTCCAACGCTTCATTTAATTCCTTGGTTCGTAAGAAACCTTTCTGAAAAAGGGTTTCAGGGCTAATTTTTGATTTCAACATACGCCTACAATACGCTATAACCCTAATAAGCCGCGTCAATGTTGCATATCGATCACATATATCGAATTCCTCGACAACATGATGCACACCAACTGACTCTAAGTCCGTGGTCAAATTTTGGGGTTTATCATATTTAATATTTATTTCCCGTAAGAAGTCAGGTCCTTGAAACCACAAAGTGTGCTTGCTTAGCTCTGCAGGGAGCATGCCCCTGGATGCGCAGTCAGCAGGGTTCTGTTTTATAGAAACATGTGACCATTGCCATGGATCCAACGAGGTAAGTATGTCTGACACCCGATTCGCGACAAATACCTTCCATTTATTCGGCAAACCATTAAGCCAAGCCAACACAATACTGGAATCAGTCCAAGCTCGCAAATTCTGTTTTTCGATATTCAAAACTTTTGCTGTTTCTAACAAAAGTCCTTTAAGTAACACTGCCACGCACAGCTCTAGTCGCGGAATCGACACTTGTTTTATCGGTGCGACTTTGGTTTTGGCTGTAACCAACGACGTTTGAATATTACTGGTCGAGTCAATCACACGGAGATATATAACCGCAGCGTATGCCGATTTAGAGGCATCGCAGAAGCCGTGCAATTCTACTCTAGTATTGCTAGTGTTGATACCTAGTAGGTGGATACCTAGGTACCGCAATGTGTTTTAATTCGTGTAAACTATTTATGTTAGTATACCATTCTCTTTTTATTTCGTATGGTATTTCCTCGTCCCACTTGCTACCAGAAAGCCATAAGTTTTGGATCATCATTTTGGCCAATACAATCACGGGAGCCACCCAGCCTATAGGGTCAAATAATCTAGCTATCTCTGATAGTACCTTTCTTTTAGTTACAGGTTCTTGAAGCGGAGAAAGCTTAACGGAGTACTGGAAGGTGTCGCTGCTTCTGTTCCAGGTAAGTCCCAGTATTTTAAATATGGCATCCTGCTTAATATCGAACTCTTTACCTACTGTTTCCTGTCCTTGATACCTCTCATCGATTATTCACTCGAGTAATTCCTCGCTATTGCTCGACCACTTCTACAAATTGAATCCTGCTTTTGACAACAACTCATTCATTTGACTGTAGATTTGCAAACCTTCATCGATTGTGTCACAACCCGTCATAAGGTCATCCATATAAAAATCATTAAGGACTCTTTCAGCCGCCAGAGGATAATTCACTCCTTCATCATAAGCCACTTGCTGCATCGCTCGAACCTCTAAGAATGGTGCAGAAGACGTCCCGAAGGTTACCGTAAGTAACTTATAATCTCTAATGGCTGCTTCCTTGTGGTCTCTCCACACAACACGTTAGAAGTCTGTGTGTGCATCACCTACGCGCACCATTCGATACATTTTAGTTATGTCTGATGTAAGACAAATACGGTGAGTTCTCCATCGGATTATCAAATGTCGCAAATCGGGTTGCAACCTGGGACCAATCATTAGGTCGTCGTTGAGAGATACCCCATTACTTCCCTTACATGAAGCATCAAAGACAACTCGGACCTTTGTTGTGTCCTTGTCGTTTCTCACAACGGCATGATGAGGCAAGTAGACTGCATTTTTATTATTTATCTCTGATTCTGCTACTGGCTTCATGTGACCCAGCTGTAAATATTCTTGAATCACCTCAGTATATTTTACTTTAAGCTCCACATTTTTATTGAGTTTTGCTTCCAGGGCACCAAATCGCTTGCTCGATGCCCGGTTTGTATTGACATCAGTGGTCTTAAGCGTATCTGAGTTCTTTGGGTGTAATAATGTATGATGACGACGATGACATAATTTACATTTGGTACTAATGCGACATACTTTGGCTGTATGGTTATTTCCCAAGCAATTAAAGCATAACTTCCTTGCAGTGACGAAATCACGACGTTTGTCCACTAACTCATGACAAAATTTCTTACAACTACCTATCTTATGTGTATGGTCAGCACAAAATGAACAGACAACTTCAGATACATGTAGTGATTTTAATTTTAAATTATTATTGTTATTAGTTTTGTTTGCTGAAGGCTTATTCTCAATAAACTGTATAATAGTGCCCTGTATCTATTTGTAAGAAAATTCTTAAATTTTTTGTAAGTTGGCAAATCATCAGAACTGTTGTTATTACTAAATTCAAACTCCCATTGTTTTCTCGACACAAATCTAATTTTAAGGTTAAAATGTGAATGATAATGATATCCCAATTAGCAACCTATATTCCCAGATTTGCCAACCCACTTAAGCAATCACTAGTAGTGTCCACTAATTCCTTAAGGTAAAAAGCCTCAGGTCAAAAGATTCTGATTTTATATTTTTCTGACTAAGTAGCCGTCTTATTATGTTGTGAGAAAGAAAACGTTTGTTGTTATACCTACATTGTAACAACGACCAACATCGCTCATAGTTAGCTTCTGCAATTGGTATTTGCCTTATTAATTGTTCGGCTTCACCGCTCAAATGACTTTTCAAATAGTGTATTTTCTGAACATTATTCAATTTCGAATTATCATGTACTAATGATAAAAACAAGTCTCGAAAACATATCCATTCTTCATATTTCCCTGAGAAGATGGGAATAACTATTTTTGGTAACCTTACCGCATCCTGTCGATTACATACATTTTCTTGTTTTGACGTTTTATTACATGGCGAAAAGGTAGACTTCAACTCCGTTTTATACTCTAAATAACATTCTTCAGCTTCATAATACTTATCATCTTTTATATATTCGTGATTTTTTATTTGTGAACCAAAATTTTTTATTAAAGTTATGTGGGTGTCAGTAAAAATATCCCATAATTTTTCTAAAGCTTCTAATCTTACTTGAACATAAACTTCTGTGATCCTATCCTTTGGAGTCTTTTTGAAATTACGTCTCGCTTTCACAATATTGTTAAGATTATCGCTTTGCAGTAAAAGTTCGGACTCCATTGTGAAAAAATACAATATCAATTAGATAGTTGTTAATCTTATTAATTAACCTCACTTTTTATGACAGTAGAAAAATCGTTCAGTTTCACCGTAGTTACAGTCGATTCTTTTCAAACGTCAAACCGATGACAAGTTAATAGTTTTGTTCAAACACTCACGTTTCGTTCACTCCATAGAGGAAAATAATGTTCACTCACTCGCGATTGTACCGACCTCGTGACGTCACTCCACCTGGTCACCCTCGCTTCTTCAGGTGTCTTCCAGGCCCGTAGTCCTGACAGCGCCAGAGCGCCTGTCTCGAAATCCAAGGGCAGGATTCACCACCAAACCCTGGCTCCTGATGCTGCAGCAGCTCCACACGAGCTGGTCTGCTTGCTCGGAAGACTCCTTCCCGCTCAGTCACGAAAAAATGCACCTCAGCCGAGGTGCCCAAGATACTGTTCATCCACAGGTATCCAGTTCGAAGGACCAATTTTTGACCTGATGATGTCCAGCCAGGTTCCGCGTAGGGCTTCGCATGGAACCAGGGCGCCTCCGGATTTAAATAAAACACGCAACCTGATCCAACGGGTATATTCGTAGAAAAAGCAAAGATTTCACTAGCACACCGATAATATTCATTTAAAGGAAAATCTTAACATCGCGATTCACAAAACCACAAGATAGGTACAGCGCCATCTATCGAGCTTATGCTCAACTAATTCAACAAAATAAACAGTTGTTATGAACTAAGCTATACACTGAACATTGGCTGAAAGATTATGCAATGCTAATCAATTATGAAAATTATACTGTTGGCAGTTGTTTTAACAGAAATATTATGTTGCGTGGGGGTTCACTTATATTAATTAAAAATCAAATCAATTTGTTTATTTGTGATACATGGGTTACATGCAGGTGTTCATTACATAATTAAATAATAATAGTGTTCATGCCATGATCAGCCACTTAGGCATACAAATTATTAAATAACATAATGTAAATATGAGTGTAAATTTCTAATTCCAGCGCCCAGGTAGACGTATGATTGTACGACGTCACAATTCGCGATTTGAGTGACTTCTGGCGAATTATCTTTAATGCGATCGACAATCATCATCGACAATCGTCTTGGTTTTGTTAATTCTCAAACCGAATGCTGAGCTGGTATGTTCCATCTTGGATAGCAACCGTTCCATGTGTATCGCAGGTTCGATACTTTTATACCTCCTATCGATACACCATCCGTCCAGTCCTCAAGGGTAATCAGCATTATAAGCTCATTGTAGATGTTGAACAATAGCGGCGAGATTATACAACCTTGACGGACGCCTGCACTGGGGTGAAAGACCTTCGATAGTACGCCATCCATCCTCATAAAGACGCCTCAAAAGATGCACAAGGTGTTTGGGAGTGCCCATAGCAAGAAGGGAGCTCCACAGCACTGGCCATTTCACCGAGTCAAATGCCTTGGAAAAGTCAACGAAGCAGATAAAAGTGGGCTTATAGAACTCTCGGGCTTTCTCAATAATTTGGCGAACTATGAAGATCTGCTCTCGAGTGCCCTTTCCCTTTACGGGGCGGCTTATGCTGGTGGAAAGATTCGTCGGTTAACGGATAAATGTCTTACGGTATCTTACTATGGGGAAGGGCTGCAGACATTGAGTCAATTTTTATTCTGCAAAAACGAGCCATTAGAGCGATATAGGTACAACCTTCGCCGGCGCGATTCTCTAAGGCCCAGCGCACACCGCTGGAGGCGCGGCGGGGAGCAATTGAAGACAACAATTTAATTTAAACCTTAACTACCTTGACGTACGGTCAATATAAGAATAAATTCGCATGCGGTGCTCGTAGGGCCCTCAAGCGACTACAAGAGCATGTGCGCGAATGCTCCGGTCGCCACCGTGCTGCTCTGCGCTCCGCCGCACTACCCCGCGCCCGGCTGGCTGGCGGTCAGATGCCTAAACTGCCTGCACTAAATGACATGGGCGCGCTCGGAGTAGCTGCGCGCTGCCGCGCGTCTCTCCGCTCGAGGGCTCTTGGCGCCGCTCGGGGCCCGCGGAATCCGCCCGCGCGTTTCAAGGAAATGCGCTCCGCCGCGCCTCCAGCGGTGTGCACCGCCTCCTCGTGCGCTGGGCCTAAGGGAACTGTTTAAGGACATTAACATCATGACGGTTCCTTGTCAATATATTTATGAAAACATCATGTACGTGAGAAAGAATTTAAATCTTTTTAGTAAAAACGGCGACAGACATAATTACGTTACTAGAAACAGGGACCAATTAGTTCAACCAGGTTTGAGACTGGCTAAAGTAGCCTCATATTTCATGGGGTACTGTACAAAATGTTACAATAAAATTCCTCCCCACATTCTGGAACTGAACGAGACGAAATTTAAAACTTTTATGAAACGCACACTATGCAGGCTGGCATATTATAAGTTGGGGGATTATATCACTGATAAAAATGCTTGGCTAAATGCTATTCCTGCTCCACATCCATTAGGGCGCAAAAACAAGTGATATGCAGAACATTATTGTTTTGAAGTATTGTTGGACCTGCTGAAGACTGAATGAATATATTTGTATTGTATAAACTCAATTTCCTTAGTATTATATAACAGCACAGCACGTGTGTGAGTACTATGTACCCAACTGTAAATCTACCATTTACTGTGTTGTTCGTTGACTTGTGTGCCCTGGCAGTTGAGTGTGTCATGCTCTCTCAAATGTCTCTCTGATGGTGGCGCGTGTGTTGGATCATCCGGTTCCCTTCACGTGGAGCCAATTCATGCGTCATGTTCGTGAACGGACGCCGTCAGTTGGGATTGGTCATAACTTTACTGCTTCGGATTATTATCCAAACATAAACATTAACATGTTTTTCTAGTATATATTATATAACTGCACAGTACATGTGTGATTACTTTTATTACTTTATGCCTGTACGTAGTATAGTATGTAGTGATATTCTGGGTGCATTGTCCTCACATAAATGAATTTATTAATGTATGTACTTATGTACCTAAATATTGTAAAAAAAAACTATTTTTTTTAAAGAGTAAGTATGGAGTTTCTTTTGCATTCTTCTCTACAAGCTACTTTCCGAATGTACGTTAGAATCAACTTATATAACTTGTAAATTTTAATGTAACGTTCAAAAGTGCCGCTTGGTGGCCCTACTTGAAATAAAATATATTTGTCTTTGATGGTAAGCAATGATGTGGTCGACGGTGAAGCACACATCCATCCAAACTTTTGCATATATTATATATTTATTTATTATATGCTTTATTGTACACAATAAAATACATTAATAAAAAGAAACTTAAGTCTAACATACAATGGGCAGCCTTATCCCTTGCCGCGATCTTTTCCAGGCAACCCGTTATGGACAGTAATTGCTTGGACATGAAATGGGGCGGTGATTGGTGTAACAATAACATTCTAGTTTTACAATGTGGTTTACAATATTGGTGTAACATTATATAATTAAGATTAAGTTAAGATATTAAGATAAAATTAAGATAATATAATATTATTAGTGTGATCATATAAATATGATTTCGGATCCTAGATATATCTATACTAATATTATAAAGAGGAAAGATTTTTTTGTTTGTTTGTACCGAATAGGCTCCGAAACTACTGGACCGATTTGAAAAATTCTTTCACCAATAGTAAGCTACATTATTCCTGAGTGACATAGGCTATTTATAATACCGAAAATGGGTCCTGTGGGGTGATCCACGGGAGCGAAGCCGCGGGCAACAGCTGGAGAAAGTATAAAGAGGGGTACCTTTTAGCTGTCAGTATTATTTATGTAAGAGCAGACAAAGGTAAAAATTTAGTATCAAGATGCATTCGGAGGGGGGAGAAGAGGGGAGGGGGGGGAGGGGGAGGGTTACCCCTCCCCCCTGGCACCACTCCCATTACAAGGTAATGCACCGTTCCTGAGAAAAACACGTTATTGTAACCTAACCTCAAAACACTTACAAGTTGCTTCTGCATCGTCTCCGGCGCTGCGGGAAGTGCAACTCCTTCGCCCTTACGTATCAAAGGATAGGCACCCATGCTCACCTCCGCAGCTTCGACTTACTGGTCGCCTCCGGCGAACAGCCTCACCCGCTACGGCTCGCACGGGTGCCTATGCTTTGTTACAGCGGGCGGGAGTTGCTCTCCCTTCGCGCCTCCGGTTTTTATAAACACTCTAGGGGTAGCAGCCAAAAGACTACGTGAAGTCGGGGTGCCCCAGTTCGGTTTTGGAACAGATACGACCTATTTTAACTATGAAGTGTCCAGTATACAAGCGTTGGTCAATCGTGAAGGAATAAAACCACAAAAACACCAAAAAACACAAAACGCACATTCACGCGACTCGGGGAGAAACGGAATGAACGAGAACAAATGACACTGAACCACGTCACCCATGACGCAAAAACCATAGTTTAGTTTTTTTACGTTCTGTTTTAACAATTTTGCTCGAAATATTGCGCCACAGACAATATAACGGTACTGTTTTGGTTGTCAATCGCCCATTTTGACGTTCGTTTTCACTGTTTATCTGATTGAGGTTAGAAACATTTTTTGTTATTTTCTCGAAAAATATGCAATACCTTGTAATAAGAGTGGTAGTGTTTTAATCAGGGACCCATCTCCTACCAGCTTTAACCACTTTTAACTCTCTCATCATGCATCTTGATACTAGACCCAAGCCAAAATCTAAACTTGTCAAACTTACAGCTACTTACAGCTTACAAAGATTCAATATATCAAAATTTGGATGATTAGGTACATACCTGGTTTTAAGTGAGCGTTTAGCCATCGTGTCCGGTTCCGGAATCGCTACGCTAAGACGTGTTACCGAAGTGCTCTAAAGATTTGCGAATTAAAATTGTCTAAACGTAATTGATAGTCATACAAATCGCGTGAAACTAAGTACAGAACGGGTGAAGTGTGGAAAATTATCCTTTTCTTGCCCAGCTATCAGAATCGTGAAGTGTTATTTATGAAAAAACAAAGTTTGGAGGTTAAGAAAAAACACCGGTTTTGACTATTGACAGTTGTCAGCTCTCGTTCATTCCTCACTCGCCAGACAGTACTACCAACGTAAGAAGAAATAGTAAGTTTTGGAGACTGTGGCTTTTGGGTCATAAACACTGACCTCTATCATACAAGTACGCTGGACTACATATATTAGATGAAATGACAGTTGATTTTTGTGCCGAATCACAGCGCCCCACTCGAGGTTCTCAGGAACTAAAATTGACACATTTAGAGACAGGTTAATACCGATATTTCTCAAGATTAGGTAATACTAATGTATTCACCTGGAAATATTATATTATTTTAACTAATACGAGTATATGAGTATTAGTAATATTTTAAATTACACTAATATCAAAATAGTAGACTTGGCAAGGCGTATCACTCATCTACTGTATTGACTTCTCATAATATGTTGCAACTAAATATCTCATATTGGTATTAATGATGAATGTTATATGAATGCCTAATAATCAGTAATAATATGTTAAAAAGCAATGTGTAATACTAAATTCTGTAATCATAATCATGATCATCCACAGTCCGACTTCGCCCACTGCTGAGCACAGGCCTCTCTCTTCTTGTATCAATCACCTCGTTCCTGTCTGGAATTAATTCTGGAATAATATCATGATAATTATAATTGTATTAATAAATGTTTTTAAGTCAAACAATTTATATCTGCATCTGAAACAGAGTTGAAAACTGATATAAGTCTTCACGTCGCTGAAATGCGATGTCACTCTTATTTGCACGTTAACACTACAGAGACAGGATCTCAGCGATGAGAGCGAGAAATATGTCCGTTGTAAATTATTATCCATCTCATTCGTACGCAAATATTTGTATGAATGATGTTCCAACCGAGTGAATCCAAACTATTATAAATGTAAATATTAACTAACTAGTATACTTGAGCGAGCAGATCTAGTATCTGCTCGCTCAAGTATACTAGTTAGTTGTATGTTAGTTTTTATATACTAGTTTTAAGGATAAGTTGTTAGCCTAGCCCCATATTTAAATCTCACTGATCTGACAGTAATGCGCTATAACTTTAGTAGCACGCTATCCACTAGTTTATAGCTTACAATCTGATTGAAAGTATTTTTCAGTTAACCTTTACAGCTAGTTTTCTATTACTTAGAAATGAATCTCAAATAAAATAATTGGGATTTTCTTGTTCTCCTAAGTATTAAATTATTCTCACGTATTTTTATACCGAAGGCTATGTCCCATCTCTAATATTAGTTCCATGGAATCTCACGTTAAGTCACGTTGCTATCAGCGCCAAAATGGCGAAAATCAAATGTCTTAATTTTGTCATCGATAATATGAAGTCCAGCGTACTTGTATATTAGAGGTCAGTGGTCATAAACAAAGATTACGTTTCGTTTCACCATGAACACCAAACTGTCAGACGAAATGTCACTGCTATTTGAGAAGATGAAGGAAGCATGGACTTAATATAAATATGGACTGAGCACTCGTAACAAAAACGCGAGCAGAGAGTGATAATGTGTATAGATGCGTTCATCTCTTTTTAATAGGGTGACCAAACATTATTTTAACAAACGCGAAAGTTTGTTTTGAAATAATTTGTAGTAGGCTAAGGTGTATGAATTTCGTTCCGGGACCATGTCTCTATTGCTCTTGTTAGGGTTCCGTCCGGTCTACCTATGTTTCCACCCAGGTAAAACTCACATTATTGTGCGTACAAACTTACATTTGTGATATATACCTGCCTCTATGGTTGTGACATTATTTTGTCAGTGTATGATTTTGCTACGTCAGAAAAATACATTCTTGTATAATAAATTGATGATGTTAATTTATTTCATTGGCGACGAGGATTAAGTAGGCAAAATGAACGCGGAACAATTTAAAGAATTTGTGCAAATACAACGGGAGCAACAACAGCAATTATCAGACGTTTTGCAACAACTCGTGTTACAACAACAGCGACCGACAGCGGCGGCACCCACACCAGCAACATCTGGTACGGAGTCTACAAGCTCGGCGAACACCAACAACAACTGTAACAAACTCACAATTATTAAAAATTTTAAGTGCGATTCGTTTAACCCTGCTACTACGTCGGTAGATTTTTTTTTAGATTTCTTTGAAAAAAAATGCGATATTTGGGACGTAAGCGAAGACAACATCAGGAAAGAACTCTTATTTTCTTGCTTAACTCCAGAAGTCTACCACGACATCAAAGTAGCACTCATACCCAATTTTGAAAACAGTCTTTATAAAGACGTAAAATTTAAACTACTCGATTTACATCGACCTAAAACAACAAAATTCAAAGCTTTAACTGAGTTTTGGAATTGCGTGAGAGACTGCAATGAGACTATGGAACACTACGCTAACAGGCTCAAGAAACTCGCCACCGACTGTGGCTACAAGGATGACTTGTTTGAACGTCTCCTGCGTGATCGATTTGCGTCCGGCATAAACCACCCGCAGCTAGAAGTGGATCTGAAACAGAAATGGCCCGACCTACAAGAACATTACGATGCAAAGGCTGTGGAAGTTACATTTGCCATATTATTTGCAGTAGCCCAGTCTAGAGAGCTTGCTGAGGGTGACATTCACTTCGGTTTACCTGCTGCCACAAACAAAGTCAGAACAAAAACCAACATGGCACATTACAACAAACGGAGTACGTCTTTACGCAGGATTGGCCTAGACCAGTGCCGCCGATGCGGTGCATATGATAGGCATAAGGTGGGCGATTGTAAGGCAAAAGACCATATTTGCAAGGAATTTCAAACGCAAGGGCATTTTGAAGATTGCTGTATCAAGACTGGGAGAGCATATTTGACGAGCACCAAGTCAGGGATGAAACGAGCAATAAAAAACGAAAACAAATTACATAAAATTAGGAACACTGACAGCGACGAGTGTTTATCAGAATCTTCTACAAGTTCATACGATAGTGACGATGTTTACAAGGTTGAACGCAAAAGGAACAAGGACAGCAAGCGCATTGACATCACACTCAACGGTGTCAGTTGTACGATGGACTGGGACCCGGGATCAGTATACTCCATCATTAGCACAGAATTTTGGAAACGTATTGGGGCACCCCCTTTAACAAAGGCACCGAAACTACGTGCCTATGGGAACCTCAAGCTCAAACCAAAAGGACTTACAGATGTAACTGTTGAAATCCTTGGAAGACAGAAAATTTTGCCCGTTGTCGTTATGAAAGACGCCAACCCCATGCTTTTTGGTCTCCAGTGGAGTGAATTGTACGACATGGCGTTTCCAGAACCTGTCTATTCGGTTAAGCCTACTCCACGAGATACCGGAACACTTAAACAGGTATTAGACACTTTCTCGCCTCTTTTTGACAACAAACTAGGAAAAGTTAAGAATTACGCCGTTAACATCCATATCAAACATGGTACCGTACCTAAACACGTCCCGGCACGACCCGTTAAGTTCGCGATACGCAAAAATATAGAAAGAGAACTTCAGCGTTAAACACATCCCGGCACGACCCGTTAAGTTCGCGATATGCAAAAATATAGAAAGAGAACTTCAGCGTTTAGTGAACGAGGGAATAGTTACCAAAGTTGATCCAAATTTGACTCCCTTGGAATGGGCAACACCCACAGTCAACGTGGTCAAAACAAATGGCCAAATCAGAATTTGCGGTGACTTTCGCAGCACTATAAACCCTGCCATGGTAACACACGCTCATCCAGTTCCGCTATTTGACCAGTTACGTCAAAACCTTGCAAACGGAGTTAAGTTTTTGAAAATCGACTTAAAAGATGCGTATTTGCAATTCGAGATCGCCCCAGAATCAAAAAAGTACCTAACAATATCTACGCACAAAGGATATTACCAATACAATAGGATGCTTTTTGGAATATCAACAGCACCCTCGATTTTTCAACACTACCTTGATGAACTACTCGGTGGTATACCAAACGTAGCGATTTATTTCGATGATATCGCCTTAACAGGGAAGGATGACGCTGAACATTTGGAAACATTATCCACTGTGTTTGACAAATTACAACGGGCTGGTTTAAAAGTCAATTTAAAAAAATGCTCATTCTTCCAAACAGATATCGAGTACCTGGGACATACAATCAGCAAGGAAGGAATACAACCAACTAAATCCAAGATTGAAGCAATAACAAAAGCGACACCGCCTACTAACGCTCAAGAACTGCGGTCATTCCTTGGCCTCGTAAATTTCTACGAGAAATTCTAAGGTCGACTGGCAGAAAATGCCTAAGGCATTAAGTCCGCCTTTGTACTTGTGCATAAAGTTTTAATAAATAAATAAATAAATTCATACCTCACCTGCACAGCTTCTGCGCGGATCTGCATGCACTAACTGGCACGCGCCATAAGTGGCGATGGACAGATAAAGAAAATACAACGTTTGAAAATACCAAAATGCTGATTAGTGATTCAAAACCACTTGTGGCCTTTGATGAGAAGCGTCCGTTGTTTTTAGCGTGTGACGCCTCGGAAAAAGGCGTGGGTGCCGTATTATTTCATAAAGCGAATGATCAAATTCAACCTATCGTTTTTGCGTCAAGGAAGCTGAGATCAGCGGAAACTAAATATTCAGTTATTGATCGAGATCGATGAACCAAATAAATACGAACAAACTGTGTGAAGAGTTAGACTCTATATTTACAACGTTTGGGTTTCCACAATTCTTGGTGTCGGATAACAGGACACAGTTTACCTCCCGGGAATTCCAAAATTATTGCAGAGACAAGGGTATCCTACATATTAAGTCATCTCCATATCACCCGAGGACTAATGGCCTGGCAGAACGCTTGGTTCGTACTTTCAAAACTAGAATGTCATCAAGTGCGAGCGATGGCATGACCCTGAGAAGGAGGCTAGAAAACTTCCTATTTTCCTACCGTATAATACCCCATAGTGCCACCGGTAAGAGCCCAGGTGAAATGTTGTTTGGGCGTCGGTTGCATTGTGCTCTGGACAACGCTCGGCCTAACCCTAAAAGAACTCTGCAACACAAACAGATACAGGCAAACATTGAGTCCGAGGAACGAATTCCATCTTTTAAAGCAGGTGACAGCGTATTTGTTCGTGCCCGAGATGGATCCCGATGGGTACCTGCTACAATATCAAGGCGTACGCACAATCACTTTACTAATGCTTAGATGTAGGTACTTTAAATGTTATACACCTAAACTATTATTGAATAAATAAAGTCTAAACTTTTAGCAAACATTTATAGTTAAACAAATACCTCTAAAAAGTGAATTTAGGGTAAGAACTAATTAATTAAATCAGCCATTGTAACACACCTCATCACTATATTAAGTATAATATATATTACAAATAGCGCCATCTGCGTATAGAACTCCAAACTATCATTGATTACGATTCCTTGGAGGAACGTAAGTCACTTAGTCAACTTCATTGACTGCGTTGTAAGTGGTTCGCAATATTACCACTAGATGTCACTTTTAATTGGTGTCGGAATTCTGAATCGCGGTGTTAAGAAATACTCCCAATGAATGACTACGACAGAGCATCGTCGTTCGTCAATACAAATCCCAGCTAGCAGTACGGTGCATCAGCGTAGCCTCGTCCTAGTTGGAAAGGGTCACGCAGGACATCCCTGTCAGCTGGTCTTTTTGGATTAGAGGACTAAGTACCCCGCCTTCGTCCAAGCGGACTTGGTTGTGTGTACTACGCCCTATACTGTATAAATAGTGTTAACGAAGTCTGTAACTTTCGTACAAAATAAATACCTACAAGTTCTCAAGTGTTTCCTTCGGACCTGCGACGTCAGCACGACCAACTCATACACCATTAGATTAAACATTTAAATAATAAAGATTCGTTCTAAATAATGGAGCTAAAAAACGAGTGATTAATAAATAAATAAACAAATAAAACCAGTGTTCCGTCGAACGGTCCGCAAGGAAAGAGGCCGGGCCGTGGCGCGCCGAGCCACCGAGCGAGCCGGTCTCCTCCCTACCACGAACAGCGGTAAACCGATGTTATCGTCGCGTCTAGCTAGACGGCGCTTGTAGTTCCGGAGGCCAATAACAGATGGCGCTCCCTCCACGAAGTTGTCAACATTTAGGCTCAAAAATCGCAGTGCGTGTTAAGCCTTTTAAGTATTGTTGTACATTCAATTATTCAACTAATTTTAAATAGTACCTATTTTGGTTCATATTAAAACAGAAAATTGAATGCTGATTTTCTAGGGTGAAATATTGATTCACTGTATCGATTCACTATTAGATAATATTATTTTTTTAATTAAATTGATCCACAGTTAGAATCTCTTCATCTTCGTTGTTTTTCCTTCAATACTGAGGATTGCGACCACATACAACGCTTCATTGTCGTTTTTTTCGGTTTGTTAAAATGCACCGGCAAGACTACAGGCGAGTATGTCTACCTGGGACAAACAATTCAGTTGGGTAGGGCCAACTTCGAAAAAGAGGTCAACCGTCAAATCCGACTTGACTGGGAAGCGTTCGGGAAGTTGCGCGGTATCTTCTCGTCCAACTTACCACAGTGTGTGTTGCCAGTGATGACAAATGGCTCTGAGTCGTCGTCATCATCGATGAATTACAATGGGCATCATCGCAAAGCTTACAGTCACTCAAAGGGCAATGGAGAGGGCTATGCTCGGAATTTCCTTGCGTGATTGAATCAGAAATGTAAAGATCCGCAAGAGAACCAAGGTTACCGACATAGCCCGAAGAATTGACAAACTTAAGTGGCAGTGGGCAGGACACATTGCTCGCAGAACCGATGGCCGTTGGGTCAGAAAGGTTCTGGAGTGGCGACCACGAACCGGCAAACGTTGCATTGGAAGGCCTCCTACCAGGTGGACCGATGACCTGGCAAAGGTTTCGGGGATCCGCTTGTTGCGGGACGTACGGGACCGGTCAAAGTGGCGATGCTTGGGGGAGGCCTATGTCCAGCAGTGGAGCTCTTTCGGCTGATATGGTGAGACTACAGACAAGACAAATCCAGGCAGGTGCTTTACTTTGCGTTAATTATTTCATCACCACTGGTCTTAAAACGGTGAAGGAAAATATCGTGAGGAAACCGGCATATCCTAAAATGTAAAATTCGAAGACACGTGACATCCACCAACCCGCACTGAGCCTGCGTAGATATATCTATTATTAACCTTTACGTGGTGTGCAAGGGGGGTAAGGGGGAGAACGGACATAACATCTTTCCGACCCCAAATGTCATCCTCACCTGCACGCGCTGAAAGGCGGCGGCTGCCATCTGACAGCCGTGGTGCTCCCTGCTAGATAACGAACGAGGCAATGGCGACCGAGCTGTGGCGGGATAACCACTAACCTACTCGGGCGACCGGGCGGAAGAGGCTACAGCGGCCTTGGGATTTAAATAATCTCTAAAATGTCTGACGCAGAAGGCAAGGGGAAACCACTGCGGTTACGTTCCCAAGAAAGTCACATGAGAGCACAGATTAATGAGGTACGATCGCCCTGCGAACCGATTAGTGACCGGCGCTGCGCTGCGTCCGGGGCGCGCGGTGTGAAGTTGGCTACCGGCCATGGCGGGGTAGGAAACCAGGCCCTCCATGGAAATTCTACTACTGGAAACTCCATCAAACTACGGCGTCTCCAGATGATAGGAACTTGAAATGTACGCGGCCTAAACCAACTTGGAAAACTTACCGTTTTGGAACGAGAAGTAATTAGAACCGCTCTGAACATCTGTGGTCTAAGCGAAACACATTGGAAGGGCAGCGGACACTTATTGACAGATCACCACGTCATTTTCTTTTCTGGCAACGACATCAGCAGCACCAACGGTGTGGCCTTTTTAATACCTATTCATATGAAAAAATGCGTGATGGGATACGAGCCGATAAACGATCGGATTATCAGCATTAAGATAAAGGCTTCACCAATGAATCTTAACGTAGTTCAAGTATATGCTCCCACCTCTGCCGCAAGTGACGAGGCAATCGAGAAGTTTTACGCTGAATTAGAAACTACAATAGCGAAGGTGCCCAACAGGGAGTTACTAATCATCCTAGGAGATTTCAACGCTAAGATCGGCGAAAATGCTCATCAGCTGAGCAGAAGCGCGGGGAGATTTGGACTCGGGAAGCGGAATGAACGAGGTGAACGCTTAATGCAATTCACTTCGGAGAATGACCTGCTGATTTTAAATAGCCTTTTCCAACACCACCCTCGAAGGTTGTACACTTGGGTATCGCCCGATGGAAAAACTCGCAATCAAATAGATTATATCATGATTCGGTCGCGATGGAGATCATCTGTTACAAATGCCCATACGTTACCTGGAGCTGACTGCGGAACTGACCACCAACTTTTGATCTGGCAGCCAGAATCAATAAAAAGCCGAGGAAGTTTGAAGTAAAAGATGTTCTGAGATTCCGTTCGATTGTCGAGCAGAACTGGTCACAGTGGTCTGAAGCGGATCTGGCTAACGAAACACCCGATGCACTATGGGACAGAGCTAAGTTACTCATTACTACAACTGTTTCGAATATCACACCACCAATAACAAGTTTTTTTTTTTTTTTTTTAAATCAGCACACTAAAGACAGCATTGGATGACTGATGGCACCTTCAAGCTAGTCGAAGAACACCGTAAGATGAAAGCAGCGGGCGTCGAAATCAGGGCTCTCAATAAAATGTCCGCACAAATACAGCGCAAATGTAGACAAGACCACAACACCTACCTACGCAATATGTGCAAAGATATTGAGTACCATGCTGACAGATATGAGTCCAGAGACTTGTATCACAAAATTCGTCTCATTACGAAAAATCTGTCGTCCAAAACCTGGGCCATCGAAGATCAGAATGGCCAAGTAGTCACTGAACTGGACAAAATTTCGGGCGTTTGGTGGAATTACTGTCAGTCCTTGTACCAAGACCCTCAGTCGCGAAATTTCGCACCCACGGAACCTGCGAGTGATGAGCTCGAGCCGGATATTCTCGAGTCGGAGGTGAGAGCCGCTATCCAACATCTCAAGAATGGGAAAGTCTCAGGAAAAGATGAAATCCCAATTAAAACCATATGTGCATTGGGAGAGCGTGGCGTTCATATCTTCCACATCATTTGCAACAAGATATGGCTCACAGGCAAATGGCCCTCCGAGTGGGCTCACACAGTCTTCACTCTACTTCATAAAAAAGGTTCCACTAAGAAGTGTAGTAACTTTCGACTTATTGCCCTAATAACACATGCCAGCAAAATAATGTTACATATAATAAACGAGCGACTGAAGGCATATTTGTCCAGAGAAATTGCGCCAGAACAAGCCGGTTTTGTAAAAGGAAAATGAACCCGTGAACAGATTCTCATCGTTCGCCAAATCATTGAGAAGGCTCGAGAATTCAACAAGCCGACATACATATGCTTTGTTGATTTCTCCAAAGCGTTTGACTCAGTGAAATGGCCAATGTTGTGGAAAACACTATTGGACATGGGCACACCTCAACACCTCGTGCTCCTGCTCAGGGAGCTCTACAAAGGGTGAACAGCTTCAGTGCGGACAGATGACCTCCTCTCCGATAGTTTTCATCCGAGTGCGAGCGTGCGACAGGGATGCATAATATCGCCATTACTGTTTAACGTCTACACCGAGCTTGTAATGCGAATCACTCTCGAAGATTGGACCGATGGTGTTGTGATTGGTGGATGTAAAATCATAAACTTGCGGTACGCAGATGACACCACCTTGTTTGCGAGTATCGCTGACTTTATGGAGGAATTACTTCTCAGGATGGAGCGCATAAGCCATACGTTTGGTTTAAGAATAAACCGATCTAAGACCAAAATAATGATCGTGGACCGCGTCAACGACAACTCGCCCGAAGTGACACGTATTGCGAACTGCGACGTGGTTCAGACCTATGTCTACCTTGGGGCTTTGATCTCAAACAACGGCGGCTGCGTAGATGAAGTGAAACGACGTATGGCCATGACCAGAACTGCGATGGAGAAGCTAGGGAAAGTGTGGAGGAATCGCAACATTACCAAAGCCACCAAAATCAGGCTCATACGAACAATTGTTTTCCCCATTTTTCTTTACGCGGCCGAGACGTGGACAGTGCGTGAGTTGGAAAGGGCGAAGTTTAATGCTCTGGAGATGTGGTGCTGGAGAAGGATGCTCGGTATATCGTGGACGGATTTCCGCACTAACGTGTCCATACTCCAGGAACTCGGCATCACGCAGCGTTTGTCGAACGTAGTACAGTCGCGCATGCTGCAATTTTTTGGACACGTCTCAAGGCGGGATGGCGACTCCATAGAGCGGCTGGTCGTACAGGGAAAAGTGGAGGGAACCAGATCGCGCGGCAGGTCACCTATGCGCTGGACTGACCAAGTGAAATCCGCAGTAGGAGGCCGCTTAACTGACTGCGCCAAACAGTCCGCCAACAGGGAGAGATGGCGAGAGATCGTGCGGAGAGCTGTTTCCGCATCTAACACCGACGTGGACGCCTCGACGTGACCACGACCGCTCTGCCAAGAGCGAAACGACAGAGAAGAAGAAGAAGAAGGTGTGCACTAAAGATTTCCTATTCTACATGTGGATTACTCGCTACATGCTACCTCAAACAGCATTCTTCATTGCGTCGGATCGTCTTCACCATCATCATCACCCTTTTAATGTTCCCTGCTGGAACACAGGCCTCCTCTCTGTGAGAGATGGAATGGGCCTTAATCGACCACGCAGGCTCAGTGCGGGTTGGTGGATGAATTTTTATCTATGCATATATGCATAGATAAAAATTCTAAATCTATGCCCATATGTATTAATCAGATAACACAATAATTATAAAGTGTAGAACCAATCATCATTTCAGGACATAGGCCTTTCCCAAGTGTCGTTACGTCGACCAATCCTTCTTGCATCCAACGGATTGCCGCAATTTTCTTCGATCCACCTTGGGAGGTTAGTAGACTCATCACGACGAGCGTCAATTTAGAACGCTTCGGCTCCATCAGACATCCATTCTGCGAGTAATGAGCCCTTACCACTACCACTTACCTAAGTATGCCAATTTTTCGGACTATGACGGTATCTTGGCCTTTATTAATTCGATTTCGCAGGGATATTATGTACGAGCATAGGCATCGGAGAATACTAACTAAGTAAATAGTTTTATTTTTAGGGAGATTCGCTATCTTTTTATTTTTAACCTGTAAGACTTGTTGCAAGATCAAAAAAATAGCTTACTTTGACCATGGCGATGCGATCTTGACCAATCTCCATCTTACCCTTTCTGATAGCGTTTGCAGTTGCTAGACAAGGACCGCAGAACTCGGAGTACACCTCCATACCTACAGGAAGTCAAATTATGAGATCTACGAAGTTACCTACATCATATTTTTAGACAGATCCTGCTTAATATTATATGGAGACTACTTTTGCGGCATCAGCAGCGGGTGACGGGGTCTACATGAATGCATGCAGACCAATACCTGGCCAGAGGAACATGTCCAAAACTCAGACGCTCTCCAGCAGCATGGTCAAAGGTAGGTAGTAGTCTGACAGATTGGTGTAATTGCTGCAAGGCGTTCCAGAGCGAGGATAAACTAATAGATCAAATCCCTTCGCCCGCTCCGGGGCGGAGGACATGAGGATTTCCACACGTTAAAAAAAAAGTAGGTGTTGGAGGCTCAGAATAAGGTAGGAGGATTCATTTACTCACAAATCAGCTTATCCTTATGAGTTTCGAGGTAGTTTTCAAAATCCTCATTATTATCTATGGTTTCTTGAATAGCTACCGCTTGTTTACGCGCCATTTTCTCAGTCCTTCAATTACGTTGAATAGAATTTTTTAAGGACTGAATATTTTCTTGAAGACTTTCTGACAGATCTTTTTGAAGCTGTCAAATTACTTTTTATTCCTTCTTTTCAATCGATTTTAAAAGAGTGTAAACTATTCATGAGGTGGACCTTTGGCACATCCGCTGACGTATTTTGTGCCTTTGGTAAAAAAAACTAAGTTGTCAAAGAGTACAGCCATAGACTACTACTAAATTTAGGTAGGTATTCTATAACTATTAAAGTATAATCACAAAATAGAAAAGTATATTCCAGTGCCCACACGGCGAGTCTCAATTGGATCTTATTATAAACCCTCGTGACTGAGCTCTTGATCGAATGACCGGTGTGACTGTTATTTAGCCACGAGCCCTTTATGTAACTAAAAACTTATCGGACACCGTTAGTGAGCGCCAATAAAGTGTAAATCTTAGGTTAATCCCTATCAACGATACCCCTTTTTATTGATTTAACATTACCTACCTTAATTTTGGCTGCCTCAACCAACTCCACATAAAAAGTCATCTGTAGGATAAAATACGGAACCATTGAGGTATTAATGTACGGAACACGCGATCGAAGTCGCGGGCAAAGCACTAGTCTATATATAATATGTGATTTTTTATTTCGTAACTTAAACTGACAATGATGACAATGTGTACGTGTGCAAAATGACGCTTTGTTCGTAGTGATCTCTCTGCTGCGGCAGTTTGGCGCACCTTGTACTTTGTGGCTATAGGCACAAAAAAGATCGCCGCCGCATCCGTACTTTGTGCTATAGGTATAGTTCTCATGCTTTGCGCATCAGAAACCTAACATTAGGGCGGCCAAGAGTTTTGGCGAGAACTATACTTCAATTGGCGTTTATTAAGGTTACACTAGTCGACGGCACGAACTATTTTGTGCTCGGGGTTAAAATGCCTGCTAACTCATCCGACAACACGTGCGAAAGAGATAGATGCTGTGATGAGCAGTAAGAATAGATTCTTACTGCTGATCACAGCATCTTTCTCACTCGCGTTGTAACGGTTAGGGGCCACGCAGTTAAATTAAAGTCTAAAGTAATGCTACCCAGGTTCTGATGTGTTAGCAACCACGTACAACGTTACAGTACCCTCCTTGTTAGCGTAGGATTTTTCCTAAATAAAATCCGCCACTACTGCTTCTGAAGTCACTTGATCAACGTTGCACATTCATTCTTTCTCTTTCATTCGTCACTCTTCATTCATTCATCATTCGATCGGCAGCAACACTTTAGTTCCTGTGTTTCCGCATTCTGATATTCGAAGTTTCCCGTTTAAAATTCAGCACAAAACACTCCTGCGAATCAAGTGTAGGTTTTGTTTTTAATTAATATTGAAGGAACAGGGCAGTCTACACATAACCAATTCTTTATTGATGATAATATAACTAGGATGCTAATGATTCACGCTTATTTAGAGTTGAACTACTCTAAAGAATACCTATGGTGTAGGGCCATTGGTATGGGGAAAAGAAATCAATGGGGTAGAGCCATGATCGCTTTCGTACTATGGTTGTAGGACTGACAGTAATAATAGTTCTATTGGAATTTATGTTATTATCAATCATCTTGCTATTTATGCTGTTTGTTTTTAATAAACAGCATAAATAGCAAGCAGTGGTGCGTTATGTGAGCAGTGGTGGCCCAGTGGTATCAGCCGCGACTTACAAATTGTAGGTCGTGGGTTCGAGCCCAGGCAGGCGCATTACTTTGAGTAAATTATTTCATCACCACTGCTCTCAAAACGGTGAAGGAAAACATCGTGAGGAAACCGGCATGTCCTAAAACCAAGAATTCTAAGACATGTGACATCCACCAACCCACACTGGGCCCGCGTGGTGGATTACGGCCCATTCCCTCTCACAGAGAGGAGGCCTGTGTCCCAGCAGTGGGAACATTAATAGGCCGATGATGTGATGTGTGTGTGATGTGTGTTTTTAATAATAATATAATTAAATAAATAATAATACAAGCAGTTAGAATTTGGTTATATGTAGGTAGACGGTTTTAGCAGTACGTACGTTAGGTTGATTGTTTGATTGAATTTATTAGTTTTTAAGTATTATTTAGTTTTAATTAGTTTTAGATAGGATGAACATAGTTGGGTAGTTATAGTCAATGATTTGTATTGAGCTGTTTTTTATCATTTTGTTTGTATTTTTATTTTTAGTATTAAGTTTTAGCATTTAGTCCTTGTAATTGGTTAACTTGATATCTTTAATATGCCATTGGCCGATAGATTTGCCCGATGTATCCACCAATTCGTATTCTAGTTCCGCCTTTTGTAACGTTAAAAATTTTATG
The DNA here is from genome assembly GCA_948252205.1 of Orthosia incerta. Lineage (NCBI taxonomy): Eukaryota > Metazoa > Arthropoda > Insecta > Lepidoptera > Noctuidae > Orthosia > Orthosia incerta. The sequence continues at coordinate 26,289,752 of OX411745.1, read as the reverse complement.
TGATAGGACATTTTCGATATGTTTCAAAAGTAAACGAAAAAATAATGGTTACTTATACTTATGCTTAAAGTAGTTACTATACTATGTACAGTAACTACTATGGTACTTGGGAAACATATGATGATTTAAGTACTAAAGTTACAAGGACTAAAAACCAGCAAATGAATGTTCATTGTATTTTATACGCAAAATTGTAAAGTATAACTTATTTTTATCAAAATGTTTATTTTTAATTTAGGCCTTGCATTTTAAAGGTGGAAAATAACTTCAAAATTATATTTGTAATACTGATTGAATTAATATTTTTAATACGCCGTTTTGGTACACTCTTTTTTTCATTGTTATTTCTTGTTTAAAGGGTTAAATGCTTAAATTCAATCTATTGACTTTAGTTTGTTATATAAAACACTTTTCCGTCATTTACAATACCTTGTATTAACAATTGTTAATATTTGATTATGAAAATATATTTGTTATTCGTATACTTATTGTTTATATTAAACCAAAATGTTCACTTATTCGTCAAATTAACTAACTATTCTTAGGTAGATAGTTAAACAAAAACCTAAAGGTGCACCTTTTTCAAAATCAATGTTGGTAATAAAAATAAAAGTTTATAGATGAAGTCCAGGTCTTTTTATAAAGTACTTATTATGCAGTTTTCGTTGGCATAAAGAAATAAAGCATATTTCGTTATATTTGCTGAAAGTAATCCTCCCTAGCCGCGCCACATACTTTAAAGATTAATTAATCAAAATGAATAGTTTCTTCAGAGAAAAAGTATCAACGAAGAGTAGAGAAAAGGTACTATTATATAAATTGATTTATGGATAGTTAGTATTAAATATTGCAAAATTGACTTGCTGCAGAGTATACCTTCCAGCCGGACCACACCCGACGACCAATAACTCCTTAACTAAAGGGGTTTATTGGACCATATTTGTCGTATGCAAGGTACTCTTTAGGTAGTTTTTTTTTTGGGATATTGATTTATGAATAAGTCATTTTACTCTATTTAATTTGAGGTGGCGCGGCCAGAGAGCAATGCCTGGCAGCCGGACCACATAAATTGTTAATTAAAAATATATCTCTTGAGGTACTAAAAATATATATATATGCCGATGAAAGTAGACTTTAGGTAGGTATTATTTCGAACTATAGCATCTGAGTACTAAACTGTGGTCCGGCCACAGAGGAACACACCAGTGGGGACATTAATAGGCTGATGATGTGTGATGTGTTTGTTTTTAAAAGAGAGGATATGTTTTTTTTTTAATATATTTTATTCATGGACACCCTTTAAAACTATTTGTTAGGAAATTAATGAATAGTTAATAACTTCGTAGATAATTACTTTTTATACGGCAGATTATACGTACAATTAGTATAAATGTATACAGAATAAGATGCTTTTTTTTCAAAATTTCGTCACAAGTATATGTAGATTACAGGCAAATCTATTTACCGAAGCATCTCAATTGAGGAGCCAGTTAAAATGTGCCATATCTCCCAATTCATTCATTTTTCATTACTGATCCTACAAATCTATTATACTTACTACTAAATGACGAAGAAATTGCGCATTAATTAACGCTATTCTTATTTAATCTACGATGTTGATTTTAATGAAACACAAGTATAGTAAAATAGACAATTATAATTCACAATAACTTAACATTTACTTAAACTAGGTACATGACAACATTATTATCAACAATATTGTATAAATAATATCAACAACATTTAGGTTCAAGCATCAGAGAAGACCACGAAACGGACAGTCTTTATTAATTAATTTAAATGAGTATTAAATATATATGTCGGGTTTAGTCAATAGTATGGACGTAAAGTCAAATCACAAGCACGCCCCTAGCGGCAATCAAGAGCAACTGCGCATTGGCGCGCTTTTATAAGCACTAGCGCGGTGCAGAATAGAGCAGTTGAGTCAGTTGAGTACTAACAGCCGTAGAGCTAAGACGTCGTAGAATCAGTGTCGACCCGTAATATTAGTAAGCAAGAATGTAACTTGAGTCTTATTTGAAAATACACAGTGTATCGAATAACTTATGTGATTTCATTTGCACGATTGACCCACCTACCTGCCCACACACGATGTGTCTTAACCTAAGGGAATACATCCTGTCTTCCCGATGGTTTGCATCTATCGGCCAGCCTTGATGCGACATCAGAATTGGGATTCGATCGTGCTAATGAGATCACACGTAAAAACAAAGCTAGTGAAAATGTCGGTTACATTCTTGCAAAAAAAATACGGTGTCAGTTGGACTACCCTCGAAAACAAAATAATGAAAAACCAGTCTGGAGCGGAGCAGCAAGGAAGCTAGCAACAACCAAGGAGCTAGACAGGTCAAGGAGGAGCGTGTGGACGTGTGGAAAGATCCATAGACACGGATCTTAATGCCAATCTGGTGAGTCGTTTTCATTTTGTTGTGACTATGGCAAAGAGTGTTCATTATTCAAAATTCTGATTTTATGTAGGGTATGGCGGTCAGTGGATCGTTGGGGTGGCCCGTGTCAGGTCATAATTTCACTTTAGTTACAATCAATAGTCAAGTTTTGGTATTATTGAAGAGTTATTGTTCTACTATCACTGACAATAACCCTTGGCTGGCCTTGGCTGACTATCATTGTTTAGAACGATATGGTGACAGTGACGTACCTACCTTACATTTCAGTCTGGAAATTATTATAATTCCAAATTAAATATTCTGATTACTTTTGTAGTGTGATAGTTTTATGTAGTGAGACTTAACTAAGAAGAAGCATGGTATTCTTCTTTTGTGGTCGTCGGAGGGCCAGACTGTCTAAAAGGTGGTAAACCCTGCCAGGCCTAGAAATTGCGACTTAAAATGCTATGGCATTCATTGGATTCTATATAGCCCATATATCTACCTACCAGGACACTTAGGACCCCGTAATGTGTGGTTCATGTCCACAATAGCCTATTTAGCTGTGCCGGTTTAGTTTACTACACCGCTGCACTGGTTAATTACCATCAAAGCTGTGTATAGTTAAGGTACTGAACATATACTCTCGTAATGTTTTTCACGTTTCAGATACCATATTGCGTCGAAGTGGAGCCTCGGCTGCAGGCTAGCGGTTCAAATGCTGAATGCGAAGGTCGACTGTCAACATCTGAGAGGTTGAGACTGACAGCAGGCTAGCAGTTTACAGGTTACCACCTGTAAACTTGCCGAACTTTACGAGCGCTCGCAAGTTTGGAATGGAATACTCGGTGAGTCGCTTCTATTTTATTTCGATAGTGAGGTCGAATGTTCTCTAGTGAAGAGATGCTAGTTCGAGCTTTAAGAGTGTTCATGTTTGGCCACTGAGTTGGTCGTGGTTACATCCGGCACTATCACTAGGTAATTAAGACACACTTGTAAGCAAGTAGTTAATGAGTACGAACTTTAGGATTTAATATCCCATAAAAAGATGAGCTCGTGGCTAAATAATAACAGCCGCACGGGTCGATCATCAAGGTTAAGCAATGCTTGACGAGGTCGGTCCGTGGATGGGTGACCATTTCAACATACCGAGTTTCCTCCGTGCCTCGGAAAGCAAGATAAGCCGTTGGTCCCGGCTGTCATTTGAAGATCTTTGACAGTCGTTAGGGGTGGTAAGAAGCTTGAGATCTGACAGCAGTCTTGCCAAGGGGTACCGTGTTACCCAGTTACTGGGTTGTGGAGGTCAGATAGGCAGGCGCTCCATGTAAAACACTGGCACTTAGCTGAATCCGGTGAGACTGGAAGCCGACCCCAATATAGTTGGGCAAAGGCTAGGGCAGATGATGAAGAAGATGATCTATCCAAAGTGACTTAACAACTAGTCATTTTTAGTGGCAAAGCGAGTTAGTAATGTCATTGGACCAACGCAATTGTATCGTGTTAGTAACGGTACTGGTCATTTGCGATTTACAACCACCGACTTCAGATCTGAATTCACTAGCTTACTTTCAAAGTAATATTATGATAGTGGTAGATATCGCGATCGTTTTCATTACATAAAGACTGAGTTAGAGAACGATAGTAAAGGGTTACTGTTAATGATGAGATTTTAAGAATATTGATCCGAATTAATTCGTAAAGCTCCTTCACACGAGCTATTAAGACGCAAATAATATCGGGCTTAATTGTTCCCCTGATATGAACGGTCGGTATATTCCGAGACCTTTGAGTAGAAAGCGTGAATCTTGTGAGAAGGATCCCGGATCACCAAGTTCCTCGGGAATTGAATGTCATAGTTGATGACATTGGTAGTGAGACCAAATATGATTGACATGTCTACTCATACTCGAAGCTCCGGACCGCACCTCATGAGTAACATGTGGCGATGGGTTTACGAAGAGGTTTGAGTTGAGTATGCATTGCAAGAATTATGGTAAAGAGTAACAGCATTGTTACAATTACTTTGTTTAGTTGTTGAACTTGTTGATCGTCGGACCTTTTTCTAATGAATGGTGTTTTGTGGGAGGCTCTAGTTCTGGAACTAAATAGGCCCTGTATTAGGTACACGATAGGTGATTATGACAGGACGGTGATCTTTATACACCGAAAACTTTAAATAGGTACGCTTGGAATCTACAAGTATGCACAAGGTAGGTTAGGGCAGATGCCAGCGGGTCATGTACCAGTCGATGTTGATGTCAAAAGGATTTGATGATAATGAGCAAACTTAAGGTGTCGAGTAATTCAGTCTATCGAACGCATTGTCGGACGTCGGGGTCTAGAGAGAGACCGAGAGACCGTTGTGAGAGCAATATAATTGCTGGTCGGCTAGAGAGCCGTGGCGTTGGAGGTTTTACTCGAGGGTTTCTATAAGCTTGGCAGTTGTTGCTGCAGTAGAGTTTTAAAGTTTGTTTGGAGCGACTAGTGGTACATGGCCCAGGGTAATGATTTGGTTAAAGAGTAGAGTTCTCAAATTTCCCTATTTTCACGAATCCAATAATCTAGTTAGGGCAGGAGTAGCCGAGCGTTGTGTGGCAGCTGTGAGCCTAGGTGGCAATTAAGCTTAGGTGGCAACTTCGAGCCTAAGTAGCAACTGTTGGCCTGTGTGGCAACTGTTGGCCTGTGTGGCAACTATTGGCCTGTGTGGCAACTGTTGGCCGGTGTGGCAACTGTTGGCCTGTGTGGCAACTATTGGCCTTTATGGCAACGGTAGGCCTGTATGGCACACATGACACTTTGTCTGGTGTGAAAATTCATGTTTGTGCAAGGAACCTTAGAGAAAGTTCCTGATGAGTTAAGAGGTTAAAATAAAGTAAACTCGTAAAGTCACGCGTGTGGAGGGATCACCACGTTAATGTTGATGACGTTCGAATCGTCAAGTCCTCATTACGAAAATTGAATTTTGATTACTATTCGTAGATCGTGTTGGTAAGACACACAAAGCTCAAGTACCAATTGAGATTGTAGATAAAGTAGTAAGTACTAAATCTCTGTGTGAACAAGGTCTAAGTTCAGAGAGTCGAGTTGACTCGACATCGTGGAGATGTGCGAGTAGAGCAATTGACATAGCTAAGAGAGCTATGAGATAGCTAGTAGAGCTATGTGATGGTTAAAAATCGTGAATAAGAAACATGGTATATTGTTTCTTTTGTTTGATTTAATTTGAGATTTATGACTTATCAGTGGTACTTGAACTTTGTAATCACGAAGATTGGGTGCTTTTAGGTACCAAATCGATGAGGTTGCTATTTTCTTTAAATTGGAAATAGATTTACACGTTCCTTGCAATAGTGAACAGAGAGATTTGAATGATCATGTTTGATTGTTTCAAAATGTTTTTTTTATGATTGTTTCAAAATTGGACGAGCAAATACTGTTTGAAAATTTTGTATTTTTCAGAAGAACATCCCTTGTATGATGGGAGATTTCCAGGATGGAGTGGACTAAGACGACGTGTGGAGCAACACGAGGTGACCATGAGATGGCATGGAGCGAGGACAAGATTATGAAGCCTGCGGGTGATGGATTTGGGGATCTATCACCTGAGAGAGGCCCGAGAAGGCGACGTGTGTGTTCCACGTTCGCCTCTCAAGAGGAATTACGGCCTAGAGAACACCATGTGGTTTTAGTCAGTAGGAGTCTGACAGACCCCTCAGCTTTCCCCAAGGGCTGAGGACATCCATTGAGGATTTCCACATGATTCGATACACTGTTAAAACCTGACAATGAGAAACAGACGAGGACGCCTGTCTCGCAGGATGGCCGTGTCGGGTTTAGTCAATAGTATGGACGTAAAGTCAAATCACAAGCACGCCCCTAGCGGCAATCAAGAGCAACTGCGCATTGGCGCGCTTTTATAAGCACTAGCGCGGTGCAGAATAGAGCAGTTGAGTCAGTTGAGTACTAACAGCCGTAGAGCTAAGACGTCGTAGAATCAGTGTCGACCCGTAATATTAGTAAGCAAGAATGTAACTTGAGTCTTATTTGAAAATACACAGTGTATCGAATAACTTATGTGATTTCATTTGCACGATTGACCCACCTACCTGCCCACACACGATGTGTCTTAACCTAAGGGAATACATCCTGTCTTCCCGATGGTTTGCATCTATCGGCCAGCCTTGATGCGACATATAATATAATTATTATATAAATATTTAATATATAATAATAATAACTTTACTTTTTTTACTATTATATACAATAATAAAACATAATAATTCAGACGGTAAAATTCAGAACATCATTAGTCACACACTTCATAACATATAATTAGAAATTAATTAAATTATTTGTTCAAATAGTTATTTAGATATTAATAATTTATTATTTAATTCAAATGTATTTAAAGGAAAATTTTACTTTCTTCGTCAGTGTATGAAAAACATCTTTTGATATATTATTAAAGCTACCGTTTTAACGGTCAGCCAATTAAAGATGTTTTGGTTTGGTCAGCAATAATTATTTTTGTCAGCAAACAAAGTCGATTGAGGTGCTTCTAGTAGTCGGAAATAATTATCTGTATACTGCAGCTGGGCGCACGGTTGACGCAGTGGTTGAGCGATTGACTGCTGCGCTGCGTGTCGCGGGTTCGATTCCCGCACGGATCAATTATTTGTATGATCTACAAATAGTTGTTCCGACTCTGGGTGTTTGTGTATGTGAGTTTATATATTTGTAAACGCACCCACGATACAGGAGAAATTCCTAGTGTGGGGCACTGTGGGGCAACGTTTTTTTTATAAAAAGATAAAAAAAAATAAAATAAGTAATAGAGCAGCAAATCATGATTTTGTTTAAATTACAGTCGTAAGTAATGTAAGTTGACAAAGCCTCACTGAGCGGAGCTATTATTTCTGTCTGTAGGGTTTAAAGGAACCTAACGTGAAAGAGATTATGGGAGCTTAGTTCGCTAGCTTTGTTCGCTCACTTCAGCTCCCGTTATCCCATCGAACCTAACCTGCCCGTGTCAGGAATTCGGGATGCTTAAGTTATCGAGCTCGCTTCGCTCGCTCTTGGATTACGTAAAGATAAAGCAAATATTATTATATATACTAAATGAGCGGCACCGCTTACAAATATTACATTTTTTATGCTAACCGACAATCGGTTAAGGCTGACCAAATAATAATTTTGCTTATGGACTATTTATTTTGCAAACATATATATTATTGAGCTGACCAAATGTCTACTTATTTTCTGATAGTACTTAGTTTTACTTATTTGCTGATCAGATATTGCTGGTATTTTTTTTAGGACCGATAAAAACATGTCATACCTGTTATGCTGCCAAAATAACTGTTTAGCAGATTTTTCTTGCTGTATATTGATATTTATTAATGAATACAATATATTATTTAGAAAACTCATAATTGAAGTGGTGGGTCTTACGATGAATTTACAATACACAGGGTCAAATTATCTAGAGGTATTTTACAGACTGATTTACTAAACTCCTATTTCTGGCGGTAATTGGTCCCGAAGTTACCGATATCCTTAATGAACCTTATTTATAAAAACTTTCTAACCATATAATTAGGTTAAACACGGATAAGCAAATTCCTAATTCAATTTTTAGGGTTCCGTACCTCAAAAGGTAAAAAAAGGAACCCTTATAAGATCACTCTCTTGACCGTTTGTCCGTCTGTCTGTCCGTGTGTCACCACCGATTTTCTCAGGAACGGGTGGACCTAGCAAGTTGAAATTTATACTAAATACTGAGGTATAAAGTCCCTAGTAGGCGTATAAAAATCAAGTTCCTGAACCAACACAATAAAAAGATATGGGCAAATTTAGATTTTCGCGGAAACTTGTACCAAAATTTACCTTAATTTTCAACAAAAAAAATATTTTTCGGCATTATCCCTTCACTTTTGCTGCCTTGCTTTTAACCAAAATTGACAATTCTAGGTCAACTGGAAGTACCCTATAGGTTTAGGATCAAAAACCTATATGGCAGTTTCCTATGACCTAGAATCACGAAATTTGGCAAAAAGTAAGGTTTTACGGCACAAATAAAGGAAAAATGCCAAAAAATAAAAAAAGTTGTAAATTAAGGTAAATTTTGGAACTTAAAAGTTGCCGCGAAAATTTATATTTGCCCATATCTTTAAAACTTAGCCACCCATAAAAAATATTCCAATTTTATTATGGCGGTATAATAAGTAGGTACGGAACCCCTAAGCGCACGAGTTCGACTCGCACTTGAGCGATTTTTTTTACCTGACGAAAAGAAAGGTGTTGTAAGTTTGACGTGTGTTTCTGTGTTTGTCTGTGGCATCATAGCTCCCAAACTGATGCCCGATTTTTATTCAGTTTACTTTGTTTGAAAGATGACTTCATAAATCCTTTATATAACGTGGAGAAACCAAGAGGTACATTAAAAAGTCGAAACAGCTTCCTGTCGTTCACTAAATCAATTGACAGCAACGAGTTAAGGGAAACAAAGAAAAATCTATGGCTCCTCAGACACCCTCCCTCCAGCTGACTTTATTGAGCCTGCAGAAAAGCTCCCTGCGGGCCACCAACTGCCTTGGCCCACCTGGAAATCTCTAAACCGACTACGAAACCAGGTGGGTCGCTACAGGCACAACCTAGTTAGTTAGGGGTACTCCAGTGACCCACTTGCTCTCTGTGCAAAAACACCTGCACCTTAAAAGACCTTTATGAGGCAAACGACAACACTGTTGGCGTGGCTGAATTCTGGTCAAAATATATTTAAATTTGGAATCATCGATACGACGAAGAAGAAGAAGAAGAGAGTATTCTTAGCAATGTATGATAAAATTCAGTTCAGCTGTTTAAAAATTACGTGCACAGTTAACGATAGATTAACTATCGTGAATAAAAAAAAATAAAAAAAAATGTTTTTAGTACAATAAACACTAAGCTGTTTTCAATTAAAATTTAAACTCTGCTAATCAGTGTTTTACCTAAATATATGGTTAGCGAGTTTTTATAAATAAGGCTGCATGTCTTTGAAATAGTATATATTCTCTTAATGTGGCCTTAAGACACTTATGGTAAAAGTAATTGCACGGTTGTACGTATCATTATTTTTATTATTCTAAATTATCACATTACTATCAATTTTTTAATTCTTATTTTGACATTTTTTTTGACATTACATAAAGTAAACTTAAACTGCTAGTGCTGTGCACACCTATAATTTAAAAGTTCGCTATAGTCTGTAGTCAAATGTGATTATTTGATTGTCAATGTTATTGTGAACAATTCGTTGGAGTGCCATAATAATAAATAAATAAATAAAAATGCACCTTTTTACTAAACAAAGTAAATATTCTGGAACAGAAAAATGCTTTAACCGCGTTACAAGATCATCGTCATCATCAGTTCAGACGAAAGACGTCCACTGCTTTACACGACGCGTTACAAAATATCACAAAATATTGCATGCAATAGGTATAATAAGTCGAACTACTCTTCTATTACTCACCAAACAACATTATACTAAGTCGTTGTGAACGCCTGCACGATTTAAACAAGACGATGTAGTAAAGAAAACTGTTGCCTTTCCAAATTAATAGGCACTTCTTCGTGTACATTTTAATAAAAGTTATATTTTTTACCTAATGTATTTACGAAGCCCAAACTTAAATTCGTGAAAGTAGCAACTATTGAGACAACAAACTTTTAGAAATTCTGCGTCATTCAACGTGAACACGGAGGCCACCATCCATCCTGATGTCAGAATGGCTGGTAAAAAAAAAACATATTTCTCTGAATGTATCATATGTGAGAGCAGTGGTGGCCCAGTGGAATCGCAACTTACAAGTTGTAGGTCCTGGGTTCGAGCCCAGGCAGAAGCTTTACTTTGTGTAAATTATTTCATCACCACTGCTCTCAAAACGGTGAAGGAAAACATCGTGAGGAAACCGGCATGTCCTAGAACCAAAAATTCGAAGACATGTGATATCCGCCAACCCGCACTGGGCCCGCGTGGTGGATAACGGCCCATTCCCTCTCACAGAGAGGAGGCCTGTGTCCCAGCAGTGGGAACATTAATAGGCTGATGATGTGATGTGATCATATGTAGTTTGCTGTTGCAGAAATGTAGCAAATATAAGCAATTGGATAGCAATTCTTGAATACACTTTCAGAGCCGCTTGCCATAGGCTACCAGCCATTCTGACACTTACCAATGTTTTTTGATTATTTAACCGACGGACTAAATAGAATTTGCTTATTCGTACCATTGAGATAATATTACATTATTACCTCAATGATTCGTAACTCGATATCATCCCTATTTCGCCTTCACCATTTTATTGGACATTACAACTAGGAACTCTTGTTTGACTTATATAATCCTAAGGAGACTGAATGGATCATATTTTTGATCTATAAGGCATCAGCCTCCACTGTGACTGGACCATTTCTTTGTTGCTTTCAATCAGCGCCAGTTTGGTTTCATCTGAAAAGAAAAGTGTTTTTTTTTAACTATTCTTACACAAAGCTCTCACTTGGCGTATTTGGCCAGATATCTACGTTCAAATTAAAATTAAAATTGTAGAAAATTCTACGGCACGCCACCGCTTACATACTTTGTGACATCTATACTAATATTAAAGAGAAAATATTTTTTGTTTGTTTGTACTGAATAGGCTCCGAAACTACTGGACCGATATAAAAATTCTTTCACCAATAGAAAGCCAAGAGATTTTGATCAATAAATTATTTTTAAATATTCACTAAATATGTTTGGCAGAATGTATATTTTGCTTGTGCCTTTTTGCGTTACGACGTGACAGCTATTTGCACATGCGCAGTAGATATGCCCGAGGAACTATGAACTATTAGTTAATCTGTGGATATGCTGAACGCCCTTGAATAAGCTCCATTTAATTAATTTCTTGCTTGGTTCAGACATATTTTTTTATTTCCTCGCACAATGCATAGTAAAATGTTGTATGATATACGTGCGTAAGATGATTTTCGACTCGTGTCGATTTAAATATAAAATACCACTCATCGGAAATCACCTACTTGCCGCACTTGTAGCATAACTAACTATAATGATTTAGTTTGGCCGAATGTTTATACGTCCGAATTTACAATGGCATACTTTTATGATGGCAGAATTTTATTTGGCACTAGCTGTGCACGCGGCTTCGCTCCCGTCATCTGCCTGCCAACCCTACCATACTTACCAGCCTGCCTGCCTACTCCACATACTCAAAAAAACTTTTTACAAAAAAATACTACCGACTTCCAAATAAAACTACAAAGTGAAAAATAACTTTATTTTTGGAAGTCGGTGTCTTTCGTAGGTACCAATTTATTGCGTTATGGACACCGACTTCCAAAAATAAAGTTATTTTTCACTTTGTAGTTTTATTTGGAAGTCGGTAGTATTTTTTCGTAAAAAGTTTTTTATTTTTCACTTTTTAGTTGTACCTACCTAATAGGCAAGTTGTTTAGTAAGTTACCTACTCGTATAACGCCAGAATATATTACCCAAATATCATGAAACTTGTTGCCGCATAATTTCGTATAGCATAAAGTTTATTTAGAGCGACGATTATTATTATTTGGTACAATTTCACTTGGCATACTATGAAGATGGCAGAATTGCATTTAGAATAATTTTATAAGGTAGGCAGTTTGCAAAATGTATTGTTTTGTTACGGTGGCACACGACCACGGTTATCCTCTACGGAATAATTTGTACATACAATTTCAGATGAGCATATGTTCTTGTTTCATTCTTTTTAGAGTGTGATTGTTCAGTAGCGGGTTTTAGTTTTTGAACTTATTTTTAACCGGCTTCAAACGGAGGTAATCAAATCGACACGTATGTATGTAATATTGTTGGCATTGCGCAATATTTAGATATGTTACTCTGTATGGGCTTCTAAACACACGTGCCAAATTTCATAAGTGTATGTATGTTTGTGTGTATGATAAGTAAAGTAAAGTAAAGTTTATTTTATTTGCATAGATTGTAGGTACATAACATAAGATATTAAAAAAAAAACAATTGTGATCCTTGTACAATCTACCAGATTAGGCATGCAAACATTAATGATTTAAGTAATCTAAGAACTAGTCTCAAAATACAAAATTACGAACCACAGTTCAAAACATTAACTAAAATTACATAAGTTGGTATGTCATTCAATTGCATAAGAATATTATGATTATATTAAATTAGAAATTAACATTAGAATAAATTTTCATTTCATTGTCATTCAGAAAATCGTTAATCGAGTAGTAACACTTTTCAATCAATAATGCTGTTAACTTATTTTTAAAATTGCGTATTGTGTTATCTTTTATTATGTCAGGTATTTTGTTATATATTCTAGGTCCCATACCAATAACATTTTTTTTAAATAAAGCAGTATTGCAACTCTCAACTAATAATAGATTTTTGTACTGGCTTCTGATTGGTCTCTTACTAGTTTGCGAAACTGTAGTAAATAGATGCATGTTACGTTTAACAAAAATTGCCATTTCTAAAATATACATTGCCGGAAATGTTAACAGCTTTAGGGATTTAAACACTGGAACACAACTGTCAGTCACTTTCATATTTAACATCGACCTCAAACAACGCTTTTGGGCTTTGAATACCTGTTCCCGCAGGCAAGAATTTCCCCAGAAAACTATACCGTATCTCAGAATGGAGGCTACGAGACCATGGTATGCAACCAAAGTTGTGGTGATGTTTACCTTCTTAGCCAAATTGAATGATGTATGTATCTTTGTCCACGCATTTCGCTGAAACTACTTAACGGGTCGGGATCATTTTTGTTCTATTAAATATCTCTCAACTTACGGAACAGTCCAAGTTTCATCAAAATCGATTCAGCAGTTTTCAAGATATGGAACATACAACCGAACTCCTTGGCGACAAACAACACAAATATGTGAATTAAGTTATTGTGAGTATTTTGTCAATTAGGTGGCTTACTATAGAGTCATATAGAGTCGATAAAAATTAAAGCTTTTTATAAAAAATAAACTGACTTCTAAAGCAAAACACTAAAAAGTCCAAAAATTACTTTCGTTTCGGAAGTCGGTGTTGAATAACAATAAAAACAAGAGGTACCAAAGACATAATATAGAAAATATAGTAAATTTATATTTTTTTATTTAAAGTATTTTGGGGTTTACTACTACCCCTAGAGTGTAATTTAAGCCCCCGTAGGGGCGAAGCGGCCCGGGAGCTGAGGAGCAGCTTTGGCCTGCTGACCGGCATTGCAGCCAGCCTCAGCCGCAGCGGCGAGCCTTAAAACCATCTGTGACGATAAGCTCGCGTGGGACCGCCGGAACCCCGCAGCGAGCCGTTACAGAAACCATGCCTGCTGCATGTTGCATGCTTCGTTACATGCTGCATGCTTGCTGCATGCATGGTGTATGCTTGTTTGCATGTTCGCATGCTTCTTAATCTGATAGATGAGTCTTTCAACGATTATTTACATGAAATGTATGCCAAAAGATTGTCTAACTGTGAACTTTCTGATATATGATAGTTCTGCCTTTTAATGCCTCATCATTATCTTCCTGCCCTTATGCCATGTTACTTGGGTTCGGCGCAACATATTTACTTCTCCCTTGCTATCACTGACTCCCTTTTATTTCATATCACTCCTCACACAGTCCATCCATCTTTTCTTTGGCCTTCCTCTCCCTCTCCATCCATCCACATTTATCAAATCAATCATCAAAAAGTAGTGAGAAGTTTTTATTTTTCTTACCCAGGAGTATGTCTCCTTGGTAAGAAAAAAAAAATCTCTTTTGTTTTTTTCAGAATGTATTCATTTGTTTGCTTCGTGTCAGAACGTGTTCTCGAAAATGGTGAAAAACGAAGTGCGTTAAAAACCTCTGTTTAAAAAAGTTAACGACGCAAGAGATTCATTGCGATTTGGAGGCAACATTAGGAGAGTCTGCTCCGCCGTATTCCACTGTAGCAAGGTGGGCTTCTCAATTTTGAGTAGGGAGAACGAGCACGGAAGACGAACATCGTTGTGGCCGTCCATCGACGTCAGTCACCCAAGAAAATGTTGCGAAAGTCGAGAAAATTGTATTGAGCGGTCGAAGAGTTACCATCCGATACTTAATTCAAGAAACGGGCATTTCATATGGAAGTATTCAATCACTATTGAAACAATCTTTGAATATGAGAAATGTCTCCGCAAGATGGGTGCCGAGAATGTTAACCGACAGTCAGAAACAAAATCGACTTGACATTTCGAAGATATTGTTGGGCAAGTTTCAAAAAGATTCTGAAAACTTTTTGTCTCGTTTCGTAACAATGAACGAAACATGGCTCCATCATTTTGATCCCGAGACAAAACAGCAATCTTGGCAATGGAAACGGCCATCATCACCGACCCCGAAGAAGTTTCGTGTCGTGGCATCGGCTGGCAAGGTTATGGCCTCAATATTTTGGGACTCAGAAGGGATATTTTTGACTGATAACCTGGAGCGTGGAACTACTATTACAGGCCAATATTATGCAGCTTTAATTCCTAAGTTGAGGAATGCCATCAAAGAGAAAAGGAGAGGGAAACTTCGAAGGGGCGTGCTGTTTCATCACGACAACGCACCCGCGCACAGGTTGGCAGTTGCGATGGCTGCCATTCAGCAAGCTGGCTTCGAATTAATTGACCACCCCCCATATTCACCAGATCTGGCGGCTAGCGATATATCTGTTCCCTAAATTGAAAAAACACTTAAGGGGAAACAGGTACGAAGACGATAACGAGGTGATGGATGCCGAGGAGAGTTTTTTGCAGGACCAAGACAAAACTTTTTTTGTGAAAGAGATTGAAGCCTTGGAAAAGCGCTGGACTCGGGGTGTAGAGAGTCTCGGAAACTATGTAGAAAAATAAATTATTAAGTTATCAATAGACATTATAATTATTCTATCTCATTCTCACTACTTTTTGATCACTCCTCGTATACACGCTTCATCCCTCCTCATTACATGACCATAATTATATTTAATAACTATCGATATGAAATGTATGCCAAAAGACGATTCTGACTGTGAATTTTCTACAATATGATGGTTCTACTTTTTAATTATTATGTTTTTCTTTACATCAAACATACCTAAGAACACACTATATAAAGGCACCTTTCAAACATAACAAAACGAAATTAGAATCGGTTCATCCGTTTCGGAGCTATGATGCCACAGACAGATACACAAATACACAAACACACAGGTACACACGTCAAACTTATAACACCATAAGAGGGGCGTCAGAGGTAAAAAAATTACAGAATAAAAAAAATTACAATTTGTACAACAAAATATCGAACACTTCAAAGTAAATAATGTATTAGCATCTCCGAAAAGACATTAACGACAAAAAAAATCACAGCAATAATTGTAGTTGAGATGGCCGTTTGGTAAAATGACACGATTTTGCTTTTATCTAGGTTTATTTTTTAATTTGTTTATGACATTTAACCAGTTAATTATGTATTGTAGGAAACTATTGACATCACTTTCATTTGTATTTGTGTTTTTGCATGAAACAATTACTGTACTGTCATCGGCAAACATAATAGTTTGTTGTTCATTCATCATCTGCCTAGCCTTTTCCCAACTATATTGGGGTCGGACTATACCGGATTCAGCTAGTGTTTTTCAAGTACCAGTGTTTTTACATGGAGCGACTACCTATCTGACCTCCACAACCCAGTAACTAGGTAATACGGTACCCCTTGGCAAGACTGGTGTCCGATCTCAAGCTTCTGACTACCCGTAACGACTGTCAAAGATCTTCAAATGACAGCCGGGACCAACGGCTTAACGTGCTTTCCGAGGCACGGAGGAAACTCGGTATGTTGAAATGGTCACCCATCCACGGACCGACGTCGTCAAGCGTTGCTTAACCTTGACGATCAACCCGTGCAGCTGTTATTATTTAGCCACGAGCTCCTCGATAGTTTGTTGTTCATTACTTTTCATAAATCGTTAACGTACTCGTAGATTATGCAAAGGCCCGAGAGCACTTCCTTGAGGAACCCCGCATATTACCATACTAGCTGATGGCTAGTACTTCGTTTCTGTTTTTGACTTTGGTCATATTCTATTTATGAACGATACACGTTTCCTATTAGATAAGTATGCTTTAATTAATTTAAATATGTTGCCTCTAATGCCATAGCGTTCCAACTTGCTCAGCAATCTGTCAATGATCAAATGCTTTTGACATAGCGTTACTTGGGTAATTTAAAATAATCTTTTACTTCGATTGAGTAAGGTTGATTTTGAATAACCCAAAAAAATCAATCTACCTTCTCTTTTCCCAACTAACTGTGATGGGGTCGGTCGAGTGTAATCGGATGCAGAAAAGTACTAGTACTGTACATGGGATGACTGTCCATGTGACCTTCACAACCCTGTAACTAACGGGTAACGCCTTGTAGTATACCTGATACCCCTTGACAAAAATGGTGCTCGATTTTCTGGCTGTCGAATATCTACAATTGGCGGGGGCTAATCTTGATTGCCGAGGCACGGAGGAGTCTCTGTAGGTAGTGGCTGGTAACACACCCACGAATCGACCTAAAAATCGACCCGTGCGGCTGTTATTAATTTCTCACGAGCTCAAAGATAGTTGAATTGTTTCTCTGGGACTCCTCGAGCTTGTGAACCTGGCTGATTGTAGCAGTGGGCGGGAATAGTGTGGCTTGTTGCCAGTAGTTCTTAGAATTCATACCTTTATCTAGAATATAGTTGGTGAGCGCGTCGCTGAACACAGTAACGGGCACGGCCATATTGACGTACGGGAAGCATGCGCCGCCGTCTGACGTCACATTGATGGCTATGATGCCGATGACCTCGACACGGTTTTTAGGGCTGGAAGGCAATAGAAAACTTTAAGAACTTCTACTACAAATTATCACACAAAAATCAACGTAAAAATCTACCGTGACCAGTGGACGCACAGACTAGGCTTTTTTTTGCGCTGGAAATCATCGAATTACTTCTCCCTCTCTAGGTGAAGCGGGTTATCGGACTTTTACTGACTAAAACCCACCCGTGTCCCTCTAGGTTTCTACAGGTCGGTGAGCCACCCATTACTCGCCGTCCACAAGCCCGCGCCTGCGGTGGCCGGGAATCGGCTTGCGACACCCGACGCCCAGTGCATCCCCTGCGGAGACTGGGCTAAACTATAGAAAACAAATACAAAATTGTGAATCGCGCATCTAAAATTAGAGCAAACATTGTGTCTTACCTGGTAACTCTGAATATAGGTCCACCACTGAAGTCTGACTGCACACAACACGACTTCTGTACCATAGAGGTCGACACTCTTTTAACGTGGCCCCGATGCTATAGAATTTATATAATATTTTACCTGGTAATCCTGAAGATAGGTCCACCACTGAAGCCTGACTGCACGCAGCACGAATTCTGTACAATAGAGGGTGACACTGTGTTGACGTGGCCCCGATATAATAGTAGTTATATAATATATTACCTGGTAACTCTGAATATAGGTCCTCCACTGAAGCCTGACTGCACACAACACGACGTCTGTATCATAGAGGGCGACACTGTGTTGACGTGGCCCGATGTTATCGTTGGTATTAAGTTTGTTAGATCAAATTCGTTGTAGTAAGGGAAGCCGGCTGCGAGGACTGATTCACCTGGAACGTTAGTTTGATATGTAAGTATAAATAGGTATGTTCTTAGGCCTTATTCACTGATTCACGGACGTCAAGATTCATTTTTACATGAAATTAAAAATTACTTTAACTACTGCTATGGCTGTATGGAGAAATATTAAGGTCCAGTCTGAAATAAATCGCATAATTTTTTTATTATTCTTCTCTTTTACTCTCTATTTCTTGCTGTCGGTTGTGTCTGTATCGGATGTATGTTTTTTTATTCTATTCTTTATTCATTTGATGGAACCATGTAAGACGAATAATTAAGGCGTATATATTCCCCAATGTTAACGCGGTACTAGCCTAGCGCCCGCTCGGTGCAAGAATATTAATGTTGGACCTCCTTTTGGACAGGTTTGTTTGCAAATAGTACATTTCGTGTCGTGCATAATTGTAGAGATTTTAACACGAGCGAGTAACTATATGCGATTGTTATAATAAAGCCTTTTTATGCGAGACAAGAATGATTATTTTTCTAATACCTGATGAGCTTACTTAATTAAATGGAAATAAGATCCAACAACAATTTATTAGAAACGTTCAGACTAGAGCACACGACTATATACACACAATCAACACGTGCTTTTTTGAGAGGTAACAGGTTCGGTATCATTCTGCCAGTTACATAATGATCCATATAAAAGTCATTTCGTTTATTTTTTTTTTATCTTGTGTCTAAATGTTCATATTTCGAAACGAATTTCTTAGACAATGTGTTACATAATAGACAAGGTAGCAGATTTTTTTTTTTGCATTTATACCCTGTAGGTAAGGCACTTATCCCACCACCGACGATCAGCGATTAGCGAGTAAAGCTGGAAACTAAAAGAAAAATGTCGAGCAGCGATAAGTGAGTGTGTAGTTCCAATAGTTTTGTCGGTCGGCGGAAGATTATTCGCACTAGTTGCTCGGGGCGGCCGCACTATAGGTTGAAATGGCCACTGTGGTTGATATCCTGACTTGAGTTCTGACCGCCAAGCGAGCAAGTGAGCATCGCTGAACGAGTATCGCTGAGCGAGTATAACTTTAATAGCTCTTGTCGCTGCGACAAAGTTCTGGTGGGAGAGTATTCGTGGATTGAACGAACTATTCGTTCAATCCACGAAGACGCGCCCCACCACTATTCCTCCTAACCGTTTTATAGTATATGTGTGCAAGCTTCCGTCAATGTTTGAGTGTTATCGGTACACACTAAGTACCTATGAGTGCACACGCACACTACAATGAATAGACTAATCATTATAATAATATAAAGAAGAAGAATAGACTAATCATATAATTGGTGGGGCGCGTCTTCGTGGATTGAACGAAATATACTCGCGGCAGTTTGAACGGCCAGCGATCAACTGTTACTTTTTGTGTCTCTTTTAACTACTAGTAACGAGGACATGCCTCGTTACTAGAAGTTGCCACTCACAGTTTTCACGTAGGTATTTCGTATGCGCAACTCCTCGTCGCCATGTTTCGTGACTACAAGAACTATTGTACAATATAATAACGCGACGTTTTTAACCGACTTCAAAAAGGAGGAGGTTCTCAATTCAATTGTATATTCGTTTTTATTTTGATTATGTTACTGTTTTTACTTAAGGGTACACTAGTCGACGGCACGAACTATTTTGTGCGCGGGGTTAAAATGCATTTTATATCAACCGACAATACGTGCGGAAGAGATAGATGCTGTGATGAGCAATAGGAAGCTAGTTCGCGTACGAATACACACTTTTGAAAAATTGTAGCGTAATGGATAATGATTTAGGACGAAACCGAGCGCGCGAAATTTTATAAACAGACCTTTGGCAGTCTAGATATCATGAAAAAACGACTAAATCTATCTCTTACAATTAAAATTATATGCATTGTTGAACTACTAATCTATCCCTGTATGGAGGCCGTTTTGCAATTTTCCGTCTTCTTATGGTATTTATTTGCACCCAAAAATGCGTTAAAATTAGTGTCGAAATGTGGAACTTTCGACGCTCATAACTTTCAATTTTTTTTTTTTTACTTTTTCGCTTCCATACAGGGCTAGATAATGATGAGAAAAATTTATACCACTTTTTATTTTGAACGTACATCGTCAAACGGTGGAATAATCCCTAGACTACGTTTGTATGGAAAAAATTCGACTAGTGTAACCTTAAAACACTGTCCTAAATTCTCAATTTTTTTTTGTTTATAAGCTGTCTTCTATCTCTGAAAACTTTTAATTGACCTTATTTTTGTTACTCTGATTTGTGTTAAATTGTTTAGCTGTAATTTTTCCTAAAACTGTAAAATAAATTAAAATATAACAGAAAAGTCACAGTGATTAAAATTTTCACCTCATGCCAGATGAATGTGAAAGTTTGGATGGATGTATGTTTGTTACTCAATCACCCCAGAACGGCTGGACGGATCTGGATGAAATTTAACACAGAGGCAGATTATAGTCTGGAATAGCACTTTTGCTATTCTTACTCTTCATCCCGGTATAATTCTCCCTTGGGATAAAAAAAAACACTAAACGCGGGTGAAGCCGCCGGCAGAAGCTAGTGAAAGTATAATTATACGGTACTTACAAAAAAAAATGTTTTAGTAAGTGTAATCTACGAAACGGCTGGACCGATTTTGAAAGGTTTTCCGCCGGCAGATAGCAAATGTTATAGTAGGGAGTAACATAGAAAAAAAAAATTTTAGAAATAGAACTAGGGTTCCATTTTTTTTTGTTTTAACCAGTTGACGCGGACAAAGTCGCGGGCAACAGATAGTCTTAAAATTTGTATTTTCACGGTTAGCGCAGTGGTTGAGCGATTGACTACTGCGTTGCGTGTCGCTGGTTCGATTCCCGCACGGAACAAATATTTGTATGACCTACAGATAGTTGTTCCGGCTCTGGGTGTTAGTGTATGTGAGTTTATATGTTTGTAAACGCACCCACGATACAGGAAGAAATTCCTAGTGTGGGGCAAAGTTTTCTATAAAAAAAAAACATACCTTTTTCAGCGGGAACTTTAGACAACACTGCAGGCTTCATATGACTCAATCTCTCAGGGTTAGTGAATAGCAGAGCTAAGTCATACGCCTTCTTGTCGGGCGTCTTGTAGCGCACTATCGCAGTCTCGCTCACTCCTCGGCAGTACACCGACAGCTTGTGTGTTTGGTACTACAAAAGAGATTTATTATTTATTAATTTGCATCCCACTTCAAAAAAGAGGTTCTCAATTCAACTGTATGTTTGTAACGCGATTATGAACCGCTTTTGATGTCTTTTTTTTAGGGTTCCGTACCCAAAGGGTAAAAACGGGACCCTATTACTAAGACTCCACGATCTGTCTGTCTGTCTGTCCGTCTGTCACCAGGCGAATGTATCTCATGAACCATGATAGCTAGACAATTGAAATGTTCACAGATGATGTATTTATGTTGCCGCTATAACAACAAATACAAAAAATATGTTAAAATAAATATTTAAGTAGGGCTCCCATACAAAAAAGTAAGAAGTCTAATTATATGGTAATTATACTGGTACTAAGCTGAATCCGGTAAGACTGCTTCCAGTCTAGTTGAGAAAGGCTGGGTAGACTGTTTGTTTACACGACAAAAGAAAAGAGTCGGGTTTTTGATTTTCAAGTCATAGAATAATAAGGAAAGTACAAATAAAAATTGTAGTTCTAAAAACTAAAAAACACGCTTTATTGGTAAGGATAATGGGACAAACTGTTTAAATTATTGCATTGTCATCGGTCCTTGATAAGTGTGCAAAGTTTCAAATCAATCCAACGTTTTGAAGTGGGTGAAAATCACATTCAAAGATTCCGTTACATTGATACATAGATACATACATACCAAGCTAATAAAAGCGTGTTAAAAAAAAAACAACTGAATTTTGTGACGCGCGGGTGTGAAACGATTGCGCGTTTTGTTTCAAGGTCGATAGCGACTGTCGTCTTAAAAATTATTCGTATATCGTATTACAAATTAATTACACTATGTTATACGAACAAAACCCAAAATTTTCATCGAGTAAACTATTAAAAAAATTGTCTAATGTTACATAAATTTTATTCCAAAAAATTACGACTAGCCGTTTAGACGTGATTCTCATTTTAAAATCAGCTACTCAGGGGTATCTGCGCCTTAAGATGAAAAATTTAAAATAAGTTGTTGCTTTAACATAGCTAATTAGCAATCCTAAAAATATAGCCGTATATGACTTTCGCTTCATGATTCGCTAACGCAACTGTTAGTTTTAGAATCTCTTTTTTTTTTTTTTTTTTATTTGGGATGGGTTTGCTCTTGACTCTAGTCTAGGTCAGAGGTGACAGAGACAAAGTCGACGATGGAGTGAGCTTACCCAGAAATAGCCTGTTCACTCTAACTTTGAAGAGATTCGGGTTGTATGCGTTCGGAAACACAGACGCAGGCAGCGAGTTCCACTCTTTTGCAGTGCGCATTATGAAGGATGTTTGGAAGCGCTTGGTGCGAATTGGTGGAATAGCAACTAGGTGAGGATGGTAATCGGCGGTGGCGACCTCTCGCGTCCGGCCCTGGTTCAGGCCATGGTACGGAGCGAGAGGGCATGGGAAGCTGTCACCTCCTTCTGCGAAGCAGTAATGCTCGCGAAGGAGGAGGCAGAACGCGTGAGGGAAAGGCAACGGAGGCACCCTCACGCCCCAAGCCACCGCAGGAGACGCCCGGGCGTCGGCGGTCGCATGCCGATGCCTGGCCACCGTAGGCGCGGGCTTGCGGACGGCGAGTAATGGGTAGCTCGCCGCCCGATAAGGACCAGGCCCGAGTCGACGGCGCGTAGTGTTCCACGCGCGCCTCAAAGAGATGTCAGCAAAATTGACGGGGTCCGCTAGGGCCGATGCCTGTCTGGGTCGCGGATAAATTTGAAAATAGTTACCGCGGCCCTGGCTCAAGCAACTGAAGGAACACGGGTGGGTTTTAGTCAGTAAAAGTCTGACACGCCCTCCCGCTTCACCCAGAGCGGGAGAAGTCATTGGATGATTTCCCACCCAAAAAAAAAAAAAAAAAAAGGTGAGGATGGTAACTTGCAGTGCGTCTAGATGTCCGATGGTAGAAGGGGGCCGGTGGGATAAGGTCGTGGAGTTCATGAGCACACTCGCCAAAATACAGTCTGTAGAATACCGACAAGCAGGCAACCTTACGGCGATGAGCTAAGCTGTGAAGCTTGGCATCCACCAGTTTGACGTCGCCAATCAGTCCCTTAGCTCTGCGTTCCACCGAGTCAAGCGCGGCAAGCTGATATTTAGCTGAGCCATCCCAGAGGTGGCTGCAATACTCCATGCAGGATCGGACTTGCGCTTTGTAAAGAGTTAATAGCTGTCCAGGCATAAAGTATCGCTTCACTCTGTTTAGGACGCCCAGTTTCTTTGCCGCAATTTGGGCTTTGTACTCGATGGAGGCGCCGAAGTTGAGACTGGATGACAACTCCATGCCAAGGAGCTCGAGCCGATCAGTAACAGGAACAGATGCACCCCGAAAAGTAGGAGTTTGATCAAAGATACTCCTTTTTGCGGTAAAAAGACATGCCTGTGTTTTGGTGGCGTTAAAAGAGACCAGATTGTCGTCACCCCAACGGGAGACAAGATTTAAGGTCAAATCAGTACGCTCCACCATAGCCTCTCTCAAGGAACGAACTTCATCCCCGCCGGTTTTTGCGCTGGACATGTATCTCTCTGAAACAGTACTGTCATCTGCGTACCCAACAATACCAGGCAGAAGTAGGTCATTGATGTGCAGCAGGAAAAGAGTTGCAGAGAGAACAGACCCCTGAGGAACACCGGCATTAATAGCCATAAGGTCAGAGGAGCAGCCGTCAACGACTACTCGAATCGACCGTTCACTGAGGAAGTCTGATATCCAGCTGCAAAAACCAGCTGGGATGCCATAAGCAGGAAGCTTGCTGAGTAGACTAGCGTGCCAGACCCTGTCAAAGGCCTTCGAGATATCGAGCGATACGGCAAGTGCTTCGCCGTGTTTCTCGATGGCTTCGCCCCAGCAGTGCGTGACAAACACAAGAAGATCGCCAGTTGACCGTCCCCGGCGAAAGCCATATTGACGGTCACTGAGGAGCTCATTGTCTTCAAGGTAGGTCAGCAACTTACTGTTCAGTACCCTTTCCATAACCTTACATAGTATGGAGGTAATGGCTATCGGACGGTAGTGGGCAGGGTCTGCACGGTCGCCCTTCTTGGGTACTGGTTGTACATTTGCAAGCTTCCAGGATTTCGGCACCGTTCTTTTTTTAAGAGAGAGGCGGAACAAGCGTGTCAATACAGGAGACAGTTCAGGCGCACACTGCCTCAATACTCTCGCTGGAATGCCGTCAGGCCCGCTGGCCTTGTTCACGTCTAGGCTGCACAGTACTCTCCGAACCTCTTTTGTGTGAACTGCGATCTCCGGCATCGAAGAGTCACAATGAGGTATATTAGGTGGTTGCTTAGAGCCAGCATCCAGACGCGAATTGCTTGCAAAGAGAGACGCAAATAAATTTGCTTTCTCACTTGCAGAGTGAGCCAGCGACCCATCAGGTTTCAGCATTGGAGGTAAAGTGGGACGACAGAAATTAGTTTCAACCGCTTTAGACAGGGACCAAAACTGTTTACTACCCGGAGGGTGCGATGCCAGCTTGGCCCCGATACGTCCAATATGGTCAAAACGTGCCCGACGCAGAACCCGCTTGCAGAGCTTGGCGGCAGAATTAAAGGCTCTTTTCCTCGCGCGAACCCTACGTGCTCTAATTTTGCGGCTGCGGGCCTTGACCCAGGCTTGGTAGGCAGACTCTTTTCGAGCCTCAGCGTCGGCGCATTCTACATTATACCAAGGCCGGGATTTGTGACCGAGCGGGATGTCGGAGAATGGAATAAGATACTCCATTCCCTGCCGAATCACGTCCGCAACCACGTCAGCACAGCACGAGGGGTCACCCGAGGAGAAGCACACATGCCGCCAAGGATAGGACGCAAAAAAGTGCCGCATCTCTCAATTAAACGTCCGAATTAACAAAGTTAACGTCCCTAGAACCAAAAATTCGAAGGCATGTGACATCCACCGACTGGCACTGGGTCTGCGTGGTGTATTACGAGTAAGACCCAAACAACGCAAAAAAAGAAAAAGACGGGTCGCTAGTACATTTATACAATCTGCCTAATATTTTTCAAAACTCTGCTCCAGTTTAACCAGATTGAACTGAGTACCTCCACAACCCAGCTGCTGGGTAACACGATATCCCTTGGCAAGACTGGTGTCACATTTCAGGCTTCTGAGTTCTGATTACACGTGTTTTGTTTTGCTTAATGTGCTTTTCGAGGCACGGAGGAATCCCGCTATATAAAGATGGGCACGGCATCTACGGACCGACCGCGGAGCGTTGCTTAACCTCGAAAATCGACCAGTGCGACTGTTATTATTTAGCCATGAGGTTCACCCGACCCGAAGCATATACATAAAGTCCTTCCTACTAACAGGGTGTGTCTGAAACCGATGCGAAAAAAATACCATGGATTCAGTACATGATTCTGGACCCGTTGATCCCATGATGTTGGAATTTTACGTAGGTTATTGCCAATTTTTCTTCAATGTAGAGCTGTTGGAGAAATGCCACGAGAGCCCGATCGACCGCCAGATCGAGGTCACAAGTAGAGATGGATTGGCCACACGCTCCGAAGGGGTCTCGATCACATACCCAAGCAAGCTTTGGACTGGAATCTCCAATGGAAAAGAAAGCGTGGCCGTCCCCGTCAAACCTGGCGTCGCACCGTGTTGGCACAAGCGACGAGCATAGGAATGACATGGAGCGAGGTGAAGCGTGAAGCTCAAGACCGATCGCGATGGAGGACATCTGTGGACGCCCTCTGCTCCATTTAGGGGTTACAGGACATTAAGTCAAGTAAGTCATTGCCAATTTTAGTTTTTTTAAAGTATGAAATAACCTAAGAAAAATACCAACACTAGGGGGTCCAGAATCATGTATTGAATCCATGGTTTTCATTTCACATCGGTGTCAGACACAAGGTTTTTAACCCCATCAATCGACCAATCACATAGACGGAAATCAACAAAGCGTCTTTCATCTCGCACGTGATTGCTCGATTGATGGGATCAAATCCTTCACCTTGCCGTATTCACTATCGCAATTAGGCTACTGGGGGGTGACCATAAGCTCTTAGAGCGGTATCAATTTGAGATCGAATAAGAGACAGATGTATCTGACTTGTATACATCTATCACTTACTCGATATCAAATTGATACCGCTCTAAGAGCTTATGGTCACCCCCCTGATCTGGATGAAATTTGGCACAGAGATAGATTATAGTCTCGAATTACACATAGCCTTTTTTATCTCGGTAGTATGTTCCAGTGGGTTATTTGCCGACTATACACGTCTAGTTACGTTTAAAAAAAAAACATTCCGCTAGAGGAACATCCCAGTACAGTATCCTCACAGTTTTGACGGTATGCGCGCAGGTGACGACGTAGCCGCCGCCCAAGTACACGCCGGCGCCCCACGACAGTCCGCAGCGGACCAGCACGCAGCACGAGTCTATCTCACCTACAAGAGAAGAAAGTTCTGTAGTACAAAGAAAATAACGGGTTCCCTCTATCTGGTAGATATATGTATTATTGTTTGGCCGAATGTTTGTATGTCCGAATTTACAATGGCTTACTTTTAAGATTGCAGAAATTTATTTGGCATAATTTCACTTGGCATATTATGAAGATGGCAGAAATTCATTTGGAATAATTTTATTATGCATTTCTATAAAATAGCATTTTTAACCTTAAATTAAAATTGAAATATTATCTTAAAAAGTCAATATGTTTTGTTACAAAAGTTAGTGACAAAAACTAATCGCTGCAAAACCGACTCCACGTAGTCTATTGTGATTGTCTGCCCTACCCCTAGACAATCCCACCGCACTATTCCCAAATTACTGCAACTCCTGAAAACCAGAATCAACAGTGGCGACCACCAGAAAAGCGCCGAGGCAATGAAGCTCGACGAAGTCCCGAAGAAAGAATTTAACAGTCTTGGATCCCGCAACGAAATTAATCAGAAAAGAATAACGGAGGAGTAGGAAAATATAATATAAATTTCCACTTCCCTCCATATCAAGCAGGAGACAGAACAAACAAGGCCAATAGGCACAAAGGGACGTTTAAAACTGGGATAAGCCCAGTTGCCTAGCACCACGGATAAAAATTAGCATAAATATTAATGGGTCCTAACATTGTGAGCTACCCCTACCCTCTTACTAATAAACGCGGTATAAAGTTGTACCAGGTATAACAAAGGAATAACCATACATTTTCATAGGTTTATACTTGGTATAACTTTATACCGCGTTTATTAGTAAGAGGGCTAGAGTGTAATTTAAGCCCGCGTAGGCGCGTAGGGGCGAGGTGGCCCGCGAGCTGAGGAGCAGGAGCTTCGGCTTGCTGGCCGGCTTCACCGGCCAGCCTCAGCCGCGGCGGCGGGCGTTATTAAACCACCTGCTCCTCAGCTCGCGGGCTAATCATGTAAGCGCCGGAGCCGTAACAGAAACCATGCCTGCTGCATGCGGCATGCACACTTGCATTCTTGCTTGCATGCTTGCTGCATGCTCATTTGCATGCTTGCTTACATGTTGCAGGCTTGCTGCATGCATGGTGTATGCTTGTTTGAATGCTGCATGCTTGCTGCATGCATGGGGTATGCTTGTTTGCATGCTTCGTACAGCGAATTAAAACACAAAAAAAGTTGTGTTCAATCAATCTTTTATTATGGTAAAAAATACAAAATTAACTATGAATTATCTGTAATGTGATAGATGAGTATTTCAATTAATATGGATATGAAATGTATGCCAAAAGACGATTCTGACTGTGAACTTTCTGCGAGATGTGATCGTTCTGCCTTTTAATGACTATCGATATGAAATTTATGCCTAAAGATGATTCTGACTTACAAAATTATGAGTTTTGAATGTATGATAAATGAGTGTATGCCAAACGATTTTCTGCGAAATGAAGTTTATGCTATCCGTTGTTATGCATAATAATATTATGACATAAAAAGTTATGTTAAAAAGGTAGACCCGAAAGTAACAACAGAGTGAGCGTTGTAATATACTAAGATTCGACTTGCACGAACAAATTAACTGAGAGTTAGTTGCTAAAGCGAGGTTAAATTTACAGTTTGTCCATACAATATTGTTTCCTTTTTATTTTTTTATTTAACGTTAGGCTCGCGTTTGACCACTATCTCGTCTGATGGTAAGCGATGATGTTGTATACGGTGAAGCATGCTTGCCTGGAAGTAACTTATTCACTCTTGATTGGTGGAAAGAGCTTCCGTGTCTTTTAGCTCATTGCTGGGCAGGGATCTGGAAGGATAGTAGACTTACTAATCACATCGTTCAGTGGATGCTTGTCTATCGGGCGGGCAGGCTGCTGTGGTGCGACCCTGAGCTTGGCGGCCAGCACGGAGATCAGCGGCGCCACCAGCGTCAGCCCAACCCACTCGCCGCGGCACCAGGATACCGCGCAGACCACTGTGCCTATCAGCTCCTTGCTGGAAAGCCAGTCAGGAATTCATAACATTTTATAATAGTCATCAATTCATTCGCAGTTTTGGTACGTAACTGGCAGTAGGATATGAGTCCACAGTATCAGGCAGTCAAAATATTTAATAAATTACCGCTGGAGTTAAAAAGCATACTGTACACAGGCACATTGAAAGCAAGGCTCAAGGCATAATATCTGTTGGAAAGATGTCTCTACTCAATAGATGAATTGTAATGCTTAAAACTGACATTTTATTTTTTGACTAAGGTGTTATAATTTGTGTTTGACTTTTATATATTTTTTTTTACCATTTATTCATTTTATTTACATATTTTTACATTTTTAAATATTATTCTATAACAATATAAAATAAAACATAAAAAAAACAAATGTGACAGTCATATTTTTTATCAATCAATCATTTATTTGTCTAAACATATGTCATATATTTGTTTATATGCATTTATTACTGTTTTTGTTTTAATTTGCTTTTAATTATTTGACATAATTTAATTAATTTTACTTGTTATTCTAATTTATAATACAAATTTAATTATTGTATTCTTATTAATTAATTGTACATACTATACCTAGGTACTGTTTCATGCAGATTTTTCCATCGCAATGTAAATTGTTATTGAATAAATAAATTGAAAGTTGATACTATTAAGAGTAGCATGACAGTGAGATATAAAAAAATATATAAAAAATAAGATGTTGAGGCCAGCGTTCTCAACGTGCCTAAAATTCTTCAAGTTACGTACATTTCGATAATGGTTTAGGCCTGTTTTGATGCAATACTGGTGAAAGTAGAAGAAAGTAATTTTAAATACTCAGGCCGACTTGCGCCAAAAACATAACTCGCTAAAACGAGGTTAAATTCAAATATTTATTCGTACATAATGGACCCTTGTTAGCTATTAACTCGGAATTGGTAAGATAATCAACGGTGGCGTAGTCGGACCTTAGTGAACTTACCCAAGTTGGAAATACCTATGCGTAGTACAACCGATTCTTCGCCATATTCAAAATACTATATTGACGAACGTACGGAACGTACGGTTACTGGTCACATTCAGACTAGAACATCATAATGGTCTGGAGTGTAATGGTTACTCACGTAGGTCCTTCAGTGAAGACCGGTCCACCTTCAGAACCCAATCCTGTGGCCGCGTCAGTTAGTAGTAGAGACGGCCTCTTGCCCACTACACCACATATTGAACCCCGTGTCACTGCATTTAGGAATACCTGAAATATGGGTAGCACTACGTCAGTAAAGCCATTGGCCCTAATAATACAGATAAGGGGTCAAATATCAGATCATCACATCATCATCAGCCGATTAATGTTCCCACTGCTGGGACACAGGCCTCCTCTTTGTGAGAGGGAATGGGCCGTAATCCACCACGCGGGCCCAGTGCGGGTTGGTGGATGTCACATGTCGAATTTTTGGTTCTAGGACATGCCGGTTTCCTCACGATGTTTTCCTTCACCGTTGTGAGACAAGTGGTGATGAAATAATTTACACAAAGTAAAGCGCCTACCTGGGCTCGAACTCACGACTTACAACTTGTAAGTCGTGGCCGATACCACTGGGCCACCACTGCTCTGGGCCATCACTGATCAAATATCATATACTTAAACAAAATTAGGGGTCGTATTATGGCAAGAGCCATAACTATTTTAGTGAGAGGGAGGCGAAGGTACATGTAACTGTTAAGCACCATTATTTTTTTCGCAAATAGACGGTGATGAGAAAATTGGCTTTCGTATTTCAAAATCCATGGTTAGTCAATATTTTCTTATTATAGTGAATCCTTCAATCAACAATTCTTGGGTACCTAGTACATACAAGTCCCTGATCCCTATACTTCTGCTAATGAAATAGGTGAATGTCATCATCATAAATTAAATAGTCTCCGAATGGGACGATGCCAAGGTTCAATGCTACTAAGACCCAGGCGTGTTTTATTATTCCGCTCAAAGGAGCCAGTTGCACCTGGCTCCTTCTTTCCGTGCCGGTAACGGACCATCTTGAGCATCTTGGCGTTACGTTGACATCGACCCTCAATTTTGGTCCATTCATTGAGGCAAAAGCTCAGCTGGCTGCCAAAAAGTTGCGGATCCTTGCGAAGGTGAGACGGTACTTCACGCCAGAACAGTTGCTCAACTTGTATCAAGCGCAAGTTCGATCATGCATGGAATACAGGTGTCATCTCTGGGACGGATCTAACAAATACCAGCTTTATGCACTTGAGTCGATCGAGAAACGGTGCAAGAGGCTCATCGGCAATGAGATATTGGTCGAGTCTAGGCTCCAGAGCCTTGAACATCGGCTTCAAGATGCCAGCCTGTCGGTTTTTTATCGATTACATTTCGGGGAGTGCGTTGAAATTGCATGGACGTATTCCTTGTAGCCCGGTCCATCATCGGAATACAAGACGTACGGTGATGCGTCATCCGTACATGGTGGATATCAGAACATCCCACCCATAAGCACGAAACGTTTTGGGAATACTTTTATCATGCGTACAGCTTAGGAGTGGAATTCCTTGCCGGTTAAGAGTCAATAGGTTTCTCCTAGGCACGTGTGCTTCATCGTCGACCACATTATCGCTTAACATCAGGCCAAGCGCGAGAATACCAATAATAAAAAAAAAAACATTACTTAAACCGAAAGATGTTCATTGCTGTTCATATACCTCTCCCAAGCGTCGCCACGTCATCCAGTCCTGTGCTGTAAGAAAGGATTAGAAATAGCTGTTTTATTAAATGACTAAAGAAAGTTCTTTATAGCATTACCTCACAGCCAAAAGGCGTCGAGTGGACTTCGAGAACGGAACCTCTTCCAGTCGTTGGTCGAACCACGTCCAACAAGTAGGAGAGTGGCCTTAAACTTTCGACACCTGAAATTATAAAAAGTTGGTATTACTTTTTTATCTTATCTGAGGAGCTCGTGGCTAAATAATAACAGCCGCACGGGTCGATCTTCAAGGTTAAGCACGAGGTCGGTCTGTGGATGGGTGACCATATTTCAACATACCGAGTTTCCTCCGTGCCTCGGAAAGCACACTAAGCCGTTGGTCCCGGCTGTTATTTCAAGATCTTTGACAGTCGTTACGGGTAGTCAGAAGCTTGAGATCTGACACCAGTCTTGCCAAGGGCTATCGTGTTACCTAGTTACTGGGTTGTGGAGGTCAGATAGGCAGTCGCTCCATATAAAACACTGGTACTCAGCTGAATCCGGTAAGACTGGAAGCCGACCCCAACAACAATTGGGAAAAGGCTAGGCAGATTGAGTTTTCTTATCTTATCTACCGCAACATCATCATCATCATTAGCCTATTAATGTTCCCACTGCTGGGACACAGGGCTCCTCTCTGTGAGGGGAATGGGCCGTAATCCACCACGAGGGCCCAGTGCGGGTTGGTGGATGTCACATGTCTTCGAATTTTTGGTTCTAGGACATGCCGGTTTCCTCACTATGTTTTCCTTCACCGTTATGACAAGGAAATATTAAATAATATATATTTTTTTTACGAAAAGATAAAATAAGTCTTGTTTTCGTACCTAGACAAACTTTTTGACTACAAGTGGTCAACGGTCAACTAGATCATAAAATATGACAGCACGAAATGCCAATTTTCGAGCGTTGTCAGGCTGTCAGCTTCTGTATTATCATTCAACAAGAACTGCAGTTTTGCTGGTTTGGATTTTTACCATTCAGGTAAAAATGACAGACAAGAAGGGCAAGACAGCCAAGAAAGATGAAGAGAAGGAACCCATATGTGACCCTCGTAACTATGCTAGATACTACGATAGTCCTGATGGGTGTGACATACAAACTAAGGTAAAATACTTTACAATCAATATGCCCAACCGTTAAATTAAAAGATTTATGAATATAAATGTGGATGGATGGACGGAGGGGACGGCCAAAGAAAAGATGGATGGACTGTGTGAGGAGTGATATGAAAGAAAAAGGAGTCGGTGATAGCGTGACGGGGGACAGGACGGTACGGAAGAAGAAAACGTGTTGCGCCGAACCCAAGTAACATGGGACAAGGGCAGGAAGATGATGATGTCCAACCGTTAACCATCAATGTCAGGGTCAGCTTCCAATGCAACCAGATGACCCGGATGCAACTGAAAACGAGTATTTTACATGAAACGACTGCCTATCTGACCTCCACAACTCAATAACTGGGTAACGCATTTTGGTCTGTAGGCATACGCTGTCTTACAGACCAAAATGCGTTCGCTGTGAACTTGCGATATTTGACCCCTTTTTAGGGTTCCGTAGTCAACAAGGAAACCTTAGTGCCATTTCATCCGGTCTCCGGGTAGCCGGTGCCGGGTACTCGGCAACCGGAGCGTGTGAAAAGGCACTATTTTTTATTTTTATTGTACCTTTACACGTAAAGTGGGGATGATGACTGTGATGTTCTTTTTCTCATCTATCCCATTGTGTGGGGTATCGTTGGTTAGGCCATTCATTTTTCGATTCAGGGATCCATTACGTAAAATTAAGCTTTAAATTGCAAATTTTTCTTAGAGTCATGTGTGCCAACCCCGCTTTTCCAGCTAAATGGTCGCTTTTGGATATGTGAAAAAATTCACGGCAGTAGTATTTATAATGAAATTAAAAGAACTATCACAGCTAAGTAGGCTTTAGAAGTTTACGAGTAATAGTCGACCAACTTATAAAATGTATTTGGAAAAGTTAAATTTTGTATATTAATATATCACATCACATCATCAGCCTATTAATGATCCCACTGCTGGAACACAGGCCTCCTCTCTGTGAGAGGGAATGGGCCGTAATCCACCACGCGGGCCCAGTGCGGGTAGGTGGATGTCACATGTCTTCGAATTTTTGGTTCTAGTACATGCCGCCGGTTTCCTCACGATGTTTTCCTTCACCGTTTTGAGAGCAATGGTGATGAAATAATTTACACAAAGTAAAGCGCCTGCCTGGGCTCGACCCAAGACCTATAACTTGTAAGTCACGGCCGATACCATTGGGCCACCACTGCTCACCATAATGCTGCTATTAATGTATGGGGACAACATTTTTTGAATGACATAGTTAATTTTGTTTCTTCGTTAGAGCAATGTTCGGTGCTTTCATTGTTTATGAACGTTAATAAAGTTACCTAATTTATTTAGGTGAATGTAGCTGTTTATGCGGAACCTTCTGTGCGCGAGTCAGACTCGCACTTGGCCGGTTTTATTATGCCTTACTGCAGCTAGACAGATTAATTTACCCCCCGAAATGTGACCGATAGAATATCGGCTGGCAAATCAGTGACGAGATCAATTGCTCTGGAACTGTCTATGATCTCAAAACTAGGAATGAAAATTTTACTCTAGCCTAGCTAGAAGAGGAGATAAAATTGCATATGTTATTTTAACAATCCCCTATAATCTTTCACCAGGTCATGGTTGCCAGCCGCTATGGTGTTGTCGCTGGACTCATCATGGGCACCTACGATATTCTGATGTACTCCCACGTCGTAGGATTGGGGCCTATGATGAAGCGGTAACTATGTATTATTTATCTTACCTTACTTATTATTACTTATATAATACTAGCTGTCTTTACGGCTTCGCTCCCGTCAACCTGCTACCTACCTACCCTACCTACCCTACTCTACCTTACTCTACCTTCCCATCCCTACCTACCCTACCCTACCTACTTACTCTACCTACCCTACCCTAACCTACCTACCTACCTTTTTAGGGTTCCGTAGCCAAATGGCAAAAAACGGAACCCCTATGGATTTGTCATGTCTGTCTGTTTGTCTGTGGTCTGTCTGTCCGTCCGTATGTCACAGCTACTTTTTTCCGAAACTATAAGAACTATGCTGCTGAAACTTAGTAAGTAGATTTATTCTGTGAACCGCATTAAGATTTTCACACAAAAATAAAAAAAGCAATAAATTTTGGGGGTTCCCCATACTTAGTAAGTAGTTTTTTTTTTTAATACGTCATAAATCGTAAACCGCAATTTACCAAGTACGGAACCCTTCGTGCGCGAGTCCGACTCGCACTTGGCCGTTTTTTTATGAATCGGGGCGCAAAGCTAAGGGCAAAAAAACACATCCCTGTAACTGGCACAAAGTGTGCAAATAGCTTGCATGCCATTATGAAATTCACCAATCAGAAGTTATTACGGTACAATGACATGCAAACTACTTGCACAGTTTTATGCAAGTTACAGTTACCTACGAAGGAAAGAAGACTTTAAGTCAACCAAAGAGGAAAGTAGAGGTCTGTGCTGAGTTTCTTTGCGTGATCGAACCGGAAAGAAAGACATCCGCAAGAGAATCAGGGTTATATAGCCCGAAGAATTGCCAAACTTAAAAAGGCAATGGATAGGGCACATTGCTCGCAGAACGGATTATTGACGAGGCCGAAAAGTTCTGGAGTGGCGACTGCAAACAGGAAGGCGTTGCGTTAAAAGGCCTCCCACTAGGTGGACTTATTGCCTGGTGAAGGTTGCAGAATCCGCTGGATGCGAGACTCACGGTACCGCTCAATGTGGCGACACTTTGGGGTGACCTATGTTCAGCAGTGGACGTCTTACGGCTAATGATGATGATTCGAGGTAAATACTTGTAATTTCGTCCTATTACGATGCTAGTTTTTGCTTATCTACGCATCTATCTTAAAACTCCTCCAGATACGCTCGCCATGTCGTGCCTCTCGGCCTGATGGGAGCCACATTCGCCGCGGTCTCTAACTTAGCCCTGCGAGTTCGGAATATCGACGATCCCCTGAATTATTTTCTTGGTAAGTTATTTTTGTCTTACGGACTATGTCCATTCAACTACGTATTGTCAATCGACCTCTTGACTTTTTCCTTATTATTAAATATAATAAGTTTAATTAAAACTGTAACCCGACTACGGTTTTTTTATAGCCCATGTTAGCCGGGCAATAATAACACCCTAATCATTAAAATCGGAGGCATAGCTTAGGCGCTACGGAGGAACATACGTAAATACATACATAGACTGCTAAAATCATAACCCTTCCTTTTGGCTTCGCCAAAACCACGTCTCAGAAAGGTAAGGTTTTCTTGTGACCGAATAGCCCTTTTAGTCTGTCAATGTACGTGAACTACTTGGTCAATTAAACTGTGCACCTCGCTGGAATGCGACCCCATTCCCGCCTTTCCACGCGGAGCGGTTCACGCGCGGTCACAGTTCCAGGTGAACAGTTAATATAAGTTAACCGTATGATCCTCATGCCTCCTCTTTGCGACGATTCCCCAATACTGGGGGTCGTGACTACATCATTGTTTCAAAACCTTCTCCTTAATTATGCTTCTCCACTTGCTCCTTCTTTCAGCGACATGTACGGCTTCTGAAGCTTTGATGTTCAATGTGAACTATAACTTTAAGAAGGACATTACATTAATTTAAAATCTTAAAATATTTTTATGTCAATCTTGATTTTAATAAACCATGATTGTATACAATTTGTCACACATGTGTCATCTGCATGCCTTACGGTCGAACCACTTGACACATGTACATTTAACAACACCATTGTAACAGTGTTCTCAGTTAGAGTGTGTGTGTGTAGGTTTCATCTGTGTAAGCTCACTCCATCGTCGACTTTGTCTCTGTAACCAGTCAAGAGCAAACAAGTATTTGATTTTGTTTGAGGATTTGTTCTGACCAGCGTATCAGACTTCTTCCTCTAGGTCTTTTGCCCTCGACTTTGCCAGTGACAATTACCTTCAATAGGCTGTCACCAGGTTTGCAGGCAATATGATATGGTCATATTGTTCAAGTCAAATATCCAGCGTGATGCAGGCTATTTGGTAATCTCCGATAAGCGTGTTATACTTCTCAGATATTATTGACGGCAAACTAAAGTTTTTATTTTTTGTCCAGGTGGTCTAGCTTGTGGCCCGCTGGTGGCCCTACACCTTCGTTCCGGACATGGTGTGGTAGCTGGCGGAATATTCCTCGGCCTCATAGGAGTGGTCAAGAAGGAGGCAGTTAACGC
This sequence comes from Orthosia incerta, assembly GCA_948252205.1. Lineage (NCBI taxonomy): Eukaryota > Metazoa > Arthropoda > Insecta > Lepidoptera > Noctuidae > Orthosia > Orthosia incerta. The sequence goes on along the minus strand of OX411745.1, from coordinate 26,253,047 downwards.
CAATTACGAACTCATGCACAAGTTCCCTAGCCATATGAATACGATCACTAGCTGCAGGACGGACAATACATTGGCTGTTGACCCTCGTGATGGTAATCCTATTTCATAGTAATCCTATCTTAGTGAAAACTTTAACAGTGTTAATTTGATACTGCACCACGATAAATTTAAGCAAGCCTCCAAAAATATGTCGCAACAGTTGCACAAGAAGATCATCTATTACAGCTTGTTTACGAATACCAAGTATTGACTTAACCTATGGGTGCTCGAAACATGGATCCACGCGAGACACAATAGCCTTTTAATTGTTTCGGTAATTAAGGCATTCAACCGGTTAATCATGAACTGGAAACCAAAGTAACGTTAATAAACACTTTTATCCAGACTAGAGATTGTAGTTACAGTAAATTCACCACAAATTGCAAATCCTTGGCAATTTTTACCTGGGTAAGTGTAGATTATGCAATTATCTATTTAATTCAATTTCAATTTGTTTATTAGTACATATAAAGAACAACAACACATTACATGGCATATGGAAACAGTGGGTTGTACTACCAAGTTTATAATTATTGTCAGCTTTCCGGGCTCCTAAACTAGGTACAGATACAGACCTGTATCTTAGGAGTCGGACTTTTGCGGCTTCAATTTATATAATACAATACAACCGTGACTTTAGGTACTGATTGTTTACAGTTGTTGTTAACACAGCAAATGGAGTGAAATATTATGGTTGTGTATCTAAGAGTGTATGCATGAGTGTAGTTTGTGTATAGGAAGATGTGTGTGTGTGAAGTGTAAGTGTTTGATAAGCTTTCTTTCAAGGTTGGTTTGATAAAGTTATGATTCTATAGCCAATATTTTTTAATTTATTTTAATTTCACGTAGTTACAACCAAAATCAAGTTTATTCACATGTATTCAAATTATTTATTCGTGTGATTTTTGGTTATTTACAGTCAGTTCGCTGTAAAATCAGAACAGCGTTTTAATCATGTTATTTTTGTGGTCCCTATAGTTTTTCGCTACATCTAATACCTTCAAACGAGCAATTCTTGTGTATATATACACCGTGAAATTTAAGTGGTTGTTTTCCCGCGGCAGAACGACTTACCTTTAGGAGTACTTTCGAAGCATAGAGTTAAAGTATAAAAATAACGATGTTTTTATTTTATAATAATTTGAAAAATATTCATCAACTCGAAAAAGTGAGTAACAATAGTAACTTGTAGGTACTAGGTACTACTCGCGTCACCACCGTATTATTCACTGTAGTACCTAGTACTTATATGAATCTCGGAAACGGCTGCAACGATTTTCATGAGTATGCAGGGAGTTTCGGGGGCGATAAAAGGGTATCCACACATATCAGGGCCGTGCCCGGGACGTGGACGGACCGTGCCCCGTCACGGGCTCGAAAAATATTGATGTGTACATTTTATATAAACTCGTTCACACACGTCCGTGCACGTGCCAGTGATGGAGCTTCAGTGCCTGGGCCGACGCCTTGACGTGCATGGGTGTGCCGATATTTTCCCTGCACGTTGTCGATTTTTCTATAAAAATATGAATAACGAGTTGTTAATAGAGGCAGTACTCATATATAGAGTTTTTTATGTCTTGTACCTCTTCCATTTCCTCTTCATCTAAACTCCATTTGCGATAGCATTTTAAATAAGCCCATTTTACAGCCCGTTCAACCAATTTTGAATTCTATTGCGTTGGTGATACGACTAATGGTAGCTGTAGTAAACAGTTGGTTTTGGTAACAGGTTTATGCTTTTTATGTCATCCTTAAGTTTACGGAATAGAACTCAAAATCGGTTGAACGGGCTGTAAAAAGATTAGGAAACGTGTCTAATGTTATTTCAAATGGAGTATAGAGCAATTTCAATAGCAATCAACTCGTTTGTATTAAACAACAAAAAGACAAAGACATGACTTATAATGCGTATTTTAATTTCTATTTCACTACACTACACTGAAGCGATACTCTGATACGAAAACAAAATGGTGACCGAGAGGCATAGATGGAAGGTCGCGGCCTGTCCACGGTCCTGTCACATCCCTGACGTGTGTGAACAAAAAGTCCCTGACGGGACTCGGATGCACGGTCTTAGCACGGCCACGGCCCTGTCACGTCCCGGGCACGGCCCTAATATGTGTGGATAGACCTTAAATCGATCTAGCTAGGTTTCATTTTTAGAAAACGTCGTTTTCTCTATTTTCGCCCGAGCAGAGCTCTCCGAAGCTTTCCGAAGCACGGAGGAATCTCGCTATGTAATATGGTCACCCATCCACGGACCGACCTCGGCAAGTGTTGCTTAACCTTGAAGATCGAGCCGCGGCAGTTATTTTCTCACCACTAGCTCCTCAAATAAATAAAAGCCGAAAATGACATAATAATAATACCAGCCTTTTACTGGTCCCACTGCAGGGCAAAGGCTTCTTCACATACAGTGAAGGCACGATAATTTATCACCACGTTTGCTCAAGTTGGCGATTTCAGACTTAAATTAATTCTTTACTCACGATGCTTGCCTTCACCGTTGGCAGGAATGTCCAAGATAAACTTAGAAAGTATATATTATGAATTTGAAAAAGTCATATGGTCACAATGTAGAAATCCGCAAGAGAACTAGTGTTACCGACATAGCCCGAAGAATTGCCAAACTTAAGTGGCAGTGGGCAGGGCACATTACTCGCAGAACGGATGGCCGATAGGGCAGAAAGGTTCTGGAGTGGCGACCGCGAACCGGAAGACGTTATGTTGGAATGCCTCCCACGAGGTGGACCGATGACCTGGTGAAGGTTGCGGTGATCCACTGGATGTGAGACGCACGGGACCGGCCAATGTGGCGACGCTTGGGGGAGGCCTATGTCTAGCAGTGGACGTCTTTCGGCTGATATGATGAAGATGATGACATTGGTACTTGCCCGGATTTGAACCCTTTGACTTCAAGATCTCGAGACGAGGTCTTAGTCATTGGGCCACCACGACATTTAAACCTAAGCTCAGACCAACAAAAAAAGAAAGACGCGCCGCGAACATCAAAAGTGAAGCCACATTTTTATCTATGTGTGTTTGGAAGGGTTGCCATTTGTTATTTTTTTCCCTATAAAATGGGTAATAATATTATTGTGTGGGTAGGATAATATTTTTCAAGTTCAAAGATATTGTTGAGTATGGTATTGTACCTCAATTGTTTAGAAGAACTATTACTCTGACAAAAAAAAAATCCATCGCAAAATTAGTTTAAAAAAAACAATTAGAAAGTGGCTTTACATACTTATGATTTGGAGATCACCTTTTATTCATGACTTGCTGGTGTTAGCAGACTTCAGTCTTCCGCTTAGCATTATCCATTAATTTGCAATTGAATGCAAAAAAAATATAAATAGAAAAGTTTTAAATAATGGAAAAAGCAAAATATATGTGAACGAGCGTTATACAGAGAAAAAAAAGGCGCGTATTTGTGTGATGTGTGGGAGTATAGGTGAAATTGCGCTAATGGGGTGTGTAGTGTGTATAAGTTTAAAGTTACAATTAGCATATTTAGTTCTATTATGGGGTATATATTTAGGTGTAGTTAGCCCTGCCTGTCACAGTGTCTTGGATCGGAAGAAGTGAAATACAGCTTCTTCGTATAACCATGCTCATAGAAATTCGACTATAGGTTATAAGGTTGTTGAAACGTAAATCATAATATCGTCATGGGTATGAGTCAATATGTGAATGATTTTGATATGATATAGGTACCTAATTATATTTTCAATCAAATTTATTAAATTCAAAAAAACTCGAAGTAAATATAACTCCAAGTAAGAAATCATATTTAAATATGTTTAATCGAACGGGGAAATTTTAAATCATATTATGGCAACTCTCGCACTTTATGTCACTAATGTCACTGCTTTCGTTTGTTGAGGTTTTTTGTTCCAAGTAACCTAATATTCATAGTTTATTTAATAAATAAACGATGTTATTTCAAGTATTTGCAAATGAAAAGTGATTCCGTGAGACTTTTTATGTTCTTTACTATTGTTTTTACAAGTTTCACTACGAGTACACAGGAAGGCATAATTCTATTTTTTTTTAATATATGTTAACTAGACGATGACTCGTGACGTACTAAGAGCGATGAGCATAGTTTTAGTGTAGGTGTGTGATTGAGCGTGTATATTTACATGGAGGAACACAGTTTTGTGGCTTCACTTATGATGTTCGCGATGCGCCGTCTATCTTTTTTTGTTGGTCTGGGCCTATTGGAAAATATCTTAATTATAACCTTATTATTCCGCAGCTATGATACACACTTGCGACTTGGATGAGGACAAGGACAAGGACAAGAAGAAGAAGAAGAAGGCGGGTGAAAGTTAGTTTTGATTGTTCTGTGGCTAATGACCAGGTACCTGGCAGCTTAACCCTTAACCACCGACGTGTTATTTTTTTTGTTGCATAACTACTAACATATGTCTGATAGACGACTGCATTTTGAAGACCTCTGGTGCAACGATCAAGGGTAAATTTATGTGATTACTATTTCTATTTAGTAAAGCATATTCAACATTAAGTAGGGTTATAAAAACCGTAATAATTTAATCATCATCAATACATATAATAAATCTGTAGAAAAATATTTTTGTACATCGAAAACATTTCCAAAAAAAATAGCCAGGGTGTTAAAGGATAACCAACAGAACCCATTTCCAGCATTTTTGGAATTTTTGTCTGTTTATTTGTGCACGCATCACGTGAAATGTACGAAACCAATGCAGATAACTTTTATACATAAAAATTGTGCGTAACTTGAAGAATTACTTAGTTTTTGTTTCATCGCAATCGGTTCACTCTATCAAAAGTTAGATGAATTTAAAGTGTTCAAGAAGTAAAATTATCACAGCACACGCAATTCAGTTACTCGGACAGTTGAACTTGCTATTCGATAGATGGCGTTGTGCATTTTAAGTCATTTTCTGAATCGCGGTGTTAAGATTCTACGCGAAAGAATGACACTACAAAAAAATTATATGTAGTATGTAGGTATGTAGGGTAGGCAGGAAGGTAAGTAGGGTAGGGTTGGCGGACAGATGACGGGAGCGAAGCCGCGGGCACAGCTAGTAGAAAATATTTATTTATCAAAGATATTAGAAGTACCAGATATTTTTTCCTTCGTAGCACTGTTAAATTAATTAAATACGTTGATTACGTTGTATGTTTCTAGATGTAGATGATGGCCTGGATGAAGACTTGGACGACTTACGATCCATTTTTATCTTCACACAAACATAAACGGATAATTGACCATGTCACACTAACACTACGTACTACATACGTCAGGTCGTTCAACTAACCTCTTGTATACTGCTGAGCAGAGAAGTTCGGCGTTAATGCCGCCGCGATACTGAAATTCGCGGCAAGAAGGTCCTAATCACTTTGAAATGCGCGTCGCTTACGCGTTCGATTCACACGATTGATTCGATCGTATCGACACTTTCGTGTCGTACGAGTCTCTGGCGACTAGAAAACTTTCGAAATAGACGCGCGGACGCCATCAAATGCCCACGCAAAATAAGGATTTCGAACGAAAAACCGTTTGAGTGTCGTACCAAATTCGAACGTCAGTGGTTAAGGGTTAAACTAAATATTGTTAAAATAAATGATTTACTCGATAATGTTGTTTGGCTTATTGTTTACTACTGCAGTTGGCACCCGTTCTAGAAGTAAGGATGATCCGGGCGTTTTGGGCCTGTGACACTTTTTGACATTTGAAAAGTGCTAGTTCTCAAGCTAATTTGAATAAATGAATTTGCTTGTTTCAAGCTACTTTCAATACATTAATGACTAGCTGTTGCCCGCGGCTTCGCTCCCGTGGACCACCCTACAGGACCAATTTTCGGGCTTAAAAAATAGCCTATGTCACTCAGGAATAATGTAGCTTTCTATTGGTGAAATAATTTTTCAAATCGGTTCAGTAGTTTCGGAGCCTATTCGGTACAAACAAACAAAAAAATCTTTCCTCTTTATAATATTAGTACAGATTGAATGTGCCTGTCTCGAAGAGACAGTAGGTAGGTAGTGGTATATTATAGTATCATCATCCACCAGACTACAAGACGTACGGCGATGCACCATTGGTACATGGTGGCCATCCAATACATACGCAAAAACTTTTTATTTTTATTGCTTTACTCTGGAAATACTTATTTGTGCGTACAACTAAGGAGTGGAATTCCCTGGCGGATTCTGTTTTCAGAAAGCTAGAAGCTCGGAGATCTTTAATTCAAAAGTGAATAGGTTACTTCTAGGTAAGTGTACTCCCTTTTTTATAATTGATAGGCTCGCGCTTGACCACTATCTCACCTAATGGTAAGCGATGATGTGGTCGACGATGTAGCATGCTTACCTAGAAGAAACCTATTCACTCTTGAATTAAAGACTCCCAGGTTGTAGCTACCAGGAAATACAGACTCTGGCAGGGAATTCCACTCCTTAGCTGTACGCATAATGAAGGTATTCCCAAAACGTTTGGTGCGTATGGGTGGGACGTCCACCATGTATCGCCGTACGTCTTGTAGTCCGATGATGGAACGGGCTAGGAGGAATTAGTTCATGCAGTTCCATTGCACACTCCCCGAAATGTAACCGATACAAAACCGCCAGACTGGCAACCTGGCGCCGATGTACAAGATGATTATTATTATTTGATGATTATTTCGAAGATAATTATTTCGGAAAAGAGAATAACATTTTCCGAAACATAAAACTCTATTAAAGCAGTGGTTGGTAAATCCCGCACCTATCTTAATCTACCATATTTGGAAAATATTCATCATCTGCTTAGCCTTTTCCCAACTATATTGGGATCGGCTTCCAGTCTTACCGGCTTCAGCTAAGTACCAGTGTTTTACATGGAGCGACTGGCTATCTGACCTCCACAACCCAGTAACTGGGTAACACGGTACCCCTTGGCAAGACTGGTGTCAGATCTCATGCTTCTGACTATCCATAACGACTGTCAAAGATCTTCAAATAACAGCCGGGACCAACGGCTTAACGTGCTTTCCGAGGCACGGAGGAAACTCGGTATGTTGAAATGGTCACCCATCCACGGACCGACCTCGTCAAGCGTTGCTTAACCTTGATGATCGACCCGTGCGGCTGTTATTATTTAGCCACGAGCTCCTAGAAAATATTCACAACAAAAAATAAAGTGTAAATAAATTCACACTAAAAGTCAAAGAAGCTATGAAATTTCACAGTTTGAAGACCTAGCTCAGTCTACACCAGCGCACCTAGCGAAAAATTCTAACGTGGTAGCGCCCATTGCATCGCGAGCCATTAAAAAATAAAAATGTTCCATAACCATAGCCTACTTGGAACTCCTTTTGTACAGATAGGTACCTCTTTTGTCGCTCTCCAAGTCGATAAGAACGAAGACAGAAAACAGCACGTTGCCGAGGTTCATCTGGCTGTCTATGTCACCGTCCTTGTGGCCGATGGTCCAGCTGTACAGGATGTCATCTGCACAGCGGTCCAGGATCGGGCACTGCCAGACGTGGCATATCCTGGAGAGAAGAAGAGTTTCGTTTAAGAGGTTATAAGGATCTATTTTCTCACGCTTTTATTAGCTTAGTATGTATGTCTCTATGTAACGGAATCTTTGAACGTGATTTTCACCCCCTTCAAAACGTCGTATTAATTTCAAACTTAGCACATTTTTCAAGGACCGATGACAATGCAAAAAAAAATATAGTTTGTAGCATTATCCTTACAAGAATCTTCAAGATTGGTGACCTGGTGATAGTTGCGGAGATCCGCTGTTTGCGAGACGCACGGGACCGGTCAATGTGGCGACGCTTGGGGGAGGCCTATGTCCAGCAGTGGACGTCTTTCGGCTGATATGATGATGATGATGATGAATCTTCAAGATTAGCGATTTTTTTTAATATCCGATACCCGGTAGTGTATTTGCGCCTCGTACATGCGCATGGCTTAATTTTTTGTTGTATCTGAACACACGGTTGTGCCTTGCGCCAAGTACACGTATTAAATAAATGTTCCGGAGAGGGAGCCTGAGAAACGGCTATCACATCCAGGGAAGGCAGTAGGCACGCTAGTTAATTACCCACTCCCATCACAGGGAGGTAGTTTCATTGATAAATTGTCATTTAATTTAAATTTATTGTTCTTTTTTTCTACTTTTAGTTTAGTTTTCTATTCAAGCGTGTTTTTTAGGGTTCCGTACCCAAAGGGAAAAAACGGGACCCAATTACTACGACTCCGCGGTCCGTCTGTCTGTCGCTAGGCTGTATCTCATGAACCGTGGTAGCTAGATAGTTGAAATTTTCACAGATGATGAATTTCTGTTGCCGCTATAACAACAAATACTAAAAATAAATATGTAAGTGGGGCTCCCATACAACAAACATGATTTTTGTGGCGTTTTTTGCGATAGTGGTACGGAGCCCTTCGTTCGCGAGTCCGACTCGTACTTGGCCGGTTTTTTTTTAGTTTTCTAAACTACGTACGTTTTTATTTATGTACGTACGTACGTAGTTAGTATATTTATGTGTTAATATAATTCGTCATAGGTTATTTGAATATTGTACACTGTACGCCCTCAATAATTGTCAACTTTCTCTGTCACTCTAGGGTTTGCTGTAAGAGAACTCAGCATTGAGTTAAGCTCGAATTTGTACATGCACTTTATTATCACATGTATGTAATGTTTCTTTTGGTGTACAATAAAGAATTAAGAATTAATCATTTATTTTCTGAATGGTGATGGTTCTATAGCAAAGCTTTAAGGTTAAAGCCCAACCAACCATCTCGGGATAAACATGATATATAACTTCATAACTTTTTTTAAAAGAGGTAGATGAGTATATCTATAGTGTGTGTATGTCATTTATTTTCCAAGCCCCATTGTAACAAGGCTATTGCTACCAATTGTGCCAAATCCAGGTTACTACTGCAAACTTTCTGATAAAAACCCAATTACATACCCGTTTTGGGAATCGAACCCAGCACCTTATCACGTCTCGTAATGAACACTTTACGAGGAAATGCATGCTATCAATAATAATTTCACATTTTTATGGTTTTGTTGGCAGGAGATTAGTGGAACATATACCTCTTTAAAAAAAAAGTGTAGGTAATACAATTTTAGAATCAACATTATGTAGAAATTTAATGTATTTTTATTAATTGATATTTCTTTTTAAATAAAGAGTGTTCATTGATATTTCTCTTAAAAACTGCACTAAAACGACTAGCGCGGCGTTTTGCTTGTGGAGGCGCCTTAAGACAATGGCCGTAAATTGTTGGCAATACTACATATTCAATTGGACCGAAATTCATCCAGATACACGGCAAAAGCTTTGAGCCTTTACATAGAAATTTATATTCGTATTTTAGGAACACATACCTCCCAGTAAGCACCCTTATCAGGTAACTGCTATGATCCAGATCTCCCTGATGCAAATTCCGTTCCCTGCTCAATTTTTCAACACCCTCATAAAGGTTTGCATTGTTTGTCTGCTTCTTTTCACACACAACATGAATATCAGGTAAATTAGCGTAGAACTCATCATTAAGAATCGGTTTGCCTCTAGCTTTCTTGATAATCTTGGCTTCTTTGAGGGGAGAGAGTATAGAACCGTGTGTCAGGACCCATCGTTTGGAGAATCTGATGCCGGAGGCTGATACGGTCAGGATGTTCGCGTATTCTCCGTCTTCTGAGTAGTTGTAGGTTACCATTACGCCTTCGACTGCCATGGTTCTGAAAGAAGAGGAGTTGGAGGATGAGGATTGTGAATAAGAAGTAGCTGAAAAATTAGGAGAGAGGAATATAATAAGTACATTTATACGACACAGACATAACAACACAGCAACAAACAGTAAAAGACAGTAATGATGTACAAAGCCAAAATAGCTCTGAACGTGCCCATACCGAAAGTGTTACCAACTCAGCATTTGCTGGGCGTCAGACACCCAGCGCTGGTTTTCAGTTGGCACCCCGAAGCGACACAAGTCAAAGTAACCGATAGCAGACCAAGAACTAACATAATTGGCGCACGGTTGGCGCAGTGGTTGAGTGATTGACTGCTGCGCTGCGTGTCGCGGTGTCGATGCCCGCACGGAACAAATATTTGTATGACCTACAGATATTTGTTCTGGCTCTGGGTGTTGTGTATGTGAGATTATATGTTTGTAAACGCACCCACGATACAGGAAGAAATTCCTAGTGTGGGACAACGATTTCTAATAAGAAAAAAAAAAGAAAAAAAATTGCTAACATTAGCTTTCATAGTTGAGATCTAATTTCAGTCTGTAGACCGCAATCTTAGTAAATCCATTAGTAATCCGTCTATGAAAGGCTAAAAAATAATCTAGGCCAGCTAAACTAACCTAGCTGTTGTCTTTGTTAAAATCTGTACTCTTTCAACTAACATTAAATTTATATACGATGCTTCTTCTACCATGCTCTTAGGCGTGTATGATGTCACAGCAAATTTTAGTATGGCTGAGGCTGACGTCATCACGGTTAGATAATATTTTCATACTTTAAGTGCATATTTGATTTATTTAGTCGAGTTCTTTACTCTTGCTAGAATTAATGATATTGTTACCTACCTACCTACTTATCTGTTTGTCAGCCATTTATTTATAAACTTTAACGACGCTCACACCTACAAATCCTACACTTCTAGTATAATAAAGTAAAGCTAGCTATCTAAAATGAAGATCGCAATTCACTATAAATAGAAAAATCTGGCGGATACTAGAATCGTCTGTAATGAAAGGACGACACCAGATAAAGTGCGCGTGATTCCTTTTAGGAATGATGCATACCGGGCAATAATTTTTGTGCATAAGTATGGAATTCAAGAGGAAATTCTCTCGATATCTTTACTCTTCTCTCGATATTTATATATATATGTATTATATATATGTAGAATAGAATAGAATATACTTTATTGTAAACCATAAAAGTTACACATCTAATTTATAAGAAAAACTTAATTATACGGGTACAAAGGCGGTCTTACGCTTGCGATAACTACCAGAAAACCTTTGGATGGACTGAAAGAACTTAGAATGGAAAGGGGGTAGTCTGTGGTGTACTGCTATAACATTAAAACATAATTATATACAAAACTTTATTTTGTAATAAAATAAAGTTTTGTATATATTTAATAAATACTATCCATAAATTTATGTACACATATACTTAAATAGGTATGTATGTATTTGTCTTTATAAATGTAGGTAGGTATTTTACGTATTATTTCCACGGAGAAACTGCTATAGTAGTAGTCTTTCTCATCTGATAAGTAGGTATAATCTCACACTCATTTTATCACCACCACACACACTCACAAACACACACACATACACAAACAGACATACAAATATACAGAAACACAACGCACACGCATACAACATTCTCACATCACGCACATTCATCCCATCACACGTGCATCACACTGACCAGATTCAAACTCACTTTGTGCTTTATGAAATTTGGATATTATTTTTATTTTTATTTCTGAACCAGTTAGTTATCTATACTAATATTATAAAGCTGAAGAGTTTGTTTGTTTGTTTGAACGCGCTAATCTCAGGAACTACTGGTTGGAATTGAAAAATTATTTTTGTGTTGGATATTCCATTTATCGAGGAAGGTTATAGGCTATATAACATCACGCTACAACCAATAGGAGCCGATCATAAATGAAAAATGTTGCAAAAACGGGAAAAAATATTCCTTTTTGAGAGCTTTTGATGCGTGCGCTGCGTAAACGGTCTAAGTTAGGCAAATATAATGTATGATGGAATTGTTTTTCTTTAAAAGTTCTAAAAAAAAGTCCGCGACAGCATATGTCTATCTTTTAAGATAGACTCACAACAGCAGCTTTTATGTTCTATATTTTAATAAGATCGCCGCCGCCGGTAGAAACAAAAGTTTACAGGTTACATTCGTATAGTAGTAAGGGTAGGTAGGGTAGGGTAGGGTAGGTAGGGTAGATAGGGTAGGGTAGGTAGAGTAGAGTAAGGTAGGGTAGGTGGGTAGGGTAGTTATGGGAAATAAAAAAAAATGGGTAGGTAGGTTGCCAGTTGACGGGAGCGAAGCCGCGGGGGTCAACTAGTAATTTATAAATTCCGTCAAATGCCTTTCTTATTTTAATATTTGTTATGTTATGTTATTCATACTTGTTCATGGGGTGAGGACCTGGTGATCTGTAATACAGGTTAACACCTATAACAAACACCAGCGCCGCACACTCACTTGACTGCAAAATGTATTTCCCTTAAATTGAATTTATAAATTTTGTCATATGTCATGTTTTTGTGTGGAGAAATAAAGATTATGATTATGATTATTATGTAACTAGTTTCATTTTACTATATAGGTACCAATATATATTGTACACTGGATTACTGGCCCTCTATTATGATCTCGACTACTCAAAGGTTTGCTGGATAAAAATTCCATTTGGAGTTAAGCTCGCCTTTGTACATGAATTTTGTTACTAATTTGTTTAAATGTAATGTTTTGTTGTACAATAAAGAATAAAAAGATGAATAAAACCAGCCTGTTGCCCAGCAATACGACATAGTCTGGCTGGAGGCTATAGTTTAGTCTCCACAGTGAAAGAAGTCAGACAGAGGTGAGGTGGGCCTATAGTTCTTCAGCCGGGCGCTGTCGCCCTTCTTGAAGAAGAGTACCACCACATCCCTGCACCATGCCTGTGGCGTTTTGCCCTCGAGTATGACGGAATCAAATAACTTCTGAAGGGCCTTATGGACCGGTTTTCTACCCGCCTTCAGGAGTTCAGCCGTGATTTCGTCATCACCCGGCGCCTTGTTGTTTTTAAGCTGTTTCAGAGCCATCCTAATCTCTTACAGGCTGACGTACGGGATATCTTCGGTATAGTGTCGGGTCATTCTACCTCTTGGGTCGTTTGCTAGACTCGCAACGGGCTTGCTGATTGATGTGTACAACTGACCATAGAATTTCTCGATCTCTCTCAGAAGCTCCGGTTTGGCGGATACGATCCTGCCATTGTCGGTCTTCAGTTTCATGAGCTGGCTCTGCCCAATAGCCTTTACTTTTTTTATTTCCATCATCTGCCTAGCCTTTTCCCAACTATATATTGGGGTCGGCTTCCAGTCTTATCGGATTCAGCTGAGTACAAACCAGTGTTTTACATGGAGCGACTGCCTATCAGACCTCCACAACCCAGTAACTGGGTAGCCCCTTGGCAAGACTGGTGTCAGATCTCAAGCTTCTGACTACCCGTAACGACTGTCAAAGATCTTCCAACGGCCAACGACCAACGGCTTAACGTGCTTTCCGAGGCACAGAGGAAACTCGGTATGTTGAAATGGTCACCCATCCACGGACCGACCTCGTCAAGCGTTTTAACCTTGATGGATTAACGACCCGTGCGGCTGTTATTATTTAGCCACCAGCTCCTCCTTTACTTTATTTATTAAAATGTTTTTTTATTTTACCATTATTACCATGAAAATCATTTATAGATAGCAGAATACATCTCATTTCAATTATTAAGTACTAGCTGTGCCCGCGGCTTCGCTCCCGTCATCTGCCCATCCTACCCTACTTACCTTCCTGCCTACCCTAAATACCTACATACTACATACCAATTTTTTTTTCTAGTGTCATTCTTTCGCGTAAAATCTTAACACCGCCATTCAGAAAATGACTTTAAATGCACAACGCCATCTATCGAACAGCGAGTTCAACTGTCCGAGTAACTGGATTGCGTGTGCTGTGATAATTTTACTTCTTGAACACTTTAAATTCATCTAACTTTTGATAGAGTGAACCGATTGCGATTTTTTATGTATAAAAGTTATCTACATTGGTTTCGAACATTTCACGTGATGCGTGCACAAATAAACAGACAAACAGACAAAAATTCCAAAAATGCTGGAAATGGGTTCTGTTGGTTATCCTTTAACACCCTGGCTATTTTTTTTTGAATTTTTTTCGATGTACAAAAATTATTTTTCTACAGATTTATTATATGAATTGATATTGATGATACGCGCCGCTTTATAGTATATACTAGTTTTATCCCGCGGGTTTGCTCTCGCGCACTATACCACAGAAACCGCATACTTTCCGGGATAAAAAGTAGAATATGACCGTCAGCGAAAACGTAGCTTTATATTCGTGAAAGAATTTTCTTAATCAGTACATACAACTAAATAAAACAAACCAAACAGTACTGTCTCTTCTAATATTTGATTAGATTATGCGTGAAGCGTTTATGAAGCGTGCCGGCTTTTACAGATTTAAAACCAATTAAGATCTTGACCTCTATCTGTTACTGACAATGTAAGTTATCATTGTTATGATTCATGAATTCAAATGATATTAAAGTAGACATTGTACTATTATAATATTTATTCTTGTTACAATAGGTTAACTCATGAAAAGTACGATAGATGGCGCTACTGGTTGGTTAAAATATCTAATTTTATTGATATTGATAATTTAATGCGGGACCAATGTTATAGTTTGTCCTCTTGATTAAATAAATAAAGATTATTGAACACTGCCTATGTGGTGTATATTTCTATTCTACCAGATAAAGATCTTTCGTATTCGAATTTTTACTTCTGGAGATTACAAATTAACAACACAAACAAATTCATCTACAAACAAACAATATTACCTTATATCGTATTAGTAGCAAGAAAGTGTAGTGAGAAAGTGAAGTGGAGTGAGTGTAGTGTGAAGTGTAGTGTGTGTGTGTAGTGAGAAAATTATTTAAAACGCTCTTTATTTACTATACTTACGTAGCTAAGTAGGCACACTATCCATGCCAATAAAGTACTAAAACTTTCAATTTAATTAACTCCATGACACAACACATTGTGAATAAAAATAGATGAAAAAAGTAATTTACTCACATTTTCTTTTAGCAACGAGAATAATCATAGCATGACGTGGGAGGACCCGTGCGAAAAATACGATCGAAAAAACATACGAAGATTTTTCATACATTGCTTGCTTTCAGTCCGTACCAAGAGCAAAAGTTCCAATTCACACGTCAATGTATTCGTTTCAAGCGATAACATCGCAGTCAGGCGACGCTATAAAAATACATTGGTACAAGTAAAAGATGAGCTGAAGACAGGGTGCGAACACAATTACAAATTAGACATAAACACACCCATGAAATAGAAGTAATGAACCATATTCATGCGGGTGGTCAATATAGCCATGCAATTTGCGATGGTATAAAAACGATACACCCGCCGTTTCCCGACAACTTGTGTCGAAGCGTCTTCCAGAGGGCGCTTGTGACTTGTGTTCGAATTTCGAATTCTGTTTTTGTTCTGTGCAACCTGTTTTATTTGCCAAGTGCATTCGCAAAGGTAAGTTTACGATTATTTTATCTTTATGTAAATAAGGTTTATTTTAACCAGAAAATACATTACGACGTCAAAACACAATAATAAGATAATTATATCTATTTATTTACAGGTCTACTATAACTTTTGTCTAGAAAATGAATTAAATAATTTATAACTGATTTTTAAATTGAGGGCAAGTTCACTAATGCTGATAATAACTTTAGGAATTTGTACTCATAAACTCGAAAAAAATAAATATCAGTCTGAGGTACTTGAAGCGAACTACAATTTCATCAACAAAGATATCGTTTCCGTAGTGTAGCGGTTATCACGTGTGCTTCACACGCACAAGGCCCCCGGTTCGATCCCGGGCGGAAACAGTTTCTTTTGCAGTTTATTTTCGCTAATTTAATGGAAACATTTTTTTTTGTTAATTTCTATTCGTATAACAAACGGAAAAGTAGCATTTGCTGAAATTCCTATAAAAAATATATATTATCCTATTTTAAAAGTACTTAGTTAAAAAGGTACATTCCCTTGCTGTTAAAAAAATCATTTTTAATATTTTCTTTGTTTTATTTTCGAAAATCTTCATAATAATCGTAATTCTCTATCAAAACAATAATTTTATAATCAACAATTATTGATGATTTAAGATACCATTGAACTCGGCAGCGGCGAAAAATAATTGTACCAATTGCTAAAAAGATTCCTTCGAGCCGGATTTGAACCAGCGACCTATGGATAACAATTTCAATACATCTACAGTCCACCGCTCTACCAACTGAGCTATCGAAGGTTGGGAAACACTGGCAAAATTTGAAACCAGTTATCAAAATATGTAATTTTGCTTGAAATCAAATAATTATACGATACAAAATAGAATACAGTTAATACGAATTAGACAAGGTGAAGGGTAACAGTATTATATTTTACATGTACAAGTATTAATGCACCGATAATCCTAAAATAACTAACTAAAACTCGGTCATCATTAAATAAATTGCCGTTGGAAACAATATCCTGTTAGTCACTATATTTATCAACTTCAAATAAATTAGTAAATAAAATAATTAGAGATTTAGGTTAGTCACACAACTAATCCGGGTAACTCCATAAAATAGTAACTATTTAAAATACTAATCGTTAAGCTTATGTATTATCTGTATCAGTAATTTCAAAAAAAAAAAAAAAAACAAATAATGCCGTGAAAAGTGAAAAAAAGATGGCGGCGACAGCTGTCATCGTCAATCCGGTTTTTGTGATACGATACGTAGAATTGTCCCGTTTATCAGATTAGATTAGCGTATCTTGTGACCCAGTTGTAATGAACTTAGTTTTATCTATCATGTTACAAATTAAGCAGTTTTCTACGTGTTTACACAGTAAACACGTGCTGTTGAGTTTAACCAGAAAAAACTGGAAATGTTTTCAGGAACCGTCCAATGGTCGTAACAATAGATCATTTTCTTCTTTCCAAGATATTGCCGATGTTGAACAAACATTCAACTTTGTATGTGGCGAATAATCGGTTTAGGTTCCTACTACTTGGATTGGATAGGTGGCATAATTATGACATTTTATGGAAATGAGGTAAGGCTACCTTATGTAACAATTATTACCCATCTAACCCTACCATTTGTCAGGCTAAAAATCGCTCTGAAAACATTGAAACTATAATTCAAAAGTACCTAATTTTTATCCAGGTATTTATTACTACTTACAATGTATCTACTGATAAAAATCTATGAACTAAACACGTGTGCCTTAAGTAATAATTATGACCCATCTAACCCTACCATTTGTCAGGCTAAAAATCCGCTCTGAAAGCATTGAAACTATAATTCAAAAGTACCTAATTTTTATCCAGGTATTTATTTAGTAAGTAGGTACCTACTTACGTATCTTCTGGTAAAAATCTATGAACTAAACACGTGTACAATCTAGTCAGAATTCTCGAGAAACCTAAAGTCGATTTAACTTTAGTGTCTCTATCGGTGACCTTATCAAAGTTCTAAACTAGTTTATAATCTAAATAGCATCAATTTCCTGTTTAGATTGGTTATATACACTACCTTTGACCTTTCACAAAGATCAAGTAAAGCAAATTTGTCTTTGGTTTTACAATGGGAAGAAAAACGAGAGCAAAATTGTCTGCAGTAAGAAAATTACTTCAGAATACATCTGAATGACAATTCTACCGAACTATATTATTTAGCATTGCATAAAAAAAACTGGCCTAGTGCGAGTCGAATTCGCTCACGAAGGGTTCCGTACCAATATCGCAAAAAACGGCAAATAAATCACGTTTATTGTACCTACGGGAGCCCCACTTAAATATTTACTTTATTCTGTTTTTAGTATTTGTTGTTATAGCGGCAACAGAAATGCATCATCTGTGAAAATTCAACTGTCTAGCTATTACGGTTCATGAGATACAGCCTGGTGACAGACGGACAGACAGACAAACAGACAGACAGACGGATAGTGAAGTCTTAGTAATAGGGTCCCGTTTTTTACCCTTTGAGAACGGAACCCTAAAAAACGATAAATCAGCGACGATTTCAGTGTATTACAATGACTTTCTTTATTACTTTATTTTATAATAATAATTATTATTAATTTACAGTTTTAATGTGCGCCACTTATCCAAATAGGTACGCATCGCATACCATCACTACAAAAAGTTGCTACATAACTATTAGTCGCTAATACTTGCCGAATAGTTTGATTTTTATACAACTTGATTTATATAAAAAAAACTTTTTAACAAAAAAATACTACCGACTTCCAAATAAGAAAACTACAAAGTGAAAAATAACTTTATTTTTGGAAGTCGGGTGTCTTTCGTAGGTAGCATTTTTATGCGTTATGGACACCATGGTATAAACAATAAACAGACATGCGATTGCAGCAGTCCCAAGAGATTTGCCGTTATTTATTTAAGAGTTCTATTGTATATCTTCGAAGTTCTTCATCAGATCTTCAACAAATTAAAATGGGACCAATTTCAAAACATACTCTTACAAAGAAAAAACAGAATTTTTAAAATCGGTCCACAATTGACGGAGATACGGGGAATACACATTAAAAAAAAAAACATACAAGAAGTCGAACATAGAACCTCCTCCTTTTTCGAAAGTCGGTTAAAAAGAAGACACTAAACGTAGACAAATAAAAGTGGAATAATGTTCATCCATAAAAAAAATGGTTTTAAATGCAAAGAACACCCCAAACAAAAAAGTAAAATAAGTAGTAATTTTTATAATAACTTTTCTTCCAACAACAGCCTTCTTTGGTTGACCTACAATTTATATAAATTAATAAGTTATTACCTGACGGCATTTACACGACCGACCAAACAGGTTGGGTTCCTTTAGTTTGCTTAATTACCTATTAACAAAACTACCCTACGCAACCTGAGGAGGCGAGGAACGAAGCATACGACTTCGTAGGGCTTCGAATACCCCTTCAGCTTCACAATCGTTTTCCTCGTAAAGGTTACGTTATTTCTTCGTTTTGTTTTAATTGATTGGCAGCCAGTATTAAAATGTGACTTGCTAGCTGCACGTTTGGTGGTGTGTGATGGCGTTTCCTTAGATTTCTACGTAGAACCAATAACTTCTTTGTTCGAAATAACCACAGCCTAATTGCGTAAGTGAATTAGGTAAGACAATGGTTTTGACCCCACGAATAATTATGACAAATACTCTTTAAATAATTTGGCACTTATTGCCAAAAACCTTTCGAAAAGAGTATCTTCACCAATGAAAGCGTCCAATAATTTGTGGCAATACCTATTTATTTCAAGATAATTTTTTCATACTCTTTAATGGTGTCAAACCCTTCGCCTTGCCGAATTCACTTAGGCAATTAGGCGGCAGGATTTTTTATGTCACCTTTCAACTACATCATCACATCATCAGCCTATTAATGTTCCCACTACTGGGACACAGGCCTCCTCTCTGTGAGAGGGAATGGGCCGTAATCCACCACGCGGGCCCAGTGCGGATTGGTGGATGTCACATGTCTTCGAATTTTTGGTTCTAGGACATGCCGGTTTGCTCACGATGTTTTCCTTCACCGTTTTGAGAGCAGTGGTGATGAAATAATTTACACAAAGTAAAGTGCCTGCCTGGGCTCGAACCTACGACCTACAACTTGTAAGTCGCGGCCGATACCACTGGGCCACCACTGCTCTTCCTTTCAACTAAGGGCCCTCGATTTTTTTTTGAGCATGTCCTGAAAAGAGATTCGGTGAAAAGTGAAGTAAAGTTTTATCGTAATTAATTACAAATGCGAACGTGAGTTTGTTTATGTCTCGACTGAGCTAATTTTCCATAAAAGTGTAACATCAATTTAATGTGACAATGGATCGTGTACTAGGGTACCATATGTGTTATAGGGACCAAACTTTATTGGCAGATATTGAGAGGGACTGTATAATATCCTACCGTATCCTCGACGTATCCTATCCCAACGCAAAGAAGAGGATGGAGATGTCTAAAAATTCCTTCGTAAACTTTGAACTGTCTAGTTATCGGAGAAGTTAAATAATATAAATAACATTTTATCTATCTTTTTAATTTATAGGCCAAAGCCATGTCACATTAGGAGCAGATTACACAAAATGTGAGATAAAAATGACGCAAAAACTCTGACGACCAAATAATATCTTCAATTTGAACTTATTATCGACTATTGCAATGTTATCAGTTTGTTTAAATTCATTGCCCTTAAAATGTGCATAAAAAATCAAAACATAAGTCATCATAAAAATAAGAAATATCTCTTTATACCTATTAGTCTGGTTACCTTAAAGTATGATAACTTACGGACAATATAAAAACCTCGATAGCTAGGTGTCCATTAATTCAACCTTGTCTATCTCTACTCCGTAATTCAAGCAAGTTCAAAGTCTACCAAAGACTAGGTACTACTAAGGCATTAGAAATCCCATAATTATTAGCACAAGATGCGTTAATGCTGAGCCGCAATTGGTTGAAATCAGTGGTGTGATGATCGCACCTCGTTCTACCGTACTACAGTTAGGTTCCCGTTTTACACCTGCAGATCGGTAATAGGAAACCTTTTCATAAATATCATCGGTTTTATCGGTCCCTTCCGATGGGAATATTGAAATTTATATCTTCGTACGTCTTTAAATTCATCTTGAAATTTAAGTACGTCGGTAATAGGAGATTTTAAGATTTCAAACCGACATGTAACTTTATAACTGAAGGACAAAAGGTGACGTCACGCATTTTATTCACATAATTAATGACATCCTTGCCTGACTTTGTGTTAGATTAGAGATAGGCATTAAGGAAGATATTCTTTGCTTACGCTATGTGCGACTTCCTGAAGGTACAATTAGCGTTTAGCATGATATATTATGGTCTTACTTTTTAATTGTAACTATATCGCAACGTAGCCGACATAAATATAGCCGAAATCAAAAACTTTTCTGAAATGATCATATCTGCCATTTTTCTTCGAAAAGCGCGAGGAACTAATCACAACATGGTTAAGACAGACCTTAGACAGTTTACGAAGCTGAGAATGTCGTTACTAAACCTTGTGCAAGAGCTGCTGCTGCAATTTTAGGCAGACTGTACATTAAAAACTTCTCATATATCTGTCTCATCACTAAATGCTGTGCATAGCCTCCTTGACCCAGCTAGAAATCCTACTGACCTACCCAAAACATCGTTACAGAGCTGTCAGTATGAAAAATCATCAAATAATGTTTACAATAAACCACAAATAGCGGTCGAGTCGTTCGACCTTATAAACTCATTGTGCACATCCTTGATCGAATTCGTTGAAGTCGGGAGCTCGGTGCCCTCACTGAGACTACCAAATGCCAACGACACCGACATACAAACATATAGACTGACAATAATCTGCGTTCAAGCTACGGTGGCGCTGCTTGTCAAGGAGAGACGTCAGAAAGCTGTCAAATCCAGTACATTTCATGTTAATTCCTAATTTCGCCGCATGTATCACTAAGTGTGTCAGTCTATCTGTCTTTCTTATTCTCAGGGTTTGGTTTAAACCGGAGTTTTGCAGATCCTCAGAGGTCTTGCAAGAAACAAGATATAGTAGCAGTAATATCTGTTACTATTTGCTAAAGATAGCCGTGGATTTGTCATCGTGGTTTGGCTTTTTAACCTTCTTGAACTGGGAACAAATTAAGACGTGTCTGCGCATTAATTGACGTAGGACGACTAACAGAGTTACCTATGTGCTGCATAACATGGATCTGGTGTTTGATAAGATCTTCCTGTCGTTTTGTCAGTACGACGATTTCTGTCTGTAAAGTCGCGACACTCCCAACCTACTTTGTCCACGTCAAAGGGTCGTCAAGTTGCGCCATGTCCACGTTTCACTCCGCAGGTTCCTGTGTGAAATATCAACGGAAACGGCCGGCTTCAGAGCTTCGCCGGTACTTAAGTGTCCAATTGAACAAACGAGCGTGATAACAATGGATCTGGTCCCGTGACTTGGTTCGTTGTGGCCTCTTAATGTACTTTAATGCAGTCATTACTGATGATGACTGATTTACGTCACGATAGGTCGCATCTAGTCGTCGAAAGGATGTTTCTGGCGTTTCTGACACGTACTTGTACTGCTAGTAGTGGTGTATTATAAAAAAATATGCTTGCCTACCTGCTGGATGATCTCTAACAGTTTCGGAGTTCAGACACAAAAAATAAATTTACATTTATCACTAGATAATAGCAACGTTCCCAAATTTGTGAGTAACACACGGTCTGTTCGGTTCGGCAAATTAAGGAGACACTAGCACTACGATAAGCCCACGACAATACAATAATGGACGCTCTTTTGCCTAATGGATCGCATCCTGCACGGCCCAAGCGCAGTCCAGTCAACGCTAAGAGTTCGCTCCTCCGGCACACGTTCGTTTCCAGAAACTAAATTTCATTGTTCATGTTTCCCTAATCGTGTGTGTGATCACGTTTCGTGTCATTGTAGACATCCTCGTGTGGGTTTCAAGTGTCGCAGGTCTGGTGAGCCATCGCTTCGCCAATCGACGGACGTCGGCCACGGCGGACGATGCGCCTGTTCCGATCTCGAAAACGATAACGAATTTCGACAACTTTACAATACGGTTATCTGTTTATCTCTATTGTGTTATGGATGCAGTGTTGAGGATGGGAAAGTGAATTTTATGAGGGAATTTTACCTGTGCAGTGTATAGTGACGGACATGCCTGAGTTTCGACGCCTGGCAGCTAGCGTGAAAAAAAAGAAGCCACTTTCGCCGACTCAGCGGTTGAGTCACTCAAACAGTTCTATTTACTTGATGCGATAACGTTTTCGGTGAGTCTGTCATTAGTGTAAAGTGGTGTATCCCTTACATTAATGGCCACTTAGCTATCGTGGCCAGGTGTGTTCAAAGGCATTATCGTTGTCCCTAAAAATGTTCACTATTTTTACCATGTTTAGTTATCAGTGTTTGTTAGAAGGTGGGATTTAGATTTTTTCCGTTCTTCTTAATGAGGGACAAGTACCATTTAAAAGACTGGTAAGTGGTATGCATGGGTAAATTACCTATATTCAACTAGGCTCCATGCATGATTTCTTTTGCGTTGGTTCTATAAGAGATGATTTGACAGGTGATTTGACAGATACCAAAAAACATAACAAAACAAATAAACAATTGAAATAACTTGGAAATATTAAGAAACCATGTCTGTCCTCCTAATTTAACCTTTAATTAACACTTAAATATGGAAACTCAGCTTAAACGCAAAAGATAATAACTCTGTTGATAGATAAATAATCATCAACAATATAAAGTAACATTCAACACTTTGCAATAGAAACAAAAAAAAGTTACAAATAGCAACAAAGTTTAACCAAATTCCAACTCATTGGAAGATTACCAACTATATAATATTCTATCGTCATTAAAATAACGTCAAAACAAAGAAACAGAATATTTACCTTTGACCTTTGAGTAGTTTGTTTACTTTTTTGAGGTTATGTCTAATATTTGTCACCATCAAACTTTAGAGTTCTTTTTTCAAAGTTAACTTTTCTTAACACAATCACTAGCACCCAAAACGCACTGTTTGCACGACAATCTTCTTGAATAATGATTGTTTTCTCTTATTATCTCTTTATTAAATACTATTACTCGTACTCTACTACTTATCAGCTGATGAGCTGAGCAAACTGTTTTGTATTTAATAATATGTTGGAATCTATATTCTCTTCGCATTCTTATTGGTTCTTGTGTAACGATCTCTCGCGGACTCATTCATTACTAAATTCATTCATGATTTACGTGTCTGCGTCGTGGTTCTTTGTGATAACGCGAGATGGCGTTTATATAAAAAAATGTGAATGACTTCAATAAAAAATACTAGGGCATTTAAAAACTTTACGATTTCATATTATTGTTGTTTGATTTTTGGTTTATTAATTAAGAATTGTAAAGTTGCTTTGATGCTAGTGGAAAATGGGTGGTAATCATGAAATTAGTCGTGTCAGTCTCATGTTTAACCCAAAACGTTTTTAATTTGGTAGATTGGTATAATTTGCTAACATAAACACAACCTTTTCCTCTTCCAAGACAGAAGAACCAATTTCTAAGAACCAGTTTGTTAAAAAGGAGCTCGTGGTTAAGTAATAATAGCCACACATATCAAACTTCAAGGTTAAGCAACGCTTGCCGAGGTCTGTCCGTGGATAGGTGATCATCTTTACATAGCAAGATTCCTCCGTGCCTCAGAAAAGCCGTTGGTCCCGGCTGTCATTTAAAGTCTTTATATCTTTGACAGTCGTTACGTGTAATCAGACGCCTGAGATCTGGCACCAGTCCTAGTCCTGCCAGCCAGTTACCCAGTTACTGGGTTGTGGAGATCAGAATTAGGCAGTCGCTCCATGTGAAATACTGGTACTTAGATGAATCCGATTGTACTGGAAACTGACGTCTACATACTTGGGAAAAAGACTTGGCTGATTAATAGTTTTTATCCGACTGCGGCGAAGCAAAAGGGAGGGTTATGTTTTGACCGGTATGTATATATGTATGTTCATCTGTTCCCTCATAACTTCCAAGCTACTTATAATTTGACACATGAGTGTTGTTGGAAGCGTCTTGTTTGTCCGTTGGTTATAGGGATACGAAGTCACATTAAATTGAATATGGCGCCCTCTAGGGGGCCCGAAGTAAAGAACAAAAAGAAAATTTCGCCCCACCCCATCATGTGTGGTATCATTGAACAGGTATTTTAAAATGAAGGTAGGGTTTGGTACATCATATTTTTGTCAAGCGTACCGTTTGCGAGACATATCCCGTCAAAGTCATGAAAATTAATTTTACCCGAATACGGCGCGGCGTCGCAAAGTGTTTGTTGATCTGTATGTAAGGATGTATGTATGCATTTATTTTTATTTGTTCCCTCGGGCTCTTAAAAAACCCCAAAATATTTTAAATAAAAAAAATACTCGAAAACTAACTAATTACTGAAAAATAACGCTATAAAAAACTCACATTCTAAAAAGTACGATACAACAAAATATTCCCGTAAATTTACCGTGATCGTATGCCACCTACCGTAACAAAACTATACATTTTTCAAAATAGCATACGACCACGGTTTTACGGGCATATTTTCATGGAGTGTGATTTTTCAGTAGTCGGGTTTTTGTTTTTGAACTTATTTTTTCCATTATCGGACTACAAAATCAACGACGATGCTTCATTGGTATTATGGTGGACATCCCACACGAACGCACAAAGCTTTTTGGGAATACTTTTATTGTGCGTACAGCGTATTAAAAGAATTCAATATTCACGAACCTAGTAAACCCTTTTACTTGCAAGTCGCTGCTTACACCATCTATTGCCGTGAAACGGGATCGAATGCGATTGATGTACTTACAAAAATAACAAGATTAATCAGATGAAAAACGCTAGTTACGTCGGCACGGTTTCTGTGTATGGGATGAAGCATCTGTATGCTAGTATTATATTATCTGTGGTACAGCTAAGGAGTGGAATTCCCTGCCGGAGTCTGTATTTCCTGATAGCTACAACCTGGGAGTAATTAAGTCAAGAGTGAATAGGTTACTTCTGGGCAAGCGTGTCCCATTTTCGACCATATCATCGCTTACCATCAGGTGAGGTAGTGGTCAAACGCGAGCCTATAAATAATGAAAAAGTTTTTTCAAAATTTCTGGCATGACTTTACTTAATGTCCTATGTCCGCTGGATGGAGCAAAGGGCATCCTCAGTAGTCCTCCACCACGATCGGTTTTGAGCTTCACGCTTCACCTCGCCCCACGTCATAACTAAGCTTCTGCACACACGGTGCGCTATCTCCCCGTGGTAGGGCAGTATGCATGAGCATTTATCCAAGATAAAAAAAGGCTTGACGGGGACGGTCTCGCTTTCTTTTCCCTTGGGGATTCCAATCCAGAGCTTGCTTGGGTATATGATCAGAAACCCTTCGCAGCGTGTGGCCAATCCACTTGCGACGCTTTATCTGGCGGTCGATCGGGCTCTCGTTGCATTTCTCCAACAGCAAAACAAACAATAATTAAAGCAAGTGTACTATGGGCGATCTTATCGGACAGAGCAGTCTCTTACAGACAACCTTCGGATGGACTGAACGAGAGGAGAGGAAATAAGGAGGGAATTATTACCTATGTAGGTTACCTACTTTCTTTTTCAACCTAAAAATCCGTAGACAGCTATTGAAACTATGTTTCTGGGAAAGGTTTTCGTAATGAAGCCGGAAAATACGGAACTTTTCCACAACCAAATTGCCTTCGGGTGAATTGTTTTAGGTACCTACTACCTTCCTTTTATTGTTACGAAAATTGAAAACCTTAATTGGTTAATTAATCAAAAATCTAGTGTCGGTGAAGCCTTTTAAAAAGCTTGCGTAAACATTTCATTAATTTTTCAAGGGCTTGCTCAGAATAACGAGAAATTGACAAATTAATTGTGTTCAAACGAAATGAGAATTTGGAAATGGGAAAGAGGGCTCTCAAAGACCTACCTCAATCGCTTTAGTTGCAAACTTCTTCAGCCGAGTTAAGCGATTTTTAGGGCAAAACTTATAGGTTCGCGTTATTGACATGCTGATGTGACGTGTTGGCAATCCCCATGAATGCATTTGTTTTTTCATAAAATCATAACCCACCTCCGGCAGTTGGGTAAAAAAGCTAACTTTAAATATAAACATTTTATTCTAATCAGACACAACACAAAAGCAACAATCTTATAGTAACAGAGAAGAATAGTAAATAACAAAAAAAAAAAAACCGACTTCCAAAATACTACAAAGCGAAAAATAACATTATTTTCGGAAGTATGTCTGTGGTAGGTACCTACATTTTTTTTTTCGTTTTAGACACTAGACTTTTTCGCTTTGTACAGTTTTTTTTCAAAGTAGGCACAGACATAGATATAGTATGTAGCAAAAAAAAATCTAAATCCATGGGCACAGATATATTATCTGTGCCCACTTTTAGACAACAACACAATACTAGCATAAAGTGTGTTGTTTTTTTTGTGAAACTTGTTTATTTGTCTCTTTTTAATTTTGGTACCCTAGATTACCATGAAAATACGCATTAAGTTGTCAAAAAATAAAGGGCCCGTTTTGACAGCTATAAAAATACTTATTAATAATTAAACTTGATACTTGCGAATGATACTCTTTGTCATAGTGTATCGGTAACATAGCATTTAATTAGGATTATGAATTTGGTTTTTCAATTTCTTCCGTTAAAAGTTATCGCATCATGTAAAATGAGAAACGTCAACGGACTTCTTAATTGTGACGAATATAAGGATAATTTGAAAACTACTCGTGACCAGATCTTGATCAAATTTAAACGAAACTACATGACAAGCACCAGCATTCGAAAAAAAAGAATCATGAAAATCGGTTCATTAATTCGCGGCACACATATATACGCATAACAAACATACAGTCGAATTGAGAACCTCCTCCTTATTGAAGTCGGTTGAAAAGTACAATCAACGTTTAAAAATTGCGCTTGGCGTGCCTATACCGAAAGACAAACTCAGCAATTAAGGGCCTTCCACCGCTTTAGTGCCGTAAAACGGTTACTCACTAAAGCATACTCCTTAGTGACGGCTAGGTTAAAAGGTTTGAAAAAAAAATATAAATTTATTATTGATTCATGTACATTATTTTTGAAACAAGGTTTTGTCGTGTAATTAATAGCTTTACTTTAAAAAAATAATTAACAACACGATATTTTTTCGCAACTTTTGGATACTCCTCCAAAACAACTTGGATGTTTAAAAACATTTTTACACAGAAAAAATGATGGCTGGAATTTCTTCATAACTGAAATAGCATATTTTTTTTTCGGGATAAAAAACAGGAGTACAATTAAATGTGATACATACGTAACTCACACATACTTACACAATATGTAAATCAAATAATATTTTGCAAAAAATACTGGGGGGTGACCATAAGCTCTTAGAGTGGTATCAATTTGATATCGAATAAGGGACAGATGTATACACGTCAGATACATCTGTTACTTACTCGATATTAAATTGATACCGCTCTAAGTGCTTATGGTCACCCCCCTGTTCAAAAGGAGGTTTTTTTTTTTTATTATCTTTATTGATTTAATCTGGGGTTTTTATCTCAATGGATACGCCAACCCCATCATGCCTTATACATACTACTACAAAAAATTGCTTTAAAATTAAATTAAAAGGAGGATCTTAATCAGTTTGATACACCAATTCGCAAAATCTTATCGCCACTTCGGTTGTGCCAAAATTGAATGAATTAAACCTACCTCTGATATATTTAGATTAAACTCATTGATTAAAATTCTCCTTTTGACCTGGTTCTTCCATCAGCAAGTACATTACATGTGTTGCAGTTAGGAGAACTTACTTTCTTCATGAGGAATCGAGCGGGCGCACGGCCAGTACTGCGTTAACATTGGGGCGTGTATATCGCCTTAACTTTGGGAAAGAATGCAAACCTTTGGCTTGTAACTTAGATTGTTTCACTGCTGCACAAATACCTCTCCTATATTCTTCCATACACTCTTATCTTGTGCCAGCTCGACCCAGTCTTCGTGACCCGCAAAATAAATTCTTAAATTCATTCCATGACACTGGACATCGCACTACTAGCTAAACCACTAGGTGATGAAATACATGAAATATTGCACAATTTTCACAAGATATACCATCCAAGAGAAAGTGAGAACTTGAGGAAGGATTTTCGAAACATGATCTCCGAAAAGGGTTCAAATAAATAAGAGATGAAAGTTTATATGGATTTTTTTACCGATGGTAAATCCCATAGGCATGATAATGTCTAATTATAGCATACCTAGCCACTCTTTTATTTTTTTTACACAGCTTCCCTGTATACAAATATATAATAGTATTATGTAATGCAGTTTTTTCCCATTTGCTAATTTTACTGTAGTTTTCCTACCTACCATTCTATGTACCTGTATGACTAAAATATTATTAACAGAGTTACCTCCTCCTTCCTCTGAGTTTGTTTCGGCCTTTCTTCTCAGAGTAGTCAGATAGGAAACGCCGACCTCATCTAGTTTTAAAAATATGATCGACTCCGATGAGAACGAAAGAATCTCGAATGAGTACGTAAGAGGAAGTTTTAAAATCACTCCCATCATTGACAAAGTAAAGGAAAATCGACTCCGATGGTATGGCCACATCCAACGAAGGTCAGTTGACCATATGGTGAAGCTTGCCCTTAACTTGCCAACGACGAAACGCGGACGCGGTAGACCACCTGCCACTTGGTTGACGACGGTTGAAAAAGACCTGAAAGAAGTAAATTTGGACAACAGCACTGCCCAAGACCGTGCACAATGGAGAAAAAGGATAAGGAGGGCCGACCCCAAGTAAATGGGATAAGGTCGCGACTGATGATGATGACAACGGCGTGCTGGTGCCTACACTTATGTATGGAAGTGAAAGTTGGGTATGGAAAAAAAGACATGAAAGTAGGATTAATGCAGTAGAAATGCGGTCCTTGCGAAGTATGTGTGGTGTAACCTTAAATGATAGATTGAGGAATGAGGTAATAAGACAACGTTGTGGTTTAAAAGAAGATGTAGTGACTAAAATTTAAAAGAGCATGTTAAGATGGTTTGGCCATGTTGAGAGGATGAATGATAGGCGACTAACGAAAGGCAGACGTGAATGGAAACGCCGGGAGGGGACGCCCTAGGAAGACATACATAGACCTTATAGGTGATGTTCTTCAGAAAGGCAAGGTGCGCAGTACTCATAACCGGCGTGTGTGTATGACAAGATGTATGAATGTGAGTGAAGCAAAAGAAGTATGTAAGGATCGCAGCAGGTGGCTTTCTGTAGTTTCTGCCTACCCCCATGGGAAAAAGGCGTGAGTTTATGTATGTATGTAAAAGTGTTTGTACAAACCCACTTACAGAAATAAAATCATTTATCATTTACCTATAGTATACACATTTTTAGGGTTCCATAGCTGAAGAGTCCAAAGTGCGCTATTGCTGTCACTCACATGTCCGTCTGTCTGTCGTCTGTCACACGTTTGGTTCCGAAGAATTAACTTCCTATTGGCCTATGAACTTGAAAACTGGTAATAATGTTTATTATTAGTATAACGTATATTTTACTAACAAATACCAACATGACAAACTAGTACGGAACCCTAAAATTGGCCGTTTTTAGGGTTCCGTACCCAAAGGCTAAAACGGTAGTATGGGTGCCCCAATTATCAAAATGACTAATAAAATAATAATAATAAAACCTAAACAAAACCTAAACCTAATACCTGGGCGACCGAGCTCTGCTTAGGTGAAAGTAGAGAAAACGACGTTTTATAAAAATGAAACTTAGCTAGATCGATTTATCGCCCCCGAAACCCCCTGCATGCCAGATTTCATGAAAATCGTTGGAGCCGTTTCCGAGATTCAGATTATATATTTATATATATATACAATACAGTCTTGCCAAGGGGTACCGTGTTACCCAGTTACTGGGTTGTGGAGGTCAGATAGGCAGTCGCTCCATGTAAAACACTGGCACTTAGCTGAATCCGGTAAGACTAGCAGCCGACCCCAATATAGTTGGGAAAAGGCTAGGCAGATGATGATGATATTAAACAATACAAGAATTGCTCGTTTAAAGGTATTATATATATATATATTATATACCTGGGTATCATTATTGATGAAAGCCTTTCCTTTTAAATTCTATTATTTAAAATAATAGAATACGTAAGCTAATATTCGTATTCAAAAAGCTACGATATATTGCAGACCCACTACTAATTAGACAAGTTTATTTTTCTATATGTCAGTCAATTTTGAGTTACTTCATTACCTCATCACACTGAACATACTAAAAAAGACGGAACGATATACTTTGCCTAACAAAACCCACAAAACATGCATCCACAGACAAATTTTATGTCTTCTTTGGACCACTACTTTACAACAGACTAAACGCAATAATGTCTTTGGTACTTATTGTTTTTCGCTTTTCGACACCGACTTGAGCAGTGGTGGCCCAGTGGTATCGGCCGCAACTTACAAGATGTAGGTCGTGGGTTCGAGCCCAGGCAGGCGCTTTACTTTGTGTAAATTAATTTATCACCACTGCTCTCAAAACGGTGAAGGAAAACATCGTGAGGAAACCGGCATGTCCTAAAACCAAACATTCGATGACATGTGACATCCACCAACCCGCACTGGGCCCGCGTGGTGGATAATGGCCCATTCCCTCTCACAGAGAGGAGGCCTGTGTCCCAGCAGTGGGAACATTAATATGCTGTTGATGATGAAGACGGAATTTTTTTTTTTTGTTAAAAAGTTTTTGATCTTACTCTTTTTATCGTTGGTACCTTATATCATCGTTAAAATCATCTGTAGCCAGAGTACATCTCATTTCAATTCCAATAAGCCCAAACACGACTATGGTACATCGCTTTTTTCATCAGTACCATTTATTTATACACCGTGAAATTTAAGTGGTTGTTTTCCCGCGGCAGAACGACTTGCCTTATGGAGTACTTTCGAAGCATAGAGTTAAAGTAAAAAAATAACGATGTTTTTGTTTTAAAATAATTTAAAAAAAAAACATAAACTCGAAAAAGTGAGTAACAATAGTAACTTGTAGGTACTAGGTACTACGGTGAATAATACGGTGGTGACGCGAGTAGTACCTAGCTACCGGTCTATAGGCAAGTCGTTCTGCCGCGGGAAAACAACCACTTAAATTTCACGGTGTATATTACAGGTATATTTATTTATTTATGTATATTTATTTATAGGTATATATATCAGTACCATATATTTAATTTTACCTATGTATTTGCTTCATCATAGTCGCTTAATTATTCGAGATATCTTATACCCATGGCATATATATTTAGGAGTTCCAGTGACCATCTGTGGTCTTCTCCATCAGTTCTACTTCACCAAATGGGAAGTGTGGGGCAACGTTTTCTATACTAATATTATAAAGAGGAAAGATTTTTTTGTTTGTTTGTACCGAATAGGCTCCGAAACTACTGGATCTATTTAAAAAAATCTTTCACCAATAGAAAGCTACATTATTCCTGAGTGATATAGGCTATTTTTTAATTCTGAGAACGGGTCCTGTGGGGTGGTCCACGGAAGCGACGCCGCGGGGAACAGCTAGTAATAAATAAAAGAAAAAAAGAAATAATGATACTTTCTGAGTGCAAATGCTTGCCATGTTATTGAAAATACAAAACTCGTTATATGTCTGCCTATAATATTTAAGGAGTTCCCTCGATTTCCATGGGATCCCATCATCAATTCCTTTCTTTACCACCCTTGGTATATCTCCTTTCCAACAAAAAAATAATCATCAAAATCGGTTCATAAACGACGAAGTTATCCGCGAACACATAAATATATATATATATAAACTGTTGAATTGAGAAACCTCCTCCTTTTTGGGAAGTCGGTTAAAAAAGAAGGGTAAATGACAAAAAAGAAGTGCAAAGACAAAGGCTATCGAAGTGCTTGAAAAATAGAAAGAAAGAAAGATATAATACGAGAACCTCCTGAAGGCGGAGAGAGATAAGAAAAGTAAGTATCTTGATCTGGCTCGCGAGGTTGTCGACATATGGGTTGTGAATACAGCAGTCATTGTGCCGATAGTCGTGACGGCCAATGGTATAATAGCCAAGAGCCTCGACGAACATTTGAGGAGGCTCTCGTTGGGCAGCTGGATCAAGGGCTTGAATCAGAAAGCGGTACTCCTGTACACGTTAGGAGGTTCCTCTCTCAGGAGCCCTGACCATCGGTAGCTTGGACCCTGTTCCCGATACCGGTGGGCTACTATTTTTGTATTTTTAAATGTTTATTTTATTTTATTTTTTATAGAATAATAACTGGATGCCGACCCCAATATAGTTGGGAAAAGACTAGGCAGATGATGATGATAGAATAATATTTAAAAATGTAAAAATATGTAAACATAATAAATAAATGGAATATAATATAATATTAAATAGATTAATTGTTATCGAACACATACGAAAAGCTTCATTCTTCAAGATAACATAAAGCTTGTTAAATATGAAGAGTCAACAAATGACCATGACGTTGCAAATTTTCTGCAATATTCTTTTCCATGACAATGAGTCAAGAGATAATTGTCGCCGTTACTACAAAACCTATTACGGAAATATTGCACAATGGAAACTGCAAATTAATAATAGGCGGTTCTCTTAGTAGATTTCATACTAAATACTGCCGGGGGCCATTAATCACATGGTAGAAAATGATAATGGGATACGGAAAACCACTTGAAACACTTGTTTTATACTTGCCTACTTTGTGTTTGGGGAAATACGATTGGGTGACGTAGATTTTAGTTAGATAGGTAGTTTCAGGACCTGTAAACCCATTTTCACATTTAGTTTTATGAAAATGTATGAAAAGAACCGGCCAAGTGCGATTCGGACTCGCGCACGAAGGGTTCCGTACACTTATCTCAAATAACGGCAAAAAAAAGTCGTTTGTTGTATGGAAGCCCCACTTAAATATTTATTTTATTCTGTTTTTATTGTTATAGCGGCAACAGAAATACGTCATCTGTGAAAATTTCAACCAACTAGCTATCACGGTTCATGAAGCCCTGTGACAGACGGATAGACGGACAGACGGATCGTGGCGTCTTAGTAATAGGGTCCCGTGTTTACCCTTTGGCGTATTCCGTGCGTTGAGAGTTTGTTATAAGAAAGAAAAAATATTTATTCGTGACCCGCACTGGAGACACAAGTAGGCAAAAAAGAAAAGGAAAAAGTTAAACAATATTAAAAATAAACCCCGTGCGAAACCAAAAAGGCTCCTATCTAAGCATGTGCAGCGACATATGTCGTTGGTAACACGAAAACTTGTTGCAGAATGCACATGTTTCTTACTTCATTTCAGTGATATAGATAAACGAGCGACTGTAAATAAGAGCTACCCATCAAAAAACCCGTTTCAACAAAAAGTCTGGCGCCCGCGCAGCCGCCTCAAAAATTATTATTTACTTTAATGTGGCGCTTACTAGACCACGGGCTAGACTAAAAGTTTTTTATAATTTTTTGCTTTTCTGTTCGTATTTTCGTTGATTATTTTTTTTGTTAAAAAGGTTTTATTATTCGCTTTTTAAGTTTTCTATCTTGTTGTTAGTTTAGTGTCGGAAATTAATGGAAGTAGTCCTACTTAATTTTTGGTTGCTATTAAAATGCCAAATTCCTTTATTATGTCGGCCATATGTCGAAGTAACATATTTTAGTCTTAATATGATTCAAATCGGCCCAACCTTCCAAAAGACCTTTGACCTTTTTGACCTTTATTTCGTCGGTTAAAAATATTGAATGACTGAGTAACTCTTGAAAAGGGTGACAAGAAAATATAAATTTAAGTTAGTAGGTAGTTATTCAGAACCAGTATAGTACCTATGATAATTTCTGCGTGAACATTTTTTTATTAGGGTTGAAAAATTTAAACTTAGATAATATTCAAAAAATCAAAAAAAGCTGTAAACAAGAAAAATCATGCTGTGCAGTCGGAGGATCAGGGGGTCAGCCAGTTTACGAATATGTATCCTCCGACTGCACAGCATGATTTTTCTTGTTTACAGCTTTTTAGTTCGCTTTTTAAGCAGGCGGGTTTTTGATTTTTAAATTTACTTTTTTTATTTACAACTTTTTAGTTATCATTTTTTTTTTCGAATGACATTTAAACATATAAGTAGTTTATATTTTTGTAATCTCCTCTAAAAACCCTTTATTTTGATACACCACTCGATGGGCAGGAAAGAAAAAAAAAATTGCAAACTCCACAATATGGCGTCCAAAATCCGCCATGTTCCTTTTTTTTTAACGGCACTTAGCTAAGAACACTTGGGCGGTCAAGACCTATCTAACGATGTCCTAATTATTAAAATCCGCCAAGTAGTTTGAAAGATATGAGGTAATAAAGAATATTACATACATACAAACATACATACTTACATACAAGATACGCGCGAAAAACATAACCCTTTCCTTGCCGCCGGGTGAAAAGGTAACCATAGCCGTCGGCTAAAATACAGTCAATGGAACTTGCTGCTCTTAAAAAGGAAATCACCAAGAAAGGGATGAAGGCAAACAAAACTTACCTCGTGCCAGTTTTCTTTTTATTCACCCGATTAAAAATAACCCCTTTTATGTAGACATCTCTTATTTCTAAATACCCACATTTTTATTATAAAAAATCATCTAAGTAGAGTCTTAAAACTTCATTAATGTCCGCTTGCGCAACCCTGGGTTATCCTACTAACTCAGAGTTAGTAGCTACACGGCCAATAATATATGACATGTTTTATAATTAACCTCGTGTTAGCAACTAACTCCCAGTTAATTTTTTGGCGCAAGTGAGCCTAAGAAACTCAACACTGAAACAATTCTAACTCCATAATTCCAGTTAAATCCGGTCAAATCATGTTAATCAAAACTGAGTCATTATAAAAATGAAATCGCGACACGACACCACAAAAAATGTCACAAAAACTGGATATGTATACTGACACATCATGTTCTAATCAGTTAGGTGTATATAGGTGAGATGTGTCATATTGAATATTGTCATTGCAAATTACAATTGACGTGGAAGAAGAAATACGATCCGGTCAAGTCCGGTGTCCGGTGTATGTACCTATTGGCGAATTTAAAGTAGGACAACCTGTAGTGTAGCAACGGAACCAAGGTATGTCTTTTAGATGACTTAGAGGTAGGTAACCGGTACACGTTGTAGCTAAAGAATGAGGATCGGTTTCTGAAAGGGTACTAATAAAAGCTACGAAAAATAAAAATTTGCTTAAAACCAAATTAAAAAGTAGAAAATAATATTCAATAAATTTAATTTTAGAATAGTGTGATAAAAAAAAAGATATAACAAACGTGGGATACTTTTTAAGATATTTTCAAAATGTCTATACTTTCACTAACATCTGTCAATAAAATATTACAACAATTGGCACCAAGCACCCCACCTTTATTTACAATATAATATTTGTTTTTGTTAGTCACACTATTCTTAATTTAAATTTATTGAAAACTCATTTTCTCTTTTTATTTTGGTTTTCTACAGATTATTTTTCGTACAATTTTAATTTGAATAAGCTCATGTTTGTTTGATAAATACAACATATTTTGTCGGTTAATTTTGTATTAATTTTTCGGTAATTCAATTTAACAATAGCTTGGATAGTATTACAGTCCACAGATCGTTGAAAGTTAATTTGTTTTTCGGTGTCTTTATTATTTTATTATTTCCTTTTCTGAAATATGAGTATTTTGAATTAAGAATGTGTCAAACCCTATGCCAAAGTTTGACAGGATTTCAGTTCGGATGTACTCAAATCTCGTAGACGTTCTACGAATTATCTCGAAGATGGTGAATGTCGTAGTGAGTGAGGTATTTCTATGTGAGCATAAGTATTACTTGGTACTTAGCAAGGTACTGTGAAGGTTGCCTGCCGGAAGGAACCTTACAGCATACAGAAAAATAGTAGGTACTGGCTGGTTTTAAATAAAAAGTTTAAAAAGATTTTTACAATGCATGTCCTCGAAAAGAGCGTTTTCCAAGCAGCCAAACTGTGCGGAAAGTGTCACTTTTTTTTACTAGTGCTTTTTACTTTCCTGTACTTTTTTAATTTTTAACTCCAACGTCGCATAGAGTTTAAAAAAATTGTTAAGTACAGATTATCATTCATATAAAAGGTAAAGCAAAACTAATACTTCATTTAAGGCGTTTTTAATTACTCTAGATTTAGATTTTGATCAATAAATTAATTTTAAATATTTATTAAATATGTTTGGCAGAATGAATATTTTGCTCGTGGCTTTTTGCGTTACGACGTGACAGCTATTTGCACATGCGCAGTAGATATGCCCGAGGAACTATGAACTATTAGTTAATCTGTGGATATGCTGAGCGCCCTTGAATAAGCGCCGTTCAGATATATTTTTTTATTTCCTCGCACAATGCATAGTAAAATGTTGTATGATACACGTGCGTAAGATGATTTCCGACTCGTGTCGTATACCGTATACTCGTGATGACTACCACCCATCGGAAATCACCAACTTTCCGCACTTGTAGCATAAATAACTATTTTTATCTATATAGCTATTTTCAACCCGGTATAATGTTCCCTTGGGATGATAAAACAATTGTCACGCGGGTGAAGCCGCTGATTGAAGCTAGTTAACTATATGTTTTTCAAATGAACCGTTAAATGGCGTAATAAAATTGAAATACTTAAATGATTTGACTTTTACAATAAAAACTTTTATTAAAATTCGCCTTCCCAACTTCACAATATTTTGGGCACACAAAAAATATTGAGTATTAAGTACTCTGACTGAATAACTTACCACTAAATTCTATAAATAAGCCTTCAGTTATGTCCACAACTCATAACTCATGGTCCACATATGGACATTAATTTATTAAATATCAACATCCGTTTTTTTTTTCTTGACATACATTTTCTCGGAAAATCTATTCATCATTGTATGCAAAATGTACTTAGTAAAGCCATACTTAACGATCACTCACGTCATTTAGATCTTAGGACAGATCATAATTATATCCCATGGATCAGAGACATTGTAATACCTAGACGGAACGTGTTTAAGACGCAATTTTAATATCGGTATTCACTTTCGCACTCACAGATAACGTCATAAGCAAAAAGAGATAGATATACTTTTGTCTATGCCATCTTTTGTGCCAGTGTGGCCGAGTATGCTATAGATACTTATCTATAGACATATATCAGTACTAGATCTGTGCCACTGTCATATCGATATTATTGAGTTTAGTTTTGGAGCGATCTACAATTTTGGTCAAATGTCTGTAAGAATCGTCCCTGACTGCGGCTAATTTTACGTTTTTTTGTAGGGAATCTTTAAAATTATTTAAAGAGTGAATGTGTACTCGTACAAAGAGTGAACTTATCAGTCATTGTAAGAGTACAATTCCATTATTTCGTATTTTTCCTGCGCATTATACGAGTTGTATAATAATGTTTATTCATACCTTGCGCAAAAACGAGGTACATCATGAGATCAAAGTGACAGATTTTGGTACACTCGTACGACTGTACAGACATGTACTGATCGATATACTGATGAAGACTGAAAAGAAAGTTTACAGACGAGTATGTATATAAAAGGAAAAAAAAATAACAATATTGTTTAAATATAATAATTTAATTTAAAACAGTAATATGTAAAAATTAACATGATTCATCAACCTGTGTCCATAAATGGGTCAAGGGATAGCGATAGCATGATTCATTAAAATGCAGTGAACACAAGCGAGAATATAGTGAAGGTGTCCAGTTAGCTCGTTTTATATTCTTGATCCACTTATTTCTTAAATAAGTACTCTTAGGAAACCTGTGCACAATCGATATTAGATTAATAATCACAATAGCAAATAAACTTTATGAAATAAATTAAAGTAAGTAAAATAAAAATACAGTATCGATAAATCTTTCTCGTGACTTTTGTCACATCTCTAACATCAGAACGTAAGTACGTAAACTGTCATAGCTCTATCAGCGAACGTATAAAAGTTAATTATTTCACTAAATAGAATGTTTTAAATGATACTATACGTCCTTGTCGTATTTAGAACCTAGATACCTTTATTCCAGACAGCCTATGAAATGTATTCCCTGCACAATAATTTCAGTATGCTAGTCGATAACTCACCTGTGGAAAGATATCCTTTGATTATGTTCTGTTAATACACTCATTCTACTCTTGCAACCGATAGCCACACACGACATGGTTCATGCAGATAATTAAACAACAAAATTCTTCCTGATATAAACGATACAAAGGCTTGAAAACAGCGAAAAACTTTGATTAGAGCTGCTAACCGATGGGTTACAACAGTGACTAAAAAGTGGTCTTTTTGACGTTTAGGATGGTAGCGTTAGTCTATGTTTGTCTCTTTCTTTTTCATAGAGTTTCTCTATAAGCAAGAACGAAAGAATTGACAGTTTCTTTTTCGTCGTAAATACGTTCCGTCTAGGTATTACAATGTCTCTGCCATGGATTAATTCCACAGAACAGAGGCGTTTTTTTTGTTCTGTGATTAATTCTATAATCACAGGTTTAAATTCTTGGTAAGATACAAGTAATAAGTAAATGAAAAATGTGGACTATGTTTGACGTAGATACGTTTTTCCCGGTATTTTTTCTCCGTGGTAAAGGGAAAATTATTTAAAAAACCATGCGTTCAATATTAAGTAAATTAGGTATTGAATTGAAAATCAGTTGCTGTATGGTCTCACTCAGGCAGTGATCTATGAAATCTATAGGTAAAGGCGGGCTAAAAATACTGAACGAAGCATCACATTATACCGCGCGGCACGTAAGTTGAACAAAATGTACTAGGTAACGTTTTGTTAAAATTAAACGCTTAAACCGAAATTAATCCCTTATAAAAGACAAAAAGATGGGAAAATCCAGTATCTAGTAGGATGCATACGGATTAATTTCATCATCATCGTCATTTTTGTTCACTTTAGCCAGTTTCGGCATGTTTCCGAAATAACAATAATAGTTATTTATGCAACTGTTGTATAATAAGGGGTATTAAAACACGAATGTGGGTTTATCACACGAGGCGAAGCCAAGTGTGATAATAGTATCACATGAGTGTTTTAATACCTAATTATAACAGTTGCATACAAGACTTTATCTACACCCATGATATGAATCCTCTATAAAGGTTCTGAAACCATAGGGTATTGTATAACATTGTTGTAAGAACTCTATGTAAATTCATGGAAAGTTTAATTACTGAGTATCTAATACAAACAAACTATGTATAGGTAATAATATAATTATTTATTGTAGCACATTTTCAGAAAATGATGTACTACTCTTTGATATTTTCCAATTCATGAAATTTTGGTACGTCTTTTCATAATATTTTCTCGACTTTTCTGGTAATAATTGGTTAGAAATGTTCTTTGCTGCATTAGAAATATCTGGTGGTGTGTTATCGAAGCTTGTATCACTCATTACAACAACATTTTTTTTTTTTTTCAATACTATTATTGAACTAAAATGGCGGTATACGACGTCAATTCAAAAATTCGAATAAGTTTTTTTTTAAATTACGGCGCTGTGGTAGTGAAACGCGCGTGCATGACAATGTTCTTCTTTTGAAATTCATAATGATGCCATGAGAATTGGGCTGTTCGATGAGTAAAAAAGGAGTTGCATTATGAAATTTAGTACAACATTATAACACCCGTTTGGATGATATTATGGTTACTATGACACTGGCTGTTTTAATGTTGACAATAAGCTAACTGTTTCAAGAAATTTTTTAGAGGATTTATAGCATGGATGTAGATAAAAGATATTATTTCACCCGTTTTAACATAATATCACGCCTATAATACCACGGCAGATTAACTATCCAAAATATGTTTATTAAAAAAATCATAAACCGACTGCTCGGTCGTATAAAAAGAAGAAAAGTCGGTCTAAATCTTTTAATATCAATAAAATGTTAGTACATTTTTGTCGGAGAGCAGTGGTGGCCCAGTGGTATCGGCCGCGACTTACAAGTACTTTGTGTAAATTATTTCATCACCACTGCTCTCAAAACGGTGAAGGAAAACATCGTGAGGAAACCGGCATGTCCTAGAACCAAAAATTTTAAGACATGTGACATCTACCAACCAGCACTGGGCCCGCGTAGTGGATTATGGCCCATTCCCCTCACAGAGAGGAGGCCTGTGTCCCAGCAGTGGGAACATTAATAGGCTGATGATGTGATGTGACATTTTTGTTCAACTTACGTGCCGCGCACTATACGATGTAAAACTTAGGTAATAGGTCCAAAGGTGGTCATTTTTGCAAGTCAGTACACAGTCGATCTGTTAGCCTGGCAGTTATCTACCTCATCATGTGATTTGTTCAAGTATCGGGCATTGCTGATTAATTGGAACAGTAACAGCTGCTTATTCAAGCAGATATTCATCGAACCTACTTTTCTTTTAAAAAACGGTATCTATTAGCAATTATGTTTTTTCCTACTCCTCCGATATCCTTTTCTGATTAATTTTGTTGCGGGATCCAAGACAGTTAAGGGTACACTAGTCGACGGCACGAACTATTTTGTGCGCGGGATTAAAATGCCTGCTATCTCATCCGACAACTCGTGCGAAAGACATAGATGCTGTGATGAGCAGTAAGAAGCTAGTTCGCGTACGAATTAGCTCTTTTGCAAGTTTGTAGCGAAATGGATGATGACTTAGTACGAAAACGAGCGCGCGAAATTTTATAAACAGACCTTTGGCAGTCTAGATATCATGAAAAAACGACTAAATCTATCTGTTGAAAATAAAATTATATGCATTGTTGAACTACTAATCTATCCCTGTATGGAGACCGTTTTGCAATTTTCCGTCTTCTTATGGTATTTATTTGCGCCCAAAAATGCTTTAAAATTAGCGTCGAAATGTGGAACTTTCGACGCTCCTAACTTTCAAATATTTTCTTTTTTTACTTTTTCGCTTCCATAAAGGGCTAGATAATGATGAGACAAATTGATACCAATTTTTACTTTGAACGTACATTGTCAAACAGTGTAGTAATCCCTAGACTACGTTTGTATAGAAGATTTTTCGACTAGTGTAACCTTAAATTCATTCTCCGGGACTCCGTCGAGCTTCATCGTCTCGGCGCTTTTCTGGTGGTCGCCACTGTTGATTCAGGTTTTCAGGAATTGCAGTGGCGCTGTCTATTGTATTTTTTTATTTCTTCCTTAGACATTTTCATAGAATTTTATTATAGATTACAACAACGCAAACTAGCTTTCTTTTATGAAATTACGAAAAATATGTAAAAATAATTGATTGAATAAAATTACAATTTATTTTTTCATTGGTATGAAATGGGTTGTTTCATACTAACGTATTGTGCCGGTTTCAATAACACTAGAAAACACCAAATTTTCAAGTAAAAGGGTTTTCAAAGTATTTTTTGATATTTTCGACTAATTAATAACAGTGAATTTGTCACCAGGAAATGAGCAAATTATTTCATAATCAAACTGATATAGGATAGAAAAATGTTGTGGGGATAATATAATTATTATAATTAGATAAAAGTAAAACTTTCCCAAATAAAACGACATTGACGTAGGTGGTAGACAACACTTTGGTATTTCCTACAACAACAGGTGTCATTATTAAAATAAAAAAATATAACATTGGTGAGGAAGTGTTCCGAAAGTCGTTAAAATTAATGTTGTGGTCACCTTTTAATGATGTTTTTTTTTGGGGATTTCGCCAAAAACTA
This sequence comes from Orthosia incerta, assembly GCA_948252205.1. Taxonomy (NCBI): domain Eukaryota; kingdom Metazoa; phylum Arthropoda; class Insecta; order Lepidoptera; family Noctuidae; genus Orthosia; species Orthosia incerta. Next base: position 26,210,731 of record OX411745.1, on the reverse strand, counting down.
GTTTGGTTATTTATACATAGTTAGTTCTGTTAGGTTATTAGTTTTAATCATGAGGTTAAACATAGATGGGAAAATCCAATTTCGTCATCATCGTCATTTTTATTCACTTTAGCCAGTTTCGTCATATTTCCGAAATAACAAAAACAGGAATTATTTCACCCGTTTTAACATAATATCACGCCTATATTACCCCGGCAGATTAAGCACAGTTGTAACTATCCACATACTTAACAAAAAAAAATATGTCCTAACCAAAAAAAAATTATTCAAAAAATCATAAAACCTGACTGCTTGAGAAGCAAACTTAAAAAAACGTAAACAAGACGAATTTCATGCTGTGCAGTCGGAGGATACGTCTGGTTTTGGTCAGCCAGCTCGCGAACATTTATGTTTTTTTTTATTTATTTTTTATTGACTTTTTTTATTTAAACTTTTTAGTTGACCTTTTTTTTGTTTAATTAGGTACATTTAAAGGTATAAGTGTCATATATTTTTTAAATCACCTGTTAAAACCCTTTATTTCGATACCCCACACGATGAGTTTGGAAGAAAAAAATTGGGCCTCCACAATTTGGCGCCTGAAATCCACCATTTCTCTATTTTCCAATTTTAATGTTCAATCGCAAGGTTAAGACGAATCGATTGACGTAAGAATCATCAAAATCAGCCAACGCGTTTGGTCTCTGGAACGCCACATAGGAACAAACATATATACATACATAGACTGATAAACACATTACCCTCCTTCGGCAGTCGGGTAAAAAGTGAGCCGAGGACAAATCTAAACTCCAGGCTGTGGCAGGTAAAAATGGTCGCTTGGCAATGTTGACAAGGCCTTTCCGACTAACTCCAGCATAACTGTACTTTCATTGTGCACCTAAGAGATGCCATTCCCTGTCGGAGTCTGTGTTGCCTAATATCTACAACCTGGGAGTCTTTTTCAAGATTAGGTATAAGTAGGTTACTTCTAAGCATGGGTGCTTCATCGTAGACTACATCATTGCAGATCGCTTACCATTAGGTGAAATAAGGTAAAATGCCTATAAAAAAATGGCTTCTTTTATAACATAAACCCCTTTTCCTATTTGCGCACTGCATCCGTCATGTCCTGGGTATTAAGCTTAGCAGCCTAATTGGGTATGTGAATTCGGCAGGGCAAAAGCAACAGCTCCATGAAAGAGTATGACACATTTCCTTAAAAAAAAAACGGGTTTGCTTAAATAATTTAGACAGGGTACGGCCTCCACCCTATGAGTATAATTCACCTGTCCTTTCCATGACCAATCCCCTTTCGAGTGTATTACGCAATACGAAAGTCGTTATTTTAGAAAATAAGAAAGAAAAGAATGAAAAAGTTTATTTGCGCCAGCCACGACGCATACCATAAAAAAACCGAAGGAAAATCTTAAATACAATTACAGAGTATGAGTCACAACTACACAAAACGGTCAGCACTCAGCATAATGCTGGAACTAGCGTGCGAGACCGAACCACAGCGCTAGTTTCCAGCGATAGCCGGTGTCGACTGGGTGAAAGGTGTCGTCACCCTTACCTATATCTACGTGTTCTTTGCCGAATTCACTTACACAATTAGACTGCTGTTCTCACTTTGCTGACTGGCCTATATTTTTGCAAGGAGATATTATTTGTAAACTAGTTGACCCGTCATACGACATCTTGTCCTTTCTGAATTCATACAAAAAGCCAAAAAAAGCTTTATCCCCTATTTTCCAATTTAATTTTGCCTTTATAGCCAAATGAACCAGTTCCACTCCTTCACCTCGATTACTTAGCCTCGATTAACTCATAAACTAATAGAAAATTAAATCATAACACAGACCATAGACGCCAGTTCATTACTCTATGTATTTATGCCTTCAATAGGTACCTACCTACTTTTTTTTTCTTTGCGTCTATACAATATTTCAATGTCAGCTTGTATAGACACCTAGCTGCTTGAATACTTGTATGAGGTGATTTTTTGTTGCCAAATCAATCGTCATAGACAATGTGTGTCGATTTTGAATTAAATATAATGTTACCAACATTACGGGATCACGTACGGGACTTCTTTGAGAATTTAAAAGTTATTAGGTGTGAATGTGTGTTAACATTTCGCGCAGACGCGCTAATTGAGTTGGTTTTACTTTTTTGCTGGTTAACTGGTTGCGTTTGTAGTGGCATACTATTTTGTCCATTTAATACCTATGCATCTATAATATAGATATTTGGAACTGAAATAATATTAAAAGAGTTCTATAAACACGTCCTGTTATATTTCTGGAAAATTAAGCTCATATGAAAAACCGGGTGCTTTTAATACTACGCAATACACGCAACGTCACAGTATTTTCCCTAACCTCACTTCCCGCGCAAACCGAAACGTCACTATAGTCACAGATAAAAAAACAAACCATAGAGGCATTTTTTTATTTTCCTTTGCTCGCAGACTCCAGCAGTTTATTCTAAGGTTGAAGGCCGACCACTTCCGATTGTTGTCAGCCAGTGGCGCCAAGTTTTTGTCATAAATATACGCTAATTAATGCCTTAGTGAAAATCGATTTGTTCGTTTTATTCTTATGATTAATTACAGTAATTTAAACATTCGCATTATAAAACATTATCTGTCGGAGTTTTTCAAATGCGAATTAATAACGTAGATTAAAAAGAACTTGTTCTTTGTCGGTACAAGACAATTTAATCATTTTACCGTCTTCTAGGCGCCACTTAGGTTATATACCTAAGGGGCGCCTATAGTCCTAATGTCTATATTAGCTTGATAACTAGTTTATATGTATTAAATTCTATTTATATAGGTTTCTAACCTAGCTATCGGTAGAAACTGAGCTCGTGGCTAAATAATAACAGCCGCACGGGTCGATCATCAAGGTTAAGCAACGCTTGACGAGGTCGGTCCGTGGATGGGTGACCATTCCAACATACCGAGTTTCCTCCGTGCCTCGGAAAGCACGTTAAGCCGTTGGTTCCGGCTGTTATTTGAAAATCTTTGACAGTCGTTACGGGTAGTCAGAAGCTTGAGATCTGACACCAGTCTTGCCAAGGGGTACCGTGTTACCCAGTTACTGGGTTGTGGAGGTCAGATAGGCAGTCGCTCCATGAAAAAAACTGGCTCTTAGCTAAATCCGGTAAGACTGGAAGCCGACCCCAATATAGTAGGGAAAAGGCTAGGCAGATGATGATGACCTAGCTATCGGTAGGTGGGTTAGTAGGTAAAATAGGGGTTCCAGGGGTGATGGTCTTTTAAGAGATTCCATGGATGGTGATCACCGGGCACTGCTTTAGTCAGGTAAAATACCACACTGCCTCTAAATTTCCCTCAGAAAACAAAAAAGGGAGGTGTGCAAATATATTTTTTTAATTCTTAATGACGGTAAAAAAAAAATTGGTAAATATCTGTCTTATCTAGGTGCATGCAAAACAATGTTAGGTACATAACAAATGTTTGAAATAAAAAGTTTTGTTATTGTAGGTAATGCAGTTTTTGTGATACAGTTTGACGCACTAACTAAATATAATGCATGTGTTAAAACACGTGAAAAATAACTTAATTCTTCAGTGCAATCGACGGTTTAGTCTGTAATAAAACTTCTAGTCAATACCAATGCCAAAATATTAATTTAAAATAAAATCAGTTTTTGAAATGGTTTAAGAGCATGGAATTAGAATGTCCATATTATTTTAAAACCATTATCTAACACCAGTTATCGAACACATTTAAAAAAAATATCTGTCACGCACCAGACAGCTTGTCGACGCGCCTATTAACTTGCCAGCAATTAAATTTCATCCTTATCTTTATGACGCGTAAGTGTTAAAATCATTTGAAAGCGATCTGGGACACCAATAAACCCAATATGTGACATTGTATGTACTTTGTACAGTTTGTATTTGCTTTTAAAACACATAACATTCCATTCTTGAGTTCCATTCATAACGTATGCTACCGAAAACAATATAGGCCAGTAACAGAATGCACTTTTTAAAAGTTATAAGGCCAAAGGCGGAAAATGACCGAACATTTTGAGGAGCACCACGCATTTTGAAATTGCGGCTTTCGACTATTGATAAAATCCTAATAACAATCCAAAAAATCCGTATAGTGCAATTTAAAGCAATGCTGTTTTACTGATGACCTAACGCGATTTTTGTGTCGGCGATAACTGGCCTATTAGGAAAGCTATCAACTTATGTCTCCTGTCAAACTGTAACAAAAAGGCTTATTATCTACTCTCATATCGTAATATTCGAATTTAAGCCGAGAAAAGATAAGAAAGATAAGACTCCAACCAAAATTAATAAACCTTACGAAACTAATTATTACATAACTGATGATGTAATTAACCACTGTTGACATTTATATAATATACTAGCATTTCCAGCGGCTTCGCCTTGCCACGCCGCATGAAAAGAAGGGAAAATTATACCGGGATGAAAAGCTTATGTGCTCTTCCAGACTATAATCTATCTCTGTGCCGAATTTCATCTTCTGGCTTGATTGAGTAACAAACATACATCTACATTTCCACACACACATCCATCCAAACTTTCACGTTTATAATATTCATCATCATCAGCCTTTTTAATGTGCCCACCGCTGGGACACAGGCCTCCTCTCTTTGAGAGAGGGAATGGGCCTTAACCCATCACGCGGGCCCAGTGCGGGTTTGTGGATGTCACATGTCTTCGAATTTTTGGTTCTGGGACATGCCGGTTTCCTCACGATGTTTTCCTTCACCGTTTTTAGAGCAGTGGTGATGAAATAATTTACACAAAGTAAAGCGCCTGCCTGGGTTCGAACCCACGACCTACGAAACGTAAGTCGGGGCCGTTACCGCTGAGCCACCACTGCTCTTTATAATATAAGTAATATGTATTTATGTATTATTGTATACTTTATTGTACACCACACAATAAATAGGTACCAAACATTTACAGAAGCAAGTGTGCAATGTGCATAAAATCCATTCCAAAAATGTATCTCTAAGCTTTCATACTCTCCTCTTGTCGTTCACAGCTTCATAACCACACTCAAACTAACGCACATAAGTTCGCATTTCTAACGTTCACAGACGATGACGCAAAGCCTTTGCAGCGATTTTACCAAAAAAAAATACAAAAAGACCTATCTTAACCGTCTCTGAATGATCATCATTGATATACCATCTTTTCTGCGGGTAACAAACTAATCAACGTTCAAAACTGAACTCTATTCCCCGATCATTAAAATCAGTAGCTTTTTGAAGTGTCAAACCAAGATGGCGTCGTAATTCTTGCATGCTGACAGGAAAGATTGGAAGGCTTGAGTAATGAAGTCATGAATTAAACCAGTTTTAATTTTCAGGAATTCAATTCCGAGTTATGGTGAATTGGTTCTGTTCTCCACAGTACAGAAGGATGTGCGACCGAATAGCAAGAAACAGACGCGATATCAATGATACTTGATTATTGTAGATGTTAATCTTAATTTGTCTCATATGGTGGGTTTTCTGCTGGGGTTTCTATGAATGATCTAGATAAAGTGGGTGTCTCAGTATTTATCAAAGATGGCGGAAATTCTATCATTTAGGTGTTTTTCTGCACTGCCACCATGATGATCGTGTTATTTTTTATACAATTTACACCCTACTACCACTGTATCATTATCATTCTGTATCATCCTTGATTCATGGTTTAGGTGAACATATCAGCCAATCTGCTTTTCAGAACTAAGTTGGGGATCAAATCAAATCAAAAATCTGAATAACTACTTGAATATAACTATTAGTCTATTAAAAAAATAAGAATAGAACTCAAACGAATGTGAGGACACGGATCAAACCGCTGTTACAAAATCAAGGAAGGTTAAAGTGCGCGACACGTAAGTTGAACCAAAATGTATTAGCGTTCTATTGAAATTAAACGATTTTAACCGAAATAAATCCCTTTTCTACGCGTAGTCCCTAGGCACTCGAAACGATTCTGGAGTTCGAGCTGAAAGCTCTCGGGGTTTCAGATCTGGATCTGTGCTGGACGGAGCGTGGACTTCATCAGTCGAGACCTTTCAAGCTTAATATTAATGTTCAATGTGCCTCTTACCATGCGGTGATCGCTCCCGGTTTTACCGAATTGATCACAGATACATCATTGAACATTTGCTTCTTGGTTGACATGATGAAGTCGATCTCGTTTTTTGTTTCACCATCGGGGCTCTGCCAGGTCCACTTCCTGTGTTCACGCTTTTTGAAGAAGGAGTTCATCATAAAGAGGCCCTCCTTCTTCATAAAACTGGCCTACTGGCCTACCCCGGTGATTCCGTCGTCCAACTCCAAATTGCCCCACTTGCAGCTCACCCTCGTCTCGTTTGCCCAGTTTCGCGTTAAAGTCCCCCATGACAACGGCTGACATGCTAACCTAACCATTTACAATATACAAATTGTCAACGGTTAGGTCATAAACAAAAGATTAATTTCGGTTTAAATCGTTTAATTTCATTAAAACGTTAATACATTTTGGTTCAACTTACGTGTCGCGCACTATACATTAGATCTTCTTGAGTTAGGTCTAAAAAAATATGCTGTATATACGCCAGTATTATACAATAGTAGTATGGCTTTGCAAATGGCGGTCGCCTGTAAACATCCCACCACATGACTTTTATTTTTATTACATCGCATATTCAGCTTTGCCACCACTTCTATAATTAAATCGAACAATTAAACGAACAAGGGGTTATACACCTGTAGTTATTTCGACATCAATCAATTTGGCACCACGCCCCGACACATTCATGGGCTAATCAGACGGTATAGTGATGTACCTATAGTCTTCTACACTTATAAAAATATACAGCTACTGGGATCGATAAACTTTGACACTGTGCGTGTGTGTGATTTTGATTGTAATTAATCGATTGATGGTTCGTTAGTTCTGTATTGAATGTGGACTGTTGAATATTGTTATTGATTATTAAGTTTGTTCATTGGTTGCTTATTGAAAAAGCTCTACAAGAATTAATATGCCTGTTCATAATTTTACGTTATTTACTAGATGTGTGAATTTTTAATCTTTGCCACAAAAATGTAACTCCGATGCACTCTTCCGCTGTATGTATAAGCACCGCTTTCCTTTAAGTATTAACAATAATAGATAGACAAATTCTACTAATCTCGTTCATAATTATAAATGATTTAGAAAAAAACCAACTGCAAAAAGAATTATTATTATTATTTTTGACCCGCACAGGAGACATGAAAAATAAGAAAAAAAAACAAAAAATAACTTTATAAAAAACTTTAACAAAATGATCAAACCTACTTCCAAAACAAAACACACACGCAAAATTACTTTGTCTTTGGTACCTATTGTTTTCCGACACCGACTTCGGTTTTTTATTTATCTCTTTTTAGTTTTCCTCCAATTATCATGAATATCATTTTTAGCCAAAATACATCTCATGTCGATTCTAATAAACCCGAACACGATTAGGATACATTGTTTTATTTCGAAGTTCCAGTGCCTTAAAACTCCACGGTGTCCTCCAGTGCCGCTTATGGCGGGAACACGGGCACGCGTTAGCACTCACCGCGAACCCGCCGCGGCTGTCCGTCACCGGACACTCTTCGGGGGAGTACCCCCCATCACCTGCGCACAAGAACACACTGTACGCCGTGACCACCTCAGGGACCAATTCAGCACATGGGTGCCAGACGACCCCGTGTATGGCACCCTTGGCCCCACTGTGACGGGTCAAGGTCAATGGCCCCGCCACCTACAATTTTGCGGCCGCAGGGGATAGGGAGAGCGGCTAATGCTATAGCGACACTCCTCCTTCCCTGCGACCCCACCACGTCCGCCATCAGACGGTGGCGACCCCGTCTAGGCCACGGAAGGTAGGGAGAGCGGCGCACCGCAATACCGGCACTCCACTCCCGCCGCGGCCTCCAACCCTCAGCCGCGATATCGTATGGGACCTGGGAATCTCCATAAGACATCGCGGCCCGCCTCAGTTGCGATGTCGCCTATTAACAAGGGGCACCGCAACCTACTTGTTGGCCGCTACGTCGTCGGCTTAATCGGCAAAAGCCCTGACCGAGGAGGGGCCGTTCCAAAGAGGAACCCGAGGAGGGGCCGCTCGGCCCCTCCTCGGGTTCCTCTTCGCTTCACCGTGGGTGACCAAGCCACGGTTACTGAGCCCCCCCGCCTCGACAAAGCGGGAACCCACCGGGGGGGCAGTTCCAGTGCCTACCTGCCGGCTTCATTATCAGATCAGTTCGATGGTACCATTTTAATTAGTACCTACCATTTATTTATAAATATTTGGTTCATCATAGTCTGTCAACTATTCAAGATATCTTACACCCGTGACATACTTAGCATTAAGAAGTTCCAGTAGCCGTCTGTGGTCTTCTTCATCATTTCCACTTCACCAAATGATACTTTCTGAGTGCAAATGATGCATTGTTGATGAAAATACCAAAATCGCTACATGTATGCCTGTAATATTTGAGGAGTTCCCTCGAGTTATCCAGGATCCTATCTTCAGATCCTGACCTGGTGACCATGGGACCACCTGGGAAGTATACCCTTTCAAACAAAAGAAAAATTTTCCAAATCGGTCCAGGCGTCTTTTTGAATAACCGTGGAAAACAAATTAAAAAAAAATCCGACGAATTGAGAGCCTTGCTCCTTTTTTTGAAGTCTGTTAAAAACGCCGTGCGGGACCAAAAAGGCTACTAACGAACTAACAATGCTTAATGGTTTAATTGAACTTATATTTTTACCCCGATTGCCAAACTCAACAACAGCCTGAAAACCTGTCAAACTTCAGCATTTAATTAGGGTTTGGCACATTTTTAACACTACTATTATCAATACAGACACCTTAGTAGTCTGAAAAATCTTAGGTTCTGGCAGTGGTGTCTTATCCCATAAAAAGAAACCGTGCTGACGCGACGTATTGTACTGATTATACTGATTATTTTTTGTACATCGCTCGCGTTCGGTTCCGTTTCACGGATATAGATGGTGATCTATCTATCGCCGTGGAACGGAACCGAACACGATCGATTTACAAAAAAATATCGGTATAATTAGATGAAAAACGCTGGTTCCGTCGGCACGGTTTCTTTGTATGGGATGAATGATCTGTATCTGTGGTTCTGGTAAAATATCCTAATCCTTAGATCGATTTGTATATAATGCGTAAGGCATTAAATCCGCTATTTTATACTAATGTGATTTTTATCTGTGCATAAAGTTTCAATAAAAAGAATTCCAAATTGCAAATTGTCGTATGACTGGCCAATCAGTAATAAAAACGTTCACTCGGCAATATCTAAATTACAGGACAATCTATCAGCTGCAAGGTAAACCACTTGTTTGCATACGTTTGTAAATGTCCCGCATTTAACTGCTTTGTAATATTAAAATAGTTTTTCATCAGCTGTCATTGACACCCATTCTTGTCTATGAACCTAGAAAGCAAAATTAGAGTTGGGCAGTCTCCTTCCAGATGCTTAAAACTTTATAAAAAAAAAACAAATGTTAAAGTCGAATTTTAGCAATATCATTACTTAGTTATACTAACCACCACCACTAAATGTTTATGCTAGCACCAATTTTTGCCAGTACGACGTCTTGTTCTGAAATAGTGAGGAAACCAGCAATAATTACGTATCTAGTAAAACTGAAATTCCATAAAAACCTTTACTCTTAATACATTCACAGAATATTCCCTTTCTTATAAGCATCATCATCATCAATCAGATCAGCCAAAAGACGTCCACTGCTGGACATAGGCCTCCCACAAGCGTCGCCACATTGACCGGTCCCGTGCGTCCCGCATCCAGCGGATCCTAATCTATACCAATATTATAAAGAGGAAAGATTTTTTTATTTGTTTGTTTGTACTGAATAGGCTCCGAAACTACTGAACCGATTTTAAAAATTCTTTCACATATGGAAAGCTACATTATTCCCAAGTAACATAGGCTATAATTTTGACGGCAGCAAAGCCGCGGGGTCAGCTAGTTATCTTATAATATTTAACTTCATTTAAAACTAGCTTTTAGCCGCGGCTTGCTGCGCCTTGAGCTACCAAACACAGCTATAACAGCACAGCACAGCTACTGATGCATTTTCCGGCATAAAATGTATCAGTAAAAGATTTTTTGAAATCGGATCTGTGAATTTCCTCCGTTGACGACCTTCAGGAAACAAACAAAACTATTTTGCCTTTTTTTAACAATAGTTTGGATGTCTAGATAACTCCAAACGGTTGTCTACCATCACACCATTTCATTGATGACCTCTCCCTTCCCCCATTCTCGTCCGTGTAACTGCCACACCTCCTTACATCAGACAATTGTAGTTGTAACCTTACTGCACTTACGAAACCCACGAAATTGGCCGCTGCATCGCTGACTCGACTTCGGAGCACGTTGCATCAGCCGTCGTACGCGCATTCGATGTGAATGAAAAACTTGAATGACCAAATAGAGAAGTTGGGAGAAAAAAATTAGGTAGGTACTACTGAGTATTGTTGTGAAAGGGCAGTCAGGTAGGTCGATACAGTTTTGTGATTAGTTTTATTTTCCTTAAAGGAAATGATGAAATGGGTCTAAGAGCTTTTATACGCAATTAAAGAACGAAAGAAAATATAAATACACGCTTGATTAAAAAAAGTAACTCATAACTAAGCCTAGAAAAATAATCATATGGCTTCGAAAAATTATTTCTTCGGTCAGAAATAAATTTTGTTTAATTACCACAAATACAACAAAAATGCTAAACATAAATAGAAAACATAAGATTTAAAAATAAGTAGGTACTGCCAAAAGATCATTCTTACATTGTGCGTATAGCAGAGGTATGGAATTCCCTGTCGGAATCTGTATTTCCTGCTATAAACTTTAGGTTCCGACGTCAAGAATAAATAGGTACTTAAAGGTAAGGCAAGCGTGTTCCATCGTCGACCAAATCTCGAATTCGCAGGTAAGGTAGTGGTTAAACGCTAGCCTAGCAATAGTAATTAAGAATTTTAAGCAGGGTATCATACGTAGCAGTTTATAGCAATGAGGTATTTATTACCTCATTACCTCTGAGGTTCAACCTCTACCTTTTTGAAAGAAAGCAACAGATACTTTTTTTTTGAAGGTGGTCATATTCGTATTCGGAACGCTAGGAATATTTGAGGATATTTTTGTTTCGTTTCGCATGTCACTTCTGTAAAAGCCATCATAGCGTGAACATGTTATGAAAATATAAATAAGTTTAAGTAATTTTTCCTCCTTAATTTATCCCCCGCAGCGATGTCCCTCACAATAGCTAATCTAGTATAAACACAGATATCCTAGATGACACCAGTCTTAACAAGGGGTATCGTTTTACCCATTTTCTGGTTTGTACGGGTGGATAGGCAGTCGTTCAGTGTAAAATACTGGTATTGAGTTGTATTCAGAGACCCCGCGAGCCGACCCCAATAAAGTTGAAAAAAAAAACAAAAAACCCAACTGCCTAAGAAGCAAACTAAAAAGACGTATACAAGAAGAAAATCATGCTGTGCAGTCGAAGGATACATATTCGCGAGCTGGCTGACCAAAACCAGACGCATCTTCAGACTGCACAGAAAATTTTTCTTGTTGAATACGTCTGTTTAGTTCGCTTCATAAGCAGTCGGGTTTTTTGACTTTTTTAATATTATTTTTATTTTTAGTTGTTTTTTTTTTCGAATTAGGTACATTTAAACATATAAGTGTTCCATATTTTTGAAATCACCTCTTAAAACCCTTTATTTTGATACCCCACACGATGGATGGGGAAGAACAAAAAAGACGAGATTGACCTAAGAATCATCAAAATCGGGAAACGCGTTTGATCTCTAGAAAGCCACATAGGAACAACCATTCATACATACACACATACATAGTCTGATAAACACATTACCCTCCTTCGACAGTCGGGTAAAAAGACAACCAGATTCTGGATAAGAATGAATGACACATGTACTTGTATGTACAATATTAGACGTAATTCCATGTTGTATAGCTCTTTGCTCAAGACACACTATAATTAGCAAATGTGTGACAAAAATAAATAATGAAAGACCAAGCTACTATTTTTGTTAAAAGTTTCATTATCACCTACTTACTAACTACATAAGCAATCTCAAAGACGGCGACGTGTCATACGCACATATGCGCGTACGCATTTTTACCTTATGACGCTGAGTTTCTTACGCTAAGAAATGCCGATGTAAGTGCTCAGTGAACTGTCGAATTTGATCTGTCAAAAATATCACAGAATCACAAAAAAAAAAAAATTGTCTGAAATCGTCAACAAGCCTTGAGTAATGCTTATGTCTTGTTTGTTCTCATACCTAATGACATATATACATACAGCCCATGTAGTCTGATTGTAATAGACTGCAGAACTATTCTGTGATCACAATACCGTACTTAGGTGGAGTGAGCTTGAAGTGTACTCTCCTTCAACCATGATTTTTAATTTCACCTAATTTTTCATCATCATCGTCATCAGCCTTTTAATGTTCCCTTTGCTGGGACACAGGCCTCTTCTCTGTGAGAGGGAATGGGCCGTAATCCACCACGCGGGCCCAGTGCGGGTTGGTGGATGTCACATGTCTTCGAATTTTTGGTTCTAGGCCATGCCGGTTTGCTCACGATGTTTTCCTTTACCGTTTTGAGAGCAGTGGTGATGAAATAATTTACACAAAGTAAAGCGCCTGTCTGGGTTCGAACCCACGACCTAACTTGTAAGTTGCGGCCGTTACCATTGGACCACCACTGCTCTCAATGCCTATCTTTTCACGGTGAGATATTTATAGAATATCATTACTGATATTATCTACCACGTAATGCAGTGTTTGGACCAACTTGGACAACAGTTACTGAGTTGTGGAGTGCAGAAAAGCAATCTAATACAACATCTATCTCATCATCTATTATTATTGCTCTTCATGGAAAATAGTGATATTCAGCGGCATTCAATTAGACGGAAAGCCGACTCCAATATACATAGTTGAGAAAAGGCTACGTAGATAATAATGACAGTTGTCTGAAAGAATGACAGTTGTCTGCTTGTTGCTAGATAGAAAATGAATTCAACATAGAATAAAGGAGACAAGTTTTTTTTGTATGATGAATAGGCCCTCCACACAAATTGCGGCGTATAGTAATTATTTTTATTTTATTTACTTATTCAGGACCTCCAACGAAAGATGTACACAAAAAACACAATGAATCATCAATATGAAGTAATCACAAGTGCACTCCCTCAATTATAGGAGGCCACAGAATGCATTTTAGATTATCGACTAAATAAAAACTAAAATGTAAACTCTTATTACAAGGTAATAGTAACACATATTAACATATAAAAAGAAAAACAAATCAAAACATGTCATATTTATAAAAAGGGTTACCAACATTATGGCAAACTAGACGGCAAAAAATCGTCAAAAGTTACAAAATGTACACATACTTTTCACAAACACTATTAAGTTAAAAAATTTAAATGAAATACATGTTGGTTTATTCCTTATTACAGTGGTAATATTAGAAAAACTTTATGTTACCGGAATACTGTTAAAAACAACAAATAAAACATGACTTTTTTCATTTAAATAAACGCCAAAAACACATCAGTTTTTTACGATTATATATTTATATAATTTTTGGTCTGTTTATTATAATAAAATGGTTACTTTTTTATGTGTAATACGATCAATATACATTATCATTAGTCCGGTTAGGTTTTATATAATTTTTGGTCTTATTATTATAATAAAATGGTAACTTTTTTGTGTAATACGATTAATTAACGTTATCATACACTAGTGGGCCCAAAAAAAATTGTCTCCCTTATGGATTAAGCTGTACCGATACCGTTGAGTCACTATGCAAAACACATGGCGCTAGCTGAACAGGTAAAAAAGTACTTGTATTCTATCAATCAAAAGGTAAAAAATGGCAAAGGAAAAAATTACAAGGAAGAAACCTGGGAGCCAGGGTAAAAACAGTGAGTCAAGCATCTGCACAACACTCCTTTCTTTTTGACTTTTTAGTATGCGAAGAGGTATTTGTACTGTAAGGAGACAGTTGAACCTGTAATACCTCTTTCCATTCAGAGAATTACCCTAGTACAGTCCATGTTTAGTCATATACTTTTTATGAGGAAGATCTTTACAAAATTCTGAAGCAAAAAGTTAACCGTTCCACGCTAATGTTTTTAATTTTAATGTCGAAATGAATCAGAATGGAGTCGATTTATTCATGCATTAATTGTTGGTATTTGAGGGGTATTCCCATGAGTCCACTGCAATATTTTTAAAGGGTTGGTGGCGCCTCTTATCGATAAACATTATAGGGTTGTCCCTTACTTGGAACTTGACTTTTACAACGCTCAGAAGACCAATTCTCGAAAATCGGTAAATTCAAGTCACAATTTCGTCTCTGTGACAATAATTTTAAAAAATATAGGAATCATAGAGGAAAATACGGGTATATTAGAGGAAGTTTGAAAGTGGCGCCAGTTACAGAAAAGTTGAAAGGAAACCGTTTGTCCTGGTATGGTCATGTAATGAGGAGGGATGAAACGCATATTACAAAAATAGTTATGAATATAAATGTGGATGGATGGAGAGGGAAGGGACGGCCAAAAAAAAGATGGATCGACTATGTGAGGAGTGACATGAAAGAAAAGGGAGTCAGTGACAGAGTGACGGGGGCAGGACATAGGACAAGGGCAGGAAGAAGAAGTTCTTTAAAAATACTGGCATTGCCTCTCAGACAGAAGTGTCTAAAAATTAAGCTAACCAAAGTTTGAGCTGACGAATTTCGTATTGCCCACGTGTGGTGATTTAGACACTCATAGTTTTTTACCGATCAGGAATTTAAAAAAAGATATTTAATTAAAATGAATCATTCAAACGAATTTTTTGTATGGTGACTGAATCAAATGCTGTTTGTTAAATTCTGAAGAACCGCATTTATTATCTTGGCTTATATTTTTTTTGTCTCGACTCCCATGTTTTTATAGTGTTTTATAATACTTAGCTAGACTTTTTTGGGCTAGATTTTAATTTCAACTTGATACATCAACGCGTTCCTGAGGAAAAGGGTCTTGACATTCAGACCGACGTGAAATGAAGTGATCAGGGTTGCTTTTTCCTTCTGAGTTAACAACCCTAAATATGATTGCCTATAATAAGATCATTTCTAAGACTGTGACTCATCCAGTTATTCATAGTGTAAAATGTTTTAAACATGAGAACTTCAGGCACAGACAGCCCTTAGATGTAAATGCGACCGCAACACGCAATCAATTGCGGTTAGCGTGGGCTTTGTGCACATATAATATTTTTTGGAAAAGCTTTTTCTGTCAAAAGAAAATTATTTATGTATAATGAATAAGTCGAGATTTTTTCAATTGAAATGTGCATGAAAACGTTTAATGAAATAAATACAAAAACTTCTTGCTAAACGCAAAATCTGCGTTAATATGCCTCAAAAACAGCATTTTTTGCAGCAAACACTAATATTATTTGCAATAGATGCGCTGATACGAGAAAAGATAAATTCGATAGTAAGTCACCAGCAGTACCCATACGGAATCCTAAAAAACGATAGAAAATACTTTTTTCGTGGTGCAGGGGTAAAAACGGGACCCTATTACTAAGACTCCACTCTCCGTCTGTCTGTATGTCACCACTCATGAATCGTGATAGCTAGACAGTTGAAATTTCCACAGATGATGTATTTCTGTTGGTGCTATAACAACTAATACTAAAAACAGAATAAAATAAATATTTAATTGGGGCTCCCAACAACAAACGTATTTTTTTTTGCGATAATGGTACGGAGACCTTCTGACTCGCACTTGGCCGGTTTTTTTTTATTAATTATGTCTGTTTCAAAATTTATGACCATTCAAAAGACACCAATGTGAGCACAAGTTAAGCAGTCTTTCAATATGTCGTTGGTGTTTTAATTATCTTTATTTTAGTGTTCTTGGGAAGGCCAGCTTTAAATATAGATTTAATAAGAAATCTATATCGCCGTCTGGTATAGTTACAATACTTTTATTTCGTTTAAAGTTAAAAATAACCCATGTCAAGTGTTTGGGTTTTTACTTTAAACTTCAAAGACACTTAAAATGATCTCGATTTGCAAGGTCAATTAGGATTTGGGAGTGAAGTAATTTATTTTAAATAATCTAGTTGTCATTTATCCACTTATATTCCATTGGCTGATACTCCTCGAAAGCCAATAGAAAGCTGTACAAACCTCCGGGCGAGCTCGGCCTCTGTGATAGGCTTGAGTCACGCATTTTACCACGGTTTTTGTGCCCATACTGTGATAAAAATGTGTGACTCAAGCCTCTCACAGTAGGCCGTGCTCGCCCGGCTGTAGGCTGTAGTTAGAACAGGAAGATACGGGATCGTATCTCAATTCAAGCCATTTAAAGAGACACTTCCCACAAATATTATAAATGCGATAGTTTGGATGGATGGATGTCTGTCGGTTAATTATGCCAGAACGGCTGAACGGATCTGGACGAGGCACAGAGATAGATTATAGTCCGGAATAGCACAAAGGCTTTTCATACAGGTTTTTTAATCCCAAGGGAACATTATTTCCCTTGGGATTAAAAACACTTTCCACGCGGGCGATATTTTGCTACAATGTTGTGTATTGCTAGAGACATGTTCTAAAAGACAGAAGGAAAGATGAAGATCACATGCAGCAAAGATAGGGTCTGATACCCACGATTAGGTGCTGTTTCCACCGCCATTCCATATTAAACTAGGACACCGTCTGATTCAGCAAGACTTACATCTACCAAGATATAAATCCAATTCCCATTATTGCCGATGATAAACTCCATCTGTTTCATGTCAGCTTGCAGCACTCCGGTGATGAATAATAGCGCGAAACGCCGGCGCTTGCCTATATACCTGCAAAGCATCACGGCTGACACACGTGTTACTGCGAATGTTAGCACAATAGCACGTGTTCGATGCGGTAGACCGTTTTCTACACAACATGTCTGAAAATGTCTAGCTGTCTGACTGTTGAAAGAGATTCGATTTTTGAATTTGTTCTTTTTTTCAAATGGCTTATCTAGTTGGTGTAGTCGAGTCTTTGTTAAGATTTTCCGAATGGATTATAAAAAAAAGATTTAAAATCTTTACTTTTTTATCAAAAGGCGGTTTTCTTCAGTCGCAAGCAAACCCACGGCCAGTAATAATTTTGTTAGTTTGTCTCTATACAAATATTTGTCAAAAACATGTGAAATAAATTAAATATCGTTTTAATCCTTGAAATAATAGCAGTAGCAGTCATATGATTTGGATCACTTTCCGCTGACGAAAACATTGTGACGTCAAACTGAAAAACGTTCCGTACTGTACACATATATACGTATGTAGGTATAATTAGATAGTACCAGGCTGACCGAGCTCTGCTCGGGAGAAAACAAAGAAAACGACGTTTTCTAAAAATGAAACCTAGCTAGATCGATTTATCGCTCCCGAAACCTCCTGCATACTAAATTTCATGAAAATCGTTGGGGCCGTTTCCGAGATTCAGGTTATAAATATATAGAATTGCTCGTCACCGCAGACGTCACGGTAGTAATTAGGTAGGTAGGTATTAGATTATATCTTAATTTAACTGTAGTGCTTTATTCTCAAAGGAAAATGGCCATTTTATGACGACATGTGTCAGCATTTTTTTTATCCTATTATTTACATCTAGTCCATTAACTATCAATAATAAAATGACTATGTAGGAAGTCTGAAAATGAAAATGGCATCGGTGACCGAAATAATACCAGCCCATTACTGTCCCAATGCAGGGCTAAGTCTTCTTCTCATACAGAGAAGGCACGAGTAATTAATCACATTTGCTCAATACGAGTTGGTAATTTTCTCACGATGTTTTTGGTCACCGTAGTCAGATATACAAGATAAACTTAGCCCGGGTAGGAAACAACGACTCAAGAACGAGAGGCCTAAGCCACTAGGCCACCACGTCATCTCGTGACCGAAAAGTTGTGCGTAAATCGAAACATCATACATACATACTTTCTTTATATAGCTTCTGTCAGCGGTTTCGCCCGTGTTATATTTGTTTTATCATCCCAAGGGAACATTGTACCAAGATAGAAAGGCTATGTGCTATTCCAGACTATAATCTATCTCTGTGCCAAATTTCATCCAGATCCGTTCAGCCGTTCTGGCGTGATTGAGTAACAAACTTACATCCATTCAAACTTTCACATTTATAATATTATATTATAGTAATATTCTTTTAGTTTTATTTTCAGGGCGCACGGTTGGCGCAGTGGTTGAGCGATTTACGCTGCGTGTCGCGGGTTCGATTCCCGCATGGAACAAACATTTGTATGACCTACAGATTGTTGTTCCGGCTCTGGGTGTTTGTGTATTTTATATGTTTGTAAACGCACCCACGATACAGGAAGAAATTCCTAGTGTGGGGCAAAGTTTAAAAAGAAAAAAACTGCTAGATATTGATAGGGCTCCCCCAAGTAGCAACTTGCCTCCGAATTCAGGCTGCTTCCACAGTAGTCCATCTTTTTCAGAAAAATTCGAAGAACAGGCCAAGAGGCTCATCGGTAGTGAGATACTGGTTAAATCTAGGTTTCAGAACCTTGAAAATCGTCGCCGAGTTGCCAGCCTGTCGGTATTTTATCGGTTATATTTCGAGAAGTGTGCGATGGAATTGCATAAACTGATCCCCTCTAGCCCTTTCCATCATCGCACTACAAGACGTACGGCGATTCATCATCGGTATATAGTGGCACACATACGCACCAAACGTTTTGGGAATACGTTTATTATGCGTACAGCTAAAGAGTGTCATTCCCTGCCAGAGTCATGATAGCTACAACCTGGGCGACTTTAAGTCAAGACTGAATAGGTTTCTAATTAATATTTTTTTAAAGTAATTTATCGTTTAGAATTTGTCACATGTGTCTCTGCCTACCCAAGTAAGGAACGATGATTGAGGTACACGTACACAAAAAAGTGTTTTATTAGTTTATCACGATTATTTTAATATATTTAAGGTTGATATTGGTGTGTGCGTGTAAGATAAACACCGAATCCATTTTGTAATAAGTATTAGATCTTAAATCTTTAGTTAGATCTTCAATGAACGCATTCCTAGTACCTAGTGCAATGTTTACAACGTGTAATTCTATTTACTTAGCGGTTTATTCGTTACTTCAAAGGAAGAACATTATCCTCGCGCATATGCGTCAATAGATTCAGATTGCATATAATTTTGATGCAAATATTTTAGTAGTAGACGATTCTGCCAAGTCTAAGTAGTTCAAGACCTTTGCAGGCATACCCAGTTGATCACTTTGACTTTTGATCATACCTATTCAGTAACTTAACAGCATGTTTATTCTGTAGACATATAACCGTGATGAGTTATACTTAATAAAATATAGCATGATCTCTGCGACATTTATGTCAAACTGACGTATATGTTATTTATAAGTTATTGTTAGCCTGTCAAGCACTACTGTTACTGTATTGATACTGACAGTTGTCCCAGAGATCAAGCTAGAGATGGGCGTTTTCGGTTTTTTTGCGCAAACGGTTATGTAACCGATATACAGTTTTCATATCGATATCGAAAACGGTTTTCAGATATCGATATCAGTAGTAGAGCGATATGGTTCCTATCGGTTGTGAAGTTTGCGTTTTGTTCGTACGTTTTTGCATTGTTACGGTTTTAAGTTTTGAGTTATTCGTTCGTTCGTCGCAGTAGTAGTTTTTGTGATATCGGTTATTTTGATATGGATATCGATATGATATGATATCGAACCCCATATCCGATATAAGTTACGTTTTGATATATCGGACCCATCCCTAGACCAAGCTATCTTTTAAGAAGTATAGATGAAATGAATTCGAGTGAGATGTCATTCCAACCGACGCGACGACGCTATGGATTGACAGTAGTGTTATTCAGTCGTTATGTTTTGACGTGAGTTTGCGTAAAGAATTTGTCGGCCGCTCAATACGAGCTCACTTCACCTAAGTCATCATGTTAAGAAACACCACTAGTCAATGCAACAAAATGTTACCATGCTAATGTTGTGTCCTAACTGTGGCTCTTTTGTCACTTCAGAGAGATACTTGTCCAGCGCAAAAACCAGCGTGGATGAAGTGAAGATGACAGATTTGACCTTAAGCCTTGTCTCCCAGTGGGGTGATGACAATCTGGTCTCCTTTAACGCCTCCAAAACACAGGAGTGTCTTTTTACCGCTAAAAGGAGTCTTTTCGATCAAACTCCTACTTTTCGGGGTGCGTCTGTTCCTGTGACTGATCGGCTCGAGCTCCTAGGCATGGAGTTGACATCCAGTCTCAACTTTGGCGCCTCCATTGAGTACAAAGCCCAAATTGCGGCCAAAAAACTAGGCATCCTAAATAAAGTGAAGCGATACTTTACGCCTGGACAGCTTTTAACCCTATACAAAGCGCAAGTCCGATCCTGCATGGAGTATTGCAGCCACCTTTGGGATGGCTCAGCTAAATATCAGCTTGCCGCGCTTGACTCGGTGGAACGCAGAGCCAGGAGGCTCATTGGCGACGTTGACCTGGCGGGTGCCAGGCTTCACAGCTTGGCTCATCGCCGCAAGGTTGCCTGCTTGTCGGTCTTCTACAGACTGTACTTCGGTGAGTGTGCTGAAGAACTCCACGACCTCATCCCACCAGCCCCCTTCTACCATCGGACATCTAGACGTACTGCAAGTTATCATCCTTACCTTGTTGCCATTCCACCAATTCGCACCAAACGCTTCCAAACATCCTTCGTAATGCGCACAGCGAATGAATGGAACTCGCTACCTGCGTCAGTGTTTCCGAACGCATTCAACCCGAATCTCTTCAAAGTTAGAGTGAACAGGCTTCTTCTGGGTAAGCTCACTCCATCGTAGACTCTGTCTCTGTCACCTTTGACCTAGACTAGAGTCAAGAGCAAACCCATCACAAATAAAAATAAAAAAAAACTTCTTTGAAAAACTTTCTGTCTTTCGTGGCATAAATTGATGATGTTCAAAGCGTTATTAATCTTTGGGTAAATGCCAATAAGATAGGTATGGCGTCTGAATAGTACCGATCTCCAACAGTACGACCTTTATTGAACAAGAAATAGCTCACAGATCAGTTTAGGAAACAATCACTGAATCATATCTCACAAAAAATCAAGAAGGAAGGTCTTCATTTAAAATTATTCCTCAGCTATAATGAGTTTCCTGTTAATGACTCAGATCCTAGCAACATTCAGGCTAAATTTCTTTGTTCTTTTTTTTGGGGTTGCCAGTTAAGCAGAATCGAGATGAAGTGTGTTCCTACCCGTTATTTCTCTAAATTGTAACCTATGATTCTAATTTACAAAGACGTATTGGGTTTTTACGGAGATTTTGTGAATACCGCTTGGGACACCCCTTTCACCACATATATCAATGACCACAAGATGGTAGACCGCATTTAGAGAGAAGATATATCGGATGCTGAAGACAGGGGACTGAATACAATGACTCAAGAAGGTTCAGAAAAAGCGGCATTCTAACCGTAAAAGCGATTGTTTACATGCAAAAATGTAAATGATTGATCAGTGATATTAAGACAAATCATAACAACCTAATACCTCAGGTTCTAAACCAGGGGTCACCAAATAGTGGACAGCGGTCAACGACAATGAACACCCCAACATTTAGTGACAATTTTGGACCAGCACCAATTTTGGGCGGATAGTTGAAGGCTGAAATTTTTTATTTTTCACTTTTTTTTCATATTTAAAAAAATCATGGTACTAGGTAAATAAGTGAAGTGAAGTTTCCATAGCGCTTGATATTCAGAATTTATTTATTATTATTATTTATTAAAATTTTATGCACTAGTACAATAGCGGACTTAATGCATTAGGCATTTTCTACCAGTCGAACTTAGTGTGGTGCAGAGATAAAATATGGCAGGTACAACTTAATGAAAAAACAAATAGAGAAAAGAAATATAATTAAAACAATTTAATATATATAAATATATACTTAGATACATGTAAATAATGTTATTGGGAAACCGAATCCAACAAATCAACTCTGTGATGATTCTGAAAACTTCTTACGAATGTGCTCGCGTGCCTTCAATTTGAATAGAGAACTGACTGGTTGTCGAATTCAGAATGGTAGTTGTCTAGAGCCACTGCAATACTTTGCTTATTATTTGGTTTGACAGAATAGAATAATTTATCATCATCTTTCTACTCCTCTCCCATATTACTTGGGGTCGGCGCAACACGATTTCTTCTTCCACATCGTCCCGTCAACCGTCACGCTATCACTTACTCCCCTTTCTTTCATATCACTCCTCACAGACAGAATAGAATAATACTAGCCTATTAAACATTTGGTGCAATTAAACTTGTCTTTGGTTTTTTTTTTATAGAACGTGTATCAAAACTTGCCGAATGGGTGATTCGAACATCGAGGTGTAAAATATGTTATAACTATTGTGAATCATTGTTTAATTATCTGCCTACAACATTGAGAAAAGCTATATTATAAATGAGCTGTAAAAGAAAAAGTTTGGAAAACTATAGTTTGACGCAGATAGATTAGTGCCTATAACACCATAGGCACATAATAACTCAATCAGGAAAAATAAAATATGATGCAATATCCTCTTGATAAGTATCATAAAAGGAAAATCAAATTATAACGGCACATACTGATAAAAACCAGAGTTTGGCACGATAATTTGCGTGCGCGCCGCTCCACGCATTGCTCCTGAATCTCCTGCTACGTCAGCAATGTACCTACGTCACAAAATGGTATGATCTGACGTCAGATAATTGCGGTTGGTTTAATAAATATAATATATTATATAATTTGGTATTAAAATTACAACAAAGAATTTGCTTACACAATTTGATTGAAAATAAAAAAAATAAAATTTAGATTTATTCAATATTATATATGTACATACTTAAACACTAAACAAAAGTAAACTTAAAAAGAAAATAGAATAAATTATATACCTAGGCAACAGGAAAACTTAAAAAGTTTGCGTGAAGAACGGAAAGCTTGGTGGTTTAAACTGTTAAATTAATTTAATTGCACCAAAATCATAATTACTTAGCTATAAACTCTCATAAAGATCGTTGATAGGATATTTAAGAATATTCAAAATTATATCTGTCATGAACCAAGTGTTTAATCAGTGCACTATGTATACTATAATGCCCGGGCATTATGAATCTGGCCAAGTCAAATCGGGCAATGTAATGAATACTGATTTAAACTTCTATATTTATCACATTATCTGGGCATTATGAATATTGCTAAAGTGCGCGACACGTAAGTTAAACCAAAATGTATTAACGTTTTAATGAAATTAAACGATTTTAACCGAAATGAATCTTTTCCTTATGACTTAACCGTTGACAATTTGTATATTGTTCACTATACGTAACAGTTGGGCAATTCGCGAGCGAAGCGAGCTCGGAAGCTTAGGGCACGCCGAAACGGATAGGTTATGTTCGAAGGAGAAGACATTATTCAGAAAGACCTGTCAATTTAATTATTTCAATAAATTTTATCAATTTGCCTACACATATTTTGGCATTTTAAAATTGGCCGGTAATTATGAATAATGCCGTATTAATTAATTGGTCCATAACATATCTACTAAGAACCACAAATATCCCAACTACTAATGAGTCAGTTATAAAGAAAAAAATAAGGCAAGTTATATTTACATTAATTTTCCTAGAGACCCGGTAACCGCCGGTAACCGGGGCTTTTATTGCGTTAACCAATTGTTAAAGTATCATAGCTACAGGATGGGTTTATGGTGCATAACTACATATACTTATTGAGATACGATTACGAAAACCAGTAATAGATATAAAAAGTTAGTGATCATAAAATAAATTGAGCCGTCAAAATGTTGGCAATGCCATCTGTAGCGGTAGCCGGGCGAGGTTCTAGATCAGTGTAAACCACTGAAAGCATTCAATGAGGGTTTCTAGAAAAATTCTCGCCACCAGTTGTTGCCACTTCGGCAAGAGGTCCTCCACTTGGAAAACGTGACTTATGAATTCAGCATGACAATCATCTGCCTAGCCTTTGGCAAATATATTGGTTTCGACTTCCACTGAAACCGGGTGCAGCTGAGTTGCTTTATTTATTCTTTTAATTTCTTCCTTTTTTATCTCTGCACTTACAGTTCGACCCAACACGTGCAGAGAGTCAATAATTTTATAATTACATAATACAAAGAATTATAAATAATGTAAAATTCACACAGACTAAAAACAGACAGGCAAATCAATTAAACTAACATTAATAAACAAATCATAATTCAATAAAAAATATTCAACAATTCATTAATAACACTCCAATAAACATAATTTAAATTCAACTGTCACATCTCCTGATACATGCCTAACAAGGCCTCTGCGAGTTGGCTTCGGCCACTCGGACGGCTTTCAAAGGATCGGGACCCCAGGGTCCCGAGATTTTCAAAGTCAAAATTTAAATTCAGTAATAATTTAACAATAACAATTTCATAATAATAATTCAACAACTTTCAATAATTTCCAAATAACACATTTAGTCGCTAAAAAACTCTTTGCAACCCTTTATTTTACATGGATCGACTGCCTATCTGACCTCCATAAGCCAGCAACTGGGTATGGGCTGTTCAACTCATCATTGCGCGCGGCGCTATGTGTGGGTAAACATGTATGGGTTGTTGTTTGCTTG
This sequence comes from Orthosia incerta, assembly GCA_948252205.1. Lineage (NCBI taxonomy): Eukaryota > Metazoa > Arthropoda > Insecta > Lepidoptera > Noctuidae > Orthosia > Orthosia incerta. The sequence goes on along the minus strand of OX411745.1, from coordinate 26,185,905 downwards.
GACGACGACAGCCGCGTCACTACCACACAAATGCATAATGCATAATTACAAGCACACACACACACGGTGCGCGGCGCCACGCTCACAATGACTTGAACTATCTATAACACGATACTCCTTGGCAAGATTGATTAATAATATGACATACTGCCACACTCAGAGATGTTAACGGTTACTTAAAGCTCTCCTTAGTATAGATTTTTAGTACAAAATCAATACTAAGGAGCGCGTTAAGTAACCGTGAAATGTCTCTGAGTGCGGCAGTTAAACATGGCATTTTCGTCAATTTTACTAATGTCGGAAAACATAATTATAAGCACTTAAAACTACAAACCGACCGATGCCTAGACCTGATAACTCAGTGCTGCCACCTAGTTCACATCATTTCTGAAAACCATCATTCCCACTAATCACGCCTCTTGTGAATCATCAGATGCTAAACAATAATTTCACAGTATTCGGTATTGGGACTCCTGCACTATACACTAGTTCCCTATACAGAGTGTAACGGAAAGGTGTGATCATATTTTAAGAACTGCTTCTACATGTACAGCTTTCTCCACATAGTCAACCCTCAAAAAGTATGATGTATTTTTTTTGTAATCTCGCGCTTGGCCACAATCTCACGTGATGGTAAGCGAGGATTATGGTCGTCGGTGAAGCACGCTTGCCTAGAACTCCTAGAAGTAACCTATTCACTCTTGACTCAAATACCCCTAGGACTTTGTATGGAAAATCAATTTTATTGGGAATTTATAAATACCCTCGACTTCCTTGCAGTTTTAAAAAATATATAAGACTTCTCCGCTACACCCTGTATGCTTGTAAACTATGATTGATAATTCATGAGTCATGTCAACACAGGTGCCCTTTCGAGTAGTAATTCTCAGAAAATACTACTGTAGTCACATTGGTCACATACAGAAAGTCTTTGTCACTTTAGTTTGTATTATTTATAGATTTCATCGAAAAGGTAGTTGACAATAATTTAAGGCTTGCGTTCGTTGCGGTCAGTTCTTTTCTTATTACAAGTTCGTATTTACCTGTCCCGCAGGCTTATTAAGTATCTTTTGCAAGAGCAAAACGATAGCGATTTTCGCGCAATAATTGCTCTTCAATGCAAAAGTTTTAGAGTTGTTGGAGGTGTTTTTTTTTAAATAAGTGCATTTGGTAAACAGCGGGTGATTAGCAAACGATTGTGTAGGACCTACCATACCTACACTGCAAGTAATTCCGACTTTTATGACATAAAGCGTTACATCGCTATCGTTTTGCTCTTGCAAAAGATACGTTTAGAGCCTACCGATGTCTGTGTTTTATAAAAACAGGCAAGTTAAATTTAACCCGGTTCCCAGTGTTCGATTGAGCTGAAATTTTGCACTTATATTTGTTTCTCGTTACAGTGCCATTTTTAATTATGGTACCTCATTTTCAAAACAAGCTTTATTCTGCTGGCTGACTTGTGTTCTAATTTTCACTTATAACAAATCTCAACAAAGGAAAAATTGGATATCAAATTCGTTTTAGCTCTTCTCTGAGATGTCTAAATCTGATGAATATTTTTTCAAACATTATGGGACGATTAACTTTGAAGATTATAATTGCAGTAGCTAGAATCATAATATCATTATAAGAAACTATATTAGGTACGAAAAACTAAGAACTTTTTTCACGGAAATGCATTTAACGATAAATAATTAACCAGATGTTTTCTTAGCAAGGGCAGCCCTCCATGCACTATTATACCTGGAATTATTATCGCGCAATACACCTGTATAATTTCGAGCACTTGACTTTTAATACAAGACGAACGGAAATATTGCACTTCCTAGTAGCTTATACGGAAAAGTTTGGCTCAAAAGTTCCAGTATCAACAATAGGTACCTGACTGATCTGACTCATTTCAGATAATTTCCTGCTAATCTACGAGTAGATGGAATTTTTCATTCACACGCAGCGTGGCTAACTGCAGTTACAAACTGCAGCATTTTAGGGTTCCGTTCCTCAAAAGGAAAAAAAAATAACCCTTCTATAGGATCACTTCTTCGCAGGAATACGTGAACGGATCTAGGTGAAATGAATACCAAATACTCTGGTCTAGCAATCCCTGGAAGCTGTGAAAATCAAGCTTCTAAGTCAACGCAATCACAAGATACGGCCGTTAATGCCACATGTTTTGTCATTCGCAAGAGAATCTAAACTTATAGGGTAGTTCGCGTTAACTTAGAAACTTTAAATTTAGCAAGAAGAAATGTCTTATAGCACAAGTAAGGGGAAAAGCCGAAAATCGTGAATTTATTGTTGCATCAGTTTTTTTTTGGTAATAAGAAACTTATACTGCTTCATAGATAACTTATACTGATTTTGAGACGTATGCTAGTCTAGCTGCCTCGGTGCGCAAGTCCGACTCGCACTATGCCGGTTTTTCTTCTAGAGCTATTCGAGCAATTATATAAAAAATGTAAATAGCTATAACATTTTTCCATATTTACCTTGGATTGAGGAAAAACCTGTCTGTCTGAGGATGTAAGAGTAAATCACGATTCTAGAGTTGATCTATAGTCTATAGTCATGATTGCACATACTATGGAACTGTAGATCTGTTTCATACGTCACTAGAAGGCGGAGCGTCATAAAGAGGCGTAGCCGGCTTTTCTCTAACAGTCCAAATCAAAGCCAAGGACTCCACTAACCCAGAAAACCGCTAAGCTTAAGTGGTATCGGACTGGAGATATCTGTCGCATGTAAGAAGAAACATGGGCTCAAAGAACTACTGAATTTCCTATTCAATGCTGCAAACTATGGCAAAGATGATGGCACGAGCTCGACATCTACCAAAAGGACTGGCCCGCACTAGCGCAAAATACGATTATGTGAAAATAGATAGACCTGGGCATTGATATGCGATTATGGTCATTATATAATCAAAGGGAAGCATGATACTCCCTCATTAGTTCGGTTTAAAGCTAGCGATTACATATTATCAAAGTAGGCATTAGTTAACATGCAATTAGAATACCCGAACACAAACAAATGAAAAGCGAGTACAAACTTACAGACTAATCTAATACTAGGAAGTTAAATAGTAAAGGCGCCAGTAGACTCATTATTGTCTAGACATCATCATAGAATTCCCATAACCTACGTTACAATTATGTAAATTTACAATGTCAATTATTGTTTACCTACAGAACAGGGTAAACGGGAAGAAATTGTTCTACAGACGTCATTACTGCGTACAGCAGCGGCGGCGTGCAGGTTAGGTCTGATCATTGGCTTGAGTCATAAGTTTGTGGTCAATGGACTTGAAGCGAGATGAGACACAATGCACATGCTGCCTCTTATGAAATATGTTGCAACTGCTGGCAGAAGTACATCAAGCAATATATTACTTGAGATACCACTACATTGGAGACGACGGTGACTCGTAGTGTGACTGTGACGGTAGTCATCTTCCTGTTCTTGTCCCATGTTATCTATTTGGGATCAACGCCACACGTTTTCTTTCTCTATTACGTCCAGTCAACTGTCACACCATCACTGACTCCCTTTTTTCATGTAACTCCTCACACAATCCACATATCAATTTTTTTTTGCATTTCTCTCTCTCTCCATCCTCATTTATATTCAGGACTTTGTTAGTATCATGCGTTTCATCTCTCCTCTTCATATGGCCTTACCAGGATCAATACCGACCATGAACGATTCTCTTTCAACTTGCCGGTATCTCTTAGTACTGAGCTTTATAAGGCAGAGTTGAGCTGTCAGTAACGCAAACTATAATGCAACCATCATCAAAAACATGACTGATTTAATCTCAACAAAAAACTGCAATCTCAGTGTCATGATTTGACAAAAACCTTTAGCTGATTTGCTAATAATTTGGTCATTCAGAAACGAAAGGTCAAACTGTTCATTTCGTTCCTACTTAAATCAATAGGAAGAAAAAAGAACAAGTATTTCTACCTAGACGGAAGTTTTGGGTATATATTTGACGTCATATATTGCGGTATAGGCATTGCCATGATACGTAGATTTAACGAGAAGACTTTTATTCCATATAAAGCTAAATCTAGGCGATTGAATAACTCGACATTATCGACTCTGGAAAATTAAGCGGATTTGGTAGGACTGATGCATGATTGATAATTGAGAATGACTAGAGAAATTATTCAAAGGAAATAGACAAGTTTCTCTGTATATTGGTTGGAAAGTAGGCGGATAAAATTAAACAGGTAAATGGATAATTATGATGTCTCTTCAGCTCGGTTTTCGGCAAGGAATATTTCATAAGAGTTTTAGCAAAAATCGCGCTTCAAATAAATTCTATTGTCATCACAATGAGTCTGTTGGATAAAGACATTAGAAGACGATCACGATACAATATAGTTAGCACCCAAACTTATATGATACCAAAGAAGTTAGCACATATCCGAATTATTTGTATCATCAATACATAATATTGAGAAATCATGAATTTATTAGAATATACATAAGTAATAGTAGGTAATGATAAATTCAAACAAAACGATTTAATCATTGTCATTTTTATATTGTATCGAGTAAAAAATGGCTATACACGTGAAGTTAAAATAATATATCAAAATTTGAAAGATCTAATAAATAATTTAATTTTAATTCTTTGTTAATTTTTGTGCCCTTACAGAGTTTGTCATGTACTGGGCCCTTATATGCCATACACAAAACATGAGGGCCAAAAAAAAATAATTTGCATGTGAATATTGCCAAGTAATTAATCAATTCTAATCGTGTTAATCGTTATTTAAGCTGAAGGCGACCAAACCAAACTATATTTCCAAATAAAATTCCTTCGAACTTAGAGATGCTATCCAAATTAATCATTATGAAACAAAATCGTGAATCAATAGGGATTCTAAACATTGCTTAGAGATTTTTAAAACAATCTCGTGATATTCAAAAGTTCAGGCACAATGAATCGCAATTCGACATTTCTTAAATATGTAAACGATGAATCGTCATCATGCATTATTTACCTTCTATTTATCTCGTCATTGGGTAAGGCGAAATACATGCTTGTGTGATGTCAAAGTAAATATAAGGCGCTGGTAATATTGAACTCAAAATTTAACAAGTTTAGTAACAGCTCTGTTATCATTTTCATTATTTTCTTTGCCAATTCTTTCAGTTTTATGTGTTTTTAATTTATCGTTGGTATCGAAATCCATGGCCATTCCTTACCTAGCTTAAACTTCTAGTTACTCGCTAGACAACTATTACCGCTTCCTACATACAGTATTAACCAAAACAAAGGTCTTCCAAATATCCTACATAGATACAGATAATAAATAAACCCCAAAAAATTCCATAGTTTAAAGACTTTTTCCGGCAATCTACAACTATTACAGTGTGTTACAAAATTAAAATGTTACACATTTTTATCTGTTGATAAAAATAAAGGTACGGTGTTTCCTTGTTATATTTCGAGTTATAAGGAAATTATTAATTTATGTATGACAATACTGTATTAATGGTGTTTTTAATCGATTTACCTCCTTGAGTTATTGATAGCCTCTATATCACTCGACAGCATTATATTTATCTAGTTAACATTGGCTTATGCGTTTGTCAATAACTAGTTGCTTTATAATTAGGATTCGTATAGTACCTTATTGTATTGCCTCATTCATTTCAATGCCAACATTTTGAGGCCCAACATAGCTCCCTGTGGTATCCTCTGTGATTACCAAAATTTCACTGCGAATGATTGTCGCTAACATATCGTGAGTTAAAGACGTGTTTTCTCTTTTTACAAGCTGCAATTACTAACAAGAGTTCTGAAGAGATCAATATTTTACAAAAGTATGATCAGGGGAGTGGGGTGATTAAATAGTTCAAAAGACGTAGATGAAACCATATTTTCGAGTTGAGTTATCACAGAAATGTTCTAAAAACTTGATCTTCAGAATACAACGATATGATTCATTGATATATGCACTGAAATCTAGATTTATATTGACAGCTGGCCGCTTAACATTGATTGAAACGTGAGACCATCAAGGCTTTAAAGCGTCGTCTACACTTTATCGGTCATAGGTTCTATTTATATTATTACATCTCTCATCTTATAACATCGTGTTGATAAATTGTCGTCCTGTTTAGCAGACGGAGAGTGAGAGATTTTGGAACGAATAACGTGAAAAAAAGGAGTAAATGATAAAAAAGGTGAAGACAAGAAAATGATGATGAAATTGATGATTAGTTGATGATGTGCGCTAGACATTACTGGGTTAAGAGCGCTTGGGTACTGCATCCGATCTAATATTGAGAAATATCCGTCCGAAGTAGCCTTATGACTTTATATGAAGGTTACAAACTGCTCAACACGTTAGATCCGATTGTGTAAGTCCGAATATAGTTTTTATTTAAATTCCGGTCGAACTCGAATTTCAAATTCGGGTATCAATCCGTTATTGCGGCTGTAGTCCGTGTCAATTTTACAGAGCAATTGTAATATTTCACATTATTATCTGTCTCTTTGCATGGCTCCAGACGAACAACCATAAAAAATCCTTACGACCCAGTGGAAACACTCGAAACATACTAATGTCAGAAATCATAAAAGCTGTCTGTGAAATGTAGAATAGTGCACCTTCGCTTTGAACAGTCGAAATGGTAATGTGTTTATACTAAATCGTAATTTCTCAGATTCGGTGAATGCTGGCTGAGCTGAATACGTAAATAGCTGCATTGCACCAATTGCATGATTTCGTAAAATTATATTTGGTATCTTTACATGTCTGAAGTGGAGTATAGTATATAACTTATTCATATTCTTTATTGTACACAAAACAAACATATACAAATACAGATGGACAACTTATGTACAAAGGCGAGCTTAACCCATAATTGGGTTCTCTTACAGCAAACCTCAGTGTTATAGCGAGATTTACACAATTAGAACAGTTAACAAAAGTGCACAACAAAAATATCTTATAAACTAATTAAAATAATAACTTATCATGTATTTCATAGGTAATCAGTATAGTATGTAATTCGTACTAATATAATAAATCTGAAAGTAACTCTGTCTGTCTGTTTATTACATTTTCATGTCTTATCGCCTGAACGGATTTGGATATAGCACACGGGGTCCATGTCCTAGATGACACAAGATACTTTTTTCCCGGGAGCATGCTAGTATTATATTATCTGTGCCGGGAGTAAGTTATCTTGGGATAATTTTCGCACAGGTGCAACTCGCTAGCAGCAGCTAGTCTTTCATAAGTAAAGTAGTATATACGTGTCGAATTGAGAACCTCCACCTTTTTAGAGTCCGTACCCAAAGGATAAAAACGGGACCCTATTACTAAGATTTCGCTGTCCGTCTGTCTGTCTGAATGTCACCAGGCTGTATCTCATGAACCGTGATAGCTAGACAGTTGAAATTTTCACAGATGATGTATTTCTGTTGCCGCTATAACAACAAATACTAAATACAGAATTAAATAAGTATTTAACTGGGGCCATATACAACAAACGTGATTTTTTTGCCGTTTTTTGCGCCTCGCACTTGGCCGGTTTTTTTTTTCGTTTGTTATTAACAAACGAAAAAAAAAAACCGTTGAGCAACGTTGAAACACCATGATACAGAACTATTTTCAGGTCTTCAGACGTTAATTAAGTAAAAGTAAAACTAATTACTCGAGCAGACATGAAATGACGTGTTGATGACCCTGTTTGCTTCCGTGCTACCGTCACGGTCAGGCCTGTTCGTTCAAAGTCACGGCCACTTCTCGATGATTCATCAGACACTCCAAACTTATTAAAATTTGCGGTTTTCGGTGAACATTTTCTAACGAGTTTCATATTTTTTTGACATGTTCTCATATTATCTTAATGGTTGTAAGTGCTTCTGACTAATCAGGTGTTAGATTTCCTATTTGTGTTCGTACGGTGTTTTTTGGTATTTCCGATTCAGTTTTTGTTTTGTAAAACTGGTCTATACTTGGATTTCTCTTGAATTCATCGTCATCATTTGCATCATAGGAATGCTTGGTTAATGTGTACATTGAATGTAACAACTACTTCTGTATTCCTTCCTGATCTCATTTTTATTGGTTCATACACGATTGTAATATCCATATTAATTCTTAATGGCACTTTATGTCTATTCATCATCATCATCAGCTTTTTAATTTTTCCACGGGACACACCCACGCCTACACTCTGTGAGAGGGAATGGGCCATAATCCTCCACGCGGGCCATGCGCGAGTCATGTCTATTAAGTCTGACAATCTCTACTTCTTTTTCAACGTTGATTCCTTTACATTCAACGGACGTTACTTCCCCTTTATTTACTTTAACAAATTAGTCACATGTGTTTACGTCATAAATGTATCAACATATACATAATCTACGTAACGATACCTTATCTGATAAGAGTCCAAATCTTGTTTATTAAACATAAATATTTTGCATGTTTGTGTTCCGATTCCGTATGTTGTAGTGAACTAAGAATAAAATGTTGACTATTAATATACTGTGACAATTAATCTGATGAATGTGACGTATCTAGAATAGCTACTTCCTTGGTAGGTGCATGTGTTAGTAGATGAATCCATAATAATAGTATAATACCAGCCTTTAATGTACCCATTAACAGACACAGTCACTCACTGGTCAGATTGGCAATAGTTCTATTTAAAACGCTGATATCATATAATGATCATTTGCATTCACTTAGACTGGAAGCTGATCCTAATACAGATGGGAAAAGGGTAGTCAAATTCATTATCCCACTGCAGGGCAAAAGCAAGAGACCTTTACTGTGCCATAACTTTATACATATAAGTCACAGGCATTCATTACCATGCTAGCTGGATGCATATTTGAAATTTGAGAATTACTTTGTTTATTTTATTATAAAGTTTTGCAGATCGTTTATTAAATTGCCTCGTGGCAAATATCGTTTTAGTCTGTGGGATTTGTGCAACAATGTCTGCACTTTTGAGTCGATCTACTCATGATTTTTACATTCTTGTAGTTTCTCGGTTCAAATCATCATACTCTTGGCATTATCCCAAATTATTAGGGGCCGGTGCAACATGTCTTCTTCTTCTCTATTCCTCTATTAGTTGTCAGCTCAACAGTCTCCCCTAACAAATCTATGGGATTATTCTGTAAAACCTCTTTATCGAAACTAAGGTGACGTAGGTAAGTGCTGCGGCTAATGGACCTACTTATATTACTTATGTTTTTAAACATTAATGTCAAGTGAAGAGACCTGATTGCGAGTTCGGTGTACAGAATAATGCTTTTAGAGAAGACATAATGCACTTCTTTTTTGCTTTACGAAATTTGTCATTAGCACCCGGAGTTTTGAAATTGGTGGTGTGTGTATTAGCCCCTTGCCTCGTAAAGCACATACTCGTAAAACACGCCGATCGTGTCGAATTGCCGTCTCATCGGACTCTTAGAGTGAATTAACAGATTACAGCTTGTGCTGGTGTACTTACTTGTACCCTCTAATATCTCCTGCGTACTTTGCTAATCTCTGTTGAGATTAGCCTCCGTTGCCGAAATTAGGTCGGATGGTTTATAATTATGCACTTCTTAAGCATCATTCATTACTTACGATTTTATTATTGGTATATTTATAAGAAAGAAAACGTTTGGTTTTATTCCGAGAGAAGGGGATTCTTACAGTATCACGTCTTCTCATAGTGGCGCCACTAACCAATATCTCTAAAGATACTCTTAGAGAGTCTGTATTTTCTTTTATCGCTACTTATCTATCTACATCTAGAACTATAGACGCCTAAGCCTAAGTAATCGGTTTTCCATTTGACTGATAAAAACTGATACTTTGAGTGATCGCTACTGACAATTTTCTTTTCGCTCTTATCGTGACGTAAAAGGTAAGGTTGGTTATTCCGTTTCGCCCACATTGATGGTATATTTAACACATAATATATTGTAATTTAAATTATGAAATTATTATTAGTATATTTATTTAATTTTTTATGACTATATGTGTATTGCAAATACAGCATATAAGTATAACTAAGATGTAAAATCTGAATATTTGCACGGCGGAAATGCCGAACATAGTGAAACCCATAGATCTTAAGAACTTATGTATATACCTACCTATTTTCTTGCAAATAAATATAACATTCATTGATTCATACACTCAAAGTCGAACGAGTAGTCAGAAACCAGAGAGTCTGACAAATAGTCACGCCTAGAAGTACCTATTAACTGGGTTGCGGGGGTCAGATAGGTAGGCACTCTATGGTATGGTATTCAACTATCGTTTATATATAGACTGAACCAAAGAAGGGAAAGAGCAAGGCAGATGATGATATCATATTCGATTCATTATAGACTGCCCAAGTACCTACATAAAGCTTTTATTTCAGTAGTCCATTCTGAAACCACATCGGTCCAAATTCTATATATGTATATATATTTTCGAAGTGATATCAAAAAAAAATCGGGGATATTGTCTTTTTTCTCCCAGCTCGCTACAACAAAAACAGTGTGCAAATCTGCCTTAACCCTGGAAAAATAACTTAAAGATAGTACTTAACATAAATACAAAATTGCTCTGTCTGTACTACAACCTCCGTGCATGACAGTACAAAGAAGATTATAATGTGACACTGAAGGCTGCCTTATCGTTTCCGAGAATATTCTCATATAATAATCTCTGAGTGTCAATCAATGCATCTAACGGTGCCTCTGATATTTGCACACCTATTTTTTATTATTCGTTTATTCTCGCACTGGAACGCCTTCCAATTATGGAGCATAAATGTAACAATACTAACTATAAATCCAGGTTTTCTCACGATATTTATTCCTTCACCGTTGTCAAGATAAACTTAGACTATTGGTACTTGCCCGGATTTGAACCCACGACCAATTGGAGAAATATTGATCTCTTTCTTTTGATTGGTTGATTCAGGATGGACATTAGGTTGTTACATCTGCTTTAAACTGAGGAGATTATATAAGTCAAATAGGTTCTATAGGTTCTCACTATCCGTAGTACAAAGTAGGCTACACATAAGCAAGAAAAAAAGAAGAAGCTGGCTTTGTATTCTTTTGAAACTCTGTACCACGCTAGGCCAGCTTGGGGTCAAAGAGTTTCCGTAACCTCTAGTATTACTTCTTTTGGCGTGAATACAACCACCACCACTCGATAGCAATCTATCAAAGGATTCGTTAAATAATATAACATGTAAATCCGAAGGCCCATTACGTACACGTATTCACGTAAACCACACGGCCGTGTCGACCGCAAAGCCATACCCCGATTATTTTTATAGCAAAATTGGATTTTGGGCTTTTGAAATTAATTTGACAGTTCTCTGCCAAGTTTTCCGACGCGCCATCCTACGGCTTAAGGTGACCGAAACCTGATTAAGTTCAGACATAGCTACTGACGTCACAGTGGGTACTTTCGATTAATTGCGTGGGAATGCAGACGGTTAGTGCATCATCTTACTTAATTATGAATAACAACTAGCTTTTGTTCGCGACTCCGCTTTGTATTGAGGCAGGACTGAATAGACTGGGTTTTGACAGCATAGTTGAGTCTATGCTGTCAACTTTGGTAGCGCAATTATGAATAAACATTGACCAATAACAGACGTTATAATTAAATTTAAAAAATACTACAAAATTGATTATCGTTAATTTACTTATTTATAATAATATTTGATAATAATTTATACTAACTTAGTTTAAAATCCCATCAGATAAGTTTAGTCAACAACACAAAAAGATTTGCATCCTGTCATCACAATTCAATCAACATTTTTTCCCAAGATAATCTGTATCTTGACTTAATTGTTGAACAAAAAATCAAAACAAATTAATTAAGCAACCAAATCCTCAATTAACCACAAACAACAGACACACACAGAGACGGCCCACAATACGAGTATGTTCGACAAACAATAGCTCGCGATATACTCGCGGACTTCAGAGACACACATTGACTGCACATTTAGCTTGCCGGTTCGAACGTTAGTCGCTTACCGTGGAGAGAATCAGAGAGACGTTAGTGTTCGTTACTGTGTGGATTTGCCGAATATAAACGTTTTGTTATAACACTTGGGTAAGTCCTATTCCACGTTTTTATTTTATAGTTTCAAAAAATGTAGTAACACTATGTTTTTTTTCTCGTTGGACACCGGTTAAAAGTGCCAGCAATTTCTGATTGTTTTTTATTTCTGTAGTGTTGTCTCGGTTTTTAATTCTAATTTTAAAGTTGTTGGACTTGAACTTTTGTAGCGTTTGTTTGGGTGAGTTTATAACTAAAATTGATCGTAATTAGACGAGTTTGACGTTAGGTTAAGTTCTGGTTCTATATCTGCTAAACTTTACCGTCGGAAAACGTTTTAGAATTGACTAGGTCATACAAACCTTGCAAATTCGCGTACTACTATAATTATAAATTCTTAAGTAAAATTAAATATATGTAACTACCTATATTTTAAATAAAAATATTTAAAAAAATCGGTCGAAAACGCAAAACTGAATCATACATCTGTACAAAACTGATCCAACGACCACACTGTGCTACACTACAACTCTAGTAAAATGGCCAAACCGTAGTAAAAATCTATCGCTTGCGTGAGCCCTAAAAAAGGCTTTCGTCTGACGTAGCGACGGGCTCGTCGGCTCGCTCGGCCAATCACAGCGTAGTTATATCAGTATATATAAAATCGTCAAGTGTAAAGCGGAAAGACCAAACGCTAAACGTACGTCAGGCAGAACGCACGCCGGAACAACAAACGCACCGCGCTACATTCGTTCGCTCAATAAAACATAAGCTCGTTTACGATCAGTGTAGTGTTCGCATTTTGGAATTATAAAAGTGAGTAAAACAGAAAAAATACCTGAAGATTTTTCAGTTTTGTCCCCCGTGGGTGTCCAGTCGGAACCGGTGTGTAATTGGTTGCTGGATTGGTACAAGTGATATTTACTTTACTTAGTTCCAAGTAAGCTGTCAGTTTTTTTTTAATATAAATTTATAAGTTGTTTGCAAACAAAATTTTCGGTTTGGTTCCAAGTGGACATTCATAGTTGGTGATCTTAAATTCGCAATAAGTGCATGTACCTTTTTTATAACGTTTGCATTAATATATGTGAGTGCTGCAGGATTGTTTGCAGTGTTTTTCAACATTGGATTTGTTGCTTCTGAAGTTTAATATATAGAATCAACTTGAGAACCGCTCCTGAGTATAAAGTTCTCATTCAAATTTTAAATTGATAAGACATACTTGAGAACCATTGCTTGCAATTGCAGAGACTTACGAAATATCTATGTACTTGAATATAGGTATAATCTGCATACTACGATCAGTCTTCATTGATAAAGAACCTTATCTTGATCTCTTACATAAATTTTATCGATGGATTAACTTCATCGGAATCTGATAATCTTATTGGGTGTTTAGTGCTACTACTAAATGCTAGAAGTTATATATGGATAATTTTGAAATACACCTTTTGAATTTAATAACTGTCCTCCCATCTCAAGAAAAAGTTGGTCAACATTTCAAAATTCAAAAAGAATACAATCTCTCTCAAAAGCCACACACGATTCAAAATGAAGCTGCAAATAGCAAAAATAAACATTTACAGGACTTACACACAAACGACTACAGAATTTATCTCAAACATATTGTTGCCATTGATAAAATTGTGTCATATTCATCCCGTTATCTATTACGTGCAAAATGTAAATACCATTCTGATACCACGTACGGGATAAGCAGAGAGATATGTTTGGTTTAGTCATGCAAGAGGCTGATCTCACGTGAACACATACCGAACTTAAGTAAATAAGAAGCGAAAGTCCGTGTTTAGATATCTTAAGACTTTAAACCACGAATATGCTAAGAGCAATTGAAGTTGAGAATACAATCTGAATCACATTTGCTACAAAATGAATTTTGAATGAAGACCTTCATCTGATCCTACTGATCACCCTTTTAAAACTTCATAATCTGTAAGTCTAATGACACTAATCGATAGGAAACACGTGATAAGATTTGAATACTACGTTAAAAAATAGCTCAAAGACAAATTAAGTTCAATCATCATTATGACATTAAATTATAATCCGATCCATAATCAATAAGGCTTAACACAAATATTGACTCATCAGGACGAAAGATCATTGAATTGAGTTATCAAAAACATCTCTTACAATGTTTATCCTTTTGAGAAATTGACCCTTCCTATATTCTGAATATCCTAAGCATTTTCTTCATTGCCTTCAATATTAGTAGCATCAATATTATCATTTACATCGTAATCCTTTCCCTTAAAATAAAATATATGAATATGGGTTTTTGCATTATCATTTAAAGCATGTATCTCTTTGACATTAATCTATAATTCTTTAGTAGCAGTTAAATATGTTCTTTTTCTAATATATCTCTAATAACATTTCATAATTTGTTAAAATCTTTTTAATTATTTATATCATTATAAATAATCCATTGACTATTGTAAGAATATAATTTTCTGTAAATAATTTGTATTATTCGTTAGTACCCGCATAATTTAGAGTGCATTCGAGGAATCTATTCTATCATATTGTGTGTTGACACCTTTCTCTGTGCGACGTCATAGGATGACGCAATAACTGTTACCGTTGCACTATGATGCTGCTTACCTGTCCTTTCTAATGCTTTTGTAACTTCTTCGATTTTTTTATCTGGATCGATCTTTATTTCAGCCATTTAAGATGTTTTTCTATTTTATAAACTTGAGATAGCCTATTGTGTATCTACATTTGTACAATGAATAACTTTACATATGGTGTACATATTCAAGAGTATTTTATATATTGTTTTAACGATATGCCTCGGTTTCGCACGGGTCCAATTTAATTGCCGGTGGAGTTTTCTAAAAAAAAATCTTCTTTTCCTGGTAATTACGATTAATCGGCCTAGCCGTTCACGTGTGATGATTGTACATACATACGGCTATTGATTTTTAACCGACTTTCTATGTTCGATTGTATGTTTTTATTTGTATAGATACTCTGTAATTTACTTTATATGGTGCTTATCTAAAATAAGGGTACACATTCTTAACCTAGTGCTACAAAGTCTCCTGACACATGACGTACATCCATGATTCCACGTCAAGTACTACTTACCTTTTAAATAAACGATAAAATAACGAATAAAACAAATAGCTGTTTTATCAATAAAGACGATAATGTTTCGACGTTCGTTGAAGTATACTTTATCTTGGCTATTAAGCCCTGGACTTGAAGGTCTGAGTTCAAATCTTGGAGCAGAGAAATTTAGTAACCAACAGTTACTAGCAAAAATGTTATTCTGAAAACAATATATAGCCATTAACTAGCTTTAACTGTACATTAGCAGAAAAAAAAATTAAAAACGTGAATGAAAATGTTCACAGGCCCTAAATAAACATGGTGGTTGAGGATCATATCGGTGAGAAAGAGGCCCCCAATAAAACAGTATTTAATGATATAAAAAGAAGACCCGTACTTCTGGGGCATTTGTTTAGCCACTTTTTCTTCCTAACGAAACCATTAGGAAGTGTTGAAAGACGAGCGTTCAAGCGGTGACCAAACGTAATATAACGACTGTACTGTCCGAAAGGATGGGCAGAGGTGATCCTATTAAAGTACACCCACAAAGTGAAATATGATCCTAATATGAGTAAATGTTTTTTTATTTAATTTCTAGATATATGACGGTAAATTCTAAAACAACCGTTCGGTAATCAATTGTAAAACCTTTGTAGAAATAAACAAAGTAGCCTGTTAAAACAATAAAATACACAAGGTTCAAGGAGGTTTAGGCCGCATAAATCTTTGTAGAGGTAACATTACGACTGTGACGTACGGGGCTAGAGGAGTCGCAGATTTATAGCCATTCAAACCAACTGTTTCTGAGATTAACATGCTAGGGTTAATAAACATATAGCGCAAAGGTTTAAATGTCTAACTGGCGATGAAGAGGTCGCAGGTTTTAATTTTAAATATGGAATCTAGTCAAAGCGTTAACCTCTCAGTGATTGTCAAACTCAAAATGTACGATACTGCCATGCGCTGCTGAAATGACATGTGGTCAGTCTCAAACATGTTGAGCATTAATTGGCAAACGTTTTTAGCATGTCGGCTCTCACTATTCCCGATGACGTCACTACTCTACTCCAAGATAGCAGTAAGGAGACCAGCACAATTAGAAGACAAAAACCGTCTTCGTTTCGTCAAGCTAGCCCGCGCAAAGCTGAGCCGTAGTTAAATAAAAGGCACTATGGTCATTATAAACTTACAGCCCGTTCAACCGATTTTGACTTCTATTGCGTTGGTGATACGACATATGGTAGCTGTAGTAAACAGTTGGTTTTGGTAACAGGTCTATGCTTTTTATGTCCTCCTTATGTTTACGGGATAGAACTCAAAATCGGTTGAACGGACTGTAAAAAGATTTGGAAACATGTCTAATGTTATTTCAAATGGAGTATACATAATTAATTACCTAGATTATGTCCTACTATATTATAAATACGAAAGTTAGTGAGGATGAATGGATGGATGTTTGTTACTCTTTTACACAAAAACTACCAAACGAATTTTGACGAAACTTAACAATAACCCCTTACCCTACCCTATGTGTTATCCGAGTAACACATAGGCTATAATTTATTAAGATATTAGATGAAGTATATAACTACGCAGGCGGAGCCGAGGGAGGCAGCTAGTACTTATATAAATAAGCATTTTAGTGGTGATTATGCAAGAATAATTATTGTACTTTACAATAATAATTTTGAATATTAAAAGCCCAAAAAATAACCCATTAATCCTTACACAGCAATAACTTACTAAACCTTATAAAAAATACGTGCAAATTGTATAACAATCAGCGTTCTTATAAAAGACATCAACGCATTGGACCCCACACATTGGCTGTTCGCAGCATCGCCTTGGTCAGTCCTTCCAGGAAAAAATTAACTTATTGCACGGTGGTGACCCCTAGCGAGCTTCCACGTGTAACCGAACATACTACCTTAGATTTCTACCTGTCTGTTCCTGAATTTCGCACAATGTTCTTTATTCTGTGAAGCATTTGCACTTAAGTTGCAAGACGAAATAAAAAAAATACTGCCCATTTTTTCTTGGTAGTACAGAAAGACTCTTCCAGCTGCCATTTGCGTCTTGAAGAGTCACGTTAATGTTCTAATTTCAAACTTGACGGCTAAATATTTTTTTCTAGTTAGCCAGTACTGTTTTATTTTTTATTGAGTTGACTTACAAAACCGTAAAGTAAGCCAACCTCAGTTATATTTTAATAATATATTGAACTTTTACAAAATTGATCAGTTTGATTGGCAACTCGGTGGTACCGTTGATAAGCGAAGGGAAGCGTTTCTTCGACTGTTAGTGAGAATCATTAAATTTTATGATATGCACTCATATGTTTATTTAGATTCAATTTCATGCATTTCATTAAATTGCTTCTCTACTTCTGCTATCATCATTTCAGCTGCAAGACGACCACTGCTAAACATTGGCTTCCCCCAAGTGTCGCCACATTGACCGCAAAAACAAATTCGTAAATACGTGTCCTGTCCTCCGACTGCATAGCATGATTTTCTTCTTGTTTACGTCTTTTTAGTTAGCTTTTTAAGCAGACGGGTTTTTTAATTTTTTGAATATATTATGTATAACTTTTATATATAATTTAGGTACATTAAAACACATAAGTGTTACATATTTTTGAAATCGCCTCTTTAAATCCTTCGATAACCCACACGATGGGGTCGGAAGAAAAAAAAAATCCTCCACAATATGGCGCCCAAAGGCCGCCATTTTTCTAATTTCTAATTTTAATGCAGCCAGTGACACTCGCAGGGTTAAGACAAATCGATTGACGTATGAATTATCAAAATCGGCCAACGCGTTTGGTCTCTGGAACGCCACATAGGAACAAACATACATACTTACATACATAGACTAATGAAAACATTACCCTCCTTCGACAGTCGGGTTAAAAGGCATATGTGGTAAATTTCATCCAGAACCGTTCAGCCATCCATCCATTTAAACTTTGGCATTTATTATATTAGTAAAAAGTAAGATTCAGCCTACACCCATGAGGAAAACTCGTGAATATATGCATGCAATTACTCAATAATCTATTTTTGTATGTATTTTTTCTATTTAAACAGTAGCTCGTGGTATCCATCAGTCTTAATGCTTTATTAATAGGTTTCTAATTGATTTTAAACAGTGCGGTTTTAAAATGAGTGCCAAGACATTTAAAAATAGAAACTAGATATTCGAAATAAAATTAAATCAGTATATATGATTGTAAAGAAAAAAAAAACAACTTTTTCTCACAGTAATATCATATTTCAACTCATTATTAAAATCGTCTAAACCTCCTTTTTTAATGACTTATACAGACAAAACAGTGATATAATTTGCGCACAGGTGTAGCGATACTTTTATTATTAATAATAATAAATAATTTACATAATAACTCAATTATTAATTCGGCAAATGAACCTCTAAAAATAAAATACAGTTCTATCTTCTAGGGATTGCATAGATATAAAACCTTTTTGGAGACACTCTACTAAAAACTGAAAACATGACCCGCCCCAACTTTGAACGGATGAAATTTACGAAGAATTTTCCAAAAAAAAAATCCTTTCATATATAAATACCTTGTACTGACAATTAAAATAACTCAAACATCGATCAAACCGTTCTCAAGTGATGATTTATAATACAGCTATTACAATGAAAAAAATATTAAACTTTTTTTTCAATATTTTTAAATTTTACAAAACATAAATTTGTAAAATTTTAGCAAAGTTTAGTTATTCGAAAATAATACAAAATTAGTTTTATTGCTAGTAAGAAAAAAGTTCGCAAGTCGCAATTATTTTTTTATGTAGAATACTTGTAAAGAACGAAATAACACTGGCCACTAATACAATGTCCGCATATACATGTATTATGTCACCATAATATTTCTTGCTCCGGTTACAATGTGGTCTTAACAAAAAGTCAAGTAGCGCACCTTACTTATGGTAAGCTGGGTTCAAGCTTTTATTCATCAGGCCACGCACTGTGACACGCTAAGAAAACTAAGTAGGTAAGGGGCATGTTACCTACTTACTTAAACTTTTACTATTTTACACGATTCTTGAGCAAATTTGTTCTTGTAAGCAATCATAAAAAAAAGAAAAGATAAATAAAACATTTATTCGACATAGGCACAATACAACAGCAACAATGGCAAAGTAAAAAAGAAGAATAATAAAAAAATATGCTTTAAGCGTGCCTTTACCGAAGGGATCACCAACTCAGCAATTGCTAGGCTTCAGTCACCTAACGCTGGTCCATCATATCGTTGCCATTAAGTATTACAATAAATTCAGTGACGGCGCAACGTGTCTTCTACTTCCATATTTCTCTTTTAGTCGTCATATTCAAATTATTTTTACTGTACACAAAACATACATACTTATACAAAAACAAACAGCTTATGTACAAAAGCCAGCTCAAAGCGAGCTTAAATTGAGGGCGTCATCTCAATACTCTTTCCCTTTTTCTATGCATATCATCATGCATACAGTCCTTCCATCATTTCTTCGTGTTAACTATATCCGTAGGCTTATTACGTATAAAACAGCAATCAACAATAATTGCGCAGCGATCGCATAGTCCATGCGCGATCGATCGCTATATGGCATTAACATCGAGATTACTTTACCAATTATTTGCTAATCGCTCGCTGTTTGTCAAATGCAATTATTTCGAAAAAAAAACCGGAACGGAACGGGAACGGAGCGGTTGGCAATCGACCAACAACAAGAGAAAATCGATTAAATGAACATTTTAGTTAACTAATTGTTCCTTAAAGGCAGCACTGTCGAAAAATGGCTATAGTGTGGCTATCGCTGATACATAATTCGGATTCGCGATTGAAGAGCAATTATATTGCGCAATAATTGATATAGTTTTGCTCTTGCAAGATACGTAATATGCCTGTCGTTCTTATACTGTAAACGAATATATTTCCTCTCTTGATAACAATAACAAAATAATCATTAGCGATGCAAATAATAAGTCTAATGAAGAAAACTGGGTTAAACTAGTTCTCATTAGTGCAATCTAAAAATATATTGCTTAAGCGATTAAAAAAACTGTTCCATCATTATCATCCTTCTTCTGTATCACGATGATCATCATATTTTCTATTTAGAATATTCATAATACAAACTACCCACAGTTAGTTAAGGCGTTACTGATGATAATGTCCACAGAGATACAGAGTCCAAAGAATGATGACAGTGGGTACAAAGTCCATTTCCATGATGTCGGGTTGCTGAACTCAATGGATCTGTGGTACTGTAATAATGTCGTGCTGTGAACGCGTGTTATGTATGTGAAGAATATCTCACTAATAACTAGACAATTGGCTGCGGACCAATGAAATCAAATTTATTTTTTTGAATTTTGGTTTTGAATGTAGAAGATAGTGCATTATATCCAAGTAACACAATTTTCTAGTATGATTAAATTTGAAAAATGAAAACACAATTTAACAACAGTAAAAGTGCGTAAAATAATCACGGTACACATAAATTATGTATGCCATTCGCAGACTGAACCAGAGTACCAACATCTAAAATCAATCTGCGTAGAACTTGAGTATATATTTTTACCAAAGACCTTTAAATCAACGGAACCCAAACTCTACATCTCAAAGCACCCATTCAAATTGAAATAAACGATTCAATAATTAATTTAAATTAATTTGATGTTATTAAACATTATTTATATTATTGTTCCAATATTTGAATACGGCCGAACACCTGTGTGCAACCCGATACGACGGTCGGCGCCGACTGGCCATAAATTGAGCATTAATTTGACCATAAACATTGTTTTTTTTTTGGAATATCGAATGTCTTTTGGGACGGTTCTTCAGGTAGAGTTCGAGGAAGGCTTCATTGATGATTCATTTTGACTGGTTGGAATTGGAATCAAGCCTTTGAAGGTATCCGAGCGTGATTTCAAGCTAACTGTAGATTATAATTTTGTTTCAGTTTAGGAGCCACCAGTGTTTAATCTGTAGACTGCTCATAGCAAAATGTGAAACTAACTACAATTCACAATCATCATCATTTATTTGGGTTCCGTTCAAATGTATGGCTTCTTCTATAGATCTCTATTTTCCGTCACTTAAATAGTCATCTCTAATAGATATGTAAAATTTAATTTTTCACACAATCTATCAATATTTAAGACTCATTTTGCAATGAAACAAATTAAGTTCTTTGAGTTTTTAGAGCTTCACTTACTCACCTCTTATAGTTATACCTCGTTTGTGTAACACCGAACGGATTCTATAACCAGTACGGTCTGTAAACGCCTCGAAATGCACTTTATAGTACCGGGCCATTCAATAAACTAAGAGTACTCAGACATAGTCGGTATTATGCTTCACAGTCTTCACACGCTAGCCAGTAAGCCAACACCACGGCTATATGATTACGCGGAAGCGTCTGGTATGTCAGCAGACGTTAACATTGACACTTGACCTATCCAGCGTGCGTTTATCTATCGTTAATCAATGGGAGTCATGGGACTGTCTGTCCTAGTATTTTTTTGTCTTCCGTGTATGTTTGGTGAATGACTTTGCTTGATATCAATTTACAGCTTTTGTAATTTCAAAGTTCCCTTTAGCTTGATATACTTCAAGTTTATAAACTCATTCGATTGCTTAATTTAATTTTAAATTTTCTATTGAATATATTTAGAATAACTTAAAAGCTTTGACATCTACATATACCTCACTCACCGTCATGTTTAAATTAACTGACTTTCTCAAACTCTTCATCCCGACATAAATTTAAATCAGAAACCCGTTGATAGCCGCGATTTTCATCATCTTAATCCTCGGACCGGCTCGGTCGTGCTTGTGCACACTCGGGTGTATTCGGAACCAGCGCAAGAGTCGCCGTCCAGTCTCGTTCAACTCGCTACTTATATTACAAACCAGATCTTGTTAAGTTACATTTTATTTTATAATGATATTTTCTTTTAGTGTTATATTCTTTTATGACCATATGGTAATGTGTTTTTTCCTTTGATCTATTTTTGTAGTGCCCACTGGTTTATTTTTGTACTTGAATGGTCTAAAAAGTCCATGAATATATTTATATCACACACAAGTCAAATCATGCAGACACTTTAAATAGAATCTTACCAGACGAGTCTCTCGTCTGTCAAACCAGAGGTAACGTCTTTCTTATCTTCAAACTCTTTATAGTTACGTGTCTCATCTGCCAAATCATTGAGCCCGTTAATAATCCAAGAATTATAATCCATGAAAATAGAATTATCAAAGTGAGTTGACATAATAACTTTCTCATCACGTTCATTGCCAACTTTCATGTGATATTTTACTGATTTCAATGTTGCGGTGACACCAAACGAACTTACAAAACGAGGTTACCGTACATATTATATTAGTTCAAAAGAAAAGTCCGCTCATGTGCAAACTGAGTTAATTTATAAACTGACTTATTTTGGGATCAAAATGAAGTCATCAACACTTGCAATTTAACACCTCAAGATGTGAGAAACAGAGTTTAAACTGTTGTTAATCATGCTGCTGAAGCAAATTTCTTAATACGAGTAGTGTGAGGAATAATAGTAAATTACAACTAATTTGTTTTATGAAAGGTCATTAGTTACAATTGAAGTTCTCTTCTCAGAACTGCTTTAGAAACTTCGTAGTCCAACTGAATCGCAGTAGACTAATACCTACTAAAAGCGACTACACTTGTCAAGACATTCTTGTCCAATATAGGAGCTCAATACTGATTTGACGAAAGTGGTAAATTGTATACCCATGTCAACATCATTAAAAGCCTGTGCCTGTTGGTTTGTTGTCAAAATATAAAAAATAAGCTTCATTGTCGTTCCTGTTGACAGCCATTGTCAAGATAACTTTTAGAGAGTCAATACAACCAGTCAATATTAACCTGCTTTAAAGTAAATGATTTATATCAATTAAACATAAAGCAACTGCGGAAGTACCAACCTGATTCTAGAACATTACACAAATAGTTACCCATATATTCACGCATAATCTTAAGAGGACTAAGCAGATAAAGAATCTCGGTGATTGCCAGTAATTATCGCGAAGGCTTAGTGAAAGGTGGTGCATATCTGTAATTAGATCTACGATGTTGTTTTCCTTGAGGACTTGAGACCGATTAAAATGCAGTCAAAAGGCAATCTGATTTTAGTGAGTTATGGATATTTTCACGTAGACTGGGATATGGGTGGAGAAGTGATAGGTGATAATGTTGATTAAGTATGTCACATGAAGTTAATAGAAAAGTTTGGAGCAAAGGAAATAGAAACTTTGGAACAACAGATAAGCTTTGGGTAGACATTAAGGAGAATGTTGAGAGTGATGATAAATTACAGGTGGATTCTAAGCATCACCTAAATCATGACATAAGATCATGATTTAGGTGATGCTCAGAATTCGATAAGATTTTTAACAGACGATGATGCTGTGCAAGTAAAGAAAGAAAGTAAAATAGATCTAGCGTATCCACTTATCACAAACACGGTTTAACTAAGCAGAACATTGCGGTATTCATTCTCACTAGCGGAGCTGTGGTCCAAGAGACACACAACAAAGTGTCGTAAAGCTTGCAAGTAGCAGTAACATACTTACTCAAGTAAGAAAAGTGGTCTCACAAACAACTTGAAAGTAAAGCCATTTATTTCGAGAGCAAACGCTAAAATATGTTGTTATTTCTCAACCATATTGTCATTTCAAGCATTTTTATGTGCAAGTCCTCGTTTAGCCGAGCCTCCTGTTCAACAGGTTACTTATGTCCAGATAGAAGGAGAAAATATCCGCAAACTGAACTGATTCAAATAATGTAGCCTGTCAAAGGGAGTTCTTGAATACAAGAAATGGCTCATTATTTGCTGTATGTTGCTTCATTAAAATTATCTGTCACATCTAGAATTCACCCAACAGAATCAAATTTTTGTTCTGTTACTCCGTTGAAATAATTTTCGAAATTGGAAGTCACCCATCACTGTCAACTTTTCCTGCACCCACCATATATTGCATATTTTAACCTAGATTTGTAATACTTCACCAAAATTCCTACAGTTCTGCATACAGTAATCATTTCACACATTTTCATTCTAACTTCATGAAAACTGAAAATGAAACCAACCCCGAACAATGGTAAATAAACATTTTCATTATCTCTTACGGCTCCTGAGTGAAGAATGGTCACTAAATGAAGCTAAAGTCAACCGTAATCAAAATTTACGAACTTACTCAGGTACAAAGTTAACGGTTAGAACTTTGTATAGTTCTTTATTAACCTTTCGTTAAAGTATGACTAACCAAGATTTGTTAGTCAATTGTCTCCTAACTGTATGACTGTTTTCACACACTATTATTAGATGTGGCTACATTTGTCTGTTCATGTTAACCGTTCTATTAATACTGGTAAACTAAATGTCTTACTTGCGAGTTTTATTTTATCGTAACAGTGGGTTAGATTTATACTTTTAAGCATACCGCTAGTCAAAATGGTCTGGTATTAATTTTTTTTGGCTTAATACACAGCAGTTTTATCTTTTTCTTCAACTCTATACAACACTTATAGCCAAGTAGTCTTATGCGTGTCTACTTTTTGAAGTTCAATTATTTCCATTTTGACAATACTTTTCGGAAACCAAGTTATATTGGTATATAACTTTTAACTTTATTGACCGTTGAAAGATGTCTGTTTTCTGTGCCCTCAGTTGTACTTTCTGACCTATCCCTCTGATTCTCAGCCTTACTTAGAGAAATGAGTTCCAGATTCATCACAAGCTTTTATTTAGTTTCACCGGCCTCGGTGTCTGTAATCATATCTTGCTAGTTAAATTTGAACCATTTCCTAAAGTATGATTGAGCTGAAATTTTTTTTTTTTTATTCTCGTGCCAATGCATTTATTAAGTATAAAATCTTGTTTTAAAACGTAATGTTTTTTTAATAAAAGCGTATTTAAATTCTTCCATCGTCGTCATCTCTTCTCTCCAAAATACTTTCTTTATCAGCTCCCACAAGATCAGATACAGTTTTTGAAGCCAGAACACGCAGTAGGTGTTTAGTTGCAACACGTCGTCGCCCCGGCGCAGTAACGATGTAGATAGAATTGCGCGCATGCGCCGTAGAAGGCGTCAGGTTGTCTCCGTGTGTCCTCGGGGCGTTGACAACGCACACTGACGTAAGATTGTAGAGACACGATATGCTGGACCTTAGGGATATACTAATTTTCAATTATTTTTTTGGCTTTACAATAATTTTAGTCGTCAAAGTAATTTATTTCATCCTTATCACATAAATCTTTACTATAGTTAAAGAAAAAGTTAGATATTATAACGACACTTGAATACCGCAGTTTTGTTACAAATCTAGAAAGTGGTTAGCCAGTGCAGCAATAACATCAACGAACAACTTGAAATTGCAATCGAAAGTCGATTCTTAATGTATTATATAGTACAGCGCCACATTAGAGCCTATGCATTTATCCAGTTGTCTTGATCATCGTGATCTTCACCCTCTGATCCTCACTGTTCTACCGGCAACATTGTTATACCGACGACACCTTGACCACCAGACGACAAACAATTCTTCTTTCTTCCAATCCCTGGACGATACGCCGTTTCCGCAGTACCTAGAGAAAATTCATAATTCTCAGTCCAACAAAACGCTGCAAAACCAGAAATAGGTCTCCCAGACTTTAACTATACCTAGCAGCTTCCAGCGACATTTACCACTTACTCCATCAAACAAACAATAATTCTGCATTTTGTTCAATAACAGGTACAAAGTCCGATCCTGCACCAAGTAATGTGGTCAGAGTTTATTTTCATAATCGGAATGTTTGCAAATGGTTACAAAATAACCGTGTGCTCTATGTCAACCACAGTTATGGCTGTGCAAATGATGGCAAACGGATCTCGTTGTGTGGCCAGATTGTGTAACTTAGGCTTTGATATCTTTACTTTAGCTTACAATTGTGTTTAATATTCGTAATCGTTTATAGGTCACAAAAAATTGTTTTGTAAACTTTGGTCATATGCATTTTAGTGAAAATCTGTTGACTTTTGATTCAAATACCGTATTTATTTTGAGGTCTTTTTGTAATTTGCCAACACTCTTTTCTTCGTTTACCCATATTATGTCAAGCTCATGAATTTGCTAAGTCCCTACTAGCTTTTTCACGCGACTGCAATTCCGTGGCCTATCCGACAGAGGTGATTTTTCCGGGATAAAGCAGCTTTTTTCACTCGCCAATAGTATCTTTAGATTTCTACCAGATGTAGAATTTCTCTAATCCGACTAGTATTTACTTCCAGAGATTTCATTTACAATACTTTTTACTGAGGAATTGCGAAACTTAAATGGCAGTGGGCAGGGCACATTGCTCGCAGAACGGATGGCCGATGGGGCCGAAAAGTTCTGGAATGGCGACCGCGAACCAGAAGACGATGCGTTGGAATGCCTTCCACTAGGTGGACCGATGACCTGGTTATGTTTGCGGGAAGGCGCTGGATGCGAGACGCACGGGATCGGTCAATGTGGCGACGCCTGGGGGAGGCCTATGTCCAGCAGTGGACAACTTTTGGCTGAATGATGATGATAATGATGATGATGATAACTTTTAACTGAAAGGGCTTTGTATTAATTAAGGTTCGTCTTCGTAGTATTCTACGTGTCTTCGTGTCATTAGCCCGACAATAATTCAAACACCAATATTATGGAATAGCTTCAACTTTTTCTCCACCATTCTGGCCATGCCCTTAGCTGCGCAAGCGCGTTGCCATCGAGTCTGCCGCTGTCACCCACTCAGGCGCATGTAGCCGTGTGAAACCCGATACACACACACAGTCACACACCCACACACACAGACACGCAGGGAAAACCAACGAACTGCACAGACCACGGCTCTGAACTAACTTGCTTTACAAAATGTTATAACTTGTCTTTACTTGTTTATCATCAGATTTATTCGCCCGATTTTTGAATTAAGAATTTCAAGTTTGGTCAGAAAATCTGTTAAACTTTGGCATTGAATTAGGGATTAATAACTGCCACGTTGTTAATTCCAAATACATATTAATCAGAAATTAGCCCTGTAATATTTTCGCCAGGTTTTTGTCTACTTTCAGTCTAGCCTGGTTAGGTATTAGTATTTTCTACGACCGGCTACTTAAAAGAAACAATCGAGTCATCAAAGAGTGTTTATCAATCCGTGTAAGTCCTACGTTTTGGGTGTTCTATCCATATGAATTGACTTGACGTGCGAAGTCTAAATTTGTTTAATTGATTTTTATTGAATGCTAATATAGCCTGTTTCATCACCTCATCATGCAGATATTTTTTAGAAGCTCGGTATAGTTCCAGTAGTATTATTTTATTGTACATCTTACTATTTTAAATACTTAGTATCCGGATGGCATTTCTATCCGGATACTGAGACTGAATATTTAAAAAAGTCATTACATGTTGTTGTCTACTTGTTCCAGTACTTTACTGTGTGCCCAACACAATCAAATTATACAGATAAAATTGTATTTCCTCAAGTTAAATTAAAAATTATAATACATACTTACGTCTGAGATAAATATTGCGATTTCTGCCTCAATTACCTAGGTACCTATTATTATTTAAAGGTTTTTCCTCTTATATTTGTAACCAGCTGATATTTTAAGGTCAGTTGCTTTTGATTGAGTAAACATATAAAAAAAATTGTTACTAAGACATTTTTTTTTAACTTACTATTTCGAAGAATAGAAAATACAATATATACAATATGTTTAGCTGCTCTGCGGCAAAATTAACTTTTATTGGCAGAATAGGCCCAGTTTATATTTAAAATCAAAGTTCAATTACTTACATGTAGTTTGGTTTTTCCTAAAAACATCACAATATAGAATTACCCGTGGATGTTGTACAAAGTGCGTCAAAGTAGAGTAATGATGTTAGGGCCGAGACGCACCAACGTTTTTATGTCGCACGTTTTTTTACTCAACTTTTTTTCTTACAAATTCAGAAAATATTTAATTTTGTCTTTGCAGGTCTTTTTGCTTATTTGTCTTTACATAGAAATAGCTTAAACACATTTTCAAAACAATAAAACTAGTATGGAAATCCAAACAAAGCATAAATACATTTTATTGTCATAAGTTCCTACAAGTCACGCGTTTTCCAACGCGATATGGAACCATGAATGAAATATTACATTTATGTATTATAATTTAACCATTTATTGACATAACATGTTACTCACTGATAAGAGTAGGTGTAGAATAGTATTATCCTTCATTTATTGAAGACTTTTATTAAATAATAACCACATTGTGTGACGTCAATGGCATGATTTTCAATACCTAGCCCTTTTTGGAGGTAACTTTGAAATTATTTGAATGGGGTTTTTCACATCTATACTAATAATATATTATATATATTTTATATATATATATTATATATATATATTTATATATATATTTATATATTTTATATTATAAAGAGGTAAAATTTGTAAGTTTGTATGTAGGGGGTAATCTCTGGAACTAATGAACCAATCCTAAAAAATTTTTCACTGGTAGAAAGCTACATTATTCCTGAGTGCTATAGGCTATATAACATCACGCTACGACCAATAGGAGCAGAGCATAAATGAAAAATGTTGAAAAAACGGGCAAGAATATTACTTTTTAAGGTATAGGGTAGGTGTAGGGTAGGTGCGTAGCCAGTTGACGGGAGCGAAGCCGCGTGGGACAGCTAGTACGTTAATACAAAAATGTTCCTAAACCTATCGTAGGTGCCAAATTGTTGGACTTGGTTGGACTACTTGCTTACTTATTTTGGTAAACAAGATAATATTTCTACATTACCTAAGCATGCTTCCTTTATAACTTCTATAATAACAGGTTACATACCGATCTTTGAATCAATTGATCTGTCCTTATTCAGTTCATATATTAGTTACAGATGCATGCAGCTTGACAATGAATTCATCTCAATTAATACGTAATAGTAAGAAATCCACCAGTACACAGACATACACCAGTAGTACATATTTACCAACGCTCAAAAAAAAATCGAACATTGAATCTAAAACTCAAACAAGAAAACAACCAACAAAAATAAAAATAAACAACAAACAACTCCACAGACCCTTGAACAACAAAGTAACTGCAGTGGTCATCAACTGAGTACCACAAAAGCCTACAAACGATGCATATCTCAACAAATCAATTGAGCTATTCAGTAGCACTTAACCCTCGTAACTCTATGCGTCTTTATGACATAATATATATCAACCTGTCAATACTGATTCACAAACGTAGTCGTTTTAGTATGAGATCCCACAGCAAAAACTGCTGGTAATTTGTTTTGATAAAACTGGATTTTATGAATGATTTTTGATACTGAATGGTTTGCCTGGCAGCATCTAGCCACGACTAGATTTTAGGTTTTTTATATTATTTTAAACTTTGTCCTACACTTCGGGGATTCGTCCTGTATCGTGGGTGCGTAGTCAACACCATCTATCTCGCATTAAGCCACTATTTACGGGCTGCCAGGTAAAGCAGATAAACTGGCAACACACAGATTGCGTCTAATTGAAAGCTTGCAACCTATTTTTCCTATTTTCAATACCACTTTTTTTCAAATGACGTTGGATTTATTTGAATTTTTTTTTTACATTTGGGTTGATCAAACATCTCTTTCAATAATTAATTAAGGTATTTGCGGCTAGATATTTGCATGCAACCCTGCAGCAACCTATCCTACTATTAGGTATCATTCATGAAAATTAAGCTTAATCATAAACACTACTTACCTGCAGGTTTTTGCAGTGGGATCTTAGGCTATTAAGTCAACACGCTATACAGAACGTGCTCCTCGAAGCCAACGCACCTATAAAATCATTATTCTCAGCTTTATTATTATTATTCTCAATGAAAATGAACGTGGGTTTAAGTATTTCACACGATTTATCTCTATTGTCTTTGTTCTTGAAATAGATTTTTATCATCCATGGGTACCTAATTGACGGATGCAGTTTCTATTTGCATTTCTTGTGGGAACAAAACGTCTTCTATTTATTTTTTGTGTACTAAATGTTTGATTTAGATATTCGTGTTAAATAAGATAAAAATTCCTCACGTTGAATATATACCTTTTGATGTAAGCAAAAGCGTTGAAAGAATAAACGTGTAAAATTACAAAAAAAAAACAATACAAAATGTATTTTGGTAGTCAGATAAAATCCGTACAATCATTTAATTGTAAACTACATTCAGTTTGATTTAAGTCATTTTAGGAGAACATATTCAAATTTTTCGTACTCATGCGATCATGTAAACCACAGAGGTAACAAAACAATTCCAAAAGGATAGCCTTTTATAGAAAGTCCCGAGTAAGTTATCCTCATGTAAATTGTTAAACTGCACTTATTTATCCTCAACCACAGTTGTACTAAGTGCTAAAAATACCCAATATTATTTATTACTCACATTCAGCATGGACTCGCTAATTTTGTTGCAATTCATAACTTTACTGTCAGTTATTACACTCCAAACTAACGAGAAATTAAATTAAGTAACTCAAATAACATTTCAATCTACACTGCTGCGTTTGTTTATAGTTCCTTCATCAAAGCTGTTACCAATCGTTCAATGTATACAAACATGGTCAACAAAATCATATTACCTATTACATTGGAAGTTCCTTACTCAGTTGACAATATACCTATTTATGCAAAGTAAGTACGTCACTCACCGCTATAGTGTTAATTATTGTAATATTTTATCACCATGACCCCAATCGGTGGTCATTTGTTTTTTCTTTAATATTCGAACAGTTTTCTATCCTTTTAACTGTTAATGTCAATAGATCTTTATGTCTTTTTGCCAGATAGTGCTTCAACATCATCTTCCTTCTGTTTTTATCCAAATTGAATTGAGATCGGCGTAGCGTGTCTTCTTCTTCCATACTTTCATTTAACATCATCATCCTTTTAATTTTCCCATTGCTGGGACACAGATCTCGTCTCTGTGAGAGAGGGAATGGGCTTTAATCGACTACGCGGGACCAGTGCGGATTGGTGGATGTCATATGTCTTTGAATTTTTGGTTCTAGGACAAGCCGGTTTCCTCACAATGTTTACGTTCACCGTTTTTAGAGATTGTGTTTGGAATTATATTTTGGGGGTTTGCGGAACAGGTTGTAATATCTCACAAACCTCCATACAAAAGAGAGGATTCTCCGACCAGACAGGCGTTGTGTCTGGTCCAAGCAACTGCCCGCTGCCGCTTTCATCTACTTATATTTGCCGCTGCCGCTTTCATCTACTAATATTCGCGTCCTTTCTAGTCATATCATCTCTGACATAATCTATCCATTGTTTCTTTGGAAAACTTCAACTCTTCAAACTGTTTAAACAATAGTTCTACATGAATCAGAGAATCAGTGTTTGCTTTAGTATTTCCAACAATAATGCTGTCATTAGTCACATCAAATGCTTATCCAACCTCCTTAATTAATCTGCTTAGACACACGAGGAGGCGTGCCTTAAAGATCCACACGTCAAAACACGTGATTATCAACCCAAGCATATAAATAACCACATTTAATGATCAAAGAATTGGTCATAAAGAGTTGCACATTGCCACGTGACCTCTAAATGTACAGAATATAAAATTTTATGCTAAATTAATGAAATATCTTGTGTCGTATACTTAAGATGACCCAAATAAGAAGATCACGTTACGCGGCGACGATGCGTCTGCGAGCGAACGTCTACCAGAAACCTTAAAAGTATGTTGAGATAATAACATGGATGCATGAAATTTAAAGATTGTATTTCCAATAAGACGAGATGCTGGAAATATGTATCTGTGTACCTAACCTACATATTGTGTCTGAAACCATGAGTTCAGGAAAAACGAGAAGGTTGGATTTGTAAAATATTTGTAGAAGCCATTGAGGTAATAATGTACTAGAAGCAATATTAATAAATGATGTATTCCAATATTAAGATCTTGGAAAATTGACTAACCACTAAATATTCAAGTTGTTGCTACCGCTATGGATTCGTATAACATCATAAATTGTTTTGGACAAATATACAGAAAGGAGGAAAATATGTATTAATAAACTACATGCACTTAGTGAGAGCAAAGCACTGATTCAAATTAAAAACTTCCATTTAACTTTTTCAAATGCCACTAATTTGAAAAGCACAAGACGATTCAAGGTTAAAGTATACAAATCTAGCCACAAATGTTTAAAGCAATAAAAAAGTACGAAGACCTATTAATAATATATAAATTGAATTACTTACAAAACTTTGCTTCTACTTTTAGCTTCACCAACATCTAATAGTCCTATAAGAACATCTCATGCTGTCATTTTATATAGCAGTTGATTTGTAGGTCACAAATGAATTCCCTCGGTGGTTGTAGCTAGTAACGCGACACTGGCAGCTAAATATAGTAGCACATTCGCATCGATTACCATCGTATCGATATTTGGTGTCGATTCATTGATGTTTGATGTACTTACAAATATACAAATATATCGTTTGGTAGTGGGAAAGCAGTTTTAGAAGATTATAGTGGTTTGAAAACGGAATTTATTTTATTATTAATTGTGGTTCAACAACTCCTAAATGTTCTTTATCATATATATATAATACAAAGCATTTTTAGATTCTGCACACCTGTGATCCGATCTCTTAAGCATGCATCAGTTACGGTAACAGCAGTATTTATTTGCTTATATACAGGCTGTTGTAAACTGTTTTCCCACTATAATGACTCTTAATAGTCAAAAAGACTACAGAGAACAGTGGAACAAAATATTAAAATGCAACTTACAAAACCATCAAGAAAAGCTAAAACAAATCTCAAAGAGAGTAACATCGGGTTTATCCTCAAAATAAACCGAATTTACAGTGAAACCCGCCGTCTGGACAGCAATAAGACATATTTACAACGCTTTAATGAAATAAATAAAATTAAACAAGACCGCTTGGGAGCTAATGTTAGCTTTTGTCTCTTGCCAATTGTCGCTCGGCTTAATGAATTGTGTTTTATCTATCTGGCTGTGTATGGTCCTTTTGATCTTATTCTATAAGCAGTTCTGATTTTACATATTTTTTTTTTCTGAAACAAGATAAATCTGATTCAGCAACAAATCTGTCATCGATGTTTTCAACTACCTTTGCAGTGTCCCATTAATATCATTTGAATTATTTTGCAAGAATATTTGCAATAAATCTGATTCGTCCAGCTGTTACTGGACTAATAACTTCCTCTCGTTCTGTCCTTGATTTTATCTCTCATTGCACTCAACCTATAAACTAAAACTCAAAGCGAAATACGCTTTTAAACTCACTCATCGCTTCAATTCCTCTCCTTCCACCTCTCTTAAACATCATTGCGTATCTTAATATTTATATTCTCAAAGTCTGCCAAGTCTCTTTCAATATTCTCGAAGATGTCATTGAAGATGAAAGTATGTTTTTCCGTGGCGGGTACACGCGATATCTTTGACAGTTTTATATCAATCGGAAACCGCACCGTTCACCTTCCTCCCGGCTGGTCGTCACGCCTGCGGTCGGCCCGACTCGAAGAACACGCGCTTACTTATGTACAGGGATGCACTTAGGACCGGTGCAGGAGCGCAAGATGGTCTAATGATTCGAAAGGATTTTGGTGATTTTTGAAGTAATTCGTAGAAAAGTCTTAGAATGGATGACTTGATTCTGATTCCAGAAGCTTTTAAGCACGAGAAGCATGTGAGCCTCAAAAAAAACATAATTTGGCTATTTCCATCTAATACACAAACATTCTAACATTTGATAGTAATGACGATAACATTGCAAAAAGAGCCTCCTAATTCTGATGGCACCCAGTAACATAGCAACCCAACGCTTCCTGGATCCCTCTCTGTAAAAGATGACCGTCTTCGAACCCGCGCTGTCTCGAGCGCCAGATCCATATCATGCAATTTACAACCACTATATTTAAACGTAGGTATCTTCATTAAAACCGGGTGGTCTTTCTCTTGCAGAAAAAATCTAATAAAAATGTTTTCTTAACAATATCTTTAGATCGGACTACAAAATGGCACTTGAAAAAATATGGAGCAAACTTTACATGTCGAGAAAGAATTTCGTTTAACTTAAATAACTTAAGCCCTTAACTTAAATAACTAATAAACTTTCTGTAACTTAAGCCCAACATTTTCAAACAGTATTAAAATTACTTCAAGTGTATTTAACTCTTTAACTAATAAATGCACGTTAACCGACACCTTTAAGAGGTAACAACCATAAAAAAGTACAGAACTGAAAACAAAACAACTTTAGTACCACAACAATTTTAAATTAACTATTCAGAATTCCGTTTTGTTCTAAAATTATAGCATATTCAATATATTATTACATAAATAACATAACGCTTGTACAGAGGGGCTCGTTTCGCCAGTTACATTTTTAAGTCCAATATAATAGGAGGCTATTAAATCCAAATTCCGGACTGCTACCGAGATATTCCAGATCGAAAAACCTAATAAAACTATGCCAGACCCGGGCATCGAACCCAAGGCCTCATTGCTCAGCATTAGTGTTTACGATCACTAAACCAACGACGTAATTCCAAAATTATAGCATAATTAACATTTTACTGACCAAATAATGAAAACTAAACGATTATATTAGAATAACAAATAAATAGGAACCGCTGTGAATGGCAACCCACGCTTCCGAACCGTGAATGAATCTGAATTATAGCATCCTCAAAATGATAAGCAGTGTTGGAAGATGGCCAACTTTAAACACGACATTTTATTTGAGAAGACTTAATAAATATACTTAATGTATACTGCCCAGACAACGGTGACACTTTAACTAAACATGTATAATAAAAAAAAACAGAATAAAACAACTAAGATTGTGTTTAAAACTGTTTGACATTTTCTGTAGTATCCATTCGGTAGTATTAAAAGATTTATGGATTATATGAAAGGTTAATGGACTTAAATTATGTATACTGTTATTAAATAGATTTTTATTCTTCACCGTGGTAGGTAGGAAAATAGATTCAGCTATTTGATACACTGATCGCTTTTCTTTTTATTATTGCTCTTGCATTAAAAATGGTTCTGGATTAACAATTACTGAGGGTTATGGGTAACAGCTTTTTAACACGCTTTTATTAGCTTGGTATGTATGTATCTATGTATCAATGTATCAATGTAACGGAATCTTTGAACGTGATTTTCACCCACTTCAAAACGTTGGATTGATTTGAAACTTTGCACACTTATCAAGGACCTATGACAATGCAATAATTTAAACAGTTTGTCCCATTATCCTTACCATTAAAGCGTGTTTTTTAGTTTTTAGAACTACAATTTATTCAGTATAAAACATGCATTCCTCACGATTTTTGCCCAACTACTAGGCCTATAGATTTTTTTAATTAAAGGTATCTTTTAGTAGTCGAAAAAAAAAAACAAATGTCCAACAAAAATAATGGCACTATTCCTAAACAAGTCTTCATAAACATGATTATGTAACCTAATCAGGTTACGTAATTATTCAAATGGGTTTATGAACTCCTTAATACTTAGTATAAATAAGAATTAACACAATTTATAAGTGGTAGTTGTCTGATCTTTGGGTAAAAGGTCACACACTCTCAGTTGCGCAGGAGTTCACACCGTTGTGCGAAGTCTACAGCCAGAGTGAGTCATTTTAAAAGTTTATCTTACGCGGAATAACTTTAAAATAATATCATTATAATAAGTGCAGTGAAAAAGAAACCGCAAGTCGTGTGTTATGATTGTATGCGTGTTATAAGTAATTGATTATACAATGACATGTCATAATAGTGAAGCGTCTCTCTGGAATCTCATAAGCATTCTAGAAAACGATAGAAAATATGTGTAGGTTAGTATCTTACACAATGGTTCATCCAAGATCTAGATAGGTTTAATACCTAAGTTAAAATAAAAGGTTTTGCGCACTATATTTTGATCGGCAGAAATAAATTATTGGGACTATAAAATTGCGCTTGAAAAAATTTGAGCAAACTAGATGCCAAGAAAGAATTTCGTTTTGTTAGTTATTTCGATTAAATATGAAAAAAAGAGCTAAATCTTTGTGGTTTCGGAATTATTCATGTAGTTTCGGGGATACCGATAAAGTTGCGCGCGCGCCGTCTGGACGACCCGTTGCTAACGTATGATTGGTTAAATCTGTCCACAGACTACGTACATACGTCGCACGTTGTCATGACTTGTTTATGCGCCAGACGAGTGTCCTCTAAACTTTTGTTTATTTTGGTTTTTTCATCGATGGTTATGTTTCATTTTATTTTATTCATGTTTTGAGTTGGCAGATTTCCTTTGATGTGGTTGCTATGTTATTAAATATATAGAGTCCCTTGCGTGTTTAAATAAATACAGCTAACTTCAATAATATTTTGTGTCAGTGAAATTATTTATTTAAGCTTCTGGAACATCGTTTTGATCCATTGATGTAGTAACGAAATAAGTTTTTATTCTACTCTTATTATGTTGGAAAATAGATTTGGTGTCAGTTATTTGATAGAGACTGAAATAGTTAAATTAAAGCTGTAACCAAACGTATTGCTTAAAAAGTTATTTCCCTAAATTTAAATGGACTTAGCCATGGAAGTGAACCTACCAATAGTAGAGTTCAGTTATGATCAATCATGTGGTATGTTAACCACAGATGGCAAAATAATCACTGAGCATGGAATATGTAACCGCAATGATTTTATTTTTATTAATAAATTCGTTTCATTTGTTAACGTCATTTTAGTTTTATTCTAAATAATGAACGGTGGGTACCTAATATAAGATCATGTTTTAAATTGGGTATATAGGTGCCTAGTTACCAATTAACTTTGAAACAAAAACGTTGGTAACAAAAAGTTTGTGAAATCCCAAATGTGACTGAAACACGACCATTTTAGAACAAACTATTTTACATTGCATGTCCTCGAAAAGAGCGTTTTCCAAGCAGCCAAACTGTGCGGAAAGTGTCACTTTTTTTTACTAGTGCTTTTTACTTTCCTGTACTTTTTTAATTTTTAACTCCAACGTCAGCCCGCCGCATAGAGTTTTTATTATTTGAGAAAAGTTTTAAAAATAAGTTAAGTATAGTAGTAGTAAGTATAGTATATAAAAGGTAAAACAAAACTTAACTTTACTTCATTTAAGGCGTTTTTAATTACTCTAGATTTAGATTTTGATCAATAAATTAATTTTAAATATTAATTAAATATGTTTGGCAGAATAAAATAGAATGAATATTTTGCTCGTGCCTTTTTGCGTTACGACGTGACAGCTATTTGCACATGCGCAGTAGATATGCCCGAGGAACTATGAACTATTAGTTAATCTGTGCATATGCTGACTGCCCTTGAATAAGCGCCATTTTATTAATTTCTTGCTTGGTTCAGATATATTTTTTTATTTCCTTGCACAATTCATGGTAAAATGTTGCATGATACACGTGCGTAAGATGATTTCCGACTCGTGTCGATTTATCCACTCATCGGAAATCACCTACTTTCCGCACTTGTAGCATAAATAACTATTGTTTGTTAGTTAGGAAACTAAAATAAGAAGCCAAAGAACCAAACAGAGATTGCTACAGCATAAGGCACTATACTTTATATGGTCCTGAGTTACATTTTAAACAGAAATACATATAATTATATTATCATGACAGGCCATAAAAAGACTGTGCATAATCCATTTCGGGGAATGTATGCCAATATGAGTATTGATTTATATAATTAGGTAAGTTATAGTTGTCTATAGGTAGGTTAGAATAAGAATTATGCGGTTTTATTTATAATGTAATAGGTATAGGTAATAAGCAATTACATGACACAAGCGGAACACGTTTCAGGAAGCGGACATAAACCATAGATCGCACTAAACTTGACAATTGTCTATGACACTTACGATATGGTCATTGTTTTTTTTTCTCTGACTGTAAAGTTTTCCACGCCGATAGATAATAATTATTGTGTCGACAAGATTAGTAGGTATTTTTTTATAAATTCTAGATGCGGTACGGATGAGCTAATATATTATTAGATAATCAGGTATTCTGACTCATTTTCTTTCATAATTTAGAACGTAATCGTGGAATGCTGTAGAATATTTGACGCAAGAATTCTTCGTCATTCCGATTGCGCACTACTGCGTTGTCTTTAAAAGAAATATCTTAAAACTACGTCTTACAATATGCGTTTTTCCTCATTTCCAGTAAAATATAGAAATAAATATAATGTGGCAAAGTAGGTAATTTTCTGATTGCAAAATAGCTCATGGAAAAAAATGAGGTTACACAGTTTTGCTACGCAGAATAAACGCATTGACGTTCAGTCATTTACATATGAATGCCTTGAAGATAATAGCTATGTACGGTTTTGGATACTCATCGAATAAAACCGTACTGTACCGCAATTTGCTAAGTTACTAATTATTTTATGACTCGAACAAGATTAATATTTTTTTTCACGCTAAAACACTGTTGAATGACGTGTCTTATCTTCTATATAATTTAAAACTAACAGATACTAAAATTTATAAAAAATCTTATAAAATATATATCTTTCATCAGAAAAGTTTTCCCACGAATAGTGCTGTACAGTTAAAAAACCGTAACTATCCCAAGTTTCCCGCGCGACTCTCGGTTTCTGTCGGGATGTCGCACGTCAATCGCCTCTCTATTATTATGCTATATTAAATTTATCTCTAGTCATTCAAGGACCACCTGTGCAGTTCATCGCACTAGACCGAACCAGTCAGTCTGGTTAACACAACCACGTCATTTACACCTGTCAAATGTTATTTTAAACGATATTCAACTTTATTACATGTATAAAAGCGACAAACTGGATGAACGATCTGAAACAAGTTTTGCCGCCAAAGCGCCGTTTGTGTATTTATTTATTTATTCTTTTTTAATCTGTATCTCGGTCTGGATGCTCGCGATTAATGCCTGTGCTCGCGAAGT
The DNA here is from genome assembly GCA_948252205.1 of Orthosia incerta. Taxonomy (NCBI): domain Eukaryota; kingdom Metazoa; phylum Arthropoda; class Insecta; order Lepidoptera; family Noctuidae; genus Orthosia; species Orthosia incerta. The sequence continues at coordinate 26,146,711 of OX411745.1, read as the reverse complement.
GGTTCTTTTTTAAATCTTCCACGGTGGGCCAAAATCATTTCATGATTGATAATCTGTAATTGATGGTTTGTGGGTTAGTGGTTGAACAAAGTTTGTATTCTACTCATTTTGTGGCACGTCAATAAATCTTCACTCATCTCATTAGATTTCCAATCTCTATGTCAGAACATTTATTAAAATATTACTGAAATTTATCATCATTAGACAGGTATTATGTGTATAACAGATTCTATGGATGCCAGACAATTCTATTTAATTTAAGTACACTCAGTACACTACCTGACTTCAAACCAGAATTAATTACCGTTTCAAAACCACAGCCTCCACCCATGACGTGTCGCTGTCAAAAAAAACCGTCTCTGACCAAAAACCGGTATCGTGTACCCGTTTGAAAAAAAAAAACGAGACTTCTGCAATAAATTTTCGCATGGCATGCGTTATTATCTGTACAGTAATCAGCTGTATGATGACGTCATTCTGGAGCCCGCCACTTTCTTTTCTTACAAATAAATAGGACTAACTCGACCTCGAATAACAGGGCTTTTGTAGTCGAATTTCAGAAACATTGAGAATTTAATTTTCACGATTTTACTTGAACATTTGCTTCATATGCGAAAGGACACCCATAATTTGACCTTTTTCATTCTATGGCAAAAGATGTCCACTCTAGTTTACTCTAGCTAGTTAACACAATGCAATATGAAACATTGCAATTGCCATAAAAGCCTATTTGAAAACCATTTACTACCAGCCCATCCAATACACTCAATATAATTTAAACAGGGCACTAAAACTTAAAGTTCTATTTACCTCGTAAACATAAAAGCAAGCGATATACCATGTGATCGGCCGAAGTCGCGAGCTCGAGTTGTTACGTTAAAACAGGCTGGCTTCTCGAATGTTCCGACTTTCCTGCCCAAGCCGCTTTGCGCGACAATTTTCCAATACGTGTTTTTTTTAGTTGCGTGACCGGGGATCTAGTTTTACGTAAATAAACTTGATCTAGTCTAGTTATATAGCGTAATGGTGGGACCACGGGGAGCGGAGCGATAATTAGTAGCTTTGCCTCGTTCTTGATTGTTGGATGAATTATGTAGACGATATTCTCGTGGTAAAGTTGTTATGGGCGGGCTAAACCCTTTCCAAGAAAACCTTTAATACATTTAATAGGCGCTCACAAACAAATGAAAATAACTTCATTTGAATTCGGAATTGGAAACTGTTTTGTAATTGGCCATTGAGAACATTTTTTTTTTCGACAACCGCTAATCGTCTTGTCAAAGCTGTCAATTTTGACAGTTGCTAAATTCGCAACACTATTAAATTCGAGATTGAAATATCGACTAATAATTTCTGGATGAAGTTCAACAGTTTCCTCAAAGAGAAACGCATATTCATAGCATTAGTCATGTGATTTTAATATTTATAATGTACACGCATGACAGATGTATGCCTACTGATATCGACTAGCCTATGCGCCTCACGCGCTGTGCATTGTTGCACTCACAATATATTTGAGTACTCGTCAATGTATGTTGATACTCATTTGTCGTAGTATTTGCGTAGGCCTTCGCGTGAAGTGGCATGTCAAGAGTCTTGTTAAAATGAAAACGATATCCCTTCGTATAACGTGACTTAGGGGATCATTTTTCTTAGTTTTAAGCACGTGTTTTAGTAATTACTTTGTTTAGATAAGATCTTGTTAATAATTGACTTCTTTATCTAATTGTTTATGTTTACACACATTTATCGAAACTGCTGTATCCCACCAAAAACCGTAAGAAAAACCGTTTTCCGCACATCATTTTGCCATACATTCAATATACAAACACAATTCTCGATCCTATACTAACATTCCAAGAAGCTCTAGATGAAAAGTCTACCGTTATCTAGTCACCTATTTCGTTTAGCTCTGGTGTTGCAAGTCTGTAATAGTTAAAGTTAATAAAACATTAAATTAACGTTAAACCTAGCCAATAATTTAGCTAAATTAATTCTGATGAAATTGCTCGTAAGTGCAGCACATGATATATTGACACGTTTAACTAAAATTCAATCATAATCAGCAAATGATTACATCCTATCTGCTGGTGTACGGGTATTAAGTGGCAAACGATTGCGAAAAAGGAAAATTCATATAATTTCCACTATGAGGTTGTTAGGGCTGTCTTGTTTAAGAATGCGTCTTTTGAATGTGTGATTTTGGTCGTATTGGAGTACTGCCAACTCATATTTTTTATGAAATCCACTCTTCCTACGGTTTTAGAAGCTAAAATTACAAAAATAACCGTCACATTACGGAGATTTTGCATTTTGAACAGCTGGATGTTTTCTTACAAAAAATCCTGACGGATCATTACCAAAATTTAAAAATCGTTGAAAGTTTTACCCACCTTGAACTCAAAATTGATTCCACATTTTTTATCGGTAAAAGTCGTCGAGACACACCCCTATCAATCGTACGCATGTAGATACGCACTGCAAGCGTGTGCGTATAACCGGCCTCTGATTCTCGTTGCAGACAGCGAGGCGCGATCGGCAACTCGGGCGCATGTACGCAACGAACAGGCATTCAACATTGCCAACTAGTGCCAACCAACTCCCATGCATGCACTAGACAGAATTGAACTTGTACCGAGTTCGGTGACTCTAAAGTAGCGAAGAATGAATGTGGAATCAATTTAGGTGGCAAAGGACGAATTATTTGATGGGGAGAAAGGATTTTGTCAATTTTATGTGTCATTATATTGTTAAGGTGTTAAGTTGTCTAATCTAGTTCTTGAACTCTATCGGCCGTTGACTCGGTAAGAACAAGCAAGAACATTTTGAAAGAAAATGTATTTCAATTTCCATCAATTCTAACTGTGCCAAATCAACTTCTAAATAAAAATTCATGTACATAATATAAAGTTACCGTGTCAATATTTTAATAAAAATATAAACGACATTTAATTTAACGGCCTTTTTAAATTAAAAAAAAACGTTCTCCCCTGGCTTAAAATTCAAAATTTTCTTTTTCCAAAAACAAAAATCGTTTAAAAAAACGTATCACTAATGGCAAACGGTACCTAACGTAACGGTATTTTAGTAGTTTACTTGAAAAAAAAAGGAAATAGGTACTCTATCGGTTGGTTGTACCAAAATACTCGGTACAGAAATAGCAACGTTAGTAAATTGGCATCAGACAATAGGATGACGACAGTTTCTTACCAATGACACCAACGCAGAATTAAAACTGACTGAATGTGGCTTTTGAACGACGTTGCTTCATCGCCTTTTAAATGTTCTCGTAAAACAATATTACATATTGTGTTGGGTAGGGATAATGTTGAGCACATAGATTTAAATAGAGATATGCAGAGAAATAGTGGTGCACGGTCTACTTCCAGCTTCTTTTCAAGTCATAAATTCGTCAAAATACTTACTTAGTTAGCAACTGATGAAACTTCGAGAAGTTGAAAAAGAAAAGGAACTTTAATTGGATTTTGATTTTCTGTCCAATTTTTTTTCATGAAGCGGTATGAACACCATTCATCTTCTGTCATTATGGGACATTGCAAAGTTTGATCAACCCCAAAATCTTCCTTACCTTCCTCTTCAAACATTCTTTGAAGATTTCACCAGAGTTTTCCCCTTTAATAAAATGCGCAGAACACCACAGCATTACACCACACTACGCCATATCTTTACGATCCGGATTACCAGGGACACATAATCATGACGGCACCATATTCTCTAATTCCTTGTTGACCCACATAGCTGCGCTCGTAGCTAATTGTCACTCATTGGTGGGAGTCATCACGCGATGTCGACCTAGCCTGCTAATTGTCCTACGAGATACACAATCGTTTAGCTAGGCTAACGTAAAGAAACTGCGATGTTATGTGGCACGTGTTTTATCATGATTTTGATATAAAGCTTTATAGTACTTAAGTCAATAGTGAATAGGTTACTTCTAGGCAAGCGTGCTTCATCGTCGACCACGCCATGATCGCTTACCATCATTTGAGATAGTGGTCACCCCCAACCAAACTATCGGCCGATAAAACAGAGCCCCCTTTTTATCGACCGGTAGTTTGGTTTGGTCGGATCTTTAATCAATATGAGAAAGTACCTATATAATACGCACATTACAACGATTTGGTAATGAATGTACTTTTCAATCCGACCAAACTATCGGCCGCTATATAGTATGTAGTTTGCGAGGGTTTTTCGACGGTTGTGGAAAGATAAACTGTATCTTTACTTGGACAATCAGGTAGCTATTGTGCTGTGAGCAATCACGCCTGTCCTTTGCAAAGACTCCAAGGATATTTGGCGTTCTGCAAGATCTTTTTGAACCCTCCCTAGTGCTTTTACCTTGGAAGAATGACGCCTCAGGCCTTGTCAAAGCTATTATTTTCTTCGCTAGTATATATGAAAAAGCCTGATGCAGCTAAGTTAGCAAGGCATACAATATTCTTCATAGATAAGCCCCTTATCATTTTGAAACAAAATATGTAGAACAAGAGACAGTCACACGAGTACACGACACGTTTGAAAGAATCGTCACTTGATTACAAAGAGATTGACCTTGCACATGATCGGTAAGCTTCCCCCGAATGATAATATTCTAGGAGATTCCATCACAAACATTAGTATTTAGCTTATGAAGGCATCACATAAGTTTAGACAGTGTTACCGAGAAAAGCGAATACCTGTTTGTACAAGGACTTAATTTAAATACTATGTTTCGGATCCTTGGCTGGGAGAGCAAGGATTATTGACTTCTAAGCGTGTTGATTTCCTCGGAGTCAAACATCTTACTGTCTGGATCGTTCGATGAACTATGCTAACGTATAGGTCGGTTTAATTTATTACTAGGGTCGATAGCTTCAAAATCATGAGTTGAGTATTGACCCCGAGTCTTGGCAGGAATTCTATGTCCTGTTGGCTTGCCTTCGCTACTGATTTTTCAATTGAATATTAGCACACTATTGTGATGTCTATCTGTGCTGAAATCCATGCACACATTATGGATGGATAAATTTGATTGGATATCAAAATTATAACACAGCTCGCCTTGTAGCTAACTGTCTCCATCTCGAAACGAAACTCTGGAGAAGATTAATGGGTCAATTTTTTTCAAGATCCTCCTTGTTTTTTGGTCTTCGCTCCTGAATATTATTCAGCTTATATCAGTCTTCTTTCAGTGAAACTAGGAAATCGAACGTCCCGTATATTTTTTTCAAAACGCTACTTTTGTCCTTACTTCATTCCCGGATCTTGAATCATCATGATATCAGTCCTCTCCATCCAGTAAATCTAGGAAGTAAGAGCGTCCGAATTGGTCCGCTAAGGCCGCGGTGAGGCCAGCCCCAAGGTTGCGTGCGCGCAGACACAATGGCGGACGATGCGTGTCATACACGCCATTGTTTATAGTCGTGAATTTATTTATTCGCTGCTCTGATTTTTGTGTGGTGATAGTGGTTTTTCTATGGCAAAATAACTTGTACTTGTGGCCTATTGAAAAATGCAGCATTGGAATGTACTTAATTGGGGATCGATGGCCAATAAAGAGCGCTCGATTTCTTCTAAAAGTATGGGTAAGAAATAAGACACTAACAATATCTTTTTATTTTTTTATTTTATTGCCACCAAAAAATTTAACCGTCAGGATTTTTAACCCAATCAATTCCAGAGATTTCGTTTCATATGCAAAGTTAACAAATCTACCCGATTAGTTACTCGGTTTGGTTAGGTACATATTGGATTTGACGTCTATGATATTCATAATTTTACACTTGGGCACTCCCCAGAAATCGCGTCAATTAACAGTGGACCATAACATTGCCATAAACACTTCGCTAAGCGAAGTTGCCGTATGTCTGACGTCACTCCCCAGGTAGACTGCCCGTCCTTTCTTATGTAAACAACGTACCTATATTGACATTAACACCACCACGTAAGATGGAAATCATAAATATTACCCACTTATCGCTCAGGTCGTTTGTGGGCGTCTGTAATCAAAATACTCGTAAAATAAGCGGTGCCATACCGTCTATAGAACATCCAGTTGAGAAAGACCTCTTAGTTTATAATAAACTTTGTAAACAAGGGATCTTAATATGTTGGTTATTTGAATTTGTTAATTTTGTAAACAAATAATATTGTAGAGTTTATGCGTTTTGAGGACATATCTAAATGCAGTTGTCGTCACCTAGATTCTACTGGTATTCTGTTTGTAAATTTAGTATTGGAAAATATAATAATTTCATGTAGGGGACTGACTCTTGTCCCCGTCCTCTTGTGTGCCTTCCTTTGTTGAGGTGTTGGAATAAATATTCTGGCTTTTCAGTTTTCAGTCAGTAACAAACCATGTAAATTTGCCTTCTAGGATTATTCTTGACGGATTTACCACCATCGTCATTAAAAAACGTTTTTCGTCCTACTGCAGATCAGGCATCCTTTTACGCCATTCTTTTAACACCAATCCTGTCTAAACCACCACAGCAACTTAATTCTCCTTCGCAATTATAAAGTTGCTACACTATTTTAGTAACTATATTGAGTAGTTTCTCGAATCTCGCCCACCTTGTTTACGCACACGAACTCAATCTATATTGCAGTTTTTCTTGAACACAAAGTTGCGTTTACGCTGCGCATAGCAATAAGGATAAAGGTCAGCTCACACAGAGACGCGACGCGGCGTATAGAACTTTGTTTTTCTGACAGTCTGTTTGACAGAGCGGAAAGCGTATTTTTCTTGTCATACGCAGGATATACTAGAACGAAGCTAGCTAGCCACTCGGTCGGGCATATCTTCGTTAGAGGTCGTGAATACATTAAAAAAATGCCGTTTCTTGTATGTTGAACGCGTATATGCAAGCGTTTGGTCGGCCTTATCCGTATCATAACTATTACATCTACTTAATTTACGTCGTCGTGTGAGCTGTCCCTTACTGCCGCGTTGGGTGGCAGCCGGAGTGCCGGACAGTCTAGCAGCTAGCCAGCTATCGTAATTACCATGCAGAGGGCGTGCCGATCGGTGCAAGCGCGGCAAACCACGCACACTCTCGCAGGCTTTGCGTAACGCCACTAAATCTGTGTAACTCACTCCCCCGGACTCTCGAAGTTCTGAGGACTTATTTATGTGCATATTGGATACGTGGTTGCAGCTGATGTATTAGTTTTAGTTGTCAGTGAAGCGAAATTTCAATTGAAATGGATTGCTGTCCATAAAGAGCTTTTGTGTGCAAATCTGTAATGTTGTAATGAATTAACTATATTATAATGTGATAGCGTGTCAAAATTACTGTCGCTTACGACTAGCTAAGGGTTTTGCTTCCCATTTAATGCTTTTGTACTGTTAGAAGATATAGGGATTTAACTAAACTTTCTGACGACTATTACTCATAATAATTCTAGCCGAAAGATGTCCACTGCTGGAGATAAGTCTCCCCAAACTATCGCCACATCTACCGGCTTCATACAAAATCAATTTGCAACACAAAACCTCACCAAACCAATGGCTTATCCAGCCAAAATGGCGACGTTATATCTACACGTACCAACTACTAATAAACTTTTAAATGTAGACAGGCCCGCTTCAGATCAATTAGAGCTACGCATCACATCTATATAGGCATGTATCTAGCACTAACCGAGCCAGTCTCGTTGGGCGGTAGCCCAGCAGTCTGCTATCTATAATTGCTATTCGCCCTGCGCGTGAGTGCGTGGACTGTAAAGCTGCTTACACACTATCTGGCAACTGTTAGGCAACTATGGCAATTAGTTTTGACTGCAAATTAGTGTAGTTAGTTAGAATTTGTGATGTAATTTTTAGCTAATACTTGCACTATATTGCATGAGACACCATATTTATTTATTTAATTAAGACTGTGCTAATGTAATCATAAAATAAATAATGTTTAGTATCTAACTAATAATTAAATTACTTAGGTAGATATTTACATAATCTCATAGATATGAACTATTAGAAGTTCCTTTTGCGCAAATCGGCAAGTCAGTTATTTAGCAAACAATCTGCCTAGGCTTTTCCCAAACATGTTGGAGTCGGCTTCCAGTCTAGCTGGAAGCAGCTGTAGTAGGAGTACCAGTATTTTACACGAAGCAATTGCCTATCTGACCTCCAAAACCCAGTATTTGGGTAACACGTTATTCCTAGGCTTGACTGCTATCAGATTTTTTGACTATTTAGCGATCTTGGAAAGAGCTTTTCATCTGTGGTCTATGGGTCAACTTTTATTATCATCATCCTGCCATTGTTCCATGTTACTTGGGTTCGGCGCAACACAATTTCTCCTTCCATACAGTCCTGTCAACCGTCAGTCTATCGCCCTTTTCATTCATATCACTCCCCGCACAGTCCGTCAATATTTTCTTTGAATTTCCCCTCCCTCTCCATCCACCCACATTTATAGTTGTCAACTTTGGGACACCGGGCAACTTGTATGTGTACTTTAGTTGTCGGTCAATGAGTACACTACTTCAGACACACACTTGCGTAACAAGCGACAGTTTGTGCCTGCTGTTACATTATGTATGTCTCGGTAAAATATGTGTGAAACGTAGCTAATCCCATGCCAGAAGAAAGTTAAGTTTTCAATGAATTGGTTGCTCTATTAATGAATATTTAGTGCAGGTTAAATTCCTGAATGGCATTTGTTTTACAATTGGTGAGGACTGTGGCGATTGAAATTGCTTTAGCAAAGGACAATTAAGATGCATCATAAGGCCGATTCTGGGTTCTCAGTATTTTTTATAGGGCTCTCTTGACCTTATCCCGCTTGATGTAAAGCAACTCTCACTTCACTTATAGAAGAATGTTTTTAAAGAAAATAGTGCAACTAAAAAATTACTCGTGAGTACATTAAGTTCGCTATTTGCGCTTACGTTCCATGCAAACCAACATTCTAGTTCTAAAATGCAGTAGGTACTGGATTTAACTAGTTCGATAATGTTCTCATGTATTATTCTATGTCAGTTCAGCCTACATTCACTAACCGCTAGATAGAAGCCTAGTTTTACCAAGCAATATCTTTTTCGGTTCTACCGACTGTCACTTGTTTCTTTCTAATGAATTTCATATAGGCAGAAGAGTTATTTTTGGCTGGAACTAAAATAGCAGCTGCCAATTTGGCATTAGATTGTTAAAAAACGCGCATACTCGCAGAATTCATGAGTGAAATTTAAATGAAAGTGGCATTCACACTTACAGAAATACCAACACTGAAATGTTTAAAACTATCGTTTCAAAGTCATTTTGAAATACTTAAAGTTTATTAGTGTACTAGATATAATATTCTATCTAATGCACTTGTATTCTCTTTAACACAGTTATTGCATTGTTTCTTTGAGAAAGCTGACTGCATTGCACAATGCACGTTCTGTTCTGAATGATTTTTGATCTGCATTGTATTGTGGCAGTGAAAGGGTTGGATTTGAAAGTTTAAGGTTATATTCGACTGGTATTTAATAAGTAAATGTCCATTGGTATTGGTATAAACCGGAAAGGCCACGTAAAGTGCACAAGAACATTGCACTTTCGATAAAGTCACAAAATTGGAAATAGGAAAACACAATCCAGAGTAAAAATCCTTTCAGTCGGTAGGTTACTTTGCAGTTCTTCAAAATTTAGTCTGACCTAATTTTTCTGTATTTTTCTTAATTGATCACCAGCCTTTTATAGATTCAAATAGGTATTACTTACCTCTAACTTAAATTCAGTTCTACAGACTTATAAATGTATCTACAAGTGCAAGTACAGCACAAACTACAATAAATACACTTATTCGAGATTGTAGATACATGTTGACAACTGCCAACCACCGGACCACCATTGAACGAGCCCACCATGGCATAATAACTTCATAAAATCGTCCATGAATCACCATTGCCTGGGGCGTCCCTCGTTACAGAATCGTAAAGCGATGCCGACTGCCATCGAATCGACACTAAAGACTTACAAAAGAAGTCCCAGTTGTTGTAAACTGAATACAGAAACGATGAACGCAACAAAAGTGACGAATCTAGAGTGTTTCTCTCATTATTATTTTGTTAAATAAAGAAACCGTAGAGACTATGGACGGAATAAAAATTACTGCTTCTTGTTTTCTTTACATTGTTGTAGAAGCCATTTAATTTGATTCTGAAATACGTAGCGTAATGTGGTCTTTTGGTCCTGAAAATTCTGCCCCATTTACATTCGTAAACCCCGGTGTTTGAACAGAGAATTAGAGCTTCGCAAACTTTAATTTAGCATGAAAACTTTTCAAAATTTAGTAGTACAGTAGAGTTTAACACAGAAATTGGGGATAAAACTTCTGTTCCACATTTTCGATGCAGCTGTCGGCTCACTTTATACTGATACCGAAGTCAGAACCGGTCCACTTGGCCCAATCAGGAAACGTTACGTATATATTATGTTTGTTTATTGAGACGGGTAACACTTTATTTAAGTGTGTGCGCGGCGGTGGGTTAAGTAGTGACAAGTTTCGAGTTTTATTGATATGAAACAATGGGAAAATTAAAACTCGGTCCTTTGAATCAAAGTATTTTTTTTCAGTGTAAATTTAATTTGGTTACTGCCTTTTTACCACACCATAGACAAACCTTAATGTCTTGTCATTATGGTTAAGTTAGGGACTCAATGACCTTAGAAAGTAAAATTCATTTCACTTTTCATTCGCAAAATGATCTACAACCATTAAGGTCCGTACTTTTATAAGTAAAATTGCAAAAAATTAGGCCAAAACTAGCCATTAGCATAGTTTAGGACAATCACCTCTTATGAGTCATTGGAAGTAGGCTTGAGATGAAAGACCTCGTAATTTTTTCGAGTGGCCATTCATTAAAATGCACCTTTCGCCTCACGTGAGGTGATATGGTGTGATCATTTAATTGACACCTGCGGCTTTTGGCGTTTCTACAACGATTACGCTATATTGCTCATCTAATAGATGCAAATAAAAAGAATAATATTATCTAGGTAAAATAAGAATTCGCAGAAGTTTAAATTTAGAAGACAGGAAGCGATGAGTAATCGTTTGAATAATTTTTGAGATGTCATTCTCATTACTTATGAGTAATGATTGTAACAGAGAAGAATCTAAGTAATAATCTAATCGATTCCAAAGAGGACAGCATTACGAATCAAGTTGACTAACTCCATACACATATACTTAGTTTATCAATAAACATGAGATATCGTAAATGTCCAATATAGAAATTGCACAAGTGCTTAATATCCGTGTTGATTGGAAAGCTAGGGAAAGGAGCGTGGAATATGTTGTAAGTTTGTGATAATTTCCTGTTTCATGCATTAGTAACAGTTGGTCTACAATGGCTATTGCACAGAATACTTATACTTCATAAAATATAGCTTGATCTCTGCGACAGCTGTCAGTGTCAATACAGTAACAATAGCGCTTGACAGGCTAATAATAACGTAACTGTATTTTATTAATATTGTTACTGTATTGATACTGACAGCTGTCGCAGAGACCAAGCTATCTTTTATGAAGTATAGACATGATTATGATCCGGCGGCCTTATTTAAGCAAGTAATTGCCTGTAATTTTCCATTAATTTTCTACCAGAAATTAAGTGTCTCGAATAGCAGGCTTGGGCAATTGAAACATAAAGTCTATTTCTAAATTAAAACACTAATCGATAAATTTTACGTAATACGATTTTACAAGGCAAAATCTATCGGCTAAGTGCTCTAAAGTTACAAGTAGATTGCTGTTCTCTATAATAGTTTTATAATCTATAGATACATGGTGCCTTACACTTTGGTATGTGTGTTGCCCTCAAATATACTTAAAGGCAGCCCCACATCTGCCTGTAAATGATCTGCTGCATAATGAAGCTCTCTTGTTATATGAGTATTGATCAACAAGTTTGCTCTCTGGCATTTCAAACCTGGATGAATTTCTATAATATCAGTTGTTGCTGGCTTAACAGACCACTTTTTTTTTAAATTGACATTCCCTGTAAACTTGCAAGCTTTCCTGTTTGATTCAATTCTGCTTTTCACTTATCCAAGGGTAAAAATTGTGTACCTACAATTCAGTTCCCATCATTTTTAGCTTCTTATTGCCCTGCCTACCCATGAATACTGGGACACCGTGTACTTACAGAGTCCACTTTGAGATAATCACCCGTTCACTTTGCGCTTTAATCTATCGCCCCGTATCGGTTAAGGCGGGGTTTTATAGTGAAGTTTAAGTCCTATAGATTTAGTTTAGTAGTGGCCAAAGGACCAAGTTATGTGGTCCTTATTCACCTACATTTACATGTTTAACATGACAAACATTATAAAAATAGCCACGAGAGTATTTAATTCTTAAAGGAAAACCGTCAGCTACCTAAAATATAAAGAGCCTTCTCCTGCCGTTACTTGAACATGTGGCATTTTATACCTAAACTGCGTCTTTACAATGTTATCAAATATGGAAATTACAGCTCATCGCATACATTTTATGTGGTTTAATAAAAAAGCGGCTGTGATACGCGTATTTCCCTTAACCACGTGACAACTCGCCCTGCGCGTGCGCAGAGGCTGCGTAATATTGCGCCATTGCGGCTCAATCTTTTGAGCCCCCTCCCCGTTACTAAATAACGGCCATTTACGTATTGATAATGTTAAAGTACTTATAATAATAACTGTAATATACACGAAGACCTGTCCAATTATAATACCATCTTCCCGGTTTTTTAATTTTAGTAGCAACGGTAACCATCTATTTATACGCGTTTAGTGGTCATTTATAACCGAATTATAAGCGTTTGAAGTATGGTAAAATCGTGACATTATGCCAAGCATGAAACATTATTAACCTAGACCTGAATTGTGAGAGAAATACTTTTTTAATAAAAAATGATTTAAGTACGATGCAATATATAAAAATATCACGATCTAATTGCATAAATCAAACGGTCCACTGTTAACCGCAGCAAGAGTTTCCTCCTGTCTTATATACCTTTATTAATGTTTGGTATTTCTTGTTTCCAGATGCATCTAAGTTCGATTCAGTTGGCGTGCGCGGCACTGGTGGCGGTGGCCTTGGGCGCAGCGGCGCCGCCCTCGTCGTCGCACCACGTCGCGCGACGCTCCTTCTTCACCCTCGAGTGCAAAGGAGTCTATGACGCTTCCATCTTTGCCCGACTCGACAGGATCTGCGACGACTGCTACAATCTCTTCCGAGAGCCACAGCTCTACACCCTATGCAGGTCCGTTGCGTTTTGTATATGATTCCTTTTTCAAATGTGACGTTTTACAGTTTTTTTGTTTATCTGTGCCAGTTTATGGCAGGCATTTTGAGAGTTGATTTGGAATCTTGAATTAGTTTTGAATAGTGTTTTTATGATAAGTATTTATCAAGATTTGATAAGATAAACCATGATAGTCGCATTACATCGTCAAGATATTTAAGCGTAATAACGATGACAATACTAATTCACAATTCAAAATCAACACTACTCAATTCCAATCTTAAAGAACATGTATTAAAGTGCATTATTCCTTATTGGGGCACAGGAAAGACTGTTTCACGACAGATTACTTCAAAGGCTGCGTGGAGGTGCTACAAGAAACTGACCAGTTAGAACAGTTCAAGGAATATATAAGAATATTACACGGGGCCGTCCCCCCTTCGTCTGGGAACTAGGTATACCAACCGAATTTATTTTGCCTCTCCTTCTCACAATTTTATATTTCCTATATCTATCTTTTTCTAATGCGTCAAGCATTTCTTCAGCTTTGGGGTATTTAACAGCACGCTATGTATCCGCACTATTTTTGTAGTATATTTTAACACAGCTATGCAATAGCAAAAATAAAATATTAAAAAAAACCAATTATCGTAAGTATGATATAAAGGTAAAAGGTCTAATATTCTTCTTTTCACAGCATTTTTCTATATCTTCTAGCATTTTTGAACCTGACTTAATAGCATGCCTTTCTTGCCTACTTTTCAGCACTATTATATATTTTCTAACATTATATGAGCACTATTGTAATAATTTCTAACTTTGGTTATGCACTCTTATAATAATAAAGACAGATATCACACTAGATGGATTGAGGCAACGTATTATTTATAACAGATGATTGAAATCATCATGTAGAATTCAGAAGCCTGATTCACTAGGGCCTTATCTTTCTTATATTTCAGTATACACAAGTATTATACTTATTTATTTTTTTACTAATCCAGCTGTATTCAAGCCAAGTTATTAACTTTGCCTTTTGCAGTCCACTTTTGGACACGCCCATTTGAAATTAAACTCTGATTTTTAATTACACGGAATAAAATAACAGCGTTTTTATGTCAAACGTAAAATTAATTTGATCTGTTCATCACAGTGAACGGAAATAAACATGGAAGCATTCCTAGCTTTAAAAAATGACCCAACGCAAATTGTGCCCCGGTGGGCGGGGCTTACCGATCGTGCCGCTCACGCTTTTAGTTCGTCCGCAGTAGGCAACAGCGGCGGTCGACTAATATTTACTGTTTTTCGCGTGTTAATTATTTAAAAATGCCTTCTTGTGCAGTGAAGCGGTGCATAAATAAATCACATTTGCATAACAAGAATGTTGGAATTAGATTTCACGTGTAAATACATCGCTATTCATATTTCTATAAAAAATGAAGTATGCCACGAAATCTATAGGGATGATGTTATGCCAACCAAACAATTAACTTTTTTACCTGACAATAATGGCAAATATAATTTGATTACAACCTAAGGAACAATACACGCCATTTTTTTTTTCTATGGGGACGGCACTATGCAAAATATACCAAGTTATTGTAGGTACATAAAAGTTCCTTTAACAGCATGGAGAAAATAGATATCGTTGCTGTATCTTTATCTTTTCTAATATATTTTTGACCGTTCCAAAAAGATATATTTTTAATACAATAAAAGATGGTTCTTTAACACGAATTGCCGTAGGATTTGACTGGTAGAAATCATCACGCGAAAAAGCGTTCATACTTCTATGCGATATCCTTCTTTCGAATTTGGTCAAAATATAAATCCAAAATGGCAGCTGCGAAATCTTTCATATTTTTCATCATGGGTTTAGTTTTCGAGGATGCTAAAGTCGATTGTGAGGCTAAAATAATCCAAGATCGCAAAAATAAAAAAAAATGTTTTTGTTTAAATCATACGTGAGAAGGAACTTTGTTCCTGACGGTGGTAACCTGATCACACACGTTTATTTATGCTTCTATATTTTCTTTCATATTACTTTAATACCATCACTATCATAATTAATAATTGCGTTGCACCATATTGCATAAAGAATCCCGGGCGACGCGATTGGTGGACGCAGTGGCGTCGTAGAAATGTCGTTAGCGGCCTATACGTTAGATGGTAATTTAAACCCAAAACTTAAGTAAATAAGGTCTATTTTTTACTGTGCATCATGAGTTGTAATAATATTGTTTGTGTACTTTGGCTAGTTTGGCGAATCAGTTGCGGGGTTTCGATGTGTGAGTTTGTTTGGGATTTTGTGTCAGGATGCGCGTTAAGTTCCTTCGAAGTAATGCTTCCATGTTTATTTCCGTTCACTGGTTCATCATGATTCTTTTATGATTCTGGTTCAAATTAATTCAATTTTATATACCAAAGAATAACAAAAACAAGATCACTCATATGTAATAGGTGCAATTTAAATATAAAATGACATTAATAGCTGTCATTTTATTCCAACTACCTACATTATCAGCAAATAAATGATTACTTTCTTTCTTTCTTTAAACATCACAGTACCTGTAGTGTTTTGTTATTGAAAAGACTTGTAGATTTGTTTTTTTTTTGGCCAAGAGTTAAGAATAATTTTATTTTGGATTAAGAACTAATTAATTAATTGTAATCGAAAAAAGAATAGTCTTTTTTAAATTCTGCTATTGCCTACCTCTTCTAAAAAAACTCTTATACACGAAACTAATTTACGGTTTCTTTTTTATTTTTCAGGGAGAAATGCTTCACGTCGCCCTATTTCAAGGGATGCATGGAATCTTTGTACCTATACGATGAAAAGGAACAAATTGATCAGATGATCGATTTCGTCGGTAAACGCTAAACAACTCGACCGACGCATCTTACCGTGTTTAATAACTAAGCAGTTTGTACCAACTTCGCGGTTAGCAGATTTTTTGTTGTTCCTGATGGATATCTGCTTTCTTCCTCAACATATTCTAGTCCTAAGCGACGTAAATTTTATGTTCGCATTATTTTATAGAAATTATTATTAAGTATTATAAGGTCATTCATTATCTATTATATGGTTTATATGTTATTAAATGTTGTAAGCTTCTAATGTAGGGAAGTGTAAAGTACATTAAATCACCTCCTAGTATTGAAATTCGAAAATTTGAGGCAGCCTTTGGTGTTGATGCTGGTCATCTGTTCTGTCTCTCGAAATCCGACTGAGATTATCGATTTTATTGTGTAGGTGTCGTTCTGAGATGGCAACGGAGGATCGGGGTGATACCTGGTTGCTTCCACCGGCTTCTAGCCGAGAGCTTCGAAGTTTCGAAAGATAGTCTGTCATCTCACCCTCCCTCGACCGTCTCAAAACGACAACTGAATTGCGACGCATTCCAATCACAGTATTTAAAAAGAATACTTACGCTTTTTTCAATCTACAATTTAATCCTTTTTTTTTCGTAATATCATTTGAATTATGTTTGAGCCAACTTCACCTAGTTCTTACAAGAATAGTATTTCATTTTATACGATCAATAGGTTCTGTCTGAATCAATATACTTCTTACTTCTTTGCTACACGAATTTGAACTTAATTACCAGGAAATGTAACTTTGATTTTAGTTTTATTGAAATTTTGTATTCTCAATCTGTTGCTAGTTAGTTTATAAATATGTAAATCACGCATGTGGCTTATACATCACTTAGGTTTATTACTACAAAACTCAGGGAGTTTATTGTGTTAATTTCATTCGCGTTTATTTATTTATTATTCATGTTCATAGAAATGGACCAGTCTCACTAACTGATAAATCCAAAAGTTTCCCATTAAAAAACAATAGATTAGAAAAAAAAACCCAGGTTACCTTCGTTAGTGAAACTGGTCCTTTAGAAATAAAGGTAAACTTTCATTTGTACAAATGAATGTAAAGTTCGACCGATTAGTGTTGGTTTAGTTAAGTAAGTCCGTTTGTACAAATGATATCCGAACCGTACGCAAGATAACCGAAATTTGTGCTCACTTTGCTTTAATCAAGTTTCGATTGCCAAGCGAGTTTTAGGCTACGTCTACAGTGACAGGCGACTTGCTTAAGACACACACTTACGTGTCGTGGCGTGGCGTGGCGCGGGATCCACCAATCAAACGACTCAGTTCCAGCCTACGTCATAACACAACGAGTTTTGTAGCCAATCAACTGTGTCAGAAGGCGCCACGACACGCCACACCACGTAAGTGTGATTCCGCCTTTAGACCCTGACAGTGCAAACGTAGCCTTAACTATTATTTTTATTAGTTAATTTCACTAGTTAGTAAGTATTTAAAAAAAGATTTATTTTTATATACTTCCGACCTATTTATTACCTATTGTTACTTTTTATTTATATTTTTTTTAATAATAAGTATGAATAGAAACTTTTTTGTGCAGCGATAGAGTGTACCAGTGTAAAAAAAATATTTAGTTACTGTACCTACTCATATTATATTCCTGATTTTTTTTATTACTTTAAGTTGCGGTTTATACTTATTTAAAAGTTTTCTTTTTGTAAATTCCGCTGTAATTCTTCTCTGTGTTCGAATCTCATCTTTCTTTTTAGTTTAGCGTTTCTTATGTTTCATTGACAAACTTGTAATGAATATCGACACAGTTAGTGACATACAGTTTCGACATGAGAGTCTGCCCTGTGACGTAGATAAAATGGTGCCAATTAATGTCAGCAAGACACTAGGTTAAAAAATTAGCTAATGGTATATAAACAATTTATAGGACGCGTTTGTAAAAATGAATTAGTAAATTATTATAAATAAATGTATAAATTTTATAAAAACAGCTAAGAAACGCTACGGGTTCCATGAAATATATTTGATTTGAAAATCATACCTGCATTTTCTTTATCCCTTGAGTTTTACCTAAACAGGTAGGGATGACTCTTTTGCTATAGGATGTCCTAGTACAAGAGGTCAGGGTAGTACTGATGTTAGTCTAGTAAGTTTTTGAAATAAATAAATTAAGTTCCGATACTATACAGTAAAGGATCTTTATCTTGGTTCAAGTCTTGAAATATAAAAATTTATTATAAAAAGACATTTATAAAAACAGTTCAACTCAGAATCTGACATAAAATTTGTAATTTAGTTAGAGACCGAAGAAGTACTCATAACCCATCATAACATCTCAATGAACTTTTCAAAATAAGTAATGATACTGTTACGTGCTGGGCTTCAGGGATAAATTATTCAAAACAGCAGACTTTCTTAATCACTCTTTATTACTCAAACACTTCTTAAACAACTTTATAACTTTTTCACATAGTTTTCGCTTCGATCGCTTTGTATCGCTTCCCAATCGAAACTGTCCCATGAGCCACGATGATCCTGACCGCCACTTATGTAGCACGGAAGATGTTTCTGGAACGTGCCACACTGTTCTACATACGACGAGAACTTTACCGAAGCGACGAGAAACTTTCAGAATGGTCGAGAAAAAGTCCCAATGGTCCATCCCATTTTGCTTGCAATTTAGACGATTTTCCTTTGCTGCGTAGGTACCTACCGTGTTATGTAATTATACCAGAGATATTTGTCGCGGCCCCTACTGCTCGCCTTCCAATTGTAGCCCTCTCAGACATCTGTTGACCTGTCTGTCTGATGTCCTTATATTCATCATTCATCCTGTTCTGTAGTTCATTCTCATAATCTGTTACACTACGTGGAGACTCAGGTGGGATTCCGGTGATTAGATCTGCAGGTAATCTTAGTTCTCTTCCGAAATTAGCTAAAGCTGGTGTTACTGTTGTGCTTTCATGAACAACACTGCGATATGCCAGAATAAATGGTAAAATGAGTTTTTCCCAATCCTGCAGTCTGCTTTCCTTTGCCAAATATTTGGCCAGTGACTGGTTGAATCGTTCAACCATCCCGTCTGAATGCGGATGATAAGCAGTTGTTCTGGTTGAGAGCATCCATTACATGTCACGTCTCCTTTAGCATTTAAGAATAGAATAATATTTATTCGACACAGGCACAACATAACATCAACAAACATGGAGTAAAAGACACAAAAAGTAGTGCAAAGACAAATTGCGCTGAACGTACCCATACGTGAGATATCCAGCGAAGTGACTAGACTAGTGACTCGAAGTTCCGTCCTTGGTCACTGTGGATTTGACCCCGAAACGACAAAACATTTCGTGAACTAACTTATCAGCCACCGTAGAGGCTTCTTGATTAGGAATTGCAAATACCTCCGGCTATTTTGTGAAGTAGTCCAAGACGACCAAGAAGTTCTTATTCCCGCTTTGGATTTCCGGAAATGGCCCGGCAAGTCAAGCTACGAGTGTGTGGTCCTTTCACAACCGCACAACTTGTGCATTTGCGACACCATTCCTCAACGTCCTCTCGACAATGGATCCAGTAAAATCGTTCTCGGATCTTGATTAGAGTCCTCTTAACTCCCATGTGACCTCCTAAACTTCCATTGTAATAGAGCTGTAGGACTTACCGCACCTTAACTTTAGGTACGACCATTTGTAGATGACACTAGTCACCGCGAGTATTCTCCTGTTTGCGGCACAGAACTCCCTGGATAACTAAGCTTGCCCATTTTATCAAATTACTTTTGGTTATAGAACTCATTGCTGCAACATCACTCCACTGAGGCCTCGGCGCTCCTGATTTCTTCCATTCGTAGATTGGTTTTTTGTCTCTGTAAACTATGCAAGATTTCCTTCCACTTACCGCTAAGATCCGTCATCAACATCCTCACAAATTTTGCTTGCTCAGCCTGTCGCCTAGTACAGGGCTTACATTGATCGGAACACGATCTACCCGAGAGAGAATCTGCATTACCGTGTTATTCTATTAATTTCGCCTTTGATGATCAGTGTGCTTATTCAGAGTTTTTTAACATAATCACTTGTGATAACGTAAACGATCTCTTATGTCAAATTTTATACAAAAAAAGAGGTTTCTCCTTACCGTCACTAGACGGTGCTTATACAGTTTCAATACAAATTGACGTTTGCGTTAACGTGATTGAGTGTGAGTAAAAACTCGCACTAAGGCGTCAGGCAATTCAGTCATGTGAAAGAGGACCATCAATTTGGCTTTAGGGAAAAACATTCCACCATAGACCAGGTACACAGAACAACAAACATCATCGAAAACAAGCAAGTCTGCTGCACCATATTTCTAGATATCGCGCAAGCTTTCGACAAAGTTTGGCATGGAGGTCTGTCTGATTTACAAATTCAGACGCATGCTCCCCGAATTTCCAGTTATTCTAGAGTAATATATAAGCAACAGAATGTTTAGGATAAGGCAAGAGGACGCATATTCTGAGCTAAAAACTATTAAGGCCTGAGTACCACAAGGAAGTGTGTTAGGTCTAATCCTGTTCTTGGTATACACATATGATATCCCAGAGCTGGAAAGCAACACCATAGCGACCTTTGCTGATGATACTGCTATTATGTCTACTAGTTCAGAACACAAGAATGCAGTAGAAAAAGTTCAACTTGCTGTGAACAAAGTTTACGTCTGGACACAAAAGTCGATGATCGAACTGAATGAGTCAAAATCGATTCACATTGGCTTCACTAATAATCACTGCAATTACCACCTACCTATATAAACGGCATGCAAGTGCCTAATGCGAATACAGCCAAAAAAACTGCTAGAAAGAATTATGTTTGCTTTCATAATGTAATTCTAAGTTTTTAAAATGTCATGGTCACTAACATTAACATTAGGATCGGGATATTTACCATGTTTACTGTTTGTTACAAGTTTCAGATATTTCGGTGCTGTTGCAAGCGTCATGATCACGGATAAACTTAAGTTATTGCGGGTGGGTGTTTATGAGGAGACAAATCGGTCTACCCTCTTTCTTGATCGTTTTTTGCACTCAGTAAACATGGTAAATAGCCCGATCTAATGTTAATGTTAGTAAACATAATTATTACTATAAGTTATTATAGTATTTATGCCTAAAAACGGGTGTTCTAATTCATAAGAACAAATTTCTAAAAATCAATGATTACATTAAATTAATTGATCCGATCGAAATTTACAAAATAATGCTGTATAAAATCGACTAGCTGTTACCCGCGACTTCATCTGCGTAGCATTAGTACTTTGAATAGCCTATATTTTATATCGCATCATAATAATATGGATGTGGGCCGACTTACTTGAGAATTATTAGTTCACCATTCTCAAACTTCTACCCCCTGTCCACCCCCTAAAGGATGATTTCCGTGATAAAACTATCCTATGTCCTTCTCAGGGTCTCAAACTATCTCCATACCAAATTTCATCTGATATTTTTTGGTCCTATTAGTACGACGGGTTTTCTTATGAAATACTTAGACCCGACCGTAAGGACAGCTTCCACGAGCCCATAGTTGTAATCGTCCACAGAGCTCCTTAGGCACTCGAAACGACTCTGGAGTTCCAGCTGAAAGCTCTCGGAGTTTTGGATCTGGATCTGTGCTAGACGGAGCGTAGACTTCATCAGTCGAGACCTTTCCAGCTTAATATTTAAGTTCAATGTGCCCCTTACCATACGCTGATCACTTTCGGTTTTCATCGCGTTGATCACAAACACATCATTAAATATATGCTTTTCCGTCGACATGATGAAGTCTTTCTCATTTTACGTTGCACCATTGGGGCTTTACTAGATCCACTCCCTATGCTAACGATTTCTGAAGAAGGAGTTCATCATATAGAGGCCCTCTTTCTCCATAAACCTGGCCAGTAGGTGGCCCCGGTAGTTACGTCATCTAAATCCAAATTGCTCCACTCGCCGCTCATCATCGTCTCGTTTGCCCAGTTTCGCGTTGTACAAGGTGGGCCAAAAGAAGTCATCCGATGTTGTTTGGCTCTCTTTTTTTTTTTAAACGAAAACCTTCGATTATGTTTATTTGAACCTTTAGAATGTCATTATTCAAGTCGAGAAGATTATATCGGCCAAATGGGCGCCGTCACAATTGATAGGCATTCTTCATCACTTCGGCGAGAACTTCGGGCGACAGATTCTCGCACTCGTGTCGAATGTTGTCCTTGAGGGCTTCCAGAGTCTCGGGCTTGTTCACGTAAACACGGGACTTCAAAACCCCACAAAAATAAGTCTGGAACGCTTAAATCGAGCGATCTTGCGAGCCAGTGCAAATCGTCAAAACAAGAGATGAGGCGACCCGGGAACGCTGCCTTCAGAATATCGGTTGTGGCTCGCGCAGTGTGTGCCGTTGCTCCGTCTTGTTGGAACCACATGTCCCTCAGTCCTAATTCGTCCAATTGCGGCATCGTCCCCTGTTGTCGTTTGGCCAGCGGCATTTTCGGTACCCTAGAAGCTATATTTTTGCTTGTTCACGTACCCGCTGAGGTGGAAATGAGCCTCATCGCTCATTATGATTTTGGTCGAAAAATCGTCAAAAAAATAGACACCTCCATGGCTTGTTCACTTGTATTCTGCATCTGTTTAGTCCACAAATGTCAAAACAGATTCGACATTGGCGGCCATTTGCAAAAATGAGAGCATCTTCCAATAGGGTAATTTCTTTTGGCCCACCTTGTATAGTCGACCATGACCTCGGTGAAGTGATTTTGTGACCATGAATGGCTCATGAATAATTCATGTCACCGGGGGACAACCTGTATGACCTTCAGCAAATATCTTGAGGATGTTCTGAGTACGCCACCCTGGTCAACACACTCTCGATCTTCAATACGTTGGTCACAAGGGACTATTGGACGATAAAACCGACACCACTCTGCGACTGCCGATCACCCTTTTGGGAATAGAGCAAGTTACCGGATGTAAGGATTATCGAGTCCTCCCCCTCTCTTCGGTCTTCAGATAATCCTATGATACTCCATCGTAACCTCCACACCCAATAACATTATAAATTCTCAAAGACGCCCGTAATTTTGGTAACATTATATTTTATTAAAAATCGACACAGACTGTCTATGCCGATTGATTTGGCAACAAAAAATCACAAGATACAAGTAGGTATTCAAGCAGGTAGGTGTCTAACTATACAAGCTGGCATTGAAATATTGTATAGATGCAAAGAACAAGGGTTAAAAGTAGGTATTGAAGAGATAATCACATAGTGTAATGAACTGGCGTCTATGGTCTGCTTTTTTATTTAAAAGTCAAATGTTCAGTAAATGGGTGCCTAGAATATTAATTATTTGTAAATCCAATACCTACTGTTTCATGCTGATTATTTCGAACGCAATGTAAATTGTTACTGAATAAACTAATTGAATTAAATTGAAGACCTATCCCCACCCAGGTAAAGGAGGGATTTTTAAGTACCAAAATTTATACCTTAGTTTACAAATTTTGTTTTTTTTTTGGATTTTCCTTTTATTTGTGCTGTGAGACCTTATTTTTTGTCAAATTTCGTGATTCTAGGTCAACGGGAACAATAGGTTTTCGACGCAAAACCAATAGGGTACTTCCGGTTGACCTAGAATTGTCAATTTTGGTTAAAAGCAAGGTCTTACAGCACAAGTAAAGGAAACGTTCCGAAAAATAAAAAATTTGAAAATTATGGTTTTTGGTACTTACAGGTTTTCGCGAAAATCTAAATTTGCTTATATCTTTTGTCGTGTTGACTCAGGAACTTGATTTTTATACACCTAATAGGGACTATAGACCTTAGTATCTCGTATAAATTCAACTTACAAAACCACAACATCGGTGGTGACACACCAACAGACGG
This sequence comes from Orthosia incerta, assembly GCA_948252205.1. Lineage (NCBI taxonomy): Eukaryota > Metazoa > Arthropoda > Insecta > Lepidoptera > Noctuidae > Orthosia > Orthosia incerta. The sequence goes on along the minus strand of OX411745.1, from coordinate 26,122,751 downwards.
ACAAGAAAGTAAGGTAAGGTAATAAGGGTTCCTTTTTTTACCTTTTTTTTAAATAGTATAAATGAATACGTATTCTTCCTACTACCTAGTAAGGTGTGGTAAGCGAATCGTACCTACCTAGGTACGATTCGCCCATCTATATTTAACCTCATTATTTGATCTTCATATGTTACCAAACTAGTTTTTAGCAAAATCCCCAAAAAAAATACATTAATAAAAGGTGACCACAACATTAATTTTAACGATTTTCGGCACATTTCCTGACCAATATTATGATTTCTATTTTAATAATGATTCCATCTGCGATAGGAAATACCAAATTTCTGCTTACCTACGTCAATGTCATTTTATTTGTGCTAGTTTTATCTGTTTATTCCTAAATAGCTGACCCCGTGGCTTCGCTCCCGTCAAAATTATAGTCTACTAGCTGTCCCACGGGGCTTCGCTCCCGTCAAGTGGCTACGTACCTACCCTACACCTACCCTACACCTACCCTACACCTACCCTACACCTACCCTACCCCTACCCTACGCCTACCCTACCCCTACCCTACGCCTACCCTACCCCTACCCTACGCCTACCCTACCCCTACCCTACGCCTACCCTACACCTACCCTACGCCTACCCTACGCCTACCCTACGCCTACCCTACGCCTACCCTACGCCTACCCTACGCCTACCCTACGCCTACCCTACACCTACCCTGATGAATAAATATTATTATTATTATTTTGGTAAACATGGACTGTTTCTTAGCTCTTTGGCTAGTTTAAGCTACATCAACGGGACAAAGCCAAGTCAATGTAGCGTGTCGTGAATTTTTATAATGAAGAAGTGTTGTGAGCTGTTTCATTTTCTTCAATTTGCATGAACTTCCTCACTATTCTGCAGGTGTGCAAAATTGCGGCTTTTTGAAGTGTAATGTAAATTGAATCTTTTACGTCTATTAGTTTGAGGCTATGGTGGAGATGATTGGGTATAAAACCTGTAGTGGAGACAACTATGGGTACAACGTAAACTTTTTCTTGCCTCCAGATTCTGGTCACCTCTTCCTTTAGTTCCGCATATTTGCTTATTTTCTCTCCTATCGTCTTTTGCAAATTATGCGTGTTGGGGACTGCGATATCTATAAGGTAAGTGATTTTATTAACTTTGTCTTGGAGAGTAATATCTGGTCTATTGAAGTGAACTGTTCTGTCGGTTAGGATTGCGCGATCGAAGTAGAGTTTATGTGTGGTGTTTTCTAGAACAGTTTGTGGAACGTATTTATAGTACGGCGTGTTGGTATCTTGTATGAGTTTATGTTTTATTGCTAGATTTTGGTGAATGACGTTTGCTAACTGATTGTGTCTGTGAGTATAGTCAGTCTGTGTGAGCGTTGTGCATGCTCCTGTGATGTGTTGTATAGTCTCTGGCTGACTGCGACACCGGCGGCATTTGTCATTCGTTATTGTGGGGTCTTTAATTATGTATTTCCTGTAGTTTTTAGTATTGATGATTTGATCTTGTATTGCTATAATAAACCCTTCGGTTTCCGGGCATAAATTTCCTATTTTGAGATATTTATTTGAAGCTATTGTATCTATATGAGACTGTTCTAGATCATGGGGGTGTCGTCCGTGTAACACCTTCTTTTTCCAATCTTCTAGCTTTTGTTTTTGAGGGTCATTGTTGATATCGTAACTTGCATTGCCTACGTTTAAGTTAAGGGGGGTGTAGTTAATATCGTTTGTGACTATGGCTTTATGTATGCTACTTGTGTGAGATTTTGTGTCAAAGAATGATTTTAGTTTAGTTATTTGTTTCTGCCAAAGATGATGAATGTCTATTAGGCCTCTCCCTCCGTATTGTCGCTTAATAGTTAGTCTTTCTACTGCAGATTTAGGGTGTAAATTATTGTTTTTAGTAAGTATGGTGCGTGTTGTTCTCTCTATTTGTTGGATATCCGTTTTGGACCATTTGATCACTCCAAACGAATACGTAAGTATTGGAATCGCATAGGTGTTCAAAGCTTTTATTAAATGCTTCCCTGAAAGTTGAGTTTTACATATTGCAATCACTCTTCTCTTATATTCAGTGTTCAATGTGTGTTTAATCGCTGTGTGGTCTAGCCCCTTGAGTTGCCTGTATCCTAAGTATTTATATAAATCTGTTGGTTCCAATGCTGTAATTGTGTCATTATTGTTAATTGCGTAGTCACCGGGTTTAATTTTGCCTCTAATTATGTGTACTGTTTTGCATTTGTCTAGCCCAAACTGCATGTTAATGTCTTTACTGAATTCTGTTGTGATTTCTATTAATTTTTTCATGTCTTTTTCAGTTTTTGCGTATATTTTAATGTCATCCATATAGATAAGATGAGAGATAGTGGTTACTTCTGTTGTGTGTTTTATGCCATATCCGGCCTGACTGCGTTGCAGTAGGTGAGATAGGGGGTTCAGAGCGAGACAAAACCATAGAGGGCTCAGGGAATCGCCCTGATAAATACCTTTTTTAATAGCAATTTGTCGTGTTGTTACAACGTTGTTTCGACAATTTAATTGTAGAGTAGTTTTCCATCGGGGCATAATATTTTGCAAGAAGCTTATAATTTTTGGGTTTATTTTATACATCTGCAATATTTGGATCAGCCAGGAATGTGGAATGCTATCAAAAGCTTTTTTGTAATCTATGTAGGTGCAATGTAAATTTCTATTTTTTGTAGCAGCGTGCTTATGTATTATTGAATCTATAACTAGTTGTTCCTTACACCCCATGTGACCTCGTCTGCAGCCCTTTTGCTCTTCTGCTATTATGTTATGTCGTTCTATGTGTTTAATGATTTTTGTAGTGATGGCTGACGTTAGGATCTTATATATTGTGGGTAGGCATGTAATTGGTCTGTATTGGGAAGGCTGTGGTGAGTATTTGGCTTTTGGTAACATGTAGGTTATTCCTGTAGCAAGAAATTCGGGTATATTTTGTTTCCCTAAAATAATGTCTGTTAAATTTTCTGCTAAAATTGTATGTAATGATTCTAATTTTTTAAACCAGTAATTATGTATTTTATCAATACCGGGGGATTTCCAGTTGTGGAGCCTAGTAATATCAGACTCAGTAAACTCAACGAATTCCATCTCTTCTAATGAACTCCATCTAGTTTCTTCGTCTGTTATCCAATTAGATTTATCGTTATGTTGTACTTGCTCTACCCATATATTATTATTATTACCCTACGCCTACCCTACACCTACCCTACGCCTACCCTACACCTACCCTACGCCTACCCTACTCCTACCCTACGCCTACCCTACTCCTACCCTACGCCGACCCTACACCTACCCTACGCCTACCCTACACCTACCCTACGCCTACCCTACCTATCCTACATACATGATTGCATAACTGAAACCGGCAACGGAAGCTCTCAAAAAGTAATATCCTTTCCCGTTTTTGCAACATTTTTCATTTATGCTCCGCTCCTATTGGTCGTAGCGTGATCTTATATAGCCTATAGCACTCAGGAATAATGTAGCTTTCAACCAGTAACAAATTTTACCTCTTTATAATATTAGTATAGAAGTATGAAGATGTTACTCGGGCATAATGTAGCTTTCCATAGGTGAAAGAATTTTTAAAATCGGTCCAGTAGTTTCGGAGCCTATTAGGTACAAACAAACACACAAACAAACAAAAAAATCTTTCCTCTTTATAATATTAGTATTAGTATATTAGTATTAGTATAGATAGTATAGATTAAATTACATATAAATTGCTCATTTCCCGGTGACAAATTGACTCTATTATTAATTCGTCGACAATATCCAAAAACTCAATTAGTTTAATTGGATGAAAATGCATGGTTAATGCAATGAAAATGCATTGGCTAAGTGACGTCATTCTAAAGGACCGCCAAAGTTTACGGACTAGTTTTTGTGCACTGCCATGATATGAGTATCAAATGAAAGTGTTTGCTGATAGGAAAACAAAAAAAGCTTGTTTAAAAAAAAGATTTTTTAAGGAATAATTTTATTTTTACATATTTTCTTAAACATATATAACACATAGTATTATATTATCTGTGACGTAGTACACACACATTTCACCATTTATTCTTAAATTCCATGTAATAAGGGAACGAGCCTATTACCACAAACGACCTCAAAATCAGACTCCGGGCTGCTAATAACAAATGCCAGATATTTTTCGTAATTTCATAAAAAGCTAGTTTGCAATGGTTATACCTAAATAAAAGTTGTCACCTGTGTTAAAAATACTATAAAATGGTCATGGCTACAAGAGAAGCAACTTCATTTCATCATTATTTTCTTAAACAATATTTTACAGTATTTTATAAGCGGGCCTCAGTGAGCCATTCGGCGTGGAGTTGGGAGTCCATCAGGGATCAGTCCTGAGCCCACTAATATTTAACTTGAGCATGGACATAAATACCAAACGGGGCATACAAAAGCCGGCACCGGAGTGTATGCTTGACGCGAACGATATGGTCCTGGTATATAAAAATGCACTTCATCTGCAGAAAACACTCAGTCACTGGGTGACAAAGTTAAAAAAACATGGGCTACGCATAAATCAGAGTAAATCTGAGTATTTGGAATGTGATTACGGAGGGACAGCAGAAACGGGTTGTGATATTTATATAGACAACCGGGCACTGCCCAAAGTCAAGTACTTAGATTCTGTGCTTACCTCTGACGCAAATGTGGAGAAGGATGTAGACCATCGCATCAAAATCAACTGGCTCAAATGGAGATCGCTATCAGCGGTTCTTTGTGACCGCAAAATGCTCATCCGTGTTAAGGGATAAGTATACAAAACGGAAATACGATCAGCCATGACTTACGGAGCGGAGTGCTGGACCTTCAAAAAAAGCACACGAACAAAAACTGCATACAAGTGAAATTAAAATGCTAAGACGGGCAGGAGGAGTAACCCGTCTAGACAAAGTTCGAAAAGTGTATGCTACTTTGAACGAACCTCAGGGGTTCGTTCAAAGTAGCATCGATTAGCTAGAAGGTAAAGAAAGCAGACTGCGTTGGTACGGCCAAATTGTGAGACGTGGAGATGACAACCGTATCAAAAAGGTCCTAAATATCCCCGATCTACCGTGAGGAAGGGGACGACCGCCCGTCACCTGCTGACCAAACATGCAGAAAGAGGTCCTGAGAGAGAATCTGAACACTCAGACAACCCAGAACAGAGCTCTTTGGCGCAGACGTACAAAGAGACCCAACCCAAGCTGAACTGGGAACAGGTTTGACAAAGAAGAACAAATTGATGGTATTTTCATTTTTTTTACAACTTCATGCAACATATAAGTACAAAAGTGGACTTAACGCCTGAGGCATTCTCTACCAGTCTACCAATGGTGGTGGAGAGATAATATGGCAGGTGCATAAATTTTTAAATAATTATTGAAGTAAAATTGAATAAGAACATATATATTATAGTTAAAATAAACATACATATTGAAAAAAAAACAAAACAACTAAAATAAAACAACTTAAAAAAACTTAAAAACAAAAAACAACAACTAAATAACTAAAACTTTATTTTTATGTCGCATCAAGGCTGGCCGATAGATGTAAACCATCGGGAAGTCAGGATATATTCCCTTAGGTTAAGACATCGTGTGTGGGCAGGCCGGTGGGTATAATCGTGCAAATGAAATCACATAAGTTATTCGATACACTGGGTTTATTCAAATAGACACAAGCCACATTCCTGCTTACTAATATTACGGATCGACACTGATTCTACGACGTCTTCAATCTAAGGCTGTCAGTAATCAACTGACTCAACTGCTCTATTCTGCACCACGCTAGTGCTTATAAAAGCGCGCTAATGCGCAGTTGCTCTTGATTGCCGCTAGGGGCGTGCTTGTGATTTGTTTTGACGTCCGTACTATTGACTAAACCCGACATTTATATAAAAAAAAATTAAGGTAATTAAGATGACTATGCTAATGGAGTAGAAAATAATGTCGCAACTTCCGCTTGAATGCATATTGACTGGTGGCCGTCCTGATATCGAGTGGAAGGGCATTCTAGAGAGGAATGGACTGAATATGAAAGGAAGAATGAATAAAATCAAAAGTATGAGAAGGACAAAGCAAGAGACGATTATTAGACGAACATAGTTGAACTATTTGTATGCTCATGTTTGTTATTGCATCTGTTTGTTTCCCAAATAAAATAAAATAAATAAATAAAATAGATTCCTAGCGTGTGAAGTACACATATATTGGAATTGAGGTATGAGATAAGAAGGAGGGGTGGGAGAGTTGAGTAGAGAGAAAAGCGTGGTCAAAGCGCGTAAATTTCGCGTCTGCCGAATGGGCGTCCATTTGAGCTGAGAACTACAGTTCGACACTTGGTTATATTTCCTTAGGTTGAATACGAGCCGGATGCAGTTTTTACGAGCCTATCAAGCTTATCCAGGAATACTGCGTTCAGGTCAAAGTAGCACACGTCATCATAGTCGATTATAGGGAAGTTAAAAATCTGCACAAGTATAGTCTTTGTTTTTGCAGGCAGAAAGTTTCCCAGACGATACGATACAGGTAACGCAAGGTGCCGTTGACTATTGGATGGACACTAGAAACCTGACTTTGCCAGCCAAGCTTCGAGTCAAGATGTAGACCGAGATCTTTTACACTAGGGCTGATGGGGATAAAGATACCATTAAAAATAATAGGAGGAAGAGAGCTAATCCCCACACGACCCATCATGCGCGAGCTCCCGATCACAATGGCCTGACATTTTGTGGTGTTTACAGACACACCAAATCTATTAGACCAGTTCTTGAAAGCGACTAAGTCCCGGTTCACATCGTCTATAACGTCCACGACAAACCCTCTACCCGCGCAGCTGCATTCACTTGAAGGTCATTGGCATAAAGATGATACGAACACCGAATACAGTGAGTTATAAAATTATATTAAATTAGGTATTCGGAGCCTGGTTAATCTTTAGATGATATATCAATAGCAAAAGGGCAATAGGGAAGGTATTATCAGAATAATACCCAGCACCAACAGTACGAACTTTTTTGAACAAGAAATAGCTCTCAGATAAGTCGGGCAACAATCACTGAATCATATCTCACAAAAAATCAAGAATCAGGTCTTAATTTAAAATTATACCTCAACTATAATGAGTTTCCTGTTATTGACTCAGATCCTGGCAACATTCTAATGAAATTTCTTTGTTCTTTTTTATTAGGTAAAGGTTTTTTTGGGGTTGCCAGTTAAGCTGAATTTAGATGAGGTGTGTTTCACCCAGAGGTCACTAAATTGTAGAGTATGGTTGTAATTTTCAATGACGTATGTATTGGGTTTTTCAAAGATTTTGTGAATAATTCTGGGGACACCCCTCTCACTAAGAGGATCAATAACCTCACTGCATTTAGAGAGAACATAACGGATGCTGAAGACTGTATAAAATGACTCAACTAAAAGGTCCAGTGAAAGCGATTGTCTACGTCTAACTGCAAAAATGTAAGTGCTTGACAATCCAATACATAACTTTGAAATTGTATGTATGGGCGCAAAACCATTAGTCGATTTAATGTTTATGTTTTATTTTGAATATTGTAACATTCTGTATTTCCTTTCTTATTATTTAAATGTTGCGATATCCGGTTCAATTTATATGAAGCTTTAATTTGATCAAATCCTTTATAATTATTTTTAAATGAAGGGATTTCCAGTTGGCATTTTATAAGGATTTAATTTGACTGTTTCCTTTTTATTTCTTTAAAATATTATAACGTCTGGTTTTGTCTAAATAAGAATTTACATTGACAACTGCCGTTCTATTTATTTATTTTAATTATTTCTCTATCGTCTCAGTAAATATTGTAAGGATTTATTTTGATAACTTCCTTTTTGATGTTTACCGCCTAATTGTGATGTTTCGCGCCTAAACTGTATGTTTACCCGCTTAATTTTAATAATTTCTATATCCGCTGTAATCTTTATGCTTGTTATTTTCTCTGTATAAAAACCGATGTAATTATGGAGGAAGAACACTCTTTCGCTACCATGGAATAAACACCCTATACTGAACTAAAGTATTTCTTTATTCACCATTTACTCTGTCACCTGTTACTGTGCATAAATATTGGTGCAAACCAATATTACGTGTGAACTCTACGACGATGGCGACCACGCGCCGACATATGATATCATTAATTATCAATTATAGAACTTTTTCTAGATCTTTGTCTATAATTCTATATCTTTCTTATAAAGGCGAAAGTTTGTGTGTGTTTGTATATTTTTTACTTCTTCACGCTCAAACGGCTGGATGGATATGGATGAAATTTTACAAAGAGATAGATTGTTATAGATATTATAAAGGTGAAAGTTTGTGAGTGTGTGTTTGCATGTTTGTTAGTTCCTCACGCTCAAAGGGCTGGATGGATCAGCAACCTTGAGTAGTAAGAGAGTATGAAAAAATTACCAGTCACATGCGAGATGAAAGACGTTATGTGGATTTCCGTCTATGTCATCATCATCATCATCATATCAGCCGAAAGACGTCCACTGCTGGACATAGGCCTCCCCCAAGCGTCGCCACATTGACCGGTCCCGTGCGTCCCGCAACCAGCGGATTCCTGCAACCTTCACCAGGTCATCGGTCCACCTGGTGGGAGGCCTTCCAACGCAACGTCTTCCGGTTCGCGGTCGCCACTCCAGAACCTTTCTGCCCCATCGGCCATCCGTTCTGCGAGCAATGTGCCCTGCCCACTGCCACTTAAGTTTGGCAATTGTTCGGGCTATGTCGGTAACCCTGGTTCTCTGACGGATCTCAACATTTCTGATTCGATCACGCAAGGAAACGCCGAGCATAGCCCTCTCCATTGCCCTTTGAGTGACTGTAAGCTTTCTGATAAGGCCCATTGTTAGCGACCACGTCTCAAAGCCATATGTCATCACTGGCAACACACACTGGTCATAGACTTTTGTCTTGAGACACTGTGGTAAGTTGGACGAGAAGACACTGCGCAACTTCCCGAACGCTGCCCAGCCGAGTCGGATTCGACGGTTGACCTCTTTCTCGAAATTGGCCCTACCCAACTGGATCGTTTGTCCCAGGTAGACATAGTTGTCCACAACTTCGAGTGTAGAGTCTCCAACCTTGATAGGAATGGGTGTAACATGGGCATTCAACATCACCTTGGTTTTGTCCATGTTCATTTTCAGACCCACTCTTTCGGAAGCTCTACTGAGGTCATCGAGCATTGTACTGAGGCTCTCCATGGTCTCAGCCATGACCACTATGTCGTCGGCAAACCGAAGGTGAGTGATGTACTCGCCATTAACGTTGATGCCTAGGCCGCTCCAATCCAGAACCTTGAATACATCCTCCAGTGCAGCAGTGAACAGTTTCGGAGAAATGACGTCTCCCTGTCTCACGCCACGCTGGAGAAGGACTGGTTCCGAGGTCTGATCCTGAAGATGGACTGACATGGTGGCGTTTCTGTACAGACACTTCAACACCTCAATGTACCGGTAGTCGATCTGGCACCGTTGGAGAGACTGCAGTACAGCCCAAGTCTCGATCGATACGAAGGCTTTCTCGTAGTCCACAAACGCTAAACAGAGAGGCAGGTTGTACTCTTCGGTCTACAACGTTCCGTCTATGTGATTGGCTGATTTTTCATACTCTTTGCCTTTGCCTTGCCGAATTCATTACGCAACAGGGCTACTGGATGAAATTTGGCACAGAGATAGATTATAGTCTGATATGTTATTTTTTATCCCGGAAATATGTTCCCATGGGATAAATTAAGACATTCACGCGGGCGAAGCCGCTGCCAGAAGCTAGTAATTTTATAAATGGATTAAAATTTTGGATTGATTTGTGTGTAGATGTATGTTTGTTACTCAATTACTCCAGAACGGCTGAACGGATCTGGATGAAATTTGGCACAGAGATAGATTATAGTTTGGAATAGCACACTTTTTATCCCGGTATAATCTTCTCTTGGAATGATAAAACAATTTTCACGCGGGCGGTGTTCCTAAATAAATAGATAATGTGTCAAGTTTCCAAAAACTAACCTGATAAAGGCTTTCCATTGAATTTTTTTTTAGTTCAATATTTTAGAACGTGTATCGCAAATAGCCGATTGTGCTGAATGGTAAAAGAATCTAAAATCGTCATATAAAATATGTCATTACTGAGAATCATTGTTTAAATATGTGCATACAACATTAGGGACAACTATATTATAAAACTTGTTGTAAAAAATTGAATAAACTAAAGTTTGACAAAGATAAATAGTAGGGAAGATGCACCATTCGAATATAATCATGACTCAATCAGGAAAAATAAAATATGATGCAAAATTTAGTGATTAATCTCATGATAAAACCAAAAAGAGAAAAAAGCAAATCAAATTGTAACGGCACTTACATACTGATAAAAACTGCCAAGTGCGAGTCGGTCTAGCGCAAGAAAAAAACACGTTTGTTGTATGGGAGCTCCACTTAAATGTTTATTTGTCGGGTTTAGTCAATAGTACGGACGTCGAAACAAATCGCAAGCACGCCATCTGGCGGCAAAGCAAGAACAACTACGCATTGGCGCGCTTTTTCTAACCGCTTGCCCTGTGGAGACAGCAGAATATGACAGTTGAGTACTGACCGCCGCGCCGTAGAGCTAAGACGTCGTAGAATCACTGTCTATCCGTAATATTAGTAAGCAAGAATGTAACTTGTGTCTATTTGAATATACTCAGTGTATCGAATAATTTGTGTGATTTCATTTTCACGATTGACCCACCTACCTGCCCACACACGATGTCTTAACCTAAGGGAATCCTGACTTCCCGATGGTTTACATCTATCGGCCAGCCTTGATGCGACATATTTTATTCTGTTTTTATTTGTTTTGTATTTGTTGTTATATCGGCAATAGAAATACATCATCTGTGAAAATTTCAACTGTCTAGCTATCACGGTTCATGAGATAGAGCCTGGTGGCAGACATACGGACCACGGAGTCTTAGTAATAGGGTCCCGTTTTCACCCTTTGGAAACGGAACCCTAAAAACCGTGCGCGCGCCGCTCCACGCTTTTTAGTCCTGATTCCTACTAACGTCAGCAATGTACCTACGTCACAGAACTGTATAGAGTGACGTCAGAAAAATGCGGTTGGTTTAGTGAACAAATAATAATAACATCAGCCTGTACCTGTCCCACAGCTGGGCAAAGGCCTCTTATCTTCTCTAAGGCCTGAGCATAGGATAGGATAAGATGGACTCCTTTTCCGCACTTAGACTGGTTTTTGGTCCATTGTGAATAGAATAGAATAGTTCTTTATTTGCACAGAAAGTAGGTACAAGTTACATATGTTAAGTTTTAATGTAATGATCCTTATACTAACTACCTTAAGTATGCAAACAGTTTTAGCTATAATAAAGTCCAATTAATATAAATCATTAAAACATTCAATGAAATCAAATACAAATTTACCATGTCAAGATCAAATTCTGTAAATAATTTGAAATAGGCAATGCAATACACAATGTCAATTTTAATAAAAAGGGATTACAAATTCGTCAAGTTAGAGGGAATGGGCCGTAATCCACCACGCGGGCCCAGTGCATGTTAGTGGATGTCTTCGAATTTTTGGTTCTAAGACATGCAGCTGGTTTCCTCAAGATGTTTTCCTTCACCGTTTTGAGAGCAGTGGTGATGAAATAATTTACACAAAGTAAAGCGCCTGGGTTCGAACCCACAACCTACAACTTGTTAGTCGCAGCCGTTACCACTAGGCCACCACTGCTCTCCAGGTCCGAGCATTAATCAACACGCTTGCTTATCACTGGTTGAGGAAACAATGCAAATTATTTATACCTACAATTTGATTGTTAAATTGCAACAAAGAGAATAAATACTAGTCCGGTCAATTTAGACATTCGAAGTTACATAAAGTCCCAACAAGCTGAATTTCTGTAAAATTGTTCAAAACATAATTATAATCAATGTCTAGAAGTACCCCATCATTCCCCTGTAAGGAAAAAAAAATATTCGAGGTCAAAGGTCAAAAAAATGAGTTTTTCGCGATTTTCAGCAAAACGGTAAGTTTTATCATAAAAGTACTTCAGACAAAAATTGTAGATCATAAAATTATCTATAAAAAATGTATCAATACTTTTTTTCTTACGAGCCACCGTTTCTGAGATATAACGATTCAAAAAGTTATAAAAGTTGTTATCGTCATAATATGCACACGTTTCCACGCCACCTGGGGTAGTGTACTTAGCGCGTTTTTTTAACGTGGTTTCCCCAGTAGGCCTACTCCACGGGTCAGTTGTGATCCTGTTTAATGTAAAACTATTGCATAATAACGGAAATTTTCAAAGATTGGGAAAGATAAAAGCGATGTAAATTAAAAAAAAGTGTTGAAGTTTATTCGTCTTATTCGTAAGTTTCAAATTCTTGTTCTTCTTCTTCTTGTTCTTCTTCATCTTCATTTTGGATGCAAGTAAATTTAGCAGATTTATCTATTTAGCAGATTATGCTAATAAAAGCTTAATTATTAGCATAATCTGCTAAATAGGTACATTTTTTTTTGTGATGGGTTTGCTCTTGACTCTAGTCTAGGTCAAAGGTGACAGAGACAGAGTCAACGATGGAGTGAGCTTACCCAGAAGAAGCCTGTTCACTCTAACTTTGAAGAGATTCGGGTTGAATGCATTCGGAAACACTGACGCAGGTAGCGAGTTCCATTCATTCGCTGTGCGCATTATGAAGGATGTTTGGAAACGTTTGGTGCGAATTGGTGGAATGGCAACAAGGTAAGGATGATAACTTGCAGTGCGTCTAGATGTCCGATGGTAGAAGGGAGCTGGTGGGATGAGGTCGTGGCGTTCTTCAGCACACTCACCGAAGTACAGTCTGTAGAAGACCGACAAGCAGGCTACCTTGCGGCGATGAGCCAAGCTGTGAAGCCTGCGTTCCACCGAGTCAAACGCGGCAAGCTGATATTTAGCTGAGCCATCCCAAAGGTGGCTGCAATACTCCATGCAGGATCGGACTTGCGCTTTGTATAGGGTTAAAAGCTGTCCAGGCGTAAAGTATCGCTTCACTTTATTTAGGATGCCTAGCTTTTTGGCCGCAATTTGGGCTTTGTACTCAATGGAGGCGCCAAAGTTGAGACTGGATGTCAACTCCATGCCTAGGAGCTCGAGCCGATCAGTCACAGGAACAGACGCACCCCGAAAAGTAGGAGTTTGATCGAAAAGACTCCTTTTAGCGGTAAAAAGACATGCCTGTGTTTTGGTGGCGTTAAAGGAGACCAGATTGTCCTCACCCCACTGGGAGACAAGGCTTAAGGTCAAATCTGTCCGCTCCACCATAGCCTCTCTCAAGGAACGAACTTCAAATTAGATTATTTTATTTCACAAAAAACAGGTTTTACATAAAAGTTGTAGAGGACCTCTTTTAGGTATGGATATACCTGTACCAGAGGACTTCTCTTTTCCATATCCATACATTGCTTAAAGAGCATAATCATAATCAAGCTAAAATGATAATTAAATTAAAATTGTTTTTTTTTTATCTGATATAGGCTCGCGCTTGACCACTATCTCACCTGATGGTAAGTGATGATGTGGTCGATAATGGAGCACGCTTGCCTAGAAGTATCCTATTCACTCTTGACTTAAAGACCCCTAGATTGTAGCTATCGGGAACACACAGACTCTGGCAGGGAATTCCACTCCTTAGCTGTACGCATAATAAAAGTATTCTCAAAACGTTTAGTGCGTATGGGTGGGATGTCCACCATGTACCGGTGGCGCATCGCCGTACGTCTGGTAGTCCGATGATGAAACGGGCTGGGCGGAATTAGATCATGCAATTCCATCGCACACTCCCCGGAATGTAATCGATAAAAAACCGACAAGCTGACAACTCGGCGACGATGTTCAAGGCTCTGGAGCTTTGACTTAACCAGAGCCTCATCGCCGATGAGGTTCTTGGCCCGCTTTTCGATCGACTCTTTACGACGACGGTTTACATAAAATTAGAAATTAAATAAAATAATAATTTATAAAATTTAATAACTTAACTAAAAATCTATTTATTAAATAATAATGAATGAAAGAAATAAAGTTAAAATTGAAAAACTTAAATAAACAACTATCAGTCAATAATTAAAATTAATTTGATTAAATTATAATTGGTTTAAATAGGAATAAAATTGGATTTGACAAAAATAATAATCAATCATCATCATCATCCACAGCCCGACTTCGCCCACTGCTGAGCATAGGCCTCTCTCTAGGTGGTGACTGAATGGCGTCCAAGGACTGGAAGAAGAAGTATTGGCCGTCCAGCGGCGAGATGGGCAGATGACATTGTTGCCATTGCTGGTAGAACCTGGGTGAGGTTGGCACAGGAACGTGGTGATTGGTACAAGAAGAGAGAGGCCTAATAATCAATCAATACAATAACATTAAATATAAACAAAATAGGTGCAGACTATAAAACTGGACTAAAGACTTGTGGAGTGTCGGTGTGAGTGTGTGTGTGTATGTGTGTGTGTGAGCGTAATTCCCTCCATTAGTTTATTATGTAACTGGGTGTAGAAGTAACTCAGTTTCTTCATAACTAAGGGTCTTTAGCAATGCGGTCAGCGATACATTCATAGCGCGTTTTTTGGTACAGCGCAACCTAATACTAACAGCGCTGTATAGAAAAGAAGCTTGAGCAATAAATTGCCGTCGTGCGAATGCAGTGTGAACTCTAATCACAGGAATTCGAAAGTGAGTTCTTCTTTTCCTCAGTATACCTGGATCAAACACTATTGTTTTATGCATCTTTAAGGTAGAATTTAGAATAAACAACTTCTTAACAGTTAAGAGGTCGCATAGGTTGTACAGCTCGAGTGTAGGAAAACGATAAGCTTTAAAGTAGATAGTTTTGAGATGGGCACGCTGTGATCTTTCAACATCAAGAAATTTAATCTTGGAGGCACCACCCCAAATAGGAATGCAATAGGTTAACATAGATTGGGCTAGAGCAATGTATATTTGTTTAATTAGACTCGCTGATGCAACATGTCTCAGAAACTTGAAAATCCAGATTAATTTTCTCATACGATCACTAACCAATGATACATGAGAATGCCAAGAGAGACGCTGATCAAGTACAACACCCAGGTATTTGGTTTTCTCCATCTTCTCAATAGTTGTACAAGCAGAATTGGTATCCTGGATATTATCACATTGGTGTATTTTTATTTTAAAATTTGTATGCGGCTGGGTTCTATCACTTATAGAGAAGCACATGTAAATTGTCTTCTGGCTATTCAGCGTAAGTAAATTACTTTTCAGCCAAGAGGCAACTCTCGATAATCCAACTTCCGCATCCCGCAGTGTCATCAGCATAAGAGAAGACCCGAGAACCACCCGACCACCCACTCCAACCCACACAGATCATTGATATAGATAAGAAACAAGGTGGGCCCAAGAACGCTTCCCTGTGGTACCCCGAATGTTACATTTGAGTCACTGCTGGTATACTGGCGGATTCTAATCTTTTGCGTTCGACATGTTAAATAGCTTTTAAATAATTAAAGAGGGGTGCCTCTTATTCTAAATTGCACTACTGTCCTAAAGTTCATTGTTAGGTTATTTAAAGACGTTCTTAATTAAATCTACTGAGAACCACAAATATCCTAGCTACTTATAACTTAGTTATAAAACAAATTGAACTGATATCATGTAGGATTTTTTATTTTATTAATTTGGGTAACACAGTGACATATTACATTTTACAACTTACAACAATTACGACCGAATGTGCGACCAACTACACCTGCATTATAGGAAGCGAGACTCCGGAGTCACTGTCTCTGTCCGCATAGCATGTAACTCCAGGTAACACAGTGGAACAGTGATCACGTGCGGCCGTGCACAACGAGGCTCAGGGTGGACACCTCGCAGTCTCCCCGGGGATGAGCCCTAACAGGCGTTGCAGAGAGGTTCTGGTTCCGGTTCCGGGTTGGTCATTTTTTTATTATATTTTAATACAGCGGTGTTACTTAATTCTAAACTCGCCAAACTGTTATGTTTGATGGCGAGAGTCTTTAAGAGGTAACGGGGTTCCATGTGCTGATTTCACCACCAGGTGATCACCGGGGTGTTTTTAGTGAGTTAAAATCCCACACTCCCTGGTCTTTTCCCCAAAGGTCCAGGCGCTTTTTGAAGGTATACCCCCGACAGCAAAAAAAAACGTCCTAGTTAGATACATTTTCCAAGAGGCCCGGTAACCCGAGCTTTTATTGCGTCAACCAATAGTAAAGTATACAGTTGAGTACCGGCTAACCGGCTTCAAAAAAAGGAGGAGGTTCTCGATTCGTTGGAATATTTTTTATTATATTTTATGTAAGTTCCTTGATGACTGAGACGCCTGGACCGATTTGAAACATTCTTCTTTTCTTTGAAAGGGGTCCCAGGTGGTCCCATTATTACACATACTATTTTTTGAGGTACGGTTCCGAAAACCAGTATCTAGTCATTAACGCGATGCATCGCACTTCCTAGTATCTCACACGGAAAAGTCTGGCTCAAAAGTTCCAGTATCTACTATACCTGACACATTTCAGATAATTTCTTGCTAATCTAGATAGAATCTACCTCGTTGCCTGCCTCGTGGTTTTGGTCTAGTGGTCACAACGGCTACTGCTGAGGTATGAGGTCTTAGTTCGATTTCTGAGTCGGGCAAATTATTATTGGGTTTGTCCATCTGGTTGATGGCAATCAGCTCGCTCCCTTTAGTCAAAAGTCCAAAAAAGTCAAATATATTACTTTCAACTAAGCCAACAAGCGGCACTTTTGAACGCCAACAATTAAAATTTACAAGTAATAAAAATTGATTCTACCGTGCGTTCGGAAAAGTAACTTGATATGGAGAAGAACGAACAAGAAACTCTATACTTACTCTTTTAAAAATATAAGTGTTTTACGTTATTAACATAAGTACATACATTAATAAATTCATATATGTGATAACGATGCGCCCAGAATAGCACTACACACAATACTACATACAGGTATAAAGTATTAAAAGTAATCACACATGTACTGTCCAGTTATATAAATAATAGGTACTAGAAAAACATTAACATCCGAAGCAGTTAAGTTGTTACCAATCCCAACTGACAGCGCCCGTTCACGAACATGACGCATGTATCGGTACCACCCAACTCAACCATCATCAAGGAAACCGAATGATCCAACACACGTGCCACCATCAGAGAGACATTTGAGAGAGCATGACACACTCAACTGCCAGGGCACACTTATGTGGTAGTCTGGCGCCCCTTTAGGGATGGCATTTCCAAAAACCAATAAATACATAAATTATTTTTATCAACCAACAGGGTAAGTCTAAAATTTCACGTGTCCAACTTACAAACTATAGATATTTCATACAAACTTTCAACCCACTTTTTACCCCCTTATGGGTGGAATTTCCAAAAATCCTTTCTTAATGAGCACTTCGTCACTTGAGAAACCTCCCTGCCAAATTTCATCTTTATACGTCAAGCGGTTTTTTATGATGCTATTTCGTGATGAGTGAATGAGTGACCTTTTGTTATATATACAGATTAAGTTGTCGTAAACCAGCTTGGTACATATGCACCGCCTTCTTAGATTTATTTTGAATTAATTTTCTGAATCACAACCCTTGAAAATCATGTTAATGACTTCCATTACGATAAATTGTATGGTCGCCATCTTGGATTTTAATTTTCAGCCCTTTCTCGATAGACAACCATGCCATAACCGCTGGCTTCGGATTCGCGTAAGTGTCAGTACCAGTTCCTCCCTACGCCTACTTATCATACATAGACATACTCGTATTTATACTGGTCATTCTGTATAAGAACTTCCGAAAAGATCAAAGTAAAACTCTTTTATACTAAAATGTATCAGATAAAATATTTTGAATACCGACCGCATTCCGAATTTTAGTTTTGAATTCTTGTACGTAATAGAAAATTCGACGCGAAATTAGCCACGAATCCAATATTTTTCCCCAAAATACTGTTAAGATAACATTATGAAATCATTTATGTATAGTTATTACTATAGGTTGTTATTGTACTGGTATTTTATGCCTATAAACGGATTTGTTCCAATTTAAAAACAATACATTTTTGAAATTACAAATTTATTTAAATGAATCGAGTCAATCGAAATAATTTAAAATAATTGTTTGACACACTTAATCGATTAGGTTGAGTGAAATTTTCAATCGATTATGAGACTGGTAAATGGGCAGCATAAAAAAAAACAACACCAAAGAAATGTCCTGATGCAGGGTTGCACCAAATTTTTTTAAGCAATATTTTGCCAGATTTTGGCTTGTTTGTTTATGAACTTTTGTATGAAAACTTAGGTACATAAGGAAGCAAATAAAATGTGTATATCTTTATTTTGTCCTTTTTCATCATTTCAGCAAGCGAAAAGGTTGTTTATGCATATATTTTGAGCAAATCTTAATTGTCTACCGTTTGGAAAGGTGTAGTATGTCGTATTTTGTACACATTTTGAGGTAGACTGACACGGTTTAACCGACCTCAACATGTAAATAAAGATATTTTTTAAATTTACTGCGTAAACTTATTTTTCTGAATAAATTTGAATGTTGAATGTTCATGTAATTCCTGAATTTCATGACGTAATTTGCAACAACCTGTTGACTCAGCTGGTATGTCATGTGTCAAAATCTAGTCGAGCAGAGTGGATCATTGTATTGAAAAATAATCGCGATTCAGGTCTAGGTTAATAATGTTTGTTTGGTCCCTGGGGTGATCACGGCGTACAGTGTGTTCTGGTGCGCCGGTGATGGGGGGTACTCCCCAGGGGAGGGGTCCGACGACGGACAGTCGCGGCGGGTTCGCGGTGAGTGCTAATGCGTGCCCATGTTCCCGCCATAAGCGGCACATGAGGACACCGTGGAGTTTAGTAGGTTAGAGTCCCACATAACTGCGCTATCTCCCCGTGGTAGCGCAGTATGCATGAGCATTTCTGCAAGCTAAAAAAAAAAAGGCACACTTATGTCAATTAACGAAACATAGGTACAGTAAATGGTAGATTTATAGTTGGGTACATAGTACTCAAACACGTGCTGTGCAGTTATATAATACTTTATCATGGGCCTTCTAAAAACTGGTCAAATGCGAGTGTATCTACTATTGGTGCACCTCCAACTAACTCTTCAGGGAATAGAGGCATGGGCTGGCACTTTTGTAGTGTTTGTTTGACGTCAGTTGTAGTTCTGTAACTGCTAAAGTAACTTTGCCATCGGAAAGAGTTTTAGATTTGAGTCGTCATCATCAACATCATCATATTAGCCGAAAGACGTCCACTGCTAGACATAGGCATCCCCCAAGCGTCGCAACATTTACCGGTCCCGTGCGTCCAGCATCTATCGGATCCACGCAACCTACACCAGCTCATCGGTCCACCTGGTGGGAGACCTTCCAACGTAACGTCTTCTAGTTCGCGGTCGCCACTCCAGAACTTTTTAAGAGATTTGAGTAGGTCATGCAAACTTATTCAATTTGCAAATCCGCGTGTTTCTATAATTATAAGTTCATGAGTAAAATTAACTATAAGTATCTAATTTTTTTTATCTGATCAAACCGCAGCACTGTGCTACATTACAACTCTAGTCAAATCGCCAAATCGTAGTAAAAATCTATCGGATGCGTGAGCCCTAAAAAAGGCTTTCGTCTGAGGATATGTTGTTTGAAATAAATTTAATTGCAGCGACGGACTCTTCGGTTCGCCCGGCCAATCATAGCGTAGTTAGGTATATCAGAAATATATAAAAATGGCAAGTGTAAAGCGGAAAACTAAACGCTAAACGTACGTCAGGCAGAACGCACACCGGAACAACAAACGGACCGCGCTACATTTTTTCGCTCAATAAAACATAAGCTCGTTTGCGATCAGTATAGTGTTCGCATTTCGGAAATAAAATGTGAGTATAAAATTAAAAAAACCTGAACATTTTTCAGTTTTGTCCCCCATGGGTGTCCAGTCGGAACTGGTATATAGTTGGTTGCTGGATTAGTTCAAGTGATATTTACTTAGTTCCAAGTTAACTCAAATAAATAAATAAAAAAAGTTAATAAAATCAAAAAACCCGACTGCTACATACATATACATATTCGCGAGCTGGCTGAAAAAAACCAGATGTATCCTCCGACTGCACAGCAAGAATTTCTTCTTGTTTACATATTTTAGTTCGCTTTTTAAGCAGTCGGGTTTTTTGATTTTATTAACTATTTTATTTACAACTTTTTAGTTATACTTTGTTTTTTAGAATGACTTTAAACATATAAGTGTTTTATATTTTTGTAATCACCTCTAAGAACCCTTAATCCTCCATGTTTCTTTTTTTTCGACGATTTCTAAGAAAACTTGGGCGGCCAACACCTATCTAACGATGTCTTAATTATTAAATCCGTCAAGTGGTTTGTAAGGTAATAAAGAATATTACATACATACAAGATACGCGCGAAAAACATGACACTTTCCTTGCAGCCGGGCAATAAATTAAATTTATAAGTTGTTTGCAAACAAAGTTTTTGTTTGGTTCCAAGTGGATATTCATAGGTGGTGATCTTAAAGTCGCAATAAGTGTATGTATCTTTTTTGATAATGTTTGCATTAATATTTATGCTCACTAATATTTGCGAGGGCTGGAGGATTGTTTGCAGTGTTTCTCAACGTTGGATTTGTTGCTTCAAAAATTTAATTTTTATCCACCTTGAGAAACCTCAACTTACTAAATATCTATGCACTTGAATATAGGTATACTTCTACACGATCAGTCATTATTGTTAAAGAACCTTATCTTCATCTCTTACAAAAATGGGTACACTACATAAATACGAAAAACTTTATTCCGTCAGTCACAAATACGAATTTCAAAATACCGATTTTCATAATTCCGAATGGTTCAAAATTCCAAATACAACTACTCCGACTTATCATTACTCCTATTTTTATAATTCCTAAATATCAATATTCCTAACGTCTTAAAATAACTATTCTGAAAATACCGAGTTTCAATAGATCGAATAACAAAAAGTCCGACTTAAGGATAATTCGAAACATCAAAAATACGAATTCCGATTATTACTCGTAAAATACCGATCAAATCAAGCAGGCATGCAACATGCAGCAAGCATTGTTTCTGTCACGGCTCCGGCGCTGCGGAGTTTGGGCAGCCCCACGCGAGCTTATCGTCGCAGATGGTTTTAACGCTCACCCCCGCAGCTTCGGCTTGCTGGCCGGCTAAGCCGGCCAGCCACAGCCGCCGCGGCGGTGCTTCATACCACTTTCTCCTCAGCTCACGGGCCGCCCCACCCCTCCACGCCTACGCGGGCTTAAATTACACTGTAGGGTAGGGCAGACAAGACTGCGTAAAGTCGGTTTTGCAGCGATTAGTTTCTGTCACAAAATTTTGTAGCACAACATATTGACTTTTAGTTTATTCAAAGTATTGAAAATCGGAATGTCATTTTTCGGACCGAGAACCCTTCGAGCATTTGATTCTTCGAACGTATGAAAATCGGAAAACTAAGATATCGCATTTACGACTTTCGGTAAAATATATTTCGTGATTTTTAATAATATACATTATAATTATTCGGTATTACGAAATTCGGACTTTTGAAAATCGGAACATCGACATTCGGAATAAAATATTTCGGATTATTTGGGTGTCGCCTACAAAAATGTTATCGAAGGACTTAACTTCATCGGAATCTGATAATCTTATTGGGTGTTTAGTGTTACTTCTAAATGCTAGAACAAACATATGGACAATTTCGAAATGTATTACTCTCTTCTCATTCTATCAAAAGTTGGTCAACATTTCAGAACGCAACAAATATACTTGTACAAATGTACAATCTCTCTCAAAAACCACACACGATTGAAAATGAAACTGCAAATAGCTAAAGTAGGTAAACATTTTGGATGAAGATAATGATGTATAATATACATCTGATCCTAACCACCCTTTTAAAACTTCATAATCTGTAAATCAAATATAGCACACATGATAAAAAATTGGCACTATGTTAAAAATTTGCTCAGACAATTTAACTTCAATCAATCAGCATTCAAGTAGGAGATTATAATCTGATCCATCATCAATAAGGCCTCAACAAATATTGATCCATAAGAACGAAGATCATTGAATTGGATAATTATAAAAGTCTCTTCCATAATTTATCCTTTAAAAATTGTCCTTTGCTCTATTATAGATATCGTGAACATGTTCGCAATTTACTTCAGCCTTTGAAGCGACTAAATTATGATTGATATCATAATATTATCTCCCTTAGTACCAATAATATATAATCATTCCCAAGCCAATATCACATTTCAAGGATACGGTCAATTACTATTTCTTCCTTCCTGAATATGGGTTTTTGCATTATCATTTACTGCATTTATCTCTTTGATGTCAATGTACAATTCGTTAATAGCTGTTTGAATATATTTTTATTCCAATACATCTTTGATAAGATTTTATTATTCGATAAAAGCTGTATGATTGTTTACATCATTATAGAATTCATTACCAATTCCTATAATGATTTCTGAATCTAATATATCCGTTAAAAAATGTATCATTGATTAGTATCCGTATAATTTGGAGTGCATTCAAGGAATCTATTCTGTCATATTGTGTGTTGACACCTTTCTCTGTACGACCTCATAGAATGACGCAATAACTGTTACCGTTGCACTGTGATGCTGCTCACTTGTCTTTTCTAATGCTTTTGTAACTTCTTCGATTTTTTTATCTGTTTCGATATTTGTATCCGACATTTTTTTTTCTATTTTATAAATTTGAGATCCTCCCATTGCTGAATTTTGTTACCCAATTAAATAGTTACTACATAATTAAGTATTTTATATTTATTGTATATACTAGCGATCTCCCCCGACTTCGCACGGGTGCAACTTAATTTTCAGTGGATTTGCAAAAAAAAATCATCTTTGTCCTGGCAATAACGAACAATCGGCCTAATCATTCTTATGTGATGATATTTCACACATATGGTCGTGCAGGTGGCATATGGCAGAGCGAGTTAGTGGGTGTCACATGTTGTGTTTTGTCTTCAAATTTTTGGTACTAGGATATGCCGGTTTCCTCACGATGTTTTCTTTTACCGTTTTTAGAGCAGTGGTGATGAAATAATTTACACTAAGCGCCTGCCTGGGTTCGAACCCACTACCTACGACACGTAAGTCAGGGCCGTTACCAATGGACCACCAATGCTCTATGTTATACGTATGCTATGGCTTTTTAAAATATATTTAAAAATGTAACTACTATTAATATAAAAAATGTTTAAATGGAATAATTGAAACAGCATATAAATAGCATTTAATAATGTATAATAACACCTGTAATATATAATAACACCCATTCTCATAGTTCGCCAAATCATTGAGAAGGCTCGAGAATTCAACAAGCCGACATACACATGCTTTGTTGATTTCTCCAAAGCGTTCGACTCAGTGAAATGGCCAATGTTGTGGAAAACACTATTGGACATGGGCACACCTCAACACGTCGTGCACCTGCTCAGGGAGCTCTACGAAGGGGGAACAGCTTCAGTGCGGACAGATGACCTCCTCTCAGATAGTTTTCATCCGAGTGCGGGCGTGCGACAGGGATGCATAATATCGCCATTACTGTTTAACGTCTACACCGAGCTTGTAATGCGAATCACTCTCGAAGATTGGACCGATGGTGTTGTGATTGGTGAATGTAAAATCATAAACTTGCGGTACGCAGATGACACCACCTTGTTTGCGAGTAACGCTGACTTTATGGAGGAATTACTTCTCAGGATGGAGCGCATAAGCCATACGTTTGGTTTAAGAATAAACCGATCTAAGACCAAAATAATGATCGTGGACCGCGTCAACGACAACTCGCCCGAAGTGACACGTATTGCGAACTGCGACGTGGTTCAGACCTATGTCTACCTTGGGGCTTTGATCTCAAACAACGGCGGCTGCGTAGATGAAGTGAAACGACGTATGGCCATGACCAGAACTGCGATGGAGAAGCTAGGGAAAGTGTGGAGGAATCGCAACATTACCAAAGCCACCAAAATCAGGCTCATACGAACAATTGTTTTCCCCATTTTTCTTTACGCGGCCGAGACGTGGACAGTGCGTGAGTTGGAAAGGGCGAAGATAAATGCTCTGGAGATGTGGTGCTGGAGAAGGATGCTCGGTATATCGTGGACGGATTTCCGCACTAACGTGTCCATACTCCAGGAACTCGGCATCACGCAGCGTTTGTCGAACGTAGTACAGTCGCGCATACTGCATTTTTTTGGACACGTCTCAAGGCGGGATGGCGACTCCATAGAGCGGCTGGTCGTACAGGGAAAAGTGGAGGGAACCAGATCGCGCGGCAGGTCATCTATGCGCTGGACTGACCAAGTGAAATCCGCAGTGGGAGGCCGCTTAACTGACTGCGCCAAATAGTCCGCAAACAGGAAGAGATGGCGAGAGATCGTGCGGAGAGCTGTGTCCGCATCTAACACCGACGTGGACGCCTCGACGTGACCACGACCGCTCTGCCAAGAGCGAAACGACAGAGAAGAAGAAGAAGAATAACACCTGCAAATTAGGAGACAGTATGGAATCTTTTGGATTTCTGTATTTTTTACCTGCCACCTGACAAACTTCGAGTAGGGACCCTGCGCGAGATGGGATGATGATATACTAAAGACCGCAGTAACAAATTGGTTACTTACAGCAAAATACAGAGATAAATAGAAATCCTTATAACGTTATCCAATTATAATACCTTTTTCCCGGTATGAATAATTTTAGCAGTAATGCATGATAAGAAGTTACATACAAAATTAACACTCCCCCCATTTCGTAATAACATAACATAATAATTTATTTATTTCTTACCACAAATTTACAGACAAAAAATTAAAGAGTCTACAGATACAATTGTATAATTAATTTGTGGAAGACTGGTGCCTAAATGTTAGGTCACCAGGCCCCCTAAAACAAGGTTTAACATAATAATTGACAACTGGAGACGAACTGAATCACACTAATATTCAAATAATCTCATGCATTAAAACATTGCAAATTTCGCTCAAAAAAATTCAATTTACAAAAACAAAAATAAGAATAAAATAGTGAAATAAAGTAATTTATTAAGGAGGGAGGAAGTATGTCAATGTAGGTCGTGTGCGGGGTAAGTGTGTGTGATGTTGAGTGAGTGTGTGTGGAGTGGGGAAATTGTGTGTATGTTGTACGGGAACATTTTGTTAGGAGATGGTTTTGAAAAGATCTTCATTTTGGGTATAATCTAAAGTGATCAGCCAGTCAGTAATTTTTCTTTTAAAAATTGTTTTATTTAGCGCATGAATTGAGAGTAGATTATTCAGTTTGTTGTATACAAATGGGCCAAGAAAAGAAAAGTAGTTTCGGGCAAATTTGGTTTTTACTGATATGGGTTGGCATATATCCCTTCTTCTTCTTCTTCTCATATCAGTATTATGATGGGTATTTTTGAAAGGAATAAGAGAACGTTGTTTCAAGACAACATGGAGGATAAAAAGCTGACGAATTGAGAGGACTTTGGAGGACTTATAAACTTCTACCGTGGGATGACGGAAAGGAAGGAAAAGTGCAACTTTAAGGACTGCCCTTTGAGCCTCTCAAGTGGTAAAAGGTTAGTTTTAAACGTTCCACCCCATGAGGTGATGCAATATGTCAGAAGCGATTGGCACAACGAACAATAAACAGATAGTAGTTGCTTGAAGTTAAGGATAGACCGGAGATTTTTAAACACAAAAATAAATTTCCGTATTCTGCTAGTGAGACAATTTATATGTGCGGCAAAATTCATTTTAGAATCCAAGGTGACCCCCACGTACTGTACCCCCACGTACGTATAGTACTTAATATTGTCGACTTTCTGCAACTCAGGACAAGAACATTTATCGTTATGCGAGAATGTACAGTTGTGAGCGAGAATGGAGTATGTTTGGAGAGATGACTGCGGGCTGTTCCTTAGGGCAAAGGCTGTATATTTGGTTTTACTGGAATTTAAGGTGAGTATGTTAGTTCTCAGCCAACCATTAACAGTATTAAATCCAACTTGGGCATAGTTATATACCTCTGCCCATGAGTCAGCACGGAAAAGAAGCACAGTGTCATCCGCAAAGGTAATAATGCGTCCGTTTTGAAGAGAAAGATTGCAGAGTTCGTCAATATATACCAGAAACAACGTGGGCCCAAGGATGCTTCCCTGAGGGACTCCAAAAGCTACGGGAAGGGTATCACTAAAGTGGTTATCAATTTTAACAAATTGCGTGCGGTTAGCTAGGTAATCTTTGAAGAGTGACAACTGATTTCCACGTATGCCGAGGTTTTCAAGTTTACGCAGCAAGATTGGAACCGACACTGTATCAAAGGCTTTGGCTAGGTCTAAAAAGATGGCTAAGGACTTCTTTTTATCATCAATGTTTGATACAATAAAGATATAGTTTGAGACCTTGGAAAGGACAGAGACTACTTTGTTAGCATAAAACATGAAGAGAGAGAAATGGGTGAGAGTTAATTTTGTATGTAACTTCTTATCATGCAACTTCTTCTTATTATGAACCGATTTAGATGAAATTTGGTATGGAAATAGTTTAAGACCATGAGAAGGACATAGGCTACTTCTTTATGCATAAAACACGATGGGGAGGGACGGTTAAATTCCTATGTAACTTTTTATCATGCAATTTTTTCTTATTATGAACCGATTTAGATGAAATTTGGTATGGAAATACTTTGAGACCCTGAGAAGGACATAGGCTACTTCTTTGTGCATAAAAATCGAAGGGAAATGGAAGCGGTTAGTTTAATGTAAAACTTCTTATTATAGAGACCGATTCACTTTATACTTTGCGGAAATACTTCCGTAACAAATAATTAAAATGTATTGTTTTTTTTTAACAACCAAACTAGGGGGGTTGTTAAAAAAAAGTTGTAGGGATAAGATGCCTACAAATATTCTTCATGAAGCTGAATTTTGCCAGCCAGTAGTATAAATATAGTAAACGTTTGTTAAGAAAGGATTTTTGTAAATTCGAATTTTAAGGGGGTAAATTGGGAAAGCTGAACTTTGTATGAAACTTTTTATTGCGGCTGCCGATTTGGTTGAAACTTTGCAGGCATGTTTTTGATAACAAATGATTGAGATGTGCATATTTAATTACATTATGTAATGGGATGAGGCTTCGTATTACACATAGATGCCAATATAGAGAAAAGTGGAAAGCTTGTTCATACATCGAATCCCAATAATCGCCACTGACCTATCATTTCAATTCAAAAGACTCCAGTTTAAAAACAAACTTAGTTTTGCTATTACTATAAACAAAGCTCAAGGATAGCAGGGGTCTATTTGGAAAAGCCATGCTTTACCCACGACCAGCTACAGATAGCTGGTGTTATTCGCGTATGTCCAAGGCCCGGAATGTGAATGTATTAGCATCAAAAATGAAAGGAAATTTATATAGCAGCGTCATAAACCCATGATTAAGAGAATAATTAAGTAATGTAAATTAACTGTAGATACAATTTTATTCAATTAAATAAGTTAATCGTTTTTACGTAAATGCTTCATGTACCTTTACAGGCTGAGTTTGCCAAGTGTGCGTGGATGGCCAAATCATCACTACGATGAATAGCACAAAACAATCAAATGAGTCACGGGGCCGATTCTGATTAAAACTAAAACTGCAACATTGGATTTACTCACCCTCTATGTCGACAACCAGAATTGATTGACAAAACTTATATTAACGCGGGCGAAGCTGCGGGTAACAGCTAGTAAATAAATAAATGTTACAACTAATCCTCATTTGTTTTCTCGCATGGCAGATCTACTTCCTTGTAACAGACGAGACAATACACAAATTTGTCAATATCATTACAAAACGGCACTTACGCGTAAAAGTGTATTTTGCATTGCTCCAGAAATTAACGAAAAATTTCCAAAAAACTGGAAGCAGTTATGTGATTTAGCATTTAAAAAAAACTTGAATATGTTCTAGCAGATAAAACAACTTCTTTTTTTAATAGCTTATGATATGAAATTCTGGAATTATTATTATTATTTGAATTTTATGATTTAGATTTATTCTTTATTCTATCTTTAATATTTGCATGCCATTATTTACGGTAAACATGACGCTCTGTTTTTCATCTCTTACATATTGCCAATTTGATGTGTGTACTGTAATCATGTTTGAGCAAATAAAGATTGAATTTGAATATGAAATGCGCCTCTCCAGTTATCGCAGCTATTGAGATCGCCTTTCTTGCGCTCAGTTGTTAGAAATTCCTTGTTCCAGTCATCCGGGAGCTCTTCAGTCGTCCATATCTTTTCGAATAAAGACGACAGCACTTCGACGGCGGCGGTGGTTAAGTCAGATTGTAACATTGCCGCCGTTATCAGGTCCAGATCTGGTATTTTGCCTGCCTTCAAAGAGAGTATCGCTTCAGCCACCTCAGAGACTGACAGTGGTTTCGTGAAGATGTTGAGAAGCCGAGGTGGTGAGGAACCGATCTGAAATGCGTCAGGCGTTAATGATGCTGACAATCGGACGATCTCCTTCTCTCCTGTCCTAAGTGTTGGCGCCAGCGTAGTAGCTGCCCTTCTGCCGTCACAATGAGCTGCTTTTCTATAGATTTCAGTGGCAAAGGGCAAAGAGTATAAATAATCGATCAATCGCATAGACGGAAATCCACATCGCGTCTTTCATCTCGCGTAAGGCTGCTGGTCTCTGCCCTTCTAATGTTTAAACTTTTTATACTTTCCTGCTACTACATATTAATATTCGCTCTGAATGATTCTGATCGATGTACATCGAGATAAAACATCCGAAATTCAGTAATTCGTCATAGCAAGCTTTCGAAGTTCCGAACATCGCGATTATGAACATTCTCAATTAAATAATTCCTCATAGTTTACTGTCTAGCTCACGTACATCGTACTTTTAAACTTTGCGAATACAGTACATCGATATTTTAAATTTCGAAGTTCAGTATGACAGTTTTCTATCCTGTCGTCTGTATCTCCTTATTTATTAACTTTTGATTTTTCTTGTTTACAGATGCATCTAAGTTCGATTCAGTTGGCGTGTGCGGCATTGGTGGTGGTGGCCGTGGGCGCAGCGGCGTCGCCCTCGTTTTCGTACCACGTCACACGACGGGACTTCGTCCAGGAGTGCAAAGGAACATATGACGTGCAAATGTTTACTCGGCTCACAAGGCTCTGCGAAGACTGCTACAACATGTACAAAGAAGTAGAAGTCTACACTAATTGCAGGTCTGGCGTTTTCTCTATGATTTATTTTTAGGGATCCGTACCCAAAGGGTAAAAACGGGACCCTATTACTAAAACTCCGCGATCCGTCTGTCTGTCGGTCTGTCTGTCTGTCTGCCTGTCCGTCTGTCACCTGGCTGTATCTCATGAACCGTGATAGCTAGACACTTGAAATTTTCACAGATGGTGTATTTCTGTTGCCGCT
Organism: Orthosia incerta; assembly: GCA_948252205.1. Classification (NCBI taxonomy): domain Eukaryota; kingdom Metazoa; phylum Arthropoda; class Insecta; order Lepidoptera; family Noctuidae; genus Orthosia; species Orthosia incerta. The sequence goes on along the minus strand of OX411745.1, from coordinate 26,093,115 downwards.
ATAACAACAAATACTAAAAACAGAATAAAATAAATATTTAAATGGGGCTCCCATTCCACAAACGTGATTTTTTTGCCGTTTATTACGATAATGGTACGGAACCATTCGAGCGAATCCGACTCGCACTTGGCCGGTTTTTTCAAATATGACGTTTTCAGCTCTTTTGTGTATCTGTGCCAGTTTATCGCGGGAATTTTGAGAGTTGGTTTTGAATATGGAACTACTTTAGATCAAAGTGTAATTATTTATCTTATGTTTTCAAGATATGATTTGATAAGTTAAACTATGATAGTTGCATTACTTCGTCAAAATATTCAAGCGTAATAATCATGTCTTAATTCACAATTCGAAATCAACACTACCCAATTCTGACTATAAAAAAACATTATTAAAGTGCATAATTCCTTATTGGGGCACAGGAAAGACTGTTTCACGGGAGATTACTTCAAAGACTGCGTGGAGGTGCTACAAGAAACTGATCACTTAGAAGAGTACAAGGATTATGTGAGAAAGTTACACGGATCCATCCCAGACTTTTTTAATAATTAGGTATACCAACCGAATTTATTTTGCCCCTCCTATCTCTTTCTAAAGCCTCAAGATAATTTTCAGCTTTCGGGTATTTAACAGCACGCTATGTATCTGCACTATTTTGTATTATATTTTAACAAAATAATATAAATAAAAAATAGAAATTAAACCAATGATCGTAAGTATTAAGTAGGTAATAAGGTCTAATCTTAGGTCTTTTCACAGTATTTTTATATATTCTAGCAGTTTTGAACCTGACTTAATAGCATGCCTTTATTGCCTACTTTTACTTACTTTACTTTTGTTTTTAAGCTGACATGGTCACAATCGTTAGAATTAATATTTGTTTCGCTGACATGGTCACAATCATTAGAATTAATATTTGTTTACCATTTATATTTAGATTTTTGTTGAGAGCTCGATATTTCGGCACCGATACAAGCGCCATGATCACGAGAACTAAAGTCTTTGCGGGTGGGTGTTATTTACGAGCTGGCATATCTTTCTACCCCCTTCCTCACTCGTTTTTCACGCACGATGCCGCTGCTACCAGAACTTTTCTCACTAGTTACTCGACACTGTTCTCGTAAGACGATGCTTACTGTATCCACTTTTGACACTCGTTCAGTAGTTTTACGACCTTTACATAGTTGAACCACTGAATTCCAGTGAAGTCTCGACAATCGAAACCCGTCGTCCCTATTGAAATTTTTGCACTTGGTTATTTCAATTGCTTCCCGAACCATTCTAGGTATGTAATGTCGTTAAGTCGAGATAACCTGTGGGTCATGTAAATCGATCCAGTGGTTTGGCCCTGATTCGAGTAGATGTTCTGCTATGGCTGATTTTTGGGGATCGTTGTTTTCACTGCCCTAATGTGTTCTTTGATTCGGCAAGCAACAGTTTGCTTCTTCTGTCCAATATATGACTGACCACAGCTACAGACAATCTTATAAACTCCAGGCTTTTCCAAAGGAAAGTTATCTTTAGGCGAACGCAACATTTGGGATACTTTCTTGAAAGGAGTGAAAATAGTTTTTATGCAGTATTTACTGAGAATTTTTGCGACTTTGTCTGTCACTCCCTTCACGTATGGCAAAAATGCTGGCTGTCTCTCGACCTTGTACTTCAATTGTTTACTTGATTTTCGATCATGTGGCAAGTTCTTCATCCTGTATCCATTCCTCTGTAGAACTTGTTTAACATGCGCTAGTTCGCCAGTAATATGATCCTCGTCGCAAAGATCATAAGCACGTTTAGTGAGTGACGTCACAACAGAATTTAGATGGCGTGGATAATGGTGTGAGTCACCGTGTAAATACCGGTCAGTATGAGTAGGTTTCCTGTAAACCGAGTGACTTAGAGAACCGTCCTCGCGTACTTGTATAGTTACGTCCAGAAAGGCGATTGTCCTGTTTTGTTCCATTGCGCAGGTAAAATGAATCTTCTCATGTATGCCGTTCAGGTGTTGAAGGCAGCTTTGCACATCAGGCTCAACCCTTTTCACTATGGCATACACAACATCAACGTATCTTTTCCATAGTTTAAGTGACGTCGATGCAGTTGTGATTGCTAACTCCTCAAAATACTCCATCCATATATTAGCTGTTATGGGTGCCACTGGACTTCCCGGCTACACGATCAACCTGAAGGTAGTATTCGCCTTGATATATAAAGTAAGACGCAAACAAGCAATGATGAAGTAGAACTCCATACTCAGCAGGAATATTATATTGCTGCAATTTCACCTTTATGACCTCCATGCAATCCACCACAGGTGCATTGGTAAACAAAGACTCAACGTTAAAACTGACCATATCTTCGTCCACTTCCACATTGGTAGACTGCAGGGTATCTACAAAATGGCGCGAGTCTTTCACGAAGGACGATGATTACCCAACTATTGGCTGTAAAACCCTGGCCACATGCTTAGCCAGCTCATATGTGGGCGAGTCTATTTGGCTGACTATGGGCCGCAACGGAATAATTTCCTTATGTACTTTTGGTAAGCCATATAATTTTGAGGGTTGGAAATAACACCCACCCGCAAAGACTTTAGTTCTCGTGATCATGGCGCTTGTAACGGTGCCGAAATATCGAGCTCTCAACAAAAATCTTAATATACATGGTAAATATCCCGAAACAAATATTAATTCTAACGATTATATTTTCTAACTTCATGTAAGCAATGTTACATTATTTTCTAACTCTTTATGATAATATCTAACACTTTTCACAAATACATAAAGGTGAGTATACACTACAGCATTTTCACGAGCATTAGAATGTAATATAACTGTTAGCGCCGCGAGTCTTTTGGGTGATTCTTTAAACGCTAACATGAGGGGGTGCGGGGAATTTACTATGAAATGGATAGAACTGTCTAAACAGCTCTTTCCAGGCTTCTAAAAGACTGGAGCGGTGATTGAAAGCCTTGCTATGAGAATCAGCGGTCTTGGACTGTAATAAACTTTATGTGGCAGTACATATTGATTGGGAATGAGGCTATTTTTTGGAATGGGGCAGGCAGGACAGGAATAAGAGAAGGACACAGGATGCAGCCCCTGGAGTCGCCTTCGTGCTGCTAGGACCTTGTATGTCCTCGATGTGTAGGTTAACCACGCGGGAAGCCAGTGTGGTTTCACTGATGATGCTTATTTCTTACTCAGCTCTTTCATATTAGGGAACAAATAAGCATACATACATACACACCGGTCAAAAACATAACCCTCCCTTTTGCTAATAGTCGAATAAAAACAGCGAATGCACAATGTTCTGTTAGAAGTGAATGCTCTAGCTAGTCTATACCACAGTAAAAATATACAAACAGTATGTATGGAAACTACCTACAAACACTCGGAACGGCACCACGGTGACCACTCGTCGCGTCGCGGTGCTCAGTTCAGTACTGACAGCACTGTGACCTGTGTGTTGTATATATTTACTGTGTCTATACTCAGATACTCACCTTAAGTATACACAGAAGTATTCAAATCGGTCCAGCCGATTTTCGAGTTTTAGCGAGACTAACGAACAGCAATTGATATTTTATACAGATGATTTGACATTGTCATGTAGCAAACTGCCGGTTGATTTTGTAAAAATACTCACTCATTCCAATTGATGCTAGGCATTGACAGCTCATTTCACTAAATTTATCAGGGCGAGGGTGAGATCTATACATAAGGTACTAGCTGACCCGACAAACTTGTTTTGCCATAAAAACACCAAACATTCATCTACCCTACTCTACCTACCCTACCGTACCTACCTACCCAACCCTACCTACCCTACCCTACCTACCTACCCATCCTACCTACCCTACCCTACCTAAACTACCCTACCTACGCTACCCTACCTACCCTACCCTACCTACACTACCATACCTACCCAACCCTACCTACCCTACCCTACCCTACCTACGTTATAAACTCGACAACCAATGACCTGGAAGTGTCTCTCAGCCAGTTTGGTTCTATAACGAACTACAGTGCAGACATACCTACCCTACCCTACATAAAAACTTCACATAAACCATCTACTAAATAGTCCGAACAAAGCCTAAACATTTGGTTTGGATGGGTAAGCCCGTTCTTGAGTTATAAAATTACAACGAAAAGTGGCATTGATTTTTATATATATAGATCCTATGAAAAGGCACTAGTGAATTGGTTGCCACCACAAAAGCCGGCTTCACTAGAGCCTTATCTTTTTATATTTTGCTCTAAAGTTTTTTTTTTATTATTTAACGATAGGCTCGCATTTGACCACTATCTCGTCTCATGGTAAGCGATGATGTGGTAGACGGTGAAGCACACTTGCCTAGAAGTAACCTATTCACTCTTGACTTAAAGACCCCAAGGTTGTAGCTATCAGGCAACAAAGACTCGGCCAGGGAATTCCACTCCTTAGCTGTGCGCACAATGAAAGTATTCGCAAAACGCTTTGTACGTATGGATGGGATGTCCACCATGTACCAGTGGCGCATTGTCGAACGTCTTGTTGTCCGATGATAGAAAGGGCTAGACGGAATCAAATTGTGCAGTTCCATCGCATACTCCCCGAAATTTAACCGATAAAAATTAGTTATTTTTTTATATCAGCTTATTTGTTTTCTTACTAATCAAGCTAAATTTAAGCCAACTTATTAACTTTGCCTTTTGCAGTCCACTTTTGGATATGCCCATTTGAAATTATTATTTTAATTATTGAAAAGACTAGTATATTTGTTATTTTTGCCAGAAGTTTTCAATAGTTATTCTTTGAATGCATATCATTGTTCTGATTAAGTACTAGTAAACAAAAAGGAAATCTTTTTTAAAACTCTACTACTTGCTATTGGCTACCTCCCTAAAATCATAATACACGAAACTAATTTGTGCTTTTTTTTCAGGGAATGCTCCACGTCGTACAATGTTTTTTTTATTATCTTATATATGCTCGCACTTGACCTACATCTCACCTGATGGTAAGCGATCATGTGGTCGATGATGGAGCACGCTTACCTAGAAGTAACCAATTCACTCTTGACTTAAAGACCCTTAGATTGTAGCTATCGGGAAACACAGACTCCGGCAGGGAATTCCACTTACACGTTTAATGCGTATGGGTGGGATGTCCACCATGTACCGATGGTGCATCGCGGTACGTCTGGTAGTCCGATGATGTAGTCCGATGATGAAACGGGCTGGGCGGAATTAGATCATGCAATTCCATCGCACACTCCCCGAAATGTAATCGATAAAAAACCGACAAGCTGGCAACTTGGCGACGATGTTCAAGGCAAGGAGCTTTGACATAACCAGTGCCTCATGGTATTTGGCAGATCCGTCCCAGAGATGAGAACAGTACTCCATGCATGATCGAACTTGCACTTGATACAACCTGAGCTGTTCTGGCGTGAAGAACCTTCTCACCTTTGCAAGGATTCCCAGCTTTTTGGCAGCCAACTGAGACTTTGCCTCAATGTATGGGCCAAAATTGAGAGTCGATGTCAACGTTACGCCAATATGCTCAAGATGGTCAGTTATTGGCACGGTCAAATCTCAGTAAGTTGAAGCCGAGTGAAATTGGGACTTTTAGCAAAAAAAAGACACGCCTGGGTTTTAGCAGCATTAAACCTGACCAGATTGGCATCGCCCCATTCGGAGACTACATGCAAGGACAGGTTCAAGCGCTCCACCATGGCTTCCCGGAGAGACTGGATCTGAGGCCCAGTAGCACGAGCGTTGGACAAGTATCTCTCAGCAACAGTGCTGTCGTTTGCATGCCCAAAGGTGCCGGGTCTTAGCAGATCGTTAATGTGCAGCAAGAGTAAAGTTGCTGAGAGTACCGACCCCTGAGGAGCTTCGGCATAAATATCCAAGTGGTTCAACGAACATCCATTGATAACCACTCGAATGGACCGATCTCTCTGTAAGTCTGCAATCCAATCACACAGACCACCGGGCAAACCGAATGTAGGAAGCTTACCAATAAGGCTTTCGTGCCAGAGAGGAGAGACGGCAAACGCTTCCCCGTGCCTCTCGATGGCCTCACTCCAGATGTGAATGGCATACGGTAGAAGATCCCCAGTAGACCGATTTCGGCGGAAGCCGTATTGGCGATCACTTAGGATCTTGTTTGCTTCTAGATATGCCAGGAGCTTAATATTGAGTACGCGTTCCATAGTCTTACAGAGAATGGAAGTTACAGATATAGGTCTGTAGTTGGCCGGGTCAGCTCACCTGCCCTTCTTGGTCACCTGCCCTTCTTGGGCGCGGGCTGTACGTTAGCCTGCTTCCAAGCATTCGGCACTTTTCCAGCCTCATACGAAAGTCGGAATAGGCGTGTCAAGATCAGAGACAGTTCAGGCGCACAGGTTCTAAGAACAATTGCTGGTATTCCGTCAGGGCCGCTAGTTTTGTTCACGTCGAGGTTACGCAGCACCCTATGGACGTCCTTTTGATGGATACGAATGTCCGACAATCTCGTCTCACATCCATCAGAAGAAAGAGGGGGCCGCGCGTCACCAGGATTTAGACGTGAAGATTCTGCAAAAAGAGAGGCAAATAAATTTGCCTTCTCCTCAGCGGAGTGCGCCAGCGACCCGTTGGGTTTCAGCAGTGGTGGTAGTGAGTGACGGCAGAAGTTTGACTCGACCGACTTAGCCAGAGACCAAAACGCTTTACTACCTGCTGGGTAAGATGCTAGTTTGGTCCCTATTCGGCCAATGTGGTCGAACCGAGCGCTTCGCAACACTATCTTGCAGGACTTGGCAGCCCTGTCGAAGGCCTTCTTCTTCTGACCCACGTCACTCGCATTACGCGATCGAGCGTCGACCCAAGCAAAGCCGTGGAACAGCTATCTCGACCCAACTCCTCTTGTGGCTACACCGAGCATCGTACTGGAACATGGCTAAGCCGCTTGCCGGAACGTCTTTGTCCGGTGGGTGGTCGCAAACCTTCGGCCGAAGCCTACCACCAGTTGGTGTCACCTGATTTGCACCACCCGGGGACCACGTGTAGGGTATCAGAATGGGGTACACTCCTACGGACGTGGGTGACTCAGCCCCCAAAATGGATATTTCAAGGGATGCATGGAATCTTTGTACCAATATGATGAAAAGGAACAAATTAATCAGATGATCGTTCGGTAAACGCTAAACATCTCGACCGACGCGCATGTTACCGTGGCCCTTACTCCGCTTCAGTGCTGTAAAACGGTTACTTTACGGCATACTCCTTATTAACGGATAAGAAAAAAAAAACATGTACAATATTTGTGAAACATATTTTTTTTCGTATGAATACTAGTGTTTTAAAAATAAAATTGGTGTTTTTTTGCTTCCTTTGCATACTCCTCCGAAACAATTTGGATGTTTAAAATTATTTTTACATAGGATAATAATATGTAATCAAAAAATATTTTGCAAACAAAACAATGCAAAAACAGGTCCATTGTTGATATTGGGGGCCTGGCACCAAACGGTCGCACGGCCAGTACCGCGTTAATATTGGGGACATTATACGCCTTAATAACTACGCATTTCGTACCGACTTCGCGGTTAGCAGATTTTTTGTTGTTCCTGATGGATATCTGCTTTCTTCTTCAACATATTCTAGTCCTAAGCGACGTACATTTTATGTCCAAATTGTTTTATAGAAATTAGTAATAATTATTATAAGGTCATTTATCATCTATTTTAGGGCTTACATGTTCGAAAATTTGAGGCAGCCTTTGGTGTTGATAATGGTCATCTGTTCTGTCTCTCGAGATTCTACTGAGATTATCGATTTTATTGTGTAGGTGTCGTTCTGAGATGGCGACCGAGTGTCGGGGTGATTACCTGGTTGCTTCCACCGCTTTCTATCAGCCGAGAGCTTCGCAGCTTCTCAAGATAGTCAGACATCTCTCCCTCCCTCGTCCGTCTCAAAATGACAACTGAATTTCGACGCATTCCAATCACAGTATTTAAAAACTACACGTGGCTTTGCATACGCCCCATTGCCGGGTACCGAGTACCCGGAGGCGAAGTGTATAGCCATGTAAGTACACACGTACCGACGTACATGGATATACATTCGCCACCGGGTAACCGGCAACCGGGGCGTGTGAAAAGGCACTAACGGTTTTTCAATCTACAACTTAATCACATTTTCTTTTTCGTTTTTTCTTTTGAATTATGTTTTAAAGACCCAAATTCAATAGTTCTTAAAATAATTGTATTTCATTTTATATTATAGATATGTTCTGAACCAATACTACTTCTTTTCTACATGAATTTGAACTTAATTACCAAGAAACATAACTTTGATTTTAGTTTTATTGAAATTTAGTATTCTTAGGGCCGATTTTTCAAAAGTCTGATAACTTTTAACTGAGGACTAAAAATGGCTAGAGAGTTTGTCATTACTAGAGGGAAAGTATTTACGACGAAAAAAAAACTGTCAATTCTTTCGTTCTTGCTTATAGAAAACCTCTATGAAAAAAAAGAGACAAACATAGACAAACGCTACCATCCTGAACGTCAAAGAGATAACTTCTTAGTGACTTAGAAGTACCCATCATAGGGTTGTAACCCATCGGTTAGCAGCTCTTTTTAAAGTTTTTCGCTGTTTTCACGCCTTTGTTTCTTTTATATCAGGAAGAATTTTGTTGTTTAATTATCTGCATGAACCATGTCGTGTGTGGCTATCGGTTGCAAGAGAAAAATGAGTATATTAACAGAACATAATCAAAGGATATCTTTCCACAGGTGAGTTATCGTTGAGGACGTATAGTATCATTTAAACCATTCTATTTAGTGAAATAATTAATTTTTATTATGCGTTCGCTGTACCGTATGGTGACGGACGTAAAGAATTTCACCATCCCATGTCTTCCCGTGGGTGTCGTAAGGGGCGACTAAGAGAAACACCAGAGAATGGGCAGCAGCGTTCTCTGTGCACTTTAAGAACAAATTTCGATCGCCAACCCGCCTGCTAAGCGTGGCGAATACGGCTATGTTGTCCTTTTCACATTTTGGGGGGGGCCCAAACCATGAAAAGTACTACAAAAACACGGCCCCGAGTGCCCAGCAGCCCGTCTACCCTCGACTACGGTAGCGGTCGAGGTGATGGCGTGGCAAGGGGTGCGAATAATCCCCGGAGTGGACCCGGCTACCCCAATAAACACCGACGACTGGACCTGGCAACGTATAACACGCGAACACTCCGGACCGACGAGAAGATAGCCGAACTCGAGGAAGAATTGAGCAGGTTACGATGAAGTATTATAGGGTTATCTGAAGTCCAAAGAGAGGGGGAGGACACGATAATCCTCAAATCCAGTAACCTGCTCTATTTCCGAGAGGGTGACCGGCAGTCTCAGGGTGGTGTCGGGTTTATCGTCCACAAGGCCCTTGTGAACAACGTGGTGATGATCGAGAGTGTGTCGACTTGGGTGGCGTACCTTACACTCAAAATATCCTCAAGATATTCGCTGAAGGTCATACAGGTCCATGCCCCAACATCGGCACACCCCGACGACGAGTTAGAGACCATGTATGAGGATATCTCTAAAGCCATGCATGGTTTCAAAACTCACTTCACCGTTGTCATGGGGGACTTCAACGCAAAACTGGGCAAACGAGACGAGGATGAGCTGCACGTGGGACAATTTGGAGTTTGACGTCGGAACCACCGGGGTCAACTACTGGCCAGTTTTATGGAGAAGGAAGGCCTCTATATGATGAGTTCCTTTTTCAGAAAGCGTGAGCACAGGAAGTGGACATTTGATTGTCAACCAAGAAGCAAATGTTCAATGATGTCTCTGTGATCAATTCGGTGATAACCGGGAGCGATCACCGCATGTCAAAAGGTACATTGAACATTAATATCAAGCTTGAAAGGTCTCGACTGATGAAGTCCACGCTCCGTCCAGCACAGATCCAGATCCAAAACCCCGAAACCTTTCAGCTCGAACTCCGGAATCGTTTCGAGTGTCCAGGGAACTCCGTGGACGAATACAGCAATGGGTTCGTGGAAGCTGTCCATACGGTCGAGTCTAAGTTTTTCAAGACCCGCCGTACAGATAGAAACAAAAAGCTCTCTGATCCTACTCTCAAGCTAATGAAGGAGAGGAGATGATCCTGCAGTCTTCAGACGATGCGGTGAAATACCAGCAGCTAAATAGACGGATCTCAAAGTCCTTGAAAAGCGACCTCCGCCGCTTTAATACTGAAAGTATTAAAGATGCGATTGAGCGGAATAAGATCTTTGCAATAGATCTGTCTATTGGGCAGAGCCAGCTCACGAAACTGAAGACCGATGATGGCAGGATCGTATCCGCCAAACCGGAGCTTCTTAGAGAGATCGAGAGATTATATGGGCAGTTGTACACGTCAACCAGTAAACCCGTTGCGAATCTAGCAAACGACCCAAGAGCTAGATTGACCCGACACTATACCGAAGATAACCCGGTCGTCAGCCTGTACGAGATTAGGATGGCTCTGAAACAGCTTAAAAACAACAAGGCGCCGGGTGACGCCTGAACTCCTGAAGGCGGGCGGGAAACCGGTCCTTAAGGCCCTTCAGAAGCTGTTTGATTCCGTCATACTTGAGGGCAAAACGCCACAGGCATGATGCAGGGGTGTGGTGGTACTCTTTTTCAAAAAGGGCGACAATTCCCGACTGAAGAACTATAGGCCCATCTCACTTCTTAGCCATGTCTACAAGTTTTTTTCAAGGGTCATCACGAATCGTCTCGCGCGAATATTGTGTATTGGTTTATTAAGGAAACTAATTTAAAAAATGATTATTTTTAACTCATTAGTTCTTTTGTTTTTATTTTGGACGACTATTCGCCGAATAATACTAGCTATTATTCGGTATTCGACGAATATCAAAAAAATGACGAGTAATGCCGAATACCGAATAATAGCGAGTATTCGCGGCAACTCTAGCATCAACGTTAATGGTGAGTACATCACTCACCTTCGGTTTGCCGATGACATAGTGGTCATGACTGAGACCATGGAGAGCCTCAGTACAATGCTCGATGACCTCAGTAGAGCTTCCGAAAGTGTAGGTCTAAAAATGAGCATGGACAAATCCAAGGTGATGTTGAATACCCATGCTACACCCACTCTCAAGGTTGGAGACTACACTCGAAGTTGTGGACGACTTTGTCTACCTGGGACAAACGATCCAGTTGGGTAGGGCCAACTTCGACAAAGAGGTCAACCGTCGAATCCGACTCGGCTGGGCAGCGTTCGGGAAGTTGCGCGGTGTCTTCTCGTCCAACTTACCACAGTGTCTCAAGACAAAAGTCTATGACCAGTGTGTGTTGCCAGTGATGCCATATGGCTCTGAGACGTGATCGCTTACAATGGGCCTCATCTAGAAGCTTACAGTCACTCAAAGGGAAATGGAGAGGGCTATGCTCGGTGTTTCCTTGCGTGATCGAATCAGAAATGTTGAGATCCGTAAGAGAACCAGGGTTACCGACATAGCCCGAAGAATTGCCAAACTTAGGTGGCAGTGGGCAGGGCACATTGCTCGCAGAACGGATGGCTGATGGGGAAGAAAGGTTCTGGAGTGGCGACCGCGAACCGGAAGACGTTGCGTTGGAAGGCCTCCCACCAGGTGGGCCGATGGTGGTGGGAGGTTGTAGGGATCCGCTGGTTGCGAGACGCACGGGACCGGTCAATGTGGGGACGCTTGGGGCCTATGTCCTGTAGTGGACGTCTTTCGGCTGATATGATGATGCGGTCGCTGATAGAGCTATGACAGTTTACGTACTTACGTTCTGATGTTAGAGATGTGACCAAAGTCACAAGAAAGATTTAACGATACTATATTTTTATTTTACTTACTTTCATGTATTTCTTAAATTTTTTTGCTATTTGTTATTATTAATCTAATATTGATTGCGCACAGGTTTCCTAAGAGTACTTATTTAAGAAATAAGTGGATCAAGAATATAAAACTAACTAACTGGACACCTTCACCATATTCTCGCTTGTGTTCACTTAATTTTATTGAATCATGCTATCGCTATCCCTCGACCCATCTATGGACAAAAGGTTGATGAATCATGTTTATTTTCACATTTTACTTTTTAAAATTAAATTATATATATATATATATATATATATATATATTTAAACCATTTTGTTATTATTTATTTTGTTACTTTTATACTTATACATAATCGTCTGTAAACTTTATTTTCAGTCTTGCACAAGAACTAGCATACTATACATCAGTATATTGATTAGTACCTGTTTGTACAGTAGTACGAGTGTACCAAAAACTGTCACTTTGATCTCATGATGTACCTTGTTTTGCGCAAGGTATGAATAAACATTATTATACAACGCGTATAATGCGCAGAAAAATTATGAAAGAGTGGAATTAGATAAGATAAGATAAATTTTATTAGGACACCTTTCTTTAGATACATTAAGCACAACAACAAAATAAAATAGTAAAAATTATAGCACAGGTACACAAGAAAATACAAATATTTAGTGCCTTAAAGAAACCCTAGACCCCACACTAGGATACCCTGTGTCGTGGGATCTAGTTTTTCCGTCGTTAATGACACATTATTTTAAATGCACATGGAGGTAGTTAGCAAATAGCCGGCTACCACACTAAACAATAATTAAACTTAAATTACTTAACTAATGGTAACATACAATTTTTTTTTTTTTTTTAAGGTTTGTGAAGAGTGTAGGTATGTGTGTGTCTTTGTATGTGTAGTGTGTGTCTGTTTGTACTAATTGTACTCTTACAATGCCTGATAAGTTCAATCGTTGTACGAGTACACATTCACTTTTTAAATAATTATAACGAATCCCTAAAAAAACGTAGACAAATTATGATTCTTACAGATATTTGACCAAATTTGTAGGTCACTCCTAGGCTAAACTCGATAACAGATAAGACAAGACAGTGACAATAATACAGTGATAAGACAGTGTCACAGATCTAGTACTGATATATTTCTATAGATAAGTATCTATACATTTTTTTTTTTTTTTATTCTAGATGGGTTTGCTCTTGACTCTAGTCTAGGTCAGAAGTGACAGAGACAAAGTCGACGATGGAGTGAGCTTACCCAGAAGAAGCCTGTTCACTCTAACTTTGAAGAGATTCGGGTTGTATGCGTTCGGAAACACAGACGCAGGCAGTGAGTTCCACTCTTTTGCAGTGCGCATTATGAAGGATGTTTGGAAGCGCTTGGTGCGAATTGGTGGAATAGCAACTAGGTGAGGATGGTAACTTGCAGTGCGTCTAGATGTCCGATGGTAGAAGGGCGCCGGTGGGATGAGGTCGTGGAGTTCATGAGCACACTCGCCAACATACAGTCTGTAGAAGACCGCCAAGCAGGCAACCTTACGGCGATGAGCTAAGCTGTGAAGCTTGGCATCCACCAGTTTGACGTCGCCAATTAGTCTCTTGGCTCTGCGTTCCACCGAGTCAAGCGCGGCAAGCTGATATTTAGCTGAGCCATCCCAGAGGTGGCTGCAATACTTCATGCAGGATCGGACTTGCGCTTTGTAAAGAGTTAATAGCTGTCCAGGCATAAAGTATCGCTTCACTCTGTTTAGGACGCCCAGTTTCTTAGCAGCAATTTGGGCTTTGTACTCGATGGTGGCGCCGAAGTTGGGACTGGATGTCAACTCCATGCCAAGGAGCTCGAGCCGGTCAGTTATAGGAACAGATGCACCCCGAAAAGTAGACGTTCTGATGAAATGAGTCCTCTTTGCGTGGCGTTAAAAGAGACCAGATTGTCATCACCCCAACGGGAGACAAGACTTAAGGTCAAATCAGTACGCTCCACCATAGCCTCTCTCAAGGAACGAACTTCATCCCCGCCGGTTCTTGCGCTGGAGAAGTATCTCTCGGAAACAGTACTGGCATCTGCGTACCCAACAATACCAGGCAGAAGCAGGTCATTGATGTGCAGCAGGAAAAGAGTTGCAGAGAGAACAGACCCCTGAGGAACACCGGCATTAATAGCCTTAAGGTCAGAGGAGCAGCCGTCAACGACTACTCGGATCGACCGTTCACTGAGGAAATCTGATATCCAGCTACAAAAACCGGCTGGGATGCCATAAGCAGGAAGCTTGCTGAGTAGACTAGCGTGCCAGACCCTGTCAAAGGCCTTCGAGATATCGAGTGATACGGCAAGTGCTTCGCCGTGATTCTCGATGGCTTCGCCCCAGCAGTGCGTGATTAACACAAGAAGATCTCCAGTTGACCGTCCCCGGCGAAAGCCATATTGACGGTCACTGAGGAGCTCATTGTCTTCGAGGTAGGTCAGCAACTTACTGTTCAGTACCCTTTCCATAACCTTACATAGTATGGAGGTAATGGCTATCGGACGGTAGTGGGCAGGGTCTGCACGGTCGCCCTTCTTGTGTACTGGTTGTACATTTGCAAGCTTCCAGGATTTCGGCACCTTTCTTTTTTTAAGAGAGAGGCGGAACAAGCGTGTCAATACAGGAGACAGTTCAGGCGCACACTGCCTCAATACTCTCGCTGGAATGCCGTCAGGCCCGCTGACCTTGTTCACGTCTAGGCTGCACAGTACTCCCCGAACCTCTTTAGTGTGAACTGCGATCTCCGGCATGGAAGAGTCACATTGAGGTATATTAGGTGGTTGCTTAGAGCCAGCATCCAGACGTGAATTGCTTGCAAAGAGAGATGCAAATAAATTTGCTTTCTCACTTGCAGAGTGAGCCAGCGACCCATCAGGTTTCAGCATTGGAGGTAAAGTGGGTCGACAGAAATGAGTTTCAACCGCTTTAGACAGGGACCAAAACTGTTTACTACCCGGGGGGTGCGATGCCAGCTTGGCCCCGATACGTCCAATATGGTCAAAACGTGCGCGACGCAGAACCCGTTTGCAGAGCTTGGCGTCAGAATTAAAGGCTCTTTTCCTCGCGCGAACCCTACGCGCTCTAATTTTGCGGTCGCGGGCCTTGACCCAGGCTTGGTAGGCAGACTCTTTTCGGGCCTCAGCGTGGGCGCATTCTGCATTATACCAAGACCGGGCTTTGTAACCGAGCGGGATGTCGGAGAATGGAATAAAATAAAAAAGTGCCGCATCTCATGCCAGTCTGCTGACTCTTATCGCCATACTCGCCTCGTGCCTCTAGGACTCTCATCTGGAGGAGAGCAGCTCGAAACAGATTTCACCAGACAGTGGTCAGACGTTCCCAGCGGGGCTGAGACCGACACTGAATGACTGCCCGGATCAGTTGTCAGCAGAAGGTCCAAACAATTGGGTGTATGGCCGTCTACATCCGGTACCCGCGTTGCCACATTCACCAGCTGGGTAAGATCTACCGTTAAAGCAAACTTGCGCACCTCCAACCCGGCATGGTCGGTTTTCTGGTACGGGAACAGCCACTCCTTATGATGGGCGTTAAAGTCCTCCAGAAAAACAAGCTTCGCTGTTGAGTATCGTTGCTGGGCTACATCAGTCGACTCTACAAGGCTATTAAAGAGCGCTGTTGACTCCTGGTCACCGCTATGGGATCGGTATACGCCGACGTAGATAGATTTCTCCACGCCTGTGTCCACAAGTAGCCATATGGCAGAAAAACCCGATTTCTCAAAGCAACGGAGACGACGACAACAGATGTCATCGCGGACGTACACACAGACCCCAGCTTGCTTCTTGAACTTGTGTTTTAGAGAGTAACCCGGGTAGTTGAGGTACGCCACGTCCGACGGAGTTGTTATCTTCGTCTCCGTTAGGAAGAACAGGTGCGGCTTCTCGGTCTCTAGGTGGTGGTGGACCGGATCAAGGTTGGAGTGCAACCCCCTGATGTTAATGAGGTGCACTTTAAGTGGGAGGAAGTGCAGCCGTTGTTTAACCTTATCTCTCTTCTTTGCTTTGGTCATTGATATTGTTAGAGTTGCTGGGGAAAAAGTTGAACTGTCGAGGCGCTTCTCAGATAACCAAGTGGACCACTAAAACTAACTCAACCTATGGGGAACTCATTTGGAGACTGCGGGGACGCCCGAACCCCCCCGGATATGGCCACCGGGTCCTCCCATCCAGTCGCCAGCTGGCACGGTGGAGCATACCGGGATTTATCGCGAGCAGCCTTTGGCACGTGGCTGGCGTGCTACTTGGGCCTCCTACTGACTGCGGTCGGCCAACGGCTGGCACCGTGCTTCGGATCCCGCTACCCTCCAGAATGAGCTACCCGGCAAGTTATTCTCAGAGACCACGACCGATTCTGAACAGCGCAAGTGACAACCTCCTTCTCCCCCAAAGGCACTGGCACTCCCACTCACCGACGGAATACAGACTCCGGTGGGATGGTGGTCGCGAGCCAGGCGGCCCCTTGCGGAGCCTACCACCGTTTAAGTGGGATCTTTCAGCCGTACCACAGGCAAGCCCGTGGTACGGCTGAAAGATCCCACTTAAACGTACATCTATAGCATCATCGGTCACACTGACACAAAAGATAGCATAGACAAAAGTATATCTATCTCTTTTTGCTTATGACGTTATATATTAGTGCGAAAGTGAATACCGATATTGAAATTGCGTCTTAAACAAGTTATCTCTAGTAATTACAAACAATCTGAAAAATGGCGGTTTGACAGCATTAAAACCTGTCAAACGGCCATTTTTATTCCTCAGTTAAAAGTTATCAGACTCTTGAAAAATCGGCCCCTAAGCTGTTGCTAGTTAGTTTGTAAATATGTAAATCACGCATGAGGCTTATATATCAATCAATCAATCAATATTTATTCGTGAACACAGGTATTACAATAAAGGTTTTATGTATATATGGTTTTTCCATGTTCATTTTAAGACCCACTCTTTCAGAGGCTCCACTGAGGTCATCGAACATTGTACTGAGGTCCACCATGGTCACAGCCATGACCACTACATTGTTGGCAAGCCGAAGGTGAGTGATGTATTCACCATTGAAGTTGACGCCTAACCCTCTCCAGTACAGAACCTTGAAAATATTTTCCAGTGTAGCGGTGAAGAGTTTCAAAGATATAACGTCTAGACGGATAGGTTCCGAGGTCTGATCCTGTAGTCGGACTGACATGGTGGCGTTTTTGAACAAACACTTCAACATCTCGATGTACCGTTTAAGATTAATATTGTCGCCCTTCTTGAAGGAGAGTAACACCATACCCTTGCACCATGCCTGTGGTGTTTTCCCTTCGAATATGACGGAATCAAACAGCTTCTGAAGGGCCTTAAGTACCGGTTTTCCACCCGCCTTCAGGTGTTCGGCCGTAATTCCATCATCACCCGGCACCTTGTTGTTCTTGTGTTGCTTCAGAGCCATCCTAATCTCCTACAGGCTGACGTCCGGGATGTCTTCGGTATAGTGTCGGGTCAATCTAGCTCTTGCGTCATTTGCTAGATTCGCAACGGGTTTACTGATTGACGTGTATCGTCAAACAATCGTTGGTCTTCAGTTTAATGAGCTGGCTCTGCCCAATAGCCAGATCTCTTGCGAACACCTTGAAGCCGCCCCTCCAGCCCTTAAAACCGCTCCTTTAATACGCTCGTTATTATAGCGGCGGAGGTCTTCAAGGACTTCGATATCCATCTATTGAGCTGCCGGTAGTTCCATGCATCGACTGAAGACTGCAGGTTCATTTCACGCCACTCCATCAAGAGCTTGAGACTACTCTCAAGCTAAAAAACTATCTGATCCTACGATAGATATTTTTGTTCCTATTTGTACGACGGGTCTTGAAATACTTAGCCCCGACCGTAAGGACAGCTTCCACGAACCCATCGTTATAATCGTCCACGGAGCTCCCTAGGCACTCGAAACGACTCTGGCGTCCCCCATGACCACGGTGAAGTGATTTTGTGACCATGAATGACTCATGAATGATTGATGTCGGGGCGTAGACCTGAAGGACCTTCAGCGAATATATTTAGGATATTCTGAGTACGCCACCCTGGTCAACACACTCTCGATTTTCACTACGTTGGTCACAAGGGACTTGTGGACGATAAACCCGACACCACTCTGGGACTGCCGGTCACCCTTTTGGAAGTAGAGCAAGTTACCGGATGTAAGGATTATCGAGTCCTCCCCCTCTCTTCGGTCTTCAGATAATCCTATGATACTCCATCGTAACCTGCTCAATTCTGCCTTGAGTTCGATGATCTTCTCGTCGGCCCGGAGTGTACGCGTGTTAAATGTTGCCAGGGCCAGTCGCCGGTTTAAATTCCGGTAGCCGGCTCTCCTCCGGGGATTCTTCGCACCCCTTGCCACGCTATAGCCTCGACTGCTACCGTAGTCGAGGGGGTAGACGGGCTGCTGGGCACTACTGGGCCGTTTTTTCATTGTGCTATTCATTTCCGTTATAACCCCCCCAAGGTTTACCGTAATCACCACTTTTCGCAGGTGGGTTGGCGACCGCACTTTGTTGCTAAACTGCACAGAGAACGCTGCTGTGTGTGTGTCTGTGTGTAAAACACACACACAGTCGCCTCTTACGATCGCCACGGGTAGAAGATATGGGATGGTGAAATTCTTTTCTTTCTATTTGCGACCGAAACCATACGAAATGATAACACAAATTAACACCCAATAACATTTTAAATTTATCAAAAATCGACACAGACTATCTGTGCCGATTGATTTGGTTCCGTAAAATCGCAACATACAAGTAGGTATTCAAGCAAGCAGGTGTCTAACAATATAAGCTGACATTGAAATATTGTATAGACGCAAAGATCAGATAGTGTAATGAACTGGCGTCTATAGTCTGCTTTTTTATTTAAAAGTCAAATGTTCGGTAAATGGGTACCTAGATTATTAATTAATTATACACTCGCGAGCAATGAAAAAGTTCCAGCGACATAGCACCAAATTACTCCTAAACGGGCTAGGCTAGCTTAATGACGCCGTCTGCAATATTGAAGTACATTTAAAAGCGCATCAGAATATTACCAACTAAAAACGTAAATATTGTGTTCAAATTTTAAATTAAATGTTTTTAAATATTGGGGCCATTTGGCAAATAAAACCAAATCTTTAAGTAGAGGTTTTATTAGGTGTAAACGTAGGTTTTGATAACTCAGTACTTGGTGTTTCCTTCATGTGCTCCTAATACAGCTTCTACGCGATTGGGTATGCTGAATGTTCGCCCATTCTTCGATGAGCGCGTAATTCAAGTCACGAAGAGTAATTGGAGGTGGAACTCGTTTTCTCACACGTCTGTACAGCTCGTTCCAAGCATGCTCAATAGGATACAAATCGGGGCTGGTTGCTGGCCACTCCATTTTGTGGATTCCAACGTCCTGAAGATACTCATTTACAACTTGAGCAGTATGGGCCCGTGCATTATCGTGCATGAACACTGCATTGTCACCTATATTGGCCAAAAACGGACCAACATGTTCATTGAGAATCTCGTTGATCTATCTCACAGCAGTTAGGTGCCCGTTTTCGATTAGAACTAACGCTGTTGGACCCTCTGCAGAGATACCAGCCCACACGTGAACGGTACCTCCGCCGTGTGACATGTGTCTTCAAAACATGCTTGTGCAAAACGTTCTCCTGGTCGTCGGTATACTCTTTTCCGCCCATCATGAGGGTACAGCATAAATCTTGACTCATCAGAGAACATCACTCTGCCCCATTCGTCCTCACCCCATTCTGTATGCTCGCGGGCGTATCGCAATCGGGCAACTTTATGATGCCGTTCCAGTTTTGGGCCATTTGCTGGCCTGTAAGGCTTCAATCCTCTTTCGGCAAGACGTCTCCTGACTGTCCACTCGCTTATTGGCTCCCTTCGAACTTGCAGAAGTTGTTGAACCGCAACTCCCGTCTGATGTCGATTTCTTAACATGGCTGCGGCAATGAAACGATCTTCTCGGACTGTTGTGCACCTTGGCTTGCCAGTACCTGGTCTTCTCAGGTTTAATGCAGTCTCCCTAAACCTTTGGATCACTCGTCGGACAATAGTATGTGTCACGCCCATTATTCTGGCCGTATTTCTTTGGCAGGTCCCCAATTCCACCATAGTGATGATTCTCGTACAATCCTCGGGTGATAGAGGCATGATTTATGGGTACGAGAGCCGTAAGACTTTACAATTTAAGAATTTTTCACAACGGCGAAAACAAGGATGAAATCAAAAGCAAAACAAAACTAGCTGGGCTGGCCATGTAGCGCGCCTTAAAGACCATAGATGGACCAAAGCGGTTAAAGGCCCTCAGGGCAAACGCCACAAAGGAAGACCTCATTCACGCTGGGAAGACAACATCAAGAAAATAGCCGGATCAAACAGGTATCATACTGCTCAAGACCGAGATAAGTGGCAATCTCTGGAAAAGGCCTTCACCTGAGGGGTTCCTGTTCAAAAATTATAAATCTAATTTAAGAATTACTTAAAAAAAAATTAATTCAGGAAATAAAAGGCTTTTTTATTTATTTTATTTTACCTACTGTTTCATGCTTATTATTTCGAACGCAATGAAAAATGTTACTGAATAAATGAATTGAAGAATTATAATCATAATTGATGAGGATATATACAAATATTTGATGAGGATATATACAAATCTGGATTTGCAGATTTGAAACTATTAGGTACCTACCTACTCTATTTCAATCTACATACCTACGGTGTATTAGACTAAGAAATTCAATCTACCTTAAACTCAAATCAAATTCTAGTGATTACATATAGACGATATCGGACTTTCTGTGGGAACCTTATAAAAAAACTAAAAAATAAATTCAACAAAGACAAAATCAAAGCATCTGCTAAAAACTCTCGGGCATTGTGGTCAACCATTAATGATATCACAAACTACAAGCCACCCAGGAGCTCAAATGGTAACCTACTTAGGATAAAATCATGTCCCCTAGACTCAGTCAGCTATGTCAATAATTATTTTATTAACATTGGACAAACTCTAGCTCAGAACATCTTAAATAGTTACGAACCCCCTACATCTTGCAACACAGACAGCCCTAATCTGTCCTCCTTTGTTCTCCTGGACACCTCTCAGGAGGAAGTTGAAAATATACTAATGTCACTAGACTCTGGGAGTGCTCCAGGATGGGACGGAATTCCTACCCTTTTCCTAAAACAGGCCAAGGAGATCTTAGTCCCGCTCATCTGTGACCTGGCCAACCTATGCTTTAACACTGGCATCTGCCCCTACCTTCTTAAGCGCTCCGTTGTTACCCCTGTGTATAAGAGTGGAGATAAAGACGACGTTAACAATTATCGGCCAATTTCTGTGTTGACCTCCATTTCTAAAATCATTGAGAAGCTCTTGAACTCTAGAATAGTTAACTACCTGACTGAGTATAACATCTTATCTTCCTCTCAATATGGTTTTAGAAGAGGAATGTCGGCCCAGGATGCTACGGAGGAACTTGCAACTGAGTTAACCAAGGAAGTAGATAAGGGGAACAAATGCCTAGTGGCCTTTCTTGACCTCAAGAAAGCCTTTGATACCGTCTCTATCTCTAAACTTATACACAGGCTGGAGAACTTAGGATTTCGAGGTTCTGCTCTCTCTCTTCTCAGTAGTTACCTTCAAAACAGAAAGCAGGGGGTGAAAATTGAAAACCATTTTAGTGACGAGGAGAACGTGACGTATGGCGTCCCGCAGGGCAGTGTCCTCGGCCCGACGCTCTTTTTGATTTACATTAATGAACTCTGTAACCTTATTATCAACGGTGCGAGGATACTGTCCTACGCGGATGACACCGCTATTATCTTCTCTGCAAAGACCTGGAACAAGGTTAGGCTGGAGGCTAAGAGGGGACTGACCAGAGTTAGTGATTGGTTAAGGGAGAATCTACTTACTCTAAATATACTAAAAACCAACTACGTCTGCTTCGCTAAATACGCAAACTCTCAGCCTGCGCCTGACTTTAACATTAGAATACATTCTTGTCGTACCCCAACCCAATCTACCTGTAGCTGCCCTGTAATTCAGAAGGTAAATTCCGTCAAGTACCTGCTGGTACCCACACCTCGAACTAACTATAGGGAGGGTAAGAAAACTCATATGGGTATTCAAATCCTTGAGATATGTTATGAGTACAGAACTACTAAATAAAATCTACATCGCACTGGCCCAATCTGTAATCATATATTGTATCTCGGTATGGGGTGGAGCAGCTAAGTCGTATTTTATAGAACTAGAGAGGGCACAGAGATCCTTGATTAAGGTCATGTACTGTAAACCCTACAGGTTCCCTACTGAAACTCTATACGCAAGATCTAAGCTGCTCTCCGTCAGAAGGCTCTATATTTTACACATGGTTCTAAGATATCACAAAATTCTACCCTTTAGCCATGCCAAACTTAAAAAAAGACGGTGTGATATAGTAGCCCCTACATACTCAGCACGTTCAACTTTTGCTAGTCGCCAAAATGTAACTCAAGCCCCACTCGTTTATAATAAAGTAAATCGCATACTTAAAATTTACCCTATGCAGCTGTATGAGTGTAAGAAGACATTGACGGAATGGCTCTTTACACTTAATTATGACACCGTAGAAGACATTTTGGCTACACTGGGTTGAACGTCATGCATACACACACACTCCAAAGCACACATACACACACACTCCAACACTCTTTCATACAGACAAACGCCCACTCATACACACAAAATATACATTCACACACACATAAACACACGTATAATACACACTTTTATACAAAACACACTCTTCTTTCACACACTGCCATAAGCATGATTTTCATTTTTCTTTTTATTGATTTACTAAAAATGTGTAACTTATACCTAATTAGCTCAACGAAACAATTGTAAACTAATCGAGGAAGAGCGAGGTTCAGCCCATCACAAGTATTTTCGGATTACTTTCTGGGAAGCCCCGGCAACTTAATTGTATAGATTTAAGATAATAAACACATTTTTTTTTTTTTTTTGACTTGGTTCGTTAAAATAAACTTATCACTTGTGAAAAGTTGGACGGATTTAACTAATGGTTTTTGCAAAATAAAATTTAGAAAATTCGTGGAAAGCTGAAAATAAAAAGCGGGCCAAGAAACTCATCGGCAATGAGGCACTGGTCGAGTAAAAGCTCCACAGCCTAGAACATCGACGCCGAGTTGCATTTCATTTTAGAGGTTTTATTGGTTCAATTTCGTTGAGTGTGCGATGGAATTGCATGATTTTTTATTTATTTGTTTCTTTTTTTAAGAAAAAAAGAAAAGAAAAAATTCCGCCTAACCCATTTCATCATCGGACTACAAAACGTACGTCGATGCTCTATTGCTACATTGTAGACATCTCACCTATACGTACCAAACATTTTGTGAACTACTACTTTTATTATACGTACAGCTAAGGAGTGGAATTCCCTGCCAGAGTCTTTGTTTCCTGATTGCTATAACCTAGCGTCTAGGCAAGCGTGCTTCACCGTCGACCACATCATCGCTTACCATCACGTGAGATAGTGGTCAAGCGCCAGCATATTAACAATAAAAAAATGCTTTTTCTATGGATGAATTGATAATATCAATATTATATTTTTGTATGAACTCAGTAATTTAGACCATACAACAACAAAATCAAATAGTTTATTTCAAATAAACCTTATTACCGTATAGGTACTTTTGAATTATCAAAGAAAAAAAAAATGATGAATACGCAACATACGCAAGCGTCAGTAGGTCTCTATGGAAAAGAATGCGCAAGGTACTCCACGGACACTCTTTAACATCAATAAATTTCAATTACAAGTATTTGGTTACATCATTCTGCCAAATCATAGTTTCAACTAGAACTTTTACTGCCAAGAGGTTTTAGACAAGAAAGTGTCATTCTCAGTCATGCCAGCGATGGCTATAGTAGGGGAGCCCAAGAAGGGATTTAGGGATTTACTCAAGCGTGGCAGAATAACATAAGGGGGGATACCTTGTACCCGGTTAAGTACCTCCACCAAATATGAGCCCCATATATAAGGCCCCCCGTCAAGGATAAAGGATCAGATTTGTAAAAAAAATTGATCATCAGAAATTCTCGAGCGTGGCTATATTTTTTTTTAATTTTGAAGGATAACGAAATAGTATATTATGCAACTAGTGAATAAAGGACGGATTTAAAGCGAGGGCCATAGATGAATCACGAACAAGTGAAGGATTCTAAAAACTGAATCACGACCGTAGGGAGTGATTCATGATGATTGAATCACTAGCATAGCGAGTTATTCAAGTGTTAGAATCCTGAGCGACGCGAGTGATTCATGGCCCTCGATATAAATCCGTTTTATTCAAGAGTTGCATACTATATTTTATACCATGACTACGAGAAAAAGAAAGATTTTAGCGAAAAGCACAAGGTATAATAATTAATAAATGTTTTATTACCTTCAAAATTTACAAAAAATGTGAAAACTCGGAGTTTCACATTTTTTGTAAATAGAAGCTGAGCTAGGTAACTGCATCGGTGTTTCAGGGGCCAGTGACCACCTCCGTTACGTAACATAATTATAATTAATTAAACACCAATGCAATTAATCTTAGAATAACAATCCAAATAAGTATTCACTAAACATCCCAGACTAAAATCAAAATCATGAAAATCATTATTGAAATCCTAAATATTAACAAACTGAAAATTAAATCGATGAAGAAGTTTAAAAGTCGAATATTCTTTGCACAAGCAGTTTGTATCGAGTATTTGACGCGGAAGGAGGTTGTATAGAATTGAGATGGACGTCGAATATATATTGAAGTGTTCTAAATTCAAACACCAAAACAGTGAGTAAAAGTAGTAAGTGCTTTTTATTCACTGTTTTCAGTGAATAAAATAAGCTTTTTAGAGGGGGAATGGTATAAAATATATAATCTAACGATTTCCAAAAGCCGAAGTAACAAAAATTCGTCGATGAAATGAAAGAAATGCTCCGTAGTTTTGGAAGCGTGTCAAAGAAGATATTACAATGCATTGTCAATAACGCTGCAAGTAGAGTTGACATTATATTTGATCGCTGCTTTACACCCTCTATCAAAGATTATCAGCATTCTCTTCGAGGTAGTATAGACGACCAGGCACTTCACATTTCCGGTCCTTAACAAACAAGAACAGCAGATTTTACGAAAGATTTGAAAAATATATAGTTTAAGGAAGCTATTGTCAAGTTTTTGATAGATCATTGGGCTGATCAGGAGATGGCAACGATTGGCAACAATTATCGGTATTAAGGTAATTAACATAATACATGATTTGTGTTCTTTTTAATATACTCTGTTACTGATAATAAAGTAACACGCATCATTAATTATGAGTTGTCATCCCCTGATCACGAAGAAGCGGATACGAAGATAACATTTCTTGCTTGCCAACAAAATGAAGATTCTACTATTGCTGATACGAAGATAACATTTCTTGCTTGCCAACAAAATGAAGATTCTACTATTGCTATCAGAACTTCTGATACTGATATAGTGGTCATAATGTTAGCGAATATGGAACACCTGCAAGCAAGAGTAGAAGTTTGGATGGATCTTGGAGTTTGCAATGCACGCCGATACATCGACTCTCTACAAAATATTAGGCCCAAAAAATTTCGAAAGCGTTTCCAGCTTTGCATGCGTTCACTGGTTGCGATTTGCGACGTGCGACGGGCGCACGGTTGGCGCAGTGGTTGAGCGATTGACTGCTGCGCTGCGTGTCGCGGGTTCGATTCCCGCACGGAACAATTATTTGTATGATTTACAAATAGTTGTTCCGGCTCTGGGTGTTTGTGTATGTGAGTTTATATGTTTGTAAACGCACCCACGATACAGGAGAAATTCCTAGTGTGGGCCAAAGTTTTTTATAAAAAAAAAAAAAAAAAAAAAAATAACAACCCGGCGGCATTGTACCGACGAGCGAAAAAGAAACCTTTACAATTTCTGATGAATTCAGAAATATTCCAAGAAGCATTTCTGGATTTGGGTTCAAAGGAGCATAATGTACAGGATTCTTTTAACATCATACAGTCTTTTATTTGTCACTTGTATGGGTTGAAAAAACTTAGACGATGTCAATCAAGCCAGGATTGTCATTTTCAATAAGACGTACAAGGTCAAAAGACAAATCACAACCCTTCTCCTTGAGTGTCCGGAATTACGATGCATGCAACTTGCCACTTGTCAAATTAGGCCCTCTAGATAATCGTCAGATTATGAGACAGCACGTCTAGGCCATAAAGATGAACCATATATATATCATAATCTGACGCGCTTGAGTATTTCAAAATAGCGATTTTATTTTGCACATTATAATAATGGCCGCGAGTTTGCGTCACATCGAAATCGTCAGATTATTAAATGAGAGCTTTTTTTAGGTTCACTAAATTCCCCCTTAGAAAATCTGACGCGCTAGATATTGTTTTTTTTTTCATTTTCAACCCAAGGGTTACGTACGACCACCCGCATCATGCAAACGATCAGATTAACATACGTACATTATTAAAAATACTTAGGACACTGATGCTATCAATATCTGACGCGCTCGAGTATGTCCATGCAACAGTATTTTTTTACATATTTAAAAATCTATAGCCGCTCCGCCCACCGATGAAAAGGTATACATTATATAACATTTTTTTCTTGTTATCATCTAAGCTTTGCAACCCAAATAGGTCTTTATGACGGTGGAGTAAATCCCCATTTAGCATCGTGGGCTCCCCTACTACTATGGTTGAAATGCCAAAATGTAAGGGATTGATCACGACATTTCGATAGCGTTTGATATAATATTCACAGAGGATATTTGTTTGTGTCTCTGAAGTTAGATCTGCCAACCATTGTGCAAGAAACAGTTTGTCATCGAGTATACTCCATAGAGTAAGCGAGATAGGACGATGAGACATACGTAAGCGAGGGAAAGAGACAATTATGCAATGCTATCTTCACCTTCAACATTGACACAAAATAGATACTATATACGTGAACAGGGAAAAATACGTCTCAATTAGAAATCACTGCAGTAAGGTGTGTAGAATCGCAAACCGCTAATATATCCATAGTTCAGTTCAGAACGGTGATCCAGCTAAGGTCTGGAAGTTTCTCAAATCATTAGGTTTCGGAAAAAAATCTCACAATACCATTCTAAAGACTTGGATTTCAATTTACTTAATAGTCATTTTTGTACTTCGCCTGTATTGGATAGGGCCACTAAAGCTACTACGCTAAGTAATCTTTCAAACATTCCGGTACCTGATTTTTCTCCTTTTCTCATAAGTCAATTCACCGCTTGTGATTTTAAAAAGAGTATTGCATCGATTTCGTCTTACGCTGTTGGTAGTGACTTTGTCAGCCGTAAAATGATCGTCCCTATCCTTGATGAAATTCTACCTGTTATCCTTCACATCCTCAACTTCTCTGTTTCCAGTGGTGTCTTCCGTCAAGCCTGGAAAGATGCCCATGTTATTCCTCTACCCAAAAAAATCTCATCCTGCATCTTTCTCTGACTATCGTCCCATTTCTATTCTCCCTTTCCTATCCAAAATCCTTGAAAAACTTGTCCACCATCAACTCAGCTCGTTCCTTTCCAAACACAAGCTGCTAAATCCTTTACAATCTGGTTTTCGTCCGGGACACAGCACTACCTCAGCACTTGTGCATATTACGGATAACATAATGTAAGGCAGCTTTTCCTTACCCAACCGGCTAACTCTTGGGTAGTAAGTAGCATGAGGCAATTGCAGGGATTAACTCACATGAAGCTGACTGAAGTAAAACACACTTAAGTTTGGTCAACTAATTTAATTCTTCAAGCACACATTCCATCAATACAATAAATTGAGGTTACAAAGTATGAACCACTCACTTTCTGAAGGGATATAGATTACCCACAATATTCACTGCTGGAGATATGATTCCTCAAACAGCATCGTTCTCTGTGTAGCTGTCCATAAGCTTGCTGGATACCAGGTGATAACTATAATGCTCGGAACCTTTTGCAAGAGGAGACTGCTGTAGCTTGAACAGCTAGTTGACCATTAGCCTTATTTACTTAGATTTAAATTATAGCTAAAGAGGCATTTGGAGCCCTGCCAAGGAGAAGAAAATTGCATGTTAAGATCAAACGCACATGTGTCATGAAAATGGGCATTCAGACAAATTCAAACCAATACTTACAGCGCCTACATCATTGATTATGATGAGCTTTTCATCTTGACGCTAGCCAGCCTTGCCCCATATAACATTACGTAACCTTTCTTTTGATCCTTGCCTTTGAGGTTATGGATTTTTGACACCGTCCTCCCAACGCAAGTTCACTCGTAGTAAAGGCTAAGTCATTGCAACTACCGATCTTGAACACTTTACTTTTAAGCCATAGGCCTTTTACTAAATTATCATTTTTTTATGTAACTAATTTGAAAAGAATTTAATAATGTATTAATTTGTATGTTGAATTTGTGTGCTTATTGAATTAAATGATTTCACACAAATAGAATATATTTTATTTAAACTTTCAACTATGTCATACGTATGTCAGCGCCATCTAGTACCCAAATGATCAAACAATCAATCAGCGACACAACTAACCGAACTTGTTTGGCAAAAAGGAGGTAGATGTCGCTAACATACATAGTGTGATCAAAATATCCGTTACAATATCTTCTTTCCCGGTTAAAAAAATTGTGAAACAATTTTTTAATTTGATTTAGTCAATACCCATGCACAATGTGAAATTATCATTTTCCTTGACAGGTATTGAGGTAGTCAAATATAATTTATATTAGAACTACCTACATTAAGTTTTCTAAAAAAAGAATTAGGTTCAAAACAAATATACTAAATATTAAAATAATAGAGATAGTATATTAACTATAGGATACGAACTTTGATTGCTCTTATCTAAAACTAATCAAACATACTTAGTAATTGTCCTACAATAAATTAGTAATGCATAACATTCATTTATCACAGCACAACCGCCAAGCAGTTAGCTTATTTATAAGTCTTAATCCAATCTGATTAAGGTTTATTAAAATCAGTTTATGATTAATAAAACATTTAATATACATGTATTAAATGTTTAAGAGTTGGGTTATAATCTATAAAAGATTTAACCATCTTTCATTCTAGTGTAGACAAATGTCTAAACAAGTTAAGTTCAACAACAAGGAACACTGTCATTCAAATAGGGCAAGTGTTATTTTAAATACCAAGTTGTTGATTGTATGTAGACAAATAAATGTAGGCAAATACCACATCCATCTAGCCAATATATAACAAAGAGCAACGTTGCTTTTTTAAAATAGCAAACGTCACATTAAGTACCCATCCGTTGTATAGATATAGGAAAATACCCAATCAAGTTAAGATTCGCAACAGAAAGTAAATACCCCCATAACAATAAGGAAAGCATTACATTGAGCACCTATTCGCTGTATAGATTTCAGTAAATGTCTATTTAAGTTAAGATTATAATGAGAATACTACTAAGTTTTTGCATCATTGCGTTACCTTTCATCCTTCCATATACATACATAACCTATAAATGATTGTGTAAACCGTGCCGGCACGAATGAATTTTGAAAAAATCCTTATACCCTAACAGCATTCATTCATCCCTTTCTCAATTAAATATTTGCACCTCCATTATTGAATTGGTGCAAATATTAAACCATTAACACAACAATGATTATTAACTAGGAGTCTTCATACTTTAATTAATGTATGTAAATCAATTGAGGACCATTGTTAACATGGACAATTTTAGGCATTCCGTGTACAAGAAACACTTATCTTTTATTATGGCATTGTTTGTTGCATTCCGTATAGGAAACAACATAACATATCTACCATAATGATCAGAGTATAATAATACCACATTGTGTTTCTTTTAGTTGACACCGGAAAAAATAACCTAATAAGCTTATGCACTGTTCACATGTACAAATTTAGGTATGTTGTGTACAATAAACACTAGTATTTTAACCATAGCAGGTGCTTGTTGCTTCCGTATAGGAAGAAATCAACATAACATAGCTACTATGATACTCAGAATTTACTATTTAATTGTGTTTCTTTTAATTGACACAGTATAAACATCCTAATAAGTCACTA
Source organism: Orthosia incerta (assembly GCA_948252205.1). Taxonomy (NCBI): domain Eukaryota; kingdom Metazoa; phylum Arthropoda; class Insecta; order Lepidoptera; family Noctuidae; genus Orthosia; species Orthosia incerta. The sequence continues at coordinate 26,063,038 of OX411745.1, read as the reverse complement.
CAAATTGTTAGAAATATTTTATTTTATTTATTTTAAGATTGGGCGCCAGTGAGATCATCATTAAATAGAAATATAGATGTCTCACAACTTCTCTTAGCATCAGTATCTTCCAAGAGAATTTAGAAATTAAGTTTTATTTATTTTCAGTTTGAATGATTTAGTTTGTAAAAATAATCATTTGAGAAATTCTCATAAAGTGATTTTAAAAGCTAGCTACGATACATATAATTGTAAAAGTACCTCCTGAATTTACTTTTATTTAAATGAAACAGCTCAGCAACAGGTTTCCGAACACATATGTACCTCATCAGACAATGTATATACGGGTTAGTCCATTAGTTTGATGCTTCAAATCCACTACAGACTACACAGGAACGACACTGCTTGCAATCCACATCTCCAGTTGCTTTAAGATCTGTTGACATATATAAAAACATTTAAGTACATGTTTAATAAGTTCTTCATTATGAAGATATTCAAACAAAGTTGCATTATGCATGTTGAACAAAAAATACTTTTTTGTTCTAAATATTCAAAACCAATTATCAGTAAAACAAAACATTCATTAGTGCAAAGGTATATAGTTTTAAATAAAAATGTGACTATAACCCCACTTTTAAACTTTTATATAATGCAGGTGTTTTGTTTTTTTATTTTTAGTTTAAAGAAATGCTTTATGCATGTTGAACAAAACATATGTTTGTTCCATATATATAAATCTAATTAACAGTTATAATAACTATGTTAAATTAGAGTAATTTATATCAAGTCTAACAAAACATTCATTAGTGAAAAGGTTAGTTTTTAAGTAAAAATGTGACTATAACCGCACTTTGAAATTTATATAAAGTTAATGTTTTGTTATTTTAAGATTGAAATTAAACAATATTGAAGTTAACCAATAGTCTGGTTAAGTTCTTAAGTAAGTATTAAAGTTATTCTAGACACAAAATTAAAAATTAAGTACTTCAGTAAAACTTCATGCGACACGTTGGGCGTACAATTGTAAGGCAGCTTTTCCTTACCCAACCGGCTAACTCTTGGGTAGTAAGTAGCATGAGACAATTGCAGGGATTAACTCACATGAAGCTGACTGAAGTAAAACACACTTAAGTTTGGTCAACTAATTTAATTCTTCAAGCACACATTCCATCAATACAATAAATTGAGGTTACAAAGTATGAACCACTCACTTTCTGAAGGGATATAGATTACCCACAATATTCACTGCTGGAGATATGATTCCTCAAACAGCATCGTTCTCTGTGTAGCTGTCCATAAGCTTGCTGGATACCAGGTGATAACTATAATGCTCGGAACCTTTTGCAAGAGGAGACTGCTGTAGCTTGAACAGCTAGTTGACCATTAGCCTTATTTACTTAGATTTAAATTATAGCTAAAGAGGCATTTGGAGCCCTGCCAAGGAGAAGAAAATTGCATGTTAAGATCAAACGCACATGTGTCATGAAAATGGGCATTCAGACAAATTCAAACCAATACTTACAGCGCCTACATCATTGATTATGATGAGCTTTTCATCTTGACGCTAGCCAGCCTTGCCCCATATAACATTACGTAACCTTTCTTTTGATCCTTGCCTTTGAGGTTATGGATTTTTGACACCGTCCTCCCAACGCAAGTTCACTCCTCTGTATAGTACTTTACTCTTTGGTTCACTCGTAGTAAAGGCTAAGTCATTGCAACTACCGATCTTGAACACTTTACTTTTAAGCCATAGGCCTTTTACTAAATTATCATTTTTTTATGTAACTAATTTGAAAAGAATTTAATAATGTATTAATTTGTATGTTGAATTTGTGTGCTTATTGAATTAAATGATTTCACACAAATAGAATATATTTTATTTAAACTTTCAACTATGTCATACGTATTTCAGCGCCATCTAGTACCCAAATGATCAAACAATCAATCAGCGACACAACTAACCGAACTTGTTTGGCAAAAAGGAGGTAGATGTCGCTAACATACATAGTGTGATCAAAATATCCGTTACAATAAGATCACGCATGGAAATGGGAAAATTAACTGTACTTGCTCTACTTGACTTCAGCAATGCTTTCAATACGGTTGACTTCGACATACTACTGGGCGTCCTGTGCTCTTTTGGCATATCTCTTTCGGTAATTGACTGGTTTCATAGTTATCTGTTTGGCCGCCGGCAGTGTATTTGCATTGAGGAATCTTTCTCTTCTTGGTGTCACACCTGTGCATGTTCGCCGCAGGGTGGCGTTCTATCTCCTCTACTTTTCGCACTATTTATTCATGCTATCACTCAACGTCTATCTTCTTTCTACCACCTTTATGCTGATGATCTCTTAATTTTTACTAAAGCCCCTCTCGGCGAGTTATCATACGCTATTGAGACTATTAATACGGACCCGGCTCGAATTGGTGACTGGAGCACTGAGTTTGGGCTGAAAATCAATCCGACGAAAACTCAAGTGGCTGTTGTGGGAAGTTCCCGAACGGTCTCTAGGATTGATTGGGCGACACTTCCCCAGGTTTCTTTCAACAACACCATTGTTCCTATAGCTCACACTGTGAAGAACCTGAGGATTTATATCGACAGCACCCTTTCCTGGACCAAACAACTGCAGGAGGTCAGTCGTAAACTGTTTGCGTCTGCGGGCTCCCTGAGACGCCTTCGTAACTTTCTTCCTATCACCACTAAAATTGCGATAGCACAATCTCTTCTTCTCCCTATCCTGGACTATGCTGATGCCAGATATCTCGATCTCACCCAAGACCAATTGGACAAGCTTGAGCAACTTCAAAATCTCTGTATCAGGTTCATATTTGGCTTGCGCAAGTATTTTCTATTCCTATTCGCCTTCGCCGGAATGTCCACATACTTTCATTGCTATATAATGTGCTCTTTAATCCTTCTAGTCGTTTTTATCTTAAAGAACACTTTCAGTTCCTCTGTGACATACATTCTCGGTCCTTGAGATCTTCGGAAAACCTAAAATTAAGCATTTGTATGCATTCCACATCGTTCTTCGACAAATCTTTCACGGTTCAAGCAGCTCGTTTGTGATTCCACATTATTCAGCATTATCTATTGAGGTAAGACGTGCGCAAACATTACCTACATTTAAAAAAATGGTGAAGGTTCAAATTGTGTATTGGACACAAGGGTCTCCAACTCAACAACAAAATCAGTACAGTCAAGAGCACGTCAACCTTTACGTATGATCGTTACAATCGTTCTTATTGTCTGCGTCAAGTGCCCAGCGGGCCTCAGTGAGCCACACTGCGTGAGGTGGGCGTCCATCAGGGATCAGTCCTGAGCCCACTAATATTTAACTTGTGCATGGACTTAAATACCAAACGGGGCATACAAAAGCCGGCACCGGAGTGTATGCTTTACGCGACGATATACGTCTGTGTAATTGGTCGGTTGATAGTGGTCCAACCCTTTGCGTTGTCGTATTCACTTACGCAATACCGCTGCGGGTATTTAAAAATTCACTACATCACTGCAGAAGCACTCGGTCAGTCACTGGGTGACAAAGTTAAAAAAACATGGGCTACGCATAAATCAGAGTAAAAACTGAGTATTTGGAATGTGATTACGGAGGGACAGCAGAAACGGGTTGTGTTATTTATATAGACAACCGGGCACTGCCCAAAGTCAAGTACTTAGATTCTGTGCTTACCTCTGACGCAAATGTGGATAAGGATGTAGACCACCGCATCAAAATCACCTGGCTCAAATGGAGATCGCTATCAGGTGTTCTTTGTTACCGCAAAATGCTCATCCGTGTTAAGGCTGCGGAGTGGAGTGCTGGACCTTCAAAAAAGCACACGAACAACAACTGCATACGAGTGAAATTAAATGCTCAGATGGGCAGGAGGAGTAACCCGTCTAGACAAAGTGCAAAAAGAGTATGTCAGGGGTTCGTTCAAAGTAGCACCGATTGGCTAGAAGGTCAAAGAAAACAGATTGCGTTGGTACGGCCACATTCTGAGACGTGGAGATGACAACCCTATCAAAAACGCCCTAAATAACCCCGATCGACCGCGAGGGAAGGGACGGCTGCCCGCCAACTGCTGACCAAACATGCAGAAAGAGGTCCTGAGAGAGAACTTCAGCACTCAGACAACCCAGAACAGAGCTCTCTGTCACAGACGTACAAAGAGACCCGACCCATGCTGAAGTGGGAAGAGGGTTGGACAAAGAATAAGAAATTGACGGTATTTATTTATATTTTAAAACTTCATGTAATGCACAGGTACACAGGCGGACTTAATGCCTGAAGCATTATTTACCAGTCAACCAAGGGTGGTGGAGAGATAACATGGCAGGTGCATAAAAATTTAAATAATTATTGAAGTAAATTTTAATCACAACATATATATTATAATTAAAATAAACACACATATATATTCACACATCACATCACATCATTAGCCTATTAATGTTCCCACTGCTGGGACACAGGCCTCCTCTCTGTGAGAGGGTATGGGATGTCACATGTCTAGACAACGCATGCCATTGCATATCCTAGAAACATATATATTTACTATAATAAATACCTTTATATATATACTAGCTTTCCGCCCGCAGTTCGCCTGCTTGGACTACACGATATTGGCTGTTACGTTTTTTTCAGTTCTGGTAGAATATTTCAAATTATTATCAAAACATAGTTTTCCGCCCGCGTCGTTGTTTGCGTAGACCACAAAATTTGCTCAACTTTATTATTTTATCGAATTATAAAAATTATGTGTAAATTGATATAAAATGAGCATAAACTGCACTGCCTTCCAGTTATAATAGCTAGAGCTAGCTAAACTTTCATTTTTTTTTTTATTTGTAATGGGTTTGCTCTTGACTCTAGTCTAGGTCATAGGTGACAGAGACAGAGTCTACGATGGAGTGAGCTTACCCAGAAGTAGCCTGTTCACTCTAACTTTGAAGAGATTCGGGTTGAATGCGTTCGGAAACACAGACGCAGGCAGTGAGTTCCACTCATTCGCTGTGCGCATTATAAAGGATGTTTGGAAGCGCTTGGTTCGAATTGGTGGAATGGCAACAAGGTAAGGATGATAACTTGCAGTGCGTCTAGATGTCCGATGGTAGAAGGGGGCTGGTGGGATGAGGTCGTGGAGTTCCTGAGCACACTCACCGAAGTACAGTCTGTAGAAGACCGACAAGCAGGCAACTTTGCGGCGATGAGCCAAGCTGTGAAGCTTGGCGTCCACCAGTTCCACGTTGCCAATGAGCCTCTTGGCTCTGCGTTCCACTGAGTCAAGCGCGGCAAGCTGATACTTAGCTGAACCATCCCAAAGGTGGCTGCAATACTCCATGCAGGATCGGACTTGTGCTTTGTATAGGGTTAAAAGCTGTCCAGGCGTAAAGTATCGCTTCACTTTATTTAGGATGCCCAATTTTTTGGCCGCGATTTGGGCTTTGTTCTCAATGGAGGAGCCGAAGTTGAGACTGGATGTCAACTCCATGCCTAGGAGCTCGAGCCGATCAGTCACAGGAACAGACGCACCCCGAAAAGTAGGTGTTTGATCGAACAGACTCCTTTTGGCGGTAAAAAGACACGCCTGTGTTTTGGTGGCGTTAAAAGAGACCAGATTGTCATCACCCCACTGGGAGACAAGGCTTAAGGTCAAATCTGTCCGCTCAACCATAGCCTCCCTCAAGGAACGAACTTCATCCATGCTGGTTTTTGCGCTGGACAAGTATCTCTCTGAAACAGTACTGTCATCTGCGTACCCAACAATACCAGGCTAAAGTAGGTCATTGATGTGCAGCAGGAAAAGAGTTGCAGAGAGAACAGACCCCTGAGGAACTCCGGCATCAATAGCCATAAGGTCTGAGGAGCAGCCGTCAATGACTACTCGGATCGACCGTTCGCTAAGGAAGTCTGATATCCAGCTACAAAAACCAGCGGGGATGCCATAAGCAGGAAGCTTACTGAGCAGACTCGCGTGCCAGACCCTGTCGAAGGCCTTCGAGATATCAAGCGATACAGCAAGTGCTTCGCCGTGTCTCTCGATGGCTTCGCCCCAGCAGTGCGTGACATACACAAGAAGATCGCCAGTTGACCGTCCCCGGCGAAAGCCATATTGACGGTCACTGAGGAGATTGTTGTCTTCAAGGTAGGTCAGCAACTTTCTGTTCAGTACCCTTTCCATAACTTTGCACAGAATAGAGGTAATGGCGATCGGACGGTAATTGGCAGGGTCTGCACGGTTGCCTTTTTTGGGCACTGGTTGCACATTTGCAAGCTTCCAGGATTTCGGCACCGTCCCTTTTACAAGAGAGAGGCGGAACAAGCGAGTCAACACAGGAGACAGTTCTGGCGCACACTGCCTCAGCACTCTCGCTGGAATGCCGTCAGGTCCGCTGGCCTTGTTCACGTCTAGACTGCACAATACTCTCCGGACCTCTTTAGTGTGCACAGCGATCTCCGGCATCGAAGAGTCACAATGAGGTACAGTAGGTGGTTGCTTGGAGCCAGCGTCCAGACGTGAATTGCTAGCAAAAAGAGATGCAAATAAATTTGCTTTGTCACTTGCAGAGTGAGCCAGCGACCCATCAGGTTTCAGCATCGGAGGTAAAGTGGGCCGACAGAAATTCGTTTCAACCGCTTTAGACAGGGACCAAAACTGTTTACTACCCGGAGGGTGCGATGCCAGCTTGGCCCCAATACGTCCAATATGGTCAAAACGTGCCCGACGCAGAACCCGCTTGCAGAACTTGGCGGCAGAATTCAAGGCTCTCTTCCTCGCGCGAACCCTACGCGCTCTAACTTTGCGGTCGCGGGCCCCGACCCAGGCTTGGTAAGCAGACTCTTTTCGGGCCTCAGCATGGGCGCATTCTGCATTATACCAAGGTCGGGATTTGTGACCGAGCGGAATGTCGGAGAATGGAATGAAATATTCCATTCCCTGCCGAATCACATCCGCAACCGCGTCTGCACAGCTCGAGGGGCTACCCGAGGAGAAGCACACATGCCGCCAAGGATAAGACGCAAAAAAGTGCCGCATCTCGTCCCAGTCTGCTGACTCGTATCGCCATACTCGCCTCGTGCCTCTAGGGCTCTCATCTGGAGGGGAGCAAGTCGAAACGGATTTCACCAGACAGTGGTCAGACGATCCCAGCGGGGCTAAGACCGACACCGAATGACTGTCCGGATCAGTCATTCCAGGTGTTCTGAGGTTTTTTTTATGGTTTTTAGGGTGCCGTACCCAAAGGGTAAAAACGGGACCCTATTACTGAGGCTGTATCTCATGAACCGTGATAGCTAGACAGTTGAAATTTTCACAGATGATGTATTTCTATTGCCGCTATAACAACAAATACTAAAAACCGAATAAAATTAGTATTTAAGGGGGGCTACCATACAACAAACGTGAATTTTTTGCCGTTTTGCTCGATATTAATAACGGCAACAGGTAGACGCTTGAAATATTCACAGAATATTTAGTTGTATATTCACTTCAAAAAATAATAATAATTAAATTAAAATAAAATAAATTGAGGGGGGCTCCCATACAACAAACGTTATATTTTTGCCGTTTTTTTGCGATAATGGTGCGGAACCCTTCGTGCGCGAGTCCGACTCGCACTTGGCCAGTTTATTTTTTGTTGGGACAATCCCACCGCACTATTCCCAAACCACTGCAACTCCTGAAAGCCAGAATCAACAGTGGCGACCACCAAAAAAGTGCCGAGGCAATGAAGTTCGGCGAAGTCCCGGAGAAAGAATTTAAAAAAAAAACACAGAAAGAAGTCTGGAACAGTTAAATCAGGCGATCTTACTGGCCAGTGCAAGTCCGGATAGTGCCGCCCTCAGAATTTCGGTTGCGACTCGTGCAGTAAGCGCTGTTGCATTATCCTATTGGAACCATTATGTACTCTAGTTCAAATTTATTCCTTTTAAGGATAGAGAAATATGTTGATCATGTCTCTTTGACCTCATCGACCATAGTAGAGGTTTGGCGGCCCGATTACGCCTCTAGCGTAAAAAAATACACCATGCAGTATTTTTGAGCGGATGTAATGATTCTGTCTGGATTATACGTGGATTTTCGGTGCCACAGAGGTGATAATTTTGGTTATTCACATATTCACAGAGCTTGCTCATGATGATTTTCGATGAAAAGTTGTGTTGCTCGTGGTCGCGATTTAGAATGGCTTGACGTAGGTTACACCCGCTTGGAGGTTACCAGCTATATTTTGCATCTGTTTACTTTACAAATATCGAAGCACAATTGATATTTTCCGCCATTTTTTTCAAAATGACCAGGCAGCTAGTGCCGACTCTGGGACAGGCAACGTAAAATTGCCCGTATCGGAAGCAATCTTGCCTTAAATGTATGCATGCCACCCTTAATGACTGACCTTGAGAATTATTTATGGTCATTGCAAAGCAGACCTTAAGAGGAATTGTAATTGTTTAAACTCAAAGACTTAGTCAGAGAGTATCAGTGGTACTCGATTTATGAAAACTGTTTCATACTGAGCACATCCAGTAATCATTCACATAAACTTTAACAACCCTTTAAGAGATAAAATTCAAATGATTCTTAAATTATTGTGTGTTTAATTGTATAGAAGAGCAGAATAATTAAATTTCAAGTATTTTGATAATAAACAATTTAGTTTTCATGCAAACCTTAACACCCCCTTTTACACCTTTTAGGCATAAATTTCAAAAAAGCCTTCGTTACATGTTTCTTTAATTGTATTGAAGAGCATAAATATTAAATTCCAAGTAATTTTGTTAATAAATAATTTAGTTTTCATACAAACCTTAACACCCCTTTTTACCCCTTTTAGGGATGAAATTCAAAAAAGCCTCAATACGTGTTTCTTTAATTGTATTGAAGAGCATAAATACTAAATTCCAAGTAATTTTGTTAATAAACAATTTAATTTTTATTCAAATTTAAACACCCCTTTTTACCCCTTTAAGGGATGACATTCAAAAAATCCTTAAATACGTGTTTCTTTCATTGTTTTGAAGAGCAGAAATACTAAATTTCAAGTAATTTTGATAATAAACAATTTAGTTTTCATGCAAACCTTAACACCCCTTTTTACCCCTTTTAGGGATGAATTTCAAAGAAGCCATCAATATGTGTTTCTTTAATTGTATTGAAGAGCATAAATACTAAATTCCAAGTATTAAAGTTTTAAAGTATTAAAGTTAATAAACAATTTATTTTTAATTCAAATTTAAACACCCCTTTCTACCCCTTTAAGGGATGACATTCAAAAAAGCCTTAAATACGTGTTTCCTTAATTGTATTGAAAAGCATAAATACTGAATTCCAAGTAATTTTTTAATAAACAATTTAGTTTTCATTCAAATTTAAACACCCCTTTTTACCCCTTTAAGGGATGACATTCAAAAAATCCTTAAATATGTGTTTCTTTAATTGTTTTGAAGAGAATAAATACTAAATTCCAAGTAATTTTGATAACATACAATTTATTTTCAGTCAAATTTAAACACCCCTTTTTAGCCCTTTCAGGGATGAAATTCACAAAATCCTTTATTACCTGTTTCTTTAATTGTTTTGAAGAGCATAAATACTAAACTCCAAGTAATTTTGTTAATAAACAATTTAGTTTTCATTCAAACCTTAACAGCCCTTTTAACCCCTTTAATGGATGAAATACAAAAAATCCTTAAATACGTGTTTCTTTTGAATTGAATATATAGATGATAGTCCACAGAAATTGAAATCGAGAGATGAGATAAGAAGGAGGGGTGGGAGAGTTGAGTAGAGAGAAAAGCGTGGTCAAAGCGCGTAAATTTCGCTTCTGCCGAATGGGCATCCATTTGAGCTGAGATCTACAGCTCGACACTTGGTCATAATTCCTCAGGTTGCGATACGAGCCGGATGCAGTTGCTTAGGAGCACATCAAGCTTATTCAGGAATACCGCGTTCAGGTCAAAGTAGCACACGTCACCATAGTCAATTATAGAGAAGATTAAAGTCTGCACAAGTATAGTATTTGTTTTTGCAGGCAGAAAGTTTCCCAGACGATACGATTCAGATAACGCCAGGTCCCGTTGACTCTTTGACTGACACTGGAAACCTGACTTTGCCAGCAAAGCGTCGAAAAATAATAGGTGGAACAGAGCTAATCCCCACCCAACCCATCATGCGTGAGCCCCCGATCACAATGGCCTGACATTTTGAGGGGTTTACAGACACACCAAATCTATCAAACCAGTTCATGACAGCGACTTGGGTCTCGGTTTACATCGTCTATAACGTCCGAGTAACAGTTTAAGGTCATCGGCATAAAGATGATACGAACACCAAAGACAGTGAGTTATAAAATTATATTATAAGGTAAGTATAGGTATTCAGAGCGTGATTAATCTTTAGATGAAATATCGATTGCAAAAAGGCAATAGGGAAGGTATTGTATCAGAATAATACCCAGCCCCAACAGTACGAACTTTTTTGAACAGGAAATAGCTCTCAGATCAGTCGGGCAACAATCACTAAATCATATCTCACAAAAAAACAAGAAGGTCTTAATTTAAAATTATACCTCAATTATAATGAGTTTCCTGTTAATGACTCAGATCCTAGCAACATTCTGGTTAAATTTCTTTGTTCTCTTTTATGTTAGGAAAAGGTTTTTTTGGAGTTGCCAGTTAAGCTGAATTTAGATGAGGTGTGTTTGACCCAGAGGTCACTAAATTGTAGAGTATGGTTGTAATTTTCAATGACGTATGGATTGGGTTTTTCAAAGTTTTTGTGAATAATTCTGGGGACACCCCTCTCCCTACCAAGTGGATTAATGACGTCACTGCATTTAGAGAGTAGATATCGGATGCTGAAGACTGAATAAAACGACTCAACTAGAAGGTCCAGTGAAAGCGATTGTCTATGTCTAACTGCAAAAATGTAAGCGCTTGACAATCCAATACATAACTTTGAAATTGTATGCTATCATTAATTACCAATTATAGAACTTTTCCTAGATCTTTGTCTATAATTCTATATCTTTCTTATTATATCACACTAATATTATAAAGACGAAAGTTTGTGTGTGTGTGTTTATATGTTTGTAACTTCTTCACGCTCAAACGGCTGGGTGAATCTGGAATAAATTCGGCACAAAGATAGATTATAGTCTTGAATAGCAGATATGTTATTTTTTATCCCGGGAATATGTTCCCATGGTATAAATTTCGACATTCACGCGGGCGAAGCCGCTGCCAGAAGCTAGTAATTTTATAAATGTAAAAGTTTGGATGGATGTCTCTGTAGATGTATGTTTGTTACTCAATCACTCCAGAACGGCTGAACGGATCTGGATGAAATTTCGCGCAGAGATAGATTATAGTCTGGAATAGCACGTCACTAGAGGGCGTTGCCCTATCTTGTAACAGTATTGTATCAGAATAATACATTAGACACATTATAGTCTGGAATAGCACATCGCTTACTTTTTATCCCGGTATAATGTTCCCTTGGGATGATAAAACAGTTATCACGCGGGCGGGGTTCCTAAATAAATGTAAAATGTGTCAAGTTTCCAAAAACTAACCTGATAGAGGTTCCATTGAATTTTCTTTGAGTTCAATATTTTAAAACGTGTATCGAAAATAGCCGATTGGGTAAAAGAGTCTGAAATCGACATATAAAATATGTTATTACTGAGAATCATTGCTTAATTATGTGCCTACAACATCAAGGAAAACTATATTATAAAATTGTTGTAAAAAATAGGATAAACTAAAGTTTGACGAGTAAAATAGTAGGAACATATAACAACATTCGAACATAATTATGACTCAATCGGGAAAAAATAAATATGATGCAAAATCCAGTGATTAATCTCATGATAAAACCAAAAAAAAAGAAAAATAAATAAAAACTGCGCGCGCGCCGCTCCACGCGTTTTAGCCCTGAGTCCTACTACGTCAGCGTTCTACATACGTCACAGAACGATATAATGTGACGTCAAATAAATGCGGTTGGTTTAGTGAACAAATAATAATAACACCAGCTGTCCCACTGATGGGCAAAGGCCTCTTCTCTTCTCGAAGTAGCATAGCATAGGATAGGATAGGATAGACCATTTTTCTGCATTTAGACTCGCATTTGGTACGTTGTGCGTGCAGGCCTTCTCTCGTAGCTGTGAGAGGGAATGGGCCGTAATCCACCACGCGGCCCCAGTGCAAGTCACATGTCTTCAAATTTTTGGTTTTAAGACATGCCGTTTCCTCACGATGTTTTCCTTTACCGTTTTGAGAGCAGTGGTGATGAAATAATTTACACAAAGTAAAGCACCGGCCTGGGTTCGAATCTACGACCTACAAATTGTAAGTCGCGGCCGTTACTTCCACCACTGCTCTCAAGGCCCGAGCATTGATCAACAATTCAACACGTACTGGTTGAGGAACCAATGCACATTACTTATACAATTAGATTGTTAAATTACAACAAAGAGAATAAATATCTAAATAAGTATTAAGTATGTCGGCACGTCGCAGTAAAGATTTCGTTCTAAGAGAGCTATGGTTGCGAATGACATTGATAGATGTCAACTTGACATAACGCCAGGCACTAGTTTTTGGCGCGAACGAGAGGGAGATCGAGTAAGAATATGGCGGGTTGGATTGAATTGTGGATTCGTGATAAAACTTATGGAAAATACTGTGAGAGTGTCTGATAGTTCTTGCAGATCAAACTATGCGCTTGGTGGAATGTTTTTTAAGTTATTGTCCATTATATAACGTGATTAGTTTCGTTGTGACCCTAGGTATTTACAAGTAACTCTTAGCCCAAAAAGACCCATGGAATAATGACATCAGAAGTGGGATATAAGGGCTATAGTTATTAAGGAATTATCGAACAACTTGTGATCAGTGAAATTACCTACCTACCGAAAGAAAGTTGGTACCTAGCGGAAAACTTCAAATAAATGAAGACTTGTGTGACTTGTATTCGGTCAGAACATAATCTTATTTGTAGCACAAGGAGTGACTGAAAAACATTCTCTCAACTATAAAGTTTGATCATGATGGTTTGAAAGCTTATTGAAAGGTCTACTTCTTGCTCAATTAAATCTGGAGAGTTTACAATAATAGTAACTAGTTCAAACCGATGAAGATAACTAAATTCAGATAATTATCATTTCCACTAAGGCCGGTAAATGTTAGTTTAGTTGAAAAGTGCCTGAAAATGGTTTGTTTTAAATTAATGCTTCAGGCATTTGAGCTCAGCTGTTTAGTTAAATTGAAAGAATACAGGAAGGATTCCAATAAGTTGGTACAAAAACCAGGAACTAAAACCAAGACTTGATTTTACGAATCATGGCCCGGAGGGAATCATGACTATTTTGGAAACATGGTTAACAAGTTTGAAGAGTACCTCAAGTGATGGGATTCTTAACTCTACCTGCACGGTCAAAAGTAATGATAATAAAGTGGTAATTGAAGAATGTGCTGCGCATGAGAAAGTTCAGATTCACCAAACATCTGATTACGGGAAGTATCTGTAACTGGTAAGGTCACTTTGTTCATTATTTTTGATGGTAATTCATTGGAAAAACATAACCACCCTTTTGTGGTTCTACTGCAGTTGGTTAAACAAAAATTACATAGTATATCCGTTGAACTTCTACTACACTTCAATACACAATGTTTTTGTCTGTTAGAAGAAAATAAGTGAAGAAAAAAAAAGCAATTGATTGCATGTTACAGGTTCCAGGTTGTTTCAAATTGTAGATAATTATGGTTTTCACAAAAGTCTAACTTTCGTGACTTATGTAACGTAGTATGATTACCTTTGCTGTTACTCTTTGACTGTGTATCTTACAATTTACTAGTAATTATTGATTTTTATTTGCTGTGTGTTATTGTTACCTAATTGTTTGACTAACTTGTGGGTCTGGTAATTGCTGTTGCACCTGCTGGACATGGGGTCTAGGGTTCAATCTCTGGACAACATGTAGTGGTACCCTATTGCATGAAGCTTGAACTTGGTTGGTGAGTTAAGGGTGCACTATACGCCTCTGCTTGTAGACAGCGATTGATGAGTGGATACATGTTATTTTGTGTTATAAAATTGTCTTAATGTAAAGATATTCGAATGTGTCATAACATAATATAATGGTTAGTGCTTTATTGACAGTATCTCAGAAATCTTGTAATTTCTTCATATAGGTAGTGGATCCTAGGTGTCGCGAGTTCCGTTCTCATGTGGAGTAGATATTTGCGTGACCTGCAAATGGTTGTTCTGGGTCTGACTGTTTGTGAGTGTTGCTTTGATATCTGAGGATACAGAGAATCGATATTGTGATAGTGCCAGTGAGAGTACTTGTTATAGTGGAAGTTGATGGATTGACATTATGAGTAGTAGAAAGGTGCTTCACCGCTGAAAGCAGTCCAGTCGTAGAGCTGCAGTCCAGTTGCTGTCCAGAAAAACGGTGTACGGCTGCTTATGTGGCGGCATCTGGGTGGGAGCCTGGTACCGCCGGTGCTTTGGCGACCTATTCTTTGGAGTATGTGACATAGTATGGTGTGTTAAACATCTGGAAGGTATCTGGCACCCTTGGTGCTTCGAGACCGAACTGCTTTCTGATGGGAGGTGGGAGCCTGGTGCCTCCGGTGCTTTGGTGACCTGTTGTTTAGTGTATGTGACTTAGTATGGTGTGTTAAGCATCTGTAAGGTATCTGGCACCCTTGGTGTTTCGAGACTAACCTGACGTCTGTTGCGGTGTCGTACGTTAAGTAGGTTGGTGGGTGGTCGAAAGGGCCCAGCACGACCGGTCCACGCCACGCATTGTACAGGTGGATGGTCGAAGGGGCCTAGCACGCCCGGTCCATGCCACGCTGTTAGTAGGTGGGTGGTCGAAGGGGCCCAGTACGCCCGGTCCACGCCACGCGTTGTACAGGTGGATGGTCGAAGGGGCCCAGTACGCCGGTCCATGGCAAAGTATTATTGGGTTTTTCTATCCGGAATTCCTCAGTAGCAGTCCGGAGTCAGGACTTATGCCCGGTTGATGGCAATAAGCTCGCTCCTTTTAGTCAAAAGTCCAAAAAAGTCAAATATATTTATTTCAACTAGGCCACCAAGCGGCACTTTTGAACGTCAACAATTAAAATTTTCAAGTTATAAAATTTGATTCTACCGAACATTCGGAAAAGTAACTTGATATGGAGAAGAACGAACAAGAAACTCTATTCTTACTCTTTTAAAAAAAAAGTGCTTTTACAATATTAGTGATTTACATAAGTACATACATTAATAAATTCATATATGTGATGACGATGCACCCAGAATAGCACTAAACACAATACTACGAACAGGTATAAAGTGTTAAAAGTACTCACACATGTACTGTGCAGTTATATAATAGGTATTAGAAAAACATTAACATCCGAAGCAGTTAAGTTATTACCAATCCCTACTGACGACGCCCGTTCACAAACATGACGCATGAATCGGTATCACCCAGCTCAACCATCATCAAGGAAACCGAATGATCAAACACACGTGCCACCATCAGAGAGACATTTGAGAGAGCATGACACACTCAACTGCCAGGGCAAACTTATGTCAATGAACGAAACATAGGTACAGTAAATGGTAGATTTACAGTTGGGTACATAGTACTTCACACACGAGCTGTGCAGTTATTTAATACTTTTACATGTCTCTTTATGGTCAAATGAAGGTGTATCTACTATTGGTGCACTTCCGTCTAACTCTTCGGGGAATAGAGGCATGGGCTTGCACTTTCTTAGTGTTTGTTTGACGTCAGTTGTAGTTCTGTAACTGCTAAAGTAACTTTGCCATCGGAAAAAGTTTTAGATTTCAGTCATCATCATCATATCAGCCTCCCCCAAGCATCACCACGTTGACCGGTCCCGTGTGTCCCGCATCTATCGGATCCACGCAACCTTCACCAGCTCATCGGTTAACCTGGTGGGAGAACTTCCAACGTAACGTCTTCTAGTTCGCGGTCGCCACTTCAGAACTTTTTTGAGATTTGAGTAGGTCATGCAAACCTTTTCAATTTGCAAATCCACGTGTTTCTATAATAATATGTTTATGAGTAGAATTAACTATAAGTATTTTTTTATCTGATCGAACCACAGCACGCTACACTACAAATCTAGTCAAATTGCCAAATCGTACTAAAAATAGATCGGTTGCCTGAGCCCTACAAAAGGCTTTCGTCTGACGTAGCGTAGTATGAGGATATGTTGTTTGAAATAAATTAAATTGCAGCGACGGACTCGTCGGCGCGCCCGGCCAATCACAGCGTAGTTAGGTATATCAGAAATAAATAAAATTGGCAAGTGTAAAGCGGAAAAACCAAACGCTAAACGTACGTCAGGCAGAACGCACGCCAGAACAACAAACGGACTGCGCTACATTCGTTCCCTCAATACAACATAAGCTCGTTTACGATCAGTGTAGTGTTCGCATTTCGGAGTTATAAAAGTGAGTAAAACAGAAAAAAATCCTAAAGATTTTCCAGTTTTGCCCCCCATGGGTGTCCAGTCGGAACCGGTATATAGTTGGTGAAAAAAATAAATTAATAGTTTGCAAACAAAATTTTCGATTTGGTTCCATGTGGATATTTATAGGTGGTGATCTTAAAGTCGCAATAAGTGTATGTATTTTTTTTTATAATGTTTGCATTTAATATTAGTGAGTGCTAGGGGATTGTTTGCAGTGGTTCTCAACGTTAGATTTGTTGCTTTAAAAGTTTAATTCCTATCCACCTTGAGAATCCGCTTCTGAGTATAAAGTTCTCATTGCAAGTTTAAGTTGATAAGACATACTTGAGAACCATTGCTTGCAATTGTTTCTACATACGACATATCTATGCACTTGGATATAGGAATACTTCTACGCGATCAGTCATTATCGAAGGACTTAACTTCATCGGAATCTGATGATCTTATTGGGTGTTTAGTGTTACTTCTAAATGCTAGAACTTACATATAGACAATTTCGAAATGTATTACTTCTTCTCATTCTATCAAAAGTTGGTCAACATTTCAGAATGCAAAAATATACTTGTACAAATGTACAATCTCTCTCTAAAACCACACACGATTGAAAATTAAACTGCAAAAAGCAAATGTAGGTTAACATTTTGGATGAATATAATGATATATAATGTACACAACTTCATAATTTGTAAATCAAATATAGCACACGTGATAAAAAAATGCCACTATGTTAAAAACTTGCTCAGACAATTTAAGTTAAATCAATCAGCATTCAAGTAGGACGTTATAATCTGATCCATCATCAATAAGGCCTCAACAAATATTGATCCATAAGAACGAAGATCATTGAATTGGATAATTATAAAAGTCTCTTACATCATTTATCCTTCAAAAATTGTCCTTTGCTCTATTATAGATATCGTGAACATGTTCGCAATTTACTTCAGTCTTTGAAGCGACTAAATTATGATTGATATCATAATGTTATCTCCCTTAGTACCAATAATATATAATCATTTCCAAGCCAATATCACATTTTAATGATGCGGACGGTTGCTATTTCATCCTTCCTGAATATGGGTTTTTGCATTATCATTTACTGCATTTATCTCTTTGATATCAATGTACATTTCGTTAATAGCTGTTTGAATATATTTTTATTCTAACATATCTTTGATAATATTTTATTATTCGATAAAAGCTGTATGATTATTTATATCGTTATAGAATTCATTATCAGTTCCTATAATGATTTCTGAATCTAATATATCCGTAAAAATTGTATCATTGATTAGTATTCGTATAATTTGGAGTGCATTCAAGGAATCTATTCTGTCATATTGTGTGTTGACACCTTTCTCTGTGCGACCTCATAGAATGCCGCAATAACTGTTACCGTTGCACTGTGATGCTGCTTACTTGTCTTTTCTAATATTTTTTTAACTTCTTCGATTTTTATCTGTATCGAACCTTTATATCCGCCATATGTTTTCTATTTTATAAATTTGAGATCCTCCCATTGCTGGATTTTGTTACCCAATTAAATAGTTACTACATAATCAACTATTTTATATTTATTGTATGTACTAGCGATCCCCCCGACTTCGCACGGGTGCAATATAATTGTCAGTGGATTTGCCAAAAAAAACATTCAAATTTGTCCTGGCAATAACGAACAATGGGCCTAATCATTCTCATGTGATGATATTTCATACATAGGCCGTGCAGGTGGCATATGGCAGTGCGAGTTAGTGGGTGTCACATGTTGTGTGTTATGTCTTCAAATTATTGGTACCCAAATATACCGGTTTCCTCACGATGTTTTCTTTTACCGTTTTTAGAGCATAGGTGATGAAATAATTTACACTATGCACCTGCCTGGGTTCGAACTCACTACCTACGACACGTAAGTTAGGGCCGTTACCAATGGACCACCAATACTCTATGTTATACGTATGCTACGGTTTTTTAAGAAATATTTAAAAATGTAACTACTATGAATATAAAAAATGTTTAAACGGAATAATTAAAAAAAGCATATATATAGCATTTAATAATGTATAATAACATCTGCAAATTAGTAGACAGTATGGCATCTTTTGGATTTCTGTATTTTTTACCTGCCACCTGGCAAACTTCGCAGCATCCAAAAGACCGCAGTAACAAATTGGTTACTAACAGCAAAAGACAGAGATAAATATAAATCCTTAAAACGTTATTCAAATAGCCACTAGACTATTTAATTCTTTAAGGAAAACCGTCAGCTAACCAAAACATGTAAGGACCTTCTCATTCGGTTACTTTAACACGTGGTATTTTATTCCTAGATAGTCCATATTGACAATGTTATAAAATATGGATATTACAGCTCATCGCATACATTTACATACATCACAGCGGGAATGATACTCGTATTTACCCCCTGCGCAGACGCTGCGTACTATTGCGCCATTACCGCCCTTGCCGCGCACTTTTTATATCCTCCTCCCCGCTACTAAATAACGGCATTTTACGTATTGATAAAGTATGTATAATAGTAACTGAAATACACCCGTCCAATTATAAAACCTTTTTCCCGGTATGAATAATTTTAGCAGCAACGGTAACCATCTATTTATACGCGTTTAGTGGTCATTTATAACCCAGTTATAAAGTGTATGACGTAAGGTAAAATCGTGACTTAACGCCAAGTATGGCGTATGAAACATTATTAACCTAGACCTGAATTGCGAGGCAAATTCTTTTTCAATACAATGATTTGATTACGACTGTCTTATTGAACTTCGAAGTTTAAAATATCGATGTACTATATTCGTAAAGTGTAAAAGTACGATTTATTTGAGTTACAAAGTACGCTATGGCGAATTATTTACTTGATAATGTTCATAATTTTGATGTACGGAACTTCGAACGTTTGGGTAAGAAAAATCTCCCTTTGCTATTCTGCTGCCTGCTCGAGTATGATACGAAGAGTGTTGATCTGGTCCGTGCATGAGTGGTTCGAACGGAAGCCCGCCTACTCCTTGCGCAGAGGTGGTTCCACGACATTCGACAGTCTATCTAGGATTATCTTACAGAAGATTTGAGAAATCGACGACAATGTAAGAACTAATTCTCATTTGTTTTCTCGCATGGGAGATCTATTTCCTCGTAACAGACGAGACAATACACAATTTTGTCAACATCATTACAAAAGGGCACTTATGCGTAAAAGTGTCTTTTGCATTGCTCCAGAAATTTACGATAAATTTCCAAAAAGCTGGAAGCAGTTAAGTGACATATAACAAAAAAAAAAAAAAGTTCTAGCAGATAAAACCTACAATAATCTGTACTTATAAGTTTTTAAATGAAAGATTTTAATTTATTTTTTATTAGTCGCAGTTTTTGTTGTTCTCTTGACATTTTAAATATTTTACTGCTAGATTGATAATTTTGATTTGATATATTGTTTTATTATGTTGAAATGTTATTTTTTTTTTTCTGACGTTCTAGAACGTTAATCATTATAATTTATATTATTTTCCTTATCATTTGTGCGACAGTTTTAAATAACTTTGATATTTTTAATAATTATACTGACATTCTAGAATGATAATTATGACATATGCAACTTTTTTCAAATGTAATGTCTCTCCAGTTATCGCAGCTACTGAGATCGTCTTTCTTGGGCTCAGTTGTTAGAAGTTCCTTGTTACAGTCGTCCGGGAGCTCTTCAGCCGTCCATATCTTTTCAAATAAAGGCGTCAGCACGTCGACGGCGGAGGCTAAGTCAGCTTGTAACATTGCCGCCGTTATCAGGTCCAGATCTGGTATTTTGCCTGCCTTCAAAGAGAGTATCACTTTAGCCACCTCAGAGACTGACAGTGAGAGGCCGAGGTGGTGAGTAACTGATCTGAAATGTGTAAGGCTTTAATGATGCTGACAATCGGGCGATCTCCTTTAAGTGTTGGCGCCAGCGTAGTAGCTGCCCTTCTGATGTCACAATGAGCTGCCCTCTTTAGATTTCAGTGGCTTCTTTTTGAGCCTTTAGGTCTTCGTGGCTTTTTACATCTCTTTCAGGTTGCCGTTGTTCGCAGCGCAACTTGAGCCACAACAGCTGTAGCTTTATTGCATAATTAAATCGGCAAGGCAAAGGGCAAAGAGTATGAAAAATCAACCAATCTCATAGACAGAAATCCACATCGCGTCTTTCATCTCGCATAAGGCTGCTGGTCTCTGTATTGGCTCTTCTAATGTTTAAAGTTTTTATACTTTTATGCTACTACATATTAATAGTACCGTTCGCTCTGAATGATTCTGATCGATGTACATCGAGATAAAACATTCGAAATTCAGTAATTCGTCATATCAAGCTTTCGAAGTTCCGAACATCGCAATTATGAACATTCTCAATTAAATAATTCGTCATATTTTACTTTCTAGCTCACGTAAATCGTACTTTTAAACTTTACGAATACAGTATATCGATATTTTAAATTTCGAAGTTCAGTATGACAGTATAGTATAATATAAGTAGTATCCTGTCGTCTGTAGAGTGCGCGCAAGATAAGTCTGCGCGCGACGGGTGGCGTGCTTAATCTTGCCAGCTTAACAGATTTTTTTTTCCTTCATTTAATCAATAGTCATTTTTCATTACTAAGTTAAGCATAATTAATTAATTACTAGCTTTTTCTACTTGCATATAATATGATGAAAAATGTTCATGAAATTATTGTAAATCTTATATTGAATACTAAGTAGTACCTACTGTTAAATTTGGTCTAACAATGGTCCTGCAGGGGCTAATACCGTCAATTTCAATTATTTTTAAATTTTTCTTCAACAATTTTTGAAGAAGCTGCTGCCACATAACTCTCTTGAGTTATTTGGGTGACGGTGCGTTCAGAAACGCCTAAAACAAAATAACAATAATGAATTATATTACATGATGTTGGTCCTGTCCCGCTAGTATATTTATGTACCACCCAAAAACCAATACTGTCAGGCACCGGTAGTACGAAAATTTAGGGAAATTTTAGTATATTGGTATCCCTAAAAGATACCTGTCAAATAAGCAACGCGGGCTCTATCTTTGTAAAACGGTACCGTAGGCCCGTTATTGTCTTGTTCAGTTCAAGAAAACATCTCTGCCAGCATTTTAAATTCCTTTTGGCATCATTATGCCACCATTGTGGCGATTATTTACTTCGGAAACGAATAAAAACACGGAATACAATACATTCTCTTGACACCTGAAGTAAATGACAAACGATTAGTTCCAATTTTGGCCGCGCGCAGACTTATCTTTCGCGCACTCTATCTCCTTATTTATTAACCTTTGTTTTTTCTTGTTTGCAGATGCATCTAAGTTCGATTCAGTTGGCGTGCGCGGCATTGGTGGCGGTGGCGGTGGCCCTGGGCGCAGCGGCGCCGCCCTCGTCTTCGTACCACGTCGCACGACGCTCCATCTTCGCCCTCGAGTGCCAAGGACACTATGACGCGGCCATCTTTGCTCGGCTCGATAGGCTCTGCGATGACTGCTACAACCTCTTCAGAAAACCAGAGGTCTACACTATATGCAGGTCCGGCGTTTTGTCTATGATTCCTTTTTCAAATGTGACGTTTTCAGTTTTTTGTATATCTTTGACAGTTTATGGCGGGCATTTTGAGAGTTGGTTTTGAATCTTGAACTACGAGTACTTTAGAGCAAATTTTAATTATTTATCTTGTGTTTTCAAGAAATGATTTGATAAGTTAAACTATGATAGTTGCATTACATCGTCAAGATATTTAAGCGTAATAATGATGACTTAATTCACAATTCAAAATCAACACTACCCAATTCCGACTTTAAAGAACATTATTAAAGTGCATAATTCCTTATTGGCTCACAGGAAAGACTGTTTCACGGGAGATTACTTCAAAAAATGCGTGGAGGTGCTACAAGAAAATGATCACTTAGAAGAGTACAAGGAATATATAAGAAAATTACACGGGGCCGTCCTACCTTCGTCTAGGAATTAGGTATACCAACCGAATTTATTTTGCCTCTCCTATATCTTTCTAATGCCTCAAGAATTTCATCAGCTTTCGGGTATTTAACAGCACGCTATGTATCTGCACTATTTTGTATTATATTTTAACAAAATAATATAAATAAAAAAATAGAAATTTAACCAATGATCGTAAGTATTAAGTAAAGGTAACAAGGTCTAATCTTCTTTTCACAGTATTTTTATATATTTTAGCAGTTTTGAACCTGACTTAATAGCATGCCTTTCTTGCCTACTTTTCAGCACGATTATATTTTCTAACTTCATGTAAGCACTGTTACAATATTTTCTAACTCTTTATATGAGCACTATTATGATAATTTATATATGTCGCATCAAGGCTGGCCGATAGATGCAAACCATCGGGAAGTCAGGAAGTATTCCCTTAGGTTAAGACATCGTCTGTGGGCAGGTAGGTGGGTATAATCGTGAAAATGAAATCACACAAATTATTCGATACACTGAGTACATTCAAATAGACACATGTTACATTCTTGCTTACTAATATTACGGATCGGCACTGATTCTACGATGTCTTAGCTCTACGGCGGTCAGTACGCAACTGCCATAATTCTGCTGTCTCCACCGCGCAAGCGGTTAGAAAAAGCGCGCCAATGCGTAGCTTTGCCGCCAAATGGCGTGCATGCAATTTGTTTTGACGTCCGTACTATTGACTAAACCCGACATAATATATAAAATGAGTATACACTACAGCATTTTCACGACCATTAGAATGTAATGTAACTGTTAGCGCCGCGATCTTTTGGGTGGTTCTTTAAACGTTAACATGAGGGGGTGCGGGGAATTTACTGTGAAATGGATAGAACTGTCTAAACAGTTCTTTCCAGTCTTCACTCTTCACTATCAATCGGTCCAGCCGATTTTTGAGTTTTAGCGAGACCATAGCTATGAGCGAGACTAACGGACAGCAATTGATATTTTATACAGATGATTTGACATTGTCATGTAGAAATCTGCCGGTTGATTTTGTAAAAACACTCACTCATTCCAATTGATGCTAGGCATTGACAGCTCCTTTCACTAAATTTATCAGGGTGAGGGTGAGATTTTTATATAAGGTATTCTATGAAAAGGCTTCACTAGAGCCTTATCTTTTTATATTTCGCTCTAAAGTTTTTTTTTATTATTTCACGATAGGTTTGACCACTATCTCGTCTGATGGTAAGCGATGATGTGATCGACGGTGAAGCACACTTGCCTAGAAGTAACCTATTCACTCTTGACTTAAAGACTTCAAGGTTGTTGCTATCAGGCAACAAAGACTCGGCCAGAGAATTCCACTCCATAGCAGTGCGCACAATGAAAGTATTCGCAAAACGCTTTGTACGTATGGATGGGATGTCCACCATGTACCGTTGGCGCATTGTCGAACGTCTTGTTGTCCAATGATAGAAAGGGCTAGGCGGAATCAAATTGTGCAGTTCCATCGCATACACCCCGAAATGTAACCGATAAATACCAGTTCATAATATTTTTATATATCAGCTTACATGTATATCTGCTTATTTATTTTCTTACTAATCAAGCTAAATTTAAGCCAACTTATTAAGTTTGCCTTTTGCAGTCCACTTTTGGACACGGCCATTTGAAATTATTGTTTTAAGTATTGAAAAGACTTGTAGATTTGTTCTTTTTACCAGAAGTTTTCAGTAGTTTTTCTTTGAATGCATATCATTGTTCTGATTTGTTTACTGCCACTTAGTAAACAAAAAGTAAATCTTTTTTAATACTCTGCTACTTGCTATTGCCTACCTCCCTAAAATCATAATACACGAAACTAATTTGTGTTTTTTTTTTCAGGAAATGCTTCACGTCGCCCTATTTCAAGGGAGCATGGAATATTTGTACCTATACGATGAAAAGGAACAAATTGATCAGATGATCGGTTTTGTTGGTAAACGCTAAACACCTCGACCGACGCGCATGTTACCGTGGCCCTTACTCCGCTTTAGTGCCGTAAAACAGTTACTTTCTAAACCATACTCCTTAGTAACGCCTAAGTAAAAAGAATCGAAAAAAGAAAAAAATATTGATTCATGTACATTATTTGTGAAACATATTTTTTTTCGTATGAATACTAGTGCTTTAAAAATTAAATTAACAACACGATGTCTTTTTGCTTCTTTTGCATACTCGTCCGAAACAATTTGGATTTTTTAAACTATTTTTACATAGGATAATAATATGTAATCAAAAAATATTTTGCAAACAAAACTGTGCTAAAAGAGGTCCAATATTGATATTGGGGGCCTGGCACCAAACGGTGGCACGGCCAGTTCCGCGTTTGGGGATATTATTACTTTTGAATTATGTTTTAAAGACCCAAATTCAGTAGTACTTAAAATAATAGTATTTCATTTTATATTATAGATAGGTTCTGAACCAATATTACTTCTATTCTACACGAGTTTGAACTTAATTACCAAGAAACATAACTTAGATTTTAGTTTTATTGACATTTTGTATTCTTAGGGCCGATTTTTCAATAGTCTGATAACTTTTAACTGAGGAAAATGGCGGTTTGACAGCTTTTGTATAGAAAACCTGTCAAACGGCCATTTTTATTCCTCAGTTAAAAGTTATCAGACTAATATAAGTCAGTGGACTAATACCCCCTCCCATTTAGACACATCAACACGGTCTAGGGATATTTCATACTCAATTAAATAACTCGAAAAGTACTGGCCGCATTGAAATCTTTTATACACCGATTTGTTTGTAATTTATGTCAGACTAATTCCAAATTAAAATTTTTGAAAATTCTTTTGTTTCGGTGGCATAAAATGTCTTGATGTGTAGGAGAGGGAATTTTAATTTGTGCGAAATTTAGAAAACAATACGAATTACGTTTAGTTACAGTTTTTTTTCATTTTTAAACGAAAGATAAAGTTAAAATTGAGGTATTGTAGCCATGCAACGACAACATTTGACGAGGGCGGAGATGTTACGAGCTGTGGGAATGCTGGAAGCTGGGTCTGTTCAGCGTAATGTTGCTGAGGCCATAGGGACCCTCCAAAATGTAATTTCCAGATTGTGGACACGCTATCGTGCCACAGGTGAAGTAGCGGAGAGGCACCGGGGGCCAAGTCGTATCACTGCCTCCAGACAAGACCGATTTTTGCAAATTACTGCGCAAGCTCAACCAAATGCAACGGCGACTCAATTGGTCCAAAGGCTGCGAGTGGAACACCAAGTGCTTGTGAGTGACCAAACTGTAAGAAGGCGACTGCATGAAAGCAATCTACGCTCTCGTAGACCACTCCGGGTCCCACCTTTACGGAGAGGCAATCGTCGACGACGATTAGAATGGGTTCGGATCCACGTGGACTGGGGCCGTGAGCAATGGTCCAATGTGCTGTTCACGAATGAATCCAGGTTCAGCTTCCATCCAGATTCACGAAGGACGCGTGTTTGGCGAGTTCCTGGATGACGGAGCCGTCTTCAGAACCCTCAGGAAGTTCACCTATACCAAGGAGGAACAATTATGGTTTGGGCAGGAATTCGCCTTGGAGGACGGACGGATCTCGTTTGGATGCGGGGCAATATGACGGCAGAACGATACGTCCAACAGGTGCTGGGGCCCGTAATCTTGCCCCACAGAACACAAATGGGGCAAGATTTCCTGCTCATGCACGACAATGCCCGGGCACACACGGCGAGAACGGTAGCAGCTTGGTTACATACACACAATGTTAGGGCCTTAGACTGGCCTGCTCAATCGCCAGATCTAAATCCCATTGAGCATGCGTGGGATATGCTGCAAAGAAGAGCTCTGAAGGAAGTTCCTGAAAATCTGGCTACAGAAGATCAACTTTTTGCGCACCTCAGAAGGACATGGGACAATATTCCGCAGCAAGACATTGACAACCTTGTTCTGAGCATGCCGAATCGTTGCCGATGTGTTATGAACATCATGGGCGCTTTTTCAGACTACTAACTTCAAGTTTATAAACACAAATTAAGGGTACACTAGTCAACGGCACGAACTATTTTGTGCGCGGGGTTAAAATGCATTTTATATCAACCGACAACACGTGCAGAAGAGATTGTACTATGATGAGCATTAGGAAGCTAGTTCGCGTACGAATACACACTTTTGCAAATTTGTAGCGAAATGGATACTGATTTAGGACGAAACCGAGCGTGCGAAATTTAATAAACAGACCTTTGGCAGTCTAGATATCATGAAAAAACTACTAAATCTTTCTGTTCAAAATAAAATTATTTGCATTGTTGAACCACTAATCTGGCCGATTTGCAATTTCTCGACTTCTTATGGTATTTATTCGCGCCCAAAAATGCGTTAAAATTGGTGTCGAAATGTGGAACTTTCGACGCTCATAACTTTCAAATATTTTCTTTTTTTACTTTTTTGCTTCCATACAGGGCTAGATAATGATGAGACAAATTGATATCACTTTTTATTTTGAACGTACGTCGTCAAACAGTGGAATAATCCCTAAACTACGTTTGTATGGAAGAATTTTCGACTAGTGTAACCTTAACTGATTTTTCTATTTTTTTCAGTTTTTACTACTAAATTAAAAGTTAATTCATATACGGTTTCCGTCTATGCTTCATTTTTTTTCCATAAAATCCTGAAATTTTAATCGAAGTACCTTAACCATTATAAAAAAATGGTAGAATATTAAATAACGTATCTTTTAAATACATACATGTCATATAAATAATTAACACATTGACAGTAATTCGCTTTTTTAAAAATATCCCTAGACCGTGTTGATGTGTGTATTTCCCTTTCTTTTTCTTGTGCTAAAAGGTATCCTATGTGCTATTCAAAACTATAATCTATCTCTGTGCAAAATTTCATACAGGTCCGTTAAGATTACACTAGTCGAAAATTCTTTCATACAAACGTAGTCTAGGGATTATTCCACTTGTGTTCCACGCGCGCGTTCCACTTGTGTTCAAAGAGATGTCAGCAGAATTGACGAGGTCCGCGAGGACCGATGCCTGTCTGGGTCACGGATAAATTTGAAAAAGAGTTACCGCGCGGCCCTGGCTCAAGCAACTGAAGGAACACGGGTAGGTTTAAGTCAGTAAAACTCTGACACGCCCTCCCGCCTCACTCAGAGCGGGAGAAGTCATTGGATGATTTCCCACCTAAAAAAAAAAAAAAAGTGCAATGATTATTCCACTCCACTGTTTGACGTTGTACGTTCAAAATAAAAAGTGATATCAATTTGTCTCATCATTATCTAGCCCTGTATGGCAGCAAAAAAGTAAAAAAATAAAATATTTGAAAGTTATGAGTGTCGAAAGTTCCACATTTCGACACAAATTTTAACGCATTTTTGGGCTCAAATACATACCATAAGAAGACGGAAAATTGCAGGCCTCCATACAGGGATAGATTAGTAGTTCAACAATGCAAATAATTTTATTTTTAACAGATACTTTTAGTAGTTTTCCATGATATCCAGACTCCCAAAGGTCTGTTTATAAAATTTCGCGAGCTCGGTTTCGTCCTAATTCATTATCCACTTCGTTACAAATTTGCAAAAGTGTGTATTCGTACGCGACCTAGCTTCCTACTGCTCATCACAGCATCAATCTCTTCCGCACGTGTTGAAGTCGGTTGTATTTTTTGTAAAAATGTTTTTTTTTATTTTTTACTTTTTAGTTGTGGTTCATAATAGACCAGTTCTATAGGCTAGGTACCTATAATACCCAAAGAGAAGACAAAATAGATTAACCTAATAACATGAAACTTAAACAAAACCCATGGAATGAGAGTATACCAGGGTGAACTGTTCACACCTGAGTACCTCTTTAGAGCGTACCAATGTTATGAAGTGGTGTAAACAATAAACAGAATTGCTATTGCATCTATACCAAGTGATTTGCCGTAATTTTTTGAAGAGTTCTGATGAATATCTCTGAAGTTCTTCACCAGATCTTGAAGAAAATTAAATGGGACCAGACGACAAGCACCAGCTTTCAAATAAAAAAAGAATTACCAAAATCAGTTCTCCCAGTAAAAAGTTCTGAAGTAACACACATAAAAAAAAAATACAGTCGAATTGAAAACCTCCTCCTTTTTGGGAAGTCGGTTAAAAATGCATTTTAACCCCGCGCACGAATTAGTTCGTGCCGTTGACTAGTGTCGTGGAAGAGTAACAAAAGGCGTTTTTGAGTGTGTGTGTGTGTTTGTTACTTCTTCACGCTCAAACGGCTGGACGGATCTGGATGAAATTTGGCACAGAGATAGATTATAGTCGGGAACAGCACATATGATACTTTTCATCTCGGGAATTTGTTCTTTCGGGATAATTTTCGACTATCACGCGGGCGAAGCCGCTGGCAGAAGCCAGTTAGAAATAAGTACAATTTACTTTTTAATTTGGGGACATTAACTTCACACCACCCATCACTTAGGTTTATTAATACTAAAATCAGGGAGTTCATTGTTTTAACTTCATTCGCGTGTATACATTTATTATTCATGTTCATAGAAAAGGACCAGTTTCACTAACCGATAAATACAAAACTTTCCCATGGTAAAATAATAGATTAGAAAAAAAAAACATGACCCAGGTTATCTTCGTTAGTGAAACTGGTCCTTTAGAAATAAAGGTAAACTTTCATTTGTACAAATTAATGTAAAGTTCTACCGATTAGTGTTGGTTTAGTTAAGTAAGTCCGTTTGTACAAATGATATCCGAACCGTACGCAAGATAACCGAAATTTGTAATATTTATATACCGTACTCATATTATATTCCTGATTTGTTTTATTACTTTAAGTTGCGGTTTATAATTTTTTTTTTTTTAAAACGTTTTAAAAGTTTTATTTTTGTAAATTCCGCTGTAATTATTGTCTGTGTTCGAATCTCATGTTTCTTTTTAGTTTAGCGTTTCTTGTTTCAATGACAAACTTGTAGGATATATGAATATCGACACAGTTAGTTACATACAGTTTTGACATGAAAGTCTGTGATAAAATGGTGCTAATTAATGTCACCAAGACACTAAGTTTAAAATTGCTAATGGTAGGTATATAAACAATTTATGGGACGCGTTTGTAAAAAATAATTAGTAAATTATTATATATAATTGTACAAATTTTATAAAAACAACTAGGCAACGGTACGGGTTCCATGAAATATATTTGATTTGAAAATCATACCTGCATTATCTTTATTCCTCTGAGTTTTTACCTATAGCTGTAGGTGTGGCTCTTGTGCAAGAGGTCAGGGTAGCACTGATGTGTGCGGCGGTAAGGCCCTTCTTTGAGGAGTGGCTTGAGAGACGTCACGGCGTCCTCACCATCCGCCTAACGCAGGTCCTCACCGGACACGGCTGTTTCGGGAGGTTCCTGTTCAGGATAAGGCGGGAGGAATCGCCCGGGGCTCACCATTGTGTGGACCGCCTGGAGGACACGGTGAAGCATATGGTGAAGATCTGCCCGCTTGGGCGGAGCACCGCCGTGTCCTCATGGAGGCGATCGGCGGTGGCGATCTCTTGCGTCCGGCCCTGGTCCAGACCATGGTACGTAGTGAGAGGGCATGGGAAGCTGTCTCCTCCTTCTGCGAAGCAGTAATGCTCGCAAAGGAGGATGCGGAACGCGTGAGAGAGACGCAAAGGAGACGCCCTCACGCCCCTAGCCACCGCAGGAGACGCCCCGGGCGTCGGGAGTCGCAAGCCGATTCCCGGCCACCGTAGGCGCGGGCTTGCGGACGACGAGAAATGTGTAGCTCGCCGTCCGATAAGAACCAGGCCCGTGTTTACGGCGTGTAGTGTTCCACGCGCGCCTCAAAGAGATGTCAGCAAAAGTGACGGGTTCCGATAGGGCCGATGCCTATCTGGGTCGTGGATGAATTTGAAAGAGAGTTACCGCGGCCCTGGCACAAGCAACTGAAGGAACATGGGTGGGATTTAGTCAGTAAAAGTCTGACACACCCTCCCGCTTCAACCAGAGCGGGAGAAGTCATTGGATGATTTCCCACCCAAAAAACCCTTACACCGTGTTTCTCATATCAAAATTATCGCAGTATTAATGTGACAAATTGTCAAGCATGCGTTATCTGCTGTGATTGTGGTTGAATGAATTTTCAACAGCCAATCACAGCAGATAATGCGTTCTTGGCAATTCTGCGATAATTTTAAACTGAGAAACTCGGGGTAAATGTTAAATAAATAAAGTTCCGATACGATACAGTGAAGGCTCTATATCTTTGTTCAAGTCTTGAAAGGCCTGTAAACAGATGGGTTTCGAATTTAAATAAGTTTTGAACGGCAGTTTATTTCTTATAAAAATCTTTTTCACAAACAATAAACCGACTTCAATTTTTTTTTCTCTTTTTAGTTTTAGTACAACATCACTAAAAATTAAAATTTCTATAGTACAGTACTTAAAGGATTGACAAAATACCCATAATAACTCAATTTACACAGTGCTGTTTGTCGCTAAGGAATTCGGTAGTATGCTCCAAATCTGAACCAATGCTGAAAACTGCTAGACCGATTTTGATGAAACTTGCACTATTCCCTACGTTGAGAGATACTCAATCCAACGCAAAAGAATGATCACGATCCGATAAGCGGTTTCGGAGAAATGCGTGGATAAACATACATACATAAAAACATACACTTATGAAATTTGGCACTCGTGTTTAGAAGCCCACATAGATCATATGTGAATACAGCAAGGTTGGTCTACTTTAGTTATTTTCACAGTATCATGTCCTACGGTATTCTACTATGGGGCAGAGCCGCTGATATTCAAAATATATTCGTGCCATTTACCAATTAGGTGCGCGTGTTTCTCTAAGAGATTTTTTTAAAGAGATTGGTATTCTCACAGCGGCTTCACAGTACATATTCGCCAACATTTTATATATTAGGCAGAACATTCATTTGTACAGTAACAATAGTGATATTCACAACTTTAACACCAGAAATAAGGACAAATTACGAGCTACCTTTCATCGACTTCATAAGGTGCATAGTTCATTCGTTGGGGTTGGTATAACTTTTTACAACAAGTTACCGTCTTCTTTTCTAGATTTGCCATTTAACGCATTTAAAGCAAAGGTAAAAGCTAATCTCTGTTCTAAGGCATACTATTCTATTAATGATTATTTAGATGATAAGCATAGTTGGTCGCTGTGTTGAACTCAAGACAATGTTCGTGTTCTTTTACCAAAATTAGCTTGCTGTCAGGTTAAATATTATTATTTTTTAATTTCGTTTTTATGTGTATTTTCTAAATTTTATTTTTTGGTAAGACTGTCGTAGGTATCGTTTACTATTATTGTCGGAGCTGATGAAGATTGCTACTATCTTTGCATTATATAGAGTTAATCTTTCTAGTATTATATAGCAGCATAGCCAGCATTGTGTGAGTACCATGTACTTCAGAGCTATCATTGTCTAGATACCTACGTCTTCTATTGACTTGAATGACTCCGGTGGTTGAGAGTATGTCATGCCAACTCAAATGTCTCGCCGATGGTGGCGCGTGTGTCGGATAATTTAGCTCCCTTCAAAATGGTTGAGCTGAATGGTGCTGATACATGTGTCATGTTCGTGAACGGGCGCTGTCGGTTGGGACTGGTCATCTCTTAGCTGCCATGGTTTATTTTAATTGATTCTAATTTTATTTCTGAATTGTCTTTTTATATTTACTATGGACACTTTTAACTTTCTACATCGTTCTCACATAATCAATCAAAAGCGATCATTATCCCTATCCACAAGGCGGGTGACAGGCGCCTTGCCTGTAATTATAGGCCAATTGCTATACTACCAGCTATTTCAAAGATTCTGTAGAGAATAATTAATCGTAGACTTGTTAACTATCTCGAAAGCAATAATTTACTGTCATCTTGTCAATTTGGTTTCCGCTCTGGGAGGTCAACGGAGGATGCGGTGCATAACCTTACTGACCATATTATTAGGAAACTTGATTATGGGAACAAAGCACTCGCCATCTTCCTTGACCTCGCCAAAGCGTTTGACACGGTTTCTGTCCCGCGTCTTCTAGCTAAATTAGAGTGCCTGGGAATAAGGGGTTTGCAGCTGAAATTGTTTCAGGACTATTTAAGTGGTCGTAAACAGTGCCTAAGGGTGGATTCCCACATTAGCACTGACCTACCTGTCTCTTTTGGTGTCCCGCAGGGCTCAGTGCTAGGACCTACACTTTTCTTAGTTTACCTCAATGACCTCTGTGAGCTGAAACTGGACCAGGGTACCATTATTTCCTATGCTGACGACACAGCATTGCTATTTTCTGCTGGTGATTGGGAAAAAACCTTCACGTTGGCACAGAATGGCTTCAACAAAGTGTCAGACTGGCTGAAACAAAATGTTCTCACCTTGAACACAGATAAAACTGTGTACATGCCATTTTATACACGAACTCCTTACAAACCCCCTATAGAACTTACCCTTAAATCAGAGTGTGATTTAAGGGTAAGTTCTATTCATGTCATGTCCACCCAATAAATTCTGCCTCTTGTTGTTGCCCTTGTCTGATCAGAAAATCTGAGGTTAAATACTTGGGTGTCATACTGGACTCATCGCTGAATTTCAATGCACTTAAATCTTTACTACAATCCAGACTGAGAAAACTTATTTATGTTTTTAAGAACTTGCGGCATGTAGCAGATATTTTAGTTTTAAAAAAAGTTTATAGGGCCCTTTGTCAATCGATCCTAACTTACTGCATTTCATGTTGGGGTGGAGCTGCCAAAACCATTCTGCTCCCACTTGAAATAGCACAACGGGCAATTCTAAAAGTTGGCTCCTTCCGACCCATAGATTACCCTACACATATTTTGTATCAGTCGTGGAACCTACCGACCGTTCGTCAACTCTACATCATAGCTACAATCCT
The DNA here is from genome assembly GCA_948252205.1 of Orthosia incerta. Classification (NCBI taxonomy): domain Eukaryota; kingdom Metazoa; phylum Arthropoda; class Insecta; order Lepidoptera; family Noctuidae; genus Orthosia; species Orthosia incerta. The sequence continues at coordinate 26,029,635 of OX411745.1, read as the reverse complement.
AAAGCAACACTCCTTCACTCCTCTTGACAGGAATATTATTCATAAGCGTCGTCGAAATGCTGTAGTTCCTCAGTCCCATCAATTTAAACACTCATTTATAAATAGGTTTTTCTGCTTCACCGGTCCTTTTCTATATAATAAATTAAATACTATTCTTAACATCTATACATTAAGTAAACGAGAATGCAAACTCAAACTATTGAACTTCCTAATTACATGTGATTACGAAACTACAGAAGATCTTCTTAAAACCTTAAGATAAAGATAAACTCACACACACATACACAAACAAACACGTGACACTTGTAACACCCGTCTTTTTCCGTCGCACACCACACTCACTCAAACACACTAAACACAAGCATACAATACACAACACTCGCTCAACACTCCCTCTGTTTGTTGTAAAACCTTCCTTTGCTTTAAAATGATATAATATTATGTTAAACGAAACTACTGTTGTTCAAAATTTCTGTAAAGTGAACTGCGTCCTGAAATACAGGCTCGGCCTAGCTCAGGCGCAGTTGCTCATTTTTCATTCTTGTGCATATTCATAATAGCTTTAAAAATTAATTATATTGTTCAAATTGTACAATTTTATTGAGAAATAAATAATATTTTAATTTAATATTTAATTTAATATTTAATAATGTGTAATCTCAACATGAATGATGTAACAAATGATTTGTAATAATTACCTAATTGAAAAAGAGTGTCCATGGAGTTTCTTGCCCGTTCTTCTCCATAGAGATCTACGCCTTGGAATGGGCATCTACGGTACTTTCACAGTTATTATGTCTTGTGACTGGGACTGTAGCACCATAATTTTGTAATATTTTATTTTGTCTTTTGACAATTCAAAAGTGCCTGTAACTGGCCTACTTGAAATAAAGTGCTTTGACTTTGAATATTGTGCAGTTCCAACAATATTACATACATACGTGTCGAATTCCTTATTTCCTTCTTTTTTTTGAAGTCGGTAAAAATACACATAAAGAGGAAGTTCTACTTAGATTCCGATATTAATCTGAAAAGTACTCTGAGCCCATCAGAACTAACCCATCTTAAGAAGTTTTTTAACATAAGCAAACTAACTACTCGATTTTAAACTTAATGACACAGAAAACACGACACAGTTTCTCAGAAACAGATGTTCTTTGAATTTCGGTTTCCCTGGCATCCACTAAACCGTACTGGGCCCGTGTGGTGGGTCACAGTCCATTCCCTCTTACAGAGAAGCCTGTATCCCAGCAGTGAGGATCATCATCATAATAAATTCAGCAGAAAGACGTCCACTGCTGGACATAGGTCTCCACCAAGTGTCGTCACATTGACCGGTCCCGTGCGTCTCGCATCCAGAGAATCTCCGCAACCTTCACCAGGTCATCGCTCCACCTAGTGGGAGGACTTCCAACGCAACGTCTTTCGGTTCGCGTTCGCCACTCCAGAACTTTCCCAGTGAGGATATTATAAGTTCATTCATCATCATCGTCATATCAGCCGAAAGACGTCCACTGCTGGACATAGGCCTCCCCAAGTGTCGCCACATTGACCGGTCCCGCATCCAGCGGATCCCCGCAACCTTCACCAGGTCATCGGTCCACCTGGTGGGAGGCCTTCCAACGCAACGTCTTCCAGTTCGCGGTCGCCACTCCAGAACTTTGCCAGTGAGGATATAACAGGTTCATTATGGGAACTATATTAATACAACAATGTTTTCCTAATTCATATATTTGAACGTAATAAATCTTTGACATTAGATATGACACCTTAGTTCGGGGGATCACAGTACATACATAATTACATTATTCAATTCATTAGATTATTTCATTAATTACAGTTAATTAACTATAAATTGAATGTAACCGGCTACGCCCGGCTAGCACGCGAGTTTTACATGTATTTTTAATGGGGCTATATTAGAACACTGCGGGGTCTTATGATATTGAAATTGGGGTCTTATTATTTCGCACGCAACTGACTAAGAACATTGTAATATTCTCATGTAGCCCCATTTCGCAAATTATCGAAATTAGGTGCTCTCCAAATGATTTAATAGCTTCATCTTGATGTTTCTGATATACATGCCGATCACATGTAGGGTTACCATTTCTAAAAGTTAAAATTCCTGACAAAAATCCGGACTTTTACGGTCCAGGACAGGAGCCGGACGAATGGTAACCCTAATCACATGCCAAACTTTGTTTAAATGTCATAAATGAAATAATAAAGTACATAAACCACATAAAATGCCAAATAATCTATATCAACATACCAAACTATGCTACAATATTGTATGATTGGGTACGTTACCATACATTTTGTATATTTGTGTAGTAACAAAGTATTATGTACCACATGTCCACACTTTTTTTTTTGGTGAGAAATTCATACCATTATTATATGAATCAGTAACGGAATTTATGCCCGTTACAGACGATATACAGTAGCTAATAAACTTATCTCGGTTACCAACTATACTTGCCAGTTCAACGTTTGTACTGAGAAATCCACCCTTACTGCTACGTATTAAAGTTTATGTCACAGTCAATTGCAAAATAGCCATGTGACTGATTGGACATTGTCCGCAACGGGCTTTACATCTATCTCTTTCCATTTATTTACTAAATGGAATGGATATTTACACAAAATATCAATTTCTAACACATAGAAATGCCAAAAAAATAAGCAAATTAAACATTTAAAATTAAATTTATCATCAGGCGGCCGAAAAGCACTACAACTAAAGCTAAATTTAGAATTTTCTAATACAGTATTCCAGTCTCATTTCAATCACTCAATCAAAAATTACGTTACATTCTTAGAGGTTATCCAAATGGCTCGAGAATACTCGAGATGAAAGAAAATATGGAATTCCCATGAAAAAAGCTCAACCTCGGAATGGAAATTTCCATGTCATGATTATATTTCTGGTGGTACTATACTGCAAAAACATATTGTACAACCAGAGTAATTATGAACACTACAAGCTCAGGGGGTTGACCATAAGCTCCTAGAGTAAGGTTATTTTGAGTGTATGTAAGGGACAGATAAATATGACTTGTATACGTCTGTCCCTTACGCACACTCATAATAACCTTACTCTAAGAGCTTATGGTCACCTCCCAGGTCAACAATTACCCCCAGTTGCCCAGTACACGCGCGGGATGCGGAACAGAGGCACGGAAAACGTCAGTTTGTATTGAAACTGGATAAGCGCCGTCTGGTAACGGTAACGAGGAATCTTTTTGTTTTTGTATACATTTCGACAAACAGACTGTTTACGTCATCACGAGTGAGTACGTTAAAAAACTCGGATTATGGACACTGAACTGGACCGCGCTGATTGTGTCAATATATTTTTTATTCTCAAATCGATGGAAAAGATATATATTTTGGGCCTAGTAGGTGGCCAGGCCGATATCTTAGTCTTCTAAAGGGTAGGTCATCAAATACATCTTTTATTTGTAAATTATACCGCATTGATTCATAAGATAAAAGCGCTCGAAATGTCAACCGAAGCTCTTATGTTCGTACGTAACTGTTCTATGGTATTTTAGGCTTGACACTCAAGGGACTTACTTGTTTGGAGGTTTACGAAATGGCGTTAATAGTCACGAAACCCCTGAATCATTAAAACAATTGTCTCGCGCAGTCGCACCCCTATTAGGATTCGCTTCAGTTTGGCCCCAGCTTTGGTTAAAGTTATTACGCTGAACCAATTATATCCTGTTAAATTTAGAGCAGCAAAGATCTGTAGTGCAGATATAGCGCTTCGATTAAAGGAGAATAAAATGTTTCCCCTCGTATTTCGTTTTAAAAAAATACCATTTGGATAATCTCTTAGAAGTTAGAACTTTAAGACAGAAGACAGGACCTTAACATATCATGCATAAGCCACATTATCGCGTGAACGAGCAATAACCTGCCTTCTGAGGATCTTAACCTATATCTTTATACTATTCCATTTTAGAGCAAGAATTTAGACCAGAGTTTAGTCTAAGCCTTTTTGGGCAGCTATTCTTTCTTTTTCATATGGCAACCCTTATCCGACTTAAAAATAAAGATGAAATATTTAAAAAATCTTAACATTATTAATATGCAAAAAAAACTAATAAAACCTTACTATGTAATATAAGCCTACTTTAATTAATAATTCTCGTTGGATCACTAATAATCTAATATTTGTAGCTAACTATTTAAAGCCACGGACAGAATCGCGGGCGGAATTATACTGAAAAGTGGAAGACGTTGTTTCTGTTTTAAGGTAGACTTCCTAGCAAACCGGCTCCGGCAACACTAACGCTGCGCCACTAAAAATATATGGGCACCGAGCGCATCAATACCGTGGTTTTATACGAACGCGCAAGTGACGCGTATTACACGGTTCTTATGAATTTCTTTCCGCGAATTTCAGTGTCGCTGTATTAGTGACGCCGGAGCCGCTTTGCTCGGAAGTGAACCATTACGGCGACAAAAAAAAACAACGCAATAATTTGTATTAATCTCAAGTGATTTATGAATCACAGAGAATAGCTTAGAATAAAAAAAAAACAAATATAAATATCTGCTACCAGAAACTAATTAATAAGCAAATCAGGGCTCTTTCTTAAGCGTGTCAAAACTTTCATGGTTCCATTATGAGAGAGAGATGAAGCTATACAGAACGAAGAGCACTATCTTTTTTTATCAGCGGAATCAAAATGGCGTTGACACGTTACAGTAAGGCCCCAGGTTAAACCACAGATAACTATAGTGCGCGCGGAACTAGTTGGCCGCGCCTTAGGTGGCGACAGGGGTGAGGGCAATGGATAATGGACAATGACAATGTCAATGGGTCAATGGGTTATCACACCCATTGTCAATGGGTCATCCCGGGTTTTACTGGCGCCCCTGCCTCTCCGTCCCACCGCTCACATACCTAAGGCGCGGCCAACTAGTTCCGCGCGCACTATAACACATACAACGAATCTGTTTTTATTAACATTCAATTTTTTCCTAGAAAATAGGGATCAATCAAAGACACGTTTTATGCAAAAATCAACTTTAAAAAAACAGCCTTTAAGTAAATTTTTGGTTGCATAACTTGACAAAACGCAGGGTACAACTGATTTTTTCTTCTTTGTTAGAAGATGGTATTTGCATAAACCCTAGGCAGATAGAACAGTATTTTACTATACTATAACAACATTTATACAACTTACGTAGCAAAAGTAACAATGTTGGAATGGTTTGTGCAAAAATATGTCTTTATACTACTATTATAGAGTTTATTTTGGTCACAGATAAATGTTATATAGATACTTTTGTTTATTGGCATTGAAAACCACTTAACATTTTCGGCTAGGTCAAAATTAAACCCTAATACGTTGAGTTTAAGATTGTTTATGTGAGAACCAAAGATAAATACAATTCTGAGGACACAAAGAATCTAAGAATAACATAATATAATTTGAGAAATGTCTACATTACATATTAAATTGTGCTCCAAATGATGGTGTATTGAGAACCAAATAATTCTATCAAAATTATAAAAATATATCATCTATATTTCTAATAATTCATTTACTCTATAATAATCATAATTTCATAATAACGCTAATATTAGAGCAAGGAATAGCCACCGAAATTATTATAATTATAATTAAAGTACAGGGTGAAACACCTAGCTATCGACCTTTTGTTTTTTTTTTTGATTTTTATTTTAATATTAAATTAAATAAGGCACTGATATCTCCTTATATGTTCCAGAGAAAAGAAACAAACAAATTCAGTCTTCAAACTAAACACTGTTGCTGAAAAACCACAAAATTATCATTTCAAATCATTATAATTCATTGAATTCTTCGGTAAGGTCGACAACTCGTGGTTTCACCCACAGTCAGACTAGTCCATTTAATGATACACCCGTTAGAAGTCATCGAGACAGAAATCAAAGTGATCTTCCATAACTTTGTATTGGTCGCACGAAAACCTCATGCATTTTGGGCATGTGAACACCTGGAAAACAGAAAAAATATATATATTAAAAAAATATTCGGCATTTTTATTCGGACACATCCATGCGCTTTTAGTTTGAGAATGCATTTAATACGTGCATTGAAGTTTAAGATTATTACAGTAAATTGATTTTATGAATTTCCAATAGCATACACGGTCATAAAACGTGGCAGTAAGTGAGGCCAAATTAACGTAATTTTGTGAATTGTGAGTCGCGAAATTTACGTTCAACTTAAATTCGGTTAGGTAGGCTGCCAGGCGGACGTCATTTCAGTTGCTATTCTAAGTTTGTACAGGGCTCTGACGCTTGCCTCACTCTCCTCCCTCACCTCGAGCGTAATTCGATTGAAATTATGTGCGTGAGTTAGCAGATAACTCATTTTGCGTCGCCGTGTGGCACAAACAGGACTTCAGTATGAAACCGTATGCAGCGTGTATTCCGCGACGTATTTTACGCGACTCAACAAAATTACTTTCGTTTTGCCTCACCTTAAAGATGAGATCGAGACTCAGTATACAGGGTGTAAAGGAAAGGTGCGATCACATTTTGTAGACTGCTTCTGCCCATGTACACGAACAATGACACTGACACACAAAACTTTCTTCAATGAAGTAATAGGCAATTCCGATAAAAATATGGATTTTCCATACAAACTTGTCGTCACGTGACCAAAATTTGTATGGGGAACCATTTTTTTTATAGTTGTCTATGATTTTCTTGGAGAAAGTTGTTTATGGGCAGAAGCAGTCTATAAAATATGATTACACCTTTTCGTCACACCATGTAGAGGTTGTACAGTAATTCCATTCTAAATATCGCGGTCTTGCTCGCATGTTTTATGACCACAACTGCCAAGAAGTGATTAGTTAAATATTTTTATTTTTATATGATAATTACGTTATTATTTAAATATCAAGTAGTAAACAACACGTAGTAACTCAACACGCACAAACATCAAAACGTTAAACACCTAAAAAACCATGAATTAATTTAATAGAAATGTTACATGAAAATTTGATATTATTTTCAACACCTAAAACGATACACACGACACACAAAATAACACTGTCTCACCTAAATGAAGAAACCTTGAAATATTTCGTAAATTGGATACTGATAAGTAACTAGACAATAGTGGTACATATTTATATTATTTATTTTTCTATTACAAAAATTGTGTGATAGTAAAAATAAATGCTCGTTAGGTATTAACTACTAATAAATAACTTTAGCCTGTCATACATATCCTTTCTTGAATTAGGTACAGTAGTCACAGCAGATCTTTGTGTCTCCGAAGTTGGCTGCAAAACCCTGCGCAGTTGCTATTCAACCGAAAATGAGGAGGTTCCATGTTCGACATTATGTATGTTTTTTTTTGTGTATGTTCACCGATATCTCCGACAATTGTGGACCGATTTTGAAAATTATTTTTTTGTTTGAAAGAGTATGTTTCGAAATTGGTCCCATTTTAATTTGGTGAAGATCTGATGAAGAACTTCGGAGATATACAACAGAACTCTTCAATAAATGTCGGCAAATCTTTTGGGATTGCTGCAATCGCATGTCTGTTCATGTTTATACCATTTCATAACATAACATCACGCCAATACGCTCTTAAGGGGTACTCAGATCTCTCATTTCACCGGTTATGTTCAAGTATCATGGTATTTGGGTAATCTATTCTGGCTTTATAGGTTACTAAACAACTTGCCTATTAGGTAGGTACAACTAAAAAGTGAAAATTGAAAAACCTTTGTTTTGCATTGCATAGAGAAAAATAACTTTATTTTAGGAAGTCGGTGTCCATAACGCAAAAAATTGGTACCTACGAAAGACACCGACTTCCAAAAATAAAGTTATTTTTCACTTTGTAGTTTTTTATTTGGAAGTTGGTAGTATTTTTTTGCAAAAAGTTTTTTTTTGTTTTAGTGTTGAAGTAGAAGATAGCATTGTATAACTGCCTCTTTCTTAGTTTTACTCTTACGCTTACGTTTGTCGCATCGGCCTATCTCGCTAACTGCAGTAAACTCGATGACAAACTGTTTCTTGTGCAAAGGTTCGCAGAGCCTTACTTTAGAGACACAAAGATCCGTTGTGACAACTACATTAGTAAGGATTTCAAATAAAAATTATAAAATTTAATCGAACATATCCTTAAGGCTATGGCTAGTTCCAGTTGATTTTAATTCTTATTTCCAATTAAATACTATTTCTGGCAATTGTGTTGCCTAAAAGCACGATGAGCATTTTGCGCATGATTCGGTTCGTACAATTCGTTTCTTCTGCGGTAAGGTCAAAAGGCATAAAGACAATCATCTATTTCAAAATTGAACGACATTAACGGTAACGTGCAAAGGAGATGTTTGATTTTGGGGCACCAGTACACTACATAGACAAATGGCAATAAAATATGATTTGTTTTTTTTTATAACCCTTTAGGGCAGTGATGACTGTTGTTTTTGACATGACGTTTGACGACTTTGACAGTTTTAAGAAGTGACATATTCGAGTCTTTCTTTGCTTTGATTTTGAATTGGTTATGAGTTTTGGTGATTGTTTTAGTTTTGCAACCCAGTTTACTACTACGGACATTGATTGATTACTTATCTGTTGCAATTGAATTCGAGTTGTTTTTTTTTAACGCACATATTAAGATTACACGTCAATCAAATGTCCGTAGTAGTAAACTGATCAGATCAGCAGTATGCGAAAAATGACAAAAAGTCATTGTTTGCCAATGAGGTAGGATAACTATGGAGACGGCATATTCTACTATATGAAGAATAGTTATACAAATATCTATAATATCGACACACGCATGTCAAAAAGCGCTTTGTCTCTTTTTAACTAACCAAGAGCTGCATATGAAAAGAGATACATCTAAATGTTTGTCGAGGACTAAACTTGGTAACACTTTTGAGTGACGTCAAAATCATGTCTATGCGTGACCGGTCGCCATGTTAATTGCCGAGTAAAATTGGTAGTTGTGTGCCGTATATGTACGTTTATCTGTGTAGTTGTGCTGTCAAACAGTTGCAAATGGCCTACCTCATTGGCAAATGGGCAGCCATCTTAATTGCCCGATTTATGTAGGTAAGCACGCTAATTTCGTAGGTATGGCAAGTCCATAGGTTTATAAGTCAGTGTTGTTTGCATACTGCTCTCCCATGTGATCCACCATGTTTAATTTTATGTTGTGTCGCACTACTTGACAAAGTTAACATTGAAACGAAGTGAAATTAAAGAAAATTAACAATAAAAAACGGTTACTATATTATATAGCGATTTTTACATATAGTGTACAAAGTGTTGGCCCAGGCTCCATACATTTCTTATACATCTTCTTTAAGTAAAATGCAGCATACAATTTGATACCGCCGTTGATTATTTTAGTCATTGTCGCCGACAGTTGGGCAACAGTCTCTGTTTTTAGGCACACTTGGCACTATTATTTTTAAGAACTTAGGCAAAAAGACTGAAGAATCTAGGTTGTTTCTGCTTGATTTTATAAATGCGTATCTAGCACAAACTCTTTTAATTTTTCGGACCTATCTTGACAAGAAAATAAGCCTAAAAATTGTTAAAATGAATTTTAAAATTTCCTGCTATGATTGCACCTAGCCTAATATCAACCTAGACAATGTTCGACATGTTGTTGCAACAGTATGAGCGTTTTGCAAGGCTGGTCGCAGACGGGACAGTCGAACCGCAGCGGTGGCGGCGTTGTCTCCTTTGTAGCGGTTTCTTCTGGCGTGTCGGATAGCTTCTTTTTTTTGCGTACCTTTTTGTAGTATTGTTTATTTAAAATCGAGAATATACGGTCGAGGTTGAAGCAAATGAAAATTATTATAAAAATAAAATAGCTAAAATTCGTTTAGTCTACATTTGACAGATTCTACTTTTGACATCATAGTCTACATTTGACAGATTCTACTTACGACAGATTCTACTTTTGACAGATTCTACATAAGACAGATTTTACATATGACAGATTCTACATAAGACAGATTCTACATATGACAGATTCTACATTTGACACGTTTAGTCTACATTTTAATTTAATAACATAAAGCCCGGGTAATTTGAAAATGCCCAATATGAGTAGGCAATATGATAAAAATTATTGAAATAATTAAATTGACCGGGCTTTCTGAATAATGCACATCACTTATTGGGCCGGGTGATAAAAATAAGTATTTTTAATTATTTTATGGTTGACATTGGTTTTAATGTAGAATAGGTTAGTACGATCTTATTCAGGGTGGAGAAAAATCCAACAAATCAAAGATCATAAAATCGTTATATATTTAAACTCTGTCTAGTCATATGAATATTGCTTTGTAACGGTTGGGCATTTGATAAATATGGTCAATGAATTAGTCCAAGAGCGAGCGAAGCGAGCTCGGGAGCTTAGGGCACCCCAACACGGTTATGTTAGGTTCGAAGGAGATGACGGGAGTAAAGTGAGCGAGCAAAGGGAGCGAACACAGCTTTATATTAAAACTAATGTAAACCATAAAATAATTAAAAAAAACAAATGTTTATCACTCGGCCCAATAAGTGATGAGCATTATTCAGAAAGCCCGGTCAATTTAATTATTTCAATAATTTTTATCATATTGCCTACTCATTCATTTTCAAATTACCCGGGCTTTATGTTATTAAACTAAAATGTAGACTAAACGTGTCAAATGTAGAATCTGTCATATGTAGAATCTGTCTAAAATAGAATCTGTCAAAAGTAGAATCTGTCATATGTAGAATCTGTCAAAAGTAGAATCTGTCAAATGTAGACTAAACGCTAAAATTGAATCCTGTTCATAATATTCCGTCCACCTAATGTACATATGTACCTAATGTACATTAGTATCAAATTCATCGACGGGGAAGGCGACGTTTCCAAATGTGTCGGTCAAAGCCTGCGGCATCCCAAGAGCAAAGCCAAATTTGTTCACTTCATATGTCATCACTTAGGCTTTTGAAGCGCCGTTTTTTCTTGCCATACTGTATCGATAAACCCTTGTTTCCACAAAAACATTGTCAAGAACCAAGATTTGTTTACTTTTTTGGAAATTATATCACGACTGCAGTATAGGATCGAATGCTCAAAGGTCGTCATTGATGTTACATCTTCAAGTGATTGCACTCACCATGTTGGCAGTACTAGCAGGCTGCGCGGGCGCCGGCCGCGTGGGGGGCGTGCGCGGGGAGGTGGGGGTCACGCGACCAATAGAGCTGCTGCTGCTGCTACTGGTGCGAGATGTGCCAGTAGCGCTGCGGTATACAGCGGGGTTTATTTTGCGGACTTCGTCCAACTGTGGGGAAAAAGGGATTTGATTAGTTTTTTTAAATTAAATCTTTTTAAAATCGTTATTTCTTTCTAACCCAAAATATATTTAATTATTTTCCTTCGTGCACAAGCACCGCGTGTAGAAGTTACAAGCCGGCGGTGTTTACCTCGATCTTGAACTATGGGAAATCAGCTGATAGGCGTTTTCTTATATATTTTTTTACATTGTTGTTATACAAAATGGAATTAATGTAGACTTAACTAAGAACGTAAAAATGTAATATATAAAACACTTCATCAAACATTATCTTAGTACAAGCTAGCGACCCGCCGCGGCTTCGTACGGGTATTAGGGCATATTATGCCTTCAGGTATTTATGCCATCGCAGCCTTTTTTGTATAGACCTTTAAAAGAGAAATATCCCACCATACATTGTCCTGTTATATCTCAGAGGGATTAGGCAGCGTTTTCGATGAAAGCTCCCAGGCGACTTGACTTTTGCCGACATTTTCAACTAATTTTCACAAAACCTTAACAAATTATACACCTAAACCTTCACTCTATCTATTGGTGAAAGCCGTATGAAAATCCGTTCAGTAGTTTTTGAGTTTACCGCGAACATACAGATAGACGCAGCGGGGCACTTTGTTTTATAATATGTAGTGATAGTGATCAGGTTCAGAGTTGAAAAAAAAACTGTTACTGGACTAAACTTTCATCAATAGGAACCTAAAAATGAAATGAAAAAAAGTCAAAATATAATAACCTGTTGTGTAAGTTCCTGATTTCGTTTCTGCGCTGTCCTGAGATCTGTGAGGACGGTCTCTTTCTCGCTCGCCATCTTCGCGCGAGATTCCCTCTCCGCTTCGAAATCACACCTGGAAATACAGGCACTATTTAGTACGATAAAACTTATGCAGAAATGTGGGGAACCTATTGTTCCGAGACATATGCGTCGATATGGACTACTTAGGGAACAAAGTCGTTTGAAATACAGCTTTGCCTGCCACAGGAGCCCAGTCTCAATTACTATGAGTTGGCGCTATGAGTCGAAAGTTGGCGTTGCAAGTTCTATTGCCGCCACAAAATTTATGTTTACTCACGTACTTTGGTAAGTTAGATGTCTCTTTTTTGGATTTTTTACCTATGAACGCAAGATTTAAAACATTGCTCTTTTTCTGTTAACCGTGTCAAGTCGACAAATATAGAATGATTTTAAGTATGATCTCTTAAAATTCTATTTAGACTAGTGATTAAAAGTACAAGTGCTCCTTACAAGGTTACAGCTAAGGGTAGTTTACTGAAAATTTGTTTTTGTTTTTTTTTTTTTTATACAAAACTGTATCGTGTATCGTGGGTGCGTTTACAAACATATAAACTCACATACACAACACCCAGAGCCGGAACAACTATCTGTAGGTCATGTTTTTTGTCCTTCAGGTAGATTAATAAAAAATATTGGTAATATTGATATAATGCGATGAAATATCGGGAAACGTCACGCCGCTAGTACACTTTATACTGCCTTAGTGACGCCACAAGCCCCCACTAAGAAGCTTTAACTTTGTAATTTTTTATTGATTTGGTAAAGCAAAAAATACGTGTTCAATATTATTTGATAATCTCACTGACGGGTTAAGTAGAATTATCATTTTTCTACACAGAAAACATCTCTATGGCCTAATGGTCGCAAGCGCTACTGCTCAGCATGATAAATGATTTTATTTCTGTAAGTTGGTTTGTACAAACACTTTTACATGTCGATCATATTTTTAAAACTAGATGAGGTCGGTGTTTCCTATCTGACTACTCTGAGAAGAAAGGCCGAAACAAACTCAGAGGTTACAGTCTCTTTTAAAGTCCAGACAAAACAAAAATTTTGGTTAAATCATGTGAAGACCATGTAGATTGATGTCTGAAATGGTCTTTTGAGGAAATAACCAGCCAGATTGGGTGGACCTGTCCAGTCAGTGCACGCATTTTTCAATAACCGAGCAGCTCAACACAGAATTTAAGGAGCTCAACGATTCGACGAACAATACCAAAGAAAGGACATTCGGGTAGGCCGCATAAACTACTCAAACTGCCAGACCACGATTAAAAACTAAGATAAATTAAAAATAAAAACAAAAAATAAATGGTCCACATAGTCTTCACATTCACAATAATTAAAATAAAATAATATAATACTTTAAAAAGTAAATATTCTTGTCATTGCAAGAAAACCAAAAAAAAAATTCTCAGTGGAAAATATAAAAACTTGAAATCATAGCCCTTATAAATGCACCTGCCCTCAGAACAGTAAGGTTGCTCCGCGAAGCCTGTGAAGCCCCCAGGAAGCTTCTGTGCTTTTGGACTTTTGCTAGCTTTTTTAGCCAGAACCCCCCACGCACAACGAACCAAATGGGAGTCTAAGTGCGGGAAAGGAGGTCCCTTGAAGTCCCCCCTTCTATTCTATTCTACTCTGCCAAACCATTCGGGAAATACAGTAGTAATGATTTAGTAACTCACTTATAGGAATCCATCTGCGCCCTAAGCAGCTCCGTGTCGTCCTTCTCCCCCTTGAGCTTGTTGAGCTCCGCCGTGAGCATGGTGAGCTCCTGGCCGCGCGCCACGAGGGCTGCGGTCAGCGCCTCCACGTTGCCCGAGCGCTCCACGCGGGGCTTCGCCACAGATTTCTTGAGGACCTCTGTGTAATCCTTAAAGATGTCTTCGAATATTGTAAGCACGTTTCGGACTTGGCCGCTGTAAGGGAAATGTAAATTTAATTAGAACTGTCCTTATGCCGTAACAGCAAGGGCGATTTTCGTGCTCCAAGTGTTATGACTAATACTGATATATGGTGGTGTGAACTATTGCACAGGGCACAGGAGTATGGATTGGCACAAGAGAGAGGGCTATGCTCAGCAGTGGGCAAACTCGAGCTGTGGATGTATATTCCGAGTTTTTACTCGTGTACTCTCTCAATTTGTATACAAAGAAACTTTATCACAAAAAATAAACCAACTTCCAGAGCAAAACACTAAAAAGAGCAAATACAACTTTCGTTTTGGAAGTCGGTGTCTTTATTTTTTTTTTTGTCGTTTTATGACACCGACTTGCAACACCGAAACATAAGTTATTTTTATTGTTATCACGATCGAATCAATAGTTTCGGAGAAATGCGTGGACAAACATACATACATACAAACAAACATTCATACACTTATGAAATTTAGTACACGTGTTTATTAGAAGCCCACATAAAGTAACATATGTGAATATTGTGCAATTCCAACAATATTACATACACACGTGTCGAATTTTATTTTTATTTTTATATAAGCGGCTTCAATACAAATTGACGTTTACATTAACGTAATGGGGCACGAGTAATTATTCGCACTAAACTTTTATAAAAAATAAATACACACTGCTCAACAACACAACTCTGAAAATATATTAAAAAAATCGGTTAACCAGTATATTTAACCAATAGAAAGAAGTCTAGTAAATAGAAAGAACTAAATAAAACACCGACTGAAAATGATGCGCAACGAATTCTGGTCAAATATATTGTCGATAAAAAAATAGAAGCAGCCATCATTGAAGACAAGCTCGGAAAGATCACAAAGCTAATTCAAAATAAATAAAAACCGGCCAAGTGTGAGTCGGACTCGCGCACGGAGGGTTCCATACCATTACCGCAAAAAAAAAGCTAAAAAACACGTTTGTTGTATGGGAGCCCTACTTAAATATTTATTTTATTCTGTTTTTAGTATTTCTTCTTATAGCGGCAACAGAAATACATCATTTGTGAAAATTTCAGCATTTTCAGACGGACAGACAGACAGACAGTCGGATCGCAGAGTCTTAGTAATAGGGTCCCGTTTTTACCCTTTGGGTACGGAACCCTAAAAATGAATTCTGGTTTTGAATCTAAGATTCCAAGTTCTTATTGGTTAACCAGCTACGACACCGTGATAACAATTATGCCATTAACCTTTAGCCCGAAGAATAAAGTGGCAGTGGGCAGGACACATTGCTCACATAACGGATGGTTTATGGGGCCGAAAAGTTCTGGAGAGGCGAGTGTCGAACTGAAAGACGTAGCGTTGGAAGGCATCCCACTATGTGGACCGATGACCTGGTTAAGATTGCGGGAATCCGCTGGGAGGTGTGGGAGGCCTATGTATGTGTGTAATGATGATGATAAACCTTTAAATAGTACTAAATGATTTTCTCCCTCAGAAAATCAGGATGGCAACCAACCGATTAAACTTCAAAGTCAAAGTTCGCGAACACATTCGCAAGAAGTTGGCAGTAGTATGGTTACAGCGCATTTTTTTTCTATTGTCTATTTCAACTAATTGTCTAAGTAAGTTAAGTATATCCCTAGTTATAGAATTTAACTACATATATATATTTTTTTTTTGGATATTTATTGTATTATTATATTGTATGTATTAATAGTTTATGTCTTGTATTTAAATAAAAAATATAACCTTATCGCATTTTACCATCGTTATTGCACCTACCACACTGACCTCTAATATACAAGTACGCTGGACTTCATATTATCGATGACAAAATTAAGACATTTGATTTTCGCCATTTTGGCGCTGATAGCAACGTGACTTAACGTGAGATTCTATGGAACTAATATTAGAGATGAGACATAGCCTTCGGTATAAAAATACGTGAGAATAATTTAATATTTAGGAGAACAAGAAAATCCCAATTATTTTAATTGAGATTCATTTCTAAGTAATAGAAAACTTGCTGTAAAGGTTAACTGAAAAATACTTTCAATCAGATTGCAAGCTATAAACTAGTAGATAGCGTGCTACTAAAGTTATAGCGCATTACTGTCAGATCAGTGAGATTTAAATATGGGGATAGGCTAACAACTTATCCTTAAAACTAGTATTTTTGAGCAAGTATCTGCTCGCTCAAGTATACTAGTTAGTTAATATTTACATTTACAATAGTTTGGATTCACTCGGTTGGAACATCATTCAGTATAGTGAATATAGTGATACGCCTTGCCAAGTCTACTATTTTGATATTAGTGTAATTTAAAAATATTACTAATACTCATATACTCGTATTAGTTAAAATAATATAATATTTCCAGGCGAATATATTAGTATTACCTAATCTTGAGAAATATCGGTATTAACCTATCTCTAAATGTGTCAATTTTAGTTCCTGAGAACCTCGAGTGGGGCGCTTTGATTCGGCACAAAAATCAGCGGTCATTTCATCTAATATATGTAGTCCAGCGTACTTGTATGATAGAGGTCAGTGACCTACCACTATTTGTCTCTGCATCACCCAAAGGTTGACTGATATAAAATGCCTAAGGCATTAAGGGCCCGGCGAAGCATGAATTGTCCATACAAACGTAATACCTAAATCATTTGTAAGTTGAGTTTATTTCCACCATATTATGCTGATATTCGGATTTAGACAGTATTTATCTAGGTTCGTACGTCTTTATTTTTTCAAAATACTTACCTAATATGAAGTTTCAGCGAATTCCATTTCGTACATTTTTACCGCGTAAATGACATGTTTTCTTATTGATTTTTCTGTATTATAAAAAACAATATCTATAATATTGTCGTAGCAGGAACATAGCTCATATTATCAAGATACAAATAATTAAAAAAGTAATTTAAAAAACATTAAGTTTTCATTCATAATTTTTGGTATTACGGAACACATCAAATTAATCATACTTTTTCAATAGCTATTATTGCTGTCGCGTCAAGCAAATGTCAATGTGTGCGTAGTGGTACTGCTCACGTGCATCGTTCGTACGGGGTTTGTTCGGGGCACTTCGGGTGTGCTTCGGGGATGTTTCACTGTTTGTTGTATTATTTGTGGTTAGTCGATTACTTTACTTACTGTGCTGTAAGTGCGTATTTATTTATTTTCTAAATTGTACTTATTGTAATATTTCTGACACTATTGACCTATTCTATGAATTTGGATTTAGATTTGCCTTGTGATTTGAACTTTTTTATTGAGTAATCTATTTTCTTACGAACTGCGTTGTTTACGGACTTCGTTATTATTTACGATTTGGTTTGGTTGCCGACATGGACATTGGACTCCTAACGTTGGGATGTTTTTCACAGTTTCCCAATGACATAATAAAATAAGTTACATAAATAGTACCTATATGTTTTCTACTAACTTACGAAGCTTTGTTTTTTTGTTTTTTATTCATGTCATGAATGAGACAATGCGGGCGTAGGTAATTATCTCAAGGACACCGCTAAGACTTACCTACACTGCACTTTTAGGGTTCCGTACCCAAAGGGTAAAAACGGGACCCTATTACTAAGACTCCGCGATCCGTCTGCCTGTCTGTCTGTCTGTCCGTCTGTCACCAGGCTGTATCTCATGAACCGTGATAGCTATAGAGTTGAAATTTTCAAAGATGATGTATTTCTGTCGCCGCTATAACAACAAATACTAAAAACATAATAAAATAAATATTTAAGTGGGGCTCCCACCTCCCCTCTCCACGTTTGTTGTAAACGTAATTTTTTTGCCGTTTTTGCGATAATGGTACGGAACCCTTCGTGCGCGTGTCCGACTCGCACTTGGCCGGTTTTTTTGCTTACCTACTGTTAGTTAGTTAGTACGTTAGTTCGGCTTACCCAGGGTAGGGTGACCATACGATCGGATTTGCCTGCACAACTGCGGCTCCAGTTTGGATCGTTTTTTGTAAAATTCCTATTACAAAAAACTAAAATTAAAAATCCAAAGTCGTTCTAGTTTATTTAATTATTCTGGGCTTTTTTTCTGGCCTTCGGTGACCCTTACCCTGGGGAGGCAGTTCCAATAAACTTTGATAACTGGCTGGCTAATCTACTTCATAATAAAATCTAAATCTTTATAATTTTAAACTCTCGCTGATATGTATGTTATGCACATTTTTATATGTGAGAAAATTTTTAATTGGCCGTTTTTTCATGTTGTTTCTGCGTATTTATTGTATTAGCTGTAATTTTTGCTAAAATAAAATAAAATTGTAAGTACTTACCTATAAACTAAAAAGCAGTGCGTACATAAACTAAAATACTACTATTACTTACGTTTTATTGCGGTCGATTATCATCTTATGAATGGTACCTACTGCAGATTACCTATTTATACATATTATACCTATAAACAAAATCTTATAAATCAGCGAGTTTTCTGTGTATCTTTGACACTAAGTTTTCTGATTATCATTATTGTGTTTTTTTTATTTCGTTCAGTCGATCATTTATGGTTACCAATGACTGGTGGCTACCTACACGATTTTATCACGTTTCGATTTATATTTTTAGGGTTCCTTACCCAAAGGGTAAAAACGGGACCCTATTACTAAGACTCCGCGATCCGTCTGTCTGTCTGTCCGTCCGTCTGTCACCAGGCTGTATCTCATGAACCGTGCTAGCTAGAGAGTTGAAATTTTCACAGATGATGTATTTCTGTTGCCGCAACAAATACTAAAAACAGAATAAAATAAATATGTGGGGCTCCCATACAACAAACGTGATTATTTTGCCATTTTTTACGATAATGGTACGCAACCCTACGTGCGCGAGTCCGACTCGCACTTGGCCGGTTTTTTAAACAGATGAATGATGATCTATAAAGTAAGAACATAACAAAATAAATGTTCAAAATCCGTGTTTTTATTTTTAATATTCTTAGCTCAGAGCACTGTTATTTATCTGTTATATTAGTCTTTTACTAATACTTTGCCTAAGTAACGCTTGTATTATTTTACTTGCTTTCATTATTTATTATAATAATACATATTTGAGGTTTACTAAAAGGAATACCTACATAAATAAGACAAAAGAACGCCGACGCCGCCGAGTCGGCCGACTAGCCCCCAAGACTCAAGACGCTTTGCCTGCGTAAACGATGTACCTACTTATTTATTCAAGAACACCAATATTATAAACTTTCAACATTGCTTTACAAAAGTACCCATTTGGAAAGGTACGCATGACGTATCTGTTAAATTGTCTCTATAGGTACAAAGACAAGCGATAGCTAGCTATCCTAAACTTGAGATATTGTAAAGAAATTTCGTAAAAACGCATTACTAGTCTGTACATTTACCAACGATGCCCCAAAGTAGTCAACAAAAAAAGCAAATGATGAACATACCTAAATAATTATATTCTAAATGCTTTCGAGTCGTTAGGACGATTAGGAAGCTATCTATCGCGGCGCTGTGCGCAGCCGTGTGTGTGCGAGTATCTACCCGCGCACACACACAGCGCCGCGTGTGCGTGCAAACTGAGATAGCAATACTCCGAATGAATTTTTCACTCGCCTCGAATTGCATTTGCGAGCTTAGTTCGCCGCATTCTTAAGTCCGCTGCTGTACGTTTGTGTGCATAAAGTATTAAATAAATAAATAATTAAACTTACATATTACTAAGCGCCGTGCTGTGTTGTTTCTCCATCTGCTGTTTAACCTCTGCCAAGCCGGTCTTGAACTGATCTGCTGTCGTCCTTTCAAGCTTGTAGTCGTGAAGACTGGTTATAAGACCGAAGGTTTCGACTAGGCTGTCTGACATGCTGTAACCAAACATTTAACAGTTTTTTTTATTGTTTTGAGCACTGGGCTTTTAGCCTGCATTGTATAATTTTTAGTGTGTTGAGTATTTTTCTTGATCACTTTTCTTTCGGAAAACCGGTTTTTATTCGACCTGCCAATATAAACGAAATTTGATGCAACTTAAAGTGTAGTAAATTTAAAAAAAAAATTGATTTGGCTTTATATTTGACCATAATTCGCAAGAATCAAATCAAATTTGTGGGCTACCCATAAGATGTACCGATGACAAAGCTACCGCGATTTCACCGAATGTGAACAGCTCCAGACGAGTCAATGTGTCGATGCATGCTGGGGGCCTTTGTCCCTATGTTGTGCTGTATACGTCTTTCGGTTAAATTATAATTTATTGCCCGACTGCCGAAGGAGGGTAATGTGTTTATCAGTCTATGTATGTATTTATGTTTGTTCCTATGTGGCGTTCTAGAGAACAAATGCGTTGGCCGATTTTGATGATTCTTATATCTACCGATTCATCTTAGCCTTGCGAGTATCACTCCATCAGCGTCATCAGCTACATTAAAATTGGAAAATAGAAAAATGCCGGTTTTTTGGCGCCATATTGTAGGGCCCCAATTTTTTTTCCAAATCCATCGTGTGGTGCATCAAAATAAAGGGTTTTAAGAGGTGATTTAATAAATATATCACACTTATAATTGATATGTTTAAATATACCTAATTGGAAAAACCAAAAGCTTATTAAAAGTTATAATTAAAATAAAAAAAGTTATTCAAAATCGAAAATAAAAACAAACAAACAAGAAGAAAATCATGCTGTGCAGTCGGAGGATACATCTGGTGTAGGTCAGCCAGCTCGGAATATGTATCCTCCGACTGCACATCATGATTTTCATCTTGTTTACGTCTTTTTAGTTCGCTTCTTCAGCAGTCGGGCTTTTTGTTTTTTTTTTTATTATTATTTTTTATGTCTATTTTAATAGTACTTATTTTTCTCACTTCAGTTAATTATTTTTAGCAATCGGTTTTTTTGTTTTTATAATAATTTGTTTTTTTAAGAAAAGCTTTGACCAAGCCGTCTCTAGCAGTTACCGCTGTGGCTTCTCGGTGCTGATGATGATGAACTCACCCATGTGTCAATGTATTGAGAAGCTCTGCCAAATGTTTGAGCGTCCGGTCGTATAACTTGACGTTGTTGCTGAGACTGGCGACCTCCGACGATGAGGATGCATCTGACTCCGAACTGATCGACAAACGAACTGGTTGGAACACCTGGGAATAAGAAATGGTGATTATTTTTTAAGCTATTCTATGAAGAATTATTAAAATCTTATCTTACTAATATTCTAAATGCGAAAGTTTTGATGGATGTGTGTTTGGACGTGTGGATGTAAGTTTGTTACTCAATCACGCTAAAACGGCTGAACAGATCTGGATGAAATTTGGCACAGAGGTAGAGTATAGTCTGGAATAGCACATAGGCTACTTTACTTTTTATACCGGTATAATGTTCTCTTGGGATGATAACCGTAGTGTCTGCAATTGTCATATAATAGGGGTTATTAAAACACAAGCGTGGGTTTATCACATGAGGCTGTTGTTTGAAAATAGAAGGAAAATGTTGCACTGTAATGGTTTTTTTTTATTTTACCTATCCACGAATATAAAGTACGTGTTTATACAATATTTATTGAATTCATATTTGGAACATTACGTTGTGAGTGTAAATAAAACACTTTTCACGCGGGCGAAGCCACTGGCAGAAGCAATTAATAACATAAATAAATAAAGTTAACATTACAGAAACATAAATCTTAACTAATATTATAAAGAGAGCCCGAATTTTGTGATGTTGTTCCTACGTGTAGGGCCAAACTCACAAAACCTATTTGAAAAATTCTTCCACCATTTGAAAGGTATGTTACTCCAGATGCAATTTACCAGCTAGGTGCCAGAGTTTCTCTAAGAGATTTTTTTAAAGATATTGGTATTCTCACAGTGGCATCACAATTCATCTTCGCCAATATCTTATATATTAGGCAAAATATACACTTTTACACTAAAAACAGTGATATTCACAATATTAACACCGGAAATAAGGACAAATTACGAGCTCCTTTTCACCGGCTTCATTAGGTTCATAACTCATTTGTTGGGCTTGGTATAACCTTTTATAACAAGCTACCCTCTGCTCTTCAAGATTCGCCTTTTAATGCGTTTAAAGTTAAAGTAAAATCAAACCTTTGTTCAAAGGCATACTATTCTATTAACAACTACTTAAGCGATAAAATTAGTTGGTTGCTGTGATTAACTCAAGACAATGTTTGTGTTCTTTCTCCAGAATTAGCTTACCTACTGACAGGTTATATGAGTTATATAATAGTTTTTTTTTATTTTGACAGTTTATGTCAATTTATTTTAATTTAACTGTCATATTATTGACATAACCGACTCACTACAATGTTTTTTTTTTAATGAGTTGTTTTGCAATATGTGGTTAGCTAGCGACCTCGACAGTGGATCATATATTATTCTTGCCTAACTGTTGATTTATTTTTTACTTCGATGGTCCTAGTTTATCATAATTATGTGACTTCGAGTTACAGCTGTATTAGCCACAGAACAAAAAAAACGCCTACTACAATAGAAGTCGCAAGTGGGCGGGGCCCGCGTACCCCGAGTTTTGCACAGTTCTGCATATGTTTCCTTCCGCGCACACACTACGCACATCAGTCTTGGTTCAACCGTCACGGTGACAAAAACTTGAAAAAAAAATACTAAAATGCCTTATTGTGCTGTTTTAGAATGTAAACACGATAGCAGAACCAAAAATGTATCAAATGTAGGTATATCTTACCATCGGCAAGTCTTAATTTATTTTATTTCGATAAAAATGTAAAAACAATATTTTATTAAACAAGACAGGTAAAAGTTGATTTTATGATGTTAAATTTAAGGTCTACTTTCTTTTTAACTCAAACATTGTTCTCGAAGATTCCAACTATGCACATGTCACATTCAGCTACTCAATTAGGGATTACCAATATAGATAATGAGTTAACGATACTTTAAACTTGCAATATTCGAAAAAATCTTCTTACGCGCGAAAAACATAACCCTTTCCTTGCAGCCGTGTAAAATTAAGATTACGACGAATTAAGAACCTCCTCCTTTTTTTGAAGTCGGTTAAAAAGACAACAGCCTTCAAAATCAACAAAGTGTAATAATAATAACACATGAACATAGAACCTCCTTCTTTTTTTAAAGACAGTTAAAAAAATAGCCAGTGTGTTAAAGGATAACCAACAGAACCTATTGCCGGAATTTTTGGAATTTTTGTCTGTTTGTCTGTTTATTTGTGCACGCATCACGTGACATGTACGAAACCAATGTAAATAACTTTTATACATAAACATTGTGCGTAACTTGAAGAATTACTTAGTTTTTGTGTCATCGCAATCGGTTCACTCTATCAAAAGTTAGATGAATTTAAAGTGTTCAAGAAGTAAAATTATCACAACACACGCAATTCAGATACTCGGAGAGTTGAACTCGATATTCGATAGATGGCGTTGTGAATTTGAAGTCATTTTCTGAATCACGGTGTTAAGATTCTCCGCGAAAGATTGATGACTATAGAAACAAATATGGTCGGTAGGTAAGTAGGGTAGGCAGGAAGGTAAGTAGGGTAGGGTTGGCAAACAGATGACGGGAGTGAAGCCGCGGTCACAGCTTGTAATTAATAATAGTACACCAAAGACTACGTACTCTTTCCTTTCATTTTTTAAATCCATGGAAAGGTTGTCTTGAAAAGATCGCTTTTAGCGATAAGGCCGCCCATTGTGCCACCCAGTGTAATGTTTTCTTCGTCTATACTTTCTGTAACTTATATGGTGTACATAATAAAGAGTATTGTATTCTATAATTCTATTGATAGAACAAAAACACAAAGATACGCCCATCTTTGTATCAATAGAATCATTTTCAAAATCGGATCAGAAGTTTACCATAAAATATCTTAATAATACTTTCTATAAATCGTAAGTATTGGAATAAATTTATATAAAAACTTGATTACAAACATAATAATATTTATCGACTCTAGTTATTGGGCGCACGGTTGGCGCAGTGGTTGAGCGATTGACTGCTGCGCTGCGTGTCGCGGGTTTGATTCTCGCACGGAACAAATATTTGTATGATGATCTACAAATAGTTGTTCCGGCTCTGGGTGTTTGTGTATGTGAAATTATATATGTTTGTAAACGCAGCCACGATACAGGAGAAATTCCTAGTGTGGGGCAACGTTTTTTTTTAACTAAACTGTATTTTGTTTGAAAATAATACGGAATGTCGATAAATAAGTCAACGACCGTGGTACATCACTACAGGAGGACGAGTATATAATCTTATCGGTAACGAAATACGGCTTTAAATTAAATGAATTTATTATAGTAACATCTAGCGGCGGGTAGCGTAACTTGCTCATTAAACTATTCCGTGTGCGCTTTAAACGAAAAAAGTAATAAATACTCAAAAAGAGTAGACAATAAACCAACTCTATTGTCATAAAGCTGTGGTTTATTTTCAAATAAGCGACGACTGACATATTTTCTACTTTCATCTAAAAATTAAACTACCAATCACACCAAAGATTTCTTAGTGTTATGAAATACAATTAATCTGTATATGTGTGAGTTTGGGTACGCTGGTTCCGATACTAATAAAGCTATATGCGATTTCTACTGTC
Organism: Orthosia incerta; assembly: GCA_948252205.1. Classification (NCBI taxonomy): domain Eukaryota; kingdom Metazoa; phylum Arthropoda; class Insecta; order Lepidoptera; family Noctuidae; genus Orthosia; species Orthosia incerta. Next base: position 26,005,021 of record OX411745.1, on the reverse strand, counting down.
TTCTCTGTTCTGTGGTATTAGCTATATGTAGTTCCTATCCAACCGCCAACAACTCTTTTAGAGTTGTTGGCGGTTGGATATGGCTTTTGTATTGAAGAAAATTATTGCGCAATAATCGCTATCGTTTTGCTCTTGCAAAAGATACGTAATAAGCCTGCGGGATATATATATTTTGTGCCACAATCGCGTGGAATCTCAAACATTTTTACATTTCAAAGCGAAGTTTATGCTGAGCTGAATTTTTGTATTGACTACCATCGCAGAAAGGGATGGCAGCTGTTTATTGATCTTCTTCTACTATTTTTGTTTAAGGATCAAAATATGCAATGGACACGGTATAAAAACAAGATACTGCTCTTCTATGAGTAAACAAGGATATAAAGGTAATACAGGGGGTCGCAGCGCTAAAAACGGAAATTTGGTTCAAATAAATGTCACTAGATGGCGCGATATGCATGGATTTGTTATTTAATTGTGTGTAGAATTAACATTTTCCAGAATTGATCATAAAAAATTTATGTACTTGTGCAAACAACTAAAATTATGGAATATTACCATAATTCACATTTCAAAGATTATTTGAACGGATCATTTAAAATTGATTCCAATAGATGGCGCGGTTTTAAATATCTGAGGCATGCCACAGACAGGCATGTAACACATTTTGGTACAATTAAACTGTAAAAAATGTGCAAAGAAATACTATAAAACAAATCGTCACTGTATTTAAAGAAAAAAATTGTCACGAATCGAGAAAACCCTTTTAATTGCAAGTCGCTACTAACACCATCTATAGCCGTGGAACGGTACCGAACGCCGAAGTACTTATAAAAATAATCAGTCTAATCAGATGAAAAACGCTAGTTACGTCGGCACGGTTTCTTCGTATGGGCTTCTCAGTATTATATTATCTATAGATTGAGGCATGAAGAAAAAAGAAAACGTAGAGTTTTAAAAGAAGATGTAGTGACTAAAATTGAAAAGAGTATGTCAAGATGGTATGGCCATGTTGAGAGGATGAATGAAAGGAGACTAACGAAAGGTGTTTACATTTTCGACAGACGAGAATGGAAACGCCGGGAGAGAACGCCCAAGAAGGACAGACATAGACCTTATTGGTGATGTTCTTCAGAACGGCCAGGTGCGCAGTACTCATAACCGGCGTGTGTATGACTAGATGTATGAATGTGAGTGAAGCAAAAGAAGTATGTAAGGATCGTAGCAGGTGGCGTTCTGTAGTGTTTGCCTACCGCCATGGGGAAAAAAGCGTGATTTTATGTATGTTTTTATGTATATTATCGGTGCTTATCATCAATACATATAATAAATCTGTAGAAAAGTAATTTTTGTACATCGAAAATATTTCCAAAAAAAATAGCTAGGGTGTTAAAAGACAACCAACAGAACCAATTTCCGGAATTTTTGGAATTTTTGTCTGTTTGTCTGTTTATTTGTGCACGCATCACGTGAAATGTACGAAACCAATGTAAATAACTTTTATACATAAAAATTGTGCGTAACTTGAAGAATCACTTAGTTTTTGTTTCATCGCAACCGGTTCACTCTATCAAAAGTTAGATGAATTTAAAGTGTTCAAGAAGTAAAATTATCACAACACACGATACTCGGACAGTTGAACTCGACATTCGATAGATGGCGTTGTGCATTTCAAGTCATTTTCTGAATGGCGGTGTTAAGATTCTACGCGAAAAAGACTATAGAAACAAAAATGGTAGGTAGGTAAGTAGGGTAGGCAGGAAGGTAAGTATAGTAGGGTTGGCAGACAGATGACGGGAGCGAAGCCGCGGGCACAGCTAGTACTCAATATATTTATTACTTACAGTAGTAGACGCCTCCTTTAACCTGTTGTGCAGATCCTGTATTTGGTCCTTGTATATCTTGACAGCTTCCGATACGCCAGACTTTTGCTTTGTAAACTCCAACTGAAAAAATACAGATTTTTTAATCAGTCTTGTGTAACAATTATAACGGCATTAGACACCCAAGCGCCAACAGGAGAGTAAGATCACGTGGTTTACCTAATAAATTTATTGTCAATCAATCGAATCCAATTTTTAAATTATATTTTTGAGTACTTATTTTATTGTAAAAAATTGTCCAAATAATGCCTTATAAAACCGTTGCGCTCGCGCGAGGAATTCAGTTCAGTCTCGCTCAAGGGCTTGTAGTCGACGGACCTGTGTCGTTTTTATTGTTGTCATTATGTTTTTTATCATATATCTTCTAGGTATTGAGCAATTATCGCTGAAAAACTAGCTGTTTTCTGTTTTTGGCTCGTGAAACTTGTAGGGACTCTTAACGTGTACGAACCGGTTTATAATCTATTCGTATATCTATACTAATATTATAATGAGGAATGATTTGTATTTTTATATTTTTGTATGTAACGAATAAACTTAAAAACTACTAGACCGATTTAAAAAAATCTTTCACCGTTGGGAAGCAACACTATCCCCGGGTGACATAGGCTACTTTATATCCCTGTATTCCCACGGTAACGGGCACTACGCGGGTGAAACCGCGAGGCGTCCGCTAGTAATATTATACAGAGGTAAAATTTGCGAGGTTGTAGGGGTAATCTCTGGATCTACAGAACCGATTCAGATGAAATGTGGCATGGAGATAGTTTGAGACCCTGTGAAGGACATAGGATAGTTTTTATTCCCTTGGGATGATAAAACACTATTAACGCGGGCGAAACCGCGGGCAGAAGCTAGTGCAAAACAAACACATCTCTCTTCTGCCACCACCTCCAACTCCCAGCTCCTATAAACCAAATTTAAAAACGCCTACTTCAGTTCAGATTAACTACCTCCGTAACATACTACCCTAGTACCTATATATCACTATTAGAACAAACATACCTTGACACCCTCGAGGTGCAATATCTTGAGCTGTGCGTTCTTGAGCTCCACCTGTAATGAAGACACCCTGTCTTCTAGTTGACGAAGCAGCAGGTCGCGTTTGGCTACCTCTTCGGGTGATATATAACTTGTCTGGAAAGTAAGCAAAAAGTATACTAAAACCATTGTAGATAGGGTGGAAAGCTCTTTGGCAAGTTTTATATTCACAGACTTAACATTTTCTTGACAAACTTTAACTGCTTTAAAATCCGTGCGTTTAAGACATGGATTCAAGTGAAGCAATGGTGTTTCTTTTGTTGCGCATATTACGGGCACACGAGCGGCTGCTTTGCATTTTATGTCTCAAATTGAAGTCAAATACTAACTGAAATCCTGCTATTCCAACTAATATTAGAAAAGTAAAAGTTTGTGTTTGTGTGTCAATCAACCAAAAACGGCTTTTGATGCAATCTTGCACACAGACAGTTTATAACCTGGATTAACATTTAAATGGTACTTTTTATCTCGGTATAATGCTCCTTTAAGATAATAAACCTCCTTTACACAGGCACAGATAATATAATACTATCATAAAAAAAAACATTAAAAAAACTTACAAATTTACTGGCCGACTGCAGCTGTGCTTGTAAGTCTTGTACGGTAAGCCTCAGGGTGCTTAGTTCTGCGGAGTGCTTTGTGTCTTTTGTCGACAGTAGCAGCTGTAAATAACAATAACATACATTAATTAACCAAATATTTTTTAAAAATACATAACACCAGATGATTAAAAAAATCAATGATACGATGGGTATAATTTATTAGTACATTGTGATACAAGGGTGGAAAGTAAACCTACACACCCGTGTATCACACGACGTTTTTCAACACAGTTGTGAGAAATAGTAACAACAAATCAAAGAATTAGATTTGTTTATTCACAAAAAATAAAATTTTCAATATGTTCGTTTTTGAAACTGGACATATTTTTTTACAAAGAAAACAGCCTATACATCCTATTCGATTTTTGACAAACGTTTATGTGAAAATAATTAACTTAAAACTGGTAATTAAATATATTAAACAACTATTTAAAAAAAAAATGAGAATTCAATGCTAAAACGTACAGAATCATAATTTTTCCTCGTATAAAATCGTATCCCATTTTCTTCTATGTATGAAAACTCCTTGCTACTAAACTTTTTTAAATTGACTTATGGCGCGTTTTTGCAACTCGTCATTTTAAAGACTTTTGAGAATTCAATGCTAATACGTACGGAATCATTCATTTTTCCTCGTAGAAAATCTATCCCATTTTATTCTATGTTTGAAAACTCCTTGCTACTAAACTTCTTTAAATTGACTTGTACATTTAAAACTCAACTGCAAAAGTAATGATCGAGCTCGTAAACAAAAGTCACGACCGCGTAACAGTAAGATGCCTATGCAAAAGAATTAATTTTCGAATCATAATTATAGTCACTGAAAGTACGCCATGTTTAACAACTGTATTGAAAATAAATTTTTCAATACAGTTGTTAAACATGGCGGAGAATAAAATGGGATAGATTTTATACGAGGAAAAAATGAATGATTCCGTAAGTTTTAGCATTGAATTCTTAAAAATCTTTTAAATGGTTGTTTAATATATTTAATTACCAGTTTTAATTTAATTATTTTCACATCAACATTTTTCAAAAATCCAATTGGCTGTATAGGCTGTTTTCGTTGTAAAAAAAATATGTCCAGTTGCAAAAACGCGCCATTTTCTTATTTTTTTGTGTATAAACAAATCTAATTCTTTGATTTGTTTTACTATTTCCCACAACTGTATTGAAAAACGTCGTTTGATACACGGGTGTGTAGGTTATAACAAACTCGTGTCATTAAAAACCCTTGCCTTCGGCTCGGGCTTGTTAATGACAGCTCGTTTACAATAACCTACTTTCCACCCTTGTATCACAATGTACTATTTCGATTTTATTGTGACACTAGCTTCTGCCAGCGGCTTCGCCCGCGTGTATTATATACCTTCCTCTTGAATCACTATATCTATTAAGAAAAACGCATCAAAATCCGTTGCGTAGTTTTAAAGATCTAAGCATACATAGGGACAGACAGCGGGCAGCGACATTGTTTTATACTATGTAAGGATGTGCAATTTTGAAATTTATTTGAGTGGATAAAATCACTTTTTTTTGTGGGAAATCTTCTAATGACTTCTCCCGCTCTGGGTGAAGCGGGGGCCTTGTCAGACTTTTTCTGACCTTTTTTCTGTTTTTTTTTTCTTTTTTTTTCGACTTTTTTTTTCTTTTGTTTCTTGAAAATGAGTATAATTTTATGGTGTACAATAAAGTATATTCTATTCTATTCTACCCGTGTTCCTTCAGTTGCTTGAGCCAGGGCTAGGAAGGTAGGTAGCCAGTTGACGGGAGCAAAGCCGCGGGGATCAGCTAGTAATAAATAAAAGAAACTTACTTCAGCATTCTTCAGTTTTTCTCTGAGGTCATCCCTCTCCTTAGACGTAGCGTCAACGATGTGCTCCAACGATTCCTTCTGCCAGGTTAATTTCTCGTTATCTACTATCACCTGGAACCAAACAAATAAAATGTTTAATCGATAACAAATGAAATTCGACTTTAGTAACTTTTACATACGGTTGAAGATAGTTTAACATGTGAATATAAAAATTTGAGTGAATTTGATATTAGCGTATTTTTTTATAATTTTTTGCACTCATATTATATGCATTTATGTTGGAACTTTGAAAGCCATAAGCTTTTTTATCAATGTCCGAATAGAACCAGACACAGATAAAAATAAAACTCAATTTTGTAATAACTGCCGGACAAGCCAACCATATCTAATCGGAAGGAAAGAATCGAAGCTGCTTAAGAGCCCCTACAAGTTTCACGAGCTAGAAACAGAAAAAAGCTATATCTTGTAGTTATTGAGAAATTTTCGCTGAAAAAGTAGCTGTTTTCTGTTTTTGACTCGTGAAACTTGTAGGGACTCTTAACTACAACAAAATTTGAATTAAGAATCTAAACATATGCTTCAGAGATTTTCAAACTTTTGATTTTAGAAGTGCTTTATGAAAAAAGTTTGGTATCATCTATACTAATATTATAAAAAGATAAAGTTTGAGAGGTTGTAGGGGGTAATCTCTGGATCTACTGAACCGATTTGGATAAAATTTTGGACGTAGGATAGTTTATACTCCCTTGGGATGATAAAAATATTTTTGTGCGGGCGAAACCGCGGGCAGAAGCTAGTAATAAATAATTTACCTGTCGCCTCTGCTTCTCAACGAGTTCCAATTGCGCAGTTAACTTATTGATAGTATCATCATCGGGTGACGTCACAAACTCCAGCGCCGACGACCGTCCCGACTGTCCCTGTTGGGGAGACTGGGACAACGGTCCCGACTGGCCTGACTGCCCCGACCGGGTCGTGCGCACCGACTCGCCTGTCTCGCTGCTAACGTTTGAAAGTGGACCGGACTCGACGAGTCGGGCTATGTCGCTCTTGAGTTTTTTGTTTTCTTGGCGGAGCTGGGGAGAGAAAGAAGTAATTTAATATATTTCGTACATAAACTCACGCTCTTTTCCCATGGGGGGTGGACAGAAACTACAGAACACCACACGCCATCTGCTACGATCCTTACATGATCCATTTGATTCATAAATATATAGATAAAAAGATATTTTTATTGCGAGCACCTTTCAAGTCCTTAAGCTTCCTCCTTCCTTCCTCCAGCTTAAGTTAAGGTTCCCCTAGTCGAAGCCACCAACTATTTAGCACGGAGTTAGAAAGAGATAGATGCTGTGATGAGCAGTAAGAAACTAGTTCGAGTACTAATTAGCACTTTTGCAAGTTTGTAGCGAAATGGATGATGATTTAGGACGAAAACGAGCGCGCGAAATTTTTTAAACAGACCTTTGGGAGTCTAGATATCATGAAAAAACGACTAAATTTATATTTAATAAATAAAATTATTTGCATTTTTGAACTACTAATCTATCCCTGTATGGTGGCCGTTTTGCAATTTTGCTTCTTCTTATGGTATTTATTTCCGCCCAAAGATGTATTAAAATTAGTGTTGCAATATGGAACTTTCGAACTTTCTATTTTTTTTTCTATTTTGTTTCCATACAGGGCTAGATAATGATGAGAAAAATTGATATCATTTTTTATTTTGAACGTACATCGTCAAACAGTGCAGTAATCGCCAGACCACGTTTGTATGGAAGAATGATCGACTAGTGTAAACTTAAAGGAGATCGCCAACTTTAAAAAAATGCTTTTTTTCTATGAGATATTATCATCCTTAAAATTCTTTAGTACTGTTACGAAATTCTACGATTTGCCGCCAGATAGAGTATAGCAAGCCTATTGGTGATACACTAGGCACAAATCCAGACCGACAGGTTTTACTGAAAAATTTCACTGATTTGGAGTCAAATATAGGCCCCCGCAGCAGTTGTTTTAGTGACCACTATACTCGTGAGGGATATTATGTACTTTATCATAGATATTATTTGATAACCTAGCAAATAAACATATAAAACAAGAACTACTAAGACAATCTAAAATCTAATGTTTACTAACATAAAGAATTAAAATTCTAGGTAAATCCTAGGGACCACATCATCGCTTACCATCAGGTGAGATAGTGGTCAAGCGCAAGCGTACAGACAAAAATAGTTATTTATGCTACAAGTGCGGGAAGTAGGTGATTTCCGATGAGTGGCATTTTTATTCACGAGCGAGCGAAGCGAGTGAGTGGATAAATCGACACGAGTTGGAAATCATCTTACGCACGTGTATCATACAACATTTTACTATGCACTGTACGAGGAAATAAAAAAAAATATCTGAACCAAGCAAGAAATTAATAAAATGGCGCTTATTCAAGGGCGCTCAGCGTATCCACAGATTAACTAATAGTTCATAGTTCTACTGCGCATGTGCAAATAGCTGTCAAGTCGTAACGCAAAAAGGCACGAGCAAAATATTCATTCTGCCAAACATATTTAATGAATATTTAAAATTAATTTATTGATCAAAATCTAAATCTAGAGTAATTAAAAACGCCTTAAATGACGTATTAGTTTTGTTTTACTTTTTATATGAATGATAATCTGTACTTAACTAATTTCAAAACTTTTCTCAAATAATAAAAACTCTATGCGGCGGGCTGACGTTGGAGTTAAAAATTAAAAAAGTACAGGAAAGTAAAAAGCACTAGTAAAAAAAAGTGACACTTTCCGCACAGTTTGGCTGCTTGGAAAATGCTCTTTTCGAGGACATGCATTGTAAAATAATAATACCTAGAATTTTATCTCTTTATGTTTTTAAAAGGCCGGGGCTATCCTCTATTTGTAATTTAAACAATCCCAGCCCATTCAACCAATTTGGACTTTTGTTGCATTGGTGAAATGACAAATGGAAGCTGTAGTAAACAGTTGGTATTGGTTTCTGGTTTTAATGTCATCCTTTTATGCAGAATACAACTCTATCATTTTCGAACGGACTGTTTAAACCCCAAAGAAAAGAAAAAAAGGGATAAGGATTGTTTTAATTTCTAGTCAATGTATTTTCAAATGGAGTTAGTATTAGATAAGATAAACAAACATACCTTTTCAACCAGCCCTTTAGTCTCATCAAACTTCTCCTTATGCAGTACATGAGTCTTCAACATATCTTCCTGGCAGGATGCGATCAGCAGAAACTGTTCTTTCATAGACTCATTATTGTGCTTCAAAGTCTCCTTAAGGATCACATTCTCATCAAGTATCTCGCCGAAGTGCTTCTGCAGTTCCCCTGTGCTTTTGTCATCGCTTACTATGGTACTGGCCACCATCATGCTGGCTGGGGATGGCTGGAAGAGGAAAAAAATATATGTTTCAAATTGGAGTGTTTAAAAAAATAGGGTTTAAAAATAGAATGTTTATTTTTTTATTTGACATGTTTGCTTTGTCCTGAGTAAGTTAATTTAGTATGAGCTGTCTGATTATTATTTTTTGTGAACAAGCTTGTTCAAGTCCATTTTTTTTTTTTTTGTATAGTAATGGACAAAAAGATTATTCACGAGAATCTTTCGACTTCCTTCAATTAAATAAAGACAATCATTTATCAAATATTTGTAACTTGGACTTTTTATTACACCTTCTTGTCCCCAAGATCATACAGACAAAACCCAAAGCTTAAAAAAATATTTGGAAAAATCTCTACCTCTTTAGATATTATCATCAAAAATAAATTTAAGAATATATTCCTGCAGTAACTCAATAAGAAATAAAGCTAAGCCACTAAGATTTCTAAAGAATACGACAAGAAAAAAAATCTAGCTCTAAATCCACCAAAAAAATATCGGCTCTTCTTCGTAACCTCCCACAGACAAGTTCTAACACCGAATGAACGCGGCTACCGAGCTGTCACCTATAATAACACTCGACCACGACCTACAGCACGGATTATATCCTCCATACAGGATTATATTATCTAAGGTAAACCCCCTTGGGAAAACGTGTTAAAGTTAAAGGTGAACACACATCACACGCTTAGGATATTTAGAAATTATTTACTCTTTTAGGCAAATAGTTTTTACGAGAGATGATGATTGAAGATTCGATGGGTTGTATGAAAGACATTGACTGGTTAGAAAGGGGTGGCCAAATAAATTTGGATGGATCGTGTAAAAGACGGTTGAACGACTATACAGGTGGCCAATAATCGTGGATCAAATGAAACAAGGCGATAGTTAGGGTTATTTGCAAAAAAATAAATCGGCCAAGTGCGAGCGCGACTCGCGCACGAAGAGTTCCCTATCATTACCGCAAAAACGGCAAAAATAACACGTTTGTTGTTTGGGAGCCCCATTTAAATATTTATTTTATTGTTTTTAATATTTGATGTTGTAGCGGCATCAAAAATACATCATCTATGAAAATTTCAACTGTCTATCTATCACGGTTTATGAGATACAGCCTGGTGACAGACAGACAGACGGACCGCGGAGTATTAGTAATAAGGTCCCGTTTTTACCCATTGGGTACGGAACCCTAAAAAAAGGAGTAAATACACCATTTATATTATCCTTTGATCATCAGGATTGGACTGCTATGAGATGCATCAGGATTAAGCAAAAATATCATCAATTCTTGTCTATTGAAATATTTATTATTTTCAACAGAATTCAACTAAAAAAAAGACTAATGAATAACGTACTCTATATACAAGCTTCTATAAAAAAGGGGAGAGGATAAAAATTCGTCCAGATCGATGTGAATGGGAAAAGAGCCTAGAACTCTGGCAGCTTTGCCACGTTGAATAGCAATGCTGATTCTCTAGCCGAAGATAAGCCCAGCCCTCTAGTCACGTGAAGAGTCGATTAACTGTTTACTAATTCTTGTCTTGTAAATACAGTCAAAACCGTTTATAATGACGTTGAAGGGACCGTTCAAATGCCGTCGTAATAAATGTATATAATAGCACATAGGTCCTTGAACGGGACCTTTATATCCTGTCGTAGTATCCAGTACGGCGTTTTAAGAGAAGTCGCTATAAACGGTTTTCACTGGTCAAAACCGTTTAAAATGACGTTAAAAGGACCGTTTAAATACCATTGTTATAGCCGACAGTTGTCATAAATGCTTATAATTACACATAAGTCCTTGAACGGGACCTTTATATTCCGTCGTAATAACCAGAACGCGAAGTCGCTATAAACGGTTTTCACTGTATGCGTATTTAGAGCTTTTTTCTTTCTTTTCTGTTTTTTTTAAACGTTGTCCCACACTAGGATTTTTTTCTGTATCGTGGGTGCATTTACAAACATATAAACTCACATACACAAACAACTTACACCAACAAATACGAATACAGCAACAGCAATGTGTTCGCACCCTAACAATGTTTATGTAAAAACGTTAGTTCATTGAATAACATTTCTATCACCCACCGATGACATTACAATATTTGATTGATTGATAAGGGGATAACTACAAATCTGACAATTATGATAACGTTAAAAAATCCCAGTATCTTAATAGATACAGGGAATTATATTTTTACTATTCGTTGTTAAAATTGATTGAATGGTTTAGTGACGTCATTGAGAGGCGGGGTGGCTAAATAATAACAGCCGCACGGGTCAAACTACAAGGTAAAGCAACACTTGTCGAGGTCGGTCCGTGGATATTTACAAAGCGAGATTCTTCAGTGCTTCAGAAATTACGTTAAGCTGTTGGTCCCGGCTGTCATTTCTACACAAAAGCCAGGAACTTGACACCAGATTTGCCAAGGGGTATCGTGTTACCCAGTTACTGGGTTGTGGAGGTCAGATAGGCTAGTCGCTCTATGTAGCATAGGATATGCTATAGGATAGGCTAGTGTCTCTCTGTTGAGGAAGCCGACCCCAATATAGTTAGGAAAAGGCTAGGCCGATCGATTGGTTAAGTGACGTCATAGTCTTTAAATGTTCAAATTCGTTCGAGTTTCTTATATAGAATACTAGCTGCAGTACGCAACTTCGTCTGCATAGTATTAGTACTTCGATTCGTTTTTTATTGTATGGGCCGACCATAATGATATTGATTGTTTTTATTTTTATTTGGATTTTATAATTTTGATTATTGACATTGTGATTTTGATTCTTGACTGTTTTTTTTTATTTTAGATACTATTTTGATTATTTAACTGATTTTGACCTGTATTTAAAATTATTACTCGTATTTTTTATTAATTATGTATTGAATTGTGACTGTAGTTATTGTGGGCGGCAATGTTATGGTTATAAGTGCTATGTACGCCGTTCTTGTCATGTGCATTGGTTCTGTTAATTTATTTTTCTGTCAATTCGAAATGCATGTGATGTGGCTGTGCTATTTAAATAAATAAATAGACTAACTTGAGAAATTATTAGTTCACCATACAAACTTCTACCCCCTTTTCCACACCCTTAAGTATGATTGCCGGGATAAAAACTATTCTATGTCCTTCCCAGGGACTTAAACTATCTCCATACAAATTTTGATTCAACAGACGGACAGATAGACAGAGTTACTTTCGCATTTATTATATTAAGTATGGATTAATTTTTATGAACCTTATCTAATGTTATTGTACTTATGAAGATAGCTCTTCTAATATTAATTACATAACGATTTGATTGATAAATAATTGTGAGTCAGATGGTTGACATTTGTTAGACGGGATTGAGTGTAATAAATGGACAAGAAGCAGATATTGCTCATTTATTAGGAGCATATCAGATCTGATAAGGGATTGTTTTCTTATTGAGATGATAAGAGATTTTTCTAACTTCAATTAATGAAGTAAATTTCTTTCCTGTGAGATGAAAAATGAAGGTTTTTTTTTGTCACTAGCTTTTATTGTGAAAAAAAAAGGACCCGGGTATTAATGTCGTCAAAATCTAAAATAGCACATACATAATACCTTAAAAAAAATATGTTACAAAAATATGAAATTTAAAACCATACTAATAAAATTGATTTCAGAATAACAGCACATTATTAAATGAACTTCGGCTGCAATGTAAACGGAACTTTGTTGTACAGACATAAGGTATCATTTTCTAAAGCATGTGTTCAATATTTCAAGTATCTAAATGCACTTTTAAGTTTTATAAGTGTGTGTATAGCAAAGTAAATGTAAAAAATAAATGTGTAATGTAATGTAGTAAATGCCTAGGGCATTAAGTCCGCCTCTGTACATTTATGTGCTTAAAGTATTAAATAAATAAATAAATAAAGTAAAGTCCCTGGTAAATGAGTATTTACATACGTGGTAATATCAAACATATTGCCTTATATCCAGCATGATTCAAATCGCATTCCTGAAACAGGTCTGGTTTTACATTTAATAGGTATGCCAAACGAGGAAAATATTTTATAAAAATGTAAATTAGCAACTTATTTTGTGACACTATAATTAATTTGGTGCATCACATAATTAAATTAAATGCATATTTTTTTATAATTATGAATAAGCTCGTGTTTTACCACTAATCTCACCTGTTGGTAAGCGATGGTGTTGTCAACAGTGGAGCACGCTTGCCATGAATAATTAGGCTATCTATCAGCTTGATTGATGATGAATATAATACTAGCTTATAGATGCCTCATCCCATACAAAGAAACCGTGCCGACGTAACTAGCGTTTTACGTCTTATTAAGATGATTATTTTTTGTACATCGTTCGCGTTCGGTTCCGTTCCATGGCGATGTTATTGCATCACTACTAACATACATAATACATAACATAAATAAAATAATGTAACCATGTCAGTATTCGCTTAGACGGATTGTGATACGGTTTTATACACGATAAAAAAACGTGAGAAAAAAATTATGTCATTGTGTTGAGGTAAATTATAAAACATTTACTCATTTGTGAAGTTTCGCCTAGTTAAATTATGTGACCTTGTATATTCTAAAACTAAGCTTAATTAGGATAAAATATCTCACTGCGGGAACACAAGTATTCATTAAGGCGCCTCCCCGAGCAAAACGCCGCGCCTAGTCGTTTTTGTGCAGTTTTTAAGAGCTATCTACTCTTTATTTAAAAAGAAATATCAATTAATAAAAATACACTAAATTTCTACATAATGTTGATTCTAAAATAGTAGTATACTTTTTTTTTTAAGTGGTTTATGTTTCACTAATCTCCTTCCAACAAAACCATAAACATGTGAAATAATTATTGATAGCATGCATCTCCTCGTAAAGTGTTCATTAATTATTTTTTATACTAACACTAATGGATAGACAATTTGATAACGAACATTTTGTAAGTCTTATTTTTTTCAAAAGACCAATATTCGATTTTATAAAGATTTTATTCAAAAATCTGGGCGTATTCACTTATTACATATACGTAATTCATGCGCCACCAGTGTCGCTAGGCCAATAGGAATGCTCATATCTCATGCTGATTTTTTGGTCAGGGTACGGCCTTAAGTAGGTATTCCACCACACGGGTAGGGTTGCTAGGCGTCCGGATAAAGCCGGACACAGTCAAGCTTTATGGTTGCGTGTGCGACCAAATTAAACGGTGTCCGGCCTTTCCGACTTTGTTAGGATTTCTAAATTTAATAATTTTAGTAAATTCTAAAAGAAAATGAGCTTTCAAAGCAGGTGTCTGCCAACCAAAAATATTAATTACTTTAAGTTTATTTAGTTCATTATGTAGTGTTTTGTTTATTTTTGTTTTCCGTTGCAAATTGTTATTGTAGTATGTACCTGCAGTGGTGTCTCATCCCATGCAAAGAAACCGTGCCGACGTTCTATACTGTTTATTCTGATTATGTTTTGTACATCGATCGCGTTCGGTTCCGTTCCGTTCCATTCAACGGATATAGATGGTGATCTATCTATCGCCGTGGAACGGAACCGAACGCGATCGATTTACAAAAAATAATCGGTATTATCTGATGAAAAACGCTAGTTACGTCGGCACGTTTCTTTGTATGGGATGAGGCATCTGTATGCTAGTATTATATTATCTGTGGTCCGGATAAAGCCGGACGAAGCTTTATGGTTGCGTGTGCGACCAAATTACGAGTCCGGCCTTTCCGACTTTTGTCGGGGTTTCTAAATTTAATCATTTTAGTAAATTCTAAAAGAAAATGAGCTTTCAAAGCATGTGTCTGCCAACCAAAAATAATAATTACTTTAAGTTTATTTCGTTCATTATGTAGTGTTTTGTTTAGTTTTGTTTTCCGTTGCAAATTGTAATAGTAGTTAGTAGTATGTACCTGTAATGAAATAATGAATGATGATTAACGCATTTGAATGTAATTTCTCAACAATAAAAATTATTCTTATTCTTAATTACAAAGGAAGACTGGTAAATTAAATTTGTTGTAATGAATATTGAATGATTAATATTAAAGAAGACCGATTCATTCAATTTTATTGGTGTTTTATTAAAATTTAAGAAGATTTTATAGTATATGACAAAAAAACCTCGTTTTACGAGTACTTTAAAAAAATGCCATTTTATACTTAGACTAAAAAATTAAAATAAAATTACAACGAATTGAGAACATCCTCCTTTTTTTGAAATCTGTTAATAATGTCGGGCCTTTTTACCCAAATGTCCGGCTAAATTGACTGGTCTGTCCGGCTCAAACCTTCACGCGGGCCTAGTGCAGGACATGCCGGTTACCTACAATGTTTACCTTGACCATTTTGGTAGCAGTGGTGATGTAATTAATGGGTAGTATTTAAACGCAAATCAAAAAATATCCTTTTTCTTTGCAAAAAAATTCCGAATTCTCATCAAAATTACTGATTGCGCAGCAAAATATTCAACGCAAAATATCACTAAACACACTACAATTTATTTTCGCAGCGTACAGCGATTTTTCCTAAAGCAAAAGCTTTTTTATTAATGCACAGCTAATAATCTTAATGCACATCATACATGTTAACTCTTTTTCTTTTAAATCCATGGTTAAAGTTTTTACAATTACTATTTAACGACAATGTCGACGGAGCCCCGCTGTGCGGGGCTCCTATTTCAGTCTAAAGGGTCTAAAGTAACCTAACACGAAGAAGATGACGGGAGCTGAGTTCGCTCGCTTTGCTCGCTCACTTCAGCTGCCGTCAACTTTTCGAACCTAACCTGTCCGTGTCGGGGTGCCCTAAGTTCCCGAGCTCGCTTCGCTCGCTCTTGGACTAATGACTTCTTGAAAATTAGGACAAATGTGATGAACAGGTTTTGTTGTACTTACTGGTTAATATGCGACTGAGATAGTTATTTAGCTACGAAATATGGAAAATTTGCTGTGCAGTTAGTATTTCTGCTATGTATGTAGTATTTTTGTACAAAAATAAATTTAACTGTATTGCATTATGAGGAAAAAAGTAATGTCATATTGATGTATAATTTCGAATTATCTGCAGTTTGAGTTTTGCTAAACATTTAGTAAGTTATTTGATGTAAAAAAGAATATAAATGATGAGTATGTATTGATAGACGATTATTTTATTTGATATGCAATTTATAATATCCCGTAATTAATTACAAGAAGTAAAGAGCCTGCCTAGATTCGAATTCACAACCACTCGTAAGGCCAGGCCTTTACCGATGGGCCACCATTACTCCTAAAACTAAGTGTAAATTTAATTCTAGTAAATTAGTACTTTTTTTTAATAACGTTGCCCCACACTAGGAATTTCTACCTGTATCGTGGGTGCGTTTACAAACATTTAAACTCACATCTTCAAGTGTTGTGTACACAGGCACGGGCACCCTACGCGAAGAATGAAAAGTTGGTTCAAATAAATTGCACTAGAAAGCGTGATAAGCTTTGATTGCTTATTATTGAGTTTTGTGAAATATTAAGATTTTCTAGAGACGTTCATAAAAAATATATGTTCTTGTATAATTAACTCTCCTAATCACAAAATTAAGGAATATTGGGCTCATAGTTTACATTTCAAAGATTATTTGAATGGATCATCCGAATAGATGTATGCGGCTGTGCTCCAGTGAGTTGGGGTGATGATATCCCAGTGAGTCCGGATAGTGTTGCTGGCTTGAGTAAACCCTTTTACTTGCAAGTCGCTGCTAATACCATTATATCCGTGGAACGGAACCGAACGCGAACGATGCTCTTATAAAAATAATCATTTTAATCAGACGAAAAACGCTAGTTCCGTCGGCACAGTTTCTTTGTATGGGATGAGGCATCTGTATTATATTATTATATTATCTGTGCTACAGCTGCATCAATGGCTAACCTTACGAGGAATAACTACCTAGTTAACACACAACACCACGCATGTACCTACATGCGTGGTGTTATGTGTTTGAAGAGATTGAAAGTAACCTTCATCGCCTGACGTCTCGCGGCATTTCTAGACCGATAACTTTTACAGTATGCGAACAGTGTTTACAAAACATTGTCTCGTTAGCGTTACTGCAAACTGTGGTGATAAGTTTAATCTACGCTATTGACGTAATTACTTATCTCAGTGTCCTATGATAAGAGATAACGGCCATCTATGAGTAACATTTGAGTACATTTTGAAATACCCTATTTTACCCTTTAAGAGAAAAATCTATAAATATATTATTGAGATAGTTTAGACAAAAAGTAGTTGGAAAATGTTAGTTTTCTATACTTATATTATTAAGAGGAAGGATTTGTATTTTGTATGTAACGAATAAACTTAAAACCGGCCAAGTGCGAGTCGGACTCGCGCACGAAGGGTTCCGTACGATTATCAGCAAAAAAAAACACGTTTGTTGTATAGGAGCCCCACCTAAATATTTATTTTATTTTGTTTTTAGTATTTGTTGTTATAGCAGCAACAGAAATACATCATCTGTGAAAAATTCAGCTGTCTAGCTATCACGGTTCATGAGATACAGCCTGGTGACAGACGGACAGACAGACAGACAGGCAGACAGACGGTTCGCGGAGTCTTAGTAATAGAGTCCCGTTTTTACCCTTTGGGTACGGAACCCTAAAAACTACTGGACCGATTTCAAAACCAATTTCACAGGTATAAATCTTGCCTTTCAGCGACAGAAAAGTCAAGCACCTTTTATATTCCTGTATGAATAAACAGGTCAAGGGTGAGTTTCCTGAGCATTTTTAGCAACGGAAATTCCCTATTCCCGAGTCTATTCAAAATTATCTTTTGTACCTATTTTATGTCAAGTAATCCCTCACCATGGTAAGGATAAAATGGTAAAATCTTCAATACACTAAAAAGGTTGTTATGTAAACCTTGGACTAGGTCAAAATAGCAAGTTATGCAACGGTTTAAACGTCAGTATGTAGGTACGTGCCTTCAAACAGTTGGTCTTACTTAAGGTTACACTAGCCGATCATTCTTCCATACAAACGTAGTCTGGCGATTACTCAAAATAAAAACTGATATTAATTTGTCTCATCATTATCTAGCCCTGTATGGAAACAAAAAAGTAAAAAAGAAAAATATTTCAAAGTTATGAGCGTCGAATGTTCCATATTTCAACACTAATTTATACGCATCTTTGGGCGGAAATAAATACCATAAGAAGAAGGAAAATTGCAAAACGGCCACCATACAGGGATAGATTAGTAGCTCAACAATGCAAATAATTTTATTTTGAAAATAACATGTTGCGTTTTTTTATGATATCTAGACTCCCAAAGGTCTGTTTCTAGAATTTCGCGCACTCGTTTTCTTCCTAAATCATCAACCATTTCGCTACAAACTTGCAAAAGTGCTAATTCGTACGCGAACTAGCTTCTTACTGCTCGTCACAGCATCTATATCTTTCGCACGTGATGAGTTAGCAGGCATTTTAACGCCGCGCACAAAATAGTTCGTGCCGTCGACTAGTGTAACCTTAAAGTCGTTGAATTGAAAGTAAGTAGGTACTTCGAAAGTTCCGTAGTTTTTTTCGGTTGATTTTTAAAGCTTCATCAGCAATCGCTTGTAATACATGACTACGTAACAGTAAAAAAAACTATTTAGTTATTTTACTGAGTAACTCTGAACATGTATTAAAACAACCGAGCAAGAACGTACATAGGCCTGATCGCGAGAGAGTTTATATTACTTATATAAATTAAATTTTGCATTCTGAATCGCACTTTGAACCGATGTAATTTGTAATTTGTTTGTGTCCCACAGCAAGGCAAAAAACTGGTTTTGGTCAGCCAGCTAGCGAATATGTATTCTCCAACTGCACAGTATGATTTTCTTCTTGTTTACGTCTTTTTAGTTCGCTTTTTTTAATTATTTATTGTTTATAAAGCTAGTCTTAAAATTTACCAATTAGTCTCATTGTGTATCAATGGAGAACGGGGTTGATTGCACATTTGTTTCATTTTTGTTTCCTATCTTTTTGTAATTCTTAATGTGTAATTGTTTGTTTACCCGAATAAATAAAATAAAAAATAATAGCTAAATCGTTTCACTGCTTTTTTCGACCGAACCCGACGCGCAATTCGTCCTTCATCTGATGCCATCAAGCTCCAGAAAAAAAGTAGCGAATACTACATGTACTTCATACTACGTCGACTGCATCATCGCTTATCATCGTGTGCATCAGAATGGCGGGTGTATGACTACAAATGGTCATGCTATATGCTTGAGAGCAATGTACGAGCAATGTACCGAATGTACGTGAAATTTGAAGCAATGTACTATTTTAAAACCACCGTTTTTAGAAAAAGTATTTGAGCCGCCAACCTGATATCAGAATGGCGGGTGTGTTTAAAATCTGAACAAATTACCTACTATCTGACTGTGAAATCCCTACCGTAGCAATGTACGAGCAATGTACGTTATCATATTAAAAGCACAACCAGATACTATTAACCGTTAAAGAGTATTTATAAAAATAAAATTTCTCCACATTTAGAGCCTGTTCAATTTTATTAGCAACTAGTTGTGCCTACGTTATACGTTGCTATGTCTAAACTAAAGGAATTTCTTGGGTGAACAAATGGCCACATTGGCCATGCGATATGCGTGAGAGCAATGTACCGAATGTACGTAAAATTTGAAGCAATGTACTATTTTAAAACCACAGTTTTTAGAAAAAATATGTGAGCCGCCAACCCGCTGTTGCAATGGCGGGGGTATATTCAAAATCTGAACAAATTGCCTACTATATGACTGTGAAAAGCCTACCGTAGCAATGTACGAGCAATGTACGTTATCATATTAAAAGCATACCAGATGCTATCAACGGTTAAAGAGTAATTATGAAAATAAAATTTCTCCACATTAGCCTGTTCTATTTTATTAGCAACTAGTTGTGCCTACGTTATACGTTGCTATGTCTAAACTAAAGGAATTTCTTGGGTGAACAAATGGCCACATTGGCCATGCGATATGCGTGAGAGCAATGTACGAGCAATGTACCGAATGTACGTAAAATTTGAAGCAATGTACTATTTTAAAACCACAGTTTTTAGAAAAAATATGTGAGCCGCCAACCCGCTGTTGCAATGGCGGGGGTATATTCAAAATCTGAACAAATTGCCTACTATATGACTGTGAAAAGCCTACCGTAGCAATGTACGAGCAATGTACGTTATCATATTAAAAGCATACCAGATGCTATCAACGGTTAAAGAGTAATTATGAAAATAAAATTTCTCCACATTAGCCTGTTCTATTTTATTAGCAACTAATTGTGCTTACGTTATACGTTGGTATGTCTAAATTACTCGCCGTCCAACCTGTCATTTTACACTTTGACAGCTCAAAATCAATCATTTAGTGATGAACTAATGTGGTAACCGATTCGATTTCATAGTATATCAATTGAATTCAACAATGAAAAAAAATTAATCGATTAAACACATAGTATTGTTTATATATAATTAAACATATAGTTATTTTATTTTTGCTTTTATATTTAGTTTTACCCCACTGCCGATGGAGGGTAATGTGTTTATCAGTCTATTTATGTATATAAGTATGTATGAGTTACCTAGGAGTCTAAAGACCAAACGCGTTGGCCGATTTTGATGATTCTTACGTCAATCGATTTGTCTCAACCTTGCAAGTATTACTGGCTACATTAAAATTGGAAAATAGAAAAATGGCGCCTTTTTGCGCAATATTTTTGAGTACCAATTTATTATTCTTCTAAGCCCTATATAACACTTTGTTTAAATGTACCTAATTCGAAAAAAAAAATTTGATTAAAAAAATTAATTCAAAAAATCTAAAAACCCGACTGCTTTAAGAAGTGAACTAAAAAGACGTACCTACCTAAACAAGAAGAAAATCATGCTGATCATTCGGACGATACATCTGGTTCTGGTCAGCCAGCTCGCGAATGTGTATCCTCCGACTGCACAGCATGATATTTGTTATTATTTTTGTATGTTTGTTTTTTTTTTTTTTTTAAGATATGTATATTTATTAATAACTTAGTTCCAAGATGAGGAGCTCGTGGCTAAATAATAACAGCCGCACGGGTCGATCATCAAGGTTAAGCAACGCTTGACGAGGTCGGTCCGTGGATGGGTGACCATTCCAACATACCGAGTTTCCTCCGTGCCTCGGAAAGCACGTTAAGCCGTAGGTCCCGTCCGGTCCTGTTATTTGAAGATCTTTTACAGTCGTTACGGGTAGTCAGAAGCTTGAGATCTGACACCAGTCTTGCCAAGAGGTACCATGTTACCCAGTTACTGGGTTGTGGAGGTCAGATAGGCAGTCGCTCCATGTAAAACACTGGTACTTAGCTGAATCTGGTAAGACTGGAAGCCGACCCCAATATAGTTGGGAAAAGGCTAGGCAGATGATGAACGTAGTTCCAAGATGAGTCTTAATGAAGCTGCGTAATGTCAATTTATTTTAAGTTATTATTTGACCTTTCTTAAAAAATGAATGTACTTCTAATCAATTAAATATCATCATTACTTTCAATGTGATATTTATTTTTCCTTAAAAAACGTTGGCCCACACTAGGAATTTATTCCTGTATCGTGGGTGCGTTTTATTATAAGTGCACTGAATTAATTAATATTCAAAATGAAGAAGAGAGGAGGAAAACAAAGTTTGGTGCCATTAAAAGAACAAAAAGAAGCTTTCATTAAGTATAGCGACAATTTCCAAAATAGAAATGATTTACCTTCATCGGTCGATCCAATTTTTACGACAATTTCAAAGGAATTGCAGTTTAAAATGTCCGAAAAGGCACTTTATTTATCGTTGAAAAGAAACCATTTTTTTTTTTTTGGTGATAATCAGTCCGAAGACTCGAATTGTGATATAACAAGTAAAGATGAAACCAGTAGCGTTGGTAGTACTGAAGAAAATGAAAATTCACATCACAAGGTATTCAATTTTAATTTAGACTCTTATAAATGGCAACAAATACAGCCTATTACAAAGCTCACCGTGCGAAATCACTTAACACAAAACTTTAATTACCAAAACAAATATGTATTACCAAAATATGAATGGGCACATTTATTGCGTGAGGAAATTTGGCGCAAAACAAAAATTCCTTGTAGTTGGGCATTCAAAAGTCATTCCATAAAATATGGAGAAAAAACTACATGCTTTGGGCAATGCACCGAGTGTCATGCTGAAATAAAAATTTTAATCGACTGGCTCACCGATAATATTGCTCATTGTGAAGGAATTATAATGGGTTTCAATCAAAAATTTTCTCACAACCCAAAAAAAAAACTCAAATTAACACCAATGAAAAGAAATAAACTTGCTGATGAATTGAAGTATAAGTCGCCAATAGTAGTCCGTAACCAATTAGTAGATGCCGCAATGAATGTTGGTGACACGGAACCTCCTCACGTACCTACTACAGCATGTTTGAGGCAAATAAAATATGAACGTGAGTGTAGCGAACATTATCATCCAAATCCTGTATTGGCATTATGGACTATGACCAAGATCAGCCCATACCGTGATGTTATAAGACATATATCTTTATTTCCATTTTATGTATATTACTGGTCATCGGCTCAAGATGTACATTATAAAGAATATTCTCGTAAACATAGGGTTGTTCTCAGTTTAGATGCTACCGGAAGTCTACTGAAAGAAGTTGGTCCTACAAAAGATATGACAAACACCAATCATATATTTTTGTATGCCGGTGTTATGTATGATGAAAATAATGGAAGAAGTGTACCAATAACACAAATGTTGTCAGAAACGCATAGCATGGATACAATATGTAAATGGATACAAACGTGGATTCATAATAAGAAACACCCCAATGAAGTAATACTGGATCAATCACCAGCCCTAATTGGAGCAGCTGTTAATGCTTTTACTAGCTTAAAATCTACTGCAAATTACGTAACTAATTCATTTATTAAACTAGAAGAGCAAATTTGCACACCAGATGACACTTTTATCCGAATTGATGTTAGTCACTTGATAAAGATATTGTTTAATTTATCTTGTTTTAAAAATGTCGATGGTAGGGTTAAGACATTTTATTTTCGATGTTTTTTGCTTATTAGATCCATAGAAAACTATGATACTTTGAAAGATGTCGTTTCCGATTTAATAACCGTTTCTTTGAATAAATATGATGGAAATGAAACGAGGTGCCTAGAATCAAAATCGCGTCTTAAAAAATTAATTATGAACATAGGAACGGACCAAAATGATGAAAATTGTGAAAATACCGAAGCTATCGATGAAGATGCTCATTTAAAGGTTAGTGAGACAGACGCAAAAGAGGTTTCAAATGTTCCATTGTGGTACACTCGCCAAATTGATAAAGAAAATTTAATGATTTCTTTAACAGACGAGGATGAGATGAGTTCCCATGAAAATTTGTATTTCATGCCATCGCTGATACCTCATCTAACGAGGCTAATTACCCAACTTCCGTTGTGGTCTAACATAATGGTACCTATATATAAGTCTACTATTAAAAACCCCTCCTCTTCAAACGTGGAAAGTAGTTTCAAAACTTTGAAAAGATATCTGTTTAACTTGTCGACTAAAAGTAATCGTCAACGTGTCGATAGATTTGTTATGAAACATTCAGAGTTTATTGCTGGAGAACTCAAAACTGCGATAACCAAAGAAAAATGTGAATTAACAAAAAAAAAGAGCCCAAAATTACGTAAAACGATTACAAAGAAGAAAGAATTCGTCGATGATTCGATTTTCGCTGAAAACCCGTGCCTCATTGAGAATTGGAAAAACTTAGGACGAAATAAAAATAACCAGCATAAAGAAAAGAACAAATTGAAATACATTCCTTTGTTACAAAATGGTAATTATACTAGGTCTGGCATAGAAAATTTGGTTTTGACAAATACCTGTGCTTTTGATGCCTTAACTCAAGTTTTAACAACTGCGTGTGCTGATGGATTTGCTGTTAACACTACGGTTTTCAGTAACACTACCAATAACTTTTGTAATTTTATAAAAGACATGCTTGATGACCAAAAGACCAAAGTGGACCTTTACAAAAACCGAGCACGGATATTAGAAAACTATTTTGATAAAAAACAAATTAAAGGCACTACCGAAATATCTTGCCATTGCAGTGTTACATACATTTTTGAGAGAATACTGATGGATGTCGTATACAGTGCAGATGTTAAAGAAACATGCACTAGTGAATCTTGCGCTTTAAATAACGTTGAAAGAAAGATTGCTTTTCTACCACTAGATAATAATAAGACAGGAATTGCTGAAGCTGCAGCATCTATGTTGGCAGATGAAAATAACATGATGACGTGTCGTCGTAATAACTGCGACGGAATTAGAACATTTTCTTACACTCTACATAATGTTATAAGCTTTGAACTAAGTCAAAGTGAGTCAAGGTGTTTAAACGAGATTCCAGTGAAAATTAACTTAGAATCAAAAGAATATAATATAATAGGCATTATCGAATATTTGCCATCGGGCTCAAAAGAAAACATCAACAGCATGGGCCACTACAGAGCGCACTGCTATAGGCAAAACAAATGGATATGTTTTGATGATTTAAGCAATAGAACAAAAAGAAGCCAGAAAAATATGATTATGCATTGCCTTGTTTATGGACAAAAATAATTTTATTATTTTTGTCCATAAACAAGTTTTTGTTGATAAAAAAGTTTTTATAAACATAATATACATATTGAGTCACTTTGGCTAAGCTCAAAGTTTATAACATTATGCAAAATATACGTAAATGTTCGTATTCCTTCACAATTGTTACGACGACACGATTTTATTATTTCCAGCATAGATTTTGCGAAATTATTAATTTCTGAAATTTCCGTTTTGTTGGTATCAAGTGGCAGAAAAGCATTTTTTCTGGTTACATTATTGATAACGCAAGATTCATTTGTACAATTTTCATTAACATCAGCACTATAAACTGCATCAATCATGATTTCATCAACAAATTTTGTCACGCTACATTCACAATTTATTTCGGTGATCCCTCTCGAATATTTTTTTTTAATAATGTTCTGCAATTTGAGCACGATTTCTGAACAAGTCCTGTTTTGTTTTCTTGCATATTTTAATAAACATACAAAAGTTGTTAGTATGATTTAATACAGCAAAGCCATCAGCACAAGCACTTGCAATAACTCGGGCCACAGCATCAAAGGCGCATGTGTTCTTTAACACCACATTTTGTACACCAGATCTAATTTTGAGACCGTTCAATAGTAGAGGAATGCACTTCACAGATTATTTCTTTTCGGGCAATTTCTTGTTTCCCAGGCCTCCCCAATTTTCAATTAGCGCGGGGACTTCTGCAAAAATCGAGTTATCAAAATTACTATTGTTTTTGTTATTGTCTTTTGTGGTCACTGTCTTTCCGTTTTTAATTTAACTATTTCATGCTTTTTCTTGCTTGTTGCTGCTTTTATTTCACCAGCTATGAACTCAGAATGTTTCATTACCACTTTGGCACTTTTGAAGTTTCTATTGTTTTACAGTTGTTCATTTACGCCAAAACAATTATCTACTTTAACATCTTCGTCCATCTTCTGACAATCGTCATCGATATGTATACTTTTCAAATCTAGCAGACGTTTTTGTAGCCGCAATTTAGATTCTGAACATCGTGTTCCATCTACGTCATACCTGTTAAGAGTAACAGTGATTATATCGGAAACCACTTCTTTCAAGACATTATATGAAAATCTGCTGTCGATAATGGAAAACTAGGTTCTAAGGCCAATTTGAATATAAACATTAGGGATATTATTTCAATACATCGGGTTCCTCATGCACACCAGAATAATAGCAAACCAAAGAACATTGTCGTGAAATTGGCCTCACGTACCTATATTGCGTGACAATTTTCTCAACGCCTTTCGTTTATGTAAGGGCCTGACGTACGACCAACTAGGTATCTCAGGAACATCATTTCGCATATATATGCATGAACATATCACGTTAAAAAGAAAACAATTATTTCGTGAATGTAAGAATGTCGCTGCGTTGCATAACTATAAATTTGTGTGGGTTAAACATGGCGCTATACTCGTCCGTGAAAAGGAACAATCGAAGTCGTTCGCCATACGGTCACATCAAGACGTCAGTAAAATCAAACCAGGGGCTTATGCCACTAGGGATGAATCTACCACTAAGAACGATTCTATCACTAGGGATGAATAAAAAGCCCTATGATATGATGTTTATTTACTTTTCAATAATGTACTTTTTAATTATAATATCCATATTGAATGTTGATGAATGTGTGAACATTGTAGGCTTTCTAGTTTTCTAGATGATTGTTAACATTTGTTAACTTTTTATTTCGTGCATTATTTTATTTTTTTCAATTTCGTACGACTTATTGTCGGGCCTACGTTGTCCCCCCATATCCAAGTACTAATGCTGTAACATGGAAATATTGTAAACAAAACAATTTAAAAGAGTAACCATGGAGTTTCTTGCCGGTTCTTCTCCATAGGAAACGACTAACCCGAACCGTGCACCTTTTGTCGACGTTTTATAAGTGCCCATGTAGGCCTATGTAAAATAAAAATATTTGATTTTGATTTTGATAACCTGGAAATATCTTGTTTGCCTGTAAACTTTTTCATAAATGTTGTTGTCGTGTACAAGTAGACTCTATTTATACTGATTTCCGTAAAGCTTTTGACAAGGTCGATCACAAATTACTTTTAGGCAAAATAGCATTTAACGGTATTCGTGGCAATTTTTTCCGTTGGTTTACTTCCTATGTTACAAATAAAACGCAAAAAGTGGTGGTTAATGGTTTCCATTCCAAATCCATAACTGTTTCATCAGGGGTGCCTCAAGGCTCGATACTGGGTCCTTTGTTATTTATAATAATTATCAATGACATTGACACGTGCTTTCTTAATTCTAAATTCTTACTTTACGCAGATGACCTGAAAGTCTTTAGACCCATCAAAACTATTATTGACTGTCAACTGCTTCAACAAGACCTCAATCGTCTTGCAGATTATTGCACTAAAAACAAACTCCAACTTAGTATTTCTAAATGTTGTTGTATTAGCTTCACTAAAAATGAAAACATATTTAAATATCCCTATGCAATACACAGTGAAACTCTGGCAAGGGAGAGTTTGATCCGCGACCTGGGAATATTACTTGACGATAAACTGCACTTAGACGCACATGTTAATAAAATTGTCAATAATGCTTATCGCATGTACGGCCTTGTGATGAGATCATCCACGGAGTTAAAGCAACCTAATACATATTTATATCTCTATCGATCACTAGTTAGGTCTCAGTTGGAATATGCGGTACCTGTGTGGAACCCATTCTACAATAAATATATTGAGTGTATAGGAAGCATACAACATAAATTTTTAAAGTCTATACATTATCGATGCTTAAAAAGTTGTTATCTCTCTTATAGTAAGTAACTTAAGAAATATAATCTGCTTTCTTTGAGTTCAAGGCGTATTTTTCTTGAGACTACATTTTTGTATGATTTATGCAATAACTCGTGTGATTGTTTAGAAATTGGTAACAAGTTGTGTTATATAGTTCCCAGAACATGCCAGGGACGTGTGGTGCGCGCACGACCTGTATTTGCCACTACTTCCAGTCGTACTAATGCCGGCTTGCGTGCGCCGCTTCGTCGCCTTACGATCAATTTTAATAAGAATTTCTGCAGTTTGGATCTGTTTGCTTTACCGCATAGAAAGTTTAGACTCATGTTACTTAACATATTGAAAGCCTAGTGTCACAATGTTGTTCCACTTGTGCGGCACTATTGGTGGCTTTATGTTTTGTTTTGTTGATACTTTACTATTAATATTCCTCTTTTTTATTTATTGTTTACAACGCTATACTTAAAATTTACCAAATTGTCTCATTGATATCTGTGGAGAACGTGGTTGATTTCACATTTGTATCATTTCTGTATCGTATATTTTTGTAATTATTAATGTATAATTGTTTGTTTTCCTGAATAAATAAAATAAAATTATAGTTAGGGTAACTTGGTCAACAATAAACCACCTTAATTTTCATGAGCTGTAACTTTATTCCTAAGGACTGTAAGTTTATACTTTATACTTGTAATTGTAGATATAATTATAGATAATATACCTGGCTACATTATGTAGTACTTCGGTTTTGTTCAAATAAGGTTTTTTTTTTTTTTTGAGTTTGATTCACTGTGTACACTTAATGGTACTCAATGAACCGGGGGCTGGTATACGGTGAACCGTGTAAGTAAACGATGAACTATGACATTCACTAAAGCATTAAAATGATTGGATTATAATAAATGTAGTAAAATAAAACTCACTTATCAATTTAAACTACCTATTTATTTATTGTTAGAATGAAGAAGCGTAATTTTTTGTTAAAAGAGGTACCTAATATCGTAAACATTAAATAAATTAACTTAAAAAATACTTTTATAACGCTTAATTAAAAGAGAGATATCAACCGGAAACCTGTAAGCAGTTTGACGTCGATATTAGTCTACGTAGATATTAGTATATTAGTGCTTTTGAAGGTGGTGCTCAATGAACCAATGGTAGTACTCAATGAATCACTTGGTTCATTGTGTACTATCTCAAAGTGGTTCATTCTGTGCCACCCAACACTTATGAGACAAAACACATATTATGAGATTAAGTAGCCACATGCACCAACACGAGGTGCTTATTGAAAGTATCTTAAGTAAAAGCGTAAAAAACACAAATTTATCAAGCCACTTGATATTCAGCTACTATTTTCATAAGTGAAATGAGACAAAATTTTACTGCCGTTATTTTCGCCCACGCCTCTAGCTCGCTGTCGACTTGGTAGGGAGAAGGGCTCCTTAAAGACGCTTACCTAATGTAGTTTGCACCAAACGGTAACGTCGCATTTCTGAATTATTTTCATGGTTCACTCTGTACTGCTGGTTCATTGTCAACCACTCCACCATACACGATACCCTCCTTCGGCAGTCGGGTAATAAGCTCAAATAAAATATTTAACTGTGTTTTATCGATTAATTTTTTTTCATGGACAAAATTCTATTGTTATATGCAATCGAATCGGTTACCACATTAGTTCATCACTAGATGATTGATTTTGAGCAAGCAAAATGAAAAATGACAGGCTGGACGGAGAGAAATTTAATCATAGCAACGTATTACGTATGCACAACTAGTTGCTAATAAAATTGGACAGGCTCTAAATGTGGAGAAAATAATATGTTAATAGCATCTGGTTATGCTTTTAATAAGATAACGTACATTGCTCGTACATTGCTTCGGTAGGCATTTCACACTCAGCCAGTTGGTAATTTGTTCAGATTTTGAATATACCCCCGCCATTGCAACAGCGGGTTGGCGGCTCACATATTTTTTCTAAAAACTGTGGTTTTAAAATAGTACATTGCTTCAAATTTTACGTACATTCGGTACATTGCTCGTACATTGCTCTCACGCATATCGCATGGCCAATGTGGCCATTTGTTCACCCAAGAAATTCCTTTAGTTTAGACATAGCAACGTATAACGTAGGCACAACTAGTTGCTAATAAAATAGAACAGGCTAATGTGGAGAAATTTTATTTTCATAATTACTCTTTAACCGTTGATAGCATCTGGTATGCTTTTAATATGATAACGTACATTGCTCGTACATTGCTACGGTAGGCTTTTCACAGTCATATAGTAGGCAATTTGTTCAGATTTTGAATATACCCCCGCCATTGCAACAGCGGGTTGGCGGCTCACATATTTTTTCTAAAAACTGTGGTTTTAAAATAGTACATTGCTTCAAATTTTACGTACATTCGGTACATTGCTCTCACGCATATCGCATGGCCAATGTGGCCATTTGTTCACCCAAGAAATTCCTTTAGTTTAGACATAGCAACGTATAACGTAGGCACAACTAGTTGCTAATAAAATTGAACAGGCTCTAAATGTGGAGAAATTTTATTTCTATAAATACTCTTTAACGGTTAATAGTATCTGGTTGTGCTTTTAATATGATAACGTACATTGCTCGTACATTGCTACGGTAGAGATTTCACAGTCAGATAGTAGGTAATTTGTTCAGATTTTAAACACACCCGCCATTCTGATATCAGGTTGGCGGCTCAAATACTTTTTCTAAAAACGGTGGTTTTAAAATAGTACATTGCTTCAAATTTCACGTACATTCGGTACATTGCTCGTACATTGCTCTCAAGCATATAGCATGACCATTTGTAGTCATACACCCGCCATTCTGATGCACACTTATCATCAAGTGAGATGATGGTCAAACACGAGCCTTTCAGAGACAACAACAAAAAGTTTCAACCTAAACCCTAAGGCGGATGAGCATTCCGATTTCACCAATGAAACTAAACGCGATTAGTTCAACTAAACTCAGTTTATGCAAATACAGCGTTCTGATTGGTAGTTTCTCAGCGGTCTCAACCAATCAGAACGCTGTATTTAAATAAACTGAGTTTAGTGAACTAATCGCGGTTAGTTACATTGGTGAAATCGGCCCTAATTAGTGAATCATACTTCCCCATATTTCTCACCGGGAGTAAAACACAGGCATGTATCAATAACATATCTACCTCATAATCTTCTATGATAAAAAGATAAGTCCATAATCTCATATTGATTTTTGCATTGGCATGATCCTAAGGTTAATATCAAAATGAGAAGCAGTATGTAATAATGTATGCAAATATATTTTTATCCGACTGCGGGAGGGTAATGTTTTTCGAGCGTATGTATTGTAGCGTTATTAAATAAAAATAAATAAAACTTTTTTAACGCAACGATAACGTATAATTTTGAATTAAACACACAAACACCGAAAACATGAAAATAGTAAAAAAGTAAACATGTTATTTTTAAAAAAGGAATGACGCAATAGTCAATATCGTTTAAATTATTTTTAGTATTTAGTAAAATAAACATATGAGTGAAATTATGGCAAGGCATAAAAGAATAAAGCGGAAATCACGTGCCTAATCTTCAGACATAGTTACAACCAGTCCAATGATGGCTTAAGCATTCAATTAAAGTACGATACCGTAACATGACACAAGTAAGGTAATAAAAGTTTTTAAGTACGCTAACTTAAAATGTAAGCTACATAAATATAAACAAAAATTTCAAAGAAATATGAAAGCAGACAATTGTTATTGGATGAACCAAACCGTCTTCCGTAGAACCTCTTCAACCATTCACGATTTCTTTAATAGAATATGTACGGAACCCGTTGAAAGATGTTCGGAACCCCGAAGACTGCAGGTACTCCTGAGGTAGTTCGTTCTGTCCCGGGGTAAAGAGCCGAAAGTCGGCTCAACTGATATCAGTTTTGATTCATGATGCATAAACACTTGTCAGCGACATGGTTACATTTATGATAAGCTTGTCATCATCGTTTTGGCTGGACTGCCCTATTCTTCAATCTGTCGAACGGCAACTATGAGGCATGTCCTGGTAGCGAAACGATAGTTGGTGTCTCTGACAGAGCTCAATTACAGAAACATGCGGTCCGCAAGCTCCGGCGCGCCCGTGGACCCGAATATCACGTACCCATGGCCTAACGACAAGGAATGGTTTCCTGCCATTTCCGTACAAGAATGGACATAGCTATGGTCATATTGTCGCTGGCAATTTAAAACAAACTATTAAACAGTTACTTTAAAAAAAATACCAATAATAAATTTAGTATTGGATAACAGAGCCAAAACATTTTTATCAAAATTCTTTGTGACAGTCTTAGAAAAAAATCGTCTTCTGTTTTCTTGACAACCGAAATATGAAAATTTGAAAAATTATAACTAGCCTGCTTTGACAAATTAAAAAAAAGGCTAAAGCAAAGCGTCTTGTAGCGATCACGCTACAGTATGTATGTATGTCCATTTCTATAGCACGCTCTACAGCCCAAACGGCTTGAAGGATTATGACATATGAGGTGTCGTCTCAATTGTGGGAATGACATAGGCTATTTAAATAGCGCCCTACCCCCTCCTAAAAAAGGGAGTGATACAATTATTTTGTTCGTTATACTAACAATATGGGTATCAAATGAAATAGGCACACTTGTATGTTCCTATTTTGGCAGAAATTTAAGAAAACCGTAACTTTTATAGCAACATAAATAATCTTTCAACACATAACTTATTTGGAGAACTCGTTCATTACTAAAACTAAAAAGAAACAATACTTATAGAAAAACCGACCATAACTTCGTTTGTCACCGCTGGCAGCACTACATAATATTTAATAAATTAAATATTATCTGGTAAGTACTTGTTTTTCTCTTTGCAGTTTATTAATTTTTAGCAGACGGGTTTTTTTTAATCAATCATTTAATCGGTGAGTTACCTTTTCCATGTAACGGGAGCAGATTGGATGCGGAAGACGCAAGCCGGATTTTATGACGCAACTTAGGAAAGGCTTACATTCAGGAGTGGACTGTGATAAGGATTGTTCCCAATGCTCTATAGCAGGGTTGATATGATTATTATGATTTAAATCACTTGATTTAAATCAGTGATTAAAATGTATGGAAGAATTTTCGACTAGTGTAACCTTAAATCAATACTTAAAAACTACTTCAATACTTGCAATTTTTGCAAGAAAATTATGGAGAGACTGGAATCAGTTTAATGAGTAGCAGCAGTAGTTTTGAATGCAAAAGTAGAGCCTTTCACGGGAGTATTATTTGATATACAAGTCATACAGAAAACTACCCCTAATGATTGGTAGGTCTTCTTCTTCTTTAATCGGTCCCTCATTACTGAGGATCGTGGTCACTGGACCCCTTTGAGCGGACAATCTGCCTCCATCGATTCCGGTCCAAAGTTGCCATCACCACCTGCTGAAATTTGCTTGAGGAGGTAGCATCCTTCACTTGGTCAGACCATCGTGTTGGCGACCGGCCTCGTGGCATTGGATATAATCAAGATACTGCTATGTACAGTTGCTTCTTCCGCTG
Organism: Orthosia incerta; assembly: GCA_948252205.1. Classification (NCBI taxonomy): domain Eukaryota; kingdom Metazoa; phylum Arthropoda; class Insecta; order Lepidoptera; family Noctuidae; genus Orthosia; species Orthosia incerta. The sequence continues at coordinate 25,972,254 of OX411745.1, read as the reverse complement.
GGGTCGAAAGCATATTTTCGGCATTCAATTTGATGCAGAGCAAAATAAGAAATAGATTAGGTACCGAGAAGGCAGACAAATTAATCTTTTGAAAAAAAACTTGTTCATTAAAATGACAGTGTGTTTTTTAAAAAGTGATTTGGTTTTAGAAAAACTTTTTGTTTTTTACTAGGTATTTTTTTTTTCTTGTAACTTAAGCCAAATACATGTGGAAATGTACTGTTTAAAAAAAATTAACAATTTATTTAAATATCATGTTTTTTGTTAAATTTATTAATTTAAAGTTATTTTTTTAATTAATAACTCGCTTCAAAATTAAAAAAATTAAGAATGTAAAAAAATCCGATTTAAATCAAATAAATCCGTTTTTTTTTTTTTTTTAAATAAAATCATGATTTTTATCAACCCTGCTGTATAGTAAAGGGGGGGTCCTCCGACCAGATATGTGCTGTATCTGCTGTTCCATGGTTGTTGTCGGCGGACAATAAAATAATACTAGCATACAGATGACTCAATAATCATACAAAGAAACCGTGCCGACGTAACTAGCGTGTTTGGTCTGATTAAAGTGATTCTTTTTATAAATACTTCGATCGCGTTCGGTTGCGTTCCAGGGCTATAGATGTGTTAGTATTTTCGTGACCATTTTTAGGGTTCCGTACCCAAAGGGTAAAAACCGGACTCTATTACTGAGACTCCGCGTTCCGTCTGTCTGTCTGTCTGTCCGTCTGTCACCAGCCTGTATCTCATGAACCGTGATAGCTAGACAGTTGAAATTTTCATAGATGATGTATTGTTGCCGCTATAACAACAAATAATAAAAACAGAATAAAATAAATATTTAAGTGGGGCTCCCATACAACAAACGTGATTTTATGGCCGTTTTTTGTGTGGATACCTTCGTGCGCGACTCCGACTCGCACTTAGCCGGTTTTTTTCTTTAAGAACAGTGACGATGTATTTTGTAGTATTTTTTGCACGTTTTAACAGTTTCATTGTACCAAAATGTGTTACAATACAAAATGTGGTATGCTTCAGAAATTTAAAACCGCGCCATCTACTGGAATCAATTTTAAATGACCCGTTAAAATAATCTTTGAAATGTGAATTAAGGTTCCCCTAGTCGACGGCAATGCTATCTCATCCGACACGACGAGGGAAATAGATAGATGCTGTGATGAGCAGTAAGAAGCTAGTTCGCGTAAGAATTAGCACTTTTGCAAATTTGTATCGAAATGGATGATGATTTAAACCGAAAACGAGCGCGCGAAATTTTATTAACAGACCTTTGGGAGTCTGGATTTCATGAAATAACGACTAAATGTATCTGTTCAAAATAAAATTATTTGCATTGTTGAAATCAATCCCTGTATGGTTGCCGTTTTGAAATTTTCCGTCTTCTTATGGTATTTATTCGCGCCCAAAAATGCGTTAAAATTAGTGACGAAATGTGGAACTTTCGACGCTCATAATTTTCAAATATTTTAATTTTTTACTTTTTTGTGTATCGTCAAACAGTGGAATAATCGCTAGACTACGTTTGTATGGAAGATTTTTCTTCGACTAGTGTAACCTTAAGGTTCGTCGACTAGTGTAACCTTAACGTTACACTAGTCGACGAAAATTAAATTAAATTAACAACAATGCAAATAATTTTATTTTGAACAGATAGATTTAGTCGTTTTTTCATGATATCTAGACTTCCAAAGGTCTGTTTATAAAATTTCGCGCGCTCGGTTTCGTCCTAAATCATTATCCATTTTGCTACAAATTTGCAAAAGTGTGTATTCGTACGCGAACTAGCTTCCTAAGTTCCTACTGCTCATCACAGCATCTATCTCTTCCGCACGTGTTGTCGGTTGATATAAAATGCATTTGAACCCCGCGCACAAAATAGTTCGTGCCGTCTCGACTAGTGTACCCTTAAAAGCCCAATGTTCCATAATTTTGTGCAAAGGAGAGTTGATTAAAAAAGAACATGAACAATTTTTATGATCAATTCTAGAAAATGTTAATTTTACACACAATTCAATAACGAATCGATGCTTACCGCGCAATCTAGTGACATTTATATGAACCAAATTTTCTTTGTTACCGCTGGGACCCCATGTTGTCGGGTTGTAATAGGTATAGTTGCACTAATCGCACCAACGATAGATCTACCCATTCTAGACAAGTGACATTCTATTTGTTGATGGCGTAGCGATAAAGATTGAAAAAACCGGCTAAGTGCGAGTCGGACTCGCGCACGAAGGGTTCCGTACCATTATCGCAAAAAACGGCAAAAAAAAACACGTTTGTTGTATGGGAGCTCCACTTAAATATTTACTTTATTCTGTTTTTAGTATTTGTTGTTATAGCGGCAACAGAAATACATCATCTGTGAAAATTTCAACTGTCTAGCTATTACGGTTCATGAGATACAGCCCGGTGACAGACGGACGGACGGACAGACAGACAGACAGACAGACGGATCGCGGAGTCTTAGTAATAAGGTCCCGTTTTTACCCTTTGGGTACCCTAAAAATGTCAAATATGTATGGGAATGTCAAACGCTATCGAAATGTCACGTGATCAATATAAATCATTTTGGCATTTCGACCATTGCCATCATTGACATCGAATGGCACTTGTCTAGAGCCTCATATGACCATATTTTGGTCTGGCTTTAGAGTAGAAACGACACTTAAAGAAAAAGATCGCACTGATGACTGTTTGCGCGATGTAGGATATTCTGACGTCAAGATTGATGCGCAGTTCGTATGTAGTGAAAGCGATATAAATATAAAATTATTACTTAAATATTATAAGCATTACTACATAACACACTACTATTTGAAGACATGCATTTGCAAAGCCAATAGTTGTAGTGACACTACATTGACACAAAAGGAATTTGCTGACGATTCTTTCCATTTTACAACTCGTCGTCGGAAATTATACCGGACACCTTCGATCAACATAAACAGGACGTCGTGACAGGAAACTGAGCAGTCAAAGGTTTAGAGGTATCTTTATCAATATGCAAGTAGCAGGTACCTTTTTAACCGACTACGGTGAAGCAAAGTCCACTTTTGTAACTTATGCATTATCTAGATACATGTAAAACTACAACAAAAAACTAACAAATAAAATACATATAAAGCAAAATACTAAAAAGTGCAAAATAACTTTCGTTTCGGAAGCCGGTGTCTTTGGTACTTGTAGCGCTTGCGACCATAGACCAAAGAGTACTCTAGCACGGGGTCTCATTGCTAAGAAAGAAAATTTGGTTCAAATAAATCTCACTAGATGGCGCGATATGCACCTGTCTGTTATTAAATGTGTGTAAAATTAACATTTTCTGGAATTGAACATAGAAATTGTATGTTCTTGTTTAATCAACTCTACTAAGTAAAAAGTTATGGAATATTGGGCTCTTAATTCACATTTCAAAGATTATTTGAACGGATCATTTAAAATTGATGCCAATAGATGGCGCATTTTTTAATGTCTGAAGCATTCCACTTGATTGTTAAAATTTGCATTGTAACACATTTTGGTGCAAAAAAACTGTAAAAACGTGCAAAAAATACTATAAAACGACCCTTCACTGTATCTAAAGAAAAAAATATTCACGAACCTAGTAAACCCTTTTACTTGCAAGTCGCTGCTAACACCATCTATCTATCACCGTGAAACAGAACCGAACGCGTTCGAATTACAAAAAAATATCAGATTAATCAGATGAAAAGCGCTAGTTACGTCGGCACGGTTTCTTTGTATGGGATGAGGCATCTGTATGCTAGTATTATACTATCTGTGGTACTAGTAATATAAAAAAACTTACACTAGCGAAATGCTGAAAGTGCGCCTTATAAGCCAAGCTGGCTTCAACGGAGAGGTCCTTCATCGCCTCTTCCATCTGCTCCTTGTCTAGAGACAATAACACCTCTCCATTCTCTATACCGTTGACTTTCATGTCTAGGCTGGTGCCAGGAGATGTTCCTAGGATGATGAACGATTCCTCGTCCCCGTTCGGTAGACTCGTCATGTTAACATCAATCTGGAAAGAAGGACATCATATGATTTGTGTGGTAAAGACAGAAGAATTAGAAGAGGATAGAAGTAGCTTTTAACCGACTTAAAAAAAAAAGACAGTCGAATTGTAACACTCCTCCTAGTTTCTCAATTCGACTGTTTTTTTTGTGTGTTTAAAAACAAAGGAATGATAAGCCACCAAAGTCAACATTTTTTGCAAAATTTAGTGCCGAAGATTTATTGTTTTGTTTTTTATTAATAACTAGCTTCTGTCAGCGGCTTCGCACGCCTGTATTATACATGTAAATCTTCCTCTTGAATCACTCTATCTATTAAAACCAAATCAAAATCCGTTGCGTAGTTTTAATGATCTAAGCATAAATAGGGAAGTGACTTTGTTTTATACTATGTAAGGATAAGGAAGGATAAGAATGTTAAAAACAAAGGAATGAGAAGCCACCAAAGTCAGAATTTTTTGCAAAATTTTGTTCCGAAGATTTTTTGTTTTGTTTTTTATTAATAACTAGCTGTGCCCGCGGCTTCGCTCCCGTCATCTGCCTGCCAACCCAACCCTACTTACCTTATTGTCTACCCTACTTACCTAAATTATACTACATACCAATTTTTTTTTCTAGTGTCATTCTTTCGCGTAGAATAGAAAGAAACACCGCGATTCAGAAAATGACTTTAAATGCACAACGCCATCTATCGAATAGCGAGTTCAACTATCCGAGTAACTAAATTGTGTGTGCTGTGATAATTTTACTTCTTGAACACTTTAAATTCATCTAACTTTTGATAGAGTGAACCGATTGCGATGAAACAAAAACTAAGTAATTCTTCAAGTTACGCACAATTTTTATGTATAAGAGTTATCTACATTGTTTTCGTACATTTCACGTGATGCGTGCACAAATAAACAGACAAACAGACAAAAATTCCAAAAATGCTGGAAATAGGTTCTGTTGGTTATTCTTTAACACCCTGGCTATTTTTTTTTGAATTTTTTTCGATGTACAAAAATTCTTTTTCTACAGATTTATTATATGTATTGATATTGATTGACTAGCTTTCCGCCCGCAGCTTCGCCTGCGTAGGCTACACGATATTGGCTGTTTCTTTTTTTTCAGTTCTGGTAGGATATTGCATATTATTATCCAAACATAGTTATACACCCGCATCTTTGTTCGCGTAGACCACAAAATTACAATTTAGTTTTCATTCAAACTTTAACATCCCTTTTTTCCCTTTAAGGGAAGTAATTCAGAAATTCCTTAAATTTTTCGGGAACGTATCGTTACTTAGCTATATCGGCGTTACGGGAATCGCGAAAATGAGTACTTGGTTTACTTCGTGTTGGAGTTAGTTTATTAAATATAAATTACAAAGAGTAAGAGTGCCGACCGACCGCTCCTCTAGACCGAGTAAGACTGAATGAATGCTTCTACACAATTGTTGAAAACTAGGATCTGGTCGGGGCGGCACGTTACACAAAGGTTTTTACAGCTATAATGGGTTGCACAATAAATATAGAAAGTTATACATTAACAAAAGAACCGTCGGCATCACACAGAAACCTTAGCTAAATTCTTAAAACTAAGATAATTTAAACTCATTGTTCCAAAGGAGGGTCCCTTGCACATTACCATAAACTATTATAACATGCAATAACATCTGCGCGCAGGCCGTGAGAATCCTTAAACGGTAATTAACAGTTAACTTAAAATATTATTTATATGCAAGTTCCCTAAAGTAATATGTATTCTATTAATAAACAATTAATGGAGTCGCTACAGTACTCCCCTGCCAGTGATCGAGATCACGAAATATTGGCCTGGTTGTAATCAGGAAATCGTACGCGTCTACCAGACTTTCGCGGCCGCTGCGGTTCAGGAACCAGAGTTACAGATGGTGAACATTGGGGAACTGATTCAGATGGGGTTTGAGAACGTGAAGTGATTTCGGGAGCGAGATCTACGACAATATTAGTAGCGCTGTCTGGATGACAATTAGCATCCCTTAAGAAATAAGCTGGTTTTAGTCTATCGATTGATACCGTAACCTCGCGGCCACGTATATCTAATACGAATGTTTTATCCTTCCTAGAAATTACTCTATAAGGGCCGTCATAAGGTTGCTGTAATGGAACTTTGACTGCATCGTTCCGCACCAACACGTGAGTAGAGGTAATAAGGTCCTTGAAAATGAAAGTGCTTTTCTTTCCGTGTTGGGTACTAGCGACAGGCTTGAGCTTATTAAAATGCGATCGAAGCTCTTTAGCAAATTCAGCCTGCGTAGTTTTGTTAGTCGGATTGTCACCTAAAAATTCTCCGGGGAGGCGTAAGCTCTGTCCGTAAACTAACTCTGCGGATGTGCTTTTCAAGTCCTCCTTCCAAGACGACCTAATTCCTAGCAAAATGGTAGGGAGAATTCGCGTCCAACTACTGGTTGCTGCATTGTGACACTTTATTGCACTCTTTAACTGACGGTGGAAACGCTCGACCATGCCGTTAGCTGCAGGGTGATAAGCCGTCGTTCGAAAATGAGCCGTACCGGTCAGGGTATTGAGATCTCTGAATAGGTGTGACTCAAACTGTCTTCCTCTATCTGTTGTGATTCTAAGTGGTATGCCAAAACGAGCAATCCAATTGGAATAAAATGCACGAGCTACTGTGTCGGCTTCTTGATTGACAATGGGAATCGTTTCCGGCCATCTTGTAAATCGGTCCACACAAGTAAGACAATAACGGTATCCCTCAGAATAGGGCATAACTACGATGTCAATATGCACATGTTCAAATCGAGATGACGGAAGTGTAAATGTTCCCGGTGTTGTAATGACGTGACGAGCCACTTTTGATCGTTGACAATCAACACATGCTCTGGCCCATAACTTACAATCAGAATTTATCGATGGCCAAAGAAATCTTTTAGTGATAAGCTTAGTCGTTGCCCTGCTACTTGGATGGGAGGCATTATGAAGCAAATTGAAAACGGACTTTCTGAATGGTTCCGTAATAAAAGGCCTTGCTGTTAGGGTAGAGAAGTCACAAAAAATTGGTTTGTCTGACTCTTGCAAATGAACAAGACGTAATTTAAGGGACGAGTTTCTATTGTCAATTAAGCTTTTAAGCTCCGCGTCATTGTGTTGTGAAGATGCAAGAACTTTCCAGTCTTTCTCCGTACATACTGATTCTATGCGAGATAATAGGTCAGCCGTAATGTTGTCCTCTCCTTTGATGTGACGTATGTCTGTAGTAAATTGTCCAATAAAATCTAGATATCTAAATTGCCTAGGGGAACATTGTTGATTTTTCTTCCTAAAAGCGTAAGTTATTGGTTTGTGGTCTGTAAAAATTGTAAAACTTCGCGCCTCAACATAATGTCTGAAATGTTTGACCGCAGCGTATATTGAGAGTAATTCGCGGTCATAGGCCGAATATTTCTGTTCAGGGGACGTAAGTTTTTTAGAAAAGAAAGCAATTGGTTGCCATTCATTACCGATTTTCTGTTGTAAAGCCGCGCCTATGGACATGTTGGAAGCGTCACAGAAAATAGCAAGTTCGGTATCGGGCTTTGGATGCACTAATAACGTTGCTTCAGCTAAGCTGTCTTTGCAAGTCTTAAAGTCCCGCTTAGCTTGGTCGTTCCAAGTAATAGGTGTTTTTCCTTTTTTGTTGCCGCATAGTAATTCATGTAAACTAGCTTGGCTACTCGCTGCATTAGGTATGCACCTTCTGTAAAAGTTTAACATACCTAGGAATTGGCGTAGCTGCTTCGCGGTGGTTGGCAAGGGGTAGGTACGTATTGCTTCAACCTTTTCGGGGAGCGGACGTGTACCTGCTGATGACACTTGATAACCCAGAAAATCAACTTCAGATTGCCCGAATACACACTTTGCGGGGTTTATTACTACACCGCATTTCCTTAACCTATCAAATACAGTCTCTAAGTGTTTTAAATGTTCCGTTTCGTCACTAGACGCGATTAAAATATCGTCTATGTAGCAGTACACAAAATCAAGTTCACATAACACTTCGTCCATACATCGTTGAAAAGTTTGTGCTGCGTTACGCAAGCCAAAAGTCATAAACTTAAACTCGAATAAACCGAAGGGCGTAGTTATTGCTGTCTTTGGAATGTCCTCTTCGGCGATAGGGATTTGGTTAAACGCACGCACTAAATCTAGTTTTGAAAACACTTTTTTTTCACTTAAGCACTGGGCGAAGTCTTCAATATGTCGCACTGGGTATTGGTCGGGAACTGTTCTTTCATTCAAACCACGATAATCACCGCACGGCCTCCACTCGTCTTCACGTTTTGGAACCATATGTAGCGGCGAAGCCCATTTGAACTTTTCGACGGTTGAGCGATGCCTAATTTTAACATCGACTCGAACTCTTTCTTCGCTGCAATCAGGCGGTCCGGAGCTAGACGCCTAGGCTTCTGCGCAACTGGTTGACCAGGTGTAACAATTATGTGGTGTTGAGTATTGTGTTTGACCGTTTTCTGCATAGTCCCACCAAGGCGAGTAATGTCGACATATTGTGCTAACAGATGGTGGTACGGCGTTTCACCGTTAATGGCTCTGACTGATTCAGTTTTGCACCCAAATACCTGCCCATTAACGGTACACTGGGTGGTTGAATCTACAAGTCGTCGGTTGCGCGCATCGACCATTAAATTATAATGCGCTAAAAAATCGATTCCAATTATTGGTTTTGATACATCTGCCACCACGAACATCCACGGGAAATCTCTGCGTAAACCTAGGTTAAGTGTGAGTGGGATCGTTCCATATGTAGCGATCTGTGTACCATTAGCGGCCACTAACCCATAGGCAGACATTTGGCGAGCCGTATGAATCAGTGACTTTGGATAAACGCATAGGTCTGCACCGGTATCAACAAGAAAATCTACCTTGTTGCTTTTGTCCTTTATAAAGATGCGGCGTGTGGGTGGCTGGGAGTTTGCGTCATCCGCCACTAATGACCCCCGCTCGCGTTTCCCGCCGGTGGTGGTTTATATGCGCAGGGTTGCACACACTTCTCTGCTGCAGGGCCGAATATAAGGTGGAACCAGCACTTCCACCCTTCTGGTCTCGATCTTGATTGGCTTCTTGAGTGGCTGCGACTTGGTTTCTCTCTAGAGCGGCTGCGTGGTCGGGACTTGCGTAACTCGTCTAACTGAGCCTGCATTTCAGCTAGTAGCAATATGATTCGTCCTTCAGGCGGCGCTGCGGGCTCTTGTTGCGCAGCGGCTACAGTGGCGCAGGTATTTCGGCTAGATCGAAGCTGGTGGTTTTCGTTAATGAGGTCTGCCACATCCGCAAGGTGATTTAATGATGCATCCGTCTTCGTTATAACCACGTCTTGCATGTCGTGAGCCAAACCTTTTCACTCATTTCAAATTAAAAATGACAGAGTTTCAAACAAACTTTCATCCCCTATTTCACCCCTTTAGAGGGTGAATTTACAAAGATCCTTTCTTAAATAAATTGTAGTTCTAAAAACTAAAAAACACGCTTTAATGGTAAGGATAATGGGACAAACTGTTTAAATTATTGCATTGTCATCGGTCCTTGATAAGTGTGCAAAGTTTCAAATCAATCCAACGTTTTGAAGTGGGTGAAAATCACGTTCAAAGATTCCGTTACATTGATACATAGATACATACATACCAAGCTAATAAAAGCGTGTTAATGACGCCTACAGTATAAAATCAACATCCTCTAAAAAATTCAAACTTCTATCGTTAGTGGTTTAGGCTGGGCGTTGATATGTCAGTCGGGACATTGCCTTTTATATATATAGATAGATAGCCTTGCGCTTGACCACTATCTCACCTGATGGTAAGCGATGATGTGGTCAACGATGAAGTACGCTTGCCTAGAAGGAACATATTCACTCTTGACTTAAAGACTCCCAGTTTGTAGCTATCGGGAAATACAGACTCCGGCAGGGAATTCCACTCTTGTGCTGTGCACAAAACATATTTTTTAACTTACATTGAGCTATGAACCTCAAATTTGGTGATAATGTTAATTATTACTTAAAAAAAATGCCATATAAATATAAATCAGATTTTTATTTGCAATTTCCTAATTTTTCCTATTACAACCAACTTTTTTGCGGTTTGGTACGGAGCCCCAAATGTGCGAAGTCCGACACGCACTTGGCCGGTTTTCTAGTAAGTTTTTGTTTATCTTTTTTGTAAGTTTACCGGCAGGCTTATTACGTAAGAAACAGCAATCAGCAATCATCGCAGGATCAAACGCTTTATGTCATAAAAGTCGGCATTACTTACAGTGTAGGTAAGGTAGTTCCTACACAATCGTTTGCTAATCGCTCGCTGTTTGTCAAATGCACTTATTTCTAAAAAAACCGGCCAAGTGCGAGTCGGACTCGCGCACGAAGGGTAAAAAAGATCACGTCGGCAAAAAAGATCACGTTTGTTGTATGGGAGCCCCACTTAAATATTTATTTTATTCTGTTTTTAGTATTTGCTGTTATAGCTGCAACAGAAATACATCATCTATGAAAATTTAAACTGCCTAGCTATCACGGTTCATGAGATACAGCCACAGACCACAGACCAGACGGACAGACAAACAGACGGATCGTGGAGTCTCAGTAATAGGGTCGCGTTTTTACCCAAATAAATAGGTTCTATATTGAAGAGCAATTGCGTAAAAATCGGGTTCCGTACCCAAATAAATAGGTTCTATATTGAAGAGCAAATGCGTAAAAATCGCTATCGTTTTGCACGCCTGCCGGTACGTCTGAACTGGCAATGAAAGCCCAGATTTTGTATAAACCGCTTTTAAATCTATGATTCAACTAGAAAATATAGGTTGGCGTGCTACTTTTTAGCAATAGAGTGACAAGACAACCTGTTAATAGATTGTTATTTTGCAGTAGCAAGTGACACATTTTGCAGTCAGTACAATGATTGTTGTAATCTCTTTGTGGACAGCGTTCGATAGACAGGTGACGATACTAGAGGACGTCCCCGCTTCACTATAAAAGAAACTCGGCACACAACCGCACCCGAAGATAGCCGACCACGTGGCGAGTTCGCTTCGGTTTAGTATGATCTATGTCTGGCCAAATAGTGGCGTCGAAACATCGTGCGGTCAGTCCTGGGCCCGTACCAAGAGCTCTTAGAGCAAGGTTTATATCCAGTGTGCGTAAGGGACAGGTGTGTCTGCCTTGTAGACATCTGTCCCTTACGCACATAGGAAATAACCTTGGTTTTAGAACTCATGGTACGGACCATGGACTAACCAATATAAGTCAATGCTAGTTAGTAGTTAGATTTTATATCAAATTTAATATTTTATAGAAATATTCGATGGATCAGTTTTGTTTTCATACCGTGTTTACATAATATTAAATTGTTTTCATTCAAACATTGAATGATGTTATTGTTAACAATTATGTATGTGTCATATCATTAGAGTGTTTCGTTGACCTAGAAGCAATATTATGCAACTTGAATTGTTAATAAGTGTTAACCGAATTATTTAGATGGTTAAACTCACAGAACAGTTAAAAGAGGTTAGAAGGGCGGGGCAGGCAGGCCGCATTTATGTGTGAACGCTCATATTTATGTCAAACGATTTTTTTTTTTTTTTCTTAAAGAAAAACTTTGCCCCACACTAGGAATTTCTCCTGTATCGTGGGTGCGTTTACAAACATATAAACTCACATGCACAAACACCCAGAGCCGGAACAACTATTTGTAGATCATACAAATAATTGTTCCGTGCGGGAATCGAACCCGCGACACGCAGCGCAGCAGTCAATCGCTCAACCACCGCGCCAACCGTGCGACCCACCGGACTTGTTCGTTCTTCTCCACGTAGGTATTTTCCAAACGGATGGTAGAATCACTTTATCATGATCCATCCCCCAGTTGTCCCCCAGCGACGCCCTGAGACGAGGTTCGACCCCAGAGGGGTTTAGCTTTTAGTACCTGGCTGGAGACTCTAGTTTAGTCTCCACAGGATCGCCAGGTTAAGCAGTAGCCACTCTGTTTGAACTGCGAGCCGTGCACCAAAAAAATAATATTGTGACAACGTACAAAGCGCCGCGAAAAATTAACTTAGGTGGACAGTATTATAGGCTGATATTAATGTTATTTATTTGGAAGCATATTAATTATTTGTTTTTTTAATGGTTACTGAAGAGAACCCTCTGTGCTCTCCAGTAACCATTAAAAAAACAAATAGGTTACTGGGTACATTCAAACTTAAAGGCGTATGTGAATTTCGCTTTTCATTACGCAGTAACACGTAAAAATCATGTTAATTTAAATCTTTTACCTGTAGGTTCCTCAGTACTAAGGTGCAAACTGGTTTTGGGCACCAGGGCCCCTAAGATGAGGAGGATCTCACATAGCGTCGAAATAGTAGTCAATTGGTAACGATACATTACGTCAATAGGAAAGACAGAGGAATCATATTGAGTGACTATTGGGGATCTTCTAGCGTATGCCATTCACATCTGGAGTGAGGCCATCGAGAGACACGGGGAAGCGCCTTCCTCCTTCACTCGGTCTGCCCGGTGAACTGTGCGATTGGATCGCAGACTGCCTGAAGGACCGGTCTATAAGAGTGGTTATTGATGGCCGCTCATCTGTCCAACTGGATATCAACGCTAGGGTCCCTCAGGGGTCGGTACTCTCAGCAACATTATTCTTGTTGCAGATAAATGATCTGCTAAAACCTTTGGGTATGCAGACGACAGCACTGTTGCTGAGAGATACTTGTCCAACGCTAGTGCTACCGGGCCTCAGATCCAGTCTCTCCGGGAGGCCATGGTGGAGCGCTTGAACCTGTCCCTGCAGGCAGTCTCCGAATGGGGCGATGCCAATCTGGTCAGGTTTAATATGTCTGTCTGCCAATTCAACCCGGCTCCTTCTTTCCGTGGTGTGACCGTGCCGATAACGGACCATCTTGAGCTTCTTGGCGTTACGTTGACATCAACCCTCAATTTTGGTCCATTCATTGAGGCAAAAGCTCAACTGGCTGCCAAAAAGTTGGGCAAAGGTGAGACGGTACTTCACGCCAGAACAGTTGCTCAACTTGTACCAAGCGCAAGTTCGGTCATGCATGGAGTACTGCTCTCATCTCTGGGACGGATCTGCCAAGTACCCGCTGGATGCACTAGAGTCGATCAAAAAACGGGCCAAGAGGATCATCGGCAATGAGATACTGGTTGAGTCTAGGCTCCAGAGCCTTGAACATCGGCGCCAAGTTGCCAGTCTGTCGGTTTTTTATCGGTTACATTTCGGGGAGTTTGCGATGGAATTGCATGAACTAATTCCTCCTAGCACGTTCCATCATCGGACTACAAGACGTACGGCGATGCGTCATCGGTACTTGGTGGATATCCCACCCTTACGCACCAAACGTTTTGGGAGTATGTACTTTCATTTTGCGTACAGCTAAGGAGTGGAATTCGCTGCCAGAGTCTGTATTTCCACCTGGTTTGGTCAGCCAGCTCGCGAATATGTATCCTCCGACTGCACAGCATGATTTTCTTCTTGTTTTATGTATTTTTAGTTCGCTTCTTAAGCAGAGGGTTTTTGATTATTTGAATTAGCTTTTTAGCAATGTCATTCAGGTAAAGAATATTGGATGAAGAACGACCTAAGCTCTTTAGATGATGTCATTTCATGTCTTTATTAAGCTGTAGGCGTTTATGAATGCGGATGGCACACTGCAGAAGCGAAGCGGTGTTTTCAGGTAAATTCACCCGACCAGCCAAAGTATTTGTAAACATAAAGCCATTTTACCCAACTGGAAGGTTATGTTTTTCACGCGTTTCTTGTATGTATGTAATACTAGCGTCTGCCAGCGGCTTCGCCCGCATGAAAAGTGTTGTATCATCCCAAGGAACCATTATACCGGGACGAAATTTTTTTTTCATCTAGATCCGTTCAGCCGTTCTGGCGTGATTGAATAACAAACATACATCCACACACATATACATCCAAACTTTCAAATTTACAGTATTATTAAGACTTTTTATTACCTCATATCTTGCAAACAGCTAGACGGATTTATATAATTATGATTAAGACGTCGTTAGATACGTCTTGATCGCAAAAGTGTTCTTAGATAAGTGACGCGATGACGTTAAAAAAAACATGACTAATTTTGGGCGCTACCTATATTGTGGTCGACAATTTTTTTTTCGTCTATTGGGGCACCAAAATGAGAGGTAGTTACACAAATATATACCACTTAAATGTTTAAGAGAGATGTTTTGTAATTCGAAAAAAAAATAGAAATAAAAAAATGTGAATTTACCAAGCGAACAAAAAAGATGTAAACATGAAGGAAATCATGCTTTGCAGTCGGAGGATACATATTCGCGAACTGGCTAACCACCTGATCCTCCAACTGCACAGCATGATTTTCTTCTTAAGCAGACTGGTTTTTAACACGCTTTTATTAGCTTGGTATGACGTATCTTTAACACGCTTTTATTAGCTTGGTATGTACCTATCTATGTATCAATGTAACGGAATCTTTGAATGTGATTTTCACCCCCTTTAAAACGTCGGATTAATTTGAAACTTTGCACACTTTTCAAGGACCGATGACAATGCAATAATTTAGTCAAAGTGAAAGCCAAAGTCAAAGTCAAATGTACCTAATTAAAATTAACAAATAAGTTGTTGTATTGCTAACATAAACTATTTAAACGCGCCCGGTAGAATCAACTAGATTTTACCGGGCGCGTTTAAATAGTTTGTCCCATTAGCCAATATCTTCAGGATTACCGACTTTTTAGTTCAATTTACCATTAAAGCGCATTTTTAACACGCTTTTATTAGCTTGGTATGTATCTATGTAACTATGTATCTATGTAACTATGTATCTATGTAACTATGTATCTATGTATCTATGTAACTATGTATCTATGTAACTATGTATCTATGTAACTATGTATCAATGTAACGGAATCTTTGAACGTGATTTTCACCAACTTCAAAACGTCGGATTGATTTGAAACTTTGCACACCTATCAAGGACCGATGACAATACAATAATTTAGTCAAAGTCAAAGTACTTTTGAAAGTCAAACAAAAATTAAAATTTACATGTAATAAAAGTTGATTCTACCGTGCGCGTTTAAATTGTTTGTCCCATTAGCCTTACCAAGATCTTCAGGATTAGCGACTTTTTAGTTCAATTTACCATTAAAGCGTGTTTTTTAGTTTTTAGAACTATAAGTTATTAGTTTTTAGAACTACAATTTATTGATTTTTAAATTAATTATAAAAATCTCTCAGCTGTTTAGCAACTAACCAGCCAGCTGCTAGCAGATTTTATTTTCAAATTCTCTATAGAAAATAAACAGGGTCGAGATTTTTTATAACTATGGGTAGTTTCAAAGACGCAACAAACTGCTACGACCATTTTTTTCCCAGCACCCACAATCGATTCTTAGATGACACACAAGATTGTTTATTACGTTGTGGAGATAAAGTTCAGTTTGCTCTGTAACAGGTCGAGTAAAAAAAAGCCAGGTAGATTCGACTGTTAGAATTTCTCGGAGTGACTTGAGCCCCGAGCGATTTTGTATCAACTTTAACTTCTTATGCAAGAAAGTTGGGTACATAATTGTTACAGGTAGACAGAATGATTAATATATTTTTTTTTTCATATGGTTGGAAGGTACTTAGATACCTACTAATTTTGTAATACAGTAGTCTCACTTTTCCGGCACGCGCCTAGTCTTTAAATATTGAATTGCAATACGTAGGTAATTTTAATAAAAAAAATATTTTGTATACGAATTCAAATATATTATGTATTCTCCTTATGAAAGGCTTTATTTATTTATTACTAGCGACCCACCTCGGCTTCGCACGTGACAAATTATACTGTACAAAAACATTGCTCGTTTCTCACTCTTTCTATAGGTATAATTGCATGAAAATCCGTTCAGTAGTTTTTGAGTTTAGCGCGTACAAACGCGGCGGGGGACTTTATTTTATAACTACCTGTCCCACGCGGCTTCGCTCCCGTCAACTGGCTACCTACCTACCCATCTACCTAGCGTAACTTAAACCGTTTACGCAGCGCACGCAACGGAAGCTCTCAAAAAGGAATATTTTTGCCCGTTTATGCTACATTTTTTATTTATGCTCCGCTCCTATTGGTCGTAGCGTGATGTTATATAGCCTATAACCTTCCTCGATAAATGGGCTATCCAAAACAAAAATATTTTTTTAAATCCAACCAGTAATTCCTGAGATTGGCGCATTCAAACAAACAAACTCTTCAGCTTTATAATATTAATAACAATATAACAATATATAAAAAAACACTAGACATAAAAATTCGAAGACATGTGACATCCACCAACCCGCACTGGGCCCGCGTGGTGGATTACGGCCCATTCCCTCTCACAGAGAGGAGGCCTGTGTCCCAGCAGTGGGAACATTAATAGGCTGATGATGTGATGTGAACAATATATAATAATATAGTATAGTATAGATATGTAGTGATGATGATTTTTTTTCTGTAAAATCCAGTAAACAGAACATTCCAATAATCCAGCAACCCCTAGTTTACAATAGTGCCGGATAAGTGAGACTCTAATGTACTTATCTACCTTATTCACAAAACCATGTGTATTTTTTTTTATCGGGTCTAGATTTTTCTCGTCATTCATCGTTTCCAATCCAGCTTATATTTTTTCATTAAAGTAACTGTGATTTAAGTTCAATTTGTTTGATTCTTTGATAACTAATCCTAACAAAATGCAGCTTGTCTTATTATTGTCAGAATAAATGTATATTATTTTTAACAGGAATTATTTCTATCCATGCCTTTAACGTTACACTAGTCGATAATTCTTCCATACAAACGTAGTCTAGGGATTACTCCACTGTTTGACGATGTACGTTCAAAATAAAAAAATATATCAATATGTCTCATCATTATGGAGAGAGATGGTTTCTCTCCCTGTATGGAGCCAAAAAATTAAAAATATATATATTTGAAAGTTATGAGCGTCGAAAGTTGCACATTACGACAATAATTTTAACGCATTTTTGGGCGCTAATAAATACCATAAGAAGACGGAAAATTGCAAAACGGCCACCATACAGGAATAGATTATTAGTTCAACAATGCAAATAATTTTATTTTGTACAGATAAGTTTAGTCGTTTTTAGGGTTCCGTACCCAAAGTGTAAAAACGGGACCCTATTACTAAGACTCCGCGATCCGTCTGTCTGTCTGTCTGTCCGTCTGTCAGGCTGTATCTCATGAACCATGATAGCTAAACAGCTGAAATTTTCACAGTTATTGTATATCTGTTGCCGCTATAACAACAAATACTAAAAACCGAATACAATAAATATTTAAGTGGTGCTCCCATACAACAAACGTGATTTTTTTGCCGTTTTTTGCGATAATGGTACGTACCTTCGTGCGCGATTCCGACTCGCACTTGGCCGGTTTTTCATGATATCCAGACTCCCAAAGGTCTGTTTATAAAATTTCGCGCACTTGGTTTCGTCCTAAATCATTATCCATTTCGCTACAAATTTGCAAATGTGTATATTCGTACGCGAACTAGCTTCCTTCTGGTCATCACAGCATCTATCTCTTCCGCACGTGTTGTCGGTTGATATAAAATGCATTTCAACCCCGCGCACAAAATAGTTCGTGCCGTCGAATAGTGTACCCTTAAGAATACTAATGGTATAAAAATAGATAAATTATCTACATACAACATTACGTTGACTGTTATTTGATTCCCACTACTTAAACTGCGTATTAATTTCTGCTTTATCTTTAACAGGTAGATAACCCGACCAAGAGTCAAATATTATATCAATTAATACAAAATATGGGCAAACCCGCTGTGCAAATGAAAAAACAAATAGTTTATATTCAAAATTAATAATTAAACATAAAAAACCAGGCAACAGCAGCTGTGTAAATTAAAATTATATTGCTAATTTCTTTATACACACTTTATTTTAAAAATGAAGTATTAAAATAGGGTAGTTTACTGAAAATTTGTTTTTTGTCCGTCAGATAGATTAATAAAAAATATTGGACACGTATTATTTCTTTTGACACGTAAACATAAATTGACGACGATATAATGCGTTGAAACATCGTGTGACGTCACGCTAGTACACTTTATACTGCCTTAGTGACGTCGCAAGCCCTCACTCCTGAACTTTCAAGAGCTTTAACTTTGTCAATTTTATTGATTTGGTAAAGCAAAAAATACGTGTCCAATAATATTTCAACGCATTATGTCGTTGTCACTTCATGTTTATGTGTCAAAAGAAAAAATGAAAAATTTTCAATTGACTACCCTATTACCCGACCCCGACCACCGAGATATTTCACATGGAAAACCCCATAAACACTTCACCCAACCCGGATATCTAGGACTTCATGGTCAGCAGTAGTTCTTAATACCAAGCATTTTTAAATGAACTACTCATTTTTATAAAAACAATCAGCTAAAGTACATGATAACAACAGAAATAATCAAGGCAAAGAAAGCATTCCAAAGCATTGGAACTATTTGTTTTGGTCAAATGTATTGTCATCTTTGGATGAATTATTTTTTCTTTCTCTTTCATTCTTTTTTTTATGAATAGTTTAACAATATTTGTAATGATAGTGACATCCTGTCGTCCTTGATAAGGAACTCTTTGCATGACATACATTATGTTTAGCTGTCTATGATATTATATTAGTGCAATTTTTTTTTATTTGGCTTTTTAGAGACTGTTACATAAACTGATTATGCCATCCTCATTGGTAAAATAGTACAAAGTTCTAAACTGATCTATGGTTTCGGACAAAATAAAAATGATGAAATATAATTTTCTGTTGCTATTGCCATGGTGTGGGTATTGAACATAAATATACATTATGAGGGTCTGAAGACTGATCATTAAAAAGTGCCTAAAATGGTTTAAATGAAATAAATGGTTTGTATTTTACGAGTAAAGGAAGACTGAAGAAAACAATGATCAAATTGTGTGTCTTATACTATTATGATGATTCGAAAGTGTGTGACTACAGAAATGGCACCTGATAGTTTTATAATTGGAAAATGGAGTCGCTTGATCTATTGATCATGATATTGATTAATGGTGGTTATATTGATTATTTAATGCAAGTTTTAAAACTGCTTACCAATACTTCGGCTTCACAAGTAGTATCAGTAGGTGTAAACAATTTAATTTAAAGCACTTTGTATCTTTGTTATGACTCACAGATATCACAAATCGATTTACTCAATGGACGATCGAAATTACTCAGCATATCACTTACTTTTTAAATTAGCACGTCAGGGGGAGATAAAACATGAATTAGCGAGAGATAGAATAAAATAACTCATGCAACAAGTTATTCGGACGCACGGGAAGTCCCCGTATACATTGAAAAATGAGACGCACTTCGGAAATCAGCCGAAAATTCGACTCTCAGATAAATAGTTACAAAATTAAATGTCAGTTAATAAAAGCACCACCATTCGTTGATTAGCCTGAATACTTCGAGGCAAAGCCACTCGACGCCGTAACTAAAAATAAATTATGAAACTTGTCATAATTCCGCATGTAGGTAGAAAAATAACTTACCGGATAATTCGGAGCAATGGCAAAACACAGTTGTTGTTAATAAAAAGTTGATATTACAACATGATATGCATACATGCACCACCAATACTTTGTTATCGTAGATTACTTTAAATATCTGAGACAGAAAGTAAATATTTTTTTGATAGCGGCCGACGACGAAATTCACACGCACATAGAGATGAAGCGTATATACTAGAACAGATCCAGGGACTAGGTATTTAACGAGACTAGGCTGCACCTATTCTAACTTTTATAATACTCGATCCACCTAGTCTCACACTCTCACTGTGCCTACGCAGTGCACGGCACCCGCGGCCCGCTCGAATCAAAGTACCGACGACGCGGCGAAGCGAGATAGCATCATAGTCATAGCTCATTAATGTTTGCCAAAATCATACGTGTGTCAGTCACTTGAATTTGAACCCTAATTCAAATTGCATAAAAGTAACGCGACGCGCACTATGTTTTGCTAGAATATATTCTGTCCTTTTTTAACTACACTATTCCGCAATCCTTCCATCCTTATCTGTCAATACTCGAGACTCGAGACTTGTCGGGACTAGGCAGACTTTATAGAATAGGTACTTTGACAATACTCGAGACTAGTCGGGACTATGCAGACTTTATAGAATAGGTACTTAGACAATACTCGAGACTAGTCGGGACTAAGCAGACTTTATAGAATAGGTACTTTGACAATACTCGATGCGAATTAAGACTATGTGATGCATTCTAGTATCAAGTACGGACTCGTGCGAATGTGATCTCGCTTCACGTATTGATACCTCTTGATTTTGCAGAATGTGACATTGAATTTATTAATTTTCGTTGTTTTCTTTTTGTTTGTTGTATTAGATAAATGTAAGGTTGGCATTTAATTTTTATAACTATTTGACTTTCTTTATTATTTGAATACCTTTTTTGACAATGAATTTATTAAATTTTAAGTAGTGAACTATGTTGTTTATTTTGTTGTAATTTTTGGTTGTAAAATTTAATTTGTATAAATAATAATTCAATGATAATATGTTCAAACACAATGAATATTGTTTATGAATAAATAAATGAATGAATGAAATGATACCTACTAGACGTCGCAAACACGTACTGTCGGACTTATTTAGTGTGATCGGTTTTCGTAATGAAATTTTGATAAATTGTTAAAGAACATATATCTATTTTTTATTACGACATTAATTCATGTGTTAATTGTTTTAAAAAATGTTTCCCAAAGGAAGTAGTATTTAAAAAAAAACAATAACAAAACTATACTGTACTTTGAAAAATTAATAGAAATCTTTTAATTACGCCAACAATCTTCAATGTAGATAAATCTTTTCGTTTACGTCGTCCTAAGCCTGTATAAAGTATGAAGGAAAGATTACAATTAATTACTGCGTACGTACGTATCTACACGTATCGGCGGTACGCCAAGACTAAGCATCTATAAAGTATGCGTATTTCATGGACTAGGTGGACTAGGTGGAACAGGTATTTGGATCGAATATTTGTACGGACTTGGACTAGGTGCACCTAGTCCAAAATTCACCTAGTACGACCCATCTCTACCGCACAAGACCTTGAGATATTTTGACAAAAGTGACACTGACAGATCGAGTGTGATGAAAAATGCCACAGATTCACAGAATCACATGATTTGCTACAGTAATAATAAAACGCGAAAAGAGAGATTTGCAAACACCATGAATCTTGAATGTTCTATAAATCAAAATAATGTATTTGCAAAATCAACAACGTATCAAGAGAAACAGATTCATTTCAAAAGTGAACAAATCTGAATATTTATTTTCATTTGATTTCAAAATATTGGAACTGTATTGCAAATGTCCCACAGTATACGATTTGACTAATCTAGGTGGACAAAACTCAGTAACTAAAAAAATGCTTTGTTTATTACATTTAAAAGAATAATATTATAAAAAAGGCCAAATGGAATGTAAACAATATTATTTTAATATTTTAACAAAATAAGTACATCTTTGTCTTGTCTCGATGTACTGTTTTCTTGGAAGTTTTCCGTAGTAGCTTGATGTAGGGGTCTGAAGATATCAGTAAATGCTTTATTTTATCATAATTGGTTCTGTATCTTGAGGTTTTCATTGTATGGCCTAATCTGGCCTTCCTAATATCTTTATTCTTGGCTTCAGAAGCCTCTTCAGACATTTGGGCGTCTATGAAGGAAAATGATAAATATATTATAATCGCAAAAAATCGCAAGTAATGACTACTATATCATCAAAGTATAATAAACACGTAATCTATTAAGACTATTATCACAGCTTGACTGCGTTTGACTACCAAGTATAACTCCAAGTCAAAATTAAGTAGAGGAAAAAATACGAAATCTTCTATGTATTTTTAAACAAACGGTACACATTCGTCAAAGTAGAATATTGATTATTTTAATATCTTAATATACAAATAATTATCTCTATTTGACGACTCCATAAAAAAAACTACTCGAAGTTGCTCAAAACACAAAAAAAATATGTACACTCTTTAGCGTTAACGGTCACACTGAGCGGGTCGGCCGACTAGCTGCAGGGTTTGAGTACTTTCGCCCTTTGTTATAACCAGTTTCGCGCGGTCTAGGGATAAGTTACTGTTATTGTCAGTTAAGTAATATATTCAAGGATGTAAGGAGATCAGTAAATCGTTATTTTAAGTATTATATTTAAATACCTATTGTCCAGCTAGATTGGTCAAATCGTATACTGTGTGTCCCATCCATGAAGTTATAGGTAAAGATCACTGACCTCTAATATACAAGTACGCTGGACTTCATATTATCGATGACAAAATTAAGACATTTGATTTTCGCCATTTTGGCGCTGATAGCAACGTGACTTAACGTGAGATTCCATGGAACTAATATTAGAGATGGGACATAGCCTTCGGTATAAAAATACGTGAGAATAATTTAATACGTAAGAGAAAAAGAAAATCCCAATTATTTTAATTGAGATTCATTTCTAAGTAATAGAAAACTTGCTGTAAAGGTTAACTGAAAAATACTTTCAATCAGATTGCAAGCTATAAACTAGTGGATAGCGTGCTACTACAGTTATAGCGCATTACTGTCAGATCAGTGAGATTTAAATATGGGGATAGGCTAACAACTTATCCTTAAAACTAGTATATTTGAGCAAGTATCTGCTCGCTCAAGTATACTAGTTAGTTAATACTTACATTTACAATAGTTTGGATTCACTCGGTTGGAACATCATTCATACAAATATTTGCGTACGAATGAGATGGATAATAATTTACAACGGACATATTTCTCGCTCTCATCGCTGAGATCCTGTCTCTGTAGTGTTAAGGTGCAAATAAGAGTGACATCGCATTCCAGCGACGTGAAGACTTATATCAGTTTTCAACTCTGTTTCAGATGCAGATATAAATTGTTTGACTTAAAAACATTTGTTAATACAATTATAATTATCATGATATTATTCCAGAATTAATTCCAGACTGGAACGAGGTGATTGATACAAGAAGAGAGAGGCATATGCTCAGCAGTGGGCGAAGTCGGACTGTGGATGATCATGATGATGATTCCAGAATTTAGTATTACACATTGCTTTTTAACATATTATTACTGATTATTAGGCATTCATATAACATTCATCACTAAAACCAATATGAGATATTTAGTTGCAACATATTATGAGAAGTCAATACAGTAGATGAGTAATACGCCTTGCCAAGTCTACTGTTTTGATATTAGTGTAATTTAAAAATATTACTAATACGAGTATATGAGTATTAGTTAAAATAATATAATATTTCCAGGCGAATATATTAGTATTACCTAATCTTGAGAAATATCGGGATTAACCTATCTCTAAATGTGTCAATTTTAGTTCCTGAGAACCTCGAGTGGGGCGCTTTGATTCGGCACAAAAATCAACTGGGCTAAAATTTCCTTTATGGACCGTTGATTTTTGGCGCGGGGAGGGTGGGGTAGGAACGCGGGGAGGTTTGGCTACCCCCCTGTACCATCCCCACCACGCGGAGCCCCATGGTTATGGAGATATCCATGGTTAAAGTCTTCAGGTTAGAATAAAAAATTCCAACTTACTAAAATATAATTATTAGTGAGGTAAAAAAATGTGAATTAGTCCAAGAGCGAGCGAAGCGAGCTCGGCAGCTTTGGGAACCCCGACACGGATAGGTTAGGTTCGAAGGAGATGACGGTTCGCTCGCTTTGCTCGCTCACTTCAGCTCCCGTCATATCCTTCATGTTAGGTTAATTCAGACCCTGCAGAAAGAAATAGGAGCTCCGCGTAGCGGGGCTCCGTCGACTTTGTTGCTTAAATAGTAATCGTAAAAACTTTAACCATGGATATGTCCATAACCATGGGGTTCCGTGGGGTTGGGATGGTGCAGTGGGGTAGCCCCCTACCCCCTTTCCCTCCCCCTCACCCCGCCCCTTAAAAAAATGGACATTTATGGAATTTTTTATTCTAACCTGAAAACTTTAACCATGAATATCTCCATAACCATGGGGCTCCGCGTGATGGGGATGGTACAGGGGGGTAGCCAAACCCCCTTCCTACCCCACCCTCCCCGCGCCAAAAATCAACGGTCCATAAAGGAAATTTTAACCCTTTGTATTTTCACATAATTTCCTCCTAAATCGACCAGTCTTTTCAAAAAAAAAATGTAAATGATAGGTAACTATGTCAATATCAAATACATCTCATTGAATTTCATTGATTTTGTGCAGTTCAATTTGTTTTATAAGTTTTTAAGCTGACATGGTCACAATCATTAGAATTAATATTTTTTCGGGATATTTACCATGTATATTTAGATTTTTGTTGAGAGCTCGATATTTCGGCACCGATACAAGCGCCATGATCACGAGAACTAAAGTCTTTGCGGGTGGGTGTTATTTACGAGCTGACATATCTGTCTACCCTTCCCTCTTCCTCACTCGTTTCTAAAGTGGATACAGTGAGCATCGTCTGTCGAGAACAGTGTCGAGTAACTAGTGAGAAATGTTCTGGTAGTAGCGGCATCGTGCGTGAGAAACGAGTCGACAATCAGCTTCATTCGTAATTTATTATACGCATGCATAATTATCGTGATCTATATAATCTTTAGGGGCTCGGTCTTATTATATTAATGAGATGTAGATAATTATATAAATATTATTGTAAATTACTAAATGGACAGCAACAATTATAGCGATGTCCTAGGCAAAATAAAATGAAGGTTACCCTACTTAGACAGAGAGGGTCTGACCACAGAGAGCAAGATAGTGATAGATAGGTTTTGCTTCAAGTAGGTATTCGAAGTGTGGTCTCCATCTTTACCTATACCTTCATGGTCCCATCTGACATCACATCTGAGTAAAAAAAAACTGCTGTCAATGTCAAATTTGTCAACGTCAGTTTCAGTTTGTCATTCCGATTTCCGCGAGTTGTATCGTTTGTGCAGTGCAGTTTTATTGGTAAAAATAAATATCTTTTCAATATTTTGAGAGAGATGTCTAACGAAAACGCATTAGATTTACACCACGTACACCAAAGCTTTCAAAGAAGCCTCAAAGAGGATGACGACGTTGTCATTGAAGCATACATAGATGGTTACAACGAATTAGTAAAGTAAGCTATTTACATTGTTTCCATATGGATTTTAAAATTCTTAGAACTTAGATAAGATTGGACAATAGGTTTGCGAGGTCATGTAGCGTAAATAGGCAAGAAATGGTGGCTTATGATTTCGCTATACCTACTTCATATTTATATTTATATATTATAAAGATATAGAGTTAAGTTGAAACAATGATTTTGCTTTGAACAAAAAGCCACTATAATTTCTAAACAGCACTAGCTGGTTAATCTAATTTCTTATTCCTTTCTTTGGTAGGAAGTTTGGCACATATTAACTTAAATAAATGAGGATAATTAGGTCAGAATACATAAAAAAGGTCTAATCAAAATTTTTTTAACTTCCTTCCTTATTTCCTTCTATGGTAAATACCCGCTAACCATGATTAATTTATAATTGCTACTTGAGATAATGAATGACTTCTAGTTCTAATTAAGGAATTTGCATTACATACTTTCATAGTAGGTACTTAGAATAACAATATAATGTGATTGGCAAGCTGTCTACTATTATAAATCGTCAGTTGAAGGATAAAATGTCTATTAAAAAAATATTAATCTCTTGGAAGCCATTTTCCCTCTATTGAATGGGGACAAAAGCATAACTGGTGAAATTTGGGTGTTCCACAACTAGCACATCTTCACCTAAACCTCTACTTAAACCTTAGGGAATGCAAGCAAGACCGGATATAGGGCAGGGCAACAGGGGCCTCCACAATATATTTTTTTTAATCCAAGGACTGTGTTTTACCGAATTAATTACCTAATGATTTTTTGACAAAAAATTGCTCGAAAAGTTCTATTTTTTTTTTATTTTTTTATCTTATATAGGCTCGCGCTTGACCACCATCTCACCTGATGGTAAGCGATGATGGAGCACGCTTGCCTAGAAGTAACCTATTCACTCTTGACTCAAAGACCCCCAGGTTGCAGCTATCGGGAAACACAGACTCTATTCACTAAACATTTATATTTTTTTTGTCTTTTGTCTACTTTTTAGAAATTTAAAGTTTATAAAAAGGCCATGAAGCATTTTTATACAAATTATTGAAATTTGTATAAAAATGCTTCATGGCCTCCACTTTTTAGTTGCCCCAGGGCCTAGACATCTTTAAATATGGCCCCAAATGCAAGCATGATGTTAGCTTCGTCATTTCTTCTAAGTGTTAAAAGGCCAGTACTGAATACTTATTATTTATTTAAATTTTATTTTTTGGTAAGACTGTCGTAGGTATCGTTTACTGTTATTGTCGGAGCTGATGAAGATTGCTACTATCTTTGCATTATATAGAGTTAATCTTTCTAGTATTATATAGCAGCATAGCCAGCATTGTGTGAGTACCATGTACTTCAGAGCTATCATTGTCTAGATACCTACGTCTTCTATTGACTTGAATGACTCCGGTGGTTGAGAGTATGTCATGCCCACTCAAATGTCTCGCCGATGGTGGCGCGTGTGTCGGATCATTTAGCTCCCTTCAAAATGGTTGAGCTGAATGGTGCTGATACATGTGTCATGTTCGTGAACGGGCGCTGTCGGTTGGGACTGGTCATCTCTTAGCTGCCATGGTTTATTTTAATTGATTCTAATTTTATTTCTGAATTGTCTTTTTATATTTACTATGGACACTTTTAACTTTCTACATCGTTCTCACGTAATGTGTAATTTCAACATGAATGATGTAACAAATGATTTGTAATAATTACCTAATTGAAAAAGAGTGTCCATGGAGTTTCTTGCCCGTTCTTCTCCATAGAGATCTACGCCTTGGAATGGGCATCTACGGTACTTTCACAGTTATTATGTCTTGTGACTGGGACTGTAGCACCATAATTTTGTAATATTTTATTTTGTCTTTTGACAATTCAAAAGTGCCTGTAACTGGCCTACTTGAAATAAAGTGCTTTGACTTTGACTTTGACTATTCATCTTGCATTTAGTTTAACACTAGCTTCTGCCTGCAGCTTCGCCGCGTGAAAAGTGTTTTATCATGCCAACATTATATCGGGATAAAAAGAAGCCTATTTGTTAATCCAGACTATAATCTATCTCTGTGCCAACTTTTATCCAAATCAGTTCAGCCGTTCTGGCATGATTGAGTAACAAACATAATTACATCCAAAATTTTGCAATTATTATATTAGTGAGATTTCTTTGTGCTTATTAAACAACATCTACGGTTCTAATTAGATACACATTAGAAAGTGATAAATAAAATTCTCCTTTCAGATTTCTTAATCTAATAGGCTCTGTATTTTCATTCGTAAGCAGCGATGTAAGAAGTAAAATAAAAATAATGGACAAACACAGAGAAGGTGACGATGCAACACATTACGATTCTTTTAAAAAGATGATGAAGTTTGAGAAAGAAACGAACTTGTCCGAAAAGAATGGTTTCACATCTGGTTCAAGAACAATGCTCCGTTTGCATCGAGGATTGGGTATGTGCTTTCCTTTGTCGTTTTTAATGAACAAGTATTGTTATTCTAATTAGGCTGTTGTGACATTTCATTGAATTTGTTTTGCTATAATGTGTCAAAATATACAGTATATTAGTGCGTCTAAAGGTCTTTTCATGAGAAAAATAAGATAAGTTGTTTCGGAGAAATTAAATTTAACATGCTTTAAAACAACAAGATAAGTAGGTAGAATATATTACAGAAAAATCAGAAATCTTGTTAAAATGTTTTATAAATAAAATATTTTTTTGACGTGTTAAACATTACATTTAGAATTATAAGACTTGCAATAAAAATTAATACACTAGAAATATTTCTTATACTCTGCTGAGCAAACGTATTCCCCTTAATTTTCCAACTCTGTTTGTTTTGCCTTCCCTGGACGATTTATTTATTTATTACTAGCTTCTGCACGCGGCTTCGCTCACGTTCAAAGTTAAAAAAAAATGCTGCGATCGCCACCAAACTTTACAGGGTTATCCGCTGGGTCAATCTAAAGATTCTCTGAAAATTTCATTATATCGGTTCAGCCGTTTCGGAGTCTATAAGGAACATACATACTGTAATGTAATAATTTCGATACTATGTTATAGTTGGTTTAACAAACAAAATATGTGTTCTCCCAAAATGAAATTAAATAATTAGAAAATAAATTCGGGCGCCTGGGAGGTTCACACAGTAAAGGTTGCCGGAAAGAACTAATCGGAAGAGTCAGACTTTTAATCTGCCGGTGGGAGGCTAAATAAAGAAAATTAAAACAAGATGTTTATCTTTTCTCCATTTAATTGCCCGTAGCTTTACATCCATTAACCAGTATAGTTAAAATACAACAATTCTTATACTTATTAACTTGACTAAATTAATGGCTATATTATAACTAAAGGGTGATATTACTGCATCTTGCACCAATTTAAGTTTTAATAATAATATAAAGGAAAATTCCTACCAGATTGCTGGCTTTAAGAATAAGTTTAACATAACCATAGAAGCGATGATTGCTGAAGGATTCCCGTAGTGCAGTCCAATAAAAGGTTATTATTTTGGATGTAAAAGAAAAATCCAAATTTTAAGAAAATAAATATCTAAGGAAAACCGCCAACAATGGGCGTTTTTCTTCTTTAAATTAATATTGATGCGCTACGCAGCCAATAACATCCAACTGTTTGCGAGCGAAAATCATCATAATCGAAAATTAAGGTCAATCCTTTTCACAACATCGTTCGAATGGAGTTTGCACGTATTTACTCCATTAAGAAGGCAAAAATATCCGAGATTACTACGGATAAAATATACTATTGGCGAAACGTTCAAAATTAACGACCAGCCATTATAGAAAGAAAATCGCGGAGTGTCAAAATGACAGCTCACAGCACAGATCTAGAGCACTGTCGTTCGGAAATCGACTAAATTTAAAAACCATGTGACGAGGTTAAAATAACTCGTTACAATACATACTTTCTCTTTTATACATATAGATAGATATAATGTATTGTAGGATAATGTAGTGGGTTACATTTAAAAAAACTCGACGGCTTAAAAAGCGAACCAAAAAGACGTAAACAAGAAGAAAATCATGCTGTGCAGTCGGAGGATACATATTCGCGAGCTGGCTGACTAAAACCAGATGTATCCTCCTGCACAGAATGATTTTCTTCTTGTTTACGTCTTTTTAGTTCGCTTTTAAAGCAGTCGGGTTTTTTGATTTTTTTAATTATAACTTTTTAGTTATTATTTTTTTCGAATTTGGTACATTTAAATATATAAGTGTTATATATTTTTTAAATCAGCTCCTTAATCACTTTATTTTGTTACCCCACATGATGTGATCGGAAGAAAACAAAATTTGGGTCCCCACAAAATGGCGCCCAAAATCCGCCATTTTTCTATTTTACAATTTTAATGCATACACTCGCAGGGTTAAGACGAATCGATTCACGTAAAAACCATCACAATCGGCCAACGCATTTGGTCTCTAGAACGCCACATAGGAACAAACATACATACATGCATACATAGACTGATAAACACATTACCTTCTTCGGCAGTCGGGTAAAAAGTTGCCCATGTAATAGTGGGCTAGCCTATAATATTACTACCTACTATGGTAAAAATGATGACAAATCATGGAAATACATAATTTATTTAATTAAGTAAAGTGGGCTAAAATTCGTGGTTTTACTATCCTTAATTGAAGTTTGGGGCTTATACTGAATGAATGGTATAATAAATTAATTTGCAAATTGTACCCATTATTTTGGCAGACGTCATGCAATTTATATTGCTGGGGATTAACTAGCTTTACATAGACGGAAATCAACATCACGTTTTTCATCTTGCATGTGATTCTGATACACACACCGCACCTTATTATGAAGAAGATTTTTTTAATTGGTCGATTGATGGTGGTCCAAACACTTTGCCTTGCCACAGATAATATAATACTATCATGCCTTGCCGAATTAATGTATGCTATAAGGCTGCTGGACTTACATAGTTAATTGAGGAGCTCGTGGCTAAATAATAACAGCTGCACTGGTCGATCATCAAGGTTAAGCAACGCTTGACGAGGTCGGACCGTGGATTGGTGACTATTTCACGCAAAGCACGTTAAGCCGTTGGTTCCGGCTGTCATTTGAAGATCTTTGACAGTCGTTACGGGTAGTCAGAAGCTTGAGATCTGACTCCAGTCTTGCTAAGGGGTACCGTGTTACCCAGTTACTGGGTTGTGGAGGTCAGATAGGCAGTCGCTCCATGTAAAACACTGGTACTCAGCTGAATCCAGTAAGACTGGAAGCCGTCTCCAATATAGTTGGGAAAAGGCTATGGCAGATATATACTTATATACAAGGAGGGATCAAAAAGTAGTGAGAATGAGATAGAATATAATGATTATTGATAACTTAATCATTTATTTTTCTACATAGTCTCCGACTCTCTCTACACACCGAGTCCAGCGCTTTTCCAAGGCTTCAATCCCTTTCACAAAAAAAGTTTTGTCTTGGTCCTGCAAAAAGCTCTCCACGTCATCCATCACCTCGTTATCGTCTTCGTACCTGTTTCTCCAAAAGGAAACCATAGGGACATAGTATATATCTTTAATTTTCAGTTTATGGAGTATCTTTTAAATTGGTCCAATATTGGAGGAGGAAAGAGACGAGAGCCAAACCTCGAATTATGACTTTTTACTAAGGAAATTCAGTCGGCGCTCTCTGCCCATATTTCCTCTTAAGTATTTTTTCAATTTAGGGAACAGATAAAAATCCCAAGCCGCCAGATCTGGTGAATAAGGGGGTGGTCAACCAATTCGAAGCCAGCTTGCTGAATGGAGCCATCGCAACTGCCGACCTGTGCGCGGGTGCGTTGTCGTGATGAAACAGCACGCCCCTTCGAAGTTTCCCTCACCTTTTCTCTTTGATGGCATTTCTCAACTTGGGAATTAAAGCTGCATAATATTGGCCTGTAATAGTGGTGCCATGCTCAAGGTAATCAGTCAACAATATCCCTTCAGAGTCCCAAAATATTGAGGCCATAACCTTGCCAGCCGATGCCACGACACGAAACTTCTTCGGGGTCGGTGATGATGGCCGTTTCCATTGCCAAGATTGCTGTTTTGTCTCGGGATCAAAATGATGGACCCATGTTTCGTCCATTGTTACGAAACGACACAAAAAAAAATTCAGAATCTTCTTGAAACTTGTCCAACAATATGTATCTTCGAAATGTCAAGTCGATTTTGTTTCTGACTTAACATTCTCGGCACCCATCTTGCGGAGACTTTTCTCATATTCAAAGATAGTTTCATATCATGGATACATACTTCCATATGAAATGCCCGTTTCATGAATTAAAGTATCGGATGGTAACTCTTCGATCGCTCATTACAATTTTTTCGACTTTCGCAGCATTTTCTTGGGTGACTGACGTCGATGAACGGCCGCAACGATGTTCGTCTTCCGTGCTCGTTCTCCCTACTCGAAATTAAAAAGCCCACCTTGCGACAATGGAATACGGCGGAGCTTACTCTCCTTATGTTGCCTCCAAATCGCAATGAATCTCTTGCGTCGTTAACTTTTTTAAACAGAGGTATTTAATAACGGCTCGCACTTCGTTTTCCTCCATTTTCGAGAAGACGTTCCGACACGAAGCAAACAAATGACTATATTCAGATAAAACAAGAGAATCGAAGATATTTTTCTTTATTATACAAATATGTATCTGAGCTATGCCTGCCAGTATTTTTTATTTATTTCCAAGGAGTATGTCGTTCTCACTACTTTTTGATCCCTCCTAGTAGTTAACTAGCTGACCCGGCATACTTTGTTTTGCCATAAAAACACCAAACATTTATCTACCCTACCTACCTACCCTACCCTACCAATTTATTTTTGAGTGTTGACAAATATTGACATTAATATTTATATGATAACGTCACGTCACTAAATTGTTTTGCCTTCCCGGAACCTCTCCACTAACACTTAAACTTTATGGTATGGTATTAAAGTTCAAATTGACTTTTAAGTATTATTACGAATCGTTTGTATGGTAGTATAGAAAAGTGTTGTTTTTAGACGTTTTCAGGCAATTTTTTAATTTTTCTGTCCTAAGAACCATCTCCTAACAATAACACACAGTACACAGTAGCGAAATCGGTTCAGTGGTTCTCGAGATTTGCGTTTAGCAACACATTTAGCGATTCATTTTTACATTATAAAAGATGTAAGTCTGAAATAGCCAAGTCAGAGGCGTGTGTCGAATATTATCTGTAACGAAACACGAACACAAAAGGCCAGGTTATCCAGGTAGATTCCAAGTACCTATGGCTTGGATTTGGTGGACGTAGCCAATTTTTTTTTTTTTTTTTTCCCACACTAGGAATTTCTTCCTGTATCGTGGGTGCGTTTACAAACATATAAACTCACGTACACAAACACCCAGAGCCGGTACAATTATTTGTAGGTCATATAAATATTTGTTCCATGCGGTAATCGAACCCGCGACACGCAGCGCAGCAGCCAATCGCTCAACCACTGCGCCAACCGTACGCCAATTTCATCCAAATCCGTTCTTATAATTAGTTATAATGACTAACACTCTGCAATGATTGAGTAAAAAACATACAGACTTTTACATTTGTAATAATTGCAGGATCATAAATTAAAGATTATCGATGGTAAATTTTAGACAGTCTTTCAGTTGATCGTGACTTAAATTCTTCAGTTCATCTATACATAAAATGTGTTGCATCAATAGGCACTATATGAAACAGTGGAGTTTAATTCAATTGAATGAAGTAGCATTATTCTTTTCAATTGTTCAATTGGACGTAGTGTTGCAATGGCATTGTGACCCAGCCGTATTGCGGTTGACCGCTATCCAATCGACCAATCACACAGACGGAAATCCACATCGTGTCATTCATCTCGCATGTGATTGGTCGTTTAGGTCGATTGGATAGCGGTCAAATTCTTTGCGTTGCCGTATCGTCACTTACGCAATACGGGCAATACGTAATATTTTTTTTTACATAATTAATTTTTATTATTGTGATGATTTATTTTGTCTTATTTCTCCTATAAAACTGTTTGACATATGGCAGTGGATGTGCCGCCGATCAAGCGCGGATCCGCCATTGTGGGCACGATGGGCATGCCCACAACCCTAATAGTTTTGTGAAGTCACACTTTCATGGTCGATTGAAGTCGATAGGCTGATGATATTATATCCAGTGCCTTAATAAAATAACAAAATCGTGATCAGGGCGTCATATATTTTGTAAACATCTTCTTTGTAGGAATGCATTATATTCAATTATCGGTCATGAGCGAGTTCATACTCCGACTCGCACGTGACCGATTTTCAGGGGGGTGACCATAAGCTCTTAGAGCGGTATCAATTTGATATCGAGTAAGTGACAGATGTATACAAGTCAGATACATCTGTCAGATACATCAACAGTGATCCGTGCCTTGCGCATCGGAAAGCTAAGTTCAGGGCGGACCAGAAGTTTGGCGTAGAAGAAGCGACCTGGCATAGGCCAGGTCGCTTCTTCTTCTTTTCATATCGATTAACTCAAAATTTGTATACAGCTCGAAGCACGCATGCTCTCTTTCATTTTGACAACTCAACAGTATTCATTGCCTGTTTTACGCTGTCGAGTAGACGGGGTGTTGAACTTATGAAGCAATTAATGCAAGCAAAGCACGTGTGTGCCATTCTTTAAATTTTCGCAATTAGGATGCAGGTTTTCTGCTCTGTTATATGCCATATGACTTGCAATATCCAAATTTGGCCGGAAAACTCCGAGCACAGAGCAGACATGTCAGAAAACCATTAACGACGTGATAAATTAGCTGTTGGTGGGCTAGCTTTCAGGGCCTGTACTATGAAATGCCAATGCCATCATGATTTCGATATAAAAAGGGGATAGTGTTATTCAACTTGTATGGCTCCGTCTCTCACTTACACCGGAATCATTGGTATTAAGAAGTCATAGTAGGGCCCCAAGTCGTCGCGTTTTAAGTCCTTTTACCCTCAAAAGCCTGCAAACATGGACCACTGCTCTAAAAACTGTGAAACCGGCATGTCCTAGAACCAAAAAATCGAAGACATGTGATATTCACTCACTGGGCCCGCGTTGTGGATTAAGGCCTATTCCCTCTCTCAAACAGAGGAGACCTGTGTCCCTGCAATTCCACCGCACTATTCCCAAACCACTGCAACTCCTGAAAGCCAGAATCAACAGTGGCGACCACCAGAAAAGCGCTGAGGCAATGAAGCTAAACTAAGCGAAGTCCCGGCGAATGAGTTTAACTGTCTTGGATCCCGCAAGGAAATTAATCAGAAAAGAATAAAGGAGGAGTAGGAAAACAAAAACATAATTTCCACTCAAACCCAACTCCAAATCTCTGTCCTAGCAGTGGGAATATTAAAAAGGTTGATGATGATGATGTACCACTTCGCTAACGCATGTATTTGTTTTCCAGACTTCATACGTCTGTTCCTGAAGCGTCTGAGTGAGGCTGAAGAGAACATGAACACCTGTACCACCTGCCAGGGCTCCTACAACGAGACCCTGGCGAACTTCCACCCCTGGTACATCAGGAAAGCAGCCACTCTGGCAATGCATGCGTTGCCGTCGAGACCAGATTTATTGAAAAAGGTAACTATAGGTTTTATTTTTAATTGCCTTATTGTTTAGTGGTGGAGTTCGCTAGCGTGTCTTCTGAGATCTTGGGTTTCGCTCTCCGGGTCAGGAAAAGTTAATGGAAAATATTCTCTATAGCATCCAGCAGGAATATGTGTACTCGATAAATATACCTTTTATCAGAGCAACAGGCTACCCATCTAGTCTATCTGTCCCGATTTTCCAGAGATTCGCCCAAACACGCACGGCACGCCACGGCACGGTTGGCGCAGTGGTTGAGCGATTGACTGCTGCGCTGCGTGTCGCGGGTTCGATTCCCGCACGGAACAAATATTTGTATGACCTACAAATAGTTGTTCCGGCTCTGGGTGTTTGTGTATGTGAGTTAGCATGTTTACAGGCACCCACGATACAGGAGAAATTCCTAGCGGGGAGGGGCAAAGTTAAAAAAAAATTGAAATACATCGTATACTATCGGTTTTTGTTAGGAACCTCTCTATTACACAACTATTAAACCAATAGGCATAAAAAGTCACGACAAAACTAAAAATATTTTTTTTTGATGTAAACCAGACGACAGTCTTATTTCTGCTTGATTTCAGACAAGGTCGTCAGAATAAAACCTTGACAATCAATACATAAGTAACAATTGGGCCAATTTGTGAAGCCAATCAATAAGTCTACTTTATACTGGTGGGAATCACTAGCATGACTGTGATAACTGATAGTTGCCTAATTAATTATGCATACCACTCCTAATAGGCCTAGGGAGCTCGTAGCTAATAAATAATAATACAAGTCGATCTTCGAGGTTAAGCAATGCTTGCCGAGGTCATCCTATGGATGGGTGGCCATAAATTACATAATTATCGAGACTACTTCGAGCCTCCGAAAACATGTTAAGCTGTTGGTCTCGTTTGTCATGTGTATCTTTGGCAGTCGATACCAGGGCCGGATCAAGGGGGGGCCAAGGCGGACAAATGCCCAGAGTGGCCGAACTGAACTATATATTATTCGTGGTGTGGTGCTCAAATTTTCAAGCACGCTTCGTTTTCGAATGTTATTGGTACTTGTTGTAAACCCACCGTTAATTCAATTCTTAGGTGAAATTTTCGAGCTCATTTCGTTTTCATTTCGCTCGAAGTTGTCAAAAAAGCAGCTTCATCCGATCCGACGGTTAAAAACCGATTTTTTTTTCAATATCCCGAAACATTCGCCTCCTTAAAGGCGTCATTTTAAAGGGCGCCAAGGGCGGAAAATATTGTTGCCCGGAGCGACGAAATTGCTAGATCGGGCCCTGGTCGTTACGGATAGTTTAAAGCCTGAAATCTGACAGCATTCCAAGGGATATCATGTTACTCAGTTACTGGGTTGTGGAGGTCAGATAGACAGGTCACTTTATGTAAAATACTGGTATCCAGGTGAACCCGATTAGAATAGAAAACATTTAGGGTTACATTATAGGTTAAACTGACAGCTGACCCCAAAATTGTTGCATTGTTGCTAGGCAGATGGATACTCGTATTATTTCGTTATTAGATTTATTATACAAGGCAGTTATAGTGCTGAAAGATACATAATTTTTGAAGTAAAATTTCTTAGGCGGCAATTCGATACTTACTACGAGAATTCACCGCTAGAGGCGCTGTTGTAGCGTAAGGTCACCGATATATGTCAACCTCCACTGTTTGTGTTATGAGTGGGTTTTTCATCTTATTGTATTATTGTTGTGAATATTTTGCGATACCTTAGATTAGTTACGACAAATATGAGTTATGGGTCAATGAATGACAGTGCTTTAAGTTATTAAATATGATTTGAATGTAAACTTGGTATTCACGCCCGTTGTATATGTGTAACAAACTTTGACAGATATACTTCTGGGCCTTACTTAGTCCACGTTCCAAGTTTAAACTGACGCTAATTAGTTCATCCTCATTGTGAGTTAAACAAGGACACGTTTAGGCA
Organism: Orthosia incerta; assembly: GCA_948252205.1. Lineage (NCBI taxonomy): Eukaryota > Metazoa > Arthropoda > Insecta > Lepidoptera > Noctuidae > Orthosia > Orthosia incerta. The sequence goes on along the minus strand of OX411745.1, from coordinate 25,935,378 downwards.
CATTTTGTTATAAGAGAGAGAAGAAAGATATAACTCCTTCCTGCTCACACTAAATCTTTTGGTCTCTTATTCTTTACCCTCCCGGCTTCGCAAGGAACAAATAAGTATTTTTGTCCGGGACAGTTGTAATTCAAATTGTAATGGCATTAAAACCACTATCCAGACTCTGGATAGAGAGAGACCTAATAACCTTTTTACCCGACTGCCGAAGGAGGGTAATGTGTTTATCAGTCTATGTATGTATGTTTGTTCCTATGTGGCGTTCTAGAGACCAAACGTGTTAGCGAATTTTGATGATTCTGATGTCAATCGATTTGTGTTAACTCGAGTGTCACTAGCTACCGTAGATTATTTAGTAAACTGGCTACATTAAAATTGCAAAATAGAAAAATGGCGGATTTTAGGCGCCATATTGTGGTGCCTTTTTTTTTCTTCCAAACCCGTCGTGTGGGGTTTGAAAATAAAGGGTGTTAGGAGGTGATTTCAAAAATATATAACACTACTATGTTTAGTGTACCTACATAATTCGATAAAAAATTTTAACTAGAAAGTTAAATTAATAAAATCAAAAATCCCGACTGCTTATGAAGCAAACTAAAAAGACGTAAACAAGAAGACCATCATGCTGTGCAGTCGGAGGATACATCTGGTTTTGGTCAGCCAGCTCGCGAACAGGATTTTTGAATATATTTTTTTAAGTAATGTCTGCATTATAACATGATAGGATTAAATTAGTTAGAGAAGTCTGCACACGTAACGGATATTGAATACCGATATCTAAAATGACAAAATAATAAAATTATTCATTAAAAATCTTTTTTTAAAACAAGCTTTTTCCGTATTCTTCACAGCAAAATCCTTTCATTTGATACCCATATCATGGCAGTGAACAAAAAATAAACAGTCCGCCATCTTGGACCATCCGCCATATTGGATTTAGAATGACGTCGCTTAGCTAACCATGCATTATCACCCAAACTAAACGTCTATGCAAAATTTCATCTTAATCAGTGGAGGATAACTGCTTTAAAATTCAGTAACTTATAAAATGTACTTGGCACAGTAAAATTTTTGTACAAATGCCATTGAAAAATTACTTAAATAACGTTGTTAGCTGTGTAAAACAGATAGTAAATATATATATATGCAATCTTGCAACTTAAATGAAAGCTGAAAGCTGCGCTGCGTGTTGCGGGTTCGATTCCCGCACGGAACAAATATTTGTATGACCTACAGATAGTTGTTCCGGCTCTGGGTGTTGTGTATGTGAGTTTATATGTTTGTAAACGCACCCACGATACAGGAAGAAATTCCTAGTGTGGGGCAACGTTTTTAAAAAAAAAAAAAAAAAAAAAGCTTGTAATAAAAAAATAACTACATTAATTAAATTTCAAGTCACACAGTTGACTACGGGGTCAACGGCAGCTGGAACTTCTGTAACGAGTTTAGTTTTGTTGTTTGTTTTATTGTTATTACACACAGCGAACCTTCGTAGACTTGATGTGTATCGAACATCAAGTCTACGAAGGTTCGCTGGTTAATTTTATTTAACCCTGTACTTTTTGTTATATTTTGTATGATTATTATTTGGTAGTCACACAATATCTTTTATGATTTTTATTTGTTATTCATCTTTTCGTGTGAGGATGTGGCCAACTGGCCACCTCTGGTGTCAGAGTTAATTGAGCCGTCTCTGAGAACCCCACAGGCCTCTGACTTAGCTATTTCAGACTTTCATTAACTATTTTTTTTTCTGCACCGTTGCCTGTGATGTCCGAGATAAACGAAAGTACATATGAATTTGAAAAAGTCACTTGCACTTGCCCAGATTTCAACCCACGACCTCAAGTACGAGAGGCAATGTCTGAGCCACTGGGCCACCACAACTTATTATTTGAAAACAATGGAAACCTATCAGACTTGCACAGATTATGTTACAACAATAAACATAGCACTTACATACCTATTGTATCGAACTAGATATTCTATGATTTTAATAGTAAGGCCATTCTAGATAAGTATGTACTATGCAGGCAATGTGTTTTCGCGCGAATAATGTAAGTTAATCACTTATCACATTATGGTACAGTAACCATGATAATTGACTGCGTCAGAGTATTGTTAAACTTTGTTGCTTTTTATAGAAAAAGCAACAAAGGTCACTTTTTCCTGTCGAAAATTGGACTACTGATTTGAACCGTACGGGCTGTTCTTAACCAAAGCGGTGATGAGAAAATGTTTCTCGACCAAACAATAACGTCAATTGTTTTTTCTCCTCGCTTAGCTGCACTGCAATAATAGTTATTTATGCTACAAGTGCGAAAAGTAGGAGATTTCCGATGAGTGATATTTTTATTTACGAGCGAGCGTAGCGAGTGAGTGGATAAATCGACACGAGTCGGAAATCATCTTACGCACGTGTATCATACAACATTTTACTATGCATTGTGCGAGTAAATAATAGTACATTGTGATACAAGGGTGGAAAGTGTCATTAAAAACGTGTCATTAAAAACCCTCGCCTTCGGCTCGGGCTTGTTAATGACAGCTTGTTTGCAATAACCTACACACCCGTGTATCACACGACGTTTTTCAATACAGTTGTGAGAAACAGTAAAAACAAATCAAAGAATTAGATGTGTTTATTCACAAAAAAAAAAAAATTTCAATATGGCGCGTTTTTGCAACTGGACATATTTTTTTACAAAGAAAACAGCCTATACAGCCTATTCGATTTTTGACAAACGTTGATGGAAAATAATTAACTTAAAACTGGTAATTAAACATATTAAATAACTATTTAAAAAAAAAATTAGAATTCTGTGCTAAAACGTACGGAATCATTAATTTTTCCTCGTATAAAATCGTATCCCATTTTATTCTATGTAACTCCTTGCTACATAACTTTTTTAAATTGACATACGGCGTGTTTTTGCAACTGGACATATTTTTTTTTCAACGAAATAGCCTATACAGCCTATTCGATTTTTGACAAATGTTGATGTGAAAATAATTAAATTAAAACTGCTAATTAAATATATTAAACAACCATTTATATTACTTTTGAGAATTCAATGCTTTAACGTACGGAATCATTCATTTTTCCCCGTAGAAAATCTATCCCATTTTATTCTATGTTTGAAAACTCCTTGCTACTAAACTTTTTTAAATTGACTTATAAATTTAAAACTAAACTGCAAACATAATGATCGAGCTCGTAAACAAAAGTCACGACCGCGTAACAGAAAGATGCCTATGCGTAAGATTTAACTTTCGAATCATAATTATAGCCTCTGAAAGTACGCCATGTTTAACAACTGTATTGAAAAAAAAATTATCTTAACCAAGCTAGAAATTAATAAAATGGCGCTCATTCAAGGGCGCTTAGCATATCCACAGATTAACTAATAGTTCCTCGGGCATATCTACTGCGCATGTGCAAATAGCTGTGGTCCGGGCAACTGCCCAACGGTTGTTGTCGGACTGTTGTATGTGTTCTAATCGCGCCGAAAACAACTTGCGCGATGCAGGATTTATGTGACGTCATGTCATTAGTTCGTAAGTGGCGGCGCTGGTGCCGCTACAAACTCTATGCGGCGGACTGACGTTGGAGTTAAAAAAATTAAAAATACAGGAAAGTAAAAAGCACCAGTAAAAAAAAGTGACACTTTCCGCACAGTTTGGCTGCTTGGAAAACGCTCTTTTCGAGGACATGCATTGTAAAATAACCTTGTGGTGATTTACGGGAGTTTTCTGCTCTCCTTTTCGAAGAAACTGATCTTTACTAGACAAGTTCCTCAAGTTCCTACAGTAGTCACAGCAGTCTTTGTGTCTCGGAAGTTGGCTGCAAAACCCTGCGCAGTAGCTATTTTTGTGTCAATGTTGAAGGTGATGATAGCATTGTATAAATGCTTCTTTCACTCGCTTACGTTTGTCGCATCGTCCTATCTCGCTTACTCTATGCAGTATACTCGATTTGTCATCGAGTATACTGCATAGAGTTAAGCTCTGCGAACCATTGTTCGCAGAGCTTAACTTCAGAGACACAAATGTCCCCGGTGACTACTGTACGTACATTTAAGGGAGAAGCCCAGCCCCTATGGGCTGTACAGTGTACATACATAGTTGTTTTGTATAGGTGTTGAACACTTTTTTTACCCAACTCATCACAGTTGGGCTTACTTTTGTAGAAGTGCTGCTTTTGTAGTCAAGTTCTACTAAAGAAGCGATATACTTATTGTAGACATTGCTACAGGTCCCTCCCACTGGGTTAGTCAGACACTGTCGTTGAAAAAAATTGAACACTGTCCATACTTGTAAGGCCCTTGTGACCATAAATAAATACTGGATCAGCCCTTGCGTCATAAGTACTTCAGTTACTAACTTTGGCAAACTAAACGACCGCTTTATTAATTACATATTTCGCCTTGATTACAGATCTTCGGTTCTGACGAAAGCCTAACAGCAGCGTTAGCCATCTTACCACAGACGTTATTATCCTGCGACGAAGTCTACAACCGCGTCGAACAGCTGTACTCCGACTTTGACTTCCACGGACTTCCTTAATGTAGCGTAAGACTATCAATTAAGTAGAAAATTGTTAAAACTGTCTTTGATGGCGAGAATCTCGCAGCGTTTGAGACCATACTTACTATATTATCTATAAATGGTAGCGCTTTGTGATACCTACGGCTTTAAACCCTTGAGTGCCCGAAACGTCCACGCGAGACATAATGGCTTTTTTTTGTTTTGGTATTTACCTACGGCACATAACCGGTTAAGGCTTCCAAAAAAACAAACAAGCATTCTAAGGCCCATTTTCAAAATCAGGTTGAAGGTCCTTAACTCAACTCAATTAGCAGCTACGACCACGGCAAAATCTCTTGATTATTATCAATAAATAACAAGCTTTAACTGTCAATTTGATTATTTGATGTGGAGTCGTGTTGGAGGGCATGTCTTGGAATGTAGAGGTAATGTAACTTGCCCCTATATTCGACGTGATGCGCTAGCGCTTGCTCGCTTCCTCTCGGTCTATGGGCGCTGTTGTTACCTACTCGAAATTGAATTGAGTATTCTGTAATGTTGAGTATCTACTCTTATGCTTTCTTAGTTATGGAAAAAATTACGTTGCTAGGTTGTAGGCAAGACTATCTATAGTTTTAATAGCCAATTATATCAAGACAATATGGGAAATAAAACTTTAGTCAATTAAAAAAAACATGGTCATCTCTCTATTTTGATCTGGTCTGGTTTATTCTTTCGCATATAATCTCGTGTTTCTCTGCTCGTTAAGGTAAATTAAATTAAAGCAGACTTTCAAATAAAATTATAAAAGGGTCTGTGATAATGGTTTACAAAAAAAAAAAATCATTCTCTGTTAATTTTATATTGATTTTTCATGATACAATTGAAAAGTAGGTATTTATTCAGGAGCTGTAGCATAAGTTATTCAAATAGATATGATTCCTGGGTAGAAAAATAATAAAAATAATTGTATTTGGTCAGTCAGTGGATTATCAAATAATATTGGACATCATTATTTTTATTGCATTATCAAATCAATAAAATGTGACAAAGATAAAGCGAATCAAAGACCGGGAGTGGGGCATTTATATTTTTGTCTGTCAGGTATATTAATAAAAAATATTGGACACGTATTTTTCTTTTGTTACTTAAACAAAAAAAACTGGCCAAGTGCGAGTCGGACTCGCGCACGAAGGGTTCCGTACCACTATCGCAAAAAAACTACGTTGTATGGGAGCCCCACTTAAATAATTATTTTATTCTGTTTTTAGTATTTGTTGTTATAGCGGCAACAGAAATACATCATCAGTGAAAATGTCAACTGTCTGGCTTTCACGGTTCATGAGATACAGCCTGGTGACAGACGGACAGACAGATAGACGGATCGTGGAGTCTTAGTAATAGGGTCCCGTTTTTACCCTTTGGGTACGGAACCCTAAAAATGACGACGATACAGTACGTTAAAATTTCGAGTGATGTCACGTTTTAGTACCTACACTTTTTACTCAAAAGTGACGTCACAAGCTCCGCCCCTGAACATTGATGCGCTTTATCTTTGTCAATATTATATATTTTTGAAGCAAAAAATACGTGTCTAGTAATATTTAATAATCTCACTGAAGGACTAAATAGAATTATTATTTTTCTAACCAGGAAACATCCTTATTGTGCAAGTGAATTCGGCAAGGCAAAGGGTTTGACAAGTCTTTGCCTTGCCGAATTCACTCGCGCAATTACGAGTAGGCTGTTGGTCTTTGTACTATATACTATAAAATAAACAAAGTATAAGGGTATAATAGTCAGAATGGATCTTTGTGTCTCTGAAGTTGGCTCTGCCAACCATTGCGCAAGAAACAGCTTGTCATCGAGGATACTGCATAGAGTAAGCGAGATATGACGATGCGACAAACGTAAGCTAGTGAAAGAGACAGTTATACAATGCTATCTTCACTTTCAACATAAACTCAAAAATAGCTACTGCGCAGGGCCAGCCAGTCTTGCAGCCAATTCAGAGACATAAAGATTCGTTGTGAGTATTATATGTGGTATGTACATTTTTAGATTGATGCGTCGTTTTGCCTGAAATGTGTCTCAGTGTGATTTATCCGAAGGTGCATAAGGTGCTTAATTATAAAACACTGTATTTAATCATATTAAAGTGATCATACACTGCCTATCTCACAAAGGCCATATTATTAACTAATCAATATTTATGTTAAAATGTGATCTCAAACATAACAAGTACTAGAATGCGCATAATAATTATGTTTTAGTTAGTAAAATGCAGGGCAAAATCTCTTGTTTACCAACGAAACGAACTTAACACACAAAAAATGTTTTTATATTTTGCACTTCTCTTGTCTCTGCGCGTCTTCCTTCATAGGCAAAGTGGCATATATATATATCGCGTTAGCTTTTGTCAAAAAGGCCTTAATTTATAGGATTGATACGCGCAGAAATCTCATTTTATCAATCCCTTTTTTGCCCGACTGCCGAAGGTGGGTAATGTGTTTATCAGTCTATGTATATATGTTTGTTCCTATGTGGCGTTCGAGAGACCAAACGCGTTGGCCGATTTTGATATTTCTTAGGTCAATCGATACGTCTTAACCTTGCGAGTGTCACTGGCTACATTAAAATTAGAAAACCTAAATGTACCTAATTCGAATAAAAAGTTAATTAAAAAATCAAAAAACCCGCCTGCTTAAGAAGCGAACTAAAACGACGTAAACAAGAAGAAAATCATACTGTGCAGTCGGAATACATCTGGTTTGGTTAGCCAGCTCGCGAATATGTATCCTCCCGACTGCAGACGGTTTTTAGATTTTTTGTTTTCTAGCTTATTCTTACCCACTCCTGTGTAAAGACCTCCATTCACTCCTTGTTCAGCGAGCCCGCGCTTGCTCCTTCCCGTATCAATGCGTGTCCAAACTAAGGAGATATATTCTGAATGTAAGTAGTAATTTTACTACATGACGGAAAATATTGAATCGCTATCAAGACTCGCAGCAGTGGGTAGAACAATATTTTAATAAAATCTTTATATTTTTTCGAATTTTATCTGTAAAAAACAGACGGCAATTTAATCCATTAAGTTGGTTATTAACAGATTCAACCCCAATTTACTGGAAACAATGTAAATTACATAATGTAGGCTATAACTAGAACAATGCATTTAAATTGAAATGCAGATTATTCAGTAAGCTTACTCTACTTAAATGCTACTTAGTTAATAATATATTACATTATAAGAAATACTTATTTATTTCAGTATTTATGCTTAAGCAAATGCTAAAACAATAGAGATATATGATTCAAATTATAAATAAATTAAAAAAATCAGCTGTTGATTTGTATACTGATCAAATAAATGTTTAAATATTTAATAAATAAAGTTTGATTTAGTTTTTAAACAGCTTAGGTTTAATATACTTAATGCCATTTTTCAATATGCCTACAACGATAGATCCATGGGATAGCTTACTTTAAATTTTATTAATATTATGAGCACCTTTATTTAATATATTTTAGTTTAAGTTAGTTGTGCAATAATATCAAACAAATTATTAAAATGTTAAGTAGTCCCCATTAAAAACGAAAGAATAGTATTTATACGAACGAAAATAAATTCAAATTAAAGGTGTAAAAAATACTGAATATGGCTTACTGAAATACTAAGTGGGCGAATACAAATGTTTAAAACAGCGACTTGAAAATAAAAGTTCGTCAACGGAGCCCTTTTTCTGTCTGCATGGTCTAAAGTAACGGTCGGGGTTCTCTAAGCTCCCGAGCTCGCTTCGCTCGCTCTTGGACTAATTCGTTGAGAACACGAATACCGGGTGTATTAAGGTGTAAAAAATACTGAATATGGCTTACTGAAATACTAAGTGGGCGAATACAAATGTTTAAAACAGCGACTTGAAAATAAAAGTTCGTCAACGGAGCCCTTTTTCTGTCTGCATGGTCTAAAGTAACGGTCGGGGTTCTCTAAGCTCCCGAGCTCGCTCTTGGACTAATTCGTTGAAAACACGAATACCGGGTGTATTCATGTTTTCAACGAATTGGTCCAAGAGCGAATGCAGCAATGGGTGAACAGCTACTTTCAAAAGAATAATATGCTAAAATATAAAAAATAGAACGCCAAATACAATTAAAGTATGCACAAAAACCCCCTAAAACGGACTCAAACCGGATAAATAGTAACTTACTTAGTTAGTATAATAGTCGCCCATTCAGTATATTTTTCGCCCGTTTAATAATTTCCCAAAACGAAATTAGGGATTTCTTAGAATGTAGTTAGATATCACTGCCACCATATGTGGTATCGGGAACCTATATCAAGTTATGCTTTCTACACTACCTACCCTATGTAAAAAAGCGTGAGTTTATGTATGTATGTAAAGTTATATAATATACAGTAAGTGTCCGTAAAAATGGCACATCAAGATTTATAAAAATAAAATAAAACAGTTGTTTCGGTCATTCATATCTGTGATATTCTCTCTCCCTCTGTCTATAAATTTCTCTCTTTCTGAAACCCGATGTGTCATATTTACGCACTAGTGCTGTTATTTTTGTACGCGCGCAATGAGCTCAATTGTAACGATTGCTCATTCAACAATATTGGTAGCTTTTGATAAACTGTTGTTGTAAATTTTGATGTATTTGGATGTGTTACCATAACGGTGTTGATGAAATAATTAGGAAAAATAAAATCATGTTGAATGTTGCCATTAAAAATAAAGAAATCGCATTTACAAGCTACTTGCCTTTGACAAAATAGCCTATAATATGTGTTGACCATTTAAAATAAAATTGCAGCTACTTAAACAATACATTAAAAAAACTATTTTATAAACTCATACATAAGTTATATTTTATAGCCAATATGAAGTTGTAAATCATCATGTTCATCATGTTTTCATACATCTACATAAAACTATAGAAAAATCATTTATTTTTATTTTGAAATGCAATTTTTTCAATAGCAAACACAGTGTTCCTTCAATACCTATAATATAACTTATGATTTCTGTTTAGCTTTTGTATTGAAAAATGAAATGTGCTTATTAATTAATGTGTTAGATTTTATTGTGGAATTGTATCTTCATAATCATGCTGTTATCTATGTATAAAATAACACTAAATTATTCGTACTCTTGAGGGCAAATATATTCTGGGAGTTACATTTCTGGTTTTGAAACTTATGCCTATAAGAATAAGTCTTAAATTACCACGCCCTCAACCGGCGCGGGACCATTTATGGCTTCTGTTTAATTGTTTTACTATTGTGTCTGTAATTACGCCAGATTGCAAACGGTGACACTCATTGACGCGCTTGGGGTACGCAAAGTTTTGACAATGTCGAAGCGTCTCGGTGTAATACGACCATTCACTGCTTTTGTCTGACAATAAAATATTAAATTTTAATATAGCGCCTGTAATATTGTCCTCAAGTGTACTGTATGCTTCATACATTCCTGAATCATTCCTAGTTTAGGAAAGCGTTTTATAATTTTTTGTAACAACATTTGGAAGAATAAAGTGTTTTTGCAAAGCATTCTGTATTTTTATTACAAGCTATAAATTACCTTACTTTCGTATGTAGCCCAGTAGAAATCAACTAGTAATCGTTTTTCAAGCACTTCATAAGGAGCTGGTCTCATGATGGTGCCGGAAGGTAGCCATAACAACTCCTCAACCAGAAAAGATAGCACCATCTTGTTGAGGCTCATTGGTTGTGTATTTACAAGCGATATTACATTACGTACTTTTTAATCCATTTAGGGCTTATTTCAAGATTTTCTTTTAATTATTTTTATTAAAAACGGCCAACAACATCGCGGCAGATCCAAGCCTAGTATTATAACAGGTATTATCTATGCCCAGGCGTGGACGAACAAAACTGATTGGCTCAAGATAGTTGTATTGGAAAAGTAGGTATACCCGACATCCAAATAAATAAAGAGTAGTTCTAAAAACACGCTTTAATGGTAAATTGAACTAAAAAGTCGCTAATCCTGAAGATCTTGGTAAGGCTAATGGGGCAAACAATTTAAACGCGCACGGTAGTCTCAACTTTTATTACTTGAAAATTTTAATTTTTGTTTGACTTTCAAAAGTACTTTGACTAAATTATTGCATTGTCATCGGTCCTTGATAGGTGTGCAAAGTTTCAAATCAATCCGACGTTTTGAAGTGGGTGAAAAACACGTTCAAAAATTCCGTTACATTGATACATACCAAGCTAATAAAAGCGTGTTAAAATAGGTACTACAAAGTCAAAAATAACTTTATTTTCGAAAGTCGGAATTTCTGATTTTGTTTATTCGTTTTTAGGGTTCCGTACCCAAAGGGTAAAAACGGGACCCTATTACTGAGACGCCGCGATCCGTCTGTCTGTCTGTCCGTCTGTCACCAGGCTGTATCTCATGAACCGTGATAGCTAGACAGTTGAAATTTTCACAGATGATGTATGTCTGTTGCCGCTATAACAACAAATACTAAAACAGAATAAAAATAAATATTAAAGTATACAACACAAACAACAAACGTGTTTTTTTGGCCGGTTTTGCGATACTGGTATGGAACCCTTCGTGCGGAGTCCGACTCCCACTTGGCCGGTTTTTAGACACCGACTTCCGAAATTGAAGTAGTTTTTCACTTTTTGGTTGTGGTACCTAGGTACCAGTGGCAATTTCTTTTTTTTATTATAGATTGGCTCGCGTTTAACCACTATCTCGCGTTTAACCACTATCTCGCCTGATGGTAAGCGATAGTAATGTACAATAAACAGACATGCGATTGCAGCAATCCTGCAGCCTTATTGCGTAATAAATTCGGCAAGGCAGAGTATGAAAAATTAACCATTCACATGCGAGATGAAGATGATAGACGCGATGTGGATTTCCGTCTGATTGGTCGATTTTTCATACTTGCCGAATTCATTACGTAATAAGGCTGCTTTTAGACGATTTACCGTCATTTTTCGAAGAGTTCATTTAAATATCTATATCTCCGAAGTTCTTCATCAGATGTTTACCAAATTTAAATGGGACCAATTCGGGATCATACCCTTCCAAACAAAAACAGGATTTTCAAACACGGTCTTTTTCCCTGCAGTGGGACAATATGAGCAACATCTTTCTGCCCTTGTTACTTGAGGTAACATGTTTTCTTGCCGCCATACAATATATTATGGTTAATTATATTGAGAAAACTATAGCTTCTGCCAGCGGCTTCGCCCGCGTGAATGTCGAAAATTTTCCCAAGGGAACATATTCCCGGGATAAAAAGTATCCGATGTGCTATTTCAGACTATAATCTATCTCTGTGCCAAATTTCATCCAGATCCGTCCAGCCGTTTGAGCGTGAAGTAACAAAGACGAAAGACGTCCACTGCTGGCCATAGGCCTCCCCCAAGAGTCGCCACATTGACCGGTCCCGTGCGTCTCGTAACCAGCGGATCCCCGCAACCTTCACTAGGTCATCGGTCCACCTGGTAGGAGGACTTCCAACGCAACGTTTTCCGGTTCGCGGTCGCCACTCCAGAACCTTTCTGCCCCATCGGCCATCCGTTCTGCGAGCAATGTGCCCTGCCCACTGCCACTTAAGTTTGGCAATTCTTCGGGCTATGTCGGTAACCCTGGTTTTCTCTACATTTCTGATTCGATCACGCAAGAAAACTCCGAGCATAGCCCTCTCCATTGCCCTTTAAGTGACTGTAAGCTTTCTTATAAGGCCCATTGTAAGCGACCACGTCTCAGAGCCATATGTCATTACTGGCAACACACACTGGTCATAGACTTTCGTCTTGAGACACTGTGGTAAGTTGGACGAGAAGACACCTCGCAACTTCCCGAACGCTGCCCAGCCGAGTCGGATTCGACGGTTGACCTCTTTCTCGAAGTTGGCTCACAGGGATGTTATAAAAGAAACAACAATATTGGTAAATATCGCATTTTATTCGCTGCACTCTAATTTCATCATACAATGCAAAACAACATAGGTAAAGTAGAACAACAATATAACATTACATTATTTACAGTCCCTACACCTTTCTATAACGGTATTTTTGGACTCTAAAAAGCGCCTTAAAATTATCGAAGAAAATAGGTTCCTACCCTACGCTATTTTATATATAAAAAATCTCTTAACCCCGGTGTCTAGAAGGAAATTATCGATGCTATGCAAATCAAGTTATGCGATTGGCTTGGCTGTTGAAAATTCATTCAACCAACAACCAATCAGTAGATGATGCGCGGTTTGTCAAATTTTCGACAAATCTCGTTCCAGAAACTGGGCTTTAATAAAGTGCAGGAAAGTAGGCATTTAGGATATACCAGAATTATTAGTTAGTTTAGTTTCGACGGGCTGTTGCCGCAACTCCACGACCAGCGCGTATTTTGCGTGCATAATTATTATTATTAGGTATTGTAACAAGGCTTGAGCAAGCGTGGTGATCAATGCTCGTGCCTTCTCTGTATGAGAAGAGGCCTTTGTCCTGCATTAAGACAATTACAGGCTGGTATTATTATAATTTTATTGTAACAATAACACGGGGTGACCATGAGTTCTTAGAGAAAGGTTATCATGAGTGTGTGTAAGGGACAGATATATATGCCTTGTATACGTGTGTCCCTTACGCACACTCAAAATAACCTGACTCTAAGAGCTTATATGGTCACCCCCAGGCTTTTGAATAACCAGCATAATTATATTATGCACTTCTCGTTTCCCAACCTGAAAAAAAGCAGTTAATCTTTGTTGCAAGCGTAAAAACATCAAATTAATTATTGCCAACACAGAAAAATCACTTGGTGTGCTCAATTAAATATAAAGATCGCTAACTAAGAGCAAACTGGAAGAACATCAGATCAGATAATTATGTTACTCGTTGAATGTCATAAGAATTTCAACATAAGAAATTTTACTCTGCGCACTTTTGGGTCAAGAGCACAGTTTTTACATGAAAAAGGTTCGTACAGAAAACCTCAACAATAAAAAAATGCAAAACAAAATATTTATACTAAAATAACTATATTTTTGCGGTTTATTCACAATAAAAATACATGGAACACAATCAAACAAATTAGGTAATACCAATTGTTTGGGTCGACTAAATAAATATATGTAATCAAAATCGCCTAAATATAAGTAAATAGTCAGCCGCAAGTTGCACAACCCTAGAAATAAATATTAGATGCTTTTATTTTAAAATCTTAATATTAGTTTACTTAATGCTAAGATCTGGTATTCAACCGGGTAAAGAACGACTCATGAACATAGCCAGGATTTAAAATGTAGTTTACTCTTTCCTTTACTGAATAATCTGGCAAACTATACTTCATAAAACATAGCTTGATCACTGCGACATAATATGTCAAACTGACGTATACGTTATTGTTAGCTTGTCAAGTGCTATTGTTACTATATTGATACTGACAGCTGTCGCAGAGATCAAGCTATCTTAGGAAGTTTAAAAGCTCTATACTTCGTAAAAGATAGCTTGATCTCTGCGACATATGTCAAACTGACGTATAAATTATTGTAACGTTATTGTTAGCCTGTCAAGCGCTATTGTTACTGTATTGATACTGACAGCTGTCGCAGAGATCAAGCTATCTTTTATGAAGTATAATGTTTAAAAGAACAGATTTGATTTTTTAACAAAACAACATTAACGGATATATACAGGTGTACCTATAGTATAAGTTCCATATAATAGGAGGCCAGCCTACTGCCAACAACCGTGCGGTGCCTTCACCGGGCTGCTGAGAAATGCCAGATGGAAACCTGTTCGAACGCGGCGTTATTGCGTAAGTGAATTCGGCAAGGCGAAGGATTTGACTCGCATCAATCGACCAATCACATAGACGGAAACCCACAACGCGTCTTTCATCTCGCACATGATTCGTCAATTGATGGAATCAAACCCTTCGCCTTGCCGAATTCACTTACGCAATTAGGCTGCCGGAAACTAAACCAAATTTTAATGAAAATAAAAATCCTGTCTAATAACATGGCCGTTGTACTACAGCCTTATTGCGTAAGTGAATTCGGCAAGGCAAAGAGTATGAACAATCGACCAATCACATGCGAGACGAAAGACGCGTTGTGGATTTCCGTCTATGTGATTGGTCGATTTAAAATTTGCCGTTTGCGTTGCCGAATTCACTTACGAAATAAGGCTGCCGGTTCTCAATATCACAATGACGCAATATAATTTTCAACATACATTCTTAACTTTATATTAATCAAGCTAAGCATGTCTTATATACTATAACAATATAATCTCTTAACATTACCAATTAATGAATAATTGCGAAACATGTAGCAAACAATTATTCTAAAGCTAAGTGGTCAGGGAAATATTATACAAAGCATTTATTTCTACTTCGATTAAAGTACATACGGCAAAATAGTCAAGCATGCAGGCGAATATTTATACTCGCGTAAACTCGAAGCAGTCGGGCTCTATGTAGGTATCAGTGTAGAAGTCCTGAAAAATGTCTGTTTTTTTGGGTTCTATTTTATCGTGTATTGTATTTTATAAATTTGATTGTTCTGTATAATAGTGTTTGTAAACTATTTAAATAGTGTTATTGGCTTTGGTTATTTCCAAATAAGGAAAACGCACGAGTAGGAAAGTGAATTTCTATAATGAGGAATTATTAGCACAGTCGTCGATTCCCGTGTCATCTCGCTCCCACGATTTATGACCGCGACTGCCTCGCACGACGGCATATACTATAGGATAGTGTTCGCAACTAACCACTTTGTAATTTGTATTAATTTGCTTGCATACTTATCTGTTTTTCCGGTAGTACTAAAGCAAAAAGTGATATTGTAACTCATGATCACTTTTAAACACAGCCGACTCTTGCGTCGATATGCTAACACATTCTACGTGATGTTCCAAATAATTTTTTACTAATTCTAGTGAAAATATTTAAAATATAAAGGATGTCTGCGACACTGACGCGAATAGGAGTTCCATGGATTCCGTAAATGATTCTGGGAAAAATCCAACGCTCTAGAATTTATCGTCGGCTTTTTCTTAATGTTTTGAAAAATAATAGCTTCTTTTTATGTGATTTCTTGATTCTGGCTATGCTGTAACAATTTTATATGTGGTGTGTAACAATTTAATTGTGCACTTACACGAAAAACATTGAGCGTCATAACTAGCCTTTGGACTGTCGGGTTTTCTTTAAAACTAAATGATGATTTAACATCATCTAACAGAATTTTAAACGTACAGAATTTATAAATGGCCATATTGTATAATCCACCAAACCGGATTGGACTCGCGTGGTGGTTTACGGCCCATTCCCTCTCACAGAGAGGCCTGTGTCCCAGTAGTGGGAACATTAAAAAGGCTGATGATGATGATAATGTTTCTGGGTGTGGCATCTTATGTTATTATGAAAAAATATCCCCATTAAGGAATAATTTAGAAGATGTTATAAAAAGCTACATTTTATAGATAGTATAATTGTACACAGATTATATCAAGCCACACATGATAATATATTGAAACACAGGATATTATACAAATAGCTTGATTTGGAATATTATGTATTACATGAGTATGATTATTGAACATTGACAGATGGTGCTACTCTTCAAAAGGTATCGAGTAACTGGGTTGTGGCGGTCAGCACCATCTGGTGAGTCTGAAAGCCGACTGAAAATAGTTGGAAAAACGATCTGTAAATGATTAACTAAATTTACTTATGTCTGGGGCAACATCAATGAATACAAACAATAGGTATGTTTACTGGGTAGAAAAAATGTTAATTCTATTTAGTACATCAGTGAGATTATCAAATAATATTGGACCCGTATTTTTTGCGTTATATAAATAATAACTGACAAAGATAAAGCGCATCAAAGTTCAGGAGTAGAGGCTTGTGACGTCACTTTGTCGGTATAAAGTGTAACGCAGCGTGACGCACGATATTTCAACGCACTGTATCGTCGTAATTTTTTGTTTAAGTGGCAAAAGAAAAAAATACGTTTCAAATATTTTTATTAGGTTATCTAACTGACGGACTAATTTTTTTTTTTTTTCAACTACCCTATTGGACAGATTTCTGGCAATAAAATTAAACCGAAAATGAAAGACAAGTACATAATTATTATAACAAAATGCTTGGTTCTTGGAGGATAGCAATGCGATCAGCATTGAAAAAATCTTCAGATTGTAATAAGATCAGAAAAAAAGCCCCATCGTCATCGTCAACGTAGGTCACTACCTTGAAAGGATGAGCATATAAAATTTCTAATATTCATACACATTACATTAATGTAACAATTGTATTGAGCTTACTAAATACTGGACAGATTAGAATTACGAAACTCACGAGCAAGATCAAATGAAACGGTGGATCAGTCTTCCTTTTAGAGAATCAGCGATCTTCGTGTATTTCATCCAAAAAAAATATACTTGGTTCTTCTATAATGCGACCACGCATAATGTTGAGTGCTCGCAATGTGAAGAAATTAAAGCTGGGCATAAATTATCGGACGCGGCTGTCAGCCGCGACTGATATAAGTGTGCATAGACAAAAACATCCAGAGGGCCCGATGTCTATCGTCCGAACGCCCAAGGTTACGTCCGATATTTTGAACAATTTATTGTACATTCATTACCCAGATATTCTATAAGTCCGTCAGCCGCGTCCGATAATTTATTCCCAGCTTAAGCCTTGGCTTAACCTACATTCCACTTTTAAAATGTAGATGGCGTTAGTAGCCTGTATACTTATCAGTTTGTTCGTGTGTCCCACAGCAAAGTAAGCATCATTTTGCATCTTGTTCCTTCTATATTGATAGCCACAAAAGATACTTTCGAGAATAGAGTATTAATATATTCTTAGCCTCTGCTTCACTTTCTGTTCTATGGTAAGTATAAAACCTTTAACAATTTGATTATTTCATTACAGAAAATCTGAACAGCTGATAAAGTCAAAAAGATTCACAAACTTTTTTGCTAAATGTATACAGAGGGTAGGAAATGTCCTGAATGGCTACGAAAAAGGGATGATACGACTGTGCATTTGTTTGCTCAACATGTGGTACCACTGCCGTGCCCCCAGATCTTAAATGACACGAAGATGGATAAGTTTCGTAAAATGAGTTTACAACACCCAACTTTTACTTCATGACTTATAATTTATATTAGACATTTTAAATAGTGCTTATTAAATACAAGAATAAAAGACAAAACTGTGCTTAAGGAGACATAAATATTGCAAGATGCATATTAAAAAATATCCTTTTTAGTCACAATAACAATATTTAATAAATAAATATAATTCACAAGATGTCAAGTTTCCACCGACAGAAAGAATTTCCCGACATTTAACGACAAAAAAAATGTTCAGGAAGCCTGAATCACTCTTGTTGAAAAAAAAATTTAAGATAATATTAACATAAGCATACATCGAGCCTAAATATCTCCCACCAAAATCCACGACACCATACTCTTTCCGACAAGTCGTGCGACTGGTCTTGGCGATTAGTCGTACGACTCGCTCGTGCCTGCGATTATTCGTCGTCTCGTGTACTCGTGCCGACGTGTCGGTGTCAAGCCTGCGGCGGCTCGTCCATGGGATTGGCTCGCGGTAGCTCGTCGTTCTGCGACTCTTCGCGCGACTCTGGGAATGTGGCGGCAGATGTACTGCGACTAGTCGACGTTGAAGACGCAGTTGACGAGTCGCCCGCTTGCTCACTGCTCGAGTCCCTTAAGGAAAAGTTACGTCTTAATTCTTTATATTTAATTAAATTAAATATTTATATAATAAAACCGGCCAAGTGCAAGTCGGACTCGCGCACCGAGTGTTCCGTACAAACAGCTTCATTCACCAAAATAATAAGGTAACATTTCTGATGTTCATAAACAATGAAAGAACCGAACATTGCACTAGCGAAAAATTTACTGGATTGGAGGACAAAAATAACTTTGCTGCTGGAAAAGTGTTGAATGTGGTGAATTTACGTTTGTCGAATATTTACTTTACTTGTGCTATTAGACATTGCTTCTTGACAAATTTCATGATACTAAATCAAGGGGAAGTACCCTATAAATTTTGATTCTCTCGCTATTAGTCAAAAATGATGATTATATGGATGTTTGGTACTCTTTCACGCAAAAACTACTAAACATATTTTGATTAAACTTTACAGAAATATAGCTTATACATCAGAATAACACATAGGCTATAATATATAAAGATATTGGGCAAAGAAATAATACAACGCGGGCGGAGCCGCAGGCGGCAGCTAGTATCAAATAAACGACCGTATCGTTTGACCGAGATTTTTTTTTCACAAATGTTCGCAGACCTGAGTATATGGTATTAAATTCAACTTGATACCTCCAGGCGTTCCTGAGAAAATGGTAAAGAGACAGACAGACAACGAAGTGATCCTATAAGGGTTTTGTTTTTTGTTTAATGGAACCCTAATAAAATATACTGACTTGTGAAACCCGTTGGTCTGGCACGTGTTGTAGGCACCGCAGTGCTGGCACTTCAGTCCTACCACGTGGAACTTCACCGTCGACAGCTGAAATAAGACAGATATTATAAAGAGACAGCCCGAATTTTGCGAGTTTGTTTCACATCATCATTTCAGATCATCATTTCAGCCGAAAGACGTCAACCGTTCCCGTGCGTCTCGCATCCAGCGCCTTCCCCACATTGACCGGTCCCGTGCGTCTCGCATCCAGCGCCTTCCCCACATTGACCGGTCCCGTGCGTCTCGCATCCAGCGCCTTCCCCACATTGACCGGTCCCGTGCGTCTCGCATCCAGCGCCTTCCCCACATTGACCAGTCCCGTGCGTCTCGCATCCAGCGCCTTCCCCACATTGACCGGTCCCGTGCGTCTCGCATCCAGCGCCTTCCCCACATTGACCAGTCCCGTGCGTCTCGCATCCAGCGCCTTCCCCACATTGACCGGTCCCGTGCGTCTCGCATCCAGCGCCTTCCCCACATTGACCAGTCCCGTGCGTCTCGCATCCAGCGCCTTCCCGCAACATTAACCAGGGAGGTGACCATAGGCTCTTAAGATATCGAGTAAGTGACAGATGTATACCAGTCAGATACATCTGTCCCTTATTCGATCTCAAATTGATACGGCTCTAAGAGCTTATGGTCACCCCCCTGGTCATCGTTCAACCAACTCAAGTAGGAGGCCTATCAACGCATCGTCTTCCGGTTCACGTACAATAAGAGAGAGCGCTCGGTTTGCGTATATGCCTGCTCACAGAAAGATACACTATGGCGTATAGAGGGGGTATAACGCAAAAACTGTTACGTGACGTTACATTTTCGACCGAATTACATTCACACCTACCGCAAGCCTAGTGGTCTGTGTGATTGGATTGCGGACTTCCTGAGGGATTGCTCCATCCTAGTGGTTATCGACGGCTGCTCGTTCGTTCAGTTAGATATCAACGCCGGAGTCCCTTAGAGGTCAGTACTCTCGGCAACATTATTCTTGCTGCACATTAATTATCTGCTAAAACCCGGAACCTTTGGGTACGCAGACGACAGCACTGTTGCTGAGAGATACTTGTCCAAGGCACGGGCTACTGGGCCTCAGATTCGGTCTCTCCGGGAGGCCATGGTTGAACGCTTGAACCTGTCCTTGAAGGCGGTCTCCGAATGGGGTGATGCCAATCTGGTAAGTTTCAATTCTGCTAAGACCCAGGTGTGTCTTTTTTCCGCTAAAAAGAGCCAATTCCACCTGGCTCCATCTTTCCGTGGTGTAACCGTGCCGTTAACGGACCATTTCGAACTTCTCGGTGTTAAGTTGACATCGACCCTCAACTTCGGTCCATTCATTGAGGCGAAAGCTCAGTTAGCTGCAAACAAGTTGGGGATTCTTGTTAAGGTGAGACAGTACTTCACGCCTGAACAGCTGCTCAACTTGTATAAAGCGCAAGTTCGGTCATGCATGGAGTACTGCTCTCACCTCTGTGATTGATTGATTCTGCCAAATACCAGCTTGATGCACTTGAGTCGATTGACAAACGGGTAAAAAAGCTTATTGCAACGATGCACTGGTCCCCTCAAAGCTCCAGAGCAGAGCCTCGAACATCGACGCCGAGTTGCCAGTCTGTAGGTTTTTTATCGGTTACATTTCGGGGAGTGTGCGACGGAACTGCGCAATTTGATCCCACCTAGCCCTTTCCATCATCGGACTACAAGACGTACGGCCATCCGCCATCGGTACATGGTGGACATCCCTAAGCTCCCAAACGCACAAAGCGTTTTGCTAATACTTTCATTGTGCGCACAGCTAAGGAGTGGAATTCCCTTCCGGAGTCTTTGTTCCCTGATAGCTACAACCTTGGGGTCTTTAAGTCAAGAGTGAATAGGTTTCTTCTAAGCAAGCGTGCTTCACCGTAGACCTCATCATCGCTTAACAACAGGCGAGATAGTGGTCAAACGCGAGCCTATAGATTATTAAAAAAAAAACCGCAAAGTACATTATTTTATTAAAAAAAAATGGTGATCATTAAAAGGACAATAATGCAGTTACGTTAGGCTATGGTAGGAGTTTCCTTGCGAGTTTGAATCATAAATGTAGAGATCCGCAAGAGAACCAGGGTTACCGACATAGCCCAAAGGATTGCCATACTTAAGTGGCAGTGGGCAGTGCACATTGCTTGCAAAACGGATGGCCGATGAGGTCGAAAAGTCCTGGAGTGGCGACCGCGAACCGGATTTCGATTTAGATTTTTTCGGTCCCTTCTAGGTGGAGCGAAGACCTGGTCAGGACTGCGGGAATCCGGTGAATGCGAGACCACAGGACGAGGCGACGCTTGGGGAGGCCTATGTCCAGCAGTGGACGTCTTTTGACTGAAATGATGACGATGATAACATACCTTGTGACAATCCTTGCAGAGTATAGTGGCTTTATAATCTGCGTACTCGGGCGGCATCGGTGTTGCGGCTACCTCGGAGTCCAGATAACCCCACAACTGAAAATAGAAACCACATAATTAAGCTAGTTTTAAAACAAATTAACAATAATGTCCACTATCACTATGCTAGCATTCATGTAACACAGAAAGAGTTTGTTACAAATGCATTAGTGGAAGAGAGAGACATTACGAAGTCCAACTTTTTTTGACACTGTAATCCATATTTATCGATATACAACATATAACTTTTTCTATCATCATCTCAAATTGTATTTTTTATCTTTTTAGGGTTCTGTACCCGAAGGGTCCAAACCACGGAACAGAAAAAACAGTGGAAGTGCAATGCAGCAAAATTACTATGGGAGCCGTTGTCGCCAAACTCACACAAATAAACTGATAATCATATAATGCACTACAAATAATCCGTTCGTTCAATTTGTCGTTTTCATTTTAGTCAAAACAAGCATAAGTCATAGATCGTATATCTGGAAAGAAATCCTAACACTCTTTAAATAGGATTTATTTTACGTTAGTGCAGAAAGTATTTACGACATTTTGTAATTTAATGTCAAACTAGATTCGATTGCCAAGTAAATTCTGCTACCAGACCATCGATTCTCAGTGGTTGCAATTATAAACTTTATTGCGTTTGCTGTAAAGTTGACATTCATGTCATAGGTCGGTATCTACTGCTACTCAACAACAGAAGTAACATTGCAATTTTAATTACGTTATCGATATCGATAGATACCCGATTTCTTAATTCGAAAAAATAAACCTTGTTTGGAGTTCAGTAAAACTGTAGGATGAATGGCATGGTATTATTTAAACATAAAAAAATATATGTATAAAAATCTATTACTGTTAGTTAGTCTCGTTAAAACTCAAAAACGGCTTCATAAATCAACTTCTAAAAAATGTTCAGAGCATATCGTGCTTGATTTGGTCCATTTCTGTTTGACGCTAGCGTCTTTGGGAAATCTAAAAATCAGAAGGATTTTTCATTTAGTGATTTCAAGAAATTGCTGCACAAACAATCATTGTAATAATTATTATGCATGCAATACAGCATACTTCCATTTTTTTGGAATTATTTAATCCACCTAATATAAAAGAAAATATAAGTTCCTGTTTTGTTTTATCGATATCTATCTATAAAATCAATACCCGACTACAACCCTAATTGAGTAGCGGAGAACTTTCGGGGACAAAATAGTGAATACATTAAATCCAAAATAAACTTTATTTTAATCGTGTAAGGTTGATTTTAACTATACGTTTTAGTAAATTGAAATTTACTAAGATTTTATTAGAAAACAAATCAAATCGTTTTTACCGATGATACGAAACACCTCCATTTTTAAGATTCTTTCGTTTACTATCATTTTTGCACTCCAAATTGGAACAAAACGGCATGCGGCATAGTTACGGAAAAAATTAATTCGTCGCAAAACTAACAACTCGACGCGATCTTAGAACACGACTGGAATCAAGTTGCGTGGAAACGCTTATTAGTTACACGCGTGCCACGCCTACTTTGTATTGCCACTGTTTTTTCTGTTCCGTGGTCCAAACGGAGCCTATTGCTGTCACTCACGTGTCCGTCTATCTGTCCGTCATCTGTCACAAAATTTTGTTCCGAAAAATTTTTTTACATTGAAATTTGGTGATAATATTTATTATTTAGTATATTTTACTAACAAATATAAATATATTCTTGCAAGATAGGGCAACGCCATCTAGTGGTCTAGTGCCATCTAGTATCAAATAGCGGAACCAATCTTCTCGAAACCTCGTGTCAAATTGACCTTTCCAGAATGTTCGAGCCGAACGTTTCTAGTCGCTTCGGGAACAATGGGTTCTATAGTCGAATATTCTGGATTACTCTGGAAAGTTCTCGAAGTATCTAGAACATCCCTGTATGGAACGTCCCAGAAACAACTTCAGTGCTATATAAAGAGCGGTCGGGTTCGTCATGGGTCAGTTTCGATTAGAAAGCGATACGAAGCGAAAATAGTGCGAAGTAATAAAGTTGTTTAAGAAGTTTTTCAGTAATAAAGAGTGATTAATAAAGTCTGGTGATTAAATAATTTATACCTGAACCCCAGCTCGTAACAATATTCTACATTTGGTACGGAACCCTAAATGTGCGAAGTCCGACACGTACTTGGCCGAAAGGATTTATCAAGATAAAATAATTTATTCAAATAAAAAAAAAAATAAGCAAACATGTATGAAAAATCTACTCAGGGAGGTCTATGTCCAATAGTGGACGTCTTTCGGCTGAAATAGCTTGGCTCGAAAATGAAGCATATAGATATGCGGGACCGGGTGGAAAGGCTTGTATATCCGGCTGCTGTACCTATACGTTCAAATCGCGTCAAAAACTCTCGTCTGCTAGGTACAGGATTTATGTGACTACAGAACTTATTTTTGTAGTAGTTTTAAAGGCAATCCATTTGCCACACTTAGGTTCTGATTCTGTTTAACATAGCCAGCCTAATTCCGCCAATTTTTGTAGGTTGTAGATGCCGTACAGAAGAAAGGTTCCTGGACTCACGTTAGTCATGTCGATCATGCTAGTCTGGCAGGTGGGGCAGGCGTAGTGCCCGGAGTGCAGCAGCTGCTCGAAGCAGGGCCGGTGCAGCAGGTGACCGCAGTCCGGGATGTGGCACGGTATGCGGGACGTGTGGATGTCCTCCAGGCACACTGGGCAGTTTGAGCGGGATACGTTTTCGACGCACTGGGGAACATAAATATAAATATTATTATGACTGAATCATATGAAAATTGGACCTATGAGAAGCCCAAAAATGAATAAAGTACAACGTGACATACTGAAAGGCTTTTAGTTGTCCGGCAAACATTGGCGTCGTATGAGAGTGTTTACGGAGACACGATGGCATTTACGTAGAAGCAGCGCATGACGCGTGACGCTGCATGCGACACGCGACTCGCGGCCGCGGTAGACGAGGCCTTAGATAGACAACTTAGTACAGTATAGTTAACTGTGATCAAAGCAGCTAAAGTTACAGGCTATCTTTCACAGCTGGACGTAGGCCCCATCAACAAAGTACTTCTAGTCTCACCTTGTGCCTGACTTGCTGCAGCTGCACTGAAATCACATGTTGCAACGCTCGCAGTGGAAGAACCGCTCGCTTCTGACGCGGCAGATGTACTGCCACCTGTCTCAAAAATATGCTGCTGGTCTTACCCTGTGCCCAACTTGCTGCAGCTGCACTGGTAGACACGTGTTGCAGCGCTGGCAGTGGAAGAACCGCTCCCTTCTGACGCGGCAGATGTACTGCTACCTGTCTCAACAATGTGCTGCTAGTTTCACCCTGTGCCCGACTTACTGCAGTTGCACTGGTAGACACATGTTGCAGCGCTCGCAGTGGAAGAACCGCTCGCTTCTGACGCGACAGATGTACTGCCACCTGTCTCAAAAATTTGCTGCTGGTCTTACCCTGTGCCCAACTTGCTGCAGCTGCACTGGTAGATACGTGTTGCAGCGCTGGCAGTGGAAGAACCGCTCCCTTCTGACGCGGCAGATGTACTGCTACCTGTCTGAACAATGTGCTGCTAGTTTCACCCTGTGCCCGACTTACTGCAGTTGCACTGGTAGACACATGTTGCAGCGCTCGCAGTGGAAGAACCGCTCGCTTCTGACGCGACAGATGTACTGCCACCTGTCTCAAAAATTTGCTGCTGGTCTTACCCTGTGCCCAACTTGCTGCAGCTGCACTGGTAGATACGTGTTGCAGCGCTGGCAGTGGAAGAACCGCTCCCTTCTGACGCGGCAGATGTACTGCTACCTGTCTGAACAATGTGCTGCTAGTTTCACCCTGTGTCCGACTTACTGCAGTTGCACTGGTAGACACATGTTGCAGCGCTCGCAGTGGAAGAACCACTCCCATCTGACGCGGCAGATGTACTGCAACCTATTTCAACTTGCTGCTAGTCTCACCCTGTGCCCGACTTTCTGGAGCTGCACTGGTAGACACATGTTGCAACGGCCCCTAATGAAACAGCAGATGTACTGCCACCTGTCTCAACAATGTGCTGCTAGTCTCACCCTGTGTCCGACTTGTTGCAGCTGCACTGGTAGACACATGTTGCAGCGCTCACAGTGGAAGAACCGGTCCCGTCCTCCAACACGGCAGATGCCGCACCCGTCGCAGTGGTACTGCCTCTTGTCATCATCGTCAAATAAGTTGCAGATCAGGCATGTGTACTGCGGGAATCAAGATTAAATAGATGATTAATGAAGGTTTTCAGAAAATTCACGCTACAAGTTGGCGCCACTTTGGCGAGAGGTCCTGCACTCCGAAAACATACAGTAAGACATCAGCATGACGTTGACGTAAATTTAACTAAGTCAGAAAAATATAGGCGAACTCGGATATCGGTCAAACTCTTTGCGTTGCCGTATTCACTTACGCAATACGGCTGCTGCACCCGTAGTCTCAGCAGTGCTACCAACTAGTTGTGTAACTAGTGCAAATCATTTCAGAAAACACTCATTACGGAAATAGGCCATAAACGTTGATACATAATTGCAGCAGCTAATAAAATGTAACGAAATAGAATTGTTGTAACCACTGATTGTAGTAGTGTTTCTAAAACATCCTAAAATATCAATTTTAATCTCCAACACCTGGCTCAAAAGGGAGTGACAGTTGGTAGGGAAGAATACGTATTGCGCCGACCCTAGGTAACATGGGACAAGGTCCAGAAAACAATGATGTTGACTCTTCAATACCACGAAAGTCGGAAATACACGCGGAGCCAATGTTGTGACGGAAGTAGAATCAAATTATCGTTAGATTTATTGTCATGTCCATTGGGTGTTACACGCGCCAAAACTCCCTTAAACGCCGGTGAACACGCATTGCGTGCCGAAAATCACGTATAATATGATCAGGGCGACTGCAGTTCATGCCATAACCCTTGTTTTAATGTAGCGGAAATGCTAATCAGGTTACGATTTATGCCCATCTTTACATTTAAGTGAATCATCAAAGGATACCTAACGATACAGCGTAATAGCATAATCAGCCTATAATATTCCCACTGCTGGGACACAGGCGTCCCAGCACAGGCTGCCTCTCTGTGAGATGGAGTGGCCCGAAATACGATATCGACGATAGCACGGTCAATTTATCTTGAGCACCCGAAATGTCAATGTCACTCTGCCGTTAGATTCTCGCTATTGGCTCACGAGGTGAACGTGGAGCGCCGCGCACATTTTGGGTGCTCAGTTATCTTGTCCGTGCTGTAATATAGAAATATGGAAGACATGTTGCAGCAAAACATGTCTTTGGGACAGGGGCGTAGCTACCGCGGTATCAGCTGAATCAATGATACGGCGCCCCCGGGTCACAAGGACCCCGACATTAAAATGTTGCCTAAAACCTCCAATTTTAATAGATAAGAGGGCTATAATGGATGAATTAAAACGATTAAAACTAACTCGTTATGATGACCGTTTAATCCCTGCGTGTGGATATACTCTAATTTTCTAGCTTCCTTTGCTCGCTGCAAAATTTTCTTGATATAATACACAAGGTACCCGATTCAAAAATCTTGACTTGGATAGCTTAAGCTTTCATTGTGATTTTAAAATTATTTCGTAAATAAACTTGCCTTTCGCGTTTTGCTGTATTCGTTAAGAGCCCCACAACAAATTTTGATATAGGGCCCCTTTAGGACTAGCTACGCCACTGCTTTGGAATATGGGAAAGAATTTGATGATGGAGTCAACAACCTAAGATGATATATATTATAGCAAAATCTTTTGATTCTAATCAAATGTTTCCAAACTTGTTGGAAAACAAGCTGAGACTGACACTAAGACTTAATGGAAACGAGTATATGTTATTTATATTTTTGTTATGTAAGTATGTTAGAATCGTAGCAGATGGCATTCTGTAATTTCTGCCTACCCCAATCGGAAAAGAGCGTGAGGTTTTTTTAATGAAACCTTAGATTATATAATATAGTAACATGAAACGCTTTAGTATATTTTGGAAATTATGAAAAGGCAGACAAAATGCAAATGACTGACTGATAACAAGGCTTCCTTCCCAGTATAAATGTTTGATATCAATAATCTTGGTTTTTAAGCCATTTAAGTAAGTAAATTAATTTGTCATACTGCCATGATATGACTGTTTAAAAACAGTTGCCAGAAAAGATAAGATTTTACAGCACTGCTGTTTTCTCAGGATTTGTAACAGGGGAAAAACTAAGCAAATATGCTTGATTATGAGTAATAATTATAAATGTTAATGTGACCAAAACACATAATCTTAACTTAATCATTTTCAAGGCTTTTCCAGTGTTTACATAACTTACATAATATTTATAACATTATTAATTTAGGTAACTATTATAGTTAACAAAATGATAATGATGATGTAATGAAACCTACCTATGAGAGATAACCTACCAATTTACTGATTTAGCTGTACATTAGAATAATAATAATTCATTTTCAGACAACTGAGGCCCATAGAAAAATACATTTTTATATTATTTTTATAATCTATAGGCTCGCGTTTGACCACTCGCCTGATGTTAAGCGATGATGTGGTCTACGGTAAAGCACGCTTGCCTAGAAGAAACCTATTCACTCTTGACTTAAAAACCCCAAGGTTGTAGCTATCAGGGAACAAAGACTCCGGAAGGGAGTTCCACTCCTTAGCTGTGCGCACAATGAACGTATTAGCAAAACGCTTTGTGCGTATGGGAGGGATATCCACCATGTACCGATGGCGCATGGCCGTATGTCTTGTAGTCCGATGATGGAAAGGGCTAGGCAGAATCAAATTGTGCAGTTCCGTCGCACACTCCCCGAAATGTAACCAATAAAAACCGACAAGCTGGCAACTCGGCGTCGATGTTCGAGGCTCTGGAGCTTTGAGGCGACCAGTGCATCGTTGCCAATAAGCCTTTTGGCCCGTCTGTCAATCGACTCAAGTGCATCAAGCTGGTATTTGGCAGATCCATCCTAGAGGTGAGAGCAGTACTCCATGCATGACCGAACTTGCGCTCTATACAAGTTGAGCAGCTGTTCAGGCGAGAAGTACCGTCTAACCTTTGCAAGAATCCCCAACTTTTTTGCAGCGAACTGAGCTTTCGCCTCAATGAATGGACCGAAGTTGAGGGTCGATGTCAACGTAACACCGAGAAGTTCAATATGGTCCGTTAACGGCACGGTTACACTACGGAAAGATGGAGCCAGGTGGAATTGGCTCTTTTTAGCGGAAAAATAGACACGCCTGGGTCTTAGCAGCATTGAAACTGACCAGATTGGCATCACCCCATTCGGAGACCGCCTTCAAGGACAGGTTCAAGCGTTCAACCATGGCCTCCCGGAGAGACCGAATCTGAGGCCCAATAGCCCGTGCGCCGGACACGTATCTCTCAGCAACAGTGCTGCCGTCTGCGTACCCAAAGGTGCCGGGTTTTAGCAGATCATTAATGTGCAGCAAGAATAATGTTGCCGAGAGCACTGACCCCTAAGGGACTCCGGCGTTGATATCTAACTGACCGGACGAGCAGCCGTCGATAACCACTCGGATGGATCGATCCCTCAGGAAGTCCGCAATCTAATCACACAGACCACTAGGCAGACCGAAGGAAGGAAGCTTACCAATGAGGATTTCGTGCCAGACCATGTCGAAAGCCTTCGAGATGTCTAGGGAGACGGCTAGCGCTTCCCTGTGTCTCTCGATGGCCTCACTCCAGATGTGAATGGCTTACGGTACAAGATCCCCAGTGGACCGATTTCAGCGGCAGCCGTATTGACGGTCACTGAGGATGACGTTCGCTTCTAGGTATGCCAGGACCTTACCATTGAGCACACGTTCCATACTCTTACAGAGGATGGACGTTACAGATATGGGTCTGTAGTTGGCCGGATCAGCTCGACTGCCCTTCTTGGGCACGGGCTGTACGTTGGCTTGTTTCCAAGCCTTCAGCACTTTTCCACTCTCTATCGAAAGGCGATATAGGCATGTCAAGATCGGAGATAATTGAGGCGCTTAGTCGTGGTGTTAAGTTGCCTTCCACGGAAAAGCCAAAATACTTCCTTCATGAAGGTCTCCAAATTATGAGTCAGAACCACCTCAAGCACCACAAAAGATTTGAAATTAATCTTGTGATGTGACTCCATTATTATGGTCTATCATATCATAGTGTGTTGTGACAGTTGCAAAGTTTCCGTTGACAAGACTGAGGTCAGCATTAGTATGTTTTCGTGACGCAAATACATCTATGGGTGTCAGATTTCTTGGCGTCTGACTATCCATAAGCATCTGGCGTAATTACAGACAGAATAGTAAAACAATAATTAAACAGAAGCCTTTTAAGGTTTCGCGCCGGTTGAGGGACAACTTTCAAAGATCTACAGAAGACTGCCAGGACCAACAGCTTAAGATGCTTTCTGAGGCATGGAATATTTTCGGTATGTTAAGTTGGACTTCCATCTGCAGACCAACCTTTGTCCGATTTTGGTCCGACAAAATTTAATTTTATTCATGCATACATAAACTCACGCGTTTTTCCCATGGGGGTAGGCAGAAACTACAGAACGCCACCTGCTACAATACTTCTTTTCCTTCACTCACATTCATACATCCAGTCATACACGCACGCCGATTATGAGTACTGCGCACCTGGCCTTTCTGAAGAACATCACCAATAAGGTCTATGTATGTCTTTCTAGGGCGTCCCCTCCTGGCGTTTCCATTCACACCTGCCTTGTAAATACCTTTCATTGTTCGCCTTTCATTAATCGTCTTTAAGTAATAATCATCACATAAAGTAGAAGAGGGGTTGAAGTTTAAAACTTACCTTTCCAAACCGCACCCCGCAGTTCTCGCACTCCTCTTGCACCTTCTGCCTCTTGTCACACTCTGTACATATGAGCTCCGTGACCGACTTCCGGTTGAAGTAGTGCTGTTCATTCTCATCATGGCAGTATCGGCAGACATAGACTTTGTTGCAGCATGGTGTCTGAAAATAATAATATGTACATTTGTTTTTAAAGTAATTTGGTCAATTATGTTTTTCAATTAAATTAAAAAACTTTCTTGGTTTGTAAATTAAAAATTTATATGATGATGAAATGTGGTTTTTCAATATCCATCCAGCATGTAAACAATTGAATACCTTTATTACCGTAAAAATTAGGGAGCAGTGGTGGCCTAGTGGTAACAGTCGCGACTTACAAATTATAGGTCGTAGGTTCGAACCCAGGCAGGCGCTTTACTTTGTGTAAATTATTTCATCACCACTGCTCTCAAAACGGTGAAGGAAAACATCGTGAGGAAACCGGCATATCCTAGGACAAAAAATTAGAAGACATGTGACATCCAACAACCCGCACTGGGCCCGCGTGGTGGATTAAGGCCCATTCCCTCTCACAGAGAGGAGGCCTGCACGTACAACGGACCAAATGTGAGTCTATGTGCGGAAAAGGGGTCCACCTATCCTATCCTATCCTATCCTACCGTAAAAATTAATATCTATAGGAACCAAAAAAAAAAACACAATTAAAGTCATCACAATCTAAGAAGTCCGTTGACGTTTCTCATTTTACTTGCCGCAATAACTTTCTATAACAACAAGTATCATTCACAAGCATCAAGTTTAATCTGTCAAAATGGGCCTTTTATTTTTTGACAATTTTATATACAATTATTTAATTGTATTAGGAAATGGCTGCAATAGTGGAACTGTGTCGCCCACCTCCAGAAGGGAGAATGCCGAAAGGAGAATTAAAAAGCCATTGTGTCTCATGGGGATCTGCGTTTCTGGCAGTCAAGATTATAAACAAGAATGCTGATAGGAATCTATCTAAGTATGATGTTAATAATCTAGACTGCAGCTGAATATGCTCTTGTCATGGTACCTTCCATTTTTCAACTTCAGAAGTGAATCTATCTTTAGGTAACCAAGAATAGGAAATAACCAAAACAGATGTGACTCATATTCATCATTATTATTCACCAATATTTACCTACTGATTTCCTTTCTCTTATGTGCATTGGGAACAAAGGACTCTCCATCATAAACATTCATGTTCTAAATATAAAATCATAGTACCAAAATGATGTACTAAATCTTTGTAAGTGAATTCTAGAAAGAGGTCAATTACTGCCAAAAACTGAGCTGAGCTATCATTCCAATACAATGTCATTTATGTTGTGAAAGTGTATTGGGGAAAAGGTAAGATTTGTTTCCTTTATTTCGCCACAATAATAACGCATGATGCGCGAATACCAGTTCGTTGACTTTATCTTTGTTTCTGAAATCGGCATGTCACCATCTCGAGACTGCGATGTTATGGTTATATTTAGAACGCAACTGTTTTGTTCCCGGCTATCACACTTAAATAAAATTTATCAATTATTATCGAATCTCTGTTTATGATCTAATTCTTACCACGAACTTTGCGCGACGTTTATAATGAGCGCAGCCGATCCGTTTTTCTTTATTCACTTCTGCGATCACTGCACAGTTAGCATACACAGGTTCTACAGCTTCCTTTTCAATTTCCTCTGACATTTTTTCGGTTAATACACCGATGCACTTCCCGATAACAACACACCAAGGTCTCAGGACGTCACTCAATAAACTCTTTCAAATATTAAATTGGACTCCGACTAATGAACAACATTTTCATTTGCGTGACATCTGGCTTAACTGCGTGATTTTCCACGGATGTGGCACTGGTCATTGCGTACAAAACAAAAGAGATAGAGAGAGCAGATCTGGCAGAAGTAAAATGACATATGTTAAACAGAGACAGACAAAAATCTTATGCCAGAAATTACATTTACTTTTGGGGCAAGAAATTGGACTTTGTTTGACGTTTAACACGTTTAGTTATTCCATCATGTTAACGTGCTAAATAAAATATTTTCTAACTTTCACTTTTATGCTTCCATATTAGTGATCGATGTTACTAACAGTTACTAAGTTACAAGCGAATACAGATTGCCATTTCTTTTTTTGTAAATAAGAATAAAAATAATTATATACCTTCTAGTTTAATAGCTGAGTCTGCTGCAAAAACCTATGTATTAATTTAACATTAAGGCATAGCACGCACTGCGGTTTTTATTCGCGCCAATTTTCTTACGCCCATTCTGTGACCTACGGGAACTCAGACTAATAATACGGGAATGTATGAAGCTGCATGCATTGCGGAAAAAAATCGCGCTCAAATAGTACTAAAAAATTCGCGCTCAAACTGTACTAAAAAATTCGCGCGAATAATCAAAAAATATAAAATTATTGAAAATAATAAATGCGATTAAAAATCGCAGAGCGACGTGCGTGCTAAGCCTAAGGCATAGCACGCACTGCGGTTTTTATTTGCGCGAATTTTTTTCCGCGCATTCTGTCGAAAAAAAAATCGCGCGGAAATAATACAGTAAGAAATCCGTGTTTTGCCACAGAATCCACTGCACCGCGGCGCGGATTAAAATCGCGCGAGTATTTTGAACTCTATGAACATTTGACAATAATCGCGCGGAATTTTATCCATAGTGCGTGTTAGTTAAATTCAGTAAGCGGACAAAAATTCGCACGAATAAAAATCGCAATGCGTGCTAAGCCATACACAATTTAGCCCACTGCAACTTTTCTCTGTCGTATTGATGGCAAGCGTGCTCTATCGTCGACCACATCATCGCTTACCATCAGGTGAGATAGTGGTCAAGCGCAAGCCTATAGATAACAGAAAAAAAAGAAGTAAAATGAGTACCTGTACCTATCTATTTAAGTTCGACTAGCCACATCGAAATATCTATCTGTACAGACAATGACTTCAAGTCCTTCGTCGTAGAGCTATTGCAATAATAGGAACAAAGGTGGTGAGTCATTGTTTGTGTCAATGGGTCGGTACGGCCGGATGCTCATTGGAACACTCCCATCTTAATATGTTCTCGCCAAACTTCTTGGCCGACCTAAAGTTGGCTCCCAATGGCTGCGCAGTAGAAAATCTCGTGTGCATTAGGAGAAAATGTCGAAAGTGGTCATCTAAGTGCAATAGATAATTTATTGTACACCACTTAAATAATTACAGGACAAAAAACATTCCACAACATTTTTTTTTTTTTTTTTTTTTTTTTTTTATTATCTATAGGCTATACTTAAACACTAAACAAAAGTAAACTTTACAAACTTAAAATTAAACTAGATAATTAATAGATAATTAGATATCAACTTCTGTAATTGGTAAGCAGATTTTTTAATATGGTAAGCTGATAGTTTATTTAATTATTTCATAAAAAACAGTCCCGGCTGGAGCAGCCAGATCTTTTGTTTTGTAACGGGTATGTTGTAATAAATGCCAACTAAATAATTAGATATGAATTTGAAATAAACGTTACAACGTAATTTGTATTTGTATACGCTAGGGTTGCGAAGAAATTAAAATCCTGCTGCGGTTAGGGATGGACATATAAAATATACATCGATGTTTTTTCCGATGTAATGCATCCACAGAACAGAGAAGACGAGAGTAGTAGGCGTTTTTTTGTTCTGTGAATGCATCGATCGGTTGCATCGATGTTAATACGATGTATATAGAAATATATCGATGTTTCTAAAACATCGAATGTTTTTGCAATGATATGTTTAAGCCTTAAAGAAAACTAGGTAAGTACAAGGAAAAATATGTATTAAAATTCACAATCTTTTTCCGTTCAATCGGTTTCATTGCTCAGTCAAAACTAGCCCTGCCTGTGAAAAAAGTTTTTCTTCCGTCTTTCTGAAGGTACAGACGTGCCAACCATTGTTAAATACATAAAAGCTATTTTGTACAGCTTCGGGAATTGTATTTTATAATCCCTCCAGATTTCTAACGGATTTTCGTTCAGTCTTCCAACAGGAGTTCTGAGATAAACTGAAAGTTCGTCTGACAAAACTCTACGCTTTTACCGTACTTGTCAGAATCAGATTCAGGTTCTTCATTGCTTTGCAAATTCTTTTTCATTAAATCTTTAATTTTCGATACAGCATTCGGACAAGCTATCGCATCATTGAAGTGCAGCTTTAAACCGTGGATCTAAAATACTTGCAATGGCAAGAGTTGCACTGATTAAAACGTTTCGTTTCACGAAACGTCGTGAAGTCACTGCAGTCGTCAGTCAGTGTTGGTCATACTAATAGTACACTCATCTCATAATTTGCGTATTCGATGCATCGAATGAAAAACATCGATACATATTCGATGCTGAAGTATTAACAATACATCGGTTCAATACGATGCATCGTTACTATACATCGAGTGTTTAAAATAGAAGGAGAAGAATGCGATGTATAGCGTCCATCCCTAGCTTTGACATTTGCACGATTGCTGCATCTCGGAATTGACTAAACGTATGATTATAATTTTTGTACATGACATCTGGCTAATTAGTTATAATTTGTTACGCAATAAAAGAAACCACAATAATGTACCGTTTTGAAGTTATTTTAGTTAATAGAAATATGCTTTAAGGGTACACTAGTCGACGGCACGAACTATTTTCTGCGCGGGGTTAAAATGCATTTTTCATTACTCATACTCTGAAAGTAGGTCTGAAGTTGCCTGAGGAGCGGGATGAAAGTAATACTTTTCATCCCTAGGGAGAATCGCTTTCAACTGACAGCTGTAATTTTTTTTTTTTTTAAACTATTTCTTTTTCACATATCTATTGAACCATGTTCCAACTTTCTATACAGCCACGATGTAAAATTGAAATAACTTAAAGTTAAGCATTGATTAAATAATATGTACTTTTTAAATAACTTTATTATAATTTAGTTTCAACAATTTCTTTAAAATAACTTAGATTTGGGCAAAATATTTACCATATTTTCAATGATGAAAATAAAAAATAATGGCTGAATAGCTGGCCGGCCACAGAAAAAAAACAAACAAAATAGGCGGGACAGCGGCAATCATTTTTTCTTTAGCTAATTCATATTTTTATTTTTACTTTCCTTGTATTTGTAATGAAAAGCACAGTGTTTACCTCGGGTTAAAGACTTATTTAGTCCCTCGAACTATTGGCGCCCTGACTTCGTTCCGGGCGCCAAACCCCGTCTCGGGACTAAATAAGTTACTTTCACCCCTAGAATAACAATGTACTATTATATCAACCGACAACACGTGCGGAAGAGATAGATGCTGTGATGACCAGTAGGAAGCTAATTCGCGAACGAATACACACTTTTGCAAATTTGTAGCGTTCTGGGACCACCGTTGTTTCTCTTGTACATTAATGATTTACCCCGTCAAATACATCATCCTATGGTGTTGTTTGCGGACGATAGTACCTACTGTGATAGTAAAATGTTCGGACTTAAAAAAATATGCAAGTGAGATTAATAACACATTAAAGAGTATTATTCATTGGCTTAACATGAATAATTTGATCATAAATTTACAAAAAACGAAGGTAATGCATTTTTACCAACGGATTAGTCCCGCTATAATGGGCAAAAAGTTGACTCAACAAATGTAGCAAGATTCCTGGGAATCTTAATTCACAGCAATCTGACTTGGAAACCTCATTCTGAGGACGTGTGTAAAAAATTAAGTAAATTAGCCTATGTTCTGTACAACTTATCGCAGTAATCCATACTTCACTTCTAACAGCTTACCATGGTTTGGTTGCATCAATATTGAGGTTCGGAATAATTTTCTGGGGCAACTGTAGCGAGAGGAAGCAGATTTTCAGGGCTCAAAAGCGCTGCATAAGGTCAATGTCAAGTTTAAAAACTACTGAAAGCTGTGAGCCTGTGTTTAGGTCAATGCAAATACTAACCTTCCCGTCTCTATACATATTGGAAGTGTCCATTTTTGTTAGATCGAATTTAAATATTTTTCCGACACTAGCCAGCATTAGATTACGCTCAGGTCCTTTAAGACTACAATATAATAAGTTATTACATACAGGTAAATATAAAACAGCACTATTAAAAAAGAATATTATGTCAATGGGGCCTATCATATTTAATAAAATTCCGCATAATTTTAAAGAACACCCTCTTCGTATATTTAAAACTAGCTGTGCCCGCGGCTTCGCTCCCGTCATCTGCCTGCCAACCCTACCATACTTACCTGCCTGCCTACTCCACATACTCAAAAAAACTTTTTACAAAAAAATACTACCGACTTTCAAATAAAACTACAAAGTGAAAAATAACTTTATTTTTGGAAGTCGGTGTCCATAACGCAATAAATTGGTACCTACGAAAGACACCAAATATCATAAAACTTGAACATAACCGGTGAAATGAGAGATCTGCGTACCCCTTAAGAGCGTACTGGCGTGATGTTATGTTATGAAATGGTATAAACAACAAACAGACATGCGATTGCAGTAATCCCGAGAGATTTGCCGTTATTTATTGAAGAGTTCTGTTGTATATCTTCGAATTGCTTCGTCAGTCCTACACCAAATTAAAATGGGACCAATTTCGGAACATACTCTTTCAAACAAAAAAAGATTTTTTGAAATCGGTCCACAATTGACGGAGATATCGGTGAACATACACAATAAAACAAAAAAAACATACGTAATGTCGAACATAGAACCTCCTCCTTCTTGAGAAGTCGGTTTTTTCGATTTTTTTTTCTACCGTGATTCTTTCGCGTAAAATCTTAACACCGCGATTCAGAAAATGACTTTAAATGCACAACGCCATCTATCGAATAGCGTGTTCAACTGTCCGAGTAACGGAATTGCGTGAGCTGTGATAATTTTACTTCTTGAACACTTTAAATTCATCTAACTTTTGATACAGTGAACCGATTGCGATGAAACAAAAACTAAGTAATTCTTCAAGATACGCACAATTTTTATGTATAAAAGTTATCTACATTGGTTTCGTACATTTCACGTGATGCGTGCACAAATAAACAGACAAAAATTCCAAAAATGCTAGAAATGGGTTCTGTTGGTTATCCTTTAAAACCCTGGCTATTTTTTTTTTATTTTTTTTCGATGTACAAAAAACTTTTTTCTACAGATTTATTATAGGTATGTATATTGATAAGCTTCTTGATTTGTATTCGACTATGTATGTGACATTTTAAATGATAACAATTTTTATAATTTCAAGATAAGCATATTAATTCGTAATCGACTGTGAATGTGACAATTAAGTAATTTGTGATTTTTTATTTTATTTTCTGATACCTTGTTAGATACTAAGTCAATGACAATTATTGTATTGTATCTTCAAAAAATAATGTTTTTGCATGCCGTAAGGCAGAATGTAGCGGAAACACCCAATTCTGTACCATCTCAAACTTGTACCTACATTGCTTGCAAATAAATAATTCTGATTCTGTAGCGAAATGGATAATGATTTAGAACGAAACCAAACGCGCGAAATTTTATAAACAGGCCTTTGGCAGTCTAGATATCATGACAAAACGACGAACGAAATCTATCTGTTCAAAATAAAATTATTTGCATAGTTGAACTACTAATCTATTCCTGTATGGAGGCCGTTTTGCAATTTTCCGTCTTCTTATGGTATTTATTCGCGCCCAAAAATGCGTTAAAATTAATGTCGAAATGTGGAACTTTCGACGCTCATAACTTTCAAATATTTACTTTTTTTACTTTTTTGCTTCCATACAGGGCTAGATAATGATGAGACAAATTGATAGCACTTTTATTTCGAACGTACATCTTCAAACAGTGGAATAATCCCTAGACTACGTTTGTATGGAATAATTTTCGACTAAAGTAACCTTAATAGGTCCTAGCACTTTCAATAAGCGCTGCAAAGACTAACTTTAAACGATATTATATAGGTAGGTACCTAGGTTATTACTGCCTATAAATGGTACTGACGTTTCATTAGTATCCTATCCTGTAAGTACCTAATTAAAAAGTTATGATGAAACTTCAATTTGCTCCGGCCACGGCGCGCAGCTGAGTTATTTGACGACCGATTAACTAAGTTTCCTGAAGTAGTGGTAACTGAATCTTAAATATCAATAATTGACATACAGTTCAATTGTATACCTGTGAAATTGCAGACTTGTTCACTAATTAATTAACGAATCGAAAATAGTAGTTTATGATACTGTTGCATAATATGGGGTATTAAACCATGAGTGTGTGTTTAAAACCGAGCCGTAGGCGAGGTTTATAATAGCATTCACACGAATGTTTTAATACCTAGTTATGTGCAGTTTCATACACTACTTTATCTACACTCATACATTTTGGGATTGAACCTACCTACTAAATACCTTTTTTTTCATAAATGCATCATATAATAATCTCGACTTTGCTGGTAAGAGATTATGAGTAATTTCCTTCGCCGCATATAAAATGTTTGGCGGAGTCAAATTTTCTTCACATTTACTAATATCAGACATTTTAAGCAAGAATTTAAAAAACTCATGAAATTCAGTACAGCAAAACCTGCAAAACGTATGAATGGCGCCAATACCCAGCACATCACCGCATTATCCGCGCATGCGCTAAGGCTTAGCACACGCACTGCAATATTTATTAGCGAGATTTTTTCCGCCCATTCTGTGACCTATGGAATTGTATGAAGCTGCTCGCATTGCGGTAATAAAACAGTGCGGCAATAATACCGCATGAAATCCGTGTTTTGCAACAGAATCCACCGCACCACGGCGCGAATTCAATTCGCGCTAATATTTTGAGCTCTATGAACAGGTAGAAAAGACAAAATTCGCGCGAATAAAAATAGCACTGCGTACTAAGCCTAAAGCGGGTATTGTCACAGAAAATTTAAAATTGGAATCAATTTTTTTCATAATAGGTACTAAAATGGCATTACAAAAATAATATTGATGGAAACTCCTTAGTTATTAACTTCTTGGATTTGTCCTGTATCGTAATAGAAAACAAATTGTTTTATAGCATTATTTTGTTAGAGAAATATCTAGTGTTATAATGAGACTCTATTTTTAAATTTCGGTATTGTGTTTATAAAGTATGTCAATATAAACTCTTCTTGAAGTTTATAATTCGAATATTACGATATGAGAGTAGATAATAGTAAATTATTAACCAAGGGGATAAAGCAGTGTCTTCTGTCGCGGGTGACGATTTAAATCGCGAGCGCAACGAAGGACTCGAGGTTTACTCCCGAGCGTAGCGAGGGTGTTAAAAACTTAAATCACGAGCGAAGCGAGGAATTTAAGGCGAGTCCTGAGTGTAGAGAGGGATTTAAGTTCACCCAAGACTAAGACAGCTTTATCACCGAGGAAAATACTCTACTTTTCGTACCATTTGCGAAAAAATTAACACAATAATAATATGAGATAATCATTTATTAAAAATAATGACAATTAAAGTAAAAGTTAACATTCGAAACATTGGTCCAATTATTGATAGAGAGAGTTACATTTTTGTTTGGTACATTTATTGTTGATGAGTTGATTTGAGTATTTCTCTGTTCTTGCGTCTGAGGAACTTGCGTTTCATTGTAGATAGTATACGTCGGAGATAGTGGTGGTGGTGCATCGTGAGTTACGGACGAAGATAAGATGCCGGAAGTTGATGGTTGTGGCTCTGATGGATTAAGTTTTATATTTTTGTTAATTTGACTGCTTAATATGGTTTTATTCGCCATTGAGCTTTCGATATAACCCTCAGCTACTCTATCAGAGCTCCAACCACCGTTTTTTTTATTGACGTAATATCCGCCCCTGAATCCGCCAAGAAAGTCGCCGAAGTTCTTCTAAAGCAGTGACCGGTGTAGAGTTCAACATCTTTAAGTTTTAAATACTTAGCAATTTCCTTTGGCATATTGCTAATTTTATTTTTGCCGATGGCTTGTCGGGTACATTTCCAATTCCGATAGTTTGTAAAAATCTATTGTTTTCCATGTTGGTGGGACGTAATGCTTGGTATTTATGAATGATTTTAGTATATTGTCCTTGTACAATGAATGACCGATTTTTCTTTGTCTTAGTTTCCTTTACATTAATCAGCAGTAACTCATTGGAATGATTTTCAACGTCCTCCACCTTTAAGTTTACAAGTTCACATCCGCGGCAAGCACCATTGAGTCCAAAAATTAAGGCCACCTATAACAAAGATAAAAAACAGGTAAATATATACGGTTATGAATCTTTATTTCTCAAAATAATTACAATGGCATTCACTTACAAGAGAAACTTACATATCTAAACAATTTAAGTTATGTTGAGCGTACTTACAGAACAACAAAACTACACAGCATATGTTTACAATTAGATTGGTCCATTAGTTAATCTTTACATATTTTCAAAATAAGGTATCCAAAATTTCAATTAACAAATTTGACCCCAACAAAAAACAGGGCAAGCCAAACATAACCGTTCAAAAAAAAAACAAAACAGTCGCAAAACCAAATCAAAATTACAAAAGCTTTAGTAGGTAGAAGTAAATAAGTACAAAGAATTAGTAAACAGTTGACAAGAAGCGCCATGCTTATGTTGATGCTGAGCGTAATCGAACTTTTTCTGTGAGTTATTGTTTTTGTTGAGTAATGTGTTGCTTGAGTAGTTTATTAAATAGTCGTAGTGATTTACACTCTTTAATATGTTTGGGTAGTTCATTAAATATTTGTGCACCTTCGTGTGTTAAGGTTTTTTTGCCGTGCTTAGTTCGTATAAAAGGCAGGTGGATGTCTTGAGCACTTCTGAGGCATTTTTTATGTATTGTATAGTTATTGGTAAATTTTATTTGCGTATTTTTTATTTAACCATTTATGCACACACACATATACAGACAATAAGGAGGAACAGAAAAATATGTACATAGGTGATGCTTATTTCTAATGAAATCACTTCCAGCATACCTGCGAAAGGAAAGGGGAAAAAAGAGATGTAGACATCGTGTGTAGAAGGGAAAAATAAACACATAAAATAATTCAGAGCTAAATAATATAAAATAATTATTAGATACAAATAAAATATACTATCATATACATACATACAAATAAAATAAATATTATAGCAATAACTACGTACGTACTAATATATATGAAAAAGATAATAATACAGAACTATATGCAACTATGATGGAATGGAAAGGTAGTGTCTTTTCACTTCTCTTTTAAAAGCTGAAAGAGTTTGGCAATCCCTTATGTCAGGCGGAAGAGAGTTCCACAAACGCACGGCGTTCACAGTGAAGGAGTAGGAATAGAAGTCGGTAGTGTGGGAAGGGATATTAAGGAGATTTTTAAGATGCTTCCTGCAAAGTGCATCGGAAGGACGGGAGTAGGAAAAGCGTTCACGGAGGTAGGAAGGCGTCTTGGGGTTATGAAGGATGTTAAATAATAGACACAATATCCGAGAGTTCCTGCGAAGTCGAATAGGGAGCCACTACTAGGGAGGAATAGGGAGCCTACTACTAGGGAGGAATAGGGAGCGTATGTATTGTGTTATTTATAATTTTAAATATTAATATACATGTGTTATATCTATAGCTCTGAGTGATGTTTAGTAGTTTGGTATCTTTATATAAATTAGTAGTTGGTGTGAAGTAGTCATAATTAAATAGAGTTTTTACTATTTTGTTTTGTGTTGTCTGAATACCTTGAAGGTTCGTTTTTGCGGCCGAGCCCCACACCTCAATCAAATAATCTAAGTGTGGTTTGACGAGAGAGTTGTAGATGACATATCGTACTTTTCGTGGTAGACAGCCGGTAATACGTCGTAATAAACCTGAAAGTGACGCGATTCTAGAGCGCAGCTTATCAAGGTGTGGTTTCCATGTTAAATGCTCATCAAGTAAGAGTCCTAGGTACTTTTCTGTATTATTTTTGTTTATGATTTTACCATCTATATTAAGTGATTTGTGGGTCTTAACTTTTTTATTTTTAGCTTTGAAAATAATGTAATTTGTTTTTGATGTGTTTATAGTTAGTAAGTTACATTGGAACCAGACATTCAATAAGTTAAG
Organism: Orthosia incerta; assembly: GCA_948252205.1. Classification (NCBI taxonomy): domain Eukaryota; kingdom Metazoa; phylum Arthropoda; class Insecta; order Lepidoptera; family Noctuidae; genus Orthosia; species Orthosia incerta. Next base: position 25,892,954 of record OX411745.1, on the reverse strand, counting down.
ATCTTTTTGTGCTTCTTCAATAATAACGTCAATAGAATTCCCAAAGTAAAACAAACAGGTATCATCAGCATATAAGGTGATGTCTCCTTTAAGGTCAAGTTCGTAGATGTTATTTATGTATACAATGAACAATAGTGGCCCCAGAATGGATCCTTGCGGAACTCCGCAAGTGTTCGGCCCCGAACGACTTTGAGAAGTACCCATTTTTACGACCTGGTATCTGTTTGTTAGGTATGACTTGAATATGGAGTAAGCCTTTCCGTTGATTCCTATGCTAAATAATTTCTCCAACAGCAGTTCGTGACTTACTGTATCGAAAGCTTTTTTCAAGTCTATGAAAACACCTAATGAGACCTGCTTTTTGTCAATTCTACTTTTTAGGTTTGTTACCAGATCAATGGTAGCAGAAAGTGTGTTAGATCTTTTCCGGAAACCGTATTGCTTCTTATTAAGAAAGTCTATTTTGTTCAAATAGGTATCGAGATGATTGTATAGTACTTTCTCAAATATTTTTGATATCACTGGTAGTACTGATATTGGACGATAATTATTAGGATCATCTTTCTTGCCAGCTTTGAAAATAGCAGTTACTTTTGCGAGTTTTAGCGTATCAGGAAAAGTACCTTCTTCAATACATTTGTTTATGCATTTTGTTAAATCTTTAACTAATAAAGGTGCAATAGACTTTATACTTTTAGTGCTTACACCATCAATACCCGTACTTGTATTAGTATTTAAGTTGTCTATAATAGTGTTAATCTCTTTGACATCAGTCGGTTGTAGTATGGATAATTCCTCGAGATTACTATGTTTATTGTTTGCTACTAGAGTAAAAGTTCTGTTGTTGTGATATTTTTGTGGGATTTTTCGGGCTAGCTGTGTGCCTATAGTCGAAAAGAACTCGTTTAAACATTCACAGATTTGTTGTTCATGGGTTACTATTTTACCATCTATATTTAACTTAGATACACCATCGGTCTGCTTAATGTTATTGTTAGATAAACTATTTATGAGTTTCCACATTTTCAATGGTTTTTTTTAACAATTGTGGAATGATTTTAAGTAATATTGTTTTTTTGTGTCAGAGATAATTTTAGTTGTTTGGTTTCTTAAAGTGATAAATTCAGTTTTAAATTGTTCGTTAGGTTGTTTTTTTAATTTATTCCATAGCTTATTTCGCTGCTCTATAGCTCGCGTCACTTTTGGTTTAATCCAATCATCTTTTGGCGAGTACAATAGCCTAGTTTTAGTAATTTGACTTGTTCGCATACAGTCTAGTAGGGTTTTTTCTAATTCCTCGTATGTATTTGCAACAGTCATGCTTGTGGTATCTTTAAAAGTGTTAAATAATTTAGTATATTCTATTGCCCTGTATTTTATTGTTTTCACGGGATTGTGTACTTGATTTTGCACTTCAAAATAAATCTGCTTATGGTCAGACATTGGAGTATCTATAAGGGCAAAGTGAAATCTGTTTTCTTGCAAAGTAGAACACACATGATCTAGAAGTGTTTTTGTTGTAGGAGTTTCACGCGTGCAATATTCTTCTTCTATTTTATTCATTATTTTAAAACCGTTTTCACGGATTACTTGCCTGTATTCTTTAATGGAAGGCTCTGAGCTAAGCAGATTTAAATTGAAATCCCCAAACACGATGGATCTCTTCTTTCTTTGGAGTTGCGATGAATAGTTGTCCATGAAGTCTTTAGCGTTAGTACGGGGCGGTTTGTATACAGCACCAATATCCAGGCAAAATTTGCTAATGTGTACCCAGAGAAAATGATTCTCATTCAAGTAGTGCTTTTCAATTAAACAATGTTTTAAACTATTGTGTATGAAAATTGAAACTCCACCTCCTCTTGCATTTGGTTTGATATAGTAGTGTGTGTATCCAGTTAATTGGAACTGTTCAGCTTCGGCATTCGATTTTAGCCATGTTTCTGATAGTACTATAAGATGAAGAATGTTCTGAAAAGAATCAACCACGCACGCCAGCTCATCAAATTTTCCCGGTTTAACTATAGATCGGACATTAGCATACAGGCATCTCAATGCTTTTTTAGTAGTAACGATATCTTTATAGTTGTTTGTTATCTGGTAAGTTACGTTATCAGCTTTTACGATAGGGTAGAGGTTAGGTAGCAGGTCGGGCTCGAGTTTTTTGGAGTCGTTTTCATAACAATTTTTGGAGTGCCTTTCACGTATTTTATTTTGATGTTGGTTTCCCCTTTCTGAATCCTCTGTTCTAGTTCTTCTTTTATTTTTTTTAAGTAGTTTTGTTGTTTCGGTGTTTGGTCTGAGTAAATCTTTATAGTATCGGATACAACAGTTCCCTTATTCTGCAGAATATATCTGGCTCCCTCTTCGTGAGCGAAGCAGACTTTGATAGGACGGCAATTATCGGAGTTGTACCTTCCTAAACGAAACATCTTAACTGGTTTTGGGCAATCCTTAGAAATTATTTGTGTAATTTTAGTTACTTCACTCATGTCAGAATTACACCGCTCCAAAGTACCCTCAATGTTTGGTTCGGGGATTCCAGCTATAATAATATTTTTGTTTCTTAGGTTTCGCTCTTGAAGTTCAATTATGACATTTTCAAATTTCATTGATTGATCCAAATTATCATTCTGCGAGCTTAATTTCAACAATTTTACATCTTTTTCAAAGTACAAGATCTTTTCTTCAGTTATTTTAGATGATTTTGATAAGTTCGCTAGATCCGATTTTATTACGGTTTGTTCAGTTATAATGCTTTCGGTTGTTTTCTTTATATCACAAATTTGTGAATTTATTGATGATATATTAGCGCCTATTTGTTTCATCTTTACCTCCTGATTGCTGGTAAAGGTTTTTAACAAGGTCTTCATTTCATCCATTTGTTTTCGCAGCTCTGCAATTTCCATTTGGGCGCTATCTTGTTCCTCGGGTTCTCTCTTTTTATAATTACGACGTGAATTTTTTAACTTATCCTGCTCCTTCGCCAACTCAGCGTCAACAGCACAACGTCGTCGTACAGTACGTATTACGTTGTTGCCACTTCCAGTAGGCGAGCGTACATCACTCATAATGTATATCTGTGGTACAGTGGGCCGACCACGATAAGTAAGTGCTCACCTGATGAAGCGGGAACAAGAATAACCGCTTATGTCTTTCACCCGGTGGGTTGCGCTAGCGTCGATGGCACTAGTGTATGTGATTTGACAACTTTTTTACATTAACACTTAAGTTTAAGTTAAGATTTATTTGGCAGGTAGAATAAAAATCCGGAGAACAACCAATAACACGTCCACTCTGTACGTACGCTCACTTGTTTTAGCTTATTATATAGAATAATTACCATTACTAAGATACGAAATATTCATAGTTAAATCATGTATACTTACTTTTGTTGCCAGAAAAATTTCGTCAGGAGCTTCATTAATAATTTTTTCCACATTTTGAGTCGTAAAAATTTTAGACTTCTTTGCGCAATGCCCTTCTGATTTTCTTTTTAAAAAAGCCAGTACTTTCGTGAATCTATTTATTTCAATGCTGTGTTTGATGCTTATTGTAGCTTTCAGTTTTGAGTAAATGCACCAAAGTGTATTCGTATTCTTTGTCTTGGATAAATAATCAAAATAGACAAGAAGTACTGATTCTGATATTGATAGGCCTTTCGCACTTCTCCACGTTGAAAATTCTTCATAAGCTTTTAAATAATTTTCCTTGGATTTTGTTGGAAGCAAATTATTTATAATTGCGGCAGCATTTGCACTGATGAAATCCGACAATGCACTGTCACTGTCGCTTTGATTTAACATCGTAACGTATTTTTAGAACAATAACTTATTTATAAAAATAAATTAAAATAAACTTAACGTTTATGTATTTGAAGAAAACAAAAACGCGGCAAATTCCTAGACAAATATTTTTTTGTCGGAAAAGCAAAGGCATCAAGCTCATACGGCCTCGTCGGTTTTCGTAATTTTATTTAATAATCATAACTGCATAATAAATGCGTTTTCCTTTTTCAAAAAGATGCTTTACATACAAACTCAATGGTGTAAACACAGATGTAGTTCAGTATAAATTTCGTTAAGTATTCCAAATTTAAATCACATTCTCCCCCTAGAGAATGAATGAAATTCAGTACAATTTTTTTCCCTGTTTTTAACAGATTAAAAATGACAATTGTTATGTTCGCTTTTTGTGTCATAGAATGTCACTTTTTTAAGCAAGTGGTACGAAATAGTAGTTTATGCAATGGTCATATAATAGGGGTAATTAAAACACGAGCGTGGGTTTATATGGGTGATAATATTAACATGCGAGTGTTTTAATACCTAATTATATGCCGTTGCATACACTATTTTATCTTCACTCATACAGTTGAAATAAAAAGTGGAAACGAAAAAATATGCGGTATGGTGGGCAATTTAGATTCTCATTGCGCCATGTCTGCGCATCCATAGATACTACTTTTCTACATTAAGTAAATGAGCCCATAAGCGTCAATAATTTAAAAAGTAAAAGTGTGCTATAAAAATCAAAAAGTTATTTTTCAATACAGTTGTTAAACATGGCGTGCTTTCAGAGGCTATAATAATGATTCGAAAGTTAAATCTTACGCATAGGCATCTTTCTGTTACGCGGTCGTGACTTTTGTTTACGAGCTCGATCATTATGTTTGCAGTTTAGTTTTAAATTTATGTCAATTTAAAAAAGTTTTGTAGCAAGGAGTTTTCATACATAGAATAAAATGGGATAGATTTTCTACGAGGAATAATTAATGATTCCGTACGTTTTAGCATTGAATTCTCAAAAGTCTTTTAAATAGTTGTTTAATATATTTAATTACCAGTTTTAATTTAATTATTTTCACATCAACATTTGTCAAAAATCGAATAGGCTGTATAGGCTGTTTTCGTTGAAAAAAAAATATGTCCAGTTGCAAAACGCGCCATTATTTATAAGTCAGTTTAAAAAGTTTAGTAGCAAGGAGTTTTCATACATAGAATAAAATGGGATAGATTTTATACGAGGAAAAATGAATGATTCCGTACGTTTTAGCATTAAATTCTCAAAAGATTTTAAATAGTTGTTTAATATATTTAAATACCAGTTTTAAGTTTATTATTTTCACATCAACGTTTGTCAAAAATCGAATAGGCTGTATAGGCTGTTTTCTTTGTAAAAAAATATGTCCAGTTGCAAAAACGCGCCATATTAAAAATTTTATTTTTTGTGAATAAACAAATCTAATTCTTTAACATACAGGTAAATATAAAACAGCACTATTAAAAAAGAATATTATGTCAATGGGGCCTATCATATTTAATAAAATTCCGCAGAATTTTAAAGAACACCCTCTTCGTATATTTAAAACTAAATTGACTACATTACTTTTAGAAAAATGTTACTATTCTGTTAATGACTTCCTGAATGATAAAGATTTATAACTGTACCTTAATTTTTTCTTGTAATTGACATTTTTTTTTTTTATTATTATTCCTAGATAAGCTTCTTGATTTGTATCCGACTATGTATGTGACATTTTAAATGATAACAATTTTTATAATTTCAAGATAAGCATATTAATTCGTAATCGACTGTGAATGTGACAATTAAGTAATTTGTGATTTTTTATTTTATTTTCTGATAACTTGTTAGATACTAAGTCAATGACAATTATTGTATTGTATCTTCAAAAAATAATGTTTTTGCATGCCGTAAGGCAGAATGTAGCGGAAACACCCAATTCTGTACCATATCAAACTTGTACCTACATTGCATGCAAATAAATAATTCTGATTCTGTAGCGAAATGGATAATGATTTAGGACGAAACCGAACGCGCGAAATTTTATAAACAGGCCTTTGGCAGTCTAGATATCATGACAAAACGACGGAATCTATCTGTTCAAAATAAAATTATTTGCATAGTTGAACTACTAATCTATCCCTGTATGGAGGCCGTTTTGCATTTTTCCGTCTTCTTATGGTATTTAATCGCGCCCAAAAATGCGTTAAAATTAATGTCGAAATGTGGAACTTTCGACGCTCATAACTTTCAAATATTTACTTTTTTTACTTTTTTGCTTCCATACAGGGCTAGATAATGATGAGACAAATTGATAGCACTTTTATTTCGAACGTACATCTTCAAACAGTGGAATAATCCCTAGACTACGTTTGTATGGAATAATTTTCGACTAAAGTAACCTTAATAGGTCCTAGCACTTTCAATAAGCGCTGCAAAGACTAACTTTAAACGATATTATATAGGTAGGTACCTAGGTTATTACTGCCTATAAATGGTACTGACGTTTCATTAGTATCCTATCCTGTAAGTACCTAATTAAAAAGTTATGATGAAACTTCAATTTGCTCCGGCCACGGCGCGCAGCTGAGTTATTTGACGACCGATTAATTAAGTTTCCTGAAGTAGTGGTAACTGAATCTTAAATATCAATAATTGACATACAGTTCAATTGTATACCTACCTGTGAAATTGCAGACATGTTCACTAATAATTAACGAATCGAAAATAGTAGTTTATGATACTGTTGCTTAATAAGGGGTATTAAACCATGAGTGTGTGTTTAATAGCATTCACACGAATGTTTTAATACCTAGTTATGTGCAGTTTCAGATTATTATATGATGCATTTATGAAAAAAAAAGGTATTTAGTAGGTTCAATCCCAAAATGTATGAGTGTATATAAAGTAGTGTATGAAACTGCACATAACTAGGCATTAAAACATTCGTGTGAATACTATTAAAAATCTCAATATTTTTTTTGTCTATATAAAAAAAGTACTCTGTGCATCACAGTCAGGGGCTGGTCACTGCTTTTAGAAATGCGCCATCTGTTATCGTCTGCGCGAAATATTTAGTACGTTTAATTGACAATAGATGGTGCTTTCATCAAACAATCAATTTCAAATAAATATCACTATAATAATGGAATTTTAAAAATATTTTTATGTATTGTGATGAGCATAACAGTCAAAATTTTAATTTAATAAAAAGATAATATAATTTAATGATCAGAGCTTTTTATTTTTTCTATAAATAATTAATTTTTTGTCTGGCAATAACGGTGCTAACACTGTCAGGTCAGTCAAGTCATCAAGTGTCAAATCAAATTAAAAAATTTGAATTACGATTTGTTTGCGTGTTTTGTAATTTTTTTCCATTTTATGTTTTCTGCTATTGACTTGCGTTGATTTCAGTTTTTACTCATCCGCTGTGAAGTGTTTTCTCAGTTTTCTGTGAATTAGTGAGTGAGTTGAGCTTTGTTCCTCCGTTTCATGTGTTCACCTAACTACTTGCGAAAAGACGCTATTATTTATTATTATTATTTGCGTTATAGACGCTTTATTGTGTTATTTGCGATTATAGACGCTTGTTTGTGTGCTTACAATCATGCCAAGGCGGTGCGAATTGGGATGTTCACACAACCCGGGTAAGTACTTTCTTTATCAATTTCAAAGTACCTACTCATCGCTCAGGTTAAGATGCTGTTATTGGAAAGCCAGGCTAGGCAGCAAGTTTAAATTGTTTCTTTATTTCTTTCAGTTTTGATTTTAATGTCACCCTCCATTGAGATCATAGCTATTACCTTCCCACATTAAAAATCTTGCTGCTAAGTGCTAAGAAACACTGACAAATATAATTTCGGCTAAAATTTCCATCATGGGCCGTTGATTTGGATGTTAATTTTGTTTGTAGGTAGGACTAGTACTTTTATGTAATACTAGCTGTCCCATGCGGCTTTGCTACCGTCAACTGGCTACGTACCTACCCTACCCTACACGTACCCTACACCTACCCTACACCTACCCTACACCTACCCTACACCTATCCTAGACCTACCCTACACCTACCCTACACCTACCCTACACATACCCTACACCTACGCTACACCTACCCTACACCTACCCTACACCTACCCTACACCTACCCTTCACCTACCCTACACATACCCTACACCTACCCTACACCTACCCTACCTACATGATTGCATAACTAAAGAAGCCCTCAAAAAGTAATATTCCTTCCCGTTTTTGCAACATTTTTCATTTATGCTGCGCTCCTATTGGTCGTAGCGTGATGTTATATGTCGTGGCCTATAACCTTCCTCAATAAATGGACTATCTAACACAAAAAGAATTTTTCAATTCCAGCCAGTAGTTCTTGAGATTACCCCCTACATACAAACATACAAATTTTACCTCTTTATAATATTAGTATGGATAAAAAAAAAAAGAATTAGTCCAAGAGCGAGCGAAGCAAGCTCGGGAGCATAGGGCACCCTGAATTGGAAGCGCAGCAAAGCGAGCGAACTCAACTCCCGTCATCTCCTTCATGTTAGGTTACTTTAGACCCTGCATACAGAAATTGGAGCCCCATCGACTTTGTTGCTTAAATAGTAATCGTTACAACTTTAAGCATGGATATCTCCATAACCAAGGGGTTCCGAGGGGTGGGGATGGTACAGTAGGGTAGCCCCTCTAACCCCTTTCCCTCCCCCCTCCGTGCCCCTTAAATCGGTGGACATTTATGGAAATTTTTATTCTAACCTGAAAACTTTAACCATGGAGCTATGAGTAGTGCAGATGGTACTGGGGGGTAGCCAAACCTCCCCCCATCCCCTTTCTACCCTCCCCGCGCCAAAAATCAACAGCCCACAATGGAAATTTTAGCCTATTTTATTTTTCAGGTGTTACATACCATCAATTTCCACACCCAGAAAAGAATCATGAAGTATTCAAAGCCTGGGTTAACATTGTTGGTGGGAAACTGGAGACTGCAGGTGATATCAAATTATACAGAAAGAGAGTCATCTGTGACATACATTTTGCCAATCAGTTTAAGCTTTAACGCAAAACTGGGCAAACGAGACGAGGATGAGCTGCAAGTGGGGCAATTTGGAGTTGGACGTCGGAACCACCGGGGTCACCTACTGGCCAGTTTTATGGAGAAGGAAGGCCTCTATATGATGAACTCCTTCTTCAGAAAGCGTGAGCACAGGAAGTGGACATGGCAAAGCCCCGATGGTGTAACTAAAAATGAGATCGACTTCATCATGTCGACCAAGAAGCAAGTGTTCAATGATGTCTCTGTGATCAATTCGGTGAAAACCGGGAGCGATCACCGCATGGTAAGAGGCACATTGAACATTAATATCAAGCTTGAAAGGTCTCGACTGATGAAGTCCACGCTCCGTCCAGCACAGATCCAGATCCAAAACCCCGAAACCTTTCAGCTCGAACTCCAGAATCGTTTCGAGTGCCTAGGGAGCTCCGTGGACGATTACAGCGATGGGTTCGTGGAAGCTGTCCATACGGTCGGGTCTAAGTTTTTCAAGACCCGCCGTACAGATAGAAACAAAAAGCTCTCTGATCCAACTCTAAAGCTAATGAAGGAGAGGCGTGAGATGATCCTGCAGTCTTCAGACGATGCGGTGAAATACCGGCAGCTAAATAGACGGATCTCAAAGTCCTTGAAAAGCGACCTCCGCCGCTTTAATACTGAAAGTATTAAAGATGCGATTGAGCGGAATAAGGGCTCCAAGGTCTTTGCAAGGGATCTGTCTATTGGGCAAAGCCAGCTCACAAAACTGAAGACCGATGATGGCAGGATCGTTTCCACCAAACCGGAGCTTCTGAGGGAGATCGAGAGATTCTATGGGCAGTTGTACACGTCAACCAGTAAACCCATTGCGAATCTAGCAAACGACCCAAGAGCTAGATTGACCCGACACTATACCGAAGATATCCCGGATGTCAGCCTGTACGAGATTAGGATGGCTCTGAAACAGCTTAAAAACAACAAGGCGCCGGGTGATGACGGAATCACTGCTGAACTCCTGAAGGCGGGTGGAAAACCGGTACTTAAGGCCCTTCAGAAGCTGTTTGATTCCGTCATACTCGAGGGCAAAACGCCACAGGCATGGTGCAGGGGTGTGGTGGTACTCTTCTTCAAGAAGGGCGACAATGCCCGGCTGAAGAACTATAGGCCCATCTCACTTCTTAGCCATGTCTACAAGTTGTTTTCAAGAGTCATCACGAATCGTCTCGCGCGCAGGTTTGACGACTTCCAGCCTCCCGAACAAGCCGGATTCCGAAAAGGCTTTAGCACCGTAGATCACATACATACGCTGCGGCAGGTTATACAGAAGACCGAAGAGTACAACCTGCCTCTCTGTTTAGCGTTTGTGGACTACGAGAAAGCCTTCGATTCGATCGAGACTTGGGCTGTACTGCAGTCTCTCCAACGGTGCCAGATCGACTACCGGTACATTGAGGTGTTGAAGTGTCTGTACAGAAACGCCACCATGTCAGTCCGTCTTCAGGATCAGACCTCGGAACCAGTCCTTCTTCAGCGTGGCGTGAGACAGGGAGACGTCATTTCTCCGAAACTGTTCACTGCTGCACTGGAGGATGTATTCAAAGTTCTGGACTGGAGCGGCCTAGGCATCAACGTTAATGGCGAGTACATCACTCACCTTCGGTTTGCCGACGACATAGTGGTCATGGCTGAGACCATGGAGAGCCTCAGTACAATGCTCGATGACCTCAGTAGAGCTTCCGAAAGAGTGGGTCTGAAAATGAACATGGACAAAACCAAGGTGATGTTGAATGCCCATGTTACACCCATTCCTATCAAGGTTGGAGACTCTACACTCGAAGTTGTGGACAACTATGTCTACCTGGGACAAACGATCCAGTTGGGTAGGGCCAACTTCGAGAAAGAGGTCAACCGTCGAATCCGACTCGGCTGGGCAGCGTTCGGGAAGTTGCGCGGTGTCTTCTCGTCCAACTTACCACAGTGTCTCAAGACAAAAGTCTATGACCAGTGTGTGTTGCCAGTGATGACATATGGCTCTGAGACGTGGTCGCTAACAATGGGCCTTATCAGAAAGCTTACAGTCACTCAAAGGGCAATGGAGAGGGCTATGCTCGGCGTTTCCTTGCGTGATCGAATCAGAAATGTTGAGATCCGTAAGAGAACCAGGGTTACCGACATAGCCCGAAGAATTGCCAAACTTAAGTGGCAGTGGGCAGGGCACATTGCTCGCAGAACGGATGGCCGATGGGGCAGAAAGGTTCTGGAGTGGCGACCGCGAACCGGAAGACGTTGCGTTGGAAGGCCTCCCACCAGGTGGACCGATGACCTGGTGAAGGTTGCAGGAATCCGCTGGTTGCGGGACGCACGGGACCGGTCAATGTGGCGACGCTTGGGGGAGGCCTATGTCCAGCAGTGGACGTCTTTCGGCTGATATGATGATCAGTTTAAGAATCGCAACAACCGTTTAAATACATTAGCTGTTCCTACTTTACATCTTCATGGTAAGATTTGCTATTTATTGTAATACTAGCTGACCAAAAAGACTTTGTCCTTTATCCTTGAACTAGATTTCAGCACCAGGTGGTGCTGAACTAAAACTAAATTGAGGTTTAGAAGGAGATTTTACCATAGTTCATCTGTTGAGTAATGGCACGGGGTCTCACTGCTAAGAAAGAAAATTTGGTTCAAATAAATCTCACTAGATGGCGCGACATGTAAAATTAACATTTTCTGGAATTGAACATTTTTTTAATTTTTTATTTATTGATAGGCTCGCGTTTACCACTATCTCGCCTGATGGTAAGCGATGATGTGGTCAACGGTGAAGCACGCTTGCCTAGAAGTAACCTATTCACTCTTGACTTGAAGACCCCAAGGTTGTAGCTATCAGGAAACAAAGACTCGGCAGGGAATTCCACTCCTTAGCACTCTCACATAAAAATTGTATGTTCTTGTTTAATCAACTTGGCCTCTTAATTCACACTTCAAAGATTATTTGAACGGATCATTTAAAATTGATGCCAATAGATGGCGCAATTTTTGATTTCTGTGGCATTCCACTGGATTGTTATAATTTGCATTGTAACACATTTTGGTGCAAAAAAACTGTAAAAACGTGCAATAATAAAATATTATAAAACGAACCTTCCGAAAAAAATATTCACGAACCTAGTAAACCCTTTTACATGCAAGTCGCTGCTAACACCATCTATTGCCGTGAAACGGGATCGTACGCGATTGATGTATTTACAAAAATAACAAGATTAATCAGATGAAAAACGCTAGTTACGCCGGCACAGTTTCTTTATATGGGATGAGGCATCTGTATGCTAGTATTATATTATCTGTGGTAATGGTTAATTATGTTTCATAGACCTTATAATAATGACACACACCTAAAACCCATTATTCTACATTACATCATCATGCCTGTCTCCGAAGGGTTAGACAGGGATTCACCTAATAGTATACCATTTAGCCTGTTATGTCTAAATTATATCCATGTAATAGGTATCAACCGGGCACAGATTCCGACCAATTTTTCTGCTGTTTTAGCATAACAAACAAAGTCATTTTTGCATTTATAATATTAGATATGATGTAATACATCTATGGGTTTTTACCTACTGTCCGAAATAAGCCTATAATAAAATTAAATAATTTGTTTTTACTGTATCCAGGCTTTCCAACACAAGCTGCTCATATGCCTCCTATAATACCAACTGATCTTCCTATGCCTGAACACATACGGAATCTGCCTTCTATATCAAAGCAAATAGTCACATCATCACATCATGGTGCGTAAATGCTTAGCTACCTATATTTTCAAATTATTTTTAACTAGCTGCTGCCTGGGGTTTTGCCCGTGTGGCTCCATGTGGGCAAAACTGCTGGCAACAGCTAGTTTTCTCTTTTTCCGAAACTGCTTATAACATCAGCTATCTGTCAATGTGTAAATCTCATTATGATGTAATTAAATCTATGGATTTATACCTACTGTACGTAAAGAACTTACTTTTAGGGTTCTGTACCCAAAGGGTAAAAACGGAACCCTAATACTAAGACTCCGCGGTCCGTCTGTCTGTCTGTCCGTCTGTTCTGCCCGCCGTCTATCAACAGGCTGTATTTCATGAGCTGTGATAGCTAGGCAGTTGAAATTTTCATAGATGAAGTATTTCTGTTGCCGATATAACAACAAATACTAAAAACAGAATAAAATAAATATTTAAGTGGGGTTACCATACAACAAACGTGATTTTCTTGCCGTTTTTTGCAATAATGGTATGGAACCCTTCGTGCGCGAGTCCGACTCACACTTGGCCGGTTTTTCTTTTCCAGACTTTCCAACACAAGCTGCTCATATGCCTCCTATAATACCAACTAAACTTCCTATGCCTGAACATAAATGGAATCTGCCTTCTACATCAAAGCAAATAGTCACTGGTGCGTACCTACATTTTCAAATTTTGTTTAACTCCGTTGTGTTCAGCAGCCGTAACAGAGATTAGCCGGAACAATCAGATGGACAGACAATAAAATAATTTATAATAGATTAATTTTTAGGGTTCCGTACCCAAAGGGTAAAAACAGGACCCTATTACTAAGACTCCACTATACGTCTGTCTTTCTGTCTGTCACCAGGCTGTATCTCATGAACCGTGATAGCTAGACAGTTGAAATTTTCACAGATGATGTATTTCTGTTGTTGCTATAAAAATACTAAAAACAGAATAAAATCATTATTTAAGTGAGGCTCTCATACAACAAACGTGATTTTTGTCGTTTTTTGCGATAATAGTACGGAACCCTTCGTGTGCGCGTCCAACTCGCACTCGGCCGGTTTTTTTTGGTTACAAGTACCGTATATGACTATATACTTTCATTTGCATTATTAATAAATAGCTGTAATTTTGTCATTACAAGCAGACACTTTATCTTGATTTATCTGTACAGATAATTTAGATAAATAATCCTCATGTAACTTACACTAATAAAGTTTACTGCTTACCTTACTGACACAAGGTTAATTATTTTTATTGTCAGCCCTGCCTGCCAATGCTGGTGTTATAGCAGCAGAACATAATTATTGCAGTAACAATGGTAGACAACTAAGACAGAAACTTAAAGGAGATAAAAGTGAGTACCGATGTCGTTTATTCTATAAGCTATATTAAAGAAATGTATAATGGATAAATAAATACAAAAAAATATATATAAATATACTAGCTGACCCGGCAAACTTTGTTTTGCCATAAAACACCAAACATTCATCTACCCTACCTACCCTACCCTACTTACCCTAACCTACTTACCCTACGCTACCTACCCTACCCTACCTACCCTACCCACCCTACATTCCCTAACCTACCCTACCTACCCTACCCTACTTACTTACTTACTTATTACGTTAAACCTACATTAATACTTTTATCAATTAATACTGTTATATTTGTGTATTCATTTAAATAAAAGACGCTCTCTGACCATCACGACATCTTGTTTTATTACTCATCTCAATGTAGTGTTGCCACATCTATATCTTAAATTATATCCATATAGAACATCCCCCCTTTTTATCATAGGTAGGATAAAACTAATACACAACAGTCTGTTAACTTGGCACTTATTTTTAAACTTAACACAATCACTTTTAAGTTTTAATCATAAGAAGAAAATCACAAACCAATCAACCATCATATTAATAAACACAATAATCTTTTAAATGTTGCGGTGTCCTAACTACTCTACCCGACTTAGTAGAAATAGGAACTGCAGTAGTAACATTTTGTTCTCCAGAAACATTAGGAACAACATTATTATCAATATTATCACTCTGATTATTATCAATAACCGGCCCATCACTATCCAGTACTTTCCTCTTAATAACTAACTCATTCTTGCTAGGATTTATATGCTTTTCATTCCTTTGAACTACATTGCCTTCCTCATTCATAACTTTGTAAGATCTTGGTTTAACTTTCTCTAAAACTTTCCCCGGCAACCATGTTTTATTAGGCAAATTCTGTATTACAACATTCTCCCCCTTTTCAAATGATTTTTTAGTTTTAGCTGTCCTATTATAATTCTGTGTATACTTGTCTTTAATTGTTTTCATTTTTTCTTTGACATCAATAGGTAACTTTGGCTTTAATTTATCAAATACACATGGTAATGTAGTTCTAAGGAGTCTTGACATGAGCAACTCAGAGGGACTGTACGCTAATCCTGCTACAGGTGAGGTTCTGTACGCTAACAAGCCCATTGCAAAATCTGTACCATCCTCTTTACATTTTTTAAGCAACGACTTTACAATTCCAACTGCTTTTTCAGACATTCCGTTTGACTGTGGATATCTAGGACTAGAGTGAATCAACTCAATATCACACTCTTTAGCAAACTTTTTAAACTCAAAACTAGCAAATGGCATATTGTCACTTACACAGAACTTTGGAATACCATGAATTGACATAATTACTTTAAACTGTTTAATAACATTGCATGCAGTTTTCTCTTTTAAGTATTTGACCTCTATCCACTTCGAGTAATAATCAATTATTACCAAATAATCCTTTCCTGAAAAGGTACAAATATCTACACCAACCTTGTGAAACGGGATATCTGGCACCTCATGAGACATTAAAAGCTCTTTCACGTTTGACGGTCTAAACTTTTCACAAGCTTTGCAACCCAACACAAAATTTTCTATGTCTACAGACATACCTGGCCAAAACAAAACCCTTCTAGCACGTTGTTTGCTCTTTACAACACCAGCATGACCTTCATGAATACACTTGATCATATCTTGCCTTAAATGCTTTGGAACAACTATCCTATCCTTATAGTGTATAATATTGTTATAAACATGTAAGTCATTTCTTAATTTATAAAAAACTTTTAACTCTTTGTTATTAAAACTTCTGTCATTACTAGGCCAACCATTATTATACCATCTGAGCACACTTTGCAAGTTTGCATCCCTCAAAGTTTCATTTTTTAAGTTTTGTAATCTTTCTTTAGATATAGGCAATTCTTTCTCTAAACCATACACTATTTCTGTATCAATTGTATGTATAATTTCTTGCAAAGTAGGTTCTTCCTGCTTGTTATCACAAAAATTTCTAGACAAATAGTCAGCAATATACATCTGTGACCCCGGTATATACTTAATCTCAAAATTATACTTCAAAAGTTTAAGAACCATCCTTTGCAACCTGGCTGAAATTTTACTTATATCTTTTGACATGATTGCTACCAATGGCTTGTGGTCAGTTTCAATTAATATTTTGCGTCCATACACAAACTGATGATACTTTTCAACTGCCACACAGATTGCAAAGAGCTCTTTTTCTATAGGAGCCCACCTAGTCTGACACTCAGTATATGACCTTGAATAAAATGATATTGGTCTCCCCTCTTGCATTAAACATGCTCCCATACCATTTTTTGAGCTGTCTGTTTGTAAAACTATATGTCCTTTACTACTTAACATTGCTAAAGTAGGTGCACAAGTTAATTTCTTTTTTATGTCACTAAAAGCCTGTGCTTGCACTGATCCCCAGTTCCATTCAATGTATTTTCTTAACAAAATTCTCAGTGGATCTGTTGTTTTTGAATACTGCGGAATGAACTTGCTTAAGTAGTTACACATACCTAGAAATTTCTGTAGCTGCTTTACATTTTTTGGCTCTTCTAGGTTAACTATTGCTTTTATATGATCCGGATTAACACTGATTCCTTTTTTATTTATTATCAACCCTACATACTTTACATGTTCCTGTCTATATTGTAATTTTGTACTATTAAATTTCACATTGTATTTTTTGGCTCTATCCATCACTTTAGTTAGAATTCTATCATGTTCCTCTTTGTCCTTGCCTGCAACTATTAAGTCATCAAAATATATCATAGTTCCTTCTATGTCCCCAAATATCTTAGTGTTCATTTTTTGCATCACTTCAGGTGCTGAAGTAATACCAAAAGGCATCCTATTAAATTTGTACCTACCAAAAGATGTTCCAAAAGTACAAAGATTTTTATCATCCTCTAATTTTATTTGAAAGAACCCGTCCTTCATGTCTAACACACTGAACACTTGTTTTCCCTGTAAATTATTATAAATCTCCTCTGGAGACGGAATCAAAAAATTCTCTCTCAAGATATTATTATTTAACTCTTTCGGATCTAAACATAACCTAAGAGACCCATCAGGTTTTTCAACAATCACTAAGTTATTACACCACTCAGTTGGACCCTCTACTTTTTCTATCACACCTTTTTTTTCATAATTATCTAAGGTTTCTTTCAACTTATTTTTAATAGAATGAGGAACTCGCCTTATGGGCTTAATTACAGGAACTGCATCATCTTTTACCTTTATTTTGTATGTCCCTATGTCACCAAGACCAGTAAAAACATCCTTATTCTGATTTATAAAACTTTCTTTGGTTGAATTGGACTGTGACAGACTTTCTACTCTTTTCACTAAGTTTAATTTAATACAATCAGGCAAGCCAATCACTGGCTGCACTGGCAAGTCAATAATATTAAATTTTAACACTTTTTTTTCATTTTTGTAGTAACAGTCCAATTCAGCCTGTCCTACAGTGTAAATTTTTTCGCCATTATACACAATTAGTACATTCTTAGACTTTTTTAACACACACTTATCATTTTTTATTTTATTATAAGTTTGTAAGGACAAAGTGTTGCAGTCCGCCCCAGTATCAATTTTAAACTTCAAATCTTCTTCATACACCTTAATCTTTACCAACCACTGTTGTTTGATACTGTTATTAGTTATCATACTCGATAGGTAGAAGTTATTTTCACTGTCAGTGCTGTCCTCTTCTTCTACGGCATGTACTTTCTTTCTTTCACTAAGATTCTTCTTAAACCTGCACTGCTTTGCATAGTGGTTATATCTACTACACACTGCACATCTCCTACCGAAGGCAGGGCACTTCCTAGCCTCGTGATGTAGCCCACACTTGCTGCACAACTTCTTCGCTTCAGTTTTTCCTGTTTTTTCTTCTCTACAATGGCTCCTCTCCGTAGTTTTTCTGAATGCATCTACACTTTCCTTTGCCATACCACTTATTCCTTGTAGTTGTTTTCTTCCAGCTTCTGCAGCTCTACAAATAGTTACAGCACGGTCCAGGTCCAAGCTTTCTTCCCGAAGTAACCTTTCTTTTAAAGTACTGTCAGCAATGCCAATAACCAACATTATAGCAACTAATCTGTCTTCCATTTCACCTAGTTCACACTTTTTTCCTTGGGTTTTTAACCTTGTCACAAAGTGGTCAATTGCCTCACCTTCATGTTGCCTATAGTTAAGGAATTCATAGGTTTTGAGCACCAAGCTCTTTAGTGGCTCTGCATACTCGTCTAAAGCTGCAAATAAAGCCTTTATCGATACTTTATCTTGCGCCTTAAATGTATTAAACACATCCACAACTTCCTCACCTCCTGCGTTGAGAAAAATGGCAATCTTACGTTTTTCACTTACTTTTTCTAAACCTGCTGCTTCTATATAGATCTCGAAAAGTTGTTTGTACTTTTTCCAATTGGCGTCTGCCCCACTAAGTTTTAGACCCTTTGGTGGTCGTAGGCCATCTACTGAATGAACCGGTGACGCTTTTTCATCCGGCATTTTTGTTTTTTACAAAGAATTTCACTGTTTTCACTAAGATTTCTAGTTCTCCACAAAGGTTATCATCACAATAGTTTTCTTTACACTCACTAAAGTACTTGTTTTTAATTAGTTTTCACCTGACACCATGTTATATTTGTGTATTCATTTAAATAAAAGACGCTCTCTGACCATCACGACATCTTGTTTTATTACTCATCTCAATGTAGTGTTGCCACATATATATCTTAAATTATATCCATATAGAACAAATACTTCATTTAAAAACCTTATTAAATACTACCCTACCTATGTAGGTAAGTTACCAATTTTTTTTTCTCTTAATTTTTTTTTATCCTAAGATCCTTCTCCTAACAATAACAAACACAACAAAAAAAGAATAAGCGATATTGGTCCAGCCGTTCACGCGTGATGCCGTGACCAAGGGAAATAGGGATTCATTTTTATATATAGAATAATTTATTGAATAGAATAGAATAATTTATTGTAAAGAAATTACATTCAAATGCGATGCTTCCTGGACTCACACTAGGATTCCCTGTGTTGTGTTATATATGGATGATAATTGAATACTGTCTTCACATTTAAATTGCACCCATGCAAACTAAAAATGTATGTCTGTCTTCACATTTAAATTGCACCCATGCAAACTAAAAATGTATGTAAATTACCATAAAGTTAAAGATAATTTTTTTTTCAGAAAAGCTGAAATCTACTTCATCACTGGAGAATCAATTAAAGATTTCAAGATTCCAGATGAAGATTATGAAAAGGGAAATTATACGATTACGTAAACGAATTAGAAATTTGAAAGCAAGATTAGCCAGTGCTGATAGAATAAGCAAACAAAATTGTTTAAAAAAAATAACGTGAAATATGACTACAGCTGCAAAAATATTTACGGATATCAGTACAGCCGGAGAATACCTTTGAAAAAGTTTTGTCTCTCTCCATGTACAAAAGGAGTCCCAAAAGTTATACTCTTTTATATAAATATTTTACTTTGCCCTCTATAAAATCATTGAAAAGCCTCTTTCAAAAGTCGAAATAGAGTCAGGGTTAAATAAGTCTTTCTTTTATAAAAATGAGAAAGACTGTGAAGGATTTAACTTCCGAAGATCGCCTCTGCTTAGTTTTTGATGAGATGTCAGTATCGCCGCAGATACATTATGATGGAGAAACAGATAAATTAAAAGGATTTGCTTGGCGTAGTAAAAACATTGCTGACCATGTTTTAGTTTACATGGTCAAAGGATTGAAAAGAAAATGTTGCATACTATGTTACAAATTCCTTAAACAAAGTTGAATTATAAGCCTTGACTATAAAGGTCATCAAATATGTACAGGGTACAGGGCTTAATATTTTGTGCACAGTATGTGATCAAAGCACTGTAAATGTGAGTGTGTTAAATGAAATCATCGAAGGTACTAGAAAAAAATTCATAAAAGAAAAAAAAAGGAATGGAGACACGAAACTATGGAACTAGGGAAATCTAAAATTATTACACTATTTGATGACCCTCATTTATTGTTAGGGGTAAGAAACAATTTGCTTACCAAAGACATAAAATATTTCGATTTTGAAGAAAAGGTCGAAAAGACAGTTAAATGGGAATATTATCAGAAAAATTATGAAGCGGACAAATTGTACGGAGTGTTAAAAATGTGTCATAATTTGACAGATGAACATGTTGAAACGATTAAGAAAATGAAAGTAAAAGATGCAGCCCAAATTTTTTGCCATAGTGTTGCTGTAGCTGTAGAACATTTATCAGCAAGAGGAGCCGAGAGGAGGAGGAATGAGTGCCGTATAGTAATTAAATTTACCAAAATGATGGATAATCTATTTGATTCGTTAAATGCCAGCACATTTAAAATAATTAATGGAAAAAATTATAAATGTGTTGTAAGAAACAATTCGCCTCATCACGAATTATGAATAAACGCCAAACAGGTTTTAGATCAGAAAAATTTATTAAAAAAAAGGATAATAAAATAAGATTTATTGAAACGAGTTCCATACCATCAAAAAAAAAATATCTGCACTATTGAGGGCATGCAACAGATGTGGAAAGTATTATATCCCAAAAATATTTATTTGATTCAATATTGACTAGAAACTTTAACCAGGACCCAATGGAAATTTTTCTTGGAAACATTACAAGTTTTGTGGTGAGGAATACCTACGGCACCTTACACTATTAGCTTTGAAGGTGCCTTTAAATTACTTATTTTAAACGTTTTGGGAATACTTTCATTATGCGTACAGCTAAGGAGTGGAATTCCCTGCCGGAGTCTGTATTTCCTGAGAGCTACAACCTAGGAGTCTAAGTCAAGAGTGAATAGGTTTCTTCTAGGTAAGCGCGCTACATCGTCGACCACATCATCACTTACCACCAGGTGAGATAGTGGTCAAGCGCGAGCCTATCAATAATAATAATAAAAAATAAAAAAACTATAACCACCCCATTCTCTAAGAGCTAATGTCTAATTACAAGACTGAGTTTCTATTTGTAAGACACACTAGAAAACATATCTAATGTTCCCATTAATGAGGCACTACCATTACAGCATGAAGAAAATGATGAAATTGAGGTGCCTTTTATCAATTTAAACACTGAGACTGCTGATGCTGGTCAGGCTAATTATGTATGTGGGTGGGTACTGGCTAAATGTTTAAAAAACGTTTCCAAATCATGGAGGCACTGCAGAAATGAAATTACAATTAAATGAGTATATAAGGGCATAATAATATAAAAAAGGTAGACATTGTCTGTTGTATCCCACTCAAGAGGCGGAAAAGGCTTTTAAAGAAATTCAAAATAACACAATAGAAGTTTTGAAAAAGAATGTGCAAAAAAGAAAAATTTAAATGTTTTTGGACATATTTGTGAAATATCCTTTCACATGTGAGTTCCACAAGGAAGAGATGAAAAATTATTTTGAAAATACAACAATAAATGTTTTGGTCTATAAACTCCATTTGCGATAACATTCGACGTTTAAATTAGCCCATTTTACAGCCCGTTCAACTGATGTTGACTTCTATTGCGACAAATGGTAGCTGTAATAAAAAGTTTGTTTTGGTAACAGGTTTATGAGTTTTATGTCATCCTTATGTTTACGGAATAGAACTCAAAATCGGTTGAACGGACTGTAAAAAGATTTGGAAACGTGTCTAATGTTATTTCAAATGGAGTATAGTTGGTGCCGATCAATCAATCGAATTGTATCTGGTAAAATCCAATACCGTGGTGAGGATGATGAAATTGAACTTTCAGCACAAATATATTTCAATAAACATAAATAGATATGATTTTTGTTTCATTCCAGGTTGCCTTTTTTTTTTTTTTTTTTATTTATTTTTTTTTTTGCGTGGAGAAATGCTCATGCATACTGCACTACCACGGGGAGATAGTGCAGTTATGTGGGACTCTAACCCACTAAAACTCCACGGTGTCCTCCAGTGCCGCTTATGGCGGGAACACGGGCACGCGTTAGCACTCACCGCGAACCCGCCGCAGCTGTCCGTCACCGGACCCTCCTCGGGAGAGTACCCCCCATCACCGGCGCACGTGCGTACGCCGTGACCACCCCAGGGACCAATTCAGCACATGGGTGCCAGACGACCCCGCGTATGGCACCCTTGGTCCCACTGTGACGGGTCAAGGTCAATGGCCCCGCCACCTACCATTTTGCGGCCGCAGGGGACAGGGAGAGCGGCTAACGCTATACCGACACTCCTCTTCCCCTGCGGCCCCACCGCGTCCGCCATCAGACGGTGGCGACCCCGTCTAGGCCGCGGAAGGTAGGGAGAGCGGCGCACCGCAATACCGGCACTCCTCTCCCGCCGCGGCCTCCAACCCTCAGCCGCGATGTCGTATGGGACCTGGGAATCTCCATAAGACATCGCGGCCCGCCTCAGTTGCGATGTCGCCTGTTACCAAGCGGCACCGCAACCTACTAGTTGGCCGCTACGTCGTCGGCTTAATCGGCAAAAGCCCTGACGAGCGGCCCCTCCTCGGGTTCCTCTTCGCTTCACCGTGGGTGACCAAGCCACGGTTACTGAGCCCCCCCGCCTCGACAAAGCGGGAACCCACCGGGGGGGATTCCAGGTTGCCTACGAAGTACTTTCAAAATGTACATAAGTTCTGTTCCGTTGTAGAAATCCGTGTTGTATTTCCATATTTCAATAAATAATTATTTGCTACAGATGAATGTACATTTTGTTAAGTACTTTGTAGGCATTAACGAATACCCCTAAGTTTAAATAGAATATCTATAGCTATACAGTATACTCATATACTGGTTTATACATATAGATACAATGTGCACACATGCAGACGATAGGTTTAGGCGGACGATACCAGATGGCGCTTCAAATATCGTTTGAAAAGGTTTGAAGGTTGCAGATAAAAACCGAAGTGGGTTCTCTATTCCCAATCTGTTACTATACTCTATGATCACAGTGCAGTACACTCACTGACCTCTAATATACAAGTACGCTGGACTTCATATTATCGATGACAAAATTAAGACATTTGATTTTCGCCATTTTGGCGCTGATAGCAACGTGACTTAACGTGAGATTCCATGGAACTAATATTAGAGATGGGACATAGACTTTGGTATAAAAATGTGTGCGTTACCCAGGCAAAATGTTTTGCTTTAGAGAGATGAGACTTAAACAAATAATTAGTGTATCATGAGGAGCAATTTGTTTACTAATAGCAAAATTTGTTTGAATTGTAGTTTTTAAGTTATTTGAGAAAAACAAATTTTGCTGGAGTAACGTTTGAAACGTTACCCAGGCAAAATAGTCTTTCAAAAATTAGTTTCAGCACGGAACCAAATACATGAATAGATAGCTTTTGTTGCGTAGTAAATGTTTATAAATAGCAAAATTTGTGTGTGGTATAGTTCTTTAGTTATTTAAGATTTTGCTGCGGTAACGTTTTGGGATTTCCCAGATCTCGAAAACGGCTCAACGCAGAAGTTTGAAAAAAATACCAATAAAAGACCTCAATTTGTTTAAATTTGTTTAATCATTAGTTTTTGATTTGGTTGACGTAAACCAATGTAATTAAATGGTTTCAAAAATCAGAAGAAACGGGTTTGCAAGTAAACCAATACACTTATAACCAAATAAACAGCTGTAAAAAATACCCGTGGTTCGACGCTTGTTTACATCAGAAATATTAGATTTCATACTTTACACATTAAGAAGATAAAAACAAATTTGATTTATTTTAGACTGGTCGTACTTTAGCGATCAAATACGCAGTTCCCATAACATTAAGAAACATGGCATACTTTAAACAAATTAAAATGATTCCTGAAAATTCCTTCCTGTTAATTGCAGCTTTGAATTACGGCTCTAATGAAAGTTATCTCAAAAACAAGATTATGTCAGCAATTCTCTAATGAGCCGACCAAATTGAAAAGGTCACATAAAAGCGACCGCACCATACATAAGCGCAACCATCTGAAATGAACAGGATAATATAGATGTTTTGTTAGTACAGTTGAATACAAAAGTTTTCTGGTCAGGTTAGTTAAAATAATAAAATGGTTAAGATTCATTATTTTTATTTAAAAAATCAGTCTCATACAAATTATATGTATTGCTTTGCCTTAGCATCAACATTTTTAGAGAAAAATCACAGATAAATTATAACCTACTTACTTAATTTTAATATTTGGATACATTAATAGTTTGTACAATTTTCCTTAGGAGGTACTAATAACGTAGGTTGATAGGTGGACTCCATTTCACCTCGACTCACAGTATGGCATTTTAATATGAGTTTTGTTACGTGTTACTTAGAGTGAATATTTTAACATTACATGTGACTGCCACAGGTGGATAACCCGTGAACCAATCATTGTCAAAGCGTCGTAACCTTCTTATAACTTAATGTTGAAATATCCACTCTAAGTAACACGACATAAAGCTCATATTTCAATACCACAGTGTGACTTGAGTTGGAATTGAGTCGGCGTTGTGTGTGTAATGTGCAAAGCACATTTAATGTTTTTTTTTACAAAATATGTATTATCGGCTTGCCTATATTTCTTGCCCTTATGAGGGACGGTTTCGAGCATATTCTATAAAAAATGTATATAATCACAAAACTTTTAAATGAGAAAACAACAATATAATAAAAATCTTCCAACAATTATATAAAAAATAAACAACTTTTACACTTATGTACCTATTTAAAAATATAGGAAACAGTACAGTTTTTATCATTAATAACTACTAATATCACTCATAATCACAGATTCGTACCTAATTCAATAAAATTTGTGTGGTCATTGGGACCGTATAAAATTATGTGTTTTATGCTTCCAGTCTCTAACGTTTTAATTACCTACACTAATGAATATATAATCAAATGTGGCATTATGGAGTTTTTGCATTTCTGTAGTTTACAGTACAGATCATCGTAACATTCATATTGTTGAGTTTTCGTTCTGTAACAGTATGCTCTGTAATGTCCAATCAATGTGGAACTTGATGGTGGGCCAAAATCAATTACTGCCAAAATCATATACTGTTGGCCATTTAACTCTATATTAATGGGTATATCATTCAGGTTAACAGACATGTCATGTAGTTCGAAGAAAAGTAATGGTTTTAATTCATATGTAAAATATACATTTCCTGTCTCGCATACAGGACACAGTGAAACATTATCATTATTAATACACGATGTGGCAGATTCTTCCAAGAAGTCAATACCCTTTTGTGTTATAATATTTATATTTAAAGATATATATTTACAATCAATTTTCTTTGGTTGTAATGCATTTGAGCATGTGTCATTTGAGCAACACCTCTGTCTGGTGGCAGAAAAGTATATGTTGCTCATGAATACCTGTTCTAAAATCATTGATAGATTACATTCACAACTGATAATATTTTGCTGTGACTTTGTTTTATCAAAAAGGTCAATCAATAGTTTGTCACGAAGTTCATATAATCTTTTGCAAGTTTTTCTCGTATTAGATAATACTTTTATGAATGTTGTTAAACCATCGCTAGCACTATTTAACTTTTCTCTGAAAGCAGGCCTGTCTTGATAAGCTACACCGAATGCTTGCGCGAGGGAATCAAAAGCACAAGTGTTTGTTATTAAGTACCCTGTTTTGGTGTACATAAGAATATGCGACGTTACCATTCTGTAATATGTATATGGAGGTAGCTTTTTTTGATTTAGGAGTGGGTATGGTAAGTCCCCGCCAGTTTTCAACTTCTATAGGTTTATTTTGAAAAATTGATTGAATATCAAAATCTGACGTATCAGTTAGGTTCTCTTCTTCTTCTTCTTTTTCAACTGACTTCGGTGCAGAATCAGATATAATTAACTCTGCTGAGAATGAATCTCGTTTTTGTTCGTGTTTGTCTCTAATTTTTACTATTTTTCGTGAGAAATACTCATAATTTGTTTTGCGTTTTTCCTTTTTGTTTCTTAGTTTTAAGGCCTGTTCTTCTTTGTTCTTAGTATTCTCGTGTAAAATTTGACTAGAGCTTAATTTTATGGTTCCGTTAATAAAACTATAATGTTGTATAAGAAATTCGTCTAACCGGACGCGTTCAACTTTGGTCTCAAAATATATAGTTTTGATGTCCTTAAAATGATTTTCTACATTTGAGCTGCTGGCATAGTCTTTGGCTCCAGGAAAATAATCAGTCATAATATTGCCCCACAAAGGTAATTTTTTCAAAAGTCTTTTAAGAGTGTTGTTAATTTCCGGCAAAAAAAAAGCATTTTTCATTGGTGTAGATTCAATTAACTGTAAATATAATAGTTCTGTATTCATAATGTCATCATAATATTTTATCAAAGGCATAGGGCCACCGTGTTGCTCACTCTCTTCATCTTCTGTTACAAAATATATTTCTTCGGAACTGTCCTCTCTTTCATTCTTTTCAATTTCGTCTGTGTGTCTTAGATATGTTTTTATTTGGTCGCTCAATCGTTTCAATGCTTGTTCACATTTCGATGCCGTATAATCAAGATCGGTACTTATATATTCATGAAGAGAAAGTGTGATTACATCTTTAATAATTAGTTTTACTTCGTCATAGCTTCGTGATTGTAGTATCAATTTGATGCAATTGATATAAAAATATTTGCATGTTTCAGAAGTCTTGTCAAAACAACTTTGTGTATACAGTTTTTTTAAAAAATGAGACTTATCAAGTCTGATGTAACAAGCAGGTATCTTGCCTTTTTTTTCCTTAACTATTGCAAAACATTGTCTTAAATAGTTATTCAAGTCCGTTTTCAAAAAAGTTTTCGTTATGGCCGCTATTAAAGCAGAAGAATCATCACAAATTATTTCATTTGGAAGGACTCTTCTGTTTAACCATGTGCTTAGCCATGTGGCTATTGTTTCTGTTGTGTGTGAGTCAGAGCACATATAACAAATTGGAACACTAGCACCCAAGGTATATGCTACGATGGCATATAAGAAAACATGTTTGGGATTTTTATATTTTAAAAAATCGTTTGCTTCGGGTGGCTTTATTGGTTTAAAATAAATAAAGATCCAGTGG
This sequence comes from Orthosia incerta, assembly GCA_948252205.1. Classification (NCBI taxonomy): domain Eukaryota; kingdom Metazoa; phylum Arthropoda; class Insecta; order Lepidoptera; family Noctuidae; genus Orthosia; species Orthosia incerta. The sequence continues at coordinate 25,865,900 of OX411745.1, read as the reverse complement.
CATCAATAGACAGGATTTTATATTTGTCTTCCAAGATGTCATCGTAATATATACTTTGCTCAGTAGTCCAAAAATACAATATAAATGGAACAAGAGACATTTTTTTTATGAAACTGTCATACGGTGGGCTACAGGTCATGGCATACAGTGATAAAATAATATTTTTATCAAACTGAAGAGCGCTTCTAGCTTCATGCCGGTATTTCCTCAAATTTAATAATTTAGGCAAAGTTGGCGGTTCTTTTGGATTATCCATGCTCATAACTTCATCGGCCGTTGAATTTCGTACCCTTAAAGCCTTAATGTTTTTAAGTTTTTCTTTGTGCAGATTAACCCGGTGTGAAGTTAATTTATTTTTAATTCGAGGGTCATGCCGAAAGCCTTTTTTCAAATTTGTAAGAATAAGCGTTACTTTATAAGAATTATCAGCTGTTTCGGGGGATATTGTCAAGAACAGACTAGCTTTGCATTGCGTACAACTTCCTGTACATGTGATGTCGTTATTTTTGAGATCAGTAGGCACGTAATTGTTTTTAAACGAGAATGTGCATTCTAAATCGGTTTTAAAAAATATATGATCTTGCATTTCGTTGGTCCACTTATTTTGTGCGAGATGGTGGGATTCAATAGGCGCAATTTTATAGTAGTCATATTTACTCATTTCAAAAGAAACTGTTAAATCAGAAGGAGCTTCTACAACTGCATGCAATTGTGTTCGATTATCTTCACAATCTCCGCGAGAATTAAAAAATAAAACTTTATTTCTCTTCGCAGATATTTGCAGGGCTGCTTTGCTGACTTCGTGATTAAACTGAATACGCAGTTCTTGTTGTATGTGGTCATAAACTTCATTTGAGATTGGGGGAATAGAAACATTAAATATATCTTTATATTTGGAGAACACAACTCTTAGGTCGTCAAGGGGCACTTTTACTTTTCGGCCTGCCATTTTATTGTACCTGCTGGTACTTCACTGGTATGTGTGATTTTCCGAATATAAAATGAACTGACATGAACAACGGTGTGAGTTGAGGCTTGCACATTCTGCTCCCGAAGCCATGAAGTGCAACTACCTGAAAAAAAAGCAAGGCACACATCACATTTACATTAATATTTTCATTACCTATCATTTTAAAAATCTAGTACACTTGTCTCGCCATTTGCGCAGAAAGACATTCGCACGAATGGATACTTGCGCATAAAGACATTTGCGAATGCACACTTCAGTAAAAAGACTGTAGGTGTACAGTACCTTCAGTCTTCTCAAGATATTGCGCGAAAGGACATTTTAGCAGATTAAAAAGGGTGTCGTTTTTAAGGTTGGGATCGCCAATTACCAATATGCGATAAATGCCGTAAAAAATCCAAGATGGCTAAAGATAAACCGCTTAAGCGCTTGCGCAGTGATGAGCTGGGTTTTGTTAGGCGTGGCGCCATTCCTACGCTTTGCTGTACGTATACTGAATTTCGTGTGATCTGATTGCAATTAATGTGTATATAAAGTACCGTGTATGAAACAGCACATATCTAACTAGGTATTGTAACACTCGTGTATAATACCCCTCATTATACAAGTTTCATAAACTATCATTACCGAATACTCACCGGACTTGTCAAACACACTTCAATATAATTGAGAATAATACTAGATTCGTTAAAGCGCTTGAAACTTTATGACAGTATAGCTTAAACGTATAAAAACTGTATCCTTTTTGTTTTGTTTACGTTAAGTCTAAGAGCAATATCACAACGCGATTGCCTAGCATGGCGTAGGTATAGAATAATTAAAAGTTAAAGCCTACCACTGAGACCGCCACGTTGTTATTTTAGCCAATAATCACACACACAGTTTTAAGCAATAAAGAGATGAGTCTGTCGTAAAACAATAATATTTCATATTTTGCGCGATATTCTGGTTCAATATTTCCATGATAGCCATTGAAATGATAAAAAAACTATATACTATATTTTCCTAATTGTAATGAAGAAAATGGCAAAGTTTTTTTTTGTGCCGGGGCTAATTGTGTTTTGGGTCACATTTGACGAGTTTTCTTTATTCTGATTCACACCAAAAAGCGTACATTAATATACGCTGAATGACTATTTTATACTGAAACACAACTGTACTGTAAAATAAAAACATTTAATACTCACATCGTTCAAAGACGTCGTCGTACACACACACATAAACCACAAGCACTTCTCTCCAAAACACTTGGTTCACGACTGATTGTTTCATTGGTTCGGTCGGAGCTAGCGTACCCATAGATAGAGCGTACTCAACTACTCACAGCTAAAGAGTAAGTAAGACAAGGCATATAGCTGTTGCGTTGCATTGCACACAGCGATGCGCGCTGCTCTGACTAGCATCAAGAACGTTAAAACGTTTTTAGCGTGGCTTTGCGTTGTGGTATCAAAATAAAACATTTGGTTTAACAGAAACAACAAATTAAGTACTAAAAATATAGCTACATGTATACAGGGTGTAAGGGACAGCCCTCCACAAACTGACAGGGAGCTATCAGCCCCTTATTTTGAACCATATTCCACCGAAATTTTTCTCAGGAAAATTTTTATTTTTTTTGTCGTTTTTTCAGTTTTTTCAGTTTTATTTCAATGTAAAATTACATTATATGAAAGCAGCACTCCATTTATGTGAAAAATACGGCTAAAACCAAAAAACTAGCAATGGATGTTCAAATACTCTAACGAACGACACGTAAAATCAGCTGTTCACTTTCTGCCTAGCTACAGAGTTCATCAAACTCGTCATCTGCGATTGCACAAAATGGGAAGACGTTAGCCCGGCCGTTGGCGAAAAAAACCTTATTATGCTGTAGTTTACGGGTTAAACCCAAGAACAAAACCGCCGGCCGCCGGGCTGTCTGTTGTGTTTGCTTCACGAATAACGTTTTTCTGCTTAACTGTACAAAACATCGGTTACCAAGCTGCTAATTTGCGAAGATTACCCGTACGTACGGTGCAGTCGCTTTTACGTGACCTTTTCAATTTGGTCGGCTTATTAGAGAATTGCTGACATATTCTTGTTTTTGAGATAACTTTCATTAGAGCCGTAATTCAAGGCTGAAATTAACAGGAAAGAATTTTCATGAATCATTTTAATTTGTTTAAAGTATGCCATGTTTCTTAATGTTATGGGAACTGCGTATTCGATCGCTAAAGTACGACCAGTCTAAAATAAATCAAATTTGTTTTTATCTTCTTAACGTGTAAAGTATGAAATCTAAAATGTCTGCTGTAAACAAGCGTCGAACCACGGGTATTTTTTACAGCTGTTTATTTGGTTATAAGTGTATTGGTTTACATGTAAACCCGCTTCTTCTGATTTTTGAAACCATTTAATTACATTGGTTTACGTCAACCAAATCAAAAACTAATGATTAAACAAATTTAAACAAATTAAGGTCTTTTATTGGTATTTTTTTCAAACTTCTTTTCGTTGAGCCGTTTTCGAGATCTGGGAAATCCCAAAACGTTACCGCAGCAAAATCTTAAATAACTAAAGAACTATACCACACACAAATTTTGCTATTTATAAACATTTACTACTCAACAAAAGCTATCTATTCATGTATTTGGTTCCGTGCTGAAACTAATTTTTGAAAGACGATTTTGCCTGGGTAACGTTTCAAACGTTACTCCAGCAAAATTTGTTTTTCTTAAATAACTTAAAAACTACAATTCAAACAAATTTTGCTATTAGTAAACAAATTGCTCCTCATGATACACTAATTATTTGTTTAAGTCTCATCTCTCTAAAGCAAAACATTTTGCCTGGGTAACGCACACGAAAACTGTGTGCGTTACCCAGGCAAAATGTTTTGCTTTAGAGAGATGAGACTTAAACAAATAATTAGTGTATCATGAGGAGCAATTTGTTTACTAATAGCAAAATTTGTTTGAATTGTAGTTTTTAAGTTATTTGAGAAAAACAAATTTTGCTGGAGTAACGTTTGAAACGTTACCCAGGCAAAATAGTCTTTCAAAAATTAGTTTCAGCACGGAACCAAATACATGAATAGATAGCTTTTGTTGCGTAGTAAATGTTTATAAATAGCAAAATTTGTGTGTGGTATAGTTCTTTAGTTATTTAAGATTTTGCTGCGGTAACGTTTTGGGATTTCCCAGATCTCGAAAACGGCTCAACGCAGAAGTTTGAAAAAAATACCAATAAAAGACCTCAATTTGTTTAAATTTGTTTAATCATTAGTTTTTGATTTGGTTGACGTAAACCAATGTAATTAAATGGTTTCAAAAATCAGAAGAAACGGGTTTGCAAGTAAACCAATACACTTATAACCAAATAAACAGCTGTAAAAAATACCCGTGGTTCGACGCTTGTTTACATCAGAAATATTAGATTTCATACTTTACACATTAAGAAGATAAAAACAAATTTGATTTATTTTAGACTGGTCGTACTTTAGCGATCAAATACGCAGTTCCCATAACATTAAGAAACATGGCATACTTTAAACAAATTAAAATGATTCCTGAAAATTCCTTCCTGTTAATTGCAGCTTTGAATTACGGCTCTAATGAAAGTTATCTCAAAAACAAGATTATGTCAGCAATTCTCTAATGAGCCGACCAAATTGAAAAGGTCACATAAAAGCGACCGCACCATACATAAGCGCAACCATCTGAAATGAACAGGATAATATAGATGTTTTGTTAGTACAGTTGAATACAAAAGTTTTCTGGTCAGGTTAGTTAAAATAATAAAATGGTTAAGATTCATTATTTTTATTTAAAAAATCAGTCTCATACAAATTATATGTATTGCTTTGCCTTAGCATCAACATTTTTAGAGAAAAATCACAGATAAATTATAACCTACTTACTTAATTTTAATATTTGGATACATTAATAGTTTGTACAATTTTCCTTAGGAGGTACTAATAACGTAGGTTGATAGGTGGACTCCATTTCACCTCGACTCACAGTATGGCATTTTAATATGAGTTTTGTTACGTGTTACTTAGAGTGAATATTTTAACATTACATGTGACTGCCACAGGTGGATAACCCGTGAACCAATCATTGTCAAAGCGTCGTAACCTTCTTATAACTTAATGTTGAAATATCCACTCTAAGTAACACGACATAAAGCTCATATTTCAATACCACAGTGTGACTTGAGTTGGAATTGAGTCGGCGTTGTGTGTGTAATGTGCAAAGCACATTTAATGTTTTTTTTTACAAAATATGTATTATCGGCTTGCCTATATTTCTTGCCCTTATGAGGGACGGTTTCGAGCATATTCTATAAAAAATGTATATAATCACAAAACTTTTAAATGAGAAAACAACAATATAATAAAAATCTTCCAACAATTATATAAAAAATAAACAACTTTTACACTTATGTACCTATTTAAAAATATAGGAAACAGTACAGTTTTTATCATTAATAACTACTAATATCACTCATAATCACAGATTCGTACCTAATTCAATAAAATTTGTGTGGTCATTGGGACCGTATAAAATTATGTGTTTTATGCTTCCAGTCTCTAACGTTTTAATTACCTACACTAATGAATATATAATCAAATGTGGCATTATGGAGTTTTTGCATTTCTGTAGTTTACAGTACAGATCATCGTAACATTCATATTGTTGAGTTTTCGTTCTGTAACAGTATGCTCTGTAATGTCCAATCAATGTGGAACTTGATGGTGGGCCAAAATCAATTACTGCCAAAATCATATACTGTTGGCCATTTAACTCTATATTAATGGGTATATCATTCAGGTTAACAGACATGTCATGTAGTTCGAAGAAAAGTAATGGTTTTAATTCATATGTAAAATATACATTTCCTGTCTCGCATACAGGACACAGTGAAACATTATCATTATTAATACACGATGTGGCAGATTCTTCCAAGAAGTCAATACCCTTTTGTGTTATAATATTTATATTTAAAGATATATATTTACAATCAATTTTCTTTGGTTGTAATGCATTTGAGCATGTGTCATTTGAGCAACACCTCTGTCTGGTGGCAGAAAAGTATATGTTGCTCATGAATACCTGTTCTAAAATCATTGATAGATTACATTCACAACTGATAATATTTTGCTGTGACTTTGTTTTATCAAAAAGGTCAATCAATAGTTTGTCACGAAGTTCATATAATCTTTTGCAAGTTTTTCTCGTATTAGATAATACTTTTATGAATGTTGTTAAACCATCGCTAGCACTATTTAACTTTTCTCTGAAAGCAGGCCTGTCTTGATAAGCTACACCGAATGCTTGCGCGAGGGAATCAAAAGCACAAGTGTTTGTTATTAAGTACCCTGTTTTGGTGTACATAAGAATATGCGACGTTACCATTCTGTAATATGTATATGGAGGTAGCTTTTTTTGATTTAGGAGTGGGTATGGTAAGTCCCCGCCAGTTTTCAACTTCTATAGGTTTATTTTGAAAAATTGATTGAATATCAAAATCTGACGTATCAGTTAGGTTCTCTTCTTCTTCTTCTTTTTCAACTGACTTCGGTGCAGAATCAGATATAATTAACTCTGCTGAGAATGAATCTCGTTTTTGTTCGTGTTTGTCTCTAATTTTTACTATTTTTCGTGAGAAATACTCATAATTTGTTTTGCGTTTTTCCTTTTTGTTTCTTAGTTTTAAGGCCTGTTCTTCTTTGTTCTTAGTATTCTCGTGTAAAATTTGACTAGAGCTTAATTTTATGGTTCCGTTAATAAAACTATAATGTTGTATAAGAAATTCGTCTAACCGGACGCGTTCAACTTTGGTCTCAAAATATATAGTTTTGATGTCCTTAAAATGATTTTCTACATTTGAGCTGCTGGCATAGTCTTTGGCTCCAGGAAAATAATCAGTCATAATATTGCCCCACAAAGGTAATTTTTTCAAAAGTCTTTTAAGAGTGTTGTTAATTTCCGGCAAAAAAAAAGCATTTTTCATTGGTGTAGATTCAATTAACTGTAAATATAATAGTTCTGTATTCATAATGTCATCATAATATTTTATCAAAGGCATAGGGCCACCGTGTTGCTCACTCTCTTCATCTTCTGTTACAAAATATATTTCTTCGGAACTGTCCTCTCTTTCATTCTTTTCAATTTCGTCTGTGTGTCTTAGATATGTTTTTATTTGGTCGCTCAATCGTTTCAATGCTTGTTCACATTTCGATGCCGTATAATCAAGATCGGTACTTATATATTCATGAAGAGAAAGTGTGATTACATCTTTAATAATTAGTTTTACTTCGTCATAGCTTCGTGATTGTAGTATCAATTTGATGCAATTGATATAAAAATATTTGCATGTTTCAGAAGTCTTGTCAAAACAACTTTGTGTATACAGTTTTTTTAAAAAATGAGACTTATCAAGTCTGATGTAACAAGCAGGTATCTTGCCTTTTTTTTCCTTAACTATTGCAAAACATTGTCTTAAATAGTTATTCAAGTCCGTTTTCAAAAAAGTTTTCGTTATGGCCGCTATTAAAGCAGAAGAATCATCACAAATTATTTCATTTGGAAGGACTCTTCTGTTTAACCATGTGCTTAGCCATGTGGCTATTGTTTCTGTTGTGTGTGAGTCAGAGCACATATAACAAATTGGAACACTAGCACCCAAGGTATATGCTACGATGGCATATAAGAAAACATGTTTGGGATTTTTATATTTTAAAAAATCGTTTGCTTCGGGTGGCTTTATTGGTTTAAAATAAATAAAGATCCAGTGGCATCAATAGACAGGATTTTATATTTGTCTTCCAAGATGTCATCGTAATATATACTTTGCTCAGTAGTCCAAAAATACAATATAAATGGAACAAGAGACATTTTTTTTATGAAACTGTCATACGGTGGGCTACAGGTCATGGCATACAGTGATAAAATAATATTTTTATCAAACTGAAGAGCGCTTCTAGCTTCATGCCGGTATTTCCTCAAATTTAATAATTTAGGCAAAGTTGGCGGTTCTTTTGGATTATCCATGCTCATAACTTCATCGGCCGTTGAATTTCGTACCCTTAAAGCCTTAATGTTTTTAAGTTTTTCTTTGTGCAGATTAACCCGGTGTGAAGTTAATTTATTTTTAATTCGAGGGTCATGCCGAAAGCCTTTTTTCAAATTTGTAAGAATAAGCGTTACTTTATAAGAATTATCAGCTGTTTCGGGGGATATTGTCAAGAACAGACTAGCTTTGCATTGCGTACAACTTCCTGTACATGTGATGTCGTTATTTTTGAGATCAGTAGGCACGTAATTGTTTTTAAACGAGAATGTGCATTCTAAATCGGTTTTAAAAAATATATGATCTTGCATTTCGTTGGTCCACTTATTTTGTGCGAGATGGTGGGATTCAATAGGCGCAATTTTATAGTAGTCATATTTACTCATTTCAAAAGAAACTGTTAAATCAGAAGGAGCTTCTACAACTGCATGCAATTGTGTTCGATTATCTTCACAATCTCCGCGAGAATTAAAAAATAAAACTTTATTTCTCTTCGCAGATATTTGCAGGGCTGCTTTGCTGACTTCGTGATTAAACTGAATACGCAGTTCTTGTTGTATGTGGTCATAAACTTCATTTGAGATTGGGGGAATAGAAACATTAAATATATCTTTATATTTGGAGAACACAACTCTTAGGTCGTCAAGGGGCACTTTTACTTTTCGGCCTGCCATTTTATTGTACCTGCTGGTACTTCACTGGTATGTGTGATTTTCCGAATATAAAATGAACTGACATGAACAACGGTGTGAGTTGAGGCTTGCACATTCTGCTCCCGAAGCCATGAAGTGCAACTACCTGAAAAAAAAGCAAGGCACACATCACATTTACATTAATATTTTCATTACCTATCATTTTAAAAATCTAGTACACTTGTCTCGCCATTTGCGCAGAAAGACATTCGCACGAATGGATACTTGCGCATAAAGACATTTGCGAATGCACACTTCAGTAAAAAGACTGTAGGTGTACAGTACCTTCAGTCTTCTCAAGATATTGCGCGAAAGGACATTTTAGCAGATTAAAAAGGGTGTCGTTTTTAAGGTTGGGATCGCCAATTACCAATATGCGATAAATGCCGTAAAAAATCCAAGATGGCTAAAGATAAACCGCTTAAGCGCTTGCGCAGTGATGAGCTGGGTTTTGTTAGGCGTGGCGCCATTCCTACGCTTTGCTGTACGTATACTGAATTTCGTGTGATCTGATTGCAATTAATGTGTATATAAAGTACCGTGTATGAAACAGCACATATCTAACTAGGTATTGTAACACTCGTGTATAATACCCCTCATTATACAAGTTTCATAAACTATCATTACCGAATACTCACCGGACTTGTCAAACACACTTCAATATAATTGAGAATAATACTAGATTCGTTAAAGCGCTTGAAACTTTATGACAGTATAGCTTAAACGTATAAAAACTGTATCCTTTTTGTTTTGTTTACGTTAAGTCTAAGAGCAATATCACAACGCGATTGCCTAGCATGGCGTAGGTATAGAATAATTAAAAGTTAAAGCCTACCACTGAGACCGCCACGTTGTTATTTTAGCCAATAATCACACACACAGTTTTAAGCAATAAAGAGATGAGTCTGTCGTAAAACAATAATATTTCATATTTTGCGCGATATTCTGGTTCAATATTTCCATGATAGCCATTGAAATGATAAAAAAACTATATACTATATTTTCCTAATTGTAATGAAGAAAATGGCAAAGTTTTTTTTTGTGCCGGGGCTAATTGTGTTTTGGGTCACATTTGACGAGTTTTCTTTATTCTGATTCACACCAAAAAGCGTACATTAATATACGCTGAATGACTATTTTATACTGAAACACAACTGTACTGTAAAATAAAAACATTTAATACTCACATCGTTCAAAGACGTCGTCGTACACACACACATAAACCACAAGCACTTCTCTCCAAAACACTTGGTTCACGACTGATTGTTTCATTGGTTCGGTCGGAGCTAGCGTACCCATAGATAGAGCGTACTCAACTACTCACAGCTAAAGAGTAAGTAAGACAAGGCATATAGCTGTTGCGTTGCATTGCACACAGCGATGCGCGCTGCTCTGACTAGCATCAAGAACGTTAAAACGTTTTTAGCGTGGCTTTGCGTTGTGGTATCAAAATAAAACATTTGGTTTAACAGAAACAACAAATTAAGTACTAAAAATATAGCTACATGTATACAGGGTGTAAGGGACAGCCCTCCACAAACTGACAGGGAGCTATCAGCCCCTTATTTTGAACCATATTCCACCGAAATTTTTCTCAGGAAAATTTTTATTTTTTTTGTCGTTTTTTCAGTTTTTTCAGTTTTATTTCAATGTAAAATTACATTATATGAAAGCAGCACTCCATTTATGTGAAAAATACGGCTAAAACCAAAAAACTAGCAATGGATGTTCAAATACTCTAACGAACGACACGTAAAATCAGCTGTTCACTTTCTGCCTAGCTACAGAGTTCATCAAACTCGTCATCTGCGATTGCACAAAATGGGAAGACGTTAGCCCGGCCGTTGGCGAAAAAAACCTTATTATGCTGTAGTTTACGGGTTAAACCCAAGAACAAAACCGCCGGCCGCCGGGCTGTCTGTTGTGTTTGCTTCACGAATAACGTTTTTCTGCTTAACTGTACAAAACATCGGTTACCAAGCTGCTAATTTGCGAAGATTACCCGTACGTACGGTGCAGTCGCTTTTACGTGACCTTTTCAATTTGGTCGGCTTATTAGAGAATTGCTGACATATTCTTGTTTTTGAGATAACTTTCATTAGAGCCGTAATTCAAGGCTGAAATTAACAGGAAAGAATTTTCATGAATCATTTTAATTTGTTTAAAGTATGCCATGTTTCTTAATGTTATGGGAACTGCGTATTCGATCGCTAAAGTACGACCAGTCTAAAATAAATCAAATTTGTTTTTATCTTCTTAACGTGTAAAGTATGAAATCTAAAATGTCTGCTGTAAACAAGCGTCGAACCACGGGTATTTTTTACAGCTGTTTATTTGGTTATAAGTGTATTGGTTTACATGTAAACCCGCTTCTTCTGATTTTTGAAACCATTTAATTACATTGGTTTACGTCAACCAAATCAAAAACTAATGATTAAACAAATTTAAACAAATTAAGGTCTTTTATTGGTATTTTTTTCAAACTTCTTTTCGTTGAGCCGTTTTCGAGATCTGGGAAATCCCAAAACGTTACCGCAGCAAAATCTTAAATAACTAAAGAACTATACCACACACAAATTTTGCTATTTATAAACATTTACTACTCAACAAAAGCTATCTATTCATGTATTTGGTTCCGTGCTGAAACTAATTTTTGAAAGACGATTTTGCCTGGGTAACGTTTCAAACGTTACTCCAGCAAAATTTGTTTTTCTTAAATAACTTAAAAACTACAATTCAAACAAATTTTGCTATTAGTAAACAAATTGCTCCTCATGATACACTAATTATTTGTTTAAGTCTCATCTCTCTAAAGCAAAACATTTTGCCTGGGTAACGCACACGAAAACTGTGTGCGTTACCCAGGCAAAATGTTTTGCTTTAGAGAGATGAGACTTAAACAAATAATTAGTGTATCATGAGGAGCAATTTGTTTACTAATAGCAAAATTTGTTTGAATTGTAGTTTTTAAGTTATTTGAGAAAAACAAATTTTGCTGGAGTAACGTTTGAAACGTTACCCAGGCAAAATAGTCTTTCAAAAATTAGTTTCAGCACGGAACCAAATACATGAATAGATAGCTTTTGTTGCGTAGTAAATGTTTATAAATAGCAAAATTTGTGTGTGGTATAGTTCTTTAGTTATTTAAGATTTTGCTGCGGTAACGTTTTGGGATTTCCCAGATCTCGAAAACGGCTCAACGCAGAAGTTTGAAAAAAATACCAATAAAAGACCTCAATTTGTTTAAATTTGTTTAATCATTAGTTTTTGATTTGGTTGACGTAAACCAATGTAATTAAATGGTTTCAAAAATCAGAAGAAACGGGTTTGCAAGTAAACCAATACACTTATAACCAAATAAACAGCTGTAAAAAATACCCGTGGTTCGACGCTTGTTTACATCAGAAATATTAGATTTCATACTTTACACATTAAGAAGATAAAAACAAATTTGATTTATTTTAGACTGGTCGTACTTTAGCGATCAAATACGCAGTTCCCATAACATTAAGAAACATGGCATACTTTAAACAAATTAAAATGATTCCTGAAAATTCCTTCCTGTTAATTGCAGCTTTGAATTACGGCTCTAATGAAAGTTATCTCAAAAACAAGATTATGTCAGCAATTCTCTAATGAGCCGACCAAATTGAAAAGGTCACATAAAAGCGACCGCACCATACATAAGCGCAACCATCTGAAATGAACAGGATAATATAGATGTTTTGTTAGTACAGTTGAATACAAAAGTTTTCTGGTCAGGTTAGTTAAAATAATAAAATGGTTAAGATTCATTATTTTTATTTAAAAAATCAGTCTCATACAAATTATATGTATTGCTTTGCCTTAGCATCAACATTTTTAGAGAAAAATCACAGATAAATTATAACCTACTTACTTAATTTTAATATTTGGATACATTAATAGTTTGTACAATTTTCCTTAGGAGGTACTAATAACGTAGGTTGATAGGTGGACTCCATTTCACCTCGACTCACAGTATGGCATTTTAATATGAGTTTTGTTACGTGTTACTTAGAGTGAATATTTTAACATTACATGTGACTGCCACAGGTGGATAACCCGTGAACCAATCATTGTCAAAGCGTCGTAACCTTCTTATAACTTAATGTTGAAATATCCACTCTAAGTAACACGACATAAAGCTCATATTTCAATACCACAGTGTGACTTGAGTTGGAATTGAGTCGGCGTTGTGTGTGTAATGTGCAAAGCACATTTAATGTTTTTTTTTACAAAATATGTATTATCGGCTTGCCTATATTTCTTGCCCTTATGAGGGACGGTTTCGAGCATATTCTATAAAAAATGTATATAATCACAAAACTTTTAAATGAGAAAACAACAATATAATAAAAATCTTCCAACAATTATATAAAAAATAAACAACTTTTACACTTATGTACCTATTTAAAAATATAGGAAACAGTACAGTTTTTATCATTAATAACTACTAATATCACTCATAATCACAGATTCGTACCTAATTCAATAAAATTTGTGTGGTCATTGGGACCGTATAAAATTATGTGTTTTATGCTTCCAGTCTCTAACGTTTTAATTACCTACACTAATGAATATATAATCAAATGTGGCATTATGGAGTTTTTGCATTTCTGTAGTTTACAGTACAGATCATCGTAACATTCATATTGTTGAGTTTTCGTTCTGTAACAGTATGCTCTGTAATGTCCAATCAATGTGGAACTTGATGGTGGGCCAAAATCAATTACTGCCAAAATCATATACTGTTGGCCATTTAACTCTATATTAATGGGTATATCATTCAGGTTAACAGACATGTCATGTAGTTCGAAGAAAAGTAATGGTTTTAATTCATATGTAAAATATACATTTCCTGTCTCGCATACAGGACACAGTGAAACATTATCATTATTAATACACGATGTGGCAGATTCTTCCAAGAAGTCAATACCCTTTTGTGTTATAATATTTATATTTAAAGATATATATTTACAATCAATTTTCTTTGGTTGTAATGCATTTGAGCATGTGTCATTTGAGCAACACCTCTGTCTGGTGGCAGAAAAGTATATGTTGCTCATGAATACCTGTTCTAAAATCATTGATAGATTACATTCACAACTGATAATATTTTGCTGTGACTTTGTTTTATCAAAAAGGTCAATCAATAGTTTGTCACGAAGTTCATATAATCTTTTGCAAGTTTTTCTCGTATTAGATAATACTTTTATGAATGTTGTTAAACCATCGCTAGCACTATTTAACTTTTCTCTGAAAGCAGGCCTGTCTTGATAAGCTACACCGAATGCTTGCGCGAGGGAATCAAAAGCACAAGTGTTTGTTATTAAGTACCCTGTTTTGGTGTACATAAGAATATGCGACGTTACCATTCTGTAATATGTATATGGAGGTAGCTTTTTTTGATTTAGGAGTGGGTATGGTAAGTCCCCGCCAGTTTTCAACTTCTATAGGTTTATTTTGAAAAATTGATTGAATATCAAAATCTGACGTATCAGTTAGGTTCTCTTCTTCTTCTTCTTTTTCAACTGACTTCGGTGCAGAATCAGATATAATTAACTCTGCTGAGAATGAATCTCGTTTTTGTTCGTGTTTGTCTCTAATTTTTACTATTTTTCGTGAGAAATACTCATAATTTGTTTTGCGTTTTTCCTTTTTGTTTCTTAGTTTTAAGGCCTGTTCTTCTTTGTTCTTAGTATTCTCGTGTAAAATTTGACTAGAGCTTAATTTTATGGTTCCGTTAATAAAACTATAATGTTGTATAAGAAATTCGTCTAACCGGACGCGTTCAACTTTGGTCTCAAAATATATAGTTTTGATGTCCTTAAAATGATTTTCTACATTTGAGCTGCTGGCATAGTCTTTGGCTCCAGGAAAATAATCAGTCATAATATTGCCCCACAAAGGTAATTTTTTCAAAAGTCTTTTAAGAGTGTTGTTAATTTCCGGCAAAAAAAAAGCATTTTTCATTGGTGTAGATTCAATTAACTGTAAATATAATAGTTCTGTATTCATAATGTCATCATAATATTTTATCAAAGGCATAGGGCCACCGTGTTGCTCACTCTCTTCATCTTCTGTTACAAAATATATTTCTTCGGAACTGTCCTCTCTTTCATTCTTTTCAATTTCGTCTGTGTGTCTTAGATATGTTTTTATTTGGTCGCTCAATCGTTTCAATGCTTGTTCACATTTCGATGCCGTATAATCAAGATCGGTACTTATATATTCATGAAGAGAAAGTGTGATTACATCTTTAATAATTAGTTTTACTTCGTCATAGCTTCGTGATTGTAGTATCAATTTGATGCAATTGATATAAAAATATTTGCATGTTTCAGAAGTCTTGTCAAAACAACTTTGTGTATACAGTTTTTTTAAAAAATGAGACTTATCAAGTCTGATGTAACAAGCAGGTATCTTGCCTTTTTTTTCCTTAACTATTGCAAAACATTGTCTTAAATAGTTATTCAAGTCCGTTTTCAAAAAAGTTTTCGTTATGGCCGCTATTAAAGCAGAAGAATCATCACAAATTATTTCATTTGGAAGGACTCTTCTGTTTAACCATGTGCTTAGCCATGTGGCTATTGTTTCTGTTGTGTGTGAGTCAGAGCACATATAACAAATTGGAACACTAGCACCCAAGGTATATGCTACGATGGCATATAAGAAAACATGTTTGGGATTTTTATATTTTAAAAAATCGTTTGCTTCGGGTGGCTTTATTGGTTTAAAATAAATAAAGATCCAGTGGCATCAATAGACAGGATTTTATATTTGTCTTCCAAGATGTCATCGTAATATATACTTTGCTCAGTAGTCCAAAAATACAATATAAATGGAACAAGAGACATTTTTTTTATGAAACTGTCATACGGTGGGCTACAGGTCATGGCATACAGTGATAAAATAATATTTTTATCAAACTGAAGAGCGCTTCTAGCTTCATGCCGGTATTTCCTCAAATTTAATAATTTAGGCAAAGTTGGCGGTTCTTTTGGATTATCCATGCTCATAACTTCATCGGCCGTTGAATTTCGTACCCTTAAAGCCTTAATGTTTTTAAGTTTTTCTTTGTGCAGATTAACCCGGTGTGAAGTTAATTTATTTTTAATTCGAGGGTCATGCCGAAAGCCTTTTTTCAAATTTGTAAGAATAAGCGTTACTTTATAAGAATTATCAGCTGTTTCGGGGGATATTGTCAAGAACAGACTAGCTTTGCATTGCGTACAACTTCCTGTACATGTGATGTCGTTATTTTTGAGATCAGTAGGCACGTAATTGTTTTTAAACGAGAATGTGCATTCTAAATCGGTTTTAAAAAATATATGATCTTGCATTTCGTTGGTCCACTTATTTTGTGCGAGATGGTGGGATTCAATAGGCGCAATTTTATAGTAGTCATATTTACTCATTTCAAAAGAAACTGTTAAATCAGAAGGAGCTTCTACAACTGCATGCAATTGTGTTCGATTATCTTCACAATCTCCGCGAGAATTAAAAAATAAAACTTTATTTCTCTTCGCAGATATTTGCAGGGCTGCTTTGCTGACTTCGTGATTAAACTGAATACGCAGTTCTTGTTGTATGTGGTCATAAACTTCATTTGAGATTGGGGGAATAGAAACATTAAATATATCTTTATATTTGGAGAACACAACTCTTAGGTCGTCAAGGGGCACTTTTACTTTTCGGCCTGCCATTTTATTGTACCTGCTGGTACTTCACTGGTATGTGTGATTTTCCGAATATAAAATGAACTGACATGAACAACGGTGTGAGTTGAGGCTTGCACATTCTGCTCCCGAAGCCATGAAGTGCAACTACCTGAAAAAAAAGCAAGGCACACATCACATTTACATTAATATTTTCATTACCTATCATTTTAAAAATCTAGTACACTTGTCTCGCCATTTGCGCAGAAAGACATTCGCACGAATGGATACTTGCGCATAAAGACATTTGCGAATGCACACTTCAGTAAAAAGACTGTAGGTGTACAGTACCTTCAGTCTTCTCAAGATATTGCGCGAAAGGACATTTTAGCAGATTAAAAAGGGTGTCGTTTTTAAGGTTGGGATCGCCAATTACCAATATGCGATAAATGCCGTAAAAAATCCAAGATGGCTAAAGATAAACCGCTTAAGCGCTTGCGCAGTGATGAGCTGGGTTTTGTTAGGCGTGGCGCCATTCCTACGCTTTGCTGTACGTATACTGAATTTCGTGTGATCTGATTGCAATTAATGTGTATATAAAGTACCGTGTATGAAACAGCACATATCTAACTAGGTATTGTAACACTCGTGTATAATACCCCTCATTATACAAGTTTCATAAACTATCATTACCGAATACTCACCGGACTTGTCAAACACACTTCAATATAATTGAGAATAATACTAGATTCGTTAAAGCGCTTGAAACTTTATGACAGTATAGCTTAAACGTATAAAAACTGTATCCTTTTTGTTTTGTTTACGTTAAGTCTAAGAGCAATATCACAACGCGATTGCCTAGCATGGCGTAGGTATAGAATAATTAAAAGTTAAAGCCTACCACTGAGACCGCCACGTTGTTATTTTAGCCAATAATCACACACACAGTTTTAAGCAATAAAGAGATGAGTCTGTCGTAAAACAATAATATTTCATATTTTGCGCGATATTCTGGTTCAATATTTCCATGATAGCCATTGAAATGATAAAAAAACTATATACTATATTTTCCTAATTGTAATGAAGAAAATGGCAAAGTTTTTTTTTGTGCCGGGGCTAATTGTGTTTTGGGTCACATTTGACGAGTTTTCTTTATTCTGATTCACACCAAAAAGCGTACATTAATATACGCTGAATGACTATTTTATACTGAAACACAACTGTACTGTAAAATAAAAACATTTAATACTCACATCGTTCAAAGACGTCGTCGTACACACACACATAAACCACAAGCACTTCTCTCCAAAACACTTGGTTCACGACTGATTGTTTCATTGGTTCGGTCGGAGCTAGCGTACCCATAGATAGAGCGTACTCAACTACTCACAGCTAAAGAGTAAGTAAGACAAGGCATATAGCTGTTGCGTTGCATTGCACACAGCGATGCGCGCTGCTCTGACTAGCATCAAGAACGTTAAAACGTTTTTAGCGTGGCTTTGCGTTGTGGTATCAAAATAAAACATTTGGTTTAACAGAAACAACAAATTAAGTACTAAAAATATAGCTACATGTATACAGGGTGTAAGGGACAGCCCTCCACAAACTGACAGGGAGCTATCAGCCCCTTATTTTGAACCATATTCCACCGAAATTTTTCTCAGGAAAATTTTTATTTTTTTTGTCGTTTTTTCAGTTTTTTCAGTTTTATTTCAATGTAAAATTACATTATATGAAAGCAGCACTCCATTTATGTGAAAAATACGGCTAAAACCAAAAAACTAGCAATGGATGTTCAAATACTCTAACGAACGACACGTAAAATCAGCTGTTCACTTTCTGCCTAGCTACAGAGTTCATCAAACTCGTCATCTGCGATTGCACAAAATGGGAAGACGTTAGCCCGGCCGTTGGCGAAAAAAACCTTATTATGCTGTAGTTTACGGGTTAAACCCAAGAACAAAACCGCCGGCCGCCGGGCTGTCTGTTGTGTTTGCTTCACGAATAACGTTTTTCTGCTTAACTGTACAAAACATCGGTTACCAAGCTGCTAATTTGCGAAGATTACCCGTACGTACGGTGCAGTCGCTTTTACGTGACCTTTTCAATTTGGTCGGCTTATTAGAGAATTGCTGACATATTCTTGTTTTTGAGATAACTTTCATTAGAGCCGTAATTCAAGGCTGAAATTAACAGGAAAGAATTTTCATGAATCATTTTAATTTGTTTAAAGTATGCCATGTTTCTTAATGTTATGGGAACTGCGTATTCGATCGCTAAAGTACGACCAGTCTAAAATAAATCAAATTTGTTTTTATCTTCTTAACGTGTAAAGTATGAAATCTAAAATGTCTGCTGTAAACAAGCGTCGAACCACGGGTATTTTTTACAGCTGTTTATTTGGTTATAAGTGTATTGGTTTACATGTAAACCCGCTTCTTCTGATTTTTGAAACCATTTAATTACATTGGTTTACGTCAACCAAATCAAAAACTAATGATTAAACAAATTTAAACAAATTAAGGTCTTTTATTGGTATTTTTTTCAAACTTCTTTTCGTTGAGCCGTTTTCGAGATCTGGGAAATCCCAAAACGTTACCGCAGCAAAATCTTAAATAACTAAAGAACTATACCACACACAAATTTTGCTATTTATAAACATTTACTACTCAACAAAAGCTATCTATTCATGTATTTGGTTCCGTGCTGAAACTAATTTTTGAAAGACGATTTTGCCTGGGTAACGTTTCAAACGTTACTCCAGCAAAATTTGTTTTTCTTAAATAACTTAAAAACTACAATTCAAACAAATTTTGCTATTAGTAAACAAATTGCTCCTCATGATACACTAATTATTTGTTTAAGTCTCATCTCTCTAAAGCAAAACATTTTGCCTGGGTAACGCACACGAAAACTTGCTGTAAAGGTTAACTGAAAAATACTTTCAATCAGATTGCAAGCTATAAACTAGTGGATAGCGTGCTACTAAAGTTATAGCGCATTACTGTCAGATCAGTGAGATTTAAATATGGGGATAAGCTAACAACTTATCCTTAAAACTAGTATATTTGAGCAAGTATCTGCTCGCTCAAGTATACTAGTTAGTTAATACTTACATTTACAATAGTTTGGATTCACTCGGTTGAAACATCATTCATACAAATATTTGCGTACAAATGAGATGGATAATAATTTACAACGGACATATTTCTCGCTCTCATCGCTGAGATCCTGTCTCTGTAGTGTTAAGGTGCAAATAAGAGTGACATCGCATTCCAGCGACGTGAAGACTTATATCAGTTTTCAACTCTGTTTCAGGTGCAGATATAAATTGATTGACTTAAAAACATTTGTTAATACAATTATAATTATCATGATATTATTCCAGAATTAATTCCATACAGGAACGAGGTGATTGATACAAGAAGAGAGAGGCCTGTGCTCAGCAGTGGGCGAAGTCGGACTGTGGATGATCATGATGATGATTCCAGAATTTAGTATTACACATTGCTTTTTAACATATTATTACTGATTATTAGGCATTCATATAACATTCATCACTAATACCAATATGAGATATTTAGTTGCAACATATTATGAGAAGTCAATACAGTAGATGAGTGATACGCCTTGCCAAGTCTACTATTTTGATATTAGTGTAATTTAAAAATATTACTAATACTCATATACTCGTATTAGTTAAAATAATATAATATTTCCAGGCGAATATATTGGTATTACCTAATCTTGAGAAATATCGGGATTAACCTATCTCTAAATGTGTCAATTTTAATTCCTGAGAATCTCGAGTGGGGCGCTTTGATTCTGCACAAAAATCAACTGTCATTTCATCGAATATATTTAGTCCAGCGTACTTGTATGATAGAGGTCAGTGAGTACACTCCTTTGGGTGGGAAATCATCCAATGACTTCTCCCGCCCTGGGTGAAGCGGGAGGGCGTGTCAGACTTTTACTGACTAAAACCCACCCGTGTTCCTTCAGTTGCTTGTGCCAACCACGGAACAGAAAAAACAGTGGCAGAGCAAAGTAGGCGTGGCACGCGTGTCACTAATAAGCGCATCCACGCAAAACTGATTCCAGTCGTGTTCTAACATCGCGTCGAGTTGCTAGTCTCGCGACGAATTTATTTTTCTGTAACTATGCCGTTTTGTTCCATTTTGGAGTGCAAAAATGATAGTAGGAGAAACAATCTTAAAAATGGAGTTGTTCTAATACAGCTGGTACGCCGGCGGTGACAAGGGCTCGACGAATAATGTCATTGATGCTGGCATGCCGTACTATGCGTCCTGCGCTCTTGCAACAAGACAGGCCATGGTGCCCAAGGCTGCCGACAGCTTCACCACATTGACACCGATGTGGAGCAACACAAGGTGCGCCTAAGCGTAGACAGGTTGCGAGCCGAAACGAAGAGTCATCCATCATAGTGCCTATGGTGGATGACGGGAGTGCTTGAAGCCACAAACCCGACTCCCATTAAAGTTAAGCCAAGCCAAGTTTATTTTGGATTGAATGTGTTCACTATTTCGTTCTCGAAAGTTCTTCGCTACTCAATTAGGGATGTAGTCGGGTCGGGTATTGATTTTATAGATAGATATCGATAAAAGGAAATAGGCACCTGTATATTCTTTTATATTAGGTGGATTAAATATTTCCAAAAAAATGGAAGTATGCTGTATTGCATGCATAATAATTATTACAATGATTGTTTGTGCAGCAATTTCTTGAAATCACTAAATGAAAAATCCTTCTGATTTTTAGATTTCCCAAAGAAGCTAGCGTCAAAGAGAAATGGAGAGATGCAACGGGTAGAGTTAATTGGATGCCATCCAAATCAAACACGATAAGCTCTGAACATGTTTTAGAAGTTGATTTATTAAGGCGTTTTTGAGATTTAGCGAGACTAATGAAAAGTAATAGATTTTTATACATAGAATATTTTATGTTTACACAATACTACGCCATTCATCCTACAGTTTTACTGAACTCCAAACAAGGTTTATTTTTTCGAATTAAGAAACCTGGTATCTATCGATATCGATAATGTAATTAAAAATGTAATGTTACTTCCATGGTCGAGTAGCGGAAGATATCGACCTATGACACGAATGTCAACCTTACATCATACGCAATAAAGTTTATAATTGCAACCACTGAGAATACCGCCAACTATGGTCGGGTAGCGGCATTTACTTGGCTATAGAATCTAGTATGACTTTAGATTACCTACAAAACGTCGTAAATACTTTCTGCACTAACGCAAAATAAATCCTATTTAAAGAGTGTGAAGATTTATTTCTTGACTAGCTGTGCCCGCGGCTTCGCTCCCGTCATCTGCCTGCCAACCCTACCATACTTACCAGCCTGCCTGCCTACTCCACATACTCAAAAAAACTTTTTACAAAAATATACTACCGACTTTCAAATAAAACTACAAAGTGAAAAATAACTTTATTTTTGGAAGTCGGTGTCTTTCGTAGGTACCAATTTATTGCGTTATGGACACCGACTTCCAAAAATAAAGTTATTTTTCACTTTGTAGTTTTATTTGGAAGTCGGTAGTATTTTTTTGTAAAAAGTTTTTTTATTTTTTACTTTTTAGTTGTACCTACCTAATAGGCAAGTTGTTTAGTAAGTTACCTACTTGTATAACACCAGAATATATTACCCAAATATCAAGAAACTTGAACATAACCGGTGAAATGAGAGATCTGCGTGCCCCTTAAGAGCGTACTGACTGGCGTGATGTTATGTTATGAAATGGTATAAACAACAAACAGACATGCGATTGCAGCAATCCCGAGAGATTTGCCGTTATTTATTGAAGAGTTCTGTTGTATATCTTCGAATTGCTTCGTCAGTCCTAGTAGTCCTACACTAAATTAAAATGGGACCAATTTCGGAACGGAACATACTCTTTCAAACATCATAAAAAGATTTTTTGAAATCGGTCCACAATTGACGGAGATGTCGGTGAACATACACAAAAAAAAAAACATACATATAGCGATGGGCGTTGAATGAACGAACAAGTTAATTCGACCGTCGACGTACAATGAACGATTCGACGGTTCACCGTTAATCAACGAACTAGTTGAATTCGTAGACGGCTAAACTGAGACTCGACTATGTTCATGTCGACTTATAACGCGACGACCGACGCGAGAACTTAGTTGGGTAGTACAAGTTAATACCAGGCCCCTCAGAAAGTATTGCGAAAAAAAGTTTTTATATATGGGAGACTGGCCAGTTATAATGTTTTTCGAAAATATGATTATTTATAAGTAAAAATAAGTAAGTTCCAATTTCAAAATTTCCCTCCACATTTTTTGCGAGTTAATTCAAAGTATTGTGTCTCACTGAAATATGGATCTGCGCCGGGAACATTTTAGAGCTATGATTTTATACGATTTCAAGTGTCGCCTGAAACCGGATGAATCGTACGATAGACTTCAAATGGCATTCATGGATGAAGGCCCTTCCAAGGCAACCGTGTATCGTTGGTATAACGAATTCAAGCGCGGTCGACCAATTTTGGGGGATGACGAAAGAAGCGGTCGCCCTTTGACGGCTGTTACCGAAGAAAACGTGCTAGCAGTGAAAAATTTAATCCAAGACAATAGGCGAATTACATATCAGGAGATTCAACACATATTGAAGATTGGATCGGGAAGCGTTCACGAGATTCTACACAGCCATCTTCGCGTGAGGAGGATAGTATCACGCTGGGTGCCGCACAACCTCACCGATGCTCAGAAGCAGGCCCGGGTGGAATGGTGCCGTGATATGCTTAACAAATTTGAAGCAGGCTCGTCTCGGCGTGTTTACGACATCGTTACAGGTGATGAGTCCTGGATTTATCAATACGACCCAGAAACCAAGCGCCAGTCGACTGTTTGGGTGTTTCAAAATGAGCCAACGCCTACCAAAGTGAAGCGATCTAGAAGCGGGGGTAAGATTTTGATCGCTAGCTTTTTTAATTTGACTGGCCACTTGGTATCAATTCCCTTACGGGATCAAAGAAGCATTAATGCCGAATGGTATACTACCAAATGTTTGCCAGAAGTTTTCTCTGTTATAAGCAACAAGCGACCAAACACAGGGCTCCGCGGGCTACTGCTCCACCACGACAATGCACCTGCGCACACCGCACTCAAAACGAGGGACTTCCTGGACAGCACGCCAGTCAAACTCCTGGGTCACCCTCCTTACAGCCCTGATCTAGCACCGTGTGACTTCTTTTTATTCCCAAAAATAAAAAATCAGCTCAAAGGGATACAATTTTCGTCGCCGGAAGATGCGCTGGCTGCGTTCGAGCAGGCTGTAAACGAGGTGTCTGCGGCGGACTGGAAAAAGTGTTTTGAAAACTGGTTTAGGCGCATGAATCTTTGTATAGAGGCTGGTGGAAAGTACTTTGAAAAGATTTAATAAAAATATATGTACGTATAGAACAATTTTTTTTAGTTTCGCAAAACTTTCTGAGTGTCCCACGTACGTCCGAGAAAATAACAACAACGGACGAACATCGAGCAAATTAATTTGAACTCTAAATCAATGTACAAAGAGTTGATATTTTTATGAGCCGAAAGCCATTTTGGAATAAAAATGTATTGTGTTAAGAAGAAAAGGACGCCAATAATTATAGTTTCACGTGTGCAGAAGAGTAAAGCGATTAACCGATCGAACGATGCGAGGTAAACTGGTTTGTACTTGTTTACGTTAAATCGGAAAGTTGAAAGTTGTTGTCAAACCGTAGACGCCGCGCGTCGCGTCGTCGCAAAGTTTATGAAGTTGTCTACTTAACATAGTTTACGTAATGGACTAGTCGACAAATTCAACTAGTTGATCGACTCGTCGATCAACGGAAATGGACGGTCTAGTTTCGTTAACGAAAAATGCGTCGACGACCCGACCCATCTCTAATACATAATGTCGAACCTTACCTTCGAAACTTACCTCGAAATTACCTTAAATGGTCATTGAGCGAGCGCACGCCCATTACTATTCACTTGGATACAAAAGACTACTCCACTATTTCGACAAGTCAACAACAGAGCGCCGTGGTGCAGTGGTTAAGCAACGCGCACATAAGTGAAGTGTTAACGAAGATGTTGCGCGTTCGAAACCCACGAAAGTCACTTTTTGCATTTATGACTTTTTGTTTTTCTTTTTAAACAAGCGGATTAAAAACTGTTGGTACATCCATTTCAACAAAAAAAAAGCGTCAAATATTATTTGAATTATACTTTCGAAATCTTTATTGTCATAATGGACAATTTTCAAAATGAAAATATTACTGTCCGTAAAACATCAAGAGCAAAGTCAGTGGACAATATTTTAAGTAATAATTTAAGCACAAGCTCTACGTTACTAGACGCCACAATGTTGAGCTTACCGAATGCTTCACTAAATGACACCGAATATTCAAGCCATAAAGATGAAATAAAAAAGCTAACAATGGAATTGGAAAGTGCTCATCTAGAGATCGACAACTTAAATAGCGAAAATTTTCGCTTAAAAATGGATATAGGCCAATACCAGAAAATTATCGAAACCTATAAAAAGGTGAATTTAATTGATGCAAAAAAGTTCTCGCCAATTTCTGCACGGAAAAGGAAAACTCTAAAAACAAGTTGTTTTTCTACCCCGAATAAGAGTTCTTCACCTACGACTCATCAACCTAACAGCGTCGCGACCGAGACAGAGGTGGGAGACAGCTTGTTAAACACAGCAGGATCGATCTGCGGTACTGATGGAATACTCGAGGCAAAAACGCTATCGATTAATGACGTTCAAAATTCCAGCACCTGTATGGGTCGAATTGACAACGATGCCGACGACAACGAGCTAACTAAACAGACATCTTTGACCTCGGAGAAGAAGTTGGAAATAGGTAATATACAAACATCTAACGACGGGCAGGAAACACTAAAACACCAACCTCAGTCAAATGATACCCAGAGAGTTATGATCTTTGCCGACCAATCTGGATATGGTGTCCGAAACATTCTGCAGTTCTATCTTGGGGAGAAATTTGCTGTGACGTCATTCGTAAAACCGAATGCAACCATTGGAGAAGTTTTAAAAAACTGCGCAATTAAGTGTAAGGATTTTAACAAAACTGATTTTGTAATTATAATGGCAGGTTCAAATGACACAAACCCTATGGACATTCAATCGTATTTACACCATACATTATGCCAGCTAAAATTCACCAATGTGTTAGTCGGGCAAAATTACAAAAATAAGACCCTAAATGAAAAAAATGTAAATAATTTGTTAAGATTTGTGTGTTATAATTGTAAGAATTCATCTTTTGTACAGTTTCATAATGATTTTAATATATCAATAAAATATATCACAAGGTTGAATGCTTGTAGGTTAATCCACAGGCAAATTTTGTGTGTAAATTATAAGAATAATTTTCAAAAACATACCGAAAACTTAATTATTCAGAATAGTCAAAAATGCACCAAGGATGTTGCTGTACAGACCTGTAGTTTGAACGATATTAGTATACAAACAGATAATATTAATATAATAACTCAAAATCCAGATGGCTTTTTTCGTGACAAAAAATGAGCCACGCTTAACAATTCTACACCAAAATATAGCCGGTGCCTTAAACAAACGTGACGAAATTTCATTTGCCACGTTAGATTTGCTAAATAACGAGATCAGCGTAGATGTACTGTGTCTTACTGAATCATTCTTGCTTGAAGGTACGGAAAAAAACTTTCGCCTAAAAGGCTTTACGACTGCAGCTTACTATTCAAGGAAAACTTCAAAAAGAGGGGGCGTTTTCATTCTTATAAAAAACGAAATTAAATTTAAAATAATACAGGAAATACAAAAAAATAAGCGAAACATGTGTATTTGAGTGTTGTGGATTAGAACTTACTAAATACGGTATATTATTAATATGTGTTTATAGAACCCCTTCGTCAAAGGTAACGATCTTTCTTGATAAACTCGAGAGTCTATTGAGGACGTTGTGTCGTAATACAAGAAAGAAAATTATTATATGTGGGGATACAAATATCGATATTTTGAAACAGTCAAAGGAAAGTAGGGAATATAATTACTTGCTAAATAGTTACAACATAACACATGCTATCTTGGCACCTACTAGAGTAACAGAAAAGACACAAACTTGCATAGATCACATCATAACCAGCATAGAAAAAGGGTGTGCAAAAATACATAATTTAGGTTTATCGGATCATACAGCCCAATCATACTCTTGGGCTGTTACAAAAATACATCAACCAGTTTTAAAATGGTGGTATCAAGTTAAACGAGACTACAGTAATGACAATAAGGAAACATTTTTAAACTCAATCTCATGTCTATCTTTTGGTGATGTATTTGAGGAAAACTCAGCCAACGAAGCATTCCAAAAATTTATTGATACATTTCTGCTATTTCATAATTTATGTTTTCCTACGATTCGCATAAAAGTTACAAATAAAGCATTAAATAAGTTAAACTGGCTTTCTAAAGGAATAAAAATAAGCTGTAAGAATAAAAGTAAATTACACTATAAATTAAAATATAAAAATAATGAATCCCACAAAAACAAGTACAAAAGCTATTGTAATTTACTGAAAAAATGCATTTTAACGTCTCGGAAAAATAATAATACCAAATACATAAATAAAGCTCAAAATAAGTGTAAGGCAGCGTGGAATGTAATAAAAAAGCACACCGGCACAGATTTAAAACGCTCCTGTATTTCAAAAATTACTATGGACAACATTGACTGTGTAAGTCCTGATTCTATTGCAAATCATTTCAATGATTTTTTCATTAACTCGGTTACCAATGATAGCCATGGCAATAAAGAAGATACAAGATTGAAGCAAATGGATCATATTAATTCAATCAGTAATTCAATATTTTTGTACCCACTGGATGGTAGTGACCTTAAAAAAATAGTGATGTCTCTAAATGATTCCAAAGCTACTGGTTATGATAATATTCGCACTGACATCATAAAACTGTCAGTCAATATAATTCTAGAGCCACCTCTACATGTTGTTAACCTCTCTTTAGAGCAAGGAATATTTCCCGATTTATTAAAGAAATCTTTGGTGAAACCAGTATTTAAAAAAGGTGATAGCACTCAAATGGACAATTACAGACCCGTGACTTTGATACCTATTTTTTCTAAAATTTTTGAAAAAGCTTTTCATAACAAATTAGCAAACTTCATTGAAAAGCACAAAATTATTAAGGACGAACAAAATGGGTTTCGTAAAAATAGAAGTACGTCTTTGGCAGCCTTTCAATTAATAAAAGAAATAACAGACTGTATTGACAAGAAAATACCGGTTACAGTTTTATTCATGGATATGAGTAAAGCGTTTGATCACGTTTCTCATGAACGATTATTGGAAAAGATTTCCAGATATGGAATCAGAGGAACGGCATATAACTGGATGGAATCATATTTGTCTGACAGAATACAATCTGTGGAAATAACGAATTATAATGACCAAACAAAAACTTTAGAATCATCCCAATCTTCGTTTATGTTTAACAGATATGGCGTGCCACAGGGCAGTATTTTGGGACCGCCAATGTTTTTACTCTACATAAACGATTTCCCAGAAATTATAAATCATAAATGTGTACTGTTTGCCGACGATACTACAATCATAATCAAAGGACATGATAAAAGATCGTACGAACAAGAAATAAATATTGCTCTTCAAAAAACTATAGAGTGGCTAGAGACTAATAATTTAAAAGTTAATATTAATAAAACAAAATTTATGCAATTTCACACTTATCGATCAAAACCCTTGGACCTAAATATATCTATAAAGGGGTTGCCCTGGAAGAAACTGACTCTGTTAAGTTTCTTGGAATAAATTTAGATAAATTTTGCTCATGGAAAAATCATATAAATGACATTTGTGTTAAAATAAATAAATTCATATACCCTTTGAGGCGTATTAGCTGCGAGGCATCTAGAAGTGCCGCAATAACGGCTTTCCATGGCTATATAACCTCCACTCTAAGGTATGGTATTATCCTGTGGGGTCATTGTGTGGAGATTGATCAAGCATTCGTTATGCAGAAAAAGTGTCTAAGAGCTATATTTGGGTTGAAACAAATAGAGTCATGTCGTCCATTCTTTAGGAAATATAAAATATTAACTCTTCCATGTATTTATATATTAGAATCCTGTATATTTGTTTTCAAACATAAGAAACTTTTTCAGCAGGCGACGAACTACTATGCCCCGCGATCTATGTATATTAATAAGTTATTTCAACCGAGGACGAATCTCACATTAACGAGTAACAACAGCTACATTATGTGCATAAAATTGTATAACAAAATACCAAATTTCATAAAAATGCTACCGTTTTCTAGATTTAAAAATAATTTGACGAGGTTTCTAATTGAAAAATGCTTTTATAGTGTACATGAGTTTTTGGAGTATAAATTGTAAGTTTTTTGTAAATTCCACGGTAATTTTAAATTATGATTGTTATTGTTTTGTCATTGGTTTTTATTATTGTGTGGCAAATTTCGCCCATTATTGACATGAATATTATTGACATTTATGATTGTTATCTTTATTATTTTTTAAATTATTATTGTTATTTTTTGTCACTGGTTTTTGTTATTGTGTGGCGGGTTTCGCCAATTATTGACATGATTGTTATTGACAATTTTGATTATTATCTTTATTATAATTAATTTTTATTTTTAATTATGATTGTTATTATTTTGTATTTGGTTATTACTATTGTGTGGTGAATCTCGCCCATTATTGACATTTGTGAATATTATCTTTATTAATTTTTCATAGTATATTGACATTTATTTAATTCACTAATACAATTTTAATGGGCTTATCTGTTTGGTGACTGCATGATTATGATCATTAAACTCTATTTTATGTTTGCACGCCGAAATTAAAGGCAGAGTAAGAGAACAATTTTGTACATTTTACCAACCTTCTGTAGGTACCTTATTTACGCAAATAAATGAATTTTTGTTTTTTTTTTTGAACATAGAACCTCCTCCTTTTTGGGAAGTCGGTTAAAAATTTACAATATAATTTTAATTTTTTAACCGACTTACAAAAAAGTTTTTTTTTCTAGGGTCATTCTTTCGCGTAAAATCTTAACACCGCGATTCAGAAAATGACTTTAAATGCACAACGCCATCTATCGAATAGCGAGTTCAACTGTCCGAGTAACTGAATTGCGTGAGCTGTGATAATGTTACTTCTTGAACACTTTAAATTCATCTAACTTTTGATAGAGTGAACCGATTGCGATGAAACAATAACTAAGTAATTCTTCAAGATACGCACAATTTTTATGTATAAAAGTTATCTACATTGGTTTCGTACATTTCACGTGATGCGTGCACAAATAAACAGACAAACAGACAAAAATTCCAAAAATGCTAGAAATGGGTTCTGTTGGTTATCCTTTAACACCCTGGCTATTTTTTTTGGATTTTTTTTCGATGTACAAAAAATATTTTTCTACAGATTTATTGATGTGGGATTTTTGACTTATGGTTGTTTTGACTAAAATTAAAACGACAAATCAAACGATCGGCTTATTTGTAGTGCATTATATGATTATCAGTTTATTTGTGTGAGTTTGGCGACAACGGTTCCCATAGTAATTTTGCTACATTGCACATCCACTGTTTTTTCTGTTCCGTGGTGTCAACCAACTTATCTGTGAAACGGACGTTTTTGGAACTTACATTTTGAATGGGACATAAGATCGGTTTTTGTTTATTTTTGGTAAAATGGTGACGAACAGTGCCACTCATAATTCAAAGTTAAGTTGGTCGAACTGTATGTAAGTACTACCATAGAGCATAGAGTATAGTAACTATTATAAATGAAGTACTAGAGTGCGCGCAAGATAAGTCTGCGCGCGACGGCTGGCGTGCTTAATGTTGCCAGCATAACTGATATTTTTTTCCTTCATTTAATCAATAGTAATTTTTCATTACTCGAAACTTAAAGTAATTTAAGTTAAGCATAATTATTAATTAGTAGGTTTTTCTACTTGGATAGAATATGATGAAAAAAGCTGCATGAAATTATTGTAAATCTTTTATTGAATACTTAGTAGAACCTACTGTTAAATTTGCTCTAACAATGGTCCTTCAGTGGCTAATACCGTCCATTTAAATTTCAATTCTTTTTTTAATTTCTTCTTCAACTATTTTTGAAGAAGCTGCTGCCACATAACCCTCTTGAGTTATTTGGGTGACAGTGCGTTCAGAAACGCCTAAAACAAATTAACAATGATGCATTTTATTACATGATGCCGGTCCTGTCCCACTGGTATATCTATGTACCACCCAAAAACCAATACTGTCAGGCACCGGTGGTACGAAAATTTAGGGAAATTTTAGTATAATGGTATCCCTAAAAGTTACCTGTCAAATAAGCAACGTGGGCTCTATCTTTGTAAAACGGTACCATAGGCCCGTTATTGTCTTGTTCACTTCAAGAAAACATCCCTGCCAGCACTTTAAATTACTTTTGGCATAATTATGGCGATTATTTACTTCGGAAACGAATAAAAACAAGGAATACAACACACTCTTTTGACACCTGACAAAAATGACAAACGATTAGTTCCGATTTTGGCCGCGCGCAGACTTATCTTGCGCGCACTTTACTAACATATTATACAGTAGAGAGGTAAGTTCTACTGCTTTTTCTAATCTGATTTTAGAAATATCTTACAGAAAGAATTTAAATTAAGTTTTATTGTATAAAAATCAAAAGTCTACAATAGTAAAAATAAACGACATAACAATGCAGACAACTTCTTAGAATGCGCACTTTTTGACACAAAACATTTTTTTTGTTCCTATTATTTCCTTTTGCAATCTATTCCTAAAACATTCAGCAAATGGTTATGAGCGTAATAATTGGCTTGAAAGGCAGGAAGTCCAGTGATTTACGCCCTTATTATATTTAATCATCCTCCCTAAAGGTCAGCTAGGACTCTGTCTTTTCAGTCGAGTGAATTTAGAGTCACTCTTCATCACTGACTTATAAACCTATGGATTTGCCATACCTACGAAATTAGCGTGCATACCTACATAAATCGGGCAATTAAGATGGCTGCCCATTTGCCAATGAGGTAGGCCATTTGCAACTGTTTGACAGCACAACTACACAAATAAACGTACATATACGGCACACAACTGCCAATTTTTTCGGCAATCAACATGGTGACCGGTCACGCATAGACATGATTTTGACGTCACTCAAAAGTGTTACCAAGTTTAGTCCTAGACAAACATTTAGATGTCTCTCTTTTCATATGTAGTTCTTGGTTAGTTAAAAAGAGACAAAACGCTTTTTGACATGCGTGTGTCGATATTATAGATATTTGTATAACTATTCTTCATATAGTGGAATATGCCGTCTCCATAGTATTCCTACCTCATTGCTCTTCATTATGTGCGTTGCTAGTATGTTTGGGTGGTTTACTTGTCTCTTCTTGTTAAAGACCTTATACGTATTTCTTACTACTAGAATGTGTATCGAAAAAATTTTGTTTAGCTTAAATTAAATCTATTTTCATAAACCTTGGTTAGCTATTTCCTTACAAGCGGTAGCTAACCAAAAGCGGTCCTCTCGAGAGGGTTGCCGCTGGTAGTGTGTCCTTGTCTGACATCTTGCCAGCTCAACTAATTGGGTTTGGTAGAAATGGTAGAAAATGTTATACATTTTTTTTAAATGTTATTCTAAAACGAACGATTCATAGACTCTGAAACGTATTTAAATATTTCTATAGTTCCTATAATTAATCAATTCGTTGTATTTAATAAATAATTTATTAATAATTGCCGTCGTGCGAATGCGGTGCGAACTCTAATCACAGGAATACGAAAGTGAGTTCTTCTCTGCCTCAGTATACCAGGATCAAACACCATTGTTTTATGCATCTTTAAGGTTGAATTTAGAATAAACAACTTCCTAACTAAAATAAGGTTTAAAGTAGATAGTTTTGAGATGGGCACGCTGTGATCTTTCAACATCAATAAATTTAATCTTGGAGGCACCACCCCAGATAGGAATGCAATAGGTTAACACAGCATGTGCTAGAGCAATGTATATTTGTTTAATTAGACTCGCTGATGCAACATGTCTCAGAGACTTGAAAATCCAGATTAATTTTCTCATACGATCACTAACCAATGATACATGAGAATGCCAAGAGAGACGCTGATCAAGTACAACACCCAGGTATTTGGTATTCTCCATCTTCTCAATAATTGTACAAGCACAATTGGTATCCTGGATATTATCACATTGGTGTATTTTTATTTTAAAATTTGTATGCACCTGGGTTCTATCACTTATAGAGACGTACATGTAAATTGTCTTCTGGCTATTCAGCGTAAGTAAATTACTTTTAAGCCAGGTGGCAACTCTCGTAAATCTCACTTCCGCATCCCTCCGCACTGAAGCCCAATTATAGCCGGTAAAGATCAGCGCAGTGTCATCAACATAAGAGAAGACCCGAGAACCACCCGTCTCCAACCTACACAGATCATTGATATAGATAAGAAACAAAGTGGGCCCAAGAACGCTTCCCTGTGGTACCCCGAATGTTACATTTGAGTCACTACTTGTATACTGGCCGATTCTAATCTTTTGCGTTCGACATGTTAGATAGCTTTTCAATAATTCAAGGGGGGTGCCTCTTATTCCTATGTATTCAAGCTTGCATACAAGAATGGGAACAGAAACTGTGTCAAAAGCCTTTTTTAGGTCTAGGAAAACTGAGAGACATTTCTTTCCACGATCAAGGCCTTCAATAATTAGAGATGTTAAAGCTGTAACTGCATCTTCAGTTGATTTCCCCTGTCGAAAACCATACTGTGTATCGGATAATATACACGGATAATCAGTTAATCTTTTATTAGTCCAGTCAACGAGGATATTTGTTGTATGGAGACTTCCGAAAAATTCTCCCGGCTCTGAAATTTGGCATGTGATGAAATGAGGTAAGCTTTGTTACGAGAAGTTAGGTATTTTTACCTAAACATGATAATCGCTTATAAGGCTCTGTGAATATTTCCTCAGACTGAAATACTTTCTTTATACGTATGTATGTACTAGTTAGAATAAGTATGTAAAGGAATCCAATATTTTTTCGATTTCGGATATACCCCAAATTCAACTT
Organism: Orthosia incerta; assembly: GCA_948252205.1. Taxonomy (NCBI): domain Eukaryota; kingdom Metazoa; phylum Arthropoda; class Insecta; order Lepidoptera; family Noctuidae; genus Orthosia; species Orthosia incerta. The sequence continues at coordinate 25,832,290 of OX411745.1, read as the reverse complement.
TTAACATTTTGCACTATAACTTCTACTGAAAAATTGCTCTGCTAATTGTTATTTTTAAATATGTTTTTATATCTTTAAATAGATAGCTTTGTTTAGTTATCCAAAATATTTTCCTTTTAAAACCTTTTTTTTTGATTTTTTATTAATTACGTGACGTGAAAAATATCTCCGTGCATTTTCATACCTTTATTAGTAATATGATTTAATATTAAAACATAATTATCAATAATCCAACAAATTTTCGAACGTTCATTATATTTGTTAGGATAATTTGCCGATTTATGCTAGAACGTAAGGGTTGACCTTCACTTGACCGCTTAGAGCTACTTTGCCACGCACTACTTTTGGATTAGTGTAGGCGAGTTGTACAAATATGTTTTTTATCTTAATATGCACAATTTATGTAAAGTCATCAAGTACCACAATCTCAAATTTTCTCATTCGATTTTGAACTTAACCAACAACATTTTATGGTTTAAAATCATTTGGAGAAATTTTACAGTTTTGTATAACCTGATGTGCTGTACAACGGCGTTTAGAAAATCGCTTAATATTTTTTTTATACTTATATGGATATTAAAAACTTTTGATAGGTATAAAACGTTTATTTAAAATCCGTCGCATCTTCATAAATCTTCACATAGTTTACAAAGTCCTTAAGGACCTCCTCCTTAAGGACAAAGTCCTTAAGGACCTCCTCCTTAAGGACTTTGTTAACTATGCGAAAAAATTGTCAAAAAGTATGTTTATAAAGACACTTTTTGAGGAAATATCGAGGAAAAAAAAAATATTATTATGTTCTTTATTTAATTTTCATTTCTTATTGTCTACATTTTAAAATATTTTTTATAAATTTAAATAAAAAAAAAACATTAGAAAATATATTTATAAAATAAAAACAAACTTTTAAAAATATAAAAAATAGACGCACACCGGTATCGGGAACAGGGTCCAAGCATGATGTACAAGTCTATTGCTAAATATGGAGCACTATTGTTAAATATGGAGATAAATATATTGGGACTTTGTTTAATTTATGTGAATACTTTTTACATTTTTAAATATTAGCTTATAATAATAAAATAAAAATATATTTAAAATATAAAAAATAGTAGCCCACCGGTAAGACTGGAAGCCGACCACAATATAGTTGGGGAAAAGGCTAGGCAGATGATGATGAGTAGCCCACTGGTATCAGGAACAGGGTCCAAGCTACCAGTGGTCAGGGCTCCTGAGAGAGGAATCTCCTAACGATACGCACCGCGTCAGGAGTACCGCTTTCTGGATCAAGCCCATGATCCAACTGCCCAACAAAATATATCATGCCATTGGCCGTCACCACTATCGGCACAATGACTGCTGTATTCACATCCCACATGTCGACAACCTGGCGAGCCAGATCAAGATACTTAGTTTTTTATCTTTCTCAGCATTCACGAGGTTCTCGTCATGAGGGACCGCTATGTCAACAATCATTGAGCGACGCTCTAGTCGGTCGATCACAACTATGTCAGGCTTATTAACAACAATAGTCCTGTCAGTGATGATAGACCGATCCCAATGCAACGTGACATTGTCATTTTCGAGAACTGGGTCGGCCACATACCTATAGGTATGTGGCCGACCCAGTTCTGTACTACTGTGTATGGGAAGTACCGTACTATAGTACGGTACTTCCCATTCCACAAGATTGTATTTAAGAGCAGTTGCTGATGGATAATCCTGGCTACAAAATTGTGTCTATGAAATAGTCTCCGTTAGCTAGACTAAAACAACCGGAGATAATGTGACGGATGGATTCCCCCGGCCGGTGACATGCCCGACTAATGTCAACCGTGCCGCCCTTCATGATGTATTTCCGGTAGTTGTTCGTCATCATAACTCGTCCACAATCGCAAAGACAAAACCTTCGGTTTCCCCGAAAAGGTCATCAAATCGCAACCAGGCTACGGACGCTAAGAGATCTAAAAGCGTCCGTGAAGCGCCTTGCTCTGCCATACCTCCCTGTGGTATCTAATACTATAGGTTTGCGCATATTATCGATAGCCAAGGAGGGCGGGATAAGGCCCTTGTCCGCCGCTACCACATCACGATGCATACCCACGTAGGTTTTCTGGAAGTATTCCCTAAGACTGCATACCTTGCGGTTGTGCAGAGATTTAGCATTTAAAAGGCCTCGAACGCCGTCCTTCCGCGGGATATACAGTCTCATCACCGATGACCCTGGTGATGCATGTAATTTGCGGTAAGCAGTGTGCAGACCCTCCTATCCAGGGTGTCAAGTTCTGTATTATATATCCATTTGAGTATGCCGAAAGTGTACATCAAGACGATTCATTTAACGACTGATTCACGCCAGTAGCATCGATGCCTAGGTAGTGCTTCCGACATACCCAAATACTTGTAAGTTTCGGTTGAGTAAAGGGATCTAAGGTTTATGGAATCCGAGAGTTGTATTCCCACGGATTCCATAATCTCGCCTCGCTTTACATGCATGACTGCACATTTGTCCACACCAAATTCCATCCTGATGGCGTTACTGAAGGTTCCTATTACCATCTGTATATTATATACCATCAGTTGCAAGTTGTTGGGGGCAAAGAGCTTCAGATCATCCATGTAAAGGAGGTGTGACATGACCTGACCTCTTCTTCTCAACCGATAGCCTAGGCTCGAACCCACCAGCAGTGTACTAAGAGAGTTTAGGGCTAAACAAAAACACAGCGGACTCAGACTATCACCCTGAAATATTCCACGCTTGATCCTCATAGGTTCGCTGTTCTCTTGAATCTGTCGACATCCTGGATAGTGAAGGACCGTCCTCCACTGCCCCATAAATGACGTCAGAAAGGCGCGCAGAGTTGCATCAATTTTATACAACTCCAGCACCCTCATGAGCTATCATGTATCACTGAGTCATAGGCCTCCTTGTGGTATTATTATTTTTGATATATTTTTGTGATTCTCGGGACCCTAGAGTACCCTTTGAAAGGTGTACCAGAGGCCGAAACCAATTCGCAGAGGCCTTGTTAGACATGTAGGATGAAATTTGACACCAACCGGCGATTATCCCTGTATGCACTAGTCACTACGCAAGGGAACCAAAAGGACAAACCCCAGCTGGTGTAGGACTATTGCAAAATATGGACACAAAACACATTGAGCTATGGGTTTGAGAGGTTTCGTAGATCGATTACCTAAAAATATAGATGGACTATTGGCCCCTGCCTGACCACTATTGATCTACACGGCTTTAATAAGGCAGGTAAAGACTTGGACACTCAATTAATGGGCCTCCCCAAAAAAGTCTCTAGCACTTTAGTGACGTAGCGCCAAGGGTGCAACATATACGGAGGTGCTTGAAGAGTGGAGGGGTACGCCACGACTATCAGGACAATCCCGAAAGTCGGTCAAGATCTGTACCAGCATCTTACTTGGTTAACTTCCTTCCTCCGAGCTCGTATGCTCTTGCGAATCTCCACTCAAGCCAGCCAATTAAGGCAAGAGAGAGGTGGAAGCCCTGTTCCCCGTCGGTGTTAACACCGACCGGCCAATAAAGGCAAGGTGGAGACGAGGGATAAGACTTCTGCCTAGAGATCAGGTCCGTGGGGTCGCCACTGCCCACCAACTCGCCACAAAGCTGCCCTGTGGATTGTATTGACCCTCACCCAAGGCATGTTGCGGCAAAGTAGAATCTACCGGAACCGACCTTGGGTTCATTGTAGCACGTAGGGCCCACCACGACATTAACGTAGAGATACTGCGGTGGGGGTATAATTATTAGATATTTTGACTGGAAATCGAATTCGATAGGGGGGATGTTCGCTGCCGGTGGTTCTAACACTGTGGCATTCATGAATAACATTTTTTTTCTTTTAAACGCCTTGATCATGGCATCATTTATATATCATATTCGACATTTCACGTGTACTGTAAGGTTTGAAACTTCCATAAGTTGCGAGCAAAATCCAACATCTCTTCTTCGGCTTGATTGTCGAGTCTTTTGAAGTCCCTTTTATGTCACTTTAACAAACCCCACTATTAAAGGTTTTTTACACAGAACACACATTTTTAAACAAACGTTCCTTGCACAAGAACAAAGAGTAAAATAATAAATATGCACAAGTAGGTAGGTACACAACTGCCCGGCGAGCATGGGCGTACCCAAGACATTTGTGACAAGACATGATAAATTATGTCATGTCTTACAATTTGTCTTAAATGCTAGCACGGGTCAAACATTTGACATATTTTAAAATGACAAGAAAGGCATGTCGCGCCTTTAAACTGTGTCACATGGTTGTCTCGTGCTAGCATTTAAGACAAATTGTAAGACATGATATATTTTATCATAACTTGTCATGACCGAAAATATTTTCTTTTAAGAATTTGTAATTCAAGTCGAAAACCATGCAAAAAAAAAATACTTTCATAAATTCATGTTGGGATGCTGCTAGTATGGGTGTTATAAAGGAGGGGGGGGGGGCTAAAATTTGGTTATTTTTTGCCTAGGACATACCGTTTTCGAGATACCATTTTAGAAATATAGAGCGTTTTATGCAAAATAATATATGATTCGGAGGCCCATAATTCGGAAACAGTCCGTCGTAGGGCTATGCTTCTCAGAACCTAAATGGTTTTTATGGCCAAGGTTAAACCGAAACTTCAATAAAATTGGAAAATTTCCGAAAAAAAAAAAAAAATTAACTTCAAGAAGTTATACCACAAGTCAAGAAAATATCTCACGCCGCCGTGCTAGCATTTAAGACAAAATGGCTTTATCGCCCAAACTGTGATAAAAAGTGTGACTTAAGCCATGTCACAGTAGGCCGAGCTCGCCGGGCTGCTCCGTTTCATACTTCGAGCGAGACACGCTGCCCGTCGCCACACAACTGCGCGAGCGCCCCGCACCCCTCTTCACTCCCGCGACCGGTCGTTGCTAACCGACGGCAATGCTTGTACTTAACAATTATTGAGTTTGTAAAAGCCTTGGTATTAGGCCGAATTTCCATTGGATTATTGAAAAACCTATTAAAATACAGCGACTCATAACTAATAAACGTATTAAATTAACCTGAGCAATTATTCACATGATGTAATTAAGTAAAAATGAAAAAAGAAATGTTTTAAAGGCAAATCTTTTGGATAACTTAACAAAGCTTTTTATTTAAGAAAATAAAACCATATTAAAAAATAAAAATTACCAGACCAATTTTTCAGTAGAAGTTATAGCGCAAAATGTAATAAGTTAAATTTGGAGTGTTTCTCAAATCGAAAAAATATTGGATGCCTATACTTGCCTGTTCTAACTAATACATTCGTACGTATACAGAAATTATTTCAGACTGAGGAATTTTTCACAGAGAGTTATAAGCAATTTTCATGTTTAGGTAAAAATACCTAACTTCTCTTATCAAAATCTTTTGGATAATTTGTTATCTGTAATCTGTATTACCTTACTTTATCACACTACCTACTCTCACTGGCAGGAGAATTTTTCGGGTTACTTATGCCCCGTTGACTGGGCTATATCTAGTATTTTAGATAGAGCCGGTAGAACTGATATAGGCCTGTAATTACTAACATCATCTCTGGCCCCACTCTTGCACACGGGCGTAACAGTAGACTTTTTTAAGAGTTTAGGGAAGATACCTTTACTAAAACACAAGATTGCTAGTTGAACGATAACTGGAAGAATTTCGTGCTTTGCTAATTTGAGAAAAGGAGCAGTACTCGATTTTAAATTCGTAAGTACATAGTGCACCTCGTCTATGTCTGTATCTAAAAGAAATTTCATGAGCTTGAGAGTAGGATCAGAGAGCTTTTTGTTCTTATGTATACGATGGGTCTTGAAGAACGAGACTTGAGGAGACTTGGGATTTGAGGATTATCGAGTCCTCCCCCTCTCTTCGAACTTCAGATAACCCTATAATACTCCATCGTAAACTGCTTAATTCTTCTTCTAGTTCGGTGATCTTTTCGTCGAACCAGAGTCCGAAGTGTGCGCGTGTTGTACTTTGCCAGGTCCTGTCATCAGGACTTTGGACAGGGTTCGGTACGAATACGTCATCTAACTGAGAAGCAAAGGCTTCTGGTTTTTCTAGGTCACTTTTTGCCCAAGTACCATCCTTTTTGCGCATAGGTGGTTAAGAAGGCTTGGCGATGGCTTTGTCGAGATTTTTTGTTATTTTCCATAACGAATAGTCGCTAGTGGCCTGGCTAACGCACACGAAAATCTCATACAGCACCGATTCGTCGTCGTCGCGTCGTGCGTCTAACATCGGAAAGCCTACTTCAAGGCGGCCAATAAGTTTGGTACCTACTGTTCTTTATACCTCCGTGGCTATTATTTTATTCTATGCACTGACCTCTATCATACAAGTACGCTGGACTAAATATATTAGATGAAATGACAGTTGATTTTTGTGCCGAATCAAAGCGCCCCACTCGAGGTTCTCAGGAACTAAAATTGACACATTTAGAGATAGGTTAATACCGATATTTCTCAAGATTAGGTAATACTAATATATTCGCCTGGCAATATTATATTATTTTAACTAATACGAGTATATGAGTATTAGTAATATTTTTAAATTACACTAATATCAAAATAGTAGACTTGACAAGGCGTATCACTCATCTACTGTATTGACTTCTCATAATATGTTGCAACTAAATATCTCATATTGGTATTAGTGATGAATGTTATATGAATGCCTAATAATCAGTAATAATATGTTAAAAAGCAATGAGTAATACTAAATTCTGGAATCATCATCATGATCATCCACAGTCTGACTTCGCCCACTGCTGAGCACAGGCCTCTCGCTTCTTGTATCAATCACCTCGTTCCTGTCTGGAATTAATTCTTGAATAATATCATGATAATTATAATAATTGTAGTAACAAATGTTTTTAAGTCAAACAATTTATATCTGCATTTGAAACAGAGTTGAAAACTGATATAAGTCTTCACGTCGCTGGAATGCGATGTCACTCTTATTTGCAACTTCACACTACAGAGACAGGATCTCAGCGATGAGAGCGAGAAATATGTCCGTTGTAAATTATTATCCATCTCATTCGTACGCAAATATTTGTATGAATGATGTTCCAACCGAGTGAATCCAAACTATTGTAAATGTAAGTATTAACTAACTAGTATACTTGAGCGAGCAGATACTTGCTCAAATTTACTAGTTTTAAGGATAAGTTGTGAGCCTATCCCCATATTTAAATCTCACTGATCTGACAGAAATGCGCTATAACTTTAGTAGTACGCTATCCACTAGTTTATAGCTTGCAATCTGATTGAAAGTATTTTTCAGTTAACCTTTACAGCAAGTTTTTTTCTATTACTTAGAAATGAATCTCAATTAAAATAATTGGGATTTTCTTTTTCTCTTACGTATTAAATTATTCTCACGTATTTTTATACTTAAGGCTATGTCCCATCTCTAATATTAGTTCCATGGAATCTCACGTTAAGTCACGTTGCTATCAGCGCCAAAATGGCGAAAATCAAATGTCTTAATTTTGTCATCGATAATATGAAGTCCAGCGTACTTGTATATTAGACGTCAGTGATTCTATGGCATCAATGGTGATCAACAGAAATGTCAGTAGAGAAGACAATGTTATAATTTAATGTAGTTTTGTAGAAAAATGTAATGTTAAAAAATAAATAAAAAAAACAATTTGCAGCATTATGTCGAAATTTTCCGTAATTCTAATTCTTTTCTTCTTATATCAAGCGGCAACGCTGGTACCGCCGAAGTTCCAGTGGAAGGTCCTCGACTTTGCATGGGCTTGCGAAGACTGCTGCCAAGAGAAAAAAACAGCTTTAGCCAATGAGACGTATATACCCAAGAACAACATGCCGACTGGAATAGCGAGGTGGAAGAATAAATTGTTCATCACCATACCTCGGTGGAAAAAAGGCTAGATTTTTATTTCTAGCAGATAACAGGATGGATCGAGGCTGTTAAATCCAAATATTGGTACCGATTGCCGTGCACGGGGTTCTAGATTCTTGTGGATTTTTCCATTTAGCAGGTTTTCCAAAATCTTAGTGACGAGTTGGTCCCAGTCAGTGGCAGCAGGCCCTCCTTTTACTTATTATTTAAAACATTACGAAGTCTTGGTCTTGGTGTGCCTATCAAACACTTTCTTATTTATTTATTTAACCATTTATGCACACACACATAATATACAGACAAGATGAAGAAACAGAAAAAATAGGTACAGGTAATGCTTATTTCTATAGAAATCTCTTCCAGCTTACCTGCGAAAGGAAAGATGAAAAAAAAGAGATGTAGACATAGTGTGTAGAGTTGAAAAATAATTAACACAAAGCGATTTAAAACTAAGTAATAACTAATAAACAATACTGATAACAAATTAAATATACCTACTGTTATAATAATATATACAAAGATATTTATAAAATAAATATTAAAACAATAAATACGAATACCTATCTAATATATAAAAAATAATAATACATAATTATGCAACTATGACGGAATGGAGAGGTAGTGGTCTTTCACTCTTCTCTTAAAAACTGCAAGAGTTTGGCAGTCCCTAATGTCAGGCGGTAGAGAGTTCCACAATCGCACGGCGTACACAGTAAAAGAGTAGGAGTAGAAGTCGGTAGTGTGGGAAGGGATATTAAGGATTATTTTTAAGATGCGACCTGCAAAGTGCTTCGGAAGGACGGGAGTAGGAAAAGCGTTCACGGAGGTAGGAAGGTGTTTTAGGACTGTGAAGGATGTTAAATAATAGACACAATATGCGAGAGTTCCTGCGAAGTCGAATAGGGAGCCACTTGAGTAACTTGCGAAAATCTGAAACGTGATCATACTTTTTAAGGTTGAAAACAAAACGAATACATACATTTTGCAAACGCTCAAGTTTATTTAATAGCTCCTCGGTGGCATCCAAATAACAGGCGTCGGCGTAGTCAATGATGGGCTGAATGAGTGTTTGGGCAAGGGAAATTTTGGTTTTCAAGGGAAAAAGCTCTGGAGGCATTTCAGCGAGTGGAACGAGTAGTACACTTTGCGACTTACCTCAGCGTCATGGGCAGTCCACGACAAATAGGAATCCATGATTACCCCCAGGTTTTTAGCCGTCTTAGTGTACCCAATCTGTACTCCATTCAACCAGAGTGGAGACAGCGACGTAACATCAAGCCTGTTCCGCATATGCCTGCCGCCGATAACCATGGCCTGAGATTTCCTAGGGTTGATTTGCAGCCCAAAGGACTGCGACCACTCCCCAATCAACTCCAGGTCACTGTTTACGGCAGACACGGCAGCTTCCGCATCAGAACTAAGAAAATGACGGTAAAGCTGGAAGTCGTCTGCGTAAAGATGGAAGTTACAGGAGATGATTCTAGTAACAGTGAAAAATAGCGCAAAATAGAAAAGAGAAGAGGAGAGAGAACGCCACCCTGGGGCACACCCGCATCAAGAGAGCACCAATCCGAAAAACACTCATCAAGGCGTACTAGCTGCGAGCGGCCTCTGAGATAGGAGTCAAACCAATCAATAGTGGAAGAGGAGAAATTGCAAGATTTAAGGATCCCAAGAAGGATATCGAAGTCAACAGAGTTGAAGGCACTGCTGAAATCAAGAAGCACAAGTAACGTCAGACATTTGTGATCCATAGCCCAGCGGATGTCATCAGTCACCTTTAAAAGAGCTGTGACAGTACTGTGTCCAGGTCGGAAACCAGATTGAAAAGGACTAAGAAGATCATTACTATATAGAAACAGAGACAGCTGCTGATGAACAATGTTCTCAAGAACTATGGAGAGATAAGGTAGGATAGAAATGGGTCTGAAATCGGACAGTGAGACCGGGTTAGGTATTTTGGGTAACGGAATAATATGGGCTAGTTTCCAAGCATCGGGGACAGTGCAAGAAAACAAGGAGTAGTTAAAAATGTGTGTTAAAATGGGAAGTATTGTGGAGAGGATAGGAGTAATCATTCTTGAGCAAATATCATCATTACCAACTGCGGAGGAGGAGTAAACAAGAATAGATTTTTTGACATCACTTTCACTCACAGGACTGAAACCGAAAGACGAAAACCGCGCCACTGGTAAGGCGGAAAGCTTATTTAATGTAGATGATTTGACGTGTGGATCCAAAGTAACGGGTGGAAGTGAGAAATGTTTGTTCAGAGCACCCACGTCAGTCTCATTACTAGTAACGACAGGGGACTTACCAATGCCGACAGTTTTCAGAAACTTCCAGACTTCAGTGGAGTTCCGGTTGTCAAGAGAATTATGGAAGTAGCGTCTCTTTGCATCTCTACACAAACGACTACAGCGATTACGCATCTCACGATATTAACTCAGGTTGCGCTCAGAAGAACGGAGCTTTAACCTTCTTTTGGCACGATCCCTACTTGCCATAGCATCCTTAATGGCAGGGGTGAGCCAGGGAGCCGGAACATACTTTACTCTGACTCGACGAATAGGAGCATGACGATCGTAAAGGCTGAGTATTTTAGAGTTAAAAATACGAACCATATCATTGATACTAGAGCTTTCAAGCACATCCGTCCAGTCGATGCTACCTGCATCTTGCAGCAATGCCTCCAGATCTATTTTTCTTTTCCTCTATTATAGAATATGGAATACTTACAAGTCGTAGGTAGGTATACAATGGAGGCAAGTGGTTACCCTTCGTAGGTACACTTATTATTATAATTTTTTACTCTTGATTAATATTAAAATTATCTAGTTTATGCACTTATGTATTTTTTTTTTTTTTTTTTTTTTTTGGGACAATCCCACCGCACTATTCCCAAACCACTGCAACTCCTGAAAGCCAGAATCAACAGTGGCGACCACCAGAAAAGCGCCGAGGCAATGAAGCTCGACGAAGTCCCGGAGAATGAATTTAACTGTCTTGGATCCCGCAACGAAATTAATCAGAAAATAATAACGGAGGAGTAGGAAAAAGTTCAAATTTCCACTTCCCTCCATATCAAGCAGGAGACAGAACAAACAAGGCCAATAGGCACAAAGGGTCGTTTACAACTGAGATAAGCACTTATGTATATCAAATATAATTAATTTGTAGTAAGTTTAATAAAACAAATTGTTATAAAAACAAAAAACCCGACTGCTAAAAAATAATTACTTAACTGAAAAGAGAAAAACAAGTAGATATAATTTATACATTAAATAGGTATTATGAGGCTGCCAGAGCTGTGACAAACGAAGTTTTGGTAGGTAGGTTTTTCTATATTTTTTTTTATAATTTATATTGTATATAAATTATACCTAGTTAGTAGGTACTTCTTGTTTTCTCTTTTTAGTACCTACCTACTTAATAATTTTTTCTAACTATCGAATTAATCAAACTATTTGAGTTTTTTTTTTCCAAAAACGTGTTGATATTTTTCTGAAAGTGTGCTTTGATCGATATCATTGTCGAGAGCGGGAGCTTTTAAAGGAGAGGAGTAGGTTGTGGCCACAGAGAACTTTTATTATACGCTGTGGCGAAAAGGTGTGACATCAGAGCTTTAGTTCTATCGTCTGAGAATTTCTTCTACAGGTCGTCTTATCTTATCTTATCTTATGGAGGGGCCGAGAAACAACTCGGACACTTCGACTCATTGGGATCTATTGTGGTCCCCTAGATAACTTACTCCTCCTCAATCTCGTTCCTAGGAGACTCATTCGCTTACCAGCCATTGCGTCGCATGTGCACAGAAGGTGCTCCATGCGTTCCGTATGTTCCCCACACAACCTGCACATGGGTGTCGCGGTTAGACCCATCTTCATGAGCATATCGTTGGTTCCAAAGTGCCCAGTAAAGGCCCCAAGCAGGTAGCGGATTTGCCACCTGCTCATATTCCAAATATATTCCCGGGCTTTGAACGTAGAGCCTAGGAATTTCTTGGAGTGTTGTAGACCGGTATTAGACAGCCAACAAGTTTGTTGTCTGTGGTCTGCAAACTCCCTGAATGCGGCTTTTACGAAACACGTCGAGATGCCTACACATGGTTCTGGACCCATAAAGTCATTTGCTGAGCCCTCTTTTGCCAGTTCATCAGCCACTTCGTTACCATGGAATCCTTTGTGTCCAGGGACCCACATTAGTCTTACCCTGTTGTGCTTCCCAAGCCTGTTTAGGGTTTGGATAGCATCCAGAATAAGGCCGGAGTTCACTTTGTAGGATGCCATGGCTTTGATTGCAGCCTGACTGTCACTAAGAATATATATGGATTTACCTCTGGTTCCTCTATCTATATTCTCTTGAGCACAGGTTATTATGGCATATGTTTCTGCTTGGAATACAGTTGCCATCTTCCCTAAGCTTTTGCTACATTTGTAGCCTTTTGCGTATATGCTCGCTACTGTACCTGATTCCATTTTGGATCCATCAGTGTACCACACCAGACTATCTTGTTCTGGTGGATCGAGTCCCTTCGTACAATCCTCTATTTTTATTGTACATTTCTTTCAAACACAAACATAGTTTAAATTCGGCCCAATGACGTCAACAGAGAAAAATACATCCTAATTAGAAATCAATGCAACAAGGTGTGTAGGAACGCTCAACGCCAACATATTCATAATTCAGTTCAAAACGGTGATCCAGCTAAGGTCTTAAATCATTAGGTATCGGAAAAAAGTCTCATGACATGATTCCTAAAGACTTGGACTTCAACTTACTAAACAATCATTTTTCTACTTCACCCTTATTGGATCGGGCTACCAAAGCTACTACGCTTAGTTATCTTTCAAACCTTCCGATACCGGATTATTCCCCTTTTGTCATAAGTCAATTCACTGCTTGTGATGTTAAAAAGAGTATTGTATCGATTACATCCGACGCTGTTGGTAGTGATTGTGTCAGCCGTAAGATGATCATACCAATCCTTGAAAACATTATTCCTGTCATCCTTTACATCCTCAACTTCTCTGTTTCTAGTGGTGTCTTCCCACAAGCCTGGAAAGATGCCCAAATTATTCCTTTACCCAAAAATACACATCCTGCATCTTTCTCTGACTATCGTCCCATTTCTATTCTTCCTTTCCTATCCAAAGTACTTGAAAAGCTTGTTCACCATCAGCTCAGCACGTTCCTTTCCAAGCACAATCTGTTAAATCCTTTCCAATCTGGTTTCCGACGTGGACACAGCACTACCTCAGCACTTGTACACATCATGGACGATATTAGGTCAGGCATGGAGATGGGGAAGTTAACGGTACTTGCTCTGCTTGATTTCAGCAATGCCTTCAATACCGTTGACTTCGACATTTTGCTTGGGGTTCTACGCTCTTTTAACATATCTCCTCCGGTAATTGACTGGTTTCATAGTTACTTGTTTAGCCGCCGGCAGCGCATTTGCACTGATGAGTCTTTCTCTTCTTGGTGTCACACCTCTGCCGGTGTGCCGCAGGGTGGCGTTTTATCTCCTCTTCTCTTCGCACTCTTTATTAATGCTATCACTCAACGACTTTCTTCTTTCTACCACCTGTATGCTGATGATCTCCAAATTTATACCCAATCCCCTCTCGGAGAGTTAACTGATGCCATTGAGACAATTAATAAAGACCTGGCTCGAATAGGTGATTGGAGCACTGAGTTCGGGCTGAAGATCAATCCAACGAAGACACAAGTTACAGTTGTTGGTAGTTCCCGGACTGTCTCTAGGATCGACTGGTCGACACTTCCCCAGGTTTCTTTCAATAATACCATTATCCCTATAAATCATATTGTGAAGAACTTGGGGATTTATATCGACAGTACTCTATCCTGGACCAAACAACTGCAGGAAGTCAGTCGAAAACTGTTTGCATCTGCGGGTTCCCTGAGACGACTTCGTAATTTTCTTCCCATCACCACTAAAATTGCGATAGCACAATCTCTTCTTCTCCCTATCCTGGACTATGCTGATGCCAGCTATCTTGATCTCACCCAAGACCAATTGGACAAGCTTGAGCGACTTCAAAATCTCTGTATCAGATTCATATTTGGCTTGCGCAAGTATGATCACGTTTCTGAATTTCGTACTAAGCTCAAATGGCTTCCTATTCGCCTTCGCCGGAATGCCCACATACTTTCTTTGCTTTATAACGTCCTATTTAATCCTTTTACTCCTTTTTATCTCAAAGAACGCTTTCAGTTCCTTTGTGACACCCATTCTAGGTCCTTGAGATCATCGGAGAATCTAAAATTAAGTATTCGTATGCATTCCACTTCCTTTTTTGACAAATCTTTTACGATTCAAGCGGCTCGGTTGTGGAATTTATTACCAATCGAAATAAGACGTGCTCAAACACTGCCAATGTTTAAGAAAATGGTAAAAGAGCATTACCTGTCAATATAATTTTTATTCTTCTCCTTTCTCTGTTATATATTTCATATGTATTAGTATATTTTATATAATATTGTATGTATGTATTTTATGTTATTATGTCTAAGTTATATTATTTAAGTATGTAATTTTGTACACTGACAGCCCTAAATTCTTCTCCTAACGTACAGTCCATCCAAAGGTTGTCTGTAAGAGATTGCCCTGTGCGATAAGACCGCCCATTGTACACATGTTTTTGTGAATGTTTGTCCTTTATTTATTTTTTGTGGTGTACAATAAAGTATATAATAATAATAATAATAATAGTTTGCATTTTATCGGATAACATGCTTGTTACCCCGTGTTGTTACCCGATCCAGGTTCTCATCGAACTTTGTATGGTTAGTCTTTGGCTTAGAGGCATCCCATAGTCCAGCAACAGTGCCTCGAATTCAACCATCATATGCAGAGGAGGGATATTGAGGTATCTCTCAATCGCTGCCGTAGGTGTTGTCCTGAAAGCACCCGTGATGCCTAGACACACTGTTCTTTGTAACCTGGTGAGTGGCGCTTCGCACGAGGCAAGCTTTGTTCTTGGCCACCACACTTTGCTGCCGTATGTGATAATAGGTATTATCATTGTCCGGTACAGCCATCGTAAAACTTTGGGCTTTAGCCCCCAAGTTTTACCGTAGGTGACACATGCCGAACACTCGTAAGGCCTTTGTCGTAATATTTTCCACATGAGTTTTTCACCTCAGTTCTTTATCAAGCGTTACACCCAGATATTTAACTTCCGTGGACCAGGGCAGTTTTATTTCATTGAGGGAGAGCTCTCCTAGGTTTCCTAGTTGTCTCTTCCTCGTGAATGGAATAATGACTGCTTTGCTTGGGTTGATAGAGAGGTGGTTCTTTGTAGACCATTCCTCTGTCATCCTCAATGCCTGTTGTAATAATCTAGACACTATTTTCGGGAATTTACCATTGACCATTATAGCTATGTCATCTGCATAACCTACTGTGTAGAATGGTTCGGTATTGAGTTTGATAAGTAGCGAGTCTACTACCAAGCACCATAATAGTGGTGACAGCACACCGGTCTGGTCGTCTTACTATAATATTATAAATGTTAAAGTTTGGATGGATGTGTGTGTGGCAGTGTGGATGTATGTTTGTTACTCAATCTCGTCAGAACGGCTGACAGAGATAGATTATAGTTTAGAATAGCACATAAGCCACTTTTCATCCTGGTATAATGTTCCATAACTAAAAGTACTAAAGCCAAAATAGGTAGGGTTTCAAGAATGTTGCACCCAGGCTTGGATAGGTTCGATTTTTTGTACATTTCTTCAGAAATAGGAATAGGTCTAATATATAGTTTTCTGCACCAATCGACAATTGAATGAATTGATGAAAAAGAAGGAATGCTAAAACAATCGAAGGAATGTATGTTAAATACATTTTAGGAACTCACTTTGGTTTGGAGAGGATAGATTTTCTTTTTACCGTTCATTAAGAGTTAATGTAGAACTTTATTTATTTTTATTGACTTATGCAGAAATGTGAATTTAAGGTGCAAAACCAAGCGAAGTGAGCTCCGATTTTTTTTTAAATAGGTCGTGCAGTGTTTGGTTTGGGTTAGATTTTCTTTAAACCTTTTGTACAGAAATATAATTAAGGCAGTTAGTCGTTATACGCAAAAAAGGTTTCTTTCTCAACACTAGTAGAATATTATATAATTGTCTTCAATGGGGGAAGGGGGAGCTTTATATTCACGGGGCCCTGAAATAGCCATTAGAAAGTTCCGGCCCTGCTCACAAGTCTTTTGCGTAAACGAAATGGTGAGAATTACACAACATGAAATTCATAAGGTGGTGTGCGTGCTGGTATGCATGTCATATTGTGATAATAGTTTACATGCACATGCTATGTAGGAACTATCTACTTTTGATGTAGGTCGCAAGAGCAGGGCCCTAGCCTGCGCGGGCCCCTACCATCTTGCGGCTAGCTCCGCAAGCCAGCCCCGTGGGTGGGCCCGCGCATGCTGGGGCCCGGCGTGCAAACGCACCCTTGACTATATGGCCAGTCCGCTAGCGACTTGGTGGCTTGTATTTCTATGTACACAAGAAAAGACGTGTTTTTGAGTCATTTAGATTTTTTATTATACTCACTGTACGTATGTGCCCCGCGTCCGAAGGACCACTGTTCCCTACTCCATCCCAAATTATATTTCGGTTTACATCTAACCTGACTTATTTCCCCAATCAGGCGTCCCTGCATCTCTGAACTACGTCTATCTGAACGACACTCAAGACGCACTTCTACATCCATATCCCAACTGGAAGGAAGGCTGCCTCAGCCCAGGGGGTGCTGTGGTCTCAAACAGGACTGTCGTGTCCACCTTCAGGATTCACGTGGACAAGTGCGATCGACTCTGGGTCGTCGATAACGGTGTCACCGATATGGCTAGTAAGTGCACCGTTTTTACTACACGGCCAAAATACCCCACTCCTGCCTGCCTACCTCGCTTCGTGCGCCAATAGCGAGAGTCCAACGTCACAGTGACGTCACAGCGCCAGGTGCACAGTTATTTTAACCATGTAGTGCCTGCATCATTGTCTGTCTGCCTTATCCTATCGCAACGCAATGAGGTTGGATTTGACCGGCTTTTGGACCTTACAACCCGGACATTTCAACAGATTTTATTTTCATAACTTTTTTAAACTAACTGTAGTTTTAACATATTTTTTGGCAGTCAGATGGATTATAGTCAGGAATAGCACATATGCTACTTTTTATCCCGGTCACAGTATAAAAAGTAGCATATGTGCTACAATATAATACTAGCATACAGATGCCTCATCCCATACAAAAAAACCGTGCCGACGTAACTAGCGTTTTTCATCTGATTATAGAATTAAAAGAAACCGATTATTTTGTGTAAATCGATCGCGTTCGGTTCCGTTCCACAGCCATAGATAGATCACCATCTATATTTGTGGCACGGAACCGAACGCGATCGATGTACAAAAAATAATCAGTATAATCAGTACAGTACGTCGTGCTAAAGTACCTAATTCAAAGTCAAAGTCAAATATATTTCTTTCAATTGGGCCAGTAAGCGGCACTTTTGAACGTCATACATTTATGAATTAAAATTTACAAGTAGTAAAAGTTGATTCTACCGTGCATTCGGAAAAGTAGCTTGTTATAGAGAAGAATGCACAAGAAACTCCATACTTACTCTTTTAAAAAAAAATAGGTGATTTACAATATTTACATAAGTTCATACATTATTATTTATTGATTAAATTGATAATAAATAGGAACATGGTTCTCACATACTTACAAATATTGCAAACATAGGTAAAATACCTAATTCAACAACAACGGAACAGTGTGTGAGTCAGTTTGTTAAAAAAGTAAGAAAATTAATACAATAACTATGAATATAAATTAACAAATTTGATTTTGTCTACACTAAAGATTGCCCTATGGAGCAGGACCAGCATGTTTCCAAGCATTATTATCTTGAATATAATCATCTAGTTTGTAATATGCTTGTTTACAAAGTGTGCTTTTAGCTAAAGTTTTAAATTTACTTTCATTTAGTTTTAATATATCACAAGGTATTTTGTTATAAAATTTAACACAGTACCCCATGAAAGATGAGTGTACTTTAGCTAGTCTATGAGATGGTTGATCTAACTTATCTTTATTTCTCGTATTGCAATTGTGTCTATCACTGACTTTACTAAAGAGATATACTAATATTCTCATAAATGAATTGGCAAGAAACTGTCATTATATTAATATTTTTAAATAGTTCCCTAAGAGATTCTCGGTGACTTAACTTATAAATGGCTCTGACAGCTCTCTTTTGCAATATAAATATGGATTCAATGTCAGCCGCTCGATCCCACAGTAAAATACCGTATGACATAATGCTGTGAAAGTAACTAGAATAGACCAAACGCGCGGTCTCCACATCCGTTAACTGTCTTATCTTTCTAACAGCATTAGCGGCCGAGCTCAGCCGACCCGCAAGAGACGTTATGTGAGAACCCCATTGCAGTTTGTCGTCTAGAGTGATACCCAGGAAAACTGTTTGATTTACAAAATCCAGATTTCCGCCATTCAAAAAAATTGCTTTTCTGTCAGGAAAATGCCCGAAAGACCCTAAAAGCTACAGACCTGTATCCCTCCTATGCCTACAAACTTTTTAAAAGGCTACTCTTCAACTGTCTTCACCAATAATTGGACCAGACCCTTATTTAAGCTGGCTTTAGGTCAGGAAAGTCGTGCACCAACCAGACGCTAAAACTCACACAGTTAATCGAAAATGGGTTTGAGGTGATCGACATTACAGGTGTTGTATTCGTTGATCTGTCAGCAGCCTTCTATACAGTCATTAACAAACTGTTCCTGTATTAAGTCAGCGAGTGGTGTGTTATAGGTTTCGTGCGCAGTTGCGCATGTTAGTTCTATGCTGAATAACCGGTGCTTTCAAGTCCATTTTGACAAAACTAAAAGTAAGTGGCGTTGTCAGAAGAACGGGCTCCCGCAAGGTAGCGTGTTAGCTTCGGCCCTATTAAACATTTATACGAATCACCAGCCTTGCTCTCCACACACAAAACGCTTTTTAGGGTTCCGTACCCAAAGGGTAAAAACAGGACCATGGACCAAAAATGGACCAATCACATAGACGGAAAGCCACATCGCGTCTTTCATCTTGCATATGATTGGTAAATTTTTCATAGTCTTTGCCCTTTGCTCTTGCAAAATTCATTATGCAATAAGGCTGACTACGAAAATTCTACGTCGAAATTGCCTTACGGCCAAACCCATCCAGGACACAGTCTTGAGTTTTCCATTTTCGCAACTGTCAGTCAAATAGGACTCTCAGTACGTCTTGGAAAGGCGTTGACGCAGAGCACTGCCGTCAACATCGATACCTGGTTATCACCCTAGTTAGCTCCCTGACTTATAAGATGGGAAAGAAGATAAAGTCGAGATTAGAAACGACATTCTTCGCTGCCTTAAATTCACCAGCTGGGGAGCATCACCACAGTTTTTTATTTAGACACCTCCTATACGGACACCAACTACTACCTGCGCGCTTAAAGAATCGTAAAAGTTTTCTAAGCTTTACGATCACCTTGGAAAACAGCGCGTCAGTCCAGAGATCAGAGATGCGAACTGTGGAGAAACAGACATCCCACTCCTCCACACTTCATCATTCCGGCAGAGCATCTCCCACCTGGACACGAACTGCAGTGGTCAATCTGAACTGAACCAATTGCGGGTCCAGGTTGGTCGTTGCAGAGACAACCTGTTAAAATGGGGTATGCTTGACCCATCCTAAAGACTTTTCCAGTAAGGGTCGTAACGCACTGCATCCGATCCGAATCCGAGAAATTTCGGTTCCGAAGTAGCCATAGTACTTCTTGTAGCTCACGCACTACATTCAAACTCTGTCCAACATAATACAGAACATTTAAATTCAAACTACTAATATTAATAAAATTTACTTCGCAGCGACAAAAAAAACTTTTCCCAACCAACTTTTCGATTGCAGACTGCCTGAGACATCGAGTGTTTATCGATGGCTGCTCGACGGACCAATTGGATATTAATGCCGGGGTCCCTCAGAGGTCGGTACTTTCAGCAACATTATTCTTGCTCCACATTAACGATCTGCATGTAGACGACAGCACTGTTGCTGAGATATACTTATACAACGCACGGTTTACCGGGCCTAAGATCCGGTCTCTCCGTGAGGCCATGGTGGAGCGTTTAAACCTGTTCTTGCAGGTAGTCTCTGAGGGCGATGCCAATCTGGTTAGGTTTAATGCTGCTGAAATCCAGGCGTTTCTGGTAAAAAGAGCCGATTTCATCCGGCTCCAACTTGCCGAGATGTGACCGTGCCAATAACGGACCATCTTGAGCTTCTTGGCGTTACGTTGACATCGACTCTTATTTTTGTCACATACATTGAGGCAAAGGCTCAGCTGTCTGCCATCAAGTTGGGGATCCTCACAAAGGTGAGAAGTTAATTCACGCCAGAACAGCTGCTCAACATGTATCAAGGCATGTTGGATCTTGCATGGAGTAGGTACTGTTCTCATAATATATCTGGGACGAATCTGCCAAATACCAGTTTGATGCTCTAGAGTCGATGGAAAAGTGGGCCAAGAGGCTTATCGGCAATGGGCCTTGAACATCGTTGCCGAGTTGCCAGCTTGTCGGTTTTTTTATCAGTTACATTTTGGGGAGTGTGCGATGGCATTGCATGATTTAATGACAACCAGTCCGTTTAATCATCGGAGTACCAGACGTACGGCGATGCGCCATCGGTACATGGTGGACATCCCTGCACCTATACGCATTAAACGTTTTGATAATACTTTTACTATGCGTGCAGCTATGAACTAAGGAGTGGAATTCCCTGCCGGAGTCTTTGTTTCCCGTTAGCTACAATCTAGGGATCTATAAGTCAAGAGTGTGAATAGATTTCTTCTAGGCAAGCGTACGTCATCGTCGACCACATCATCGCTTACCATCAGGTGAGATAGTGGCCCAGCGCGAACCAATGGATAATAAAAGAAAAAGAAAACAGTTATCTTGCAAAATGGCAGCATGTTTGTTATTGGCCTTCCGCTCGCGACCATTGACGGTGTTGACTTTTCATGAGCGCAAAATTTAAGTTGAAATCTACTTTAACTCTCCTGCCTGGGCAAATCTCATGGAGTCCCTCTACCCCTTCGTTAGACTATATCTAGCATTGTGCAGTTGTTTTAACCATATCTTTTTCTGTATCATATAGCTTTTCTTAGGATGATCCCTTCCTCCCGAGATAGCGACTTTAAGGACCGTACTGTCGTTTCTTATAGGTATGAAACGCACCATAGAAGAGGTTTAGTGTGCCTTGTAAACCTCGTTACCGAGTAGGTAACTAAAGTTAGCCTCATTTTGCATATCAAATCAACTACCGTGGGGAAGTTCTCTTTCTAAGTAACTTAACATAGTTCCTTTAACATGCAGTAAGATAGTAGGTACAGTTCATTGATCTTTCTTTTATCATCATCAGCCTTTTAATGTGCCCACTGCTGGGACACATGTCTGACTCTCTATGAGAGAGGGAATGGGCCTTAATTCACCACGCGGACCCAGTGCTGGTTGCTGGATATTCTGCCTTGACCTACAAATATTGTATAATCTCTACAGCCAATGTGAAACAAGTGACAGATCCGGCCGTGTTGGTCTTCGACTTGAATACGGACCAGCTGATTAAGAAGTACAACCTGGGAGCGGATGTGCTAAAAGAGTCATCCATGCTGACTAGCATTGTAAGTAGGGCTTGTGTATAATCAGTCAGTTACAGCTGGGACGCAGTTCTGGTCGCACCCAAAATTACACGATTTTGTAGATAAATGTAGACGCACGATTTTTGCGTCTACATTTCTGTTTATTCTGCTTTTCTGTGTATTTGTTTTTATACAAAAACTAACACACTGGTGAAAATGTGTTCTAACTCTGATTGCCGATAAGTCCATGTTTTTTTTTCAGACTGTAGAAATATTAGGTAAGAGTGGCAAAAATAGTCCTGCCTTCGCATACATCACGGACATGGGGTCAAATGCTATCATCGTATACAGCTTGCATGATGACGAGGCTTGGCGGGTGGAGAACCATTACTTCCATTTTGACCCCCACGCCGGGGTCTACAAAGTTGGAGGGATTGATTTCTACTGGAGCGATGGGGTGTCTTCTGCTACTTTGTCACAGCCTAAGAAGGACGGGTGAGATGGTTTTTGTCAAACTTATTTGTAGATCTTGTGATCACTGACCATTGTCGATTGATGTTTTTGGGGTTCCGTATCTCAAAAGGAAAAAACTGGACCCTTATAGGATCACTTGGTTACCCGTCTGTCTGCCAAGACATCGGGATCTCGGGAACGCGCGGAGGTATCGAGTTAAAATTAAGGTTACACTAGTCGAAAATTCTTCCATACAAACGTAGTCTAGGGATTATTCCACTGTCGGACGATGTACGTTCAAAATAAAAAGTGATATCAATTTATTTCATCATTATCTAGCCCTGTATGGAAGCAAAAAACTAAAAAAAGAAAATATTTGAAAGTTATGAGCGTCGAAAGTTTCACATTTTGACACTAATTTTAACGCATTTTTGGGCGCGAATAAATACCATAAGAAGACGGAAAATTGCAAAACAGAATAGGGATAGATTAGTAGTTCAACAATGCAAATAATTTAATTTTGAACAGATAGATTTAGTAGTTTTTTCATGATATCTAGACTGCCAAAGGTCTGTTTATAAAATTTCGCGCGCTCGGTTTCGTCCTGAATCATTATCCATTTCGCTACAAATTTCCGAAAGTGTGTATTCGTACACGAACTAGCTTCCTATTGCTCATCACAGCATCTATCGCTTCCGCACGTGTTGTCGGTTGATATAAAATGCATTTTACCCCCGCGCACAAAATAGTTCGTGCCGTAGACTAGTGGTCTGTTACGGGGTGGTTCTTAAAATGGTTTTTAAAAAACAATTAATTAAGCACTGGAATAGAATTTTAATTGACTTTCAGTAAATACAATAAAAGTACGTATCCGCGACGACGTTCAAATCCACACTGCCTATCCGGCTCTAGAAAACTAGCGATGTGTCGTAAACGCTGACAATGCAAAGATGGTTCCACGTGTAACGACCAGCGTGGTCATCATTATTATTTTATATGCATTCGCGTGTATTTTAAGATATAACAGCCCCCCGAATAAAATGGAGCATCCGAGATGAAAGATGCGAAATTTAAGATTTGAAGCGGATTGGATTTGGACGTCGTTGGAGATTTACAGATTGTTACTTATAAACTAAGCACATTATAATACTATTTTAGTAAAACATAACGAGATTTAGTAACGAGATTAATTTTGTTTATTGGTTACCAAAATGTTTCTTTTCAATGATGTTGGCCTTGATGTTGACAGATCAGGCTCAACAGTTTCTTCAAACACAGATAGTTCAATAGCTTGTTGAGGATGACTGTGATTATCTACTTTCTTGGTATTATTACATTGGTTGAATATTTGTATGCAGCATGGAGCTTTTGAATTTGGGCATATTAATTTTCGACCTCTGTAGAGTAGGTATAATAAGAATATGATAAAAAATGTGTAGCTTAAGGACATATAATGAACTCCATATTTTTGGAAGTGGGTCGGATCTTCAATGTTATTTAATTCTTGCTCAAACGAGTTTAGGTGCATACTGGCTTGTAGTAAAGAGTCTAGATTATTAACATTGTTTAATTTTAGGTATGGTAAACGTGAAAGTGTATTGTTGACCCTACTCCTTTCACAACAGTCATCTTCAACTAGGTTGAAATTAGAAACAACATGTGAGCTTACATTTACGAAAACATTTGATGATGGCACAAATTGTAAAGTTTTATAAAAGGCTTTGCAATTTTTGGTTAAAGATAATATTCCTGTACCGAATAAAGTTTCATCAAAGCTACTGCCATCATTTTCACAAGATACATGACATTTGCCTGGTTCAGATAGAACAAATATCCATCTATTATTACTAATTTTATGAAACACTTGAATAGAGCCTTTTAACAATTTAGTCTCGCAAGAGTTAGGTAGCTTACTGACTAATTCCGTAATTAAAATAGTTTCACAGATTGGGTTCACGACACTTGAGTATACACTTTCTAATTCACATATGTAAAACTTTTCACGAATCACTTTGCACTTGTCTACACTGTGCAACGGTGAGTAAAACATATGATCGATTGTTATTGCAAGGTAAGGTCGACTGGGAGCGATAAGTGCGAAAGTGTCTGGTTGCGCAACGTCATAGGGAACAGGCATTGGGATTATATGGTATAAGTTGTATATTTGAGGTAGGACGAGCGGGATTCTAATAACTACGATTATTTTGTTATTATGAAAATAAGATATAAGTCTCGAAATATCAATAAGATCGTGAATATTTTGTAATGACAAAGATAAAGGGAGTTCGTAATACCTTGGCATATTATTCATATTCCGTTCAAGTTCGTTATAGAGTTGATAAGGACTAAGTACAGTCGGATGTAGAATATTGACTTTACTAAATAGAATCGCGTTATTAATATCCTCAATGTCGAACGACAAGGAAATAATGATGCTTTCAATAGCGTTGAGGAATGTATTTATATTAGATTTGACATCCAACTTATCATTAGAATTAGTTAGTTGCTGAAAAGCTTGATCGATTATTTCAAGGTTTTTGTTAAGCCGTTTTTCATTTTCATTTAGTTTAGATATTGAGCTATTAAACGTTGTAATGGTTGATTTGATTATATGTATATTATCTCTCATCAAATGTGCTAACTGTTTTTCGTCCGTCTGTACTTGGTCTATAGCGTTTGAGAATTTGATTGCATCATCTGAATCTAATGTGCCGAAAAAGGTTTTCAAAAGGGATCCACCGGCATCGATCAAACCGCGTTTGGACCGTTTATTGCTTACGATATAAGAAACTGACGAATATTTTTTAATATTGTTATCATGCTGACTCTGCAACGCTGTTAACGCATTTAGGCAGTCAATCTGGATTTTGGATGAACTATAATTTTTACAATAAGAGCCAACTTTAGCGAAAAGAGATTCAACTATATCTAGGTGCGATTGTATTTTACTAATATCTAAATACGTAACTACATTCCAATTATCGTTGGTAAACTTAACGTTGATCATTTTATCGAAGTATAAACCGGAACTGCTTGTTATCGGTGTGACGACCTGATGACACCTACATTCTGCAGCAAGGTGCCTGAAATAGATCAAGTTATTGCAACGTCAGACGCCAACTTAATTTCGTCATAGTGATGACGTACATGTTTACGGTTTATGAGGAGGGTCACGGTGTGGTTCCCGTTGATTTTAACGATTTTATATGGACCTTTCCAAACTGGAGACAGAGCTTTGTTTTGCTTGTGGTGACACTTGAGATATACTGAGTCACCGACATCGTAAGTGATAGGTTTAGCGTGAGAATCGTAATAACGTTTAGACCTCTCTTTGGAATTTTGAATGTTTTGTAGTGCTTTCTGCCTACTATAATACAACCTATGATTCAATACTCTGACGTAATCCGTGTATGTGTTATTTTCTAACGTGTCGATGGATTTGGGAATGTATGGTTTAAAACCTAGTAGTAATTCGAATGGAGAGTAGTTGGTGGTTGAATGGACGTTAGAATTGTATGAAAACATGGCCGTGTTTAAGTACAAGTCCCATGTATGTGCGTTTTCATTGACAAAGGGTCGCAAATATTCCTTTAAAGTTGAGTGGCTCCTTTCCAAAGCACCGCAGGTTTGTGGGTGATAAGGCGTTGCTAGAATATGTTTAATGCCAAATAACTTGCTAAGTTGTTTAAGAACTTCGGAAGTAAAGTTAGTGCTTTGATCGGTGACTATCATTTTAGGGATACCGAGATGAGAGATAAAATGAACTAACTTTTTAGCAGTTTCGTCTGCTGAACATGTCTGTAGTGGATAGCCTTGTGAATATTTGGTGAGGTCGTCTTGAATTGTGAGGATGAATTTGTATTTAAATTCGTAAGTTTCCGGAAGGGGACCTACTATATCCAAAAACAACTTTTCGAGGGGTTTTGTTGCGGTGGAATTTATAATCATAGGAGCGCGGTTAGTTTGACGTAAAGGTTTGTTAATTTGGCAAGATTTGCAGTTTTTTACATAATCTTCAATGTCTTGCCGCATATTTTTCCACCAGTACATGGATTTTATTCTTTCCGCCATTCGTGTGATGCCGGGGTGACCGGCAGAAGGCAAGTCGTGATTATCCCGAAGAATTTTCCTAACCTCTTCAGGTGTAGGGAATAGTATGGCATTTTTATAGATGTTAACTTTAAGCCCAGTATTGTGGAAGACGTAAGCTATAATATTATAGACTTTTGTATAAGAAAGTTTTGTGAATGGGTCAGAAAAATCGGATATAGCAATTTCTTTCTCTTCCATGTACCAAAATTTTATCATGTCCCTATATTCAACTAATAACTTAAAAATGTCCTTATACGACATTTCGTCGTAATGGTGGACTCGCACGAATAAGTGAGTGAACAAATGGTTGTCATTTGATGTGTTGTAAAAAGTGTTTAGTTCGCGTTCTATGTCACGAATGTTAGGTTGACTTGTGGATAATTCTATAATTTCTTTGCAATAAGGTACAGAATCGTCTAAATCGATTGATGTAGGATAGACGATTAGTTTGCATTTAGCCTTAAGTAGGGATTCTTTGAATTCTCGAATGACCGTGTCGAATGTAAAATTCGACTGTTTAATAAGTTTTAGATACTTTTCGTAAGTGTCTGTTGTGGACGGCGAAGGACAGTCGTAGGGCGAATTTGAAGGATTTGGAGAGTTGCTATCGTCGACGGCGCATACGGGACGATTTGAGTCGTTGTTATCTTGAGGCGGGAAACGCGACAGAGCATCGGCGTTGCAATTTAATTTACCCTGTTTATGCACTATCTCGTAGTTATATTCCTCCAATTTTAGACGCCAGCGAATTAATTTAGAGCCGGGGTCCTTAACATTAAATAACCAAACTAAAGGTTTATGATCGGTGACGATTTTAAACCGATGGCCAAAAAGATAGGGACGGAAAGTTTGTACGCCGAATACAATGGCTAAAAGTTCTTTTTCTGTAGTGGAGTAATTGCCCTCGGCTTTATTAAGCGTCCGTGACGCATATGCGATAGGCTTGTCCTTGCTTATCTCACCTTGCGATAGTATTGCACCTACAGCGTAGTTGGAGGCATCAGTTGTCAACACAAAAGGTTGACTGAAATCGGGATATTGTAAAAGAGGCGCTGTGGTTAGTTTTTGTTTTAAAATAGTAAAAGCGTGTTCTTGTTCTCCCGACCAATTAAATGGGACGTCCTTTTTTAAAAGGGAAGTAAGGGGTTTGGATATCTTAGAGAAATTTTCAATGAATCGCCTGTAGTAGCCGACTAAACCCAGGAAAGATTTGATGTCTTTAGGACATTTAGGAGTTGGAAACCGAGTGACGGCCTGGATTTTATCTGGATTGGGACAGACACCTTTGTCGGTGATTATGTGTCCTAAATACGCAACTTCATGTCGTAAGAACTCGCATTTTGCGGGTTGTAGTTTTAGATTAAATTCACGGAATCTGTCGAACACTAATTTTAGCTTTTCTATGTGAGATTGAAGGTTTTGGCTATAAATAATACAATCATCTAAATAAATATAGCAGTGAAGACCTTGAAGACCAGATAGGACAGTATTCATAAGTTTTTGGAATGTAGCAGGGGCATTTTTTAGTCCAAAAGGCATTCTTGTAAATTCGTAGTGCCCAGAAATTTCGTTTCCTACTACCGTAAAGCCAGTTTTAGGCGCGTCCTTAGGATTTAAATTTATTTGGTGGAAACTGCTTACAAGGTCAAGCGTAGTAAAATATTTCGAATGACCTAGTTGGTCTAGAATATCCGTAATTAAAGGAATAGGATAAACTTCGGTAACAGTCACATCATTGAGTTTCCTATAATCAATGACTATCCTCCACTTTTGCTTACCCGATGAGTCTATCTTTTTGGGCACTACCCAAATAGGGGCGCTCCATGGTGATTTTGAAGGACGGATAATGTTCTGATCGAGCATTTTCTTTATTTGACTTTCGACTTCACTTTTGTGGCACTCGGGGAAACGATAAGATTTTGCGTGAATTGGGGCAGCATCACCAGTACTGATCGAATGCTCAATAGCATTAGTGCAAGTTAAGGGCTCGCCCTCAAGGTAAAAGATGTCTGTGTAATTAGAGCAACATTCTAAAAGGATCTTTGTTTCTTCAGGGTTTAGATGTTCTGTTCGGATGAGGTCTAGTACTTGTTGTGATCTATGTAAGGACACGTCATCGAGATTATTAATAAATTGAACATTATCTTGATTGCACGATTGGAAGGACAATGATACGTTTTTGAAGGGAATCAAATGGACACAATAATCTTTGAATACGACTTTAGACTCAGTGGTATTCAGTATTGAGATATTAATGCGATTATTAGGTTTAACTGAAACAATACAATTTGCTAAGTAGACTCCTTCGGCATACATATGATCAAGAACTAGACCTTCTTTCATGGATTTTAACTCTTCTAAGGAGTTTGACACAGAACATTCAACTATCACCTCGGAGCGAGGCGGGATGGTATAGACAGGCTTACTGAAGTTTAGCGGTATGAGATGACCATCAATGAGCAATGAGTTTTGAGAATACCTAACGTCACACCCAAGTTTTTGTAAGAAATCATTACCTAATATGCCATCGTAATTAAGCCGTACTTTTTATCACTGACGGCGTGGAAAGTGTGACTAAAACAGACTTTAGAATTTGGAGGGAGAATATATTCGAAATCGATGGTGAATGACCCTAAAGTTTCGTAGCAGGAGTCGTCTTCACTCAGACCTTTGAGTTTAATTTTATCACTGGATAAGGATGGTGTAGAATTAAAATTTTGAAGCTTAACAATACTAACACTAGCTCCAGTGTCGATAAGAAAACACAGAGGTTTGTTTGAAAAATTGGTATTGAGAAATACGTGGGGTAGAGAGATTTTGTGAGATTTAATTTCATGAATTGGAGTGACGGACTCCTGGTTTTGTAGGGCATTAGGACTCAACGAGACAGAGGTTCCTGACGGAATATGTTGAGATTTGTTTGAGGTGTGTGTGCTTTCGGTTTGGGGCTGGTTACCCTGTCGCATGGCAACACGAGGTTTTGAGTAGCCTTCGGTTTGGGACTGGTTACCCTGTCGCATGGCAACACGAGATTTTGAGTAGCCTTCGGTTTGGGACTGGTTACCCTGTCGCATGGCAACGCGAGATTTTGAGTAGCCTTCGGTTTGGGACTGATTACCCTGTCGCATGGCAACACGAGATTTTAAGTGGCTTTCGGTTTGGGACTGGCTACCCTGTCGATTAGCCGGATGGGTTAGAAGTTGACCTTCAGTTTGGGGCTGGTTACCCGGTCGATTGGTCACAATTGATTTAAAAGATTTAGATTGATTATGATTTAAATGAAGTTGTGGGTTTGTAATGCGAGATTTTGTTGTGCCTTGAATACGGTCGGGCGTAGTGCGGCACGCTAGCGACACCCGACTGTTTAGTTTAAATCGTCAGCACATTCTTCAGTTTCTTCCTGCGATTCAACATGATCGGGTAAAGCCATAACGTTATGTTGAATCGAAGGGTTATTCTTTCTAGAATTGTTATATTTGCGCCTATAGCATTGAGAGATATCATGGCCCGGTTTCTTGCAATATTTACAGACTGCGTCTGTTGATTGACTCGGCTGAGAATTTTGTTGATATTGAGAGTTAGACGAGTTTGGAGGTTGTGACCGAAATCGGTTTTTTTTCAGGCACTCGTTTTCTAAGTGACCAGGTTTATTACAAAACTTACAAGCTTTAGCGATTTTTGGGGAGATTTTTAGAGAGAAATTTTGAATTTTTTCTTCTTCGATCGCGATGTTAATAGCATCATTCAGAGTTTTAGGGTTTCTACACCGCACCATATTACTGAGGTTAGGTTTTAAGCCAAAAATAAAAGTGTGGAGAGCTAGGTCTTCCGTCATTGCGATTCTACCTGACAGATCTTTCTTAGTAGTTTCGGAATTGTGAATTTCGGTCTGCATGTCGGTGAGACAGGTTTCCAAGCGCAAAGAGAATTGTGACACTGACTCATTTTGTTGTTGCCTACAAGATTGCAACTCGAAGAATAAATGGCTATAATGTTTCCTTTCACCAAAATTTTGGCGAAGGAATGACTGCAACGAATCAAAGTCATCGAAAACTTTGTTTGAGCAGGCTATTTGAGCTTTGCCTCGCAATTTGGATAGGATATATTTTAGGAGCAATTTTTTCTGACTCTCGGACGCTAGGTTTAGTGAATTTTGGCAATTAGTTAAAAATGCGGACAAGGTCTCACGATCTCCATTGTATGTATCAATAAAATCACAAAGAATTTTAATAGGATATTGTTCGCTTAGCGAGATTTCGGTTTTACTCATTTTGGTCATAAGTTGACTAACGATCAAAAGAAGGTAAATAAATATATTCGATAAAATAAGGATTTGTAAGGAAAACAAATAATATAGATACTATTTGGGACAAGGTTGAGCAATAACAAATTATCAAATGTTCGACTCACAGCAGCACCGCGAGAAGGAGTGTGGACATCGTAGATTTTGAGTAGAGCAGGTATGTTGCACTCGCAGCTCAACAGGAACCAGGGCAGCAGCAGGACTTCGTCGGCAGCGGCAAAGTGAGCGGCGGTGGACACGTGTCGCACAGACAACGTGTATAGCAGCGGAGCCGACGGCGACGGCACCAGGTAAACCAGGTAAGTGCCTAGTTGAGTAGGATGGTGGCTGCGAGTCCTGACACCAACGTCAGATAAGAAGCACGAACAGGCTTAATCACGTTGTGAAGTCAGACACGGCGCAGACACGTGGCACCACGTGGTGGTGATAGGCCAGAGGGTGGCAGGCTTACGTGGTAAGACTTACTGTCGCAGTTCCTCGGAATTCGTAGAGTTTGTGATTTGCACACCAACTAATTTTGTAAGAGTTAGTAAGAGTTCGAAGGATTTTGAAAGAGTTTGTCAAGACGCACTCCGCGGATCGTATAACGGATACCAGCCAACGATTGCTGAGAATCCCACTTCTGACACCACTGTTACGGGGTGGTTCTTAAAATGGTTTTTAAAAAACAATTAATTAAGCACTGGAATAGAATTTTAATTGACTTTCAGTAAATACAATAAAAGTACGTATCCGCGACGACGTTCAAATCCACACTGCCTATCCGGCTCTAGAAAACTAGCGATGTGTCGTAAACGCTGACAATGCAAAGATGGTTCCACGTGTAACGACCAGCGTGGTCATCATTATTATTTTATATGCATTCGCGTGTATTTTAAGATATAACAGGTCCCTTAACATCGTATACTCAAGTTTGCAACCCCTTGCAGCTGTGAAAAAACAAAAATAAAAATTTAATGCCGTGTCAAAATCTACAGTTTTTTACTATAAGGTAAATCAGGCAGACTTCAAAAAAACTATAAGAACGGTGTAATTAGTCAAATGTTGTTAAAACTATCAGCTCCATAATCAACGATTTAGTTATTTTACGAATCAAACTAGGATATCGGGCTAGCTAGAACCACGATCTTCGCTGGGTAATATAGTAGCCTAGCTTCTAGTTGCACTAGAATGGCAGTAGCCGAACTTCGGGCTAATTTGCTTACGATTGGAGATGTCTATGTCTAGCAAAATATTACTATAGACTGCTGATAAATGAATGAAAAAAGCCTACGGCACTGCCCGCCTCTGTAAATATGTGTGTATCTTCATCATCATTTCAGCCGAAAGACGTCCACTGCTGGACATAGGCCTCCCCCAGGCGTCGCCACATTGACCGATCCCGTGCGTCTTGCTGGATGTATCGTCTTCCGGTTCGCGGTCGCCATTCCAGAAATTTTTGGCCCCATCGGCCATCCGTTCTGCGAGCAATGTGCCCTGCCCACTGCCACTTAAGTTTGGCAATTCTTCGGGCTACGTCGGTAACTATGGTTCTCCTGCGGATATCCTCATTTCTGACGTGATCACGCAAGGAAACTCTACTCTCTGTGTATGTATACTATTATTTAAATGAATAAATAACGAATCTTATAAAATTCAACTTTCAGTTACTGCGATTTGTATATGCATCCGACGTCCAGCACTAAACTCTTCAAAATGTCAACTAAACTGCTAAGAGATAAAGATGCAGCTCAAGAAGACATATTCACTGGAGTTGAGGTTTGTATGGAATCAGTTTATCTAATTTTTGCGACTTCTATGGCGCGTTGGCGGGACCGTGTCTTAGGTAACCTTATTATAAGTTGACGTAGACTTTAGGTGGAAAGCGACCTGACACGGCCAACCGTGGTTCGTTCAATGATAGTGCGGAGTCCTGAGACGCGGTGATGATCTCCTTCTGTGGGAATGTCATCTCGCACGAGGCTGCGAAAAAGGAAAGGGACGACGGATTCGGTCCCTGGCCCCTGGATTCAGGAACAACAGTCGCCGTCGCATCCATCATTCAGGACCCGGATGGCGGCGCGTAGTGTTCCACGTGCACGTGCGTTAAATGGGAAGTAACACCTCACTTCCCATTACAGGACAAAGCCTGCGAAAGGCGGGCCAGCACTGGTCTGGGGCAGCGGGAGTCACACATGCACCCGCAGCCTGTAAGTGTGCGAGGGAACACCGAGAGAGGTTTTAGTCAGTTCAGTAAGAGTCTGACAGATCCCTCTCCCACCCCAGGGCGGAGAAATCCATGAGGATTTCCATGATAGAAAAAAAGGGCTTATTACTTTGGTTGTAATCAAATTATTTACCGTATTTTTTATACACCAAGTAAATAAATTCTACTAATATTAAAAGGCGAAAGTTTGTGAACGTATGTGTTTGTTTGTTACTCTTTCACGCAAAAACTACCGAACGGATCTGGACGAAATTTGGCACAGAGATAGATTATAGTTTTATCCCGGTAACATTTTCTGTTGGGATAATTTTAGACATTCACGCGGGCAGAAGCAAGTAAAAAATTAAAATAAAAAACTTTAGGGGTTAGATTAAGATGGGGACTTTTCAAACATGTCATACCCAAAATAATTCATGGTTCCTTCTCTTTTCCAGATAATCGGTGACAGAGGGCCAAAATCACAAGCCACGGCCTTAGACATAGATCCAAATAATAACGTACTATTTTATACTCAGGTACCTATAGGGCGAATTCATATAGAAAGCTG
The DNA here is from genome assembly GCA_948252205.1 of Orthosia incerta. Lineage (NCBI taxonomy): Eukaryota > Metazoa > Arthropoda > Insecta > Lepidoptera > Noctuidae > Orthosia > Orthosia incerta. Next base: position 25,799,057 of record OX411745.1, on the reverse strand, counting down.
GTAGCTGGAGTCGGTTTCTGGCAAACCGGCTTCGAAGCAACGAATTAAGCAGCGAAATTTTCTTTTTAAAATTTTCCCTCACGTAGAATTGCCATGTTTGTGTTTCACGATAGCTACAATCTAGAGGTCTTTAAGTCAAGAGTGAATAAGTTACTTCTAGGTAAGCGTGCTTTACCGTCGACCATAACATCGCTTACCATCAGGTGAGATATGGTTCAAGCGCGAACCCATAAGTAAAAAAAATAAAAAAACTGGCCAAGTGCGAGTAGGACTCGCGCACGAAGGGTTCCGTACCATTATCGTAAAAATAGGCAAAAATATCACGTTTGTTGTATGGGAGCTTAACCACTTAAAAAATCATTTTATTCTGTTTTTAGTATTTGTCACCTGTGAAAATTTCAACTGTCTAGCTATTGCGGTTCATGAGATACAGCCTGGTGACAGACGGACAGACAGACAGACAGACGGATCGCGGAGTCTTAGTAATAGGGTCCCGTTTTTACCCTTTGGGTACGGAACCCTAAAAATGGTCTCCTGTGTCATAGGACAAACATAAACTTGCTTGGACAAACAGGTAGACGCGTTAACCACTAGCCATATAATATTTGATCCGTGCGGGAATCGAACCCGCTATACGCAGCGTAGTCGAAGAATAGCTCAGCCACTGCAGCAACCATGCCGTCCGATTGTCCAAGGCAAGTCAGCGCAGTCAATTTTAATACTTTTAGTGAGGTCATCAGTTCGGCGTCATTTCTTGATGGTTCGCCCTTGCATACCGGCACCAGCTGTCGAAGGCTTCCAATGGTAGTAGTTACCTTAAGTTTACCTATTTTTTTAACAGGTGTGCAAAAATGGCTTAGGATGTTGGAACATGAACAAAGAATTTAACGAAGAAAACATTCCGTTGATCCTCAGCGACTGCAACATAATGGAGTTTCCGAATGACGTCAAAGTATGTATTACGAATTTGCTTTGCGAGTAGTTAACGTGGTTGTGGTTGCTTTGGGGGCGTCCATAAATTACGTGAGATGTTAAAGGGGGGAGGGGGTCGCGTCAAATCTCATCTAATCTTACGTTGGAGAGAGGGGGGTCTCGGCAAATATCACAATTTTTTTTTTTTTTAAAGGAACAAAATAAAAACTATTTTGGTCCATTTAATCCAGATTGTACATGCATTAATCTTAAGCTTAATCGTAATACGATTAAGATCATTCACTAATTCGTTAGAAAGGAAATAATTTCATTCATACTTCGACGTTATACATCTACTGACTGTCAAACCACCATATTTGTTTTATACTAAATAGCTTTTAATCACAGTAGTTTTACGATTAAAGTATTCTATTGTTAAATTTTTATTACACTTATAATTAAACTCTCAGCAATATTGATTACTAGTCTTAACTAGTCGTAAATAAAAGCACGGATCATTTTTTTTTTCTTTTTACTATAACAATCCAACGCGTTTACGTAAGAAACCCACATTTTGAAAAATCTCACGTGAGATTAGGGGATGTTGGAGGGGGTTGAATAAAATCTCACGACATCTCACCAGGGGGGAGGGAGGGATAGAAAATTAAAAAAAAACACCTCACGTAATTTATGGACGCCCCCTTTTGAGAGAAAACTTTAAAAGATATTGTCTTACCCATTGTAAAAAAGGGATGGTCCTACACGCCCAGTATTATTTTCTCTTCTTTGAAGTGGAAAGCCGGCGGCGGCTATAGGTTCATGTCGCGTGACCAATTCCCTACATTTTAGTATTTTGATCATCGCCTTCGCTAATATAACGACTCTTTATCTAGAGACCATAGTAGTTGGCTCTATGAACACATTTTTAGGCCCCGGATATGGTAACGAGCTTGCGTTGGTGGTGAGGCGGGCGCATGTATCAAACATATGGAAACGCCGTTGCGTCCTTCCAGAAGTGACTATGACGCGACGTGACGGAGCGGCCTCGCTAGCAAGCGATCGCCTATTGATTTAACATGAGGGATCACTGCTAGGCTCTACAGCCCGCTACAAAAACTCGCGATGCACATACGAGTAAAAGGAAATATGGGCAAAGAGCGCAGACTGAATTTCCATAGAAAAAATAATTGGAGGTTTGGCTCTCGCCTATTTGCTCCTCCAATATTGGACCAATTTAAAAGATATTCCATAAACTGAAAATGAGAGATATATACTATGCCCCTATGTTTTCCTGTTTGATGATACATTATCTTTAGAAGTACTAGAACCCTCAAAAATACTCGTAAATTCAAAAAGCAGAGGTTTTTTGTGAGAAATCATCCAATGACTTTCACCCGCTCTGGATGAAGCGGCAGGGCGTGTCAGACTATAACCCACCCGTGTTCCTTCAGTTGCTTGAGCCAGGGCTACGGTAACTCTTATTTAAATTTATCTGCGACCGTCAAAAGAGGTCTAGTATACAAATTTGACAAATATAAATGAAAAAAGGAACACAGTATGTAGTCTTACTTTACCATTTTATGTAATATCTTTTAAATGGTTCTATATTGGAGGAAACAGACGAGAGCCAAACCTCGAATTATAAATGTTTTTTTACTTAGGAAATTCAGTTGGCGATCCCTGTCCATATTTCCTCTTAACGCCACATACGAACGAATGCCCTGATGTCACACAAAATCCTGCATCGCGCAAGCAGAGTTTCGATTTGAACGTAAAATACAGTCCGCACGAATTCAGGATTTCGCCCGCATCCGCCCTAGTAAAAGTGGTGGCGTGTTCACTTTGGAAAAGGCCTCTTATTTACCACTTCTGCTAAATTCAGGTAGACGGCGAAGGCAACCTCTGGATCCTGAGTGACAGACAGTCGCGGTTCTTGTACGAATCGATGGACTTTAACCAGGTGAACTTCAGGGTACTGACTGCACCCACGAACACACTTATTAAGGATACGCCGTGTGATAAGAAGACTTCGAGACGTGGTACGTATGTCACGTACAACCCTACTTACATTATAAACTAACATCTGCCAGCTACTTTGCCCTCGTGAGAGTTGGTAATTATCCCAAGGGAACCAAATAAAGTAAATATCGTAGGTATGTCCTAATCCAGCCCATGGTCTAACCGTCTGCAAAGTTTCATTCAAATTCGTTAAGACGTGAAAACCTAACAATGGGATAGAAAGGAGTTACTTTCGTATTTATCTTACTAATATTATAAATGCGAAAGTTTGGATGGATGGACGTATGTGTCTTATTCAATCACGCCAGAACGGCTGAACGGATCTGGATGGCAATTTGGCACAGAGATAGACTATAGTCTGTAATAAGTAGAGAGTAAGTTAATAAATTCATAATTCATACAATATTTCAATAGGTGTCAGAACCCTTGCATGTTAACAGTTTATACTGTGGAAAGAATAGGGCATATGCATGAAATGGAAAATGTTATAAGACCTGTTTACCGATAAAAATACTAAAATAGTATAGTACCTACATAGTGAAAACAGAATCAAAATTGAAAAACCGGACAAGTGCGAGTTGGACTCGCGCACGTCAGGTGGCACATCAGACTTCTCTTTCTAATTCTCAACATTGACGCTTTATAACTTCGATCAACAATAACCAAATAGGTAGATAACGGGTCACGTACAAAATCAATGCTAAATTCTGTCCGCGTGAATATATACTTACTACCCTACATTTACAATACTTACCTACTATGACAAACTGAACAAAGTAAGAGCTCACGTCTCAAGTGAGCTGTAATAACCGAGACATATTTCTTGCACCAACCCTACATCTAGTTGGTATTCCAATCGAAGCTTTATAACTGCGTCGTTGATCAAGATATTTAAAAAAATCTTTCATATTTGTAATTACTTATTAATTTCATTTAGCAAATAAAAAGGAAAAACATGCGTATTCCCTATTAGTCCCACGGTGACAGCTCTGAAATATAAAAAGGTTGTTCTATACAAACTGCAATAGTCTACTTACTCCTTGCATTATGTTACAGTTATTTTTTTTTAGTTAATTAAGTTTGTACTGATTTCAGATTCAACAAAAACTGGAAACGAAAAAAAATAGATCAACTCAGCGGTTAAATAGTTAAGATTCGTTCATTCAGACTCTTTTTATAATTTTGTGCTATATTTTTTTTTTTACCAAGAATTTAGTTCTGCTATTATACATGCCATTATGTTCAACTTGAAACTGCAATTTCTATTGTTTTATTTACCAATGCAATTCGTCGTGGTTTCGAGTCGTGTCGATTTATATCAGTAAAAGCATTCTTGTTAAAAAAAATTACATCTTGTAAATATTGACCGAGCGACCGCGAAGCGTCTCCGTTTCAGCATGGGCAATGTGTTCTCTTTTATAGGTCACATTTCTCATTCGATTCTCGTGTAATTTTGTAAGCAGGTTTGATAGGTTTGTGAGGCCATGGTGGAGCGGTTGAGCTTGTGCTTGGAGGCGGTCTCCGAATGGGGTGATGCCAATCTGGTCAACTTCAATGCCGCTAAAACACAGGCGTGTCTTTTCTCCGCTAAAAAGAGCCAATTTCATCCGGCTCCATCTTTCCGAGGTGTAACCTTGCCGATAACGAACCATCTTGAGCTTCTTGGTGTAACGTATGACATCAACACTCAATTTTGGCCCATACATTGAGGCAAAGGCCCAACTGGCTGCCAAAAAGTTGGGGATCCTTGCGAAGGTGAGACGGTACTTCACGCCGGAACAGCTGCTTAAGTTGCGCAAGTTCGATCTTGCATAGAGTACTGTTCTCATCTCTGGGACGGATCTGTCAAATATCAGCTTGATGCACTAGAGTCGATCGAAAAACGGGCCAAGAGGCTCATTGGCAATGAAGCACTGGTTGAGTCAAAGCTCCAGAGCCTTGAACATCGTCGCCGAGTTGCCAGATTGTCGGTCTTTTATCGGTTGCATTTCGGGGAGTATGCGATGGAATTGCATGATCTGATTCCGCCAATTAAGCCCGTTTCATCATCGGCCTACAAGACGTACGGCGATGCGCCATCGGTACATGGTGGACATCCCACCCATACGCACTAAACGTTTTGGAAATACTTTCATAATGCGTACAGCTAAGGAGTGGAATTCCCTGCCGAAGTCTGTTTTTCCCGATAGCTTCAATCTCGGGGTCTTTAAGTCAAGAGTGAATAGGTTATTTCTAGGCAAGCGTGCTACACCTTCGACCACATCATCGCTTACCATCAGGTGAGATAGTGGTCAAGCGCAAGCCTTAATTAATTCATAAGAAGCGAACTAAAAAGATGTAAAAACGAAGAAAATCATGTTGTGCAGTCGCAGGATACATGTTCGCGAGCTGGCTGACCAAACCAGATGTAGCCAGTGAAACTCGGCCAACGCGTTTGGTCTCTTGAACGCCACATAGGAACAAACATACATACTGATAAACACAATTCCCTCCTTCGGCAGTCGGGTAAAAAGACACGACTCGTGAGGTCTACAGCTCACAGAGCCACTAGTATCAGTTAAGATTCCCCTCTTGTTTGCATAATAGTCTTTAATTACTAATATTATAGAGGGCCCGAATATTGTAAGTTTGTCCCTACGTGTAAAATTTCAGGAACCACTACACCTACTTGAAAAAATCTTTCACCATTTGAAAGGTACATTTTGCCAGACGGCTGCAAATTATTATGGCTCAAACAAACCCGGGGCGGGCCACTAATTTAGGTACACATCATCAGCCTATTAATGTTCCCACAGCTGGGACACAGGCCTCCTCTCTGTGAGAGGGAATGAGCCGTAATCCACCACGCGGGCCCAGTGCGGGTTGGTGGATGTCACATGTCTTCGAATTTTTGGTTCTAGGACATGCCGGTTTCCTCACGATGTTTTCCTTCAACGTTTGGAGAGCAGTGGTGATGAAATAATTTACACAAAGTAAAGCGCCTGCCTGGGCTCGAACCGACTACCTACAACTTGCAAGTCGCGGCCGATACCACTGGGCCACCACTGCTCATTCTTTAATATACAGTGGTGATGAAATAATTTAGGTATAAAAGGTAATAAAAAAGTAGAGTAAAAACAAAACACATAAAATAATTTAATTTTTTATTTAAATATACAACATGGTAGTTATAACTATGTAATTAAATAAGTCTATGTGATTGAATAATTCATAATTAATCATAATTTAATCATAATTTTGCACGTGACCGTCGATTCTGTTAGAGTTCGTTCACATTGTCAGTCTTTTCGCTAATTATTAGAGTTGAACCGACGAACAGTGGACTTAGAAATGCGAGCACCTACTAACTAATGTTAGGTGAAGTTTAAAGTCCCGTGGACATCTCAGAAACGGATGGACCAGGATGATTGAAATACATGAGAGAGGTAAAGTAAAAGGTTTAGTAATATCCCGAAAACCACGTGCTTATCTAGAAAATCCCCAGTAAAGTTTAAAAAACCAGCCAAGTTCGAGTCGGACTCACGCACGAAGGGTTCCGTACCATTATCGCAAAAAACGGCCAAAAAATCAGGTTTGTTGTATGGGAGCTCTATTTAAATATTTATTTCATTCTGTTTTTACCGTACTCCGTACCCAAAGGGTAAAAACGGGACCCTATTACTAAGACTCCACGATCCGTCTGTACGTCTGTCACCAGGCTGTATGTCATGCACCGTGATAGCTAGACAGTTGAAATTTTCACAGATGATGTATTTCTCTTGCCGCTATAACAAAAAATACTAAAAACAGGATAAACTATATACGTGATTTTTTTGCCGTTTTTTGCGATAATGGTACGGAACCCTTCGTGCGCGAGTCCGACTCGCACTTGGCCAGTTTTTATAAACATGTCTTTAACGAATGTAATTGGTGTTTGGCCGTGTTATGTTAAAGTAAATAAATAAAAAAAAATCTCTGAGTTCTATTTACAATTTTTGAATTCATAAATCGAGATAATTTTAATCCATCGCCACCAACTGGGCACAAGCCTCCCGTCTATTTCTCCCAGTAAGTATCGGCTTTAAGAGGTGTGTATTTTAAATTGATTTATAAACGACCATTTGTATAAAAAAGGTCCTAAAAAGAACGGGTTTCAATGGAATTTCAAAGAAAGAAAAAGAAGAAATATAGAAAAATAATTTATTTGCACCCAGCAAAAAATATAACGTACAAAAATTAAACAATATGAATGACTGTGAAAATATGCGACACATTTGCGCAAAACGGCCATCGCTCGGCATAATGCTGGCTTTGCTGCTTTGCTCCAAAATTTGATAATTTTCTCGAATTCTGAATTCAAAATATAGATTGTTCAATGACTCACACGCAGTAGCCAGCAAATGGAGGGAGCAAATGAGCATGAACCCTGCTTTATGGCTACCATAACCAGCTAATCAGGGCTCGTACTACGAAGTTCCAATGCTATCATGATTCCGCTGTAGAAAAGAGATAGTGATATTCCCCTAGTATGGCTCCGTCTCTCTTTCTCGCTGGAACCATGATGGCTTTAAGACGTGGTAGTACGGCCCGGGTACTAACGTTTCTAACAAGGACGTATTTGTACTCGATGCAATTTATACTTAATGGTAAATTGGATAGACGTCGGGATATTACTGTACAATACTAGAATTATTTGCACTACATACAAAATGTATAGAATCTAGATGGAATTCAGAAGATCATTGTATAGAAAAGTTATGCTAGAAAAACTACTCATTTAATATCATCCGCTTGCTCGAAATATTGTTTTATTTCGGTTGATTTGATATTTATGACTACAAAAGCTTTTCCATAAAATGTTTCCCCAATTATTTCTACGACGACTGAAACCGACTGACTTATCAATTGCATTAAAACATGAAAACAGATGTATTTTGCTTGAAAAAATTTCAACGGTGAAGAGAATTCTTATTTGAAAACTTGTAATATTTTACAAATTACTTTAACCGTACCGTAGTTCTCACAACGCTACAGCTGCCGACTAAAACCAACTATTCACTATTATAACACTTCCTTCATAATACTCATTAAATTCGCGACTTTAACACTACCGTACTTCGACCAAAACGTATCTATCTTCTTAAATATATTTCTAAGTCCATGCGTAACTCGTCCGGTGCCCATCGCGCGTCCGAATCGAACAGAATGTACATAAGCGTTGCAATTTGAAATATAACATTATTTACAATTATTATTGCTGAATTATCTATCATAGGCCATAATAAGATTGAGAATTTACAAGAAAATATGAATTATAAAATAAAACTTATGTAATAGTGTCGCGCATGCTAATAACGAAAATGTTTCCACTAAATCGATCCCCGATTCTTTTCTCTACATTACTAAGGCCACGTTTCCACATGCAAGCAACTTGCATGCAAGTCGCATGTACATTGCGGGCTACCGATGTATAACGTAATCAAAACACACGATCGTGCCCCGCAATGTTATAGGATACTTGTGGTAGTAAAGAATAAATTATAAAATTTATGTAGAAACATACATAAATATTCTCATTTTGAGTCATTAAACCACATTATTGTTTAATATATTAAAATCTATATATCACGTGACCTAAAACACGAGCCGCCATGGCGTGACGTCTTAAAGGCAAAAACTATTAGTTGTCATATATCAATTCAGTCTAAACAGCTATCAACAATCAAATGATGAATGAGTGGCGTTCGTCACGACTGTTTTGTTTACATACCAGTATTACGTCACAAAAATGGCAGACTGCGTTTTTGCAGGTATACAAAAGATTTAAATAAAATAAATGTATTTTTATGGTAAAAAAAGCGTGTTTATTTTGCCGAAATATTATATTTTTGTAGATTTTTATTAGGAAATAAAATTTTTCAAGTATTTTTTCAAACAGTAGAATAGAGATTTTTCTAACTTGCATGCGAAGTGCTTGCAAAAGGAAACACGGCATATTACACGATGGATTCGATTACTAGACTAAACAAATGCGGCTCAATATCAGTATTTTAGTCGTTATTATCTCGACTATTCACCAATATTTAATTGACAATGATTACTGATAAGTGCATATTTTTGTTCTTGTGCAGAAACGATAAGACAACATCAACTTATTCGATTACAATTAGTTCATAAGTTTGTTTCACTTGTCGTTTTTAGTCGATTAATCGATTTGTCATTTAGTCGATACATTTTCAGGTTAGGTTGGACATAATGCCCATTTGATACGACCACATAATCTTTAGCATATATATTAATATTCTTAGTGTTGTAGTTTCTTTGATAAATTGAGTATTTCATTAGACATTCACATTACTTTGACAACGATATTATAAGTTGATTTAAGGGGAAATAAAATTAATAATTGTTTTTTTTTTAAAACAAGATTTTTTCGTATTCTTTTCAGCCAAATTTTTTTTTTGATACCCTTATTATGGCAGTTCACAAAAAATAACTAGTCCGTCATATTGGGTCATCCGCCATATTGAATTTAGAATGACGTCAATTAGCTAACCAAGCATTCTCATCTAAACTAAACGTGTATGCAACATTTCATCTTTTTCGGTGAAGGATAACTGCTTTAAAATTCAGTTGCAAGATTTGACCCGAACACACCTACATACATACACACCTACATGCAAATTAAATAAAAGCTTGTAATAAAGAGGAAAGATTTGTTTGTAAGTTTGTTTGTAAATCAAAAACTATATAACCGATTTCGAAAACTCTTTCACCAGTAGAAAGCTTCAATATTGAGTGAAATATGTTTTTTTTTTTTTATCCCGTAAACGGGTCCTGTGGTGTGCGTCACGGTAGAGTAGCCGCAAGGAAACGCTAGTTGTGTATCGTAGCAAACCATTGTGAATGATAATTTAGTAGTTTTATAAATGTTGTTGAGGTGTATTTTTTACATTAAAAATCTATGTTATGTGGCCGTATGAAGTTGATGAAAATATTTTTACTTTCCACAACAAAATAAGAAAGAATTTCGTGAACTTGTAAATTACAATAAACTTAACAATAAGTTTCAAGTGAGCAGTGCCCTTAGTCGACCACAACTTTAAGAAATTGCACTTACAATTTTAGTAAACGAAATTGCAATTGAATTGCGTGTCTCTACAGCCGTCTACAGGCAGCTTTCATTGTGAAGAAACCGTTCGTGGATTGGAATCAAAAGAAAAATTATAAAAAAATATACATCCATAAAAAAAACCTAAGTTTACACAGTGCATGCGCGACGTCCAAAACCGTAAAATTATGGCAAAAGTGACTTAACGGTCCAACTTTCCCGATTTCTAAAACTTAAGGCAACACACTTCGACTACCCTCCATTAATATAAGAAAATAACAACAAGATATCGTCATCTCTTTCTACCGAAGATTTCCGAACATAGGCCGAAGTGTGGTGCCGTAGAAACAGTGCGTCACTGTGAACATTGTCCTACCCTACAAGGTCCGTTTTGCTGTGACAGAGGAATTTCTACCTTATTATAATAGTCCAAGGTTGTTTTTGAGTAGATTATCTAGTGTTTTCGGCTGTTTCTCCGTTTTTATGTTGGGGCGTTGTCTTTGCTGTGGGGACGCGCTTTCTGAGAGGCGTCGTGTACTCCCATGCGTCTTCGCTTTTAGGGCTGAACAGCTGTAACGAAAAATAAAATCGATAAATACATGGGTTTCTGACGATATCTATTTATTGAGATGAATAGAGGAAACGGATTAATTTTGTAGCATTCTCAAACATAAATTTCTTGTAACGTCCCAATAGTTTTTCAATACCTATGATAAAACATCTCAAATTTCCTTGATGTGTGTCAGTCTCATCACATTATTGCCACAATCTATATATATAAAAATCAATGCCACTATTCGTTGTAATTTTATAACTCATGAACGGGCTCACCTATCCAAACCAAATGTTTAGGTAGGTTAGGTAGGGTAGGGTAGGGTAGATAGGTAGGGTAGGTAGAGTAGGGTAGATGAATGTTTGGTGTTTTTATGGTAAAACAAAGTTTGCCGGGTCAGCTAGTTTATTATAATTTTAACATTACTTTAAAAGTTGTAGTTTGTTTTAAAAGCTACACCCACAATACTCTCATAAGTAGGGGTGCTGATTGCCAGTGGTTCCAAGCACCGTATTGAGCTAGTCGGTATCAACGCAGAGTCAACATATGCTTTTAAAAGCTCTGTTATTATAAAAATCTTTGTTGTTGGGTTTGAGTAGTTAAATAGTGGTCGCTTGGCGCTGGTGGCGGCGTCACAGTCGGCATGAGTACTGTAGTATTAGTGTATGTTACGTACCAGCGTGGCCCACTTCTCTCCGTTAGCCTCCCTAGTCTTCACGGCCTCGCGCTGCGCCTGCTCCACAGTCCGCTTGGCGCTGGTGGCGGCGTCACAGTCGGCATGAGTACTGTAGTATTAGTGTATGTTACGTACCAGCGTGGCCCACTTCTCTCCGTTAGCCTCCCTAGTCTTCACGGCCTCGCGCTGCGCCTGCTCCACAGTCCGCTTGGCGCTGGTGGCGGCGTCACAGTCGGCATGAGTACTGTAGTATTAGTGTATGTTACGTACCAGCGTGGCCCACTTCTCTCCGTTAGCCTCCCTAGTCTTCACGGCCTCGCGCTGCGCCTGCTCCACAGTCCGCTTGGCGCTGGTGGCGGCGTCACAGTCGGCATGAGTACTGTAGTATTAGTGTATGTTACGTACCAGCGTGGCCCACTTCTCTCCGTTAGCCTCCCTAGTCTTCACGGCCTCGCGCTGCGCCTGCTCCACAGTCCGCTTGGCGCTGGTGGCGGCGTCACAGTCGGCATGAGTACTGTAGTATTAGTGTATGTTACGTACCAGCGTGGCCCACTTCTCTCCGTTAGCCTCCCTAGTCTTCACGGCCTCGCGCTGCGCCTGCTCCACAGTCCGCTTGGCGCTGGTGGCGGCGTCACAGTCGGCATGAGTACTGTAGTATTAGTGTATGTTACGTACCAGCGTGGCCCACTTCTCTCCGTTAGCCTCCCTAGTCTTCACGGCCTCGCGCTGCGCCTGCTCCACAGTCCGCTTGGCGCTGGTGGCGGCGTCACAGTCGGCATGAGTACTGTAGTATTAGTGTATGTTACGTACCAGCGTGGCCCACTTCTCTCCGTTAGCCTCCCTAGTCTTCACGGCCTCGCGCTGCGCCTGCTCCACAGTCCGCTTGGCGCTGGTGGCGGCGTCACAGTCGGCATGAGTACTGTAGTATTAGTGTATGTTACGTACCAGCGTGGCCCACTTCTCTCCGTTAGCCTCCCTAGTCTTCACGGCCTCGCGCTGCGCCTGCTCCACAGTCCGCTTGGCGCTGGTGGCGGCGTCACAGTCGGCATGAGTACTGTAGTATTAGTGTATGTTACGTACCAGCGTGGCCCACTTCTCTCCGTTAGCCTCCCTAGTCTTCACGGCCTCGCGCTGCGCCTGCTCCACAGTCCGCTTGGCGCTGGTGGCGGCGTCACAGTCGGCATGAGTACTGTAGTATTAGTGTATGTTACGTACCAGCGTGGCCCACTTCTCTCCGTTAGCCTCCCTAGTCTTCACGGCCTCGCGCTGCGCCTGCTCCACAGTCCGCTTGGCGCTGGTGGCGGCGTCACAGTCGGCATGAGTACTGTAGTATTAGTGTATGTTACGTACCAGCGTGGCCCACTTCTCTCCGTTAGCCTCCCTAGTCTTCACGGCCTCGCGCTGCGCCTGCTCCACAGTCCGCTTGGCGCTGGTGGCGGCGTCACAGTCGGCATGAGTACTGTAGTATTAGTGTATGTTACGTACCAGCGTGGCCCACTTCTCTCCGTTAGCCTCCCTAGTCTTCACGGCCTCGCGCTGCGCCTGCTCCACAGTCCGCTTGGCGCTGGTGGCGGCGTCACAGTCGGCATGAGTACTGTAGTATTAGTGTATGTTACGTACCAGCGTGGCCCACTTCTCTCCGTTAGCCTCCCTAGTCTTCACGGCCTCGCGCTGCGCCTGCTCCACAGTCCGCTTGGCGCTGGTGGCGGCGTCACAGTCGGCATGAGTACTGTAGTATTAGTGTATGTTACGTACCAGCGTGGCCCACTTCTCTCCGTTAGCCTCCCTAGTCTTCACGGCCTCGCGCTGCGCCTGCTCCACAGTCCGCTTGGCGCTGGTGGCGGCGTCACAGTCGGCATGAGTACTGTAGTATTAGTGTATGTTACGTACCAGCGTGGCCCACTTCTCTCCGTTAGCCTCCCTAGTCTTCACGGCCTCGCGCTGCGCCTGCTCCACAGTCCGCTTGGCGCTGGTGGCGGCGTCACAGTCGGCATGAGTACTGTAGTATTAGTGTATGTTACGTACCAGCGTGGCCCACTTCTCTCCGTTAGCCTCCCTAGTCTTCACGGCCTCGCGCTGCGCCTGCTCCACAGTCCGCTTGGCGCTGGTGGCGGCGTCACAGTCGGCATGAGTACTGTAGTATTAGTGTATGTTACGTACCAGCGTGGCCCACTTCTCTCCGTTAGCCTCCCTAGTCTTCACGGCCTCGCGCTGCGCCTGCTCCACAGTCCGCTTGGCGCTGGTGGCGGCGTCACAGTCGGCATGAGTACTGTAGTATTAGTGTATGTTACGTACCAGCGTGGCCCACTTCTCTCCGTTAGCCTCCCTAGTCTTCACGGCCTCGCGCTGCGCCTGCTCCACAGTCCGCTTGGCGCTGGTGGCGGCGTCACAGTCGGCATGAGTACTGTAGTATTAGTGTATGTTACGTACCAGCGTGGCCCACTTCTCTCCGTTAGCCTCCCTAGTCTTCACGGCCTCGCGCTGCGCCTGCTCCACAGTCCGCTTGGCGCTGGTGGCGGCGTCACAGTCGGCAGCCCGCAGCGCACAGGTCACGTGGCGCCACACGCGGCGTGACTCGTGCGGCTGCTGGCGCGACACGGGCGCCACGCGCTTGCGACGCGGCTTCATGTTTGATACTTCGAACAGAGTTTCTGAACGCTGTGGAGATTTGAATTTAGAATGAGGGTTTGTTTAGCACATTCTATATTCAAAATTGTTTTAGTGAATTTGAATTTAGAATCCGCTAACCAGTTGCTAATTTAGCCCAGAGATTTTTAATAATATCCCAAGGTCGATTGAATGATATTTTGCACCCTTTTTGTTTCCCTTTCCTTCCCTGGGTTGTCGTTTAAAGAATCTGTGAGAGTAAAGAACTAAACTATGTGGTAAATAAAGCAACTAAAAAAAAATACAACGCTAATATACTGTGCAACAACTGGCTGGACGACATCGGCATCGAGACAATTCAACAAAGGTACATAAGATTACAGAAGATTTTTAGTACAATAAGTGACACAGAAATTAATATTATTGTTAACACTGCGAGTACACGTGTAATACAATAGTGTCATTGTTTTACAATTACAAATTTCAAAGCTTTCATTTATCCGATATGGACATATTCTCCAAGGTGCTGTCAAAATAAGTGTCAAAAAAAATCTATTAAATTAATAAAATGACATGGTGATCTTCGGTTAGCGCATTCATTTGGAAACGAATGGAACGATTAGTAATTTTTTTGTAGCATAATAGTCCGAATAAGGATCTTAGCGAAACAAATTAATTCAAAAAACCCGACTTCTTAAGAAGCGAACTAAAAAAAGGTAAGTAAGAAGAAAATCATGCTGTGCAGTCGCAGGATACATATTCGCGAGCTGACTGACCAAAATCAGATGTATCCTCCGACTGCACAGCATGATTTTCTTCTTGTATACGTCTTTATAGTTCGCTTCTTTAAGCGAACTAACTTAACTTTTTTTTCAACACACTTGCTCATAAAGTGACTCTAATTTCACCGCAATCAGGCACATAATGACACCTGTAATCAAACTGTGACTTTTCATTGCTATTATTCACAAGTGAGTTATAGTTTTATTTTTTATTGTTTGAGTTGCTTCTTTCTTAAAAGTTTCGATACAAAAAAGATCGTGCTCAATAGTACAAATAAATTAATGTACCTATTGCTTGCTCATTTCATGCAACTTCGTTTTTAAATAGATAATTTCAACTTGTACGTGTTTAATAAATAAAACTTTCACTCAAATATAACTTTTGTTTTCTCTGTAATAAAGGAAACTTGAAATTGCCCATTTTGTACGTGGCTAAAACGCTCTCCTCGAAAAGACAAAAATAAGAAACATTATTTTAGTCTATGGCCGATCGCCATTGTTAGATGCGCACGCATAGGAAAACTTATTAATATTTCCCGCCATTGCGAAAAATTTTTCACATCTCGTTTTCACTGTTGAAAATGATTTTTATGTATTATTTTATTTATTTATTATTCATTTAATACTTCATGCACACATACGTACAGAGGTGGACTTAATGCCATAGGCATTTTCTACACAAGTGTGTTGAAAAACGTCGTATGTTACACGTGTGTATTGATGATTACCGTCCTCGGCTCTCTTAAGACCCTTACCTTACGGCTCGGGTCTCAATGGCGCCTCAGCGGTAATCACCAACATTACACACTTGTACCATAATGTACTATTACATATTTATAACATTTTAGTTAACATTTTTTTTTCCGAATTATATTTAAACATATAAGTGTTACATATTTTTGAAATCACCTCTTAGA
The DNA here is from genome assembly GCA_948252205.1 of Orthosia incerta. Taxonomy (NCBI): domain Eukaryota; kingdom Metazoa; phylum Arthropoda; class Insecta; order Lepidoptera; family Noctuidae; genus Orthosia; species Orthosia incerta. Next base: position 25,783,501 of record OX411745.1, on the reverse strand, counting down.
ACCCTTTATTTTGATATCCCGCACGATGGACATGGAAGAAAAAAAATATTGGGTCCCCTCAATATTGCACCCAAAATCCGTCATCATTCTATTTTCCAATTTTAATATAGCCAGCGACAATCGCAAGGTTAAGACGAATCGACTGACGTAAGAATCATCAAACTCTCTCTAGAACGCCACATAGGAACAAACATACATACATAGACTGATAAACACATTACCCTCCTTCGGCATTCGGGTAAAAAGTGAAATAGGCAGGAAAAAAACTGATCTTTCTTATGTAATAAAAAATTGTCAAGTACTTTTTTTCATTTTTATATACTATAGGCTCGCGCTTGATCACTATCTCACCTGTTGGTAATTATAAGCGATGATGTGGTCGACGGTGATACACGCTTGCCTAGAAATAACCTATTCACTCTTGACTTAGACACCCAGACTGTACTTACTCCAGAATCAGTCCACCGGCCATCCATTCTCGAGTTCCATTCGCCCTGCGCAGTATAGTAGGGTTTCTTGTCAACGCCAGCGAATATCTCGCAAGTGACGCGATGTTTCTTGCCGCCGTAGAAAGGTTTCGTCAAGAACTCGATGTTTGCCTTGTGGCCAGTTTGGACGCATTCTATACAGACTGATCCACCCAGTTCTATCCAGGGGACTGTTAGTATTGATCTGCGGATGGTAAAGAAATAAATTGTAGTTCTAAAAACTAAAAAAAACACGCTTTAATGGTAAATTGAACAAAAAAGTCGCTAATTCTGAAGATCTTGGTAAGGCAAAACAAACAACAAACACACAAACAAACTATTTAAACGCGCCCGGTAGAATCAACTTTCATTATTTGTAAATTTTAATTTTTGTTTGACGTTCAAAAGTGCCGCTTATTGGCCTAGTTGAATAAACATATTTGACTTTGACTAAATTATTGCATTGGCATCGGTCCTTGATAAGTGTGCAAAGTTTCAAATCAATCCCACGTTTTGAAGGGGGTGAAAATCACGTTCAAATATTCCGTTACATTGATACATAGATACATACCAAGCTAATAAAAGCGTGTTAAAAATAGGGATGATTCCAGAATAAAAACAAAATATTTTTCATCCGTCAATTTGATTTTCAAAAAATATTGGATACGTATTTTTTGCTTTATCAAATCAGAAAAAAATGCAAAGATAAATCGCATCGTTCGGAATGAGCGTTTGTGACGTCACTTCTACGTAAAAAGCGTGCCAAGGCGTGACGTCTCGCAGAATTTCAACGCACTGTATCATCGTAATTTTTTGTTTACTTGACAAAAGCCAAATACCCGGACAATAAAATGTTCTTTAGTATGATTAATCTCTATTATAAACTATTTTTTTTATTATTAATATATAAGTATTTTTTAATTTGTATACAAATATATGACAGCTTAATTTTGGGACTTAATTAAGACGTTCATTAATTGAGATTGATTACATCCACGTGTTTTTATGAGATCGTTAGCCTAAATGAGTATGAATGAATGTTTGATTTGGACGTCAACATTATTTTCGTTTTTAGCTATGCTACCCTTAATGAAAGTGATCTTTTTCTTTCAACATTATAAAGATTTTGCTGAGGACTTACTTTTGAGTTCGTTTAGGGTTCCAAAGATAATTATGAGTAAACGTAAAGGCAGTGTATTTAATGGGTTTGCTCACGCATTAAAAACTCTAGACTATTAACTAATTTATGTAGCAAAACACGATAAAATCATGGAATCCTCAATTTTCTACAATCTTAACTAATATTATAGAGAGAGCCCGAAATTTGTGAGTTTGTTCCTAAGTGTAGGTTGATCTCTGGAACCAATACACCTGTTTGAAAAAAATCTTTCACCATTTGAATGGTACATTATACCAGATGGTTATAGGCTGCATACAGGCAAAAAGCCCGGGCGGGCTACTAGTACCTAAATAAGATCAATTCCACAATCCAATATTCCACCAGTAATCTTTTTATTGTATATATTTAATATGATAAAAAAGATTACTGGTTGAAAAAAAAAAAATATCATCATCATTCATCAAAGAACACCTTTTTTCCGTGTATTTTGTCTTTTCTCACATAAACTGAAATGACGATAATACAGTACGTTTAAATTTTGCGTGACGTCACACCTTGGCACGCTTTTTACTTAGAAGTGACGTAACACGCTCCCATTCCGAACGATGCGATTTATATTTGTGATTTTTTTCAGATTTGATCCAATATTTGTATTATGTATCCAATATTTTTTGATAATCAAACTGACGGATTATTTTCATTGTAAAGGTTGGCCTACATATTTGGTTATCTTAATTAAAATAAGGAAGGAAACCTCACCTGCCATAACCATTAGGGAATGTAAGCGTATACTCCTCTCCCGTATCAAGCAGCGTCACGGTTCCCTTGCCAATATTGTGCACGCCGATGGACAGCCCCAGGAACTTGCTCTTGGTCCACACCCACGCCTCGAACTGGATGCGCTTGTTCACGTGCTCCGCGTAGAAGGCCGAGATGGGGGGGTGGTGGGACACTTGTTCCGCTACGAAGGACAGCTGGTCTGGTGTACACCACGGGACGGGGCCGTCGCCTACTTCTTGCTGTAAATGAGGAATTATTGTGATTGAATGAGGTTCTGATCTACAGATTCAAATATCACGCAGAAAATTGCCTAGACTTATTCTAAATGTGCTTCAACTTTAACCCATAAGCACTAAACGTTTTGGGAATACCTTTATTGTGCATACAGGGGGAGACCATAAGCTCTTAGAGCAGATGTACATGAGTAATATACAACTGTCCCTTTTTCACAGTCGAACTATGATAGTTTTGACACGTCATGGTACGGGGGCAGTTAACGAGAGGAATTTCCTGCCAGTCCGTATTTTCTGATAGCTACAACCTGGGAGTCTTTAAGTCAAGACTGAATAGGTTACTTCTAGGCAAGCGTGTTTCACCGTCGACCACATCATCGCTTACCATCAGGTGAGATAATGGTCAAGCGCGAGCCTATCAATAAGATAGGGCAGAATATTTGCTTAAAAGAAATGATCTTCAATACCCTGATTATTAATGAAACTCCATTTTTATACTCCGCAAAGAAGACTGCATTTTTACCAGTTCGTTTGGACAGAACTATTTTTTTTATGCAAGTATAACAGGAAAATTTGCGTGGTCATGTATAACCAACTAATAACCAGATTCTTTTGCTTTCTGAAGGAGAGAACTGCTAGAAGTAACTTCTGGAAACCCATCAAAGTAGAGCAGCCTTTCTTTTGGGGACAGTTTACAGTTTAACCGGATTCAGTTATTCCCACCCGAACCACTTTTATTCAATTGACTCTTACGGTGTTGTTGGATTTTCAACCTAATAAGCTACTAGTTAAAACCCAAAATGCCTTACCTTGTCAATATTAGCGTTGTTACTCTCAGCCGGCGCGCCGTCCATGTCCCAGTGGCAGCGGAACACCTCGCCCAGGATGGGGTTGTACGGCTTCTTAGCGACCTGCGACTTACGCCCCGCGTGGTACGAGCTCAGGTACCAGCGGACTACTTGAACCATGCGGTCGCGGGGTGTGGGTTGGTCTACTATCCTGGGAAGACACAGAAAAGTATATACTATTGTCATAAGAAAATTAGTAGGGCTTTTAAAAAAAAAACTGTATTTAAGGATATAAGATGGTCATGGTGTTCACTAAAGTGAGAATCAGGTAACAAAAAAATAAAAGTCGTTCACACCTACCTACCAATGTATTCCATTATTTCAAAACGATACGAAAACAATGTAAATGCAGTGTCGCTAACACGATCAAAACAAACGTATCGCGGTAAAGGGCGTCCTTGACCCTTTCACTTGGCCTTCAGTAATGAGTTAATATCTCACAAACGCGTGGACCGATTTACATGGTTTATAATTTTAAACGGATAAAATGGTTCTACGCTTAACCTTTCATTTGAGACCATAATTATCAAAATATCTCCATAAACAAAAAAACATTTTTCAAAGTAATACTTTTTGGTACAAGCCGGATAAATTAATTTTATTTTTTTGTTATCTATTTCTTACTTTAAGCAAAAACAGGCGGACATGGTTGTCGAACTACCCCATTTTTTTATTTTTATTTATCAATAATATACTGCTTTACAGTTGCGTAGTATCTTAAACAAGGATGACCCGCTAACTGAACACATTGGGATAGATTGGCCATTTAAAAAAACCTTTAAACAAGGACCAGTAGTCTTTTTATTCATAGGCATTAGTTTAGGGAGCAAAAGAATATGAGTAGTTTCACAACTTCCTTTATAAACTTTCACTAGAGACTAACTATTGAATATGAAAAAAAAAACAGCTTTTCAGTACATTTATGTTTGTATAACTTAGAGTTTTGTAAAAATGGCGAACGATACAATGTAGAATAGTTACGCTTACTCACTTTACGAACTGGTCAGGATGTGCGAAGGAGTCTGCGTACATCTCCAGAAGGGATCGCCTCTCCAGGATAAATGTCGGTAGCACAACCTGAAACAAATGGTATGGCTGTAATACCCAACCCTCTTTCCAAGAAGAAAGGTAATAAAGTTACTCCTATTTCCTAAAAAGGTAAAAGTACCCACCTGACCAAATACCACGGTGTCTCTCGGTTTTGGAATAATTTAAAAATAAACGAATACTTATTCGAATTGTGTGTTCGGAGTTTGAGAATAGCATTAGAGGATTGTTTTTTTATGCTTGAATTATCACTAAAAGGCTTATTTTGACTACTATGGTTGAAGTGCGATAAGGGTCTGCCAATGAAGTGAATGTTTAGCCCTGAAATTGTATAGTGCTGTAACTTAAAACTACCTAAAACTTTAACTACAGAAATCTCTTTTTATAATGTTCGGTGTAACTCCTTACTATACCTCATAAAAGATAGCTTGATCTCTGCGACAGCTGTCAGTATCAATGCAGTAACAATAGCGCTTAACATGCTAACAATAACGTATACGTCAGTTTGACATATGTCGCAGAGATCAAGCTATCTTTTATGAAGTATAGGGTTGTTACGGAAGTGATGAATTGATATCATATAATATATCCCGAATTCGGAATCGGAGGTTTTTAATTTGGATAATCGGAATCGGAACCGTAACCGGAATCGGAGGCGGAGGCTGAAGAAAGATGTGCTAACAGAAAACTGGTTTAATAAAATAAAATAAATTGTTACTCAACATTTTTAATTTCAACTCAAAAACAATACTTAACTTAACAAATTTTTTAAAATTGTAATCCAATAATGACTCCAAAAGAAGCAAGTTATAATTAAGAGGCCTCGTTGCCGCCGCCACCGCTGCGCATCGACCTCCGATAACCTCCGATTTAAAAGTTTCGGAACCGAAATTGGAGATTTAAAAACAATCGGAAGTGTCGACTTTTCGGAATCGTAATCGAACCTCTCTAACATCCCTACTCATAATCATTATCCCTAATCATTTATACTGAAACCTGCTGTCCAAAACATATCAGTTAAGTATTGATTAATTTATCTACGAATAACTAATGAGTTACACGACGTTTGATATCATGATATGCTTTTAGAAACTTGGTTATGATGTTATGAACTACGAGAATATCAACTTTGTTAAATTATGTCAAGTTCAGAGTGAACCTTACTCAAGTGACTACACACCATTTGAAAAGAAATTGACGTTGTTATAATTAAACATAGCACATGTACGCCTTGACTCCATCTTGTTTTCAGACCATTCTTATAAGTATTAAAGTTCATAGGTACATTTTCAAGCCTAAACCATTGAATCAATTTTAATGATTTTAGATATTTTGGTATAGAGATAGATTAGACCTTGGAGAACGACATAGGATTATTTTTATTTCGGGCGTATGTTTAGAGGAAGTTTGAAAGTAGCGCCAGTGACAGAAAAGTTGAAAGGAAACCGTTTGTCCTAGTATGGTCATGTAATGAGGAGGGATGAAACGCATGTTACTAAAAGAGTTATGAATAATAAAGTGGAAGGATGGAGAGGGAGGGGACGGTCAGAGATCAGATGGATAGACGTTGTTAGGAGTGATATGAAAGAAGAGGGAGTCAGTCACATGGGACAAGCGCAAGCGCAAAATGATGATGAGTATACTACCTTAAGCTAATTTCCGACATCTCACGAGGGAATCCGCTGGCCGACACTAGTCTCACAATAAAGGATAATAGTGATGACGTCACTTACCTTAGTGAGATCCATGCCGATCTTGACCTGCGAGAGGAGGTGGGTGACCACGGAGCCGTGGTTCTCCATCGAACCGAGGTCGCTGTCTGATTCATCTTCATACAACGCTGTAAACAAGAAATTGGGTTATTAGGTATGGAACTTAAGGTTACACTAGTCAACGGCACGAACTATTTTGTGCGCGGGGTTAACATGTATTTTATATCAACCGACAACACGTGCGGAAGAGATAGATGCTGTGATGAGCATTAGGAAGCTAGTTCGCGTACGAATACACACTTTTGCAAATTTGTAGCGAAATGGATAATGATTTAGGACGAAACCGAGCGCGCGAAATTTTAAAAACAGACCTTTGGCAGTCTAGATATCATGAAAAAACGACTAAATCTATCTGTTCAAAATAAAATTATTTGCTTCGTTGAACTACTTATCTATCCCTGTATGGAGGCCGTTTTGCAATTTTCCGTCTTCTTATGGTATTTATTCGCGCCCAAAAATGCGTTAAAATTAGTGTCGAAATGTGGAACTTTCGACGCTCATAACTTTCCAATGTTTTCTTTTTTTACTTTTTTGATTCCATACAGGGCTAGATAATGATGAGACAAATTGATATCACTTTTTATTTTGAACGTACATCGTCAAACAGTGGAATAATCCCTAGACTACGTTTGTATGGAAGAATTTTCGACTAGTGTAACCTTAAGGTTACACTAGTCGAAAATTCTTTCTTTTTATTCCACATTTCGACACTATTTTAACGCATTTTTGGGCGCGAACAAATACCATAAGAAGACGGAAATTTGCAAAACGGTATATATGTACAAGATACACAGAGTCAGATGAAAAACGAAACCAAAAATATAAAATCTATGTGTTAGGGAATTTGTCCATGTGTTAGTTAAAAAAGTGTTGATAAAAAGTCTATGTTCAATATCGATATCGATACTTGGTGAACACCATAAGAAACACGATTGCTGGGCAAAAACCATGCTTTGCTTTAATTAAAAACCAATTTACAAAATAATATCTCGCATGTATTTAAAATACGAAATACAAAATATTTTTAAGTCGTGTATTTAAAATATAAAATACAGTATTTTAACTATTTTTATTTAAAATTCAAATAACAAAATAAAGTGGGTCATCCATCGTGACATTCGTACTAATAAACTTAATCAATACACAGAAGTTCGGTGAAAATAACCGTTTGAAATGAAAATGACAATTTGACTTACGCGGTCGCCATTTTGCTTATGAAAGCTATCAAGCGCTATTTTCTGCAGAACGCATCTATTAATAAATTCACTAAATGTATTTTGAAGCCACAAGTATTTGAAGTACTAATAACAAAATACCGCAGCGTCAGGTATTTGAAATTGACGACACGTTTGGCGTAGTGGTTGAGCGATCGGCTGCTGCGCTGCGTGTCGCGAGTTCGATTCCCGCACGGAACAAATATTTGTATGGCCTACAGATAGTTCAATGATAAATGATATTATTTCTGTAAGTCGGTTTGTACAAACACTTTTACATATTTTATAAAAGTAGATGAGGTCGGCGTTTCCTATCTGACTACTCCGAGAAGAAAGGCCGAAACAAACTCAGAGGTCACAGTCTCTTTTAAATTCCAGACAAAATCTTGGTTAGATCATGTGAAGACCATGTAGACTGATGTCTGAAATGGTCTTTTGAGGAAAGAACCAGCAAGATTGAGTGGACCTGTCCAGTCAGTGCACGCATTTGTCAATAACCGTGCAGCTCTACTCAGAATTTAAGGAGCTCAACGATTCGACGAACAAACTAAACTAATAAATGCATTCAATTATAATGACCCTAAATAGACTCGGGTTGGCCGCAGCAAGGACAACCTCCTCAGGTGGGGGTTCTCTGATGGCACTAGTCTTCAGTGCTTATGCAGCATCTCTCCGCAGACCATGGCCCATCTCACGGAGTGCGCAGCATGCCCTGTCACCTGTACTTAGGAAGACCTTCTGACTGCGTCACCGAATGGTATTGCCGTGGCTGAATTCTGGGCCAAACACAATATTTAACTTTTATATTTTCCATCGACACGCTAGAAGAAGAATATGACACATATGATAATGACATTCCTAAACCTACTCAAAGTAACAAAACATCAAAACTCTCCGATTTTTTTTGAAAAATAAAGGCTAATAAACATGCAACTTAAAGTACAGTTTCGATAAAAAACATCTTTTGTAACTTAAATCTATTTTAACAAAACCTGACTAAATAAGTTTGTATTCATGTCATGATGTCACTAAAAACGATTAAGTTTTTATCGATACTCATGACGTCACCGCTTTGTCAAGCCCTAGCGTAAACAAACAATTTACTCTTTTACATAATATTTTCACCAATTTTGTTTATATATACGAAATATACTTATATAAAACATTGGAAATCAATATACTATTGTAAGACTCTTTTTCTGAGCCGATTACTAGCAGAAATTCGTCAAAATATGGTTCAAAACAATCCAAGGACAAAATTGTATTTACCTGTGAAACGTGTATTTATTGGGGTTATTTCGTCTTGTAACGTCACATTCACTCACAAAACAAGTCACCATAATTGTATAATTAATATTATCAATTTAAATCTAAAGATTATTATTTAAATGCAAGAAATTCACCGCGGCGTAAAACAGATGAGCCGCTAGGGGTACTTATTCGCGAAAAAAATTACATATCGGTACGTCATTCACTCTCTCTTTTTCTCTTGGGCGGTTTGTACTTGATTAGGATTTCTCGCTCGCACGCTTCGTGTATCTTTTTGCGTAGCAAAAAAAATTCTAAATCTATGATCTAGACTGCCAAAGGTCTGTTTGTAAAATTTCGCGCGCTCGGTTTCGACCTAAATCATTATCCATTTCGCTACAAATTTGCAAAAGTGTGTATTCGTACGCGAACTAGCTTCCTACTGCTCATCACAGCATCTATCTCTTCCGCACGTGTAGTCGGTTGATATAAAATGCATTTTAACCCCGCGCACAAAATAGTTCGTGCCGTCGACTATAGTGTACCCTTAATGCAATGATACGCTTCAGTTCTTTTGTGAAATGGAAGCAAAGCACGTTTTCTGCTTGTAATTTTTTATGTTTTTTTTTTATTCTTTTACGTGATATTATCATAATGGGGAATAGTTAATAAGTTTCCTTGTTCACACGGATGACGGAATAAGCAAATTTATAAACTACTTGCTTCTGCCAGCGACTTCGCCCGCGTGCTATCATCCCAAGGGAACATTATACCGGGCCTATGTGCTATTCCAGACTATAATCTATCTCTGGGCCAAATTTTATCCAGATCCGATCAACCGTTCTGGCGTGATTGAGTAACAAACATACATCCATCCAAACTTTCGCATTTATAATATTAGTTACATTAGATTCACACTGGAACGTAAACTTTTTTAGTTATTGGGCGAAACCTTCAGATGGCGCCTGTAAGAATTAAGTGACAATTAGGATGAAATGCTATGGATCATAATAGCTACAAAAAAAAACTGAATTGCGCTCCGACCACCATGCAGTCGAAGCCTCTGTAGGCACAGTCGCTGAAAATCTTTCACATAATTTCTAAAACTGTTCTAACATTTTTACTTCGCCCCTAACATATTCCACAACAGCATAATAAACGAATTTTGCCTACTCGTTAGACTAGTCTAATAAACCCAGTCTCCACAAACGACTAGACCAGTATGATATTCAGCTGACATCAAACTATGTCGAGTCCTTCGGCAAACACGCCTGTGCTATACTTGGAACCGTGCCAGGGAGACTGGGAGAGGCTTGGCCGGTCCGATCGAAGTTTATAGGAGTTCAGTGAATAACTTTCAGGGTATGTATGTAGTATTTATTCAACGGCTTTATACTCATGGGGGCTATGAAGCTTCAGAAGCGAAGAGGCGATGGTTATGTCTTTTTTTTTGATAATCCCACCGCACTATTCCCAAACCACTGCAACTCCTGAAAGCCAGAATCAACAGTGGCGACCACCAGAAAATCGCCGAGGCAATGAAGCTCGACGAAGTCACGGAGAATGAAATTAACTGTCTTGGATCCCGCAACGAAATTAATCAGAAAATAATAAAAATTGCCGCTTCAGCACACGGATAAAAATTAGCATTAATATTAATGGGTACATTGTGGGCTGCTATATTTGTTTCCAATAATAGGTATGGCAAAAACGCTTGAACGCACGGAAATTTGTTCTAGTTGCCACAAGGTCCGTATAGTAAGAGGCGATGGTTATGTCAACTGTCTTTCATGGCTTCATTAAACGAAGGCTAGCCAGAGATAATACAGTTTGTCTTTGATAAGCTGTAGTCAGTGGCCCTATGTAGATAATAGGGTGGGATATTATTGTTATTTATCAAACCCAATTCCTAAAAACATAGGATGCTATTTTGACCCTATTAGAAGAAGAAAAAGCTTAAGTTTGTTAGCTAACCAAATGATGCGACTTGGAATAAAAATTGGATCGGTGCCATAGTAGGGACACAGCTAGTTAAACTGCTTCCCAATAAGTATTTAGGCACGAGAACTATGACTTACTGCAACTCATAATGTGATAAAATACAGGTTAAAAATTCGTGAGAGAAAAAAGGTGTTCCACCTCGTAAAGGAACGGGAGAAATATACAGATATCCCAACCTTCTATATAAAACAGGTAGCAGAAGCATATATCGCGGTGGTATCCTTTTGCGAAACAGTTGTCTCAACTTGTCTCTGTTTGAGCAGAAGGGGGCTGCGGCAACGGAGGGAGATTTTATCCACTCAACCGATCCGCCAGGCGCAGCAGACGCACCAGGCGTCGGCGGAGGATGGACAACGCCTTCTTCCAGCCCCACTAAATGGGTCCAGGAGCTCTGTTACCCCCTAAAAATCAGGACCTGAGGTGGCGGCGAGTAGTGTTCCACGCGCGCCCCTCTTAGACGTCACGGGGGAGTCAAACACCTCAATCCCCCCAACCCGAGGTCGAGGGCCGCAGATGCGGGCCGGCACTAGCCGGGGGTTGCAGAAGTATCGTATGTTTCCGCGACCCCCGGCGTAGGTGTGAGATGGAACACCGAAGTGGTTTTTAGTCAGTAGGAGTAGGACCCCTCTTTTAGGACTTACCAAACCGAAACAAAAAAAAAGATAGTAGAAGAAGGAACTGCCTTTCTTAGCGAATCATGTATGTTAGCTAATCGTGAAAATTTGCTAAATTAGTTAAAATTTAACAACTCGGTTTGACATTTAAAACATATCACTAAGACTTAATTAACTGAACATTTAAGGGCAGTAACATTAGTGTGGGTAACCGCACGACAATATCACCAGAAAGCCCTGTCTCATACATTGTATGCTAATCTTGAGAAGCCCCACAAACTCTGACTGTACACGCCTTGTCATAGGATATTCCTTGTAATACAGCCGTGAGGGGAATAATGTATACTGTTATATTGTTTTCTTTGAGTGGTTTATGTACGTGCTTATGGGCCGAGCCGTAATGGGTCTGTGACGTTTAATATTTGGTTTTGAGTTTGAGAAGACAAGATGCTAAAAAAATTACACGAGTTTTTTTTATAATACCAGCATGCAAAAGGATTAGCTAGGCAGAAAGGTGGTAACCAGCTGACTGTCAAAAAAGTAAAAAAATATTTATTTCAATTGGTCCATTAAGCGGCACTTTTGAACGTCAACAATTAAAATTTACAAGTACTAATAATTGATTCTACCGTCCATTCGGAAAAGTAGCTTGTTATAGTAGCTCTTAAAAAAAAAATTTTTTTTTTCAATATTTAGATAAGTACATACATCAATACATATAATAAATCTGTAAAAAAGTAATTTTTGTACATCGAAAATATTTCCAAAAAAATTGCCAGGGTGTTAAAGGATAACCATCAAAACCTATTTCCGGCAATTTTGGAATTTTTGTCTGTTTTTCTGTTTATTTGTGCACGCATCATGTGAAATGCACGAAACCAATGTAAATAACTTTTATACATAAAAATTGTACATAGCTTGAAGAATTACTTAGTTTTTGTTTCATCGCAATCGGTTCACCCTATCAAAAGTTAGATGAATTTAAAGTGTTCAAGAAGTAAAAATATCACAGCACACGCAAATCAGATACTCGGACAGTTGAACTCGATATTCGATAGATGGCGTTGTGCATTTGAAGTAATTTTCTTAATGGCGATGTTAAAATTCTCCGCGAAAGAATGATGACTAGAGAAAAAGTATTGGTAGGCAGGTAAGTAGGGTAGGTTTGGTAGACAGATGACGGGAGCGAAGCCGCGGGCACAGCTAGTTAATAATAAAATAATTGAAAATTATGATCCTAAACGACAATTATCTATTCCAGCTAAAGTCCTCCTAACTGACTTTCGGCCATGGCAGCCAATCTCAACAAATATTTGTCATGGGCGCGGGCGCGGGCGATACTATAGTGCACAAGAGAGTGTACAAAAACAGTTGCACTGCCTCTTCTATCATAGTCCGATGGGCCGGCTATCCGACCGTAAATAGGTCAGGACTAACGGCTTTGCATGCTTGCCGAGGCCTGGAGGAGTCACACCGCTAACTGCCCAACACTGGGCTAACAGAAATTCCTAGTGGAAAAATTCAATACTTAACCTATTTTGTCCGCCCTGCGAATTGAACCCAAAAATCCACGTTAAGCAGTCATGCTTGAAACCGCGAGAATAACGATGCTGTAACAATGATTTATAGCAAGATTCTAAAGTAGTCAAAATAACTGTGCACATCGACTGTCATCGACCACACTCCCGCCAACCCGCGCGGCTCCCCGCGTTCGCCTCGTGCGCCAATAGCGAGAGTCGAGTGTCAGAGCGACGAGATAGCGCCAAGTGCACAGTTATTTTAACGCAGTAATAATGATAATGCTCTGCTTACCATCGTAGTCGATCTCTCCATCGCGCGTGCGGGGCAGGTCGACGGGCTGTGCCGAGTCTTGCTCGGCCGCGCCCTCCGCCTGGCAAGTGCGACTGGCGCTGTAACAATACAGAATACATTTAGTTTTGGTTTACTATAAAGAAGACTGGAAAACCTGGACGAGGGGCACAGCAAAGATCGAGAGAGAAGAAAATCTTTTTCAGACACTGGCCCAATCAAAACGACTTTATCATTCATCATCAGTACAGCCGAAAGACGTCCACTGCTGGAAATAGGCCTCCCCCAGGCGTCTCACATCCAGCGAATTCCCGCTACCTTAACCAGGTCATCGGTCCACCTAGTGGGAGGCCTTCCAATGCTTCGTCTTCCGGTTCGCGGTCGCCATTTCAGAACTTTTCAGCCCCATCGGCCATCCGTTCTGCGAGCAATGTGCCCTGCCCACTGCCACTTAAGTTTCGTAATTCTTCGGGCAACTCTGCGGAAAGCTTAAAGTCACCCAAAGAGCAATAGGGAGGGTTATGCTCGGAGTTTCCTTGCGTGATCGCATCAGAAATGACGATATACGCAGGAGAACCAAAGTTACCAAAACGACTTCAAAATAAAAACATAAAAAATCCAAATACATATGTTATGTAGTTCGCTCGGGAAAAGAGTCAGTTGGAAATCTGTTCCCGCATTCAAATGCCATTAATATACCTATGCCTGCGGGAACGAGGTCCTCAATCCCGCGGATCCTATGGCCATTGGATGATGATGATGAATCTGGTACACTAAGGAAGATTTCAGCAAATTGTTGTAGGTGACTAAGATTGCCTGATGAAGGTGTCGTATAGTCTTAGAGAACCGGCTTAGTGTTTCACAAATGTGACTTGAACTTGAACAGTTTTCAATTTCATCATTCGTAGGTTCACGTTGGAATATTTACGTGTGGCGATTTGTGAATCAGTGTAGTGTAGTGTTAGGGAGCTTGGTATATTGAAAATAATTGACAAGGCGACTTGAATATCTTCACTAATGGCTTGCACAATCATCGAACTTAGAATTTAGTTTAACCAAAACAGCTTGTTGATTAAACACTTATCCCTACAAGATGCAGCTTCACGTGACAACCTAAGTGCCTCGACAGATTTCAATCTCATCTGATATTAATCACACTTATGAGACAGTTCGGACTCAATTTTAAAAACGAAATTGCCTTCATATGTCGTGTTAAGATGACATTGACGACTAAGGAAAGTAAAAATGTAATAAGCCTTCCGCCTAAAAGAAATTGCCGTTTAGAAAGAATTGATCGCTCTGGGGAGAAAAAGGATTGGTGGGTTGGTTTCTGCAAACCCCTTATAAAGCTTTGGTTGCTAGATCAGAACGCACAACTCTGCGGTATGCGGTGCTGGGCACATAATCCTACTTACCGCTGTAGTATACTACGACGGAACAATCGACCATTCTAGACATTTTTCATACGATTATGTGTCCGGCATCTCATACCGTATACCGCAGCGTTGTGCGTTCCGATTAAGATACAAAAGATTTTTGCAGGACAATTTATATACGAAGCAAAATAGGTATTTAAGGATCAGATCAGATTGCGTAATTCTGGACTTTCTGCCTACCCCCATGGAAAAGAGGCGTGCGTTTATGTATGTATTTATATACGAGTATGTAAATGAATAGAAGCAGCTTAAAGTCTGGTCCAAAGGAATATCTAAAGTTCTTGTTTAAGTCTCTCTCTCGCATGAATCTGACACAAATCTGCTGATATTGCTGAGCGAGCAATATCCTGGCTTCAATTCTTGGGTCGGTCAAAATGTTATTGGGTTTTTCACTGTAGCATTTCTCAGCAGCAACTCTGGATTTGTGTCAGATTCATGCGTTCTTGTTCACGGTTCAGCGATAATGCCCAAGGGTTCACACTTTACCAAATACTATTTTATATGTATAGAATTTAGTATGGAACTAATATAACCTGCAATTTGAATAAGCACTCTTGAAGGGCATTCCTGCGAGACTTAAACAAGAACTTTAGATATTCCTTTGGACCAGACTTTAAGCTGCTTCTATTCATTTACATACTCGTATATAAATACATACATAAACGCACGCCTCTTTTCCATGGGGGTAGGCGTGATAGAATATACCTGTTTAGATCCAACCTCCTTGCCAATTATAAGACTGGCAACAGATAACTATTTAGTTTTGGAAGGTGAGTGAAATCAGAACGCTAGGAAAATAGTTGAAGAGGTTTTTGTTTAGCTTTGCTTGTGGCTTCTGTAAGAGCCGCCTTAGGTCATACACGTTGGTAATTTAATATAACTCATGAAAGTAATTTCTACTTATTATTTGCTTCACAGTACGTAGCATCACTTGTATTAGGTGCATTTTATTTTTACTTATTTAAGTGTTCTAATTGCTGCAAATAAGAGCTTTTAGGTTACCTAGTCGACGGCACGAACTATTTTGTGCGCGGGGTTAAAATGCATGCTAGGTATATCAACCGACAACACGTGCGGAAGAGATAGATGCTGTGATGAGCAGTAAGAAGCTAGTTCGCGTACGAATTAGCACTTTTGCAAGTTTGTAGCAAAATGGATGATGATTTAGGACGAAAACGAGCGCGCAAAATTTGCGCTTTGGGAGTCTAGATATCATGATAAAACGACTAAATGTATATTTTCAAAATAAAATTATTTGCATTCTTGAACTACTAATCTATCCCTGTATGGTGGCTGTTTTGCAATTTTCCTTTTTCTTATGGTATTTATTTCCGCCCAAAGATGCGTTAAAATTAGTGTAGGTATATGGAACTTTCGACGCTCATAACTTCCAATTTTTTTTGTTTACTTTTTTATTTCCATACAGGGCTAGATAATGGTGAGACAAATTGATATCATTTTTTATTTTGAACGTACATCGCCAAACAGTGGAGTAATCCCTCGACTACGTTTGTATGGAAGAATTATAGACTAGTGATACCTTAAGAATACCAGATCAATCACTATGTTGGTATGGGATTGGAATGTGTCATTTTGTTAACATTCCTGACCTTTCCATAATACGGTTTCCAACCATAAAAGGTTGTAACAGTGTCATAAACCTATACTTACAGTAGGAATGTTATCCCATATCTTCGTGTTTCCAAGTAAATTGGAATTCTTCGTTCGTCATCATAATTTGCCTAGCCTTTTCCCGACAACGTTAGGGCCAGCTTCCAGTGGAACTAGATGGAGCTGATTTACAGTATTTTACGTGGACCGACTGTCTGTCTATCTCTACAACCCACAATTAATACAATCCGTTGGTCAGACTTGTATGTCAGACTATCGGGCTTCTGTCTACCCCGTAACAACTGAGAGGAAATGCGGTCCCAGACATCCGACTGAATTTCTAAGTAAAAAGTCATAATTCGAGGTTTGGCTCTCGCTTATTTCCCCCTCCAATATTGGACCAATTTAAAAGATATTCCATAAACTGAAAACTAAAGAATTGCCCCTGTAATATATAAATAAAATCCATTTATTGCAGACTTATTACATGTCCATAGTTGTTAGTAACACATTTCTTAAAACTATGTTAGTCAACTTATTGTAATTAAATTAAATTTTCATTTATTTCAGGAAGTTTACACAAATTACATAGAATATGCATAAGAATTCATATACATTAATACATAACACATTAAAACCATTTGCATGAAAAAATTAAAATTGGTTGATTGAAAATTACAATATATAGCTGTTATGTTAAAATTAATTTAATAACATTTAATATTTAATCATCTGCCTAGCCTTTTCCCAACTATATTGGGGTCGGCTTCCAGTCTTACCGGATTCAGCTAAGTACCAGTGTTTTACATGGAGCGACTGCCTATCTGACCTCTAAAACCCAGTAACTGGGTAACACGGTGCCCCTTGGCAAGACTGGTGTCAGATCTCAAGCTTCTGACTACCCGTAACGACTGTCAAAGATCTTCAAATAACAGCCGGGACCAACGGCTTAACGTGCTTGCCGAGGCACGGAGGAAACTCGGTATGTTGAAATGGTCACCCATCCACGGACCGACCTCGTCAAGCGTTGCTTAACCTTGATGATCGACCCGTGCGGCTGTTATTATTTAGCCACGAGCTTTAATATTTAATAATAATTATTATTTAGCCAAGTGTAATAACCCTATACTCCCAGTGTACTGTGCCATAACTCCGTGTTTTCAAGTTAATTAATGTTCGTGTAAATTATTATAGCATGTTACCCGGTAATTTTGCTCATGATCTCAATGTTTTTGCAACACGTTTTTCAATATTACTCATGTAGGATATGAAATTAATTTTCATCAAAATTAATTGGTTAAATCATTAATTAATTAAAATATGATGGCCTTATTTAACGATTGAATCTGTTACTTTTTAAACCCCCGACGGAAAAAGAGATGCTAAAAGTTTGACATGTGTATCTGTCTGTGGCATCATAGCTCCTAAACGGATGAACCGATATTGATTTCGTTCGTTTTTGTTTTAAAGGTGATTTTATCGAGAGTGTTCTTAGCTATGTTTAATGAAAATTGGTAAAGCCGTTCAAAAGTTATAGGTTTGAATCGGGGTGTTTTCGCAAGATATCGTCAATCGTGTCATAATTGTGTTCAATAGATTGTCGATCGAAGCATGTCTACTAATAGATAAATTATGTAGCATGAAATACAAAATTTAAAATTTTACTTGTAATGTTAATAGGTACAAATAGGAGGAAAATACAAGAGGCTAACGGGGCATGGTTTATGTTCAATATATATATTTGTACCTATTAACATTACAAGTAAAATTTTAAATTTTGTATTTCATGCTACATAATTTATCTATTAGTAGACATGCTTCGATCGACAATCTATTGAACACAATTATGACACGATTGACGATATCTTGCGAAAACACCCCGATTCAAACCTATAACTTTTGAACGGCTTTACCAATTTTCATTAAACATAGCTAAGAACACTCTCGATAAAATCACCTTTAAAACAAAAACGAACGAAATCAATATCGGTTCATCCGTTTAGGAGCTATGATGCCACAGACAGATACACATGTCAAACTTTTAGCATCTCTTTTTCCGTCGGGGGTTTAAAAAGTAACAGATTCAATCGTTAAATAAGGCCATCATATTTTAATTAATTAATGATTTAACCAATTAATTTTGATGAAAATTAATTTCATATCCTACATGAGTAATATTGAAAAACGTGTTGCAAAAACATTGAGATCATGAGCAAAATTACCGGGTAACATGCTATAATAATTTACACGAACATTAATTAACTTGAAAACACGGAGTTATGGCACAGTACACTGGGAGTATAGGGTTATTACACTTGGCTAAATAATAATTATTATTAAATATTAAAGCTCGTGGCTAAATAATAACAGCCGCACGGGTCGATCATCAAGGTTAAGCAACGCTTGACGAGGTCGGTCCGTGGATGGGTGACCATTTCAACATACCGAGTTTCCTCCGTGCCTCGGCAAGCACGTTAAGCCGTTGGTCCCGGCTGTTATTTGAAGATCTTTGACAGTCGTTACGGGTAGTCAGAAGCTTGAGATCTGACACCAGTCTTGCCAAGGGGCACCGTGTTACCCAGTTACTGGGTTTTAGAGGTCAGATAGGCAGTCGCTCCATGTAAAACACTGGTACTTAGCTGAATCCGGTAAGACTGGAAGCCGACCCCAATATAGTTGGGAAAAGGCTAGGCAGATGATTAAATATTAAATGTTATTAAATTAATTTTAACATAACAGCTATATATTGTAATTTTCAATCAACCAATTTTAATTTTTTCATGCAAATGGTTTTAATGTGTTATGTATTAATGTATATGAATTCTTATGCATATTCTATGTAATTTGTGTAAACTTCCTGAAATAAATGAAAATTTAATTTAATTACAATAAGTTGACTAACATAGTTTTAAGAAATGTGTTACTAACAACTATGGACATGTAATAAGTCTGCAATAAATGGATTTTATTTATATATTACAGGGGCAATTCTTTAGTTTTCAGTTTATGGAATATCTTTTAAATTGGTCCAATATTGGAGGGGGAAATAAGCGAGAGCCAAACCTCGAATTATGACTTTTTACTTAGAAATTCAGTCGGATGTCTGGGACCGCATTTCCTCTCAGTTGTTACGGGGTAGACAGAAGCCCGATAGTCTGACATACAAGTCTGACCAACGGATTGTATTAATTGTGGGTTGTAGAGATAGACAGACAGTCGGTCCACGTAAAATACTGTAAATCAGCTCCATCTAGTTCCACTGGAAGCTGGCCCTAACGTTGTCGGGAAAAGGCTAGGCAAATTATGATGACGAACGAAGAATTCCAATTTACTTGGAAACACGAAGATATGGGATAACATTCCTACTGTAAGTATAGGTTTATGACACTGTTACAACCTTTTATGGTTGGAAACCGTATTATGGAAAGGTCAGGAATGTTAACAAAATGACACATTCCAATCCCATACCAACATAGTGATTGATCTGGTATTCTTAAGGTATCACTAGTCTATAATTCTTCCATACAAACGTAGTCGAGGGATTACTCCACTGTTTGGCGATGTACGTTCAAAATAAAAAATGATATCAATTTGTCTCACCATTATCTAGCCCTGTATGGAAATAAAAAAGTAAACAAAAAAAATTGGAAGTTATGAGCGTCGAAAGTTCCATATACCTACACTAATTTTAACGCATCTTTGGGCGGAAATAAATACCATAAGAAAAAGGAAAATTGCAAACAGCCACCATACAGGGATAGATTAGTAGTTCAAGAATGCAAATAATTTTATTTTGAAAATATACATTTAGTCGTTTTATCATGATATCTAGACTCCCAAAGCGCAAATTTTGCGCGCTCGTTTTCGTCCTAAATCATCATCCATTTTGCTACAAACTTGCAAAATTGCTAATTCGTACGCGAACTAGCTTCTTACTGCTCATCACAGCATCTATCTCTTCCGCACGTGTTGTCGGTTGATATAGCATGCATTTTAACCCAGCGCACAAAATAGTTCGTGCCGTCGACTAGGTAACCTAAAAGCTTTTATTTGCAGCAATTAGAACACTTAAATAAGTAAAAATAAAATGCACCTAATACAAGTGATGCTACGTACTGTGAAGCAAATAATAAGTAGAAATTACTTTCATGAGTTATATTAAAGTACCAACGTGTATGACCTAAGGCGGCTCTTACAGAAGCCACAAGCAAAGCTAAACAAAAACCTCTTCAACTATTTTCCTGGCGTTCTGATTTCACTCACCTTCCAAAACTAAATAGTTATCTGTTGCCAGTCTTATAATTGGCAAGGAGGTTGGATCTAAACAGGTATATTCTTTCACTACATAAAGATCATCCCACCGGCCCCCTTCTACCATCGGACATCTAGACGCACTGCAAGTTACCATCCTCACCTAGTTGCTATTCCACCAATTCGCACCAAGCGCTTCCAAACATCCTTCATAATGCGCACTGCAAAAGAGTGGAACTCACTGCCTGCGTCTGTGTTTCCGAACGCATACAACCCGAATCTCTTCAAAGTTAGAGTGAACAGGCTACTTCTGGGTAAGCTCACTCCATCGTCGACTTTGTCTCTGTCACCTCTGACCTAGACTAGAGTCAAGAGCAAACCCATCTCAAATAAAATAAATAAATAAATCCAATATCTAACAGTTACTATACTGTAATGAATATGTGAGTTCATTATTTTAAGTTTTCTTAATCATCGAAGTCATATACCAATACAAAAATAAAACATAATCGACACATTGATTGAAAGGCTGCCACTCAAATTCTATAAATATTTTATGTTTAATTTCTTTTGTGAAGATAATGTTATTGCCTCGTGCCACTGAAAGGCAGCCACGATCGATTTTCGAAACGTGTTAAAATATAATAGAGCAAGAGCCCAGATTCCCCAGACGTTACTTACTCGACCAACACAACATTTGTTGAATAGAGTTGTGTTATTGATAGGGATGAAAATTTTCATTTTCGTTATTTACACCTCGAGTGAGGTCTACCTCCTTACTATCTCCTCTTATGGTCCTTGTAGGATTCACTCTAGGCGGTGACTAGTTATAAGTAGGCGTTAAAATATAAAATAGGCGTTGAATATAATTTATGGCATTCTGTAGTTTCTGACCCCATGGTAAAAAGGCGTGATTTTATATATGTATATATTCTTTAATGATTTAACAATTTTGTGCAGATCAAAGTAAGTAACGTCTGGGGACACTGGGATCTTAGACCACCATTACAGACTACTCACAGACAACGCTTTTTCCAAAGTTCAACTAGTCCTTAAAAAACAGATAAACTGTTGAAATTTCTCGTCAAACCGTCGACATTTAATGTTGTGTACAGAATAAAGCCTATTTTGGGTTGTCTGTCGTACGTAACGATGGTTCCCGTTACTTAACGCTCTCTGGAGAGTAACCCGAATTTATTATTGAAAGGAAGCGTCTGTTGTGGTTTTGTAGCTGCTGTTGTATGTTTGTTTTGTTTGAAGAAGTGTTTAGGGCAAACGATTCGTTTATTACTATGTTCTCTTTTAGCATAATGCTTATTTGCGTAAACTTTTATAAGCTACTCATAATCATATTGACTTTACCCCAATTTGTTTGAAGTCGGTCTAACATTTTTCTTTTATAGTCCATAGCAATATCATCTCTCAACTACTGACATATATCGATATCCAATAACTATATTTAATCACCATGATGATACGATAGGAGCTCGTGGCTAAATAATAACAGCCGCACGGGTCGATCATCAAGGTTAAGGTCCGTGGATGGGTGACCATTTCAACATACCGAGTTTCCTCCGTGCCTCGGAAAGCACTTTAAGCCGTTGGTCCCGGCTGTCATTTGAAGATCTTTGGCAGTCGTTACGGGTAGTCAGAAGCTTGAGATCTGACACCAGTCTTGCCAAGAGGTACCGTGTTACCCAGTTACTGGGTTGTGGAGGTCAGATAGGCAGTCGCTCCATGTAAAACACTGGTACTTAGCTGAATCCGGTAAGACTGGAAGCCGACCCCAATATAGTTGGGAAAAGGCTAGGCAGATGATGATGATGATGATACGACATGTGGCATGCTTATTATAATTTTCAGATGAACAGAGATAAACTGATATCATGACCATCATCATCAGCCTTATAATGTTCCCACTGCTGGGCACACAGGCATCCTCTCTGTGAGAGGGGTAATGGGCCTAAATCCACCACGCGGGCTCAGTACTTGTTGTTGGATGTCACATGTCTTCGTATTTTTCTAGGACATTCCGGTTTCCTCACGATGTTTTACTTCACCGTTTTAAGAGCAGTAGTAATGAAATAATTTACACAAAGTAAAGCGCCTGTCTGGGTTCAAACTCACGATCTACGACACTTAAGTCAGGACCGCTACCTCTGGGTCACCACTGCTCTCTTGATATGCTCCCATGCTGTCATCTCTAAACGAATTTTTTAAGATAATATTTCCAAATACATAAACTGAAAATGTTCAACCATAGGTATATTTGATAAAATTATAATGGCTTCCAACAAAAATTTCATCTGTAGACCGCGTGGGGTAAAGGTCGGATTGTAGGCGGATTTTGATGAAGCTGTTACAGGCATATCTGTACCTAGAATGAAATTAGTATTAGGTACTAGGTATTAAATGTGAATACACGTGGATATATCGACCTGCCTAAGCATAAATTGTATCAGGCTATAATGTTGAATCATGTTGCTGCTACTGGGACGCATCTCTGTGAGATGGAGGGCCGTAATCTAGCCAAATATAAACTAATATCACAGATAATAATAATACTAGCATACAGATTCCTTATCCCATACAAAGAAACCGTGCCGATGTAATTAGCTTTTTTCGTCTGATTAAACCGATTATTTTTTGTCCATCAATCGCGTTCGGTTCCGTTCCACGGCGATAGATTTGCACGTTTTTATTGTTTTTTTGCACCAAAATGTGTTACAATGCAAATTTAAACAATCGAGTGGAATGCCTCAGAAATTTAAAACCGCGCCATCTATTAGCATCAATTTTAAATAATCCGTTCAAATAATCTTAGAAATGTGAAATGTAAATCTTTGAAATTGAAAAAGAGCCCAATATTCCATAACTTTATGCTTAGGAGAGTTGATTAAACAAGAAAATGTTAATTTTACACACATTCAATAACAAATCGGTTCATATTGCGCCATCTAGTGAGAACTAAATTTTCTTTCTTATCGCTGAGACCAGAAAAAGATGCTCATGAGCTATATAGTTGCAGATTCCAAAGCGTACATTATTTTTTTCTCAAAAAAGAAAGAGGGTAATTGTTTTTTTTTAAATGTTTGTATAAGACAACCTCTGGAAATACTAAGCCGATTCCGAAAAGATTTTCATCGTTTAGTGCCAGCCATGTGGGTTTTTGTTCCGGAAAAATACACGGTTTCTGTGAAAAAGACCTCCGGAGCGAAGACGTGGGAAAACAGCTAGTAAGGAAAGGAAAGTTATGCTTTTAATATCATGCAAAGTTCCCTTTCATGGACTGGATGGAAGATCGTAAATCTGCTCGGACATGGCGGTATTTATGGATTTACTGATTTAAAAATGAATTGGGTTCTTCCACTCAAAATCAACATCATCCTTTTAATGTGTCCACTGCTGGGACACAGGCCTTCTCTCTGTGGGAATGTGCCGTAAAGCCGTAATCTACCACGCGGACCCAGTGCGGTTTGGTGGATGTCACATTTCTTCGATTTATTGGTTACATCACAATGTTTTCCTTCACCGTTATCCACTCACAATATTTATGAACAAAATACTCATGTTAATTAAACAAGCCAGGAGAAAATTTAAAGTGTTATGAATAAATTAGGAGCCTTGGATTCGTTTCGTTGAGAAATTGTAAAGGTTAAAGTAGCACGCGTTGGAAATAATACATAAAAGAGAGTTAATTATGAAATGTAGGTTGTTCTTTGTTACTTGTGAAAGCAATTATTTTTATTTTTTATTCTTTATAGTAATTTCTTCTACTTGTTACTCTTTAATTTTGACTACCTACCCAAAATTGAAGAGCATCGCGTGAAGGTCATTCAAAACTTATTCTTGAAAACAATGACATTTTACGAATATAGACGTCATACTTATTATAAATAAATAAAAACATGGCGATATTTTACTTTAGCTACCAACATAGGACCTATGGAACTTTATTTCTATCACTAAGTAGGTTAAACGATCACAGAGATATAAATAGGGCACCGTTGTAAGAAAGAGATAAACATATTGTTCAAACATACGTTCGTGTCGCGGCCAGACGCAGGACGGACTGAGTTTATTCAAGCTGGTCAGCTTGTGTTTGTATTGCCGCGCAGACGTCGGAAAACGTATCTAAATCAGTATATATAATACAAGCTGACCCCCGGGGCTTCGCTCCCGTCAACTGGCTACCCTGCCTACCCGTCCTTCTCTGCCTACCCTGCCTACCCTGATCCTGCCAATCCTGCCTATACTACCTACCCTGCCTATGCTACCTACACTGCCTTCACTGCCTACCCTACCTACCCGACCCTACCTACCTACCTAATATTTTTTATCTATCATCAATAGTTTTCTCAGCGCACGCCAAAGAATGAATTTTATAGGCAACATTTTGCTTCCTTGGGTTACATTATTGCAATTTTCATAAGGATCTCTATTTTTTTTTTAAATATATTGTAACCTATGACACTCAGGAATAATATAGCTTTCTACTGGTGAAAGAATTTTTTCAAAATCGGTTCAGTAGATCCAGAGATTACCTCTTACAACGTCACAAACTCACAAACTTTACCTCTTTACAATATTAGTACAGATGATTGCTTGAAAACATGAGATATAAAAGCGGGCTATAAAAAAATTAGGCGGTCATGTCCTCTTTTTACAAAAACACTTGTACTATGAAAGATGAAAGACCATTGCGAGGAGAACACCGCTAACTCTTTCGACATGGCTGAATACTGGTCGAAGGACTCGAAGATAATATAAAATAGGTAGTTGTATAAAAATCGACACAATGAAGAACTATCATAAACGACAACGCTTTATTAGGTAAATAGGGTCCAGGATCTAGAATTCTAGAACAAGGTGTTAGTTAGAACACAAATGGCGTGCTATTGTATTTTTATCACTTTCGTTCATAACATGACCTCGCATTTAGGCAGTTGTTAACCTCATTGTAATCTAATAAAAATAACCTAATTATATTCTCAAGGCTAGAATGAAACATAGTACCTCATATTAGGGTAGGAATCAGTGCCGGTTTTAGCACTACCAGCGCCCTGGGCGAGATTTTTACGGCGCCCCCTAACTGCAATTCAAAACCATATGAAAAAAGGAAAAAGATATAATGAAATTACCATTTATTAAGAGAAATAACCATTTATTTTAAAAAAAACTAATAAAATTTGACTTTTCTAGCCTTTCTGTCGACGAACTCTTTTATTATTTTATCAAAATCGAGGTTTTCAGCAATTTCATTCTCGATTGACAAAGTTGCCAAGTTTGTCAATCGGGATTGCGATATTGTCGATCGCAGATAGGTTTTTATCAGCTTAAGCTTAGAAAAACTCCTCTCCCCACTAGCAACCGTTACAGGTATAGTTAATAATATGCGCATTGCTATCCATACATTTGGATACAGTTCTTGTAAGTTGCGATCTTTGATAAAATTTAAAACAAAACCAGGGGTAGCCACATTCTGATTAGGCAAAAAAGATTTCAGACTTATGAGTTCATCACACAACATACACCCATCTATATCTGATTTAGAGTCTACAGTTAATTTCAATTGGAGATCACCACAGAGTTTGACAAGGTCAGGTTTTTCCGGAATCTGTATTTTTAAACTTATTCATAAACTTTCTTGTTTTTTGAAATTCCTTTTCTTTTTCTGCTTTCCGTTTTCTATATTGTGATCCAGGTTGTTTTTTTTTGATAGGATCAACATGTTCGGACATTTTGTACTAATCAATTTAGTCAATCTATAAAATCTGCAACAAATTAAATATCTCTAAGTCCAAACATTTCTAAAAACAAATAAATTACAATAAAAACTCGTTACAGCGCTATTGAGCGAGGATGACCAAAAATGCGTTGTATTCGCGATAGAATTATACACGGGAAGTAAGCTCAAGAAAAATCTAGGTACCTATTTTAATATTGATATGACAGCAGAATATTTGTGAAATGTTTTATTTAAAAGCTTGCGTTTCGTGATAGTGCTTAGATTTTTACGAAAAAATCACGATCATCCTCATCCTTCATCACGTTTCCGTGGGAATGAAACTTTTTCCCGCATTAAAAAGTAGGTAATCTATGTATTTTCTCGGGAACAATTTTATCTCCGTATGAAAATTTGATCAATATAGTAGAATATCATATTAGTTTCAGAGATTACCCCGCCCCGCCCCGAACATATAAAAAAAATAGTTAAAATAAATTGTTACTTTCCTAATTAAATAATCCGTCAAAAACAAATATCTACTTTAACACTATTTACATTTCAACTTTTTAGTCAAAAGTAATGTCACTCGGTAGTCGGAACGAAGAATGATGAACATCAGTATCGCAACGTAGCATTAACCGTCTGATTACTGCGTCTCTTTGTTTTAAAATAATTGGAAAACTGTTTTAAGTGCGTGCACCGATGTAATGAATGAGAATGAGCTGAGTGTGTTCCGCTTCGTCAAAAATAACATCAACTCTCTCTAATTTAAACGTAAAAAAGATAGATAATGTTTTTCTCAATGGTCGGGCATTCCCTGTAAAATAAAATGCACGCAGTGCTCCGATTTGAACACTGCGTTCCATTCTAGTGTTGCCAACATAACGATTTTTTTGAGAAATTTTAGGGAATTTACGAGTAAGTAGGCCTCGCTCAATGGGCGAGAGGATATAAAGGGGCGCCTGCGGCGCCCCTTACTATCCGGCGCCCTGGGCGGTCGCCCAACCTCGCCCTACCCTAACGCCGCTACTGGTAGGAATGTGATTTTGTAGGTATAAATTTTTTAATATTAACCAAATAGCCACACAACGTATGAAATAGTAAGATTGCTTGAATGTATATCAATAAATGGTGCGTAGTGGGGATACAGTGAATGGTGGGGATGAATGTTCACTTGCAGAGTGTCAGTCAGTGTGGTCGGACGTGTGAACTTTAAGGAGTTTTACCTAGCTTTTTCTTTATCTCTTGATCTTACAGTTTAGTCGGGGCAACGTAAATGTTATCACGTAGGTCAGGGAAGTACATAAACACAGGCATAAATAAATTACGACCAGTGTAATAAAGGTTAATAGGTAAATTCAGAATCCGGGAGTTATTACTTACTAGTTTCTGCCCGCGGCTTCGCTCGCGTAAAAAGTGTTTTATCATCCCAAGGTAATACAAACTATCCTTCCTATGTCCTTCCCAGGGTCTCAAACTATATCCATGCCAATTTTCATCGTAATCGGTTCAGTAGATCCCTACAACCTCAATAAATTGTAGTTCTAAAAACTAAAAAAACACGCTCTAATGGTAAATTGAACTAAAAAGTCGCTAATCCTGAAGATCTTGGTAAGGCTAATAATGGGACAAACAATTTAAACGCGCACGGTAGAATCAACTTTTATTACATGTAAATTTTAATTTTGGCTTGACGTTCAAAAGTGCCGCTTATTGGCCTAGTTTAATAAACACCACGGAGCACAAAACCAGTGGAGAGAGAATCGGCACGTTTTTGTTCTAAACCAAAGTCACCAAATAACGGCGGGGGCCGAGGTAAGCTTCCTCCGCTGTGATTGGGCGACAGATTGACAACCAAATGACAGCTGATTCTTTAGGGATTCCAAACAAGAAATTAAAAAAATATCGATAGTTGTTTAACTTATTAATAGTGTAAGGATTTCTTTAGGATACAGAGATTACGGGTTCGATTTTGAAATAAAACAGCTGTTAAATAAATTAAAGGTATAATTAAAAATAATTATGAATTTACTGGTTTTTAAAATTAATTAGCTTTGAATATGTTTTTCTTATGTAATCTTTTGGACTTGTATTATTTTTCGTAATGACCCGACAAACTTTGTTTTGTCATAAAAACACCAAATACCCTACCTACCCCTACCCTATTGTGAATCTAAAACATCCGGGGCGCCACCCAAACGCATACAAAAAACTTCATTCAAATCGTTCCAGTCGTTTAGGAGGAGTGCAGTGACATAACACGTACAGTAGAATTATATATATAAAGATACATATATACATAAATTGCTCGATTAAAGGTTAGATTTATGATATGGTAAATACGGGCATGACAATAAAAAACAAAATAACGTACACAGCTGCAGTTCTTATTAATTTCGGCAACAAAGTATTGTGTAATACTTAATAATAAACAATGCATTCTGAGTATTTTTTTCGCTCGACGAGTTTTTTCCGTCTTGGAGCCTAACATATCGATATAATCGTCGTGGTGATGCGTTGCAGCACTATCGAGAAAAAAAGAGACAACGACTAACGCGCGAATCAGTGTACCAGAAAGAGACAGCAGCGGAACCATCCAGAAATAAAAATATTTGATTTTACTTAATGAAATTGATTAAATGGAGTAGAAAAACACTTACCTGTGAAATGTTATCGCATCTTTTGTGTAACTTGAAGTATTAGAACACTTTCTACACCATTTAATTGCACAACTAGGCATTACTTTTCAGTTTATTTGTTTTAAAGACGGAAGCGCGTGACGTTCGTACGTCCTACCTACGAATGTTGCGACTGACTAAAATTTCGCCGCATGTGATTGATACTGCATACGCTTGGCGCCCGCGGTAATCCCGGCACGCTCTCTCCACTGGTTTTGTGCTCCGTGATAAACACATTTGAATTTGACTTTGACTAAACTATTGCATTGAGCGGTGGTGGCCCAGTGGTATCGGCCGCGACTTACAAGTCTGTTGTAGGCCGTGGGTGGTTCGAGCCCAGGCAGGCGCTTCACTTAGTGTAAATTATTTCATCACCACTGCTCTCAAAACGGTGAAGGAAAACATCGTGAGGAAACCGGCATGTCCTAGAACCAAAAATTCGAAGACATGTTTCATCCACCAACCCGCACTGAGCCCGCGTGGTGGATAATGGCCTATTCCCTCTCACAGAGAGGAGGCCTGTGTCCCAGCAGTGGGAACATTAATAGGCTGATGATGTGTGATGTGATTGCATTGTCATCGGTCCTTGATAAGTGTGCACAATTTCAAATCCATCCGACGTTTTGAAGGGGGTGAAAATCACGTTCAAAGATTCCGTTACATACCAAGCTAATAAAAGCGTGTTAAAAACTTCCTTTTACCTATTTATAATATTAAAGATTTAAATTCTCACACAAAACAAATAGCAATGGGCATGTATTTTTTTAATTATCATGATATTTGCATAAGTATAATAAAGTGACCTGCAAGTATTTAAAAAAAAAACAAGTACAAATAGGTCGAATTGCATCGCATTGCGTCCATGTGAACTTACTTGCGCTTAGTAAAAATCACTTATCACTGTGTTATAAATCGAATAGTGTCGAGGCATTAGGCAGGTCGCAAAGAAAGCAGCGGAAAGATCCTGTACAGATGGACCAACAAATCCTGCCTTTAGAAATTATATATAGCAGAATTATATACATTTACATTCCACGATTCGTAATATAACATACCGACCATTCGGTCAAAACATGCAAATCCTATTATCCTACATAACAGATTTAGTGGGTAGTTGTAAATAATACTTTTTGGCATCTAATGTATAAATATTAAGGTCAGGTCTCGGCCTTGTGTCCGATACGTAACATTTGGGAATATTATTCGACGAGCCACGCGTAGTCAAATCTAAGCTAACTAGATAGGGATGTTACCTTTCGGACAAACGGAAGGATTTTGCAACCGCGCCGCGGCATTAGAAAAGTTTTTGATGGTCAGAACATTATAATATCCCACCGTTATCTACAAGGTTTGAGACAATATCAAAAAGCTTTCGTGACAAAATGAAAACATGTGGACTCGCTATCCAAATTGAAAATCTACTATTACAATGACAAAACATAGTCACGGGGCTAAAGAGTTTTAGTTAAGGGTACACTAATCGACGGCACGAACTTTTTTGTGCGCGGGGTTAAAATGCATTTTATATCAACCGACAACACGTGCGGAAGAGATAGATGCTGTGATGATCAGTAGGAAACTAGTTCACGTACGAATACACACTTTTGCAAATTTGTAGCGAAATGGATAATGATTTAGGACGAAACCGAGCGCGCGAAATTTTATAAACAGACCTTTGGCAGTATCATAAAAAAACGATTAAATCTATCTGTTCTAAATAAAATTATATGCATTGTTGAACTACTAATCTATCCCTGTATGGTGGCCGTTTTGCAATTTTCCGTCTTCTTATGGTATTTATTTGCACCCAAAAATGCGTTAAAATTAGTGTCGAAATGTGGAACTTTCGACGCTCATAACTTTCAAATATTTTACTTTTTTACTTTTTCGCTTCCATACAGGGCTAGATAGTGATGAGGCAAATTGATATCACTTTTTATTTTGAACGTACATCGTCAAACAGTGAAATAATCCCTAGACTACGTTTGTATGGAAAAAAATCGACTAGTGTAACCTTAATGACTCTGATTAGAGAACAACTAATCTGAGGTTTATGGGATCGAAAAACAATGACATCGCATTGGTTTAATAAATTAACTTTTCGTAGAAATATATTTCTTAAGGTTCATTATATTTACTTCCTCTCTTTAATATATCCTCCAGGGACTGGCCATAATTATGTTCGAAAGGAAAAGTACTAAGTTATTTTTGTTCCCACCCACTCCAAGTAAACAAGATAGTATTTAAGCTCTCATACCATGTTTTGGCCAATTGAGGAGCTCGTGGCTAAATAATAACAGCCGCACGGGTCGATCATCAAGGTTAAGCAACGCTTGACGAGGTCGGTCCGTGGATGGGTGACCATTTCAACATACCGAGTTTCCTCCGTGCCTCGAAAAGCACGTTAAGCCGTTGGTCCCGGCTGTCATTTGAAGATCTTTGACCGTCGTTACGGGTAGTTAGAAGCTTGAGATCTGACACCAGTCTTGCTTGGGTACCGTGTTACCCAGTTACTGGCTTGTGGAGGCAACCCAGTAACTGGGTTACTGGGTTGTGGATGTTGTCAGATAGGCAGTCGCTCCATGTAAAACACTGTTACTTAGCTGACTCCGGTAAGACTGGAAGCCTACCCCAATATAGTTGGGAAAAGGCTAAGCAGATGATGATGACCATGTTTTGGCCAATCCCTGGAGCTTCTGCATAGCGAAATGACTTGTAGTTCGTTCATCCCAGCCATATACAGTAGCACACTCGTTAACCTTCTTCAACCATACATCTACTCGTAAGATGGTGCATTATTTCTTAGTGAACTATTCACTCGAAACTTGAAAATTTCCAGATACAATGCCGTTTGAGTGCGTGTGGCAGCAGCCCTAACAGTGAGGGAATTTTGTGTTTCGGGATATTACGTCCTGATTGCATATTCTGTGAATAAAAGGGAAGCTGTAGGTGTATTGTTGACCTAATCTATCAGATTTTGGCCTGTTGTGGTCTTGAATTTAATGCCTTTGTGTTCTCGCTTAGTGGGAAGTAATATGATTATATTAATATTAGGATTATAATAATATTCTTGTCAATCTTGTGTACTATCTATCGTTTACAATCTATGCGAATCAATTTATCAGGATCACGGGGTAAGTGAGTAGTTCTTTTTTTTTCAGTACTTACGAACGAACATAATAAATATAGGTACTACTGTACTGTTTATGGTGTTTTATAAAGCTTATGGTATTTTTTAAGCATCGCTTCTACTAATACACGAAGAACTCTTTGGTTTTAGTATTGTAAGATCTGAAAATGGATTTCTGACCAAAGTATAATTCTTCTGAGAAAAGTTTCGTTTTCAGATATATTTTCGGGGTTCTCTCAACAAATCTACTCAGTTATTAACTTTCGCAGTATGCATGAGCATGCCCTATCCTGGCATGCTTATGCATACTGCGCTACCATGGGGAGATAGCGTAGTTATGTGGGACTCCAATCCACTATAACTCCATAATGTCTTCCTGTGCCGCTTATGGCGGGTACACGAACACGCGTTAGCACTCACCGCGA
Organism: Orthosia incerta; assembly: GCA_948252205.1. Classification (NCBI taxonomy): domain Eukaryota; kingdom Metazoa; phylum Arthropoda; class Insecta; order Lepidoptera; family Noctuidae; genus Orthosia; species Orthosia incerta. The sequence continues at coordinate 25,751,089 of OX411745.1, read as the reverse complement.
ACCCGCCGCGGCTATCTGTAACCCGATCCACCTCTGGGGTGTACCTCCATCACCGGCGCACCAGAACAAATTGCACGCCGTGAACAACCCAGGGACCAAACCAGCACATGGGCGCCAGACGACCCCGTGTATGGCACTCTTGGTCCCACTGTGACCGTCACCTACCACCTTTCGGCCGCAGGGGATTATAATACCCCTTGCCAGCTCCCCTGTATACATAATATAGCATTCCGATTCACTTTGACAGTCTTATTTTCTATCCAATTCTGTAGACCTTCAGTAAGTTATACATATATTTTCTAATGACCTTTTCAAGTACCAACTTGGCCACTTTACTCTCAGTTTTCATAGCGAATTACATCTCCCTGAAAAGTATAGGCATCTATCCTGAAACGAAGAGAGGAATTATTACATCCGAGACCTTTCAAGGTAATTCAGTAATATCAAATCGTATTATCGTTACGTGGAAGGTACAGTAGACAACAAAGTCGTTTGTGAAGGTACTTTTACGTTTGAAACATAAGTTTCTGAAGAAAAAAAGTACTGCTTTTGAACTCTAGAGAAAGTGACATTCTGTTAGCGATATCAAATGTTTAGGACGTGTCATTTCGGTAGCGCATGTCAAACTCATACAATTTGAACTTATTGACAATCGTTTTTACTGATGAAACGTCAATTTCTTCTTCTCGGACATCTTGTAACTAGAAAATATTAATCAGTTGTTGCGGTTCCTTTCCTGTTGACATTGATTTAATTCAGCATTTGTTATAGAAGATGTCGAAGCTCTTACTATTTCTTAATTTTTTTTTTCGTACTCTCCGTGAGTTAACTTACTGCCCAGGCGTATCTTTGTAGGGTCATTCGTGGAACCTTCTTTTTGAAGCAGTTTATAATCGGAATTAGTTATGAAGCCATACCTTGTAACGGGTAAAAATTGCCAGTGCATATATTGGCAACATCTGGCGCTGACATACGTATGACATAGTTGAAAGTTTAAATAAAATATATTCTATTTGTGTGAAATCATTTAATTCAATATGCACACAAATTCAACATACAAATTAATACATTATTAAATTCTTTTCAAATTAGTTACATAAAAAATGATAATTTAGTAAAAGGCCTATGGCTTAAAAGCAAAGTATTCAAGATCGATAGTTGCAATGACTTGAGCCTTTACTACGAGTGAACTTGCATTGAGTGGACGGTGTCCAGAAATAACCTCAAAGGCAAGGACCTAAAAGTATACGTAATGTTATATGGGGCAAGGCTGGCTAGCGTCAAAATGAAAAGCTCATCATAATCAATGATGTAGGCGCTGTGAGTATTGGTTTGAATTTGTCTGAATGCCCATTTTCATGACACATGTGCGTTTGATCTTAACATGCAATTTTCTTCTCCTTGGCAGGGCCCCAAATGCTATCTTTAGGTATAATTTTGTATATCATAATAAAGCTAATGGTCAACTAGCTGTTCAAGCTACAGCAGTCTCCTCTTGCAAAAGGTTCCGAGCATAATTGATATCATCTGATATACAGCAAGCTTACGGACAGCTACACAGAGAACGATGCTGTTTGAGGACTCATATCTCCAGCATTGAATATTGTGGGTAATCTATATCCCTTCAGAAAGTGAGTGGTTCATACTTTGTAACCTCAATTTATTGTATTGATGGAACGTGTGCTTGAAGAATTAAATTAGTTGACCAAACTTGAGTGTGTTTTACTTCAGTCAGCTTCATGTGAGTTAATCCCTGCAATTGTCACAAGCTACTTACTACCAAAGAGTTAGCCGGTTGGGTAAGGAAAAGCTGCCTTACAATTGTACGCCCAACGTGTCGCATGAAGTTTTACTGAAGTACTTAATTTTTATTTTGTGTCTAGAATAACTTTAATACTTACTTAAGAACTTAACCAAACTATTGGTTAACTTCAATATTGTTTAATTTCAATCTTAAAATAACAAAACATTAACTTTATATAAATTTCAAAGTGCGGTTATAGTCACATTTTTACTTAAAAACTAACCTTTTCACTAATGAATGTTTTGTTAGACTTGATATAAATTACTCTAATTTAACATAGTTATTATAACTGTTAATTAGATATATATTTAAGGAACAAACAATTGTTTTGTTCAACATGCATAAAGCATTTCTTTAAACTAAAAATAAAAAAACAAAACACCTGCATTATATAAAAGTTTAAAAGTGGGGTTATAGTCACATATTTTAGATTTAAACTATATACCTTTTCACTAATGAATGTTTTGTTTTACTGATAATTAGTTTTGAATATTTAGAACAAAAGGTGTTTTTTGTTCAACATGCATATAGCAACTTTGTTTGTCTATCTTCATAAGGAAGAACTTATTAAACATGTACTTAAATGTTTTTATATATGTCAACAGATCTTAAAGCAACTGGAGACGTGGATTGCAAGCAGTGTCGTTCCTGTGTAGTCCGTAGTGGATTTGAAGCATCAAACTAATGGACTAACCCGTATATACATTGTCTGATGAGGTACATATGTGTTCGGAAACCTGTTGCTGAGCTGTTTCATTTAAATAAAAGTAAATTCAGGAGGTACTTTTACAATTATATGTATCGTAGCTAGCTTTTAAAATCACTTTATGAGAATTTCTCAAATGATTATTTTTACAAACTAAATCATTCAAACTAAAAATAAATAAAACTTAATTTCTAAATTCTCTTGGAAGATACTGATGCTAAGAGAAGTTGTGGGACATCTATATTTCTATTTAATGATGATCTCACTGGCGCCCAATCTTAAAATAAATAAAATAAAATATTTCTAACAATTTGTAGTGACTTATTAGGATGTTTATACTGTGTCAATTAAAAGAAACACAATTAAATAGTAAATTCTGAGTATCATAGTAGCTATGTTATGTTGATTTCTTCCTATACGGAAGCAACAAGCACCTGCTATGGTTAAAATACTAGTGTTTATTGTACACAACATACCTAAATTTGTACATGTGAACAGTGCATAAGCTTATTAGGTTATTTTTTCCGGTGTCAACTAAAAGAAACACAATGTGGTATTATTATACTCTGATCATTATGGTAGATATGTTATGTTGTTTCCTATACGGAATGCAACAAACAATGCCATAATAAAAGATAAGTGTTTCTTGTACACGGAATGCCTAAAATTGTCCATGTTAACAATGGTCCTCAATTGATTTACATACATTAATTTAAAGTATGGAGACTTCTAGTTAATAATCATTGTTGTGTTAATGGTTTAATATTTGCACCAATTCAATAATGGAGGTGCAAATATTTAATTAAGAAAGGGATGAATGAATGCTGGTAGGGTATAAGGATTTTTTTTCAAAATTAATTTGTGTATGATCATTTAATAGTAGTTAGTATGTATATTGAAGGATGAAAGGTAACACAATGATGCAAAAAACTTAGTAGTATTCTCATTATAATCTTAACTTAAATAGACATTTACTGAAATCTATACAGCGAATAGGTGCTCAATGTAATGCTTTCCTTATTGTTATGGGGGTATTTACTTTCTGTTGCGAATCTTAACTTGATTAGGTATTGTCCTATCTATACAACGGATGGGTACTTAATGTAACATTTGCTATTTTAGAAAGCAATGTTACTTTTTGCTATGAATCTTAACTTGATTAGGTATTTGTCATATATGAGCAAAAACTTGGTAGTTTCTTTTTATGAAATTCAACTTAAATAGACATTTACCCACATCTATACAATGAATGGGTGCTCAATGTAATGCACTTGTTAGAATTTGAAGTATGTGTGACGTCATTAAATCGTGAATTTTCATTTTTCAAGTGACAATGGTTTGCTACATAATACATACCTGTCATATTTATTAAGCGCCTACCGACAAATGTTTAAGTACCGACCTAAATTATTATTGTGTTGTCAACTACCTACAACTGTAAAAGAGTACCCACCTAAGTAAATATTGTTGTGTACAGGAAATAACCCTTAAACTTGTATTAAGCCACATTGATGTTATTACTATAAATTATTACTTAATTTGTAATGATTATTGTGATGTATCCTGGATTTTATATTGCTATAATAGTATTATAAGTCCTTTGAAACAATTGGTACAATACTGTCTGTTAGTATCAATATTCTTTCGAATATTGGTTAAGAATGACTAAAAAGGTGTTATTAAATGCCTTAATTGTCTAGTTACGTTTTAAAATGGATTCATTACACGATAGTTTATTATTGTTCACCTAATTGTGAGATTATTTAAAGCAATATAGAAAATGGCGGGATACCGCGCCATTTTCTCATATTGGACGTATTGAGATACTGATATACCCGAGATTATAAAATATTGTGTAATGGATAAGCTGACTTACTTTTCTGTGAACTACAAGCCAGTACAGGCCAGATATATTATTATATTTCCTTTATCATCAATAATTGGTGTAAGATCGACTACACAAGGCTAACGTAAGTTATTTGATATTATAACTTTATTATTGCTAATGGTTGTGTTGAAACTGTATTTATATCATATTACGGCCTTTATTCCTAATATGTTATATTGATTTAAGGGCTAGTCTATGTCCTTTGAGTTATCCTTGTTATTTTGTTTATATAATATTGTAAATACTTTGCTGTTGTAAAAGATATCGATAAATTCTATGAAAGAGCTTCCGTGGGGTTTCTTGCCCTTCTTCCACACGAGAAATAGGTATAGCGAATGGGCAGTAAGCTCGATGAGCCTTCTAAATATAAATTATTTGACAAGCCTTATTTAAATAAATACCTAGTCTTGTCTTTCTGTGCTTTTATTCATAAAACCCTTGCCTTACACACCGCATACATTGGAACCCTGATACACAGTAAATAATCAATAACCATCTTGACATTCAAAGCTTGCTATCTTGGTAGATATCAATACTTTTATATAGAGTTCCATTCATGATTCTAACATCAGAAGTGGGATTCAGCTCTAGCTCACACAGATTTCTAATGAATTCCATTTTGTCATTTTCATAAACAACGTGTCGACGTGTCGCCAACTCCACTCGCACCAAGACGATGACTTCGCGATGCCGCCCCAGACGACGGCACTGCGAGCTGCATAGCTTGCGGATCTAGAAGCTGTACGATCATTGGAACTACGGTTCTTCATGCTACCTTACGAACAGTGGATCTGCGAGTCTGCAAACTATTGTCAGAGCATCGGAGTCAGACTATGGAAATCAATCTGACAGCTGCAGCACGAAGCAGCTAAAGGTGGTGAGAATTTGGTTTTATTTGTTTTACTATTGAATATATGTGAATTTTGAATATCTTATGTGTTATAAAGTTATGTTTGAATAAGCGTAAAACAATATTTTCCAAGGTTTTCAATTTATATACCAAAAAATTGGTAATTATTACTTAATAAAATCGTAACATTTTGGTCTCGCCATAACTCAAGATCTCAAAATCGAGTTAAATGTATGAGAATTTAAAGAATTTTTAATTACCAGAATGAATATTTTTACAAAAGTGTACCCAACTTGGTAATAAAACAGTTAGTGACCACATTCACACTTATGAGGTACAAAGGACTTGCAAAGAATCGTTATTAGGGAAAAGTAGTTTTAACAATATTCTCACGTTTACAAGAAAATGTTATCTCTCAGTTTTTCTCTTGGCTGTCTTTTGGGTAAAATTAAAAAGGAATAGTAGTTACAGCAAAAGCTGTAGCGAAATTATTTTCCTACATTCCGTGTTAATTAATAAAATTAATGTTTTAATCTTCAGAAATATTAAAAGTAACAATCCAATTAATATTTTAATGACCATGCATTTTGATCGATCTGAAAATAAATGTAATAAGTTTTAGGGCTATTAGAGATTCAGATTTGAATATAAACAAATCGTGATCTAATGGTAGACAGCAAGAAAATTATAAAAAAATATGTCACTATTGGTCTGTTATTGGTCCAATGTTAGTGCAGATTTCAGGTGAAAATTCTGTAGTAATTATCTTTTCTTTGCATTTCTTTTACCGTGAAAGTGCTTATTCTGTGGTCTTAGTCAAATAGCTAATGTTATTACGATGAAAAGTCAAGTACTGGTCAGAGTGCCCTTGACAAAATCCGTAAAACTTTTACTGGTCAGAAGAAAATATGTACAATCAGTACAATTTGCAACAATATTGTCAGGTTGACCGAGCGATGTATTGTGTTGGTTGGTGAAATAATATTGAATTATTGATTTCCCATTTATTTTGACATTGATACCACTGAGCTATATTTTATAAAAATATAACAAAAAATCTTACCGCAATTCGGTAAATGTAATAAATAAAGACCTTACTGCAATTCGGTAAATGTAATAAATAAAGATCTTACTGCAATTTGGTAAAAGTAATAAATAAATATCTTACCGCAATCCGGTAAATGTAATAAAAGATCTTGCCGCAATTCGGTAAACGTAATAAAAGTAGTTACCGCAATTCGGTAAAGTAATAAAAGATTTTACCGCAATTCGATAAATGTAATCAGCATGTTTATGCTACAACTTATTCGCTGCTAAGCCTTATAATTTTCGTCAATTGATCTCGCCAGCAGCGGGTGAAAGCTTTTGGCATGTCTATTTATATGGCTCAAGTATCCGTTACTAGGCCTTATATTTGGCGCCATTCAATCTCACTGGTAGCGGGTGAAAGCGTTTGGCGTGTCTATTTATTTGGCTCAATATCCGCTACTAGGCCTTATACTTGCCGCCATTTAATCTCACCGGTAGCGGGTGAAAGCGTTTGGCGTGTCTATTTATTTGGCCCAACCATTCGTTAGTAAATCGTTAAATTGGTATCTGATAAATCTCACCGGTGATTGGTGAATGTGATTGACATGTCAAAGTATCTGGTAAATAATTTTGATGGTGTATCTCAGTAAGACTGAAAGTGACCACGATTTCTTAAAAGTAGTATTGTATGTTTACCTGAATGTAATTGGTTAAATACTTCATTATTTATTAATAATTATGTGATAAGTAAGATTTGGGTATAATAATCTTAAAACACTTATTCTATCTTGAGTCACTATTGTGATACAAGCTACAAAGTAAATTTAAAAGTCTTATGACATTAACTATTGTTTTCATTGATATGCTATTATCAAATAAGCTATATAAAATCGTTCATATGTACTTCGTGGACGAAGTATTTGTCAGTATGGCCGTGTTAGAATTTGAAGTATGTGTGACGTCATTAAATCGTGAATTTTCATTTTTCAAGTGACAATGGTTTGCTACATAATACATACCTGTCATATTTATTAAGCGCCTACCGACAAATGTTTAAGTACCGACCTAAATTATTATTGTGTTGTCAACTACCTACAACTGTAAAAGAGTACCCACCTAAGTAAATATTGTTGTGTACAGGAAATAACCCTTAAACTTGTATTAAGCCACATTGATGTTATTACTATAAATTATTACTTAATTTGTAATGATTATTGTGATGTATCCTGGATTTTATATTGCTATAATAGTATTATAAGTCCTTTGAAACAATTGGTACAATACTGTCTGTTAGTATCAATATTCTTTCGAATATTGGTTAAGAATGACTAAAAAGGTGTTATTAAATGCCTTAATTGTCTAGTTACGTTTTAAAATGGATTCATTACACGATAGTTTATTATTGTTCACCTAATTGTGAGATTATTTAAAGCAATATAGAAAATGGCGGGATACCGCGCCATTTTCTCATATTGGACGTATTGAGATACTGATATACCCGAGATTATAAAATATTGTGTAATGGATAAGCTGACTTACTTTTCTGTGAACTACAAGCCAGTACAGGCCAGATATATTATTATATTTCCTTTATCATCAATAATTGGTGTAAGATCGACTACACAAGGCTAACGTAAGTTATTTGATATTATAACTTTATTATTGCTAATGGTTGTGTTGAAACTGTATTTATATCATATTACGGCCTTTATTCCTAATATGTTATATTGATTTAAGGGCTAGTCTATGTCCTTTGAGTTATCCTTGTTATTTTGTTTATATAATATTGTAAATACTTTGCTGTTGTAAAAGATATCGATAAATTCTATGAAAGAGCTTCCGTGGGGTTTCTTGCCCTTCTTCCACACGAGAAATAGGTATAGCGAATGGGCAGTAAGCTCGATGAGCCTTCTAAATATAAATTATTTGACAAGCCTTATTTAAATAAATACCTAGTCTTGTCTTTCTGTGCTTTTATTCATAAAACCCTTGCCTTACACACCGCATACATTGGAACCCTGATACACAGTAAATAATCAATAACCATCTTGACATTCAAAGCTTGCTATCTTGGTAGATATCAATACTTTTATATAGAGTTCCATTCATGATTCTAACACACTCCATATTGTTGTGGGGTGATTACTTTCTGTTGCGAATCTTAACTTGATTAGGTATGTTCCTATATCTATACAACGGATGGGTACTTAATGTGACGTTTGCTATTTTAAAAAGCAACGTTGCTCTTCATTATGAATCTTAACTTGATGTGGTACTTGCCTACATTTGTTTGTTTACATTTGATCAACAACTTTGTACTTAATATAGCACTTGCTTTGTTTTAATGGCAGTGTTCCCTGTTGTTGTAAAAACTTAACTTGATTAGACATTTGTCTACACTTAAATAAAATATGGGTTAATCGTTTGGATTATAACCCGACTCTTGAACATTTAAAATACTTATTTTCTGAATGAATCATACAGTGATTCTAATGAACTTGGACTTAGACTGCTTGGCAATTGTGTTGTGATAGATGTATTTTATACATTGCTATCTGTTTTGTGACAATTGCTGAGTATGTCAAATTTGCTTTGGAGGAGAACAATTAAGGTTTTTTTCTCTGTTAGTTTAACTGGACATAGTACATTGTCCTTTGTCTTAATGTTTAGTACATTTTGTACTTAAAAAACTCTTAACTTTGATAAATAAGTTTAGAACTTATTCCTTTTTTAGAAAACTTAATGTAGGTAGTTCTTATAATTTTTTTTGACTGCCTCAATACCTGTCAAGGAGTATGTTGGTTTCAAACAGTGCATTGATGGTAACTATATAAAAAAAAATTGTTTCTCAATTTTTTTAACCGGGAAAGGAGATACTGTAACGGGTAAAAATTGCCAGTGCATATATTGGCAACATCTGGCGCTGACATACGTATGACATAGTTGAAAGTTTAAATAAAATATATTCTATTTGTGTGAAATCATTTAATTCAATATGCACACAAATTCAACATACAAATTAATACATTATTAAATTCTTTTCAAATTAGTTACATAAAAAATGATAATTTAGTAAAAGGCCTATGGCTTAAAAGCAAAGTATTCAAGATCGATAGTTGCAATGACTTGAGCCTTTACTACGAGTGAACTTGCATTGAGTGGACGGTGTCCAGAAATAACCTCAAAGGCAAGGACCTAAAAGTATACGTAATGTTATATGGGGCAAGGCTGGCTAGCGTCAAAATGAAAAGCTCATCATAATCAATGATGTAGGCGCTGTGAGTATTGGTTTGAATTTGTCTGAATGCCCATTTTCATGACACATGTGCGTTTGATCTTAACATGCAATTTTCTTCTCCTTGGCAGGGCCCCAAATGCTATCTTTAGGTATAATTTTGTATATCATAATAAAGCTAATGGTCAACTAGCTGTTCAAGCTACAGCAGTCTCCTCTTGCAAAAGGTTCCGAGCATAATTGATATCATCTGATATACAGCAAGCTTACGGACAGCTACACAGAGAACGATGCTGTTTGAGGACTCATATCTCCAGCATTGAATATTGTGGGTAATCTATATCCCTTCAGAAAGTGAGTGGTTCATACTTTGTAACCTCAATTTATTGTATTGATGGAACGTGTGCTTGAAGAATTAAATTAGTTGACCAAACTTGAGTGTGTTTTACTTCAGTCAGCTTCATGTGAGTTAATCCCTGCAATTGTCACAAGCTACTTACTACCAAAGAGTTAGCCGGTTGGGTAAGGAAAAGCTGCCTTACAACCTAACCCCCCTTTTTTTGTGCAGTCACATAATAAGGTCAGTAAATATTGCTGAATGAGACAGCACAGATACATCACCCGCTTTTTTATTATATTGTTAGGCTCACGCTTGACCACTATCTCACCTTATGGTAAGCGATGATGTTGTCGACGGTGAAGCAAGCTTGCCTAGAAGTAACTTATTCTCTCTTGACTTAAAGACCTCTAAGTTTTAGCTATCAGGAAATACATATTCCGGCATGGATTTGTATCCTTAGCTGTACGCACAATGAAAGTATTTCTTATTATGTCCGTCATGATTATAGATGAGTAAAAGACTTTTCTAGCTGACTGTACATCACGCCAATACTAATTTCCGCGCCCCACTTTCTTCTACACATTACTAGTACAGCAGTTATATACATATTCTATATCATAGTCTTCAAGGTAACTTTAGTCACGAATCGTGGTTGTTGTTATAGTTTTACAAAATAATCATAATGTCAGATTAATGTGTACTTTGTGTTCGAGAAAGTTCGAGCTGTTTTAATATCAGCCGTGTTTTTGTTTCTGGGAAAGTTGGCTGAAGCGTGGTCTTACTTTAAAAGATAATTATCATAGAGTTTTCTTAAGGTTACACTAGTCGATCATTCTTCCATACAAACGTAGTCTAGCGATTTCTCCACTGTTTGACGATGTACGTTCAAAATAAAAAATGATATCAATTTGTCTCATAATTATCAAGACCTGTATGGAAACAAAAAAGTAAAAAAGAAAAATATTTGAAAGTTATGAGCGTTGAAAGTTCCATATTTCAACACTTATTTTAACGCATCTTTGGGCGGCAATAAATACCATAAGAAGAAAGAAAATTGCAAAAATTCCACCATATAGGGATAGATTAGTAATTCAACAATGTAAATAATTTTATTTGGAAAATATACATTCAGTAGTTTTTTCATGATATCTAGACTCCCAAAGGCCTGTTTATAAAATTTCGCGCGCTCGTTTTCGTCCTAAATCATCATCCATTTCGCTAAAAACTTGCAAAAGTGCTCATTCGTACGCGAACTGCAGGCATTTTAACCCCGCGCACAAAATAGTTCGTGCCGTCGACTAGTGTAATCTTAATGTTCATACTTCAAGGCTATTTAAATGTTAACTAATTAAAAATATAATAAAAGATGAAATATTGTTAGTTTGCAGAAAGTCCTATATAGGTACTTTTTATATTGGTGGAAACCTTCAAACGGCGTCTGGACTTTTGGGGCAAAGACCAGGGCGTGTGGGCTTTTTACCTCACTAAAACCACCCCGGTGATCACCACCACTTAGAAGGGGCTTCATTATGTCTTAAAAGGCCACCCCGGAACCCCGTCTGTCCATCGCCTTTAAGACCACTTCCCTGGGTAGACTAATAAGCGTCTCTCCTGAGCTTCTGACTTGATTGCGAAAATACTTTAAATGATAGAAATTACGCTATTTTATACCTCTAAATATTTGCTGTGGGATAGGTTAGCAACAGCAAAGCCGCGGGAAATAACTAGTATTACATAAGCTTGTTAAGGAAATTAATGAAAAGATAACAGCAGTTGTTTGTTTTATACAAGTTGGGACACCAGTTTTCCTGAACACTTTCTAAGTATTCAATTTAGTGTCTGACTAGCTTCTGTTAGCGGCTTCGCCCGCGTGAAATGTGTTATTTTTATCCCAGGGGAACATTATACCGGGGTGAAAAGTAGCCTATGTGCTATTCCAGACTGTAATCTATCTCTGTGCCTAATTTCATCCGGATACGTTTAGCCGTTCTAGCGTGATTGAGTAACAAACATACACTAATTTATCCAAACTTTCACATTTGAAATATCAGTAAGATAATAGGCAGTTGTTTTTCTATACAAATTGGGGAAAACACCCACCAGTTTTCTTCAGTACTTTCTATTTAATTTTCTCTATAATTTGAAACTAAGTTAAATACTCTTAGATAAGGAACTCACTGTGTAGGGACTTGGCAATGATTAATTGATTATTCAAAGTACCTACTATCAGGTAAAAGTAATTGATGTCTGAGTAAACACTCAACCGTAATTAGGGTCTAACTTTTGATTCTGAAATGTTAGGTAAAGGTAGGTTCAATCTTAATAGGTAGCGGCTCGGAACACGGGCAGTAGCGATTTCATGTGACAGCTGAGAGTGAGGAGTCTACTGCGCAGTGAAAAGTGAACATCACAGCTGCCTTTAAATTTGGATCGACCTGTAGACACAAATCTTTGAAGTATAATTCTCTACGACAGGCTAATTATTCTAATTCGCCATTTAAAATAATTAATAATCACAAAGCGAGTATCCATTAACGACTGTCACATTAATTGTCTAAAAGATACTTTGTGAAGCTATTTTCTTTTTATAGCTTCAAAAATGAGTGAAAAAGCTTTTTAATGAAGATTTGAAGACAAAATGCGGAGCTTTACAAAGAGTATGAAAGCTCTAGAATATTGTTTGTTTAGTAATGTAGTTAACAAGAGTTATATGTTTGTACAGCTGTGTTTGAACATGTTAAGTTAATTAAAGATATTCTAATTATAGAGTTGAAAAGTTTTCATTATTATTTAACGTTAATTGGATGAAGTTTAAAATGTCAGAACAACACAAAGAGAATATTTCAGTTTCTACTTCGTTTCGGTTTCGTATGAAACTCTTTGTATGTTCGAGGCAATCATTCCAATCGACCACGTTTTGCTGACCTAGCGATACAATACGGTCGCACTAAATGCGCCGCGAGCTCAGTGCATTACGGACAGTAAGCGGGTGCTGTCATTTTCATAATTATCCCATTTTAGCGATAGCTTAGCCAAAACGTTAACTTGTAAGCTCTCAGCAATAAACTTTTGAAAGTTATTTGAGTGTCTTAGTAGCCTAGCGAATCCCACAGGTACCACTTAGGTCGCGCCCCTACATTTTGGTCCTTCGAGCCGGATATGAACTAGCAACCTATGGATCGTACGTTGGAACATTGTATGACTGTAACTACATCTATATTATTAAATACTATTCAGACGCAGGCAAGTAGACAAAAACATATAAGTTTCACAATTAGCCACATAATATAGCCTTTTAACTTTAAGGAACACCTCCACTCAAATTGACAGTTACAGCTTGTTAATTATTGACACTAATCGAGTATTTGTCCCGTTGTCATGGTGATCGAGTCAGGCCCTTAAAACTAACTTAGAATATGAACCTAAAGATCCAAACCAACTGAAAGTGAAAATTATATTCATTGTCAGTTTGCTTTATTTGGATCACCAAGACAACCACTACAAACAATAGCAAAATGAATGACAAACAATCAAAAGATTATAATACAATCAACATAACAAATTCATCTCTTACTACAACAACGAAGGGCCTTCGATCTCGTCCTTGCACCTGACCTTGTGGTGCCATTTGACCTCGGCGTGGCTTTAGAACAGGGGTACTCAACATTCGATCGCGAGGGCTTTCCGAGTCGCGTTCAGTAATTCCCAAAAAGTTTAAAATAGACAAAGCTGTGGCGATACATCCTACTAATATTATAAAGGCGAAAGTTTGTGAGTATGTATGTTTGTTACTTCTTCACACTCAAACAACTTGATCGATCTGGATGAAATTTGGCACAGATATAGATTATAGTCAGGAATAGCACACAGGACACTTTTATCCCGGGAAATATGTTCCCTCGGGATCATTTTCGAAATTCACATGGGCGAAGCCGCTGGCAGAAGCTAGACTTACTAATTTTATAAATGTTAAGATTTGCGAGTATGGATGGATGTTTGTTACTCTTTCACGAAAAGACTTGTATGAATTTTGAAAAAACTTGTATAGTAGTCACAGCGGATCTTTGCGTCCCTGAAGTAGGCTCTGCGAACCATTGCGCAACAAACAGTTTTTCATTGAGTATATTGCATACAGTAAGCGAAATAGGACGATGCGACGAAAGCGAGTGAAAGAGGCAGGTATACAATGCTATCTTCTATTTCAACATTGACACAAAAAAAACTACTGCGCAGGTTCTTGCAGCCAACTTCAGAGACACAAAGATCCACTGTGACCACTATAATATCTATGGCTTATACATCAGGATAACTAACTATAGTAAAATTATAAAGAGGATTTTTTTTTTGTTTGGTTTGTACTGAATAGGCTCCGAAACTACTGGACCGATTTGAAAAATTCTTTCACCAATAGAAAGCTACATTATACCTGAGTGAAATAGGCTATTTTTTAATTCCGAAAATGGATCATGTGGGATGGTCCACAGGAGCGAAGCCGCGGGCTACAGCTAGTAAGCTATAATTTAAAGATATTGAGGGAAGCACTACTTCAACGCGGACGACATCTAGATATTATAAAGCTGAAGAGCTTGTTTGTTTGTTTGAACGCGCTAATCTCAGGTACTACTGGTTCGAACTGAAAAAATCTTTTTTTGTTGGATAGTCCATTTATCGAGGAAGGTTATAGGCTATATAACATCACGCTACAACCAATAGGAGCCGAGCATATAGGGTAGGTAGGTAGGAGGTAGGTAGCCAGTTGACGGGAGCGAAGCCGCGGGGGTCAGCTAGTATATATATATATACATGTGTATAACGAAACCCCTAGTCTGTCTGTACTCACTATGTCTGAAGTATGGAACTTGACGCAAATACACTTCAAACTAGTATTTCTATTTTACAGAGGTTATGTGATTTTGAGTTTATAGTTTTTCTTTCGTAGACGTCGTTTTATATCTGAATATATTGAGGTCGATCGACGACACCAAGTCCACTCAACATGAGTAATGCCGGCAAATTGTAAAGCTATATAATAATCGACGCCAGTGGGTCTGTCCGATCAATAGTGACCGGTAAACGACTGATTAGCTTGAACGTGATTGTGTTGATCGTTAGTATTGGGCTAGCAGTGGGCTTATTCCGAGTTTTTACTCGTGTTCGATCGTGTTAACATAAACGTTCTTATATGTTATGTCATTTTGTACACAAAAAATCAAAAAATCCGGCTGCTAAAAATAAGTAACAAGAACTGGCTGACCAAAACCAGATGTATTCTCCGACTGCACTGCATGGTTTTCTATTTGCGAATTTTAATGTAGCCAATGAGACACTCTCAAGGTTAAGACGAATCGATTGACGTAAGAATCAACAAAATCGGGCAACGCGTTTGGTCTCTAGAACGCCACATAGGATCAAACATACATACATACATAGACTGATAAACACATTACACTCCTTCGGCAGTCGGGTAAAAAAGTGCTGTCACTAGGGTCCAGACGGAAGCGCCGTCTGGACCCTAGTGCAGACGGCGCTTTGACCAGTCGTCCAGTTTTTATACAAATTGAAGTTTACGTAAACGTGATCGAATATGAGTAAAAAGTCGCACTAAGCCCACTGACACCAATGCTTCGCTTGGGTATAGTTTATTACGCTTTTTTTCTCATAAGGTAGGCAGAAAATACATAACGTCACCTGCTACGATCCTTACATACTTCTTTTACGTTCATGGTTTTGATATTTGTTCAAAATTGAAGTAGTCAAATCTTTTATTTCGAAGAGCCTTTTCGTGGTCAGTTTTATATAGCAGAAAATATCATCATCAGCATTTTTATGTTCCCACTGCTAGGACACAGACCGCCTCTTATAGAGGGACTGGGCAATAATACACCACGTGGGCCCAGTGCGGTTTGGTAATTTCACATGTCTTTGAATTTTTGGTTCTAGGACATGCCGGTTTCCTCACTATGTTTTCCTTCGCCCTTTTGAAGCTGACAATAAGGAAAATATAAATTTACATTCTAATTAAAATGTAGTTTCCTACTTGGTGAAAATGGCAAGAAATAGTTCAGAGTATTTTCATTATTAATACATTCTCCGAGCAACACTATCTTTAAAGGAAAACTAGAATAGAAACAGTTTTGCACTCTTTGAGAAAAACCGCTTTTCGCCAAAAAGACGCAGCGGCGGGCGGCGAGACTTGACATTGTATGAAAACTTTGTGCTTCACTTAAAAGTTTCTTGAACGGTTTACAGACTTAAATCTTGCATGAAATGAAATTGTTTTGTTCTGTAAATAGGATATCAACATCCTTATTACACGACACGATATTTAAAGAAAGTAAAAAAACCGGCCAAGTTCGAGTCGGACTCGCGCACGAAGGGTTCCGTACCATTATCGCAAAATACGGCAAAAAATCACGTTTGTTGTATGGGCCACCCCACTTAAATATTTATTTTATTCTGTTTTTAGTATTTGTTGTTATAGCGGCAACAGAAATACATCATCTGTCAAAATTTAAACTGTCTAGCTATCACGGTTCATGAGTTACAGCCTGGTGACAGACAGGCAGACAGTCAGACGGACCGCGGTGTCTCAGTAATATCAGGGTCCCGTTTTTACCCTTTGGGTACGGAAAAAATCAAAATGCAAAACCCAGCTTGTTAGGGGAAGCTGGGTTTTGCATATTGATTTTTTTTAAATGTCAGTTCGATGGAAAATGATAGTAAAACATTTCAATATGAAACCATACCCCCATGTAACTGACTATCCATGACATGTCTCATACAAGTAAAAATCAGAATAATTAAACTCGGACTGTTGTATTTTGCGACCTACACGACCTCAAAAATTAAGAAAAAGGTTATTCAAATTTTACATCAAAAGCCAAAAAAATGTTTACTATTCCTGGTTGAAGTCAATAGGTGTGCAATGACGTTTATATTGTAGTCTTATCTATGTAAAGTTGCGGTTACCGCTCTATGAGTGTCGGTGATTGATTACACTAGTTGTTTATATAAGACTTAATCTGTCTATGCGTACTAGTGTAGTGCCTAGAAGCTAGGGGGTTGGACCTTGTAGCTAACAGTAGTGAAACAAATTATACTGAAGTCGTTACAGCTTGTAAGTAACAGCTATTATCGTACTAACTAATATTATAACAAATCACATCACATCATCAGCCTATTAATGTTCCCACTGCTGGGACACAGGCCTCCTCTCTGTGAGAGAGAATGGGCCGTAATCCACCACGCAGGCCCAGTGCGTGTTGGTGGATGTCACATGTCTTCAAATGTTAGGTTCTAGGACATACCGGTTTCCTCACGATGTTTTCCTTCACAGTTTTGAGAGCAATGGTGATGAAATAATTTACACAAAGTAAAGCGCCTGCCTGGGCTCGAACCCACGCCCTACAACTTGTAAGTCGCGGCCGATACCACTGGGCCACCACTGCTCTCATATCAATATTATAAATTTGAAATTAATTGTTGTATATACCCGGATTTGGATGACATTTCGCACACGGGTAGATCAAGTACTAGATTGGGATACTTTTTACCCTGGTAGCGTGATCCGTTGGAATAATAAAACACATAATACGTGGGCGAAGCCGCGAGCAGAAGCTAGTCATGAATAAAAGAAAGAAATCATCAGGTAAATCGAATGTCGAGGAGTTGGTTGGTACTGGTAGACACTCGTATTAAAACTTTTGAAGGAGGTATCTGCTTAAGAGGCACTTTATAACCGCGGGCTTTATATCTGTAACGCTTCATGATTTGTCTAGTGGCGAAGTCTCAATTCGAGGCAACAACTTGAAACTCTCCAAATACCAAGTGTTTCGGAACAAAGATATTCCAAATACTCAATGACGTCATTTCTATATAGCCTTGATAGCCAAGGCTACTCCATTACTGCAGTGACCCTCAAATGCCAACTGGTGGTAATTCTACGCAATATATCGGGCGTAGGTACTGGGATCAATGCTAATATGATTCTAAACGATGCGGCTTTGAACAAGTAACGAGCTGGAAGAAGATAATACTTGAAGAGGTAGGCTTTTCCTGATAATTTTAGTTATAAAGCTGCGATTAAAAAGACTAAAGAAGAAATATCGAAACCACAAGGCTTAACAAAAAAGGAATGATAACAATAAGAAAAAAGAATACCCAGAGTCCAAAGTTACAGAAACAGTTGTTTCCAAAGACCTCACAACGGCTGAAAGAGAAAAACATTTCAATACGAAACCATACCCCGAGGCTGTAGACATACATGGCATGTGCCATACATGTAGAAAAACCGAACGAGCCCCAATTAGTCTTGTATTTGGGGAATACACGAGTGCAAAATAAAACAAAAGGTTATTTCAATTATACCGCATAATCGAAATATTGGCTAACATTTTCCACCCTTGTTTCGCCAATCAACGACGGAGCATGGCAGCATGGTTGTTAACAATTGATATTGACATCCCCCTCTTAATTACGACAAGGCTGCTCCTGACCACGTGGGAAATCGTCAGTTGCGCCACAAGGGTCATTGCCAACTAACATATTGCATGTACCTCTAGATATTTATTGATTGCATTCATTGCCTTGTGGAATGAATTGTGTGAAAGACAGATATATCTAGAAAAGGTGTGACCTAGAATATACTTTACTAGGTTCTGCCAGCGGCATCGCCGCGTGAACGTCGAAAATTATCAAAGAATCGAGGGAACATTATGCCCGGGATAAAAATTATCCTATGTGCTATTCCTGACTATAATGTATCTCTGTGTCAAATTTCATCCAGATACATTCAGCCGTTCTGGCGTGATTGAGTAACAAACATATATCCATCCAAACTTTCACATCACTACATATTATAAAATCAAGTCCCCCGCCGCGTTTGTAAGCGATAAACTCAAAAACTACTGAACGGATTTTCATGCGGTTTTCACCAATAGAAAGAGTGAGAAACGAGTAAGGATTTTGTCTATAATTTGTCACGGGGGAAACCGGGGCGAGTTGCTAGTTTATAATATTAAATAAGAGGTAAGATTGTACCCCAAAATAGTTACAACTCTTTTGAAAATGACTTTAATAAAAAAAATGTTTTTAAACAAGCTTTTAGCTTAAAGTGCACTTTCATCTTAAATTGCACTTTGTTTGTTGGGTTCGATAACTGCTTCAAAATTCAGTTGCAAGATTTGACCCACACATACTAACAAACTAACTAACAACGCAAGTTAATTAAAAGCTTTACATATGACGATTAATAGAGAAGTGTGAAAGAAGATAATTATGTTAAAATAAATTTGGATAAGGTGAAGAAGTAATGATGAAGATGCGAAATTGCTGCGTGGTTGTTGAGATGCAATTTGGACGAGATTCTAGTGTCTGAGACGAACTTAAGCCTTGGAATTAAATGTGCAAAAGAAAAGGGAATCAATATGAGGTATGGCTGCAGGTCTGTTGCCAATGAATCAATGATTGATAATGAAATTCCCCTTTTAATTATGTTTTAACCACGTGGGAAATTGTCTGTTGTTCCACCAGGATTATTGTGAAATGCATACATACATATTGTTACACTTGTTATGTACACAATAGCAGCTGCTATGTGGAGTAAGCTAGAGGAGACAGTTTCTCTAGATAAGTTGTGAATTTGCTACGTGATAGGGAAACTTGGATGAGTTTCTAGTGTGGAGTGACGAAGTTAAGCCATGGTATGAGACATAAAATAAAAAAAGAATCAAGACACAATAAGCACTTAGTCTTAAATGGAAAAAGACATTTTTTTCATGTCAAGTGTGATAACAATACTATGTGAATGAAAACTCAACAAAAACCCTTTTCTGCGACAATTTTTTACAAGCCATAATTGCTTTAAAGAATATATCACCTGCGTTTTTCATACCAATTAAAAACATTATGGAAAACTGATGGCAATTTTCCACGCTACAAACTTTGTATCAATTTTATCGCTAACTCCTATAAGAGCACCAGCATGAACCACGTGTGATCCAGCAGCTGTCAGACAGGGTCACTGTCAACTTACATTGACATCGATTTAATTTGACTCGTGCCTCTATCTTTCGCGTTCAGTTTTGCCACCTTGCCGCTGATGAAACATTGAGTCATGATCAATGATGGATTCAAGGTTTAATTTCTTTTATTAAAAATTTTCTATTTATTTTTGTAGAAACTTTGTATCAATTTTATAGCTAACTTCTATAATGGTGCCAGTTTACCACATGCGACCAAACAGCAGTCAGACAGGGTCACTGTCAACTTACATTATAGATGGCTATCGATTGAACTTGACTCGTGCATCTATCTTTCACGTTCAGTGAAACTACCACCGCCTACCTACCTACCCGCCGCTACCTTGCCGCTGATGGAACGTTGAGTCATGGTGGTTGGTTTATTTTCTTTTGAAATAAATTTTCTATGTATTTTTGTGTTGACTTAATTTTTCGATTCGGATTTTCATGGTTTGTTTCTTGGTTATTGACTTGGTTGCACGGCTTACTACAAGTTTTGTTCTAAGGATTATTCTAGTTTATTTTTATTTTTATTATATTAGCGCTTTTAACGGAATCTTTGAACGTGATTTTCACCCCCTTCAAAACGTGGGATTGATTTGAAACTTTGCACACTTATCAAGGACCGATGACAATGCTATAATTTAGTCAAAGTCAAAGCCAAAGTCAAATGTGTTTATTCAACTAGGCCAATAAGTGGCACTTTTGAACGTCAAACAAAAATTAAAATTTACAAATAATGAAAGTTGATTCTACCGGGCGCGTTTAAATTGTTTGTTGTTTGTTTTCCTTACCAATATCTTCAGGATTAGCGACTTTTTAGTTCAATTTATCATTAAAGCGTGTTTTTTAGTTTTTAGAACCACAATTTATTACTATAATGTACCAATGATGAGCGTTTTTTGAATTTTTCCTCATACCAATAGACAAATGGTATAAGTATTAATTGTTTCATTATTATTTATAATAAAGAAGATTTATAGGTGAGAAAACAGACCTAGAACAGTAAATTAGACTGTCGCTGACAGCGTATAAAAAGATGGGCCGTTAAACATATTAGAACTATTGACATTACAAATACGATAAAACCAAATAGAAAAACAATGTCATGCGCAAAAAACGAATTGATCCGAGGGAGAAACGTGACAGCGGCTTCCATATTACATAAGGGGATCATAACATAGCTACTCAGACGACATGCATACTGAGATGAGAGATATTTATTATTTACTCCGCCAACCTACGCGCGCCATTCCTAGATTTAAATATTTTATGCTTGTGTAGTTTAGGTTATACTGAATTATAGTTTGATGCTAACGATTTTTAACACGCTTTTATCTATGTATCAATGCAATAGAATTTTTGAAAGTGATTTGCACCCCCTTCAAAACATCGGATTGATTTGAAACTTTGCACACTTATCAAGGACCGATGACAATGCAATAATTTAAATAGTTTATCCCATTATCCTTACCAGGATCTTCAGGATTAGCGACTTTTTAGTTCAATTTACCATTAAAGCGTGTTTTTAGGGTTCCGTACCCAAAGGGTAAAAACGGGACCCTATTACTAAGACTCCGCGGTCCGTCTGTCTGTCACCAGGAACCGTGATAGCTATACAGTTGAAATTTTCACAGATGATGTATTTCAATTGCCGCTATAACAACAAATACTAAAAACAGAATAAAATAAATATTTAAGTGGGGCTCCCATACAACAAACGTGATTTTGTTGCAGTTTTTTTGCGATAATGGTACGGAACCATTCGTGCGCGAGTCCGACTCGCACTTGGGCGGTTTTTTTTAGTTTTTACAACCACGGGAGACAGAGGGTCCAACTCAGCGGTATTCATCATAACGCTTCCAAAACATAACGTTTCCAAATTACCTCGTAAAGTTCTGTCATATTTTGAAAGTCTTCTTCTGTAAAACTTATATTTAACTTCACATCGATTATTGCCTTCACTATGCACTATGTATTTGCTAGACTGCCCCATCGCTGTTTTCGAGTCACTGGTCAGTGCAAATAAAGTACAACAGGCAACTTAAGTGCCGATAAAGGGACATCGTCGTTGTCATGATTTGATTCAGCGTCAACAAAACCGATTATTGGTTCCATTGGTTCTTCAATTGCATTACTTTTCTTGTCTTTTAATAAATGTTTCTGTTATATATGATGTAGGATTAGGTACAAAAATGTTTTAATGTTAAAAAAGATATTTGTAGAAAATACAATATGCGTAGTTACCATAGTAAAATCATACTGATTTAGTGTCTATAAAACAAGAAATGAAATGTTTAATTTGATTTTATTTAAAGGTTTTTATTTAGCCCTGTCATTTCGTCTTTCTCTTACTTTCTCCGTTTCAACACTTTCAACTCGTACTATTTTATAAAGGCTTTCCTTAAGGTTACACTAGTCGACGGCACGAACTATTTTGTGCGCGGGGTTGAAATGCCTGCTATCTCGTCCGACAACTCGTGCGAAAGATGCTGTGATGAGCAGTAAGAAGATAGTTCGCGTACGAATTAGCACTTTTGCAAATATGTAGCGAAATGGATAATGATTTAGGACGAAACCGAGCGCGCGAAATTTTATCAACAGATCTTTGGCAGTCTAGATATCATGAAAAAACGACTAAATCTATCTGTTCAAAATAACATTATTTGCATTGTTGAACTACTTATCTATCCCTGTATGGAGGCCGTTTTGCAATTTTCCGTCTTGTTATGGTATTTACTTGCGCCCAAAAATCCGTTAAAATTAGTTTCGTATATTTTCTTTTTTTACTTTTTTGCTCCCATACAGGGCTAGATAATGATGGGACAAATTGATATCACTTTTTATTTTGAACGTACATCAAACAGTGGAATAATCCCTAGACTACGTTTGTATGGAAGAATTTTCGACTAGTGTAACCTTAAAATGAAATGCCAACTTAAAATTACACGTTTCCAATAACCAAACTTTAAACAGCCGGTCGATTCTGTAGACACCTCACCGTGATGACTTAGGTGACGTGAACTGTCATTACAACCGATGCACGGTGCTAAGGATTGATAGTTCGAATTCACTTCATAGAGTGGTTTTAGAATAGCACTATAGAACAACATGGTTCTTGGTTTCCGTCTACACACCCAACAGATATATTACAAAAGTAAGGTATTTATTATTTTAGGTATTAAAACTGAAACGCAATAGCAGCACACCCACAGTGTTTATTTACTAGTTCCATGCCAAGACCATACGCACTCAGCTAGACAATAACGTGTGCTCGGCCAAATGTATTGCTATAAATTTTGTACGAGTTGTCTGCGTTGAAGACGTCATCAATTAAATAATATTATTATGAGATGGTTTCTTCGGCAATATGCCGTGTCTTTCTCCATAGGAATCTTTAAAAATATTGAGGCCCTAGACAATAGTCACGATGGTTGTCAGCGATGGCGATGGTCGAAATGTGAAAATGTAAGTAAGGCTGCCTGTGCAGTGTGCACTTCGCGCGGAGCGGAGAAAAGAGGTGCGGAACCAACCAATCGAATTGCAATAAAAACTCCGCTCCGCTCTAGTAGACAGGGCTTTTAAAACTAGCTTCAAAATTCATATATAATTGCGCGGAGCGGGGCCGCGGAGATGAGAAACAGAGCAGTGAGGCGGTGCGGGGGAGCGGAGGGGGCAGCGGAGCGAGGAAACGGGGCGGAGAAACGAGTGTAACCGAGCTCCGCTTATGAAAAACACACAGTCCCGAACTCCGCTCCGCTACCTAGCTCCGCTTATGGAAAAGCACAGTCCCGTACTCCGCTCTGCTACCTAGCTCCGCGTCTATGGACAGACACAGTCCGCAACTCCAATCCACTGACATTTCGATAGCGCTTGACCATCTCATACATTTTTCCGCGATGCTTTTTTAGATATAATGTTACTTATCAAAGACCTGCGATGTTTTTTCAGGGGGTTCAGAAACAGAGTCCTCTTTTGCAGTAATAACCATAATCAAGTCTAAGTCAAGAGTGAGTAGGTCACTTCTGAGCAAGCGTGCTCCACCGTCGACCACATCATCACTTACCATCAGGTGAGATATTGGTCAAACGCGAGCCTATCAATCTATACTAATATTATAAAGAGGAAAGATTTTTTTGTTTGTTTTTTTTTTACCGAATAGGCTCCGAAACTACTGGACCGATTTGAAAAATTCTTTCACCAATAGAAAGCTACATTATTCCTGAGTGATATAGGCTATTTTTTAATCCCGAATCTGGGTCCTGTGGGGTGGTCCACGGGAGCGAAGCCGCGGGCAACAGCTAGTAATAAATATACCGAATAAAAAAAGTGAACCCAAACCGAACGTGTATGCAACATTTCAGCTCAATAGATCAAAGATAACTGTTTTAAAGTTCAGTTGCAAGATTTGACCCACAGATACCAACAAGATAAATTAAATAAAAGCTTGTGGAATCAACAAAGCAAGTCTTTTTATTTCGCCTATTGAATATTATATTTTTTCCTACTTTTGAATTACTTCTTTATTTTGTAGTTTAGTAAACTGGCCGCAAGCCAAGAGGATTGCCGATCAATGAGACAAAGTTGAACAGTCTTACGTCACTGTAATTTCTTCTCAATGCACAAAATACATTGAAAAGCGGAGATCACCGTTGAGATTTTGCGAAATAAATATGAATGAAGGTAGATTAGTACTTTCTCGGTATATATCATGCAACATGAGCAGTTTTAAAGGATGAACTGTGTTTCCATTACGTTTGCCAAAAGATAAGGCCCCGTGCAGTCTGCAAACTTTTGTTGGGGGTTCAAAACAGACCTTTTAAATGCACCTGGACTTTGGGGAAAAGACTCGTCACTAAAACTACTCCGGCGATTACCATCAGCACATGGAACCCCGTGAACTCTTAAAAGACCAACCCTGAAGTGACTTCGCTACCTAGTCTGAACTTGTTTATTTATTTAATTAAACTTCATGTACAATAGTGATACATAGGCGGACTTAATGCAGCAAGGCATTCTCTACCAGTCAACCTTTGGGTTAAATAGGACATAACAGTGGTAGGAATACAAAAAAAAATGAACAATAATTAAAGTCGGATATTAATAAACTACCTAACCCATAAAATACATAAATAATTTCTAAAACAATAGACTAATAAATACCAAATTCTTAATGAAACAGAAATTTAAACATAATTACTATGACGAAGACCGAGCTATGTAAGAGAGGGCAAATAATAGTTCTGGATTCTACGCTTAAATTAAAATTTACTCTCAGCTTTTTATGTTAAGGGGAAGCACGTTCCAGAGTTTTAAAGTAGAGACAGTGTACGAATTAGATAGAAACCCAGTGCGGTGAGAAGGAATACGGAGAAGTAAGTTTTTGGAAGCTCGAAGGTTAAGATCGTGAGAACTGCCCATCATCATCTTCCTGCCCTTGTCCCATGTTACTTGGGTTCGGCGCAACACGTTTTCTTCTTCCGTACGTCCATACCGTCCTGTCCCCCGTCACACCATCACTGACTCCCTTTTCTTTCATATCACTCCTCACACAATTCATCCATCTTTTCTTTGGCCGTCCCCTCCCTCTCCATCCATCCACATTTATATTCATAACTCTTTTAGTAACATGCGTTTCATCCCTCCTCATCAGATGACCCTACCAGGACAAACGGTTTCCTTTCAACTTTTCTGTCACTGGCACCACTTTCAAACTTCCTCTAATATACTTATTTCTCACTTTATCCATTCTCATCACTCCGCACATCCATCTCAACATTCTCATCTCTGCTACATGCAATCTCTTTTCATCCATCTTTTTCACAGCCCTACATTCTGATCTGCCCAACACTTTAAAATATTGTTAGTTATACGTGGACACGTATCACAGTATTCAGTTGCTAACTCAGTAATAGTAGACACAGCAAATGGCAAGGGTCGTTTCGTTTCAGTGACTCCAAATAGAGGTAACCAGGTTATTGGTTCAGTACTCTTAGATAACTTGATAGTTGAGTTCACATTCGGAAAACTTTTGAATTTGGCACAGTCCGAGGAAAAAGAGTTTATTTATCGTTTTTATCTGTGATAGTCTTTGATCGTAATTTAGTTATATTTAAGCCACTGTTAAGCCTCTGCATGATGTTTTAATTAGATTTTTTATAGAATAGAAATATTAAAGAGCAGCCTCACTTTAATGCAAAATTTTGACGCATGGTAGAGTAGAGATTGACAAATAATTCAAATTCTTAATCCAGAAATCGGGGATAAGAACTGAATCTCAGAACACTTATAAAAAGTTAAGTGTTCTGAGATTCAGTGGGTTAGTAGGTACTCAAAAGTCTCACAGAGTGAAGCAGATCTTTAACAAGTTTTCACCTTTTATATTATAAATAACTTGGCCACGAACTTATTATTACACCATTAAGGGGGTTATTTATACCCCCTTATAAATACTCGTACCTCGCTTTTAGAGCGTCCGTTGTGTTATTTTATATTTACTAGCCAATAACGTATGTTTGGAAATATTTCATCACGTGTTAGGTAAATAGCTGTTTCATAAATAACGTAAAAGTTAATCATGATGATCGTTTATTAATAACTCTTTATTACCCGGCTGCAAGGAAAGGGTTATGTTTTTCGCGCGTATCTTGTATGTTTGTATGTATGTAATATTCTTTATTACCTCGTATCTTTCAGACCACTTGATGTATTTTTATAATTAAGACATCGTTAGATAGGTTTTGGCCGCCCAAG